>OX382364.1:8486058-9954183 GCA_947508005.1 Amphipoea lucens | reverse complement strand
TAGTAACCGGCAAAAAAGAAGACGCACTGAAGATAGTCTTTCATGCAGCAGTAGCAGCGCTGAAATTATGTTTTCGGCCGAAAGGGCGCTTCAAAAGGCAGGACAAAGCGATACAGCTTATGTTATGAAATACTTGACGGAGAATCCAGAAGAGGCCTCAAAAATCAAAGCCTTCATTGAAGGTAAATCAATTCAGGTACGGGAAATATCCCCTTTGAAGGCATTGGCTCTTTATGTATCGATGAACTTATCGAAATGGCGCTATAACACTCTTCGGGATTTCAACACTCAAGAAGGAGCTCTTCAATACCCGAGTTACTACATGTTGGTTAAAGAAAAAATTAAGTGCTATCCGGCCAAAGAAGATCTCACAGTTACAGAGAGCTCTGCAAAAATCAAATTACAAGCCTTGATGGATTTAACCTCAAGAAGACTTATTAGGTCGTTAGAAACCCCTGTTGATCCCAATCAACAGCTCGTATTGACCAGCAAATGGGGTTTTGACGGATCATCTAGCCAAAGCATTTATCATCAAAGGACGAGTGAAGATGAGCAAATCGATCTTGCTAGTAATTTTATGATTAGTCTTGTACCACTGCGGCTCGTCTCAAAAGGTGTAACAATTTGGGAAAACGAGCGACCATCTTCCACTTCATTTTGCCGGCCAATATTGTTTAAGTTTATAAAGGAAACCAAAGAAAATGTGCAGAGAGAGATGGCTGAAATCGAAGCAGAGATTGAAGCCTTAACTCCATCCACCATCACTGATGGAATTAGTGTCAAACACCAACTGCTGTTGACAATGATTGATGGTAAAATTCATTCCATTATATCCAATACAGCAGCTTCAGTGTGTGACATATGCAAGGCTTGTCCTAAAGAAATGAATAATTTAGAGTTAATCAAAGATAAACACGCAAACGAGGACATGTATAAATATGGCTTAAGCACCCTTCACGCTTGGATTCGCTCAATGGAATGCTTATTACACATTTCCTACAAATTAGACATAAAATCATGGCAAGTAAGGGGTGATATAGCAAAAAGGCAAGTTGATGACAGGAAGAAAAGAGTTCAAGAGGCTGTAAGAAGAGAAACGGGCTTACTTCTCGATGTTGTGAAACAAGGCAGTGGATCCACCAACAATGGCAACTCGGCAAGGAGATTTTTTGAAAACTACACTAAATCTGCTGAACTGACCGGAATAGATGCTATGCTTTTAAGAAAAATCTGTGTGATCTTGCAGTGTATTTCATCAGGAGAGAAGATCAACGTAACTAAATTCCGAGAGTTCTGCTTTGATACTGCTAAGCTTTACGTGGAGTTATACCCATGGTATTATATGCCTTCTTCACTTCATAAAATTTTAATGCATGGGCCAGACATAGTTCAGAACATGTCAATTGTGCCCATTGGTTTTCTATCCGAAGAGGCATCTGAGGCTAGAAATAAAGATTTTAGAAAATATAGAGAGGGGCATTCTCGAAAGCATAGCAGTATCTCATGCAATGAAGATATTATGCACAATCTTTTACTGTCTTCTGATCCACTTGTTACAAGTATCCGTCCAAAAGGAAATAAGTTTGTAAAAAAATCTTCTTTTAAGGAATTTTATGAGCTTACGGATTCTGAGAAAAGTGATATCGAATTTGTTAACATAAATGATTTAGCGGACATCGATTCTGAATTTGAATTAATTGATGATGATGATGATGACGAAGATAATTAAATGATGTTATTGTTTTAAAATGTGTAACTTAGTAAATTAGAGCTTACATCTTAATTATTTATTGTACTTTTAATGAAACTAGGTAATTTATTATCAACTTACTTAAAAGTCATACTCTCATCAGTTCTTGTGAATATTTTTGTTAATATATATTTCTGTATATATATAATATATTTATAGACCTCTTAATAAGTCTGTCTGCGGTTTAAAGTAAATACAAATGGGGAAAAAACGTTTTTTTTTTTTAAATTTTCATTTCCTTTTATCCCAGAAAGTGCACATTTGGCGCACTATGTGTCTTAGTATTAAATATAGCTCTTAGTAATAGCATTACGATATTAGAGACCGCTACTTGAAACAAGCCCGGAATCAGGAGGGAGAGAGCTCGATACACTCATTTTCATAGTAAAATTTCACATTTTCTCAAATTACTCCCGAAATATGGGAGTTATGAAGAAATTCATCACCACAAGTTATGAAGGCATTAAGTAATCGAATAAGATGGCATCATTAGTTTGGCATAATTTTACTCTTTTTTTTCGGACATGTCTACGTCCAACCGCTCCCATACATTCGTTCCACTGTGCGGTGGGAGAACTATTGGTTTCTATCGATATTAATAATTATATATTTTGCCTTTTGTACCTACACTTTTGTTACATTACATATTTTATTTTATAAACGACGTCCGAAAAACTTTCGATAATTTTAATTTTTTGTAAAAACTTTACTGTCGTGTCTCTGTCATTTTAATGTCAGTGCCCGATTTTTATTTCATTTTAGTGTATTTGACTTAGACCACGTATTGCGTGCTTTATTTTTATTACATGCGTGATAAAAAATAAAGTACATGTTGGACATAGTTTCTTAATGAACAATTAAGATCAACTGATCAAGGTCCTCAATTGCTTTTTTTATTATAAAGCGCTTTCTTTGCCCCTAAGTTGTTATTACCCCTATTTTGATTCAATAAAAGCCTAATTTTATATTAAAATTTGAAATAAACAAAACTTAATTTTCAAGGTTATTTTGGGTAGGTAGGTACTAGGTATCCGCATTTTCACCATTCTACGAAAAAGTATTTTCACGTGTTATTTTCGTGAAAAAAATAAACTATCTGTGGTGTATTGCGTGTAGGGTAGGTGTACCATAAAGCAATAAGTACGTCCGCATCCGCGGCCCGGTCCCATTGTGCTCCGCAGATAAGGCTACACGACGCATGGCGCGGGCGCCTCCACTAGCTTTACTTATTTAAACGACACGCGTATATATTGTACTAGTAATATGTATTAGTAGGGAAAGATTGTGGAAAATTATTTAGAACCTAGTGCCTTGTTGTTTAAAACAAGGTTAAGTGGGGTGAAAATATTTAGTTGGAAAATAACGTCGACTTCAAAGTTGATTTAAAAAGGGGCTTTTGATATTCCCATTTAAGTTATTTTCAGTTTAAGCCCTTGTGTAATTCGACAACAACAACACTTAAAAAAACCTCGAGCATTACAAATAATGTATGCTTATGTTCGTAAATTAACAAGCTCATTTGAATAAATTATAACAATCATCATAATGAAAATCTATAACTGAGTACCAAATAAAACATTAAATAAATTAAAATGTTTCGAAAATTATACAAATTACGCATTTTTCGATTAAAATACAACGATCGCTATAGATGATAAACAACTAAACAACGAAATAACAGAGGAGCCCATTTAAATTTGTACTCGAGCACCGACTCATTTACATGTTATTCGGGCAACAAACCCTAGGGGACCGTATCAGCCATTTATGAGTTAAAAAGTATTAAAGAAAAGAAAACTCGATAGATATAAAGAGATACGTATAATAACAAGAGAAAGAAGCCGCGTGCAAGGAAACTGCTTGCGGCGAATAAGCCTCGCGGAAAGCGGTATTGTTCCGCGACTTTGAAAACGGAACAAAATGAACGGAGGGGAAGGAAATCGGATGAAAATATGAAAAGAATACACGTTATATACGTAAAAGTGAAACGAAACGTCGGAGATCGGGTCTCAGCCGCGGCGGTCCGCAAATATAATTTGCATAGTCAAGTAGCCCAACTTTTGTCTGCAGCGGATGTTCGCAACCATATTCGTTCGTTGCTTTTTAACCACACTCTCGTTCTGTATTGGGCCGGGCTTTTTATTGCATTTTTTCCCCTTTGAACGGATTCCTTCAATATTTTGGTGGTTCGTTTTTATTCATACGCTCGGTCATCGAATTGTTTCGCTTCATATAACAGCATTGTTGTGTTCTCTTAATCCTTGTGTCTTGTTATTGTCCTCTTTTTTTATGCTTAATACCGCGATTTAACGCCATTTTTACCGCAATAAAGATGGCTTGTATATTTTGAAACGTTAGTCGACTGATTAAAAAGATTTTGATTCATATATTTAAGGACCAGCAGCACACAATAGGTACGTCTTCATAAATTGAATTTGAATTCAATTGGAACAAAAGAAGTATTACCATAATAATAATATCATAAGTCGGTGAATACATCCCCACTATTTGAAATTGGTCCCATCATCGACTACAAAGGCGGCCACAAAAGATTAAAACTTTTTGTTTAGCCAGCGTCAAATGAAATAATCGATTGAGGAATTATTACGATTCATCGTTCCCAACTGGCGAGAGGAAGCAATAGGCTGGATTATGGAGCACAAAGCGGTGCCGACGAGCTATAGACAAATATTGACTTGTAGAAACAATGAAAGCAGACGGCGCTTCTGCCGCTGGATTATGCGTAGGAAGAACTTGATTGACTGTTCAGTTGCGGCTGCTCATATCACTGATCAAGATTGAAAAAGGGAATGACTAACTAAATATAGACACGACAAAGTAAGGAAAAGGTTTGGCCGTCGGCTAATTAATAAAACGTTTACGCGTTAATAGACACAAAAAGTGAGATGAAAAGATCCTAAAATAAGCTTCAGTCGAGTGCAAACCTGTTTTTCAGAGGTGTTAAAGAGAATCGATACTCGGACTCGATGGTCCGACGAATTTTCCACTGAACGGATATTTGGACGTAGACCTTTGTATTGACGAGAAATTAACGTACGGACCTTTCCATCCTAATTTTGTTAACAAAGTAATTATGTACGGTCGTGTAAATAATATACCTTTTGACATTGTGGCTAACGGTGCAGACCTTAATGAAGTTGCTAAACAAAAGACGGCGGAAGGTGCAAAAAATGTATTGAGAAATATCAGACAAAATCAAGATCCAAATTTAATATGTATGATTCTGTTGCAAAAAACGCGAATGGAAATAAAAACGAACTTTCCAATCCGTACGTTATTACTGAGTCGTGTCGGAGGTCGTACGATGACAAATGATGCGTAGGAGTCGATCGCTAGTGAACCTCGCCCGTTTCATTAGCAACAACATTAATTACTAGCAAATCTTTAATGAGAAAACGAGCTTTCATTTTATTTTCATTCCACATTGCTCTAGAGTTGTTAATTTTGTATTCGTTATTTTTGTATGTTTAACTGCAATGGATGGTAATTAACATTAAAGACTTGATAATATGGAAATCAATATACAAAATACAAACAGTTTATTGCAGTAACTTGTACAATTTTAACATTAAATCTTATATAGGGACATCTTTTTAAGTGAAAGATATACCTGTGCTAGGTTGCCCCGTATAATTTAATATGTTATTGTTACCTACTTCATCATTATCTTATCATTCTGTATGACGTTTTCTGTCTTTCTTAATATACTTATTCATCATCGTCATCCACAGCCCGACTTTGCCCACTGCTGGTCATAGAATCTCTCTTTTCTTTTGCCAATCACCACGGTCCAGTGCCAGCCTCATCCAGGTTTTGCCCGCGATGGGGATACTATACATAATACATAACTTGAAATCTGTACTTTTAATTCTTCTCACTCCATTAAATATTTTTCGCTCCCACCGAAATTAAACGGCCACAATATTCAAATTCGCGGTACTCAAATCTCGTTCCAACACTCCAGCATCGCAACGACAAGAGGGCGTGTCTTATTTTTATTAGTTTATTATTCATACCGTTTCCATAACACGAGTTATCCGCATCTTGGTCGCCGCTCGACTCCATCAAAACTCTATCTTTTGCCATCTCGAGACTGTTACCCGACTTACCTGATGGTACAAGTAATAAGCTTTAGATATTTTAAATTGTTTACAGTCACTTTCAATTGAAGTGGAATTTGTTCCTATCGGTGAAACGTGGTATATTTGTAGCTTTTTTTAAGTTTTTGTAGTTTCATTTATTTGTGTAATCAGCGGGGTAATTGCGTAACACACTATCAGTAGCAATGGCTTTCATTTTGACAGTTCAACAACATTCATCCATATATGACACATGAATCAATGGATTAGCAATATCCTTCAAAATGATTCAAATTGTCATTGATAGTGTGTTACGCAATTAGGGTGCAGGTTATTTGTTTTGTCCACTAAAATCTTCATTGTTGTTACTGTTGCCCCAGCTGTCGTAATTAGTTAGGTACACGATTTCGTGACCCAAATCGTGATCAAAATTCATATTATCTCTAGGTTAAAAATTCTAATAATTCAGCGATCGGTTTATCGTTTGGTCCCTTGTCCGCGCCGCCCCTCGGCCCTGTCGGAGGCTGGGCCTCCAGCGTCTATCAACACGTGTACCGACTCAATCATTCGTCAATCGAACTTCGGAGTAAAGAAGACGTAAATATCATTACTGCATAAGTTAGAAAGAGAAATCTTATCGATGCGTAGCCGATCGCACGATTATTGACGAAGAAATGGCCCAAACGTAAGGTGGTTATTGCAGGTGAATTAAGGAATCCTTAAGTTTTCTGATAAAGATCGGTATGTAGTGACGTAAGAGGGAAAGAGACAGATGTAATGTTACTTGAGGTTGATTTATACGTAGCTATGTGGGTGCAGGTGGAGAGAAGTATGGCGCACGACGCATACGCAAAACCGTTTATTTAGTCGCAGTTTTGTTTTGCTCCGCGTGCGGTATTCCAAGTAATTGTTGTTTCGATACGGTACAACTGGGCTGGATACTACATTCTTACATTAATATTTATATACAATTTTATTCAAATAAGTTTACATGTAAATAAAAAAGATTTTCTCTTCAACTCGATATGTATTTTGCCAACCTGAATATTATAATAAACGAGTAGCTATCTATAACCAACACGTTTCTTTTGACAGTGATGTACCAAAAACGGCTAAAGAAAGAGAGAAAACAACGGCAAATGATCCAGGAGCAGCTTGAACTAGAACTCAAAAGACGACAGAAAGTAGAAGAGGCTCTCAAACAGTCCGGAGCACCCTCCGAAATACTCAGAATCGTAACTGGTAAGCTTTATGAAAATATTTCAAGATTTACCTTCTGCAATGTTGATTGGAAACAAGCAATCATCTCACGAACCGAAACCCTTAAGATGTAACCTACCTTAAACATGTCAAATTGTCAATAGCATCTCTATCAACAAGTTTCAACATGTGTTAGTGCCCCTGACATGTTAACTTGCCGTCTGTCAAACTATCTGTGTGTAGCGAAAATTTCACCTAATAACATACTATTGTTCCAAGCAGCACTCCTAGAACATTGAGCTTTACGTAGCGTAGTTAAGATTAACTTTTGATTGCTGACGGGGATGATTTGTGACGTATTGGCGTTGGATGCGTGTCGAGTGCGTGATGTAAGAAGGGTGGGTGAACGCTGGTGATGGCTTGTACTAATCTCCGTGTCAGGAAATCGTTTCGCAGACCATTTGAAACGAGGGTTCTGAACTAACACGCATTCGAGTTGATTTTGTTGCATAATCGCTGTTTGCTACATTTATTGGCTGTCTGTTTGACTTGATTGATACGAGTACTGCTAATCTACTGTGACTTCGCTTGCTAAAGTCCTTTTATTGAACAATTTTACTATCAACACATTGTTCTATTGCATCATATCCTTGACCTTTTGACCTTATTGCTAACGTGACCTCATTCTACAGAGAACCTAACCCCGTCATCGCAAGAGACGCCGCGCTCGGAACGGGAAAATGGCTCGGAACGGGAGAGCAAGCCCCCCAGTGCTGAGCCCCCGTCAGCATCACCTCCCTTCCAGCGCGACCCTCCACGCACGCCCGACAAGCCGCAGTGGAACTACCCACCGCCACCAGTCGACATCATGAGCGGAGGAGCCGCCTTCTGGCAGAATTACTCTGGTGAGCATCAAAATATTTGGTACTCTCGATTTCTGCCGAAGACTCTAGGTGAGTTGAAAAGAAAAACGGCAGTCATTAAGTATCAATCTGAAGTTTTCTCGTAAGAAAAATGTTAGCCACAGAACCAAATGTTTGGATAAAAAATATATCGGTAACTCTGGGATCGTCCCCATCTTATTCCGTTCCAACGATGTTTAATCATTCTTACTTTTATATTTATGTCAGTCCAGTTAATTAGAAATGTCCCTCATCTTTTCCATTCCTCCTTTTAACTTCGTGAAATAATTTCCCAATGATCAGGACATTATCCAAACGAAATGTTAATAAGGCCACGTTATTGAATTCTCCGGACGAACTCATACGTTCGAGGATATGTATGGTTTTCGAATGTAAAAAGGGTCCGTTGGAGATGAAAAATTTCCAACGAAATGAAATTTATACTCATCATATTGCATAGCTTTCGTATCGGGAATGTCAAGTATTTAAAAGTACAACGATATGCGAGCTCTCTCGGTTTGTATTGTGATTTTTGGGGGCGCGCTTTTATGAACGAATTCTAATATAACATGTTGTTTGTCTGATCGTGCATGCATAATGCATGGTTCTGGAGAAGTGTGATTTTGAAAATAATATTTATTAAAAGTAAATTTTTTATAACTGTGGATTTCCTAGTAAAGCCATCAACTCGTTGAATACTGACTTCTTCAAAACTAACTTAAAGTAATTCAGGAAAGCCTTTAAAAATGTACAGCCAAGGAATTCTTTTGTAATGTGTCAGTATTACGAAGTGGCAAAACTTGTCCACCTTGTTTCGGCTCTTCTCGCTGTCATGTTTAAGACCTGAAATACCGGTAACCTCATAAACTTGAACTGATTATAACTCCAATTCATTAATATTGTCCAAAACAAAAACAGTACCCGCAAAAACCACTTTTATTTGAATCACAAAAAATGCAACGCGCTCAACTTTGATGAAACAAGAAGCAAAAATCTGTTGCTCGTATCGGTGAATCAAACCGTAGTTTTTTTCATTTATATCCGCTTTGTGGAAAGCCCAGAAATTTCATTAAAAATGCACCGACGTACTGCAACATACCTAAAGTAGTGGCGCACCCTTGCGCCGGCACTTCACTGATACCAAATACGCTGTTCCATTAAATACTCTTTAAAATCAACTGGATGTTTTAATTTTTCGGACTTTGCTTTTCTCGTTTCTTAAATATTTATGTTTTGTCTTTAATATTATTTTATTTGTTTGTGACCTATTAGAAGATAATGCAAGACAGACAACTATAAGCAATGTATTTTTTATTATCTCTCAAATCTTAAAATTTATCATTAACCGCTTAATCACCGCTAATGAGACACAATTGATTTTCTATTGTAATGGGCCAATATCGTACTACGCCGGGCTCGAGTGGTTAAAACCAAGATAATTATAAAACACAAGACACACTTAATAAATTCCCAATTGCAACGAATTTTTCATTATTACCTTCCCCCACGTACTAAATTAACTAGAGGGGGCGGATAGGTGTTTACAATTCGCAAAACATTGATACGGATTTAACCATTTCCCTTGTTCGGACGAGTGCCTTTTGCCGACAGTCTGTTCAAGTAGAAATTGCTACTAATTTAAGTGTTACGCTACCCCGAGTGTTCAGACGCACGCGAACACGCAATACCAATTGTTTGAATCGGAATCGCTTTACTATATTTGAATTTGCATGGTCAACTATTTTTGCACGGGTAACATTTTCTTACAAGAACTATTATTCTGTAATTTTTTTATACTCGTGCTGTTTGAATGTCAAAATAAGTGTAGATTTAACTTCTTATATTAGACGAATGTTTAAGAAAGTTTCCTTAAAAGTACATGTATAAAAGAAGAGGTAAAAAGCTATAAAGCTGAAACAGAAAAATACAAGAGGGTTGTAAATATAAAAAGGTTGGTAGCAGAAAAACAAAAATTAAAACTTGGAGCCTTTCATCAACTTTCCTCAGTGCCTTCGGTAAAAGAAAAAAACATATTTTATTATTCGTAAATTAGAAAACTTTTTTCTACGTGCTTTCCATAACAAACGGGATGAGTCAAAAGTGTTCCGAGTAATTACTGTATACTTATATAATATAGGTGAGTGAAATCATGAAACTCATTTCATGATATTAAAATTACGAAAATGACAACAATTCTTACGTAGAAACGTGGACGGGTAATCAATCATGATAATGTTCCGATCATATACTTCATTATATTGATTGATACAAAGGTACTTATAGAAGACGGTCATAAATTCCCATTAGATACACACAATGCTAATTTATTACGTAAAAATTATATTATTGATTATAATTCTAATATAACAAGTTGTATCAGGATATTTTAATAAAACATTGTTTATACCGTTATTAGAGCTGCGCTTGTAAAACGGATAAACCATCCGATGTTACATAAGTAATATAAAGTTGAAAAATTAATAAAGAGGAAACTTCTCCATGCTACTTTTTAGGTGAGCTTGTAAAATGAATGGAAATAAAATTGTACCGCACAGGTGCGCTCGAAACCTTTGACGATATTAACTTTTTTATTTATTCTTAGTAATCACCCGCATCATTGTGCTCAGCGTTCTATATAGACGACTTATTGTGTATTATCATAACATTGACCGAACGCGCAACTAAATACATAGAATATTACGGACAATGATAAAGATTTAAAGCGAACTGAATCCGAGTCACGATGGAATTGATTCCGTAGATAAAAAAAGTCAAAAGAATGTCTTTAATAGAAAATCAATCCAATCAGTATATTTCGTCGCGCTCCAATAGAGTCAGCAACAGTAGCACTTCATCCCGAATGCGTCCATTCGTTCGACTTGTGTTGGAACCAGTTGGTCCGTTGTTGCGCACCTATAGATCCCTTCACAATCATCCGTTTAAACCGACCCTTTGTTCACAACCTTCTCAAATTTCCAACGAAGAATTAATCAACTCACTTTTTTCTCTGTATTTTTACGGCAGTAATTAATTTCGCTTTAACAACGAGCCGAGGTGTCGATTGCGTTAAAAATTGTTAAAAATAATGAGCAGATAGCACTTTCTATTATTTCTACAGAGATATTAGATGTCATGAAAAGTTTAAAAATTATTAAACACATTTTTTATTATTTACCGTTTTAGATTATAATAAGAAAATACGTCTTATAACATTTTAAAATAACGTCAACTTTTTATAATTTCAACGTCAACATTTCTTTTCAAATAGCACCGAACTAATTTCTTGCTTGAGCTTCTTAATAAGGAAATCGATTCAACACTTCAAAAATAATAATCGATGACTTTGTACCGATTTTTTCGGTTGCATTTGGCAGATCAACAGTCACATGAAATTGTTAGCATGAAGTCTAACGATCCGTGGCTGAATAAGCAATCAAGTTGTATCTAGTCCAAACATAGTAATCTATTTGGTGCTACAGAGTTTTTGCACAAAATAGTTCAGTTAGTAATCATCTACAGTTCCATTTTTTATCAGACAGTTACATCAAAACTAATTCGAATACTATTAAACGGTTCTCAAGTTTATGTGTAGTAATTCATTTTCACAAGAGAGTAAATATTTCGTACTTTTAATTTAAATGCAAATAATCTTAAACAAAGATAAACAATTACCTATTAGCAAAGATCGCCACAACTTGGCATGTAACAATAAATGCTTGAGTGAAACTGTTCCACATAAAGTTTATTGCTTTACATACAATATTGTTGTGACAAAAAACTATTTATTCTCACTATCGATCAGTGTCCACTATCGTTTTATTTCTGTTACTTTTCAAATAGATCGGTTCACGTCCACCTTGTGAAGTCCCTTTTTGTCACTCCTTGACCATTCGATCAAAACGAAATAAGAACTGTTTCTTCTACAAGTTTTTGCCTATTAACAACACTCCGTGAAAGTTAATGTCACTGTTGATTGGAAATATAAAACACTAGCTGCGCCCCGCGGTTTCACTTGAATAAGTCTCGATCCCGTGGGAATATCGGGATAAAAAATATCCTATGTCCTAATCCAGGTCGACACATGTGCCAAATTTCATCCAAATCCGTTCAGCCGTTTTAACGGGAAAGTGTAGCAAACAATCAAATCTTTTCTCTTAATAATTTAGTTTAGATTTCACAACTGTAACTGTTTACAATCTAATGCCGAATATATTTCGAACATTATGAGACAGGAGAAAGAAAAACAAACATTAAAGGATAACTTTTATTAAGCTAAGCGCTCAACCATTACAGTTGTTTCAAAGAACAAATAGATTATAGCTCTCAAAGGAACCGGCAATTCTGTTTTAGAAGCGGCAAATGCAAAAATATTACGTATTCAAACAGACCTAATGGGACATTTAGGGGTGGCAGCGAAGTGAAACGGCAAAGGCCGAAGCTTTTAAGTGTATAATATTTAATTGTGACGCCCTAGGCGTATAATCTCGCCCGAGATAATAGGTTTCTGTTTCGGGACAACCCTCGACGGTGACACTTGTGAGTGTGATGCCCTCCGGCAAGACAACACTGAAACAAATCGGATCATAATCGAGTTTTTCCAACTGATGAATGTTTTCAAATAGTTTCTTTGATTCAAATTTCACAGCGGTGCAAACACAATTTAAATTCAAATTATTTTTTGGGTTAGGGATGTTTAAAACATTTTTTGGAAGTGCAAAAATTGGTGTAGGTTATAAATTCGGGACTCGGAGCATAAATTGTAAACGAATGTCGGGAAGAGAAATTCAATTCCCCGTTGAGAAAATGCTCCATCAAAGTAAGCAAAAAACGCGATTCCGTTTATATCTTTTATATCTCGTAAATTGCAGGAGGCGGCAAGCGTTGCATGAAATTGAATAAGCATATTTCGTAAAACGTCGACGTTTTCGGAGACAATTGCCTTACCTCACCTACTCTTTGCCTCTTCACGAACTTTGTCAATTTTCGTGAAATCTTATTAGAGGATGTCCTGTGCTTGAGACGTGTTTCATTTTTTATGCCTTAATATGTTGCGACGTTTTGCTACAGCGCTGCTTTTGCCCGGAAATTCGTCTTTTAAGATGCAGTTTTATCAAGAAATTGTCTATAATACCTTTATTCAAATCACAACGTGTTCTGTCCAGATTGTTTGCTTTTGTGAAATGCATAAAAAACACAAAACACAAGAATTTGTTGCCTTCAAAATACAACTTTACAAAACTTGGTCATCCTTCGACATTCGTTTATGAATTAGACGTTTGTATATTCCTAAAAAAAAAATTAAAACAAACTCTATAATATGTTGAATTAATTCCGTAAAACGTACCTATATCATACATATGTGGTCTACAGCATACAGAAACTCAAGAGACAGATTCCAAATTTCCATTTAACATCAGTTACACACCGAATATTACCCCGAGCAGGACCGTAGCGTTCGAATAACCCTTGTACGAGAAATTTAATAACACTCGCTGAACGTGAGTGCTACGTTTTTAACAAAGGCAATATCGAATATTAAATTAGAATGTGCCATACGGATGCGAAGTCCGTTTGATGTGAGTCGGCTTTCCCCGAAACACTAATGACATTTTACGGAGCAACACACGTGGAACTAGGAACTTCTATGTGTGCTCTCTGTGCGACATTGTACTAACGTTTGGTCCCCTTTACTTAGTTTTGTCTTCCGGTTTTGTCGTTTCTGTACCTCCTGTGTTTTAACTTTTGATTTTTGACACCAATGTTTATCGAGATAAGTTTTGTAAATTCTGATTTAATTCAACTTGATTTTCTCTTTCCCACCAGAAACTCTGGCGCAAGAGTTAGAGATGGAGCGCAAATCCCGCCAGCAGGCCATGGAGCGCGACGTAAAGAGCCCCCTGTCGGACCGCGCCAGCTACTACAAGAACTCAGTACTGTTTAGTTCGGCCACTTAGCTGGCGCACTCCGGGGCCAGCGACTACCCCGACCAACAAGAATACGACAAAGAAATCGACGAATCGAGAAAACCAATGATCAGCGTCAAACCCGAGTTTAGGGAAAAGTAAAATCCAAAGATTCGAGATTGGTGAATGAACTTATCAGTGGTCTCAACGTTCCGATCGATAACACAACTCTAAATAGGAACTCAAAGAAAAATACTTCCAAAAATATCTTAGAATCCCATCAAACTGTTCATCTGATTGTTTATTCAACTCAAGTTTTTGGCATAAACGATCTCAATGAAGTTGAAACTACTTCTCGTTATTGAGATTACTCTGTAAATATTGTTATTGAATTCGAAGTAAGATGTAGATTTCGTGGTGTTAATACGAAGTCTCATGAACTCTTCTTCCATAGAAAAATTTGTAAATATCCCTTTATAATTATTATTAGAGTAAGTCAGTACGGTTTTATCGACGATCCGAGTAATTTATTCGTCAATATTTTAATCTTTTATGAAGAGTACCTTTAACTTATCGTTAAATGCCATATTTATATATTAAGTATCCATTGTTATTTGCCTTTGTAAATCTGGATTTATTTTCAAATTAATCTGTACCTACATACATATCATAAGCTTTGTCACATTCAAATGTTCAGTGATCGATTGAGACAATTGTTGGAATTGATCTAAGACTGCTTTTCGAGAGTTTTTCTAAAATGTTTGTCACTAGTCTCGCAATTTCTGTAAACGATAGGTGTTTAAGTTCCTAAGATGTTTGTTTAAAAGACCGTTACATCTTCAGTAAAACTTTTAATAGTAGGTACACGTTTCTTTCACCCATGATGTTTTACTGTCAATAGTAAATAATTGTGATCTTCACTCTCATGTAATTTATTCAATTTTAGTGCAATGATTAGATTTAACTGATACTAGTGTATTTCATAAATCATAAAAGTGTACGATAGATACGTTAAGTTAGTGGTTTTAAAAGGATACATTTTTACAATTCAATATTATTGACTGAAAACAGAAGAGACAGTTTTTTGCGTACAATATAACGTAAGTGTTTTCTTTAAAACTTCATAAACTAGAAGATGTATAAATAATTATAATCGCTATATCTCATATCCATACCGCAGAGTCGATGTATATGGGTAGTTAACATAACAATAAGTTCAGTAGTTTAACGTTATACATAAAGTATAAAACGATAGTGTTATTTATATTGATGCTTAGTTTACGAGACTTTGGATGTCTTAATAGCTTAAAGTAAGGTTTTAGAGATTGTATCGGGCGTACTATTGGCGCTTGGCTATTGGGCAACTACGATTAGTTGAGACACCAAATGTTATTTAGTGGAACTACTCCGACTGTTGAAATGTTCCATTCGCCTCTTGGGATTGTGGAAAGAAATGTATTCGAGGATATCGGTGAATAGTCAAGCGCCGATGCAAACGATCGCTTAATACAAGTAATTACATATTATCTGTAAAGGATAATACGACGTAATGAATAAAACTTAGTTGTTACTATAAATGTTTAGCTGAACATGTGTGATTGTGTAAAGGGCGTGAATGTGGTACTTTTGTATCAGTTATTTTCATTTCATTACAATAGAATGACAATACTGATGTGGAAGCGATGACTTTTGTATGCGCCCGCGCCGGGCCGGGTCCAGTATTGTCGTAGAAATAGTTTTTTCTTTGTCAATTAGATGTTGAGGCTTCTCAATGTACCTATTTTGTATTTCGGTAATAGTATGCAGTTCTGAAAGCAAGTGTAACTATTTATTATTTCTATTATAATTATTATGATTAATTTACTTAAAATTGTGTGTGTGCCTTGTATCGTAGATGAAAATATCAAGATTAAAAGGGAAAATTATCAAATTATTGTGTTTTGTTTTAAATAACCTAACTTAACTACCCATCTTCACTTTATTGAGCCTAATTAAAATAGGACAAAAATTATGCCAGAAAAGTACTGAAACTATTAAAGATTCCTTATCGACATTGTAGTAATCTAGTAGTAGTAAGACAATACAATTGCAAGTAAGCAGGTGCCTAGTTCTTCTAACAAGAACATCATCTACATCAATACCTGTATAATATTCCCACTGCTGGGACACAGGCCTCTCGGTAAGAGAGAACCGTAATCCACCACGCGGGTCCAGTGCGGCTTGGTAGACGTCACATGTCTGCGAATGTTTGATTCTAGGACATGTCGATGACAGCAATACCTAACATTAATTAATTATTACACCGACTTCTTCAAAGAATAAGAAAAGTAATAGACACTGATCAAAAACTTAAAAAAAAGTTTATTAATCTTGATTCTATTACCCTATGAATTGTGCACCAGCTAGCTTTAAAAGTAGCTCAACCTAAAATACGACATAATTAACCAATAGAACAAAAGCAATTGAACTACGTCGTCATAAACATGAAAAGTCATAAGAAGATTTCATATTAAAGTTCAGTCGCCCATCGCCATTTTAAATCCTGTGAAATCGGAAAAGTTCATATTTATTGCTAATAGATTTTCGGCCGATGAACACCGGGTTATTTGGGATGCAATTTTATTTTGTCCATATGAATGATTTTTATATTTGCCCCGGGGTGGCGAACCAAGGTCCCCCTTTCCGATTTCGATTTCGGACATCATGCAATCTTTGGCCCCTGCCAGTTATTTGGGAAAATATTTTCGAAATCAACTTCGATGGTTGGTTTCACTTGGCAATGTGCATTTTTAAGGGAAAATGGAAAATGAGATACGATTGTTAAGGTCATTTTCAAAATTCTTTTGGCTTACGATATCAAATAGTTGTTAGTATGAACGTATAAATGTAAAACGTAAAATTATCACTTCTCAAATTATACCAATTAGTATGTTTAAAATCATTTTTTTTTCTGTACTCCAATAATTTATTTTAATCGAAATAAATATTAATGAAAACAGCGAAGAATAATAATCATTCATAAAGTTATTTACAGAAGGTTTTTCATTGCTATAATATTCCATCTAATCAATTGTTAAAGCGAAAGCGCAATTGAAGAAATTGGTATAAAAAAACGAGCGCCATGTTTAAATAAATTGGGTTTTCTACATCATAGTTTTTCTGCTATTCCAGCGAAAGCTGTTTATGTGACACGATTATTGAAGTACTACATTATATACTAAATGTAATTTATGTTAATAGACTTCATAATAATAGCAATAAACACATGACACTGACACTATTAAACGGGGCAAATTGGATAGCATTTAATAGTGCTAAGATAAATTGAGTAATACATAAATACACAGAGTAGTATAGCTATGTGGAGAGATAACTTAGTACGTACCTAGTTGATCGAAAGGTGTTAATGACATCTGCACAAACACGTCAGATATTAGAATTAGTGCGCAATTAGGGCTTCCATAAACGGTCAACTCTATCTTCCGATCCATCTGACCTCATTAAGAACCGTACCTTGTGTGACTGTTATGGTTTCAAGATCTACGAGTCTACGACGGCCTCCGGAGCGACTACTCCCTGAAACGAATCTCCTGAGCCAGTTATACTTATCATTCAAAGAACCGAACGTCCACCTTCATCGTCTTATTTAATTTATTACAGGAAAATGTGACAATTTTGCGTAACTTAAAATCATCTAATCGGTCCGGCTTTGATTGAAATCATTTGATCAAAATGATTGACCGAACAAGTGTAATTGAGATTCGATATGACAATATACGATCGTCCAATGAGGAACTCTCTCATGCACGTCAGAAACACGGTAAGTGAAAATTGATGGAGAAAATTAAATATGCCTATGAGCACTCTGTATGCCAACCACTCCATAATCGGCTGCTACCGTTACTACGCAATATAAATATTTCATTTCACAACTCTTCGGTCCTTATTCAAGTTAAATGGAAAGTTTTACGCATCATTTCTCTTTCAAAAGTAGTTCTTGATGATATACAATAAAAATTACTTAAAACCATTTTTTATTCATCACCGTTGCGTAGCAATAAATTGTCCCCGTTTTAAAAGTACATATTTTGTAGGTAATGTATGATTACTTACATACATAAACATGACATAATTACGTTTCTAGGTGGCGCTTTATTATTAATTCTATAAACTATTATTACATTATCATAATGTAATGTTAGAAGGAGGTCAGTAGTATTTATTTATTAGAAATTAGACTGATGGTGTCGGGTACCTAGACGGCAGCTTTTACAGTTATTTGGTAGGTACTTGTATGGCTTAACAGACATATTAAAGTTAGATAAGGAACTCACTATCTCAAGGATGAATTAATGAAGACATTTGACAGGTACTAGCTCATATGGTTCGCGCTACGAAATGCTACGAGATTGCTACGAAAAACGCGAAAGCAAAAGTTATCAAAAATTACGAAATGGTTATTGTTTCTGAATTAATCTGACTTAAAACGAATTGAGAATTATTATGAATCTATTTATATACGTCATATTTTAAACTTATCGCCGGGTTAAAGGCAAAACCGACTATCTGCGATTTTTTTCAGTTTTTCACTTTAATATACCATTCGAATCGGCATTTGATTCTTTATCTAATGGTAAAACCAACTAAACCGTAGGACTTACCGTTCCCGAGTTACTGAATGTAAAAATCGATTAAAATCGAGAAAGTGTATCTTTAGAGAATTAAAAACCAAATAATTCGCAATAATTTGTCCGCAATATTTCAAAATATAGATGCAAAAAATACCAAACTTTTTTAGTGGGTTTTAGTCCTACAATAATGTCAAAGGAAGGTCTTAGTCACTAATGGAAAAAAATAATATATTTGATTGGCACATTTTTGTTCTTGAACATTAAAACTAAATAAACATTATATAAATATAGTCGATTTTGGCATTCGGTTTTTCGGTTTCTTTTTAGCGAATTGCCTAGAAAAAACGAGATTAAATTATTATAGTTGGTACTTCCCCGCGCTGTCGCTATCCCCCTCCCGCTTTACGGGGATTTAGTCGAATCTTCTATAAAGTGCACTTTTCAATTTTTGTGTGTTTTTACTGTGTGTTTGCTGAGTAAAATTATTGCTGAAGAATTAGAACCGACAACAGCTGCAACTCCATAAAGTAAGTACTTCTACAGTGTTAAAATGGTTTTGAATGCTTTATAGAAAAAAATCAACACAATTTAATCTCAGATATGCCAAAACTTCTTCTGCAAAACTCTGTGCATTTCTGCTTCAGTTATTATACGATGGGATTTTACTCTCCGAGATTGTGATCCGCGAGGACGACATGAGCCCCAAAACATAACGCCGCTAGAAAAAGATAAAGAAATCCGTCGTCATATAAAATCTTTCCCTACGATGGGAAGCCATTAAAGTGCGCAAAGATATTAAACGCCAATATCTAGACTATAGTCTGTCAATTACAAAAATATATGCATTGTATGTGGAGAAGTGTGAGAAGGAGAGCGTTACACCCGCGTCGGAGGCAACTGTCGAAATGGATTTTGCACAGAATTCAACTTGGGGGGTTTTTGTTCCCAAAAAGACCGGTTTATTTTGTGCACCAAGTATCGTCGTTTGGATACGATAGAGAAAACTAAAATTGAAGAAGAGTATAATCAGCGCATTCAAAGAAAAGATACATGCAATAGCGAGAAACAAAGGGAGGAAAGGGGGAGAAACAAGGGGAGAGCAGAAAAAGAAATGAACTTCACTTCGGCATCCTTTGATTTGCAGGCAATTTTATAAATCCCTAGTGGAAACGTAGGTCTTTTGTATTGTTGCAGGAAACTTACACTATACAACCTGACGATTTATGAGAGCTCTTTTCCAAATGAAGCATTTTGTTATGCGTGGACGGAAATTAATGGCAAGAAAGGAAACTCTGAGATTAGATCGATAATTTTAATTTACTTAAGCGAAATCCCCGATCATATCGACGAGGTTTTGTTATTTTCAGACACATGTGGTGGACAAAACAGGAACCAATATGTGGCCGCTGTTTTGTTTTGGGCTGTCCATAAAATCTAAACACGTCGAGCCAGTCCAAAAAGTTGTCACTGAACAACCACCACAAGCCACAAATGACCCATGTTTTCCACTGATACTGTACCCGTTATATAAAGAACCATTATGCATTTCAAAAGCCAAAAAAGCCAAACTATTGAAACTTCGTGAAAAAGGAGTCATTCCCGACAATCCCGACGAATATCATGGATGGTTCCAAAGAATGAGAGCTGATGGACAAAAAGTGGACCGTAAACCAGAGGGGCAATTCTTGTAAATTTAAGAATCTCAGTCTCAATCTGACAAAAATACTTCTAATTTCCCTACATTTTTACAAGTTTTTGACATTTGATTGTCGCCGAGATGATACTGCGACTAGATTTTGAACGTTTTAAATTACGAGAATTGGCATTCTGATGTTACGGTTCCTGAAGAATCAGAAGACTCGGAGAACCCAGATGAATCTGAGTGGTTAATTTTTTTGAATTAATTTTTATAGACCAATTAGGTATTGTTTGTTTAGATTATAAACTTTTATGTTCGTACAAAGAAATAAAACAATAAAATAAATGCTTCTTCTTGTTACCTGTCTGTTTTATTTTCCGAGTGTTTTCTTGTACTGGCGAGATGCTATGGTAAGGGCCTATTTCTCGATGTCCGAACAGCCACTACTTACCGAATAAATTCAAAAATGGAACAGAATTGATTTTTTTATGGAATTTGTATGAAATTGTCTGCCAAGTAAGTTAATAGGAACTTAATCATAGGTGGTGAAACAAGCCCTGATAGTAGGTACACAATTTGAATGATTTAAGCAATGCAAATCAGTAACTTATATTGTTAGTACAATTTTGCATTCTAGATTCAAAGACATCTGCAACTTAGATAATTATAGAACACGCTCTTTCATTTGCGACTGACATAATTTTATTACTAAGGACTTAATTTTAATAGCAAACTTTCAAAATGCGCTTACGGAAAATTTTATACTGACTTTTTTGGACTAAATAATTGGTTTTGCCTTTAACCCGGCGTTATGTACTTTCGGACTTCAACGATTGAATGATATAGGCCAATAAATTAAATGAAAGGCCGCAGAGAAAATTCTGAGAGAGACAAAATTTTAACTACGACACCAATTCAAATAATTACTACTGAACTATACTATTGCCAAGTAATTAAAAGTTTAATTCATTATCTAAAATACCTATTTAATAAAGCATAATCTGCCTAGTCTTTTCCCAACAATTTTTGGGATTAGCTGAGGCACGAAGAATTCTCGATATGTATCGGATGATCACCCATCCACAAACCGACCGCGATAAGCATATGGACCCGTGCGGCTGTTATCATTTCGCCTCGAGCTTACCTATATTAGTTAGGTACATAATTTTCTGAAGAAAACCAAAGCAACATAAATAAAAACTAACTGCATCGCTTTAGATGCGATATTATTTCATACTTAAAATATATGTAGGTAGGTATATCCACGCATCAGGCTGACACCAAACAATATATAATAGTATAATTAGACAATATATACGTTGTAAGTTGAGAAACGTTTTCCAGTTAATACTGTGGAGCACAGTTAATATCCCGCGCATAAATATTGTCGCACACGACAGCTCCTTGCCGCTTCTAGTCTCTATTGAAGTATGGCCAGCTGATACAGGGTGAGGCTGTTTTGAGTATGTGATAATTATAGTGGTTTTACTTGAGTTAAATGTATGTTTTTGTTATAACAGGTTTTTAGTTTTGATTAAATAAAAAACACAGTAAAATAGTGCTTTATGCATACCTGCATAAAGCACCATTCTATTGTGTTTTTGATTAAAATAAAACCTACCTAAATATAAAATAGAAGAGTATAAGTTAGAAGTATAGTTGTAATCGACGTACAGTACCGTTACATGCAAACAAAATAATATATTTTTTATAATCTGTTTCACAGTGTTTGAATTCTGTGATCCTTGATTTTATATGTAATTTAATTCAAACCATTTAACCCAGATATGTACATTGAATTTCTATTGAAAACTCAAACGAACTTACCTGTAAATGAAGTTTGACGGTAATTTGTGACAACGCCGATACTGCAATTGTATTCAATCATCATAGAGGACAAGACAACAACGAGTATAATTTTATAACATTATTTTTTGGTGACCCGCTGTTAAATTGATCTAAGTTTTCTGTTGGTTAGAATTGCATGCTAATACTTGTTATTTGTAAACGATTTGAATTTGTTTCCTAAAGAAATATAAATTTGAACACGCAGCATCCTGTACAATAACGCAGCGACACACGCACCTGACGTAGCGGACTCGGAGAGCAATTTTCGCTCTCTGAAGCGCCACGGATTAGTTTTTCCTTACGATAATTAAATAACTTTGAGCTATGTTGTTGCGTGATGTACGGCCGTGTTTATTGTCTTGTTCGCGACGCGAGGGTGTGAATACGGCTTTATATTATTGCGCATGTTCTGTATGCTTTTAATTAAAGCGTGGAAACTTCCGATTATCAAAATATTGAGGAAGTACTTACCTCTTCTGTAACGTGGAATGTTTTTGTTTATGGTTTTAAAATGAGTCTTGCAGGTGAATATATGTTGCCTCTGCACTGTAGGATAGTAATGCTGGATTTCAAAAACCAAAATAATATTTTCATTCACAAACATGAATCAAATGGTATGGCAATTGAACGGACCACTAAAGTATACAACAGAAAAGCTAACTGGAGGCAGTTTCATAAGAAACAGTCTCAGGTTATGCTGGGTGGATTTGTCAAACATACAGGGTGAAATTAAAAACATGCGACAAATCGAAATGGGAGATTGTATTCATCATTATGAACAACTTTTACTATGTGACCAAACCTAAAATCGCGAAAAAAAATCAGCTGTTCCCTACATTTATGTTCGCATAACTGGTCGAAATAATAAGGAACAGCTGATTTTTTTTTTCGCGATTTCATTTTTGGTCTCACAGTAAAAGTTGTTCATAATGATGAGTACAATCTCCCATTTCGATTTGTCGCATGTTTTCAATTTCAACCTGTATATTAGTGTAGTGTGTTTGTGGGCATTTCCACGTTGTCTAGAATACAAACCGAACACAAATAAGACAGTGTGTAGTCAGATAGTGATGTAGGTAATGTTTGTGCACGTTTACATAATCAGCCTATAATGTCCCCACTGCTGGGACACAGGCATTATCTCGGTGAAAGGGAATGGGCCGTAATTCACCACGCGGGCCCAGTGCGCGTTGGTAGATATCGCATGTCTTCGAATTTTTAGTTCCAGGACATGCCGGTTTCCTCAAGATGTTTTCATTCGCCGTTTTGAGAGCAGTGGAAGACGTAATAATTTACACAAAGTAAAGCAACTGTCTGAGTTCGTACCTACGACCTACAAATCGTAAGTCACAGCCGTTACCACTGGGCCACCACTGCTCATTTGGTCAAGTTAAAAGAAAGGAAATTATAATAATGAAGTATCGACTTTAACCGCAAGTCGGACACCAGTCAAACAACTCAGCCTATTGCAGTCCACTGCTGGACATAGGCCTCTCCCAGGCTGCGCCACAACACCCTGTCCTCCGCCTTCCGCATCCAGTCCGTCCTAGCCACCTTCTTTACGTCGTCCGTCCATCTAGCTGGGGGCGTCCCCCACTACGCTTGCCGATACGCGGTCTCCACTCCAGGACTCGCGGCCATCGGTCCTTCGACAAACATGGCCAGTCCACTGCCAGTTCAGTTCGAATTACTCTGCAAGCTATGTCGGTAACTCTGGTTCTTTTCCAGATAATTTCATCACTGATTTGATCCTTCAAAGAGACTCCGAGCATAGCTCGCTCCATACCGCGCTGAGCGACCTTGAATTTATGGACCAGCGCGACTGTCAGTGTCTACGTTTCCAAATGCTGCCCAACCCAACTGGATCTGTCGACTTCTTTCTCAATGGTGTGTCTACCAAGCTGGATTACATGCCCTAGGTAGACATAATCCTTCATAACTTCTAGAATCGACACCTCGATGTGGATTGGACGAGTCTAATTCGCACGTCTTGCCTCGGCAAGACGTGCGAATTGTACATGACTTCCGTCTTGTCCAAATTCATGCCGAGGCCAACCCGCCGAGAGGCTCCATTTAGGCTGTGCAGCATTTGGCTGTCCAGTCCAGTTCAGCGTCTTGAATACGTACTTCAACGCATTTATAAACAATTTAGGGGATATTACATCCCCCTGTCTCACCCCCCTGAGCAGTTGGATGGGGCTAGTTTCCTTATCCTGGATCTGGACAGTCATCGTTGCAGCATCATATAAACATTTCAACACTTCGATGTAGCGCCAGTCAATTCGACATCGTTTCAGAGAGGCCAGAACTGCCCATATTTCGATGGAGTCGAAGGCTTTCTCGTGCTCCACAGCGTCCCATACACAGCGGCTGATTGT
Source organism: Amphipoea lucens (assembly GCA_947508005.1). Taxonomy (NCBI): domain Eukaryota; kingdom Metazoa; phylum Arthropoda; class Insecta; order Lepidoptera; family Noctuidae; genus Amphipoea; species Amphipoea lucens. The sequence goes on along the minus strand of OX382364.1, from coordinate 9,929,832 downwards.
ACTCCTCGGGCTTCTGTACAATTTGCCAAACAGTATGGATAATGGAAACCAGTAACTTTCAGTAAATACCAATGATTGGAGACACCGTGTATTGACAGAGGAAGTCATTTTAAATACAATTAAAATAATAAAACATGCGTACGTTGTATTCGTGTCCATTCATACACATTATAACAGCGAATGACGTTAGACTCCTAATTCAATGCAATTTCATTTTTCAAACGACAACCAGTAACGGACGATGTATAATCGTCTAGAAGTATAGTTATCGATTGATCTCGAGATCACATGTAATGAGACCATTTTATGTCACATTTATATTTCAAATATGCATCTAGATAGCATTCAATGTAAAGGTTCCTATTACCATTATACATTACGCAGTTTTACACGACGCTTGAAAAATAACTTGAAAATTGGTTGCGAAATGTCAGAGAGTTGTAACACTTGTAATCTTTATTCATTTCAATTATAAGGGCATCGGAAAGGCGATTGAACAACTGCGAGGGCGACACTCAGTTGTGAAAACATCTTAACCCTTCCCTGCCAAGGGGCCGTTGGGGCAATTTGCATTATATCTGAATTTGAAATACTTATTTCGCTTTCAAAGAGTTATTTTTGTACCACTAAGAGGTCGTAAGAAATCTGATTATAAGTCTGGTTATTTCTGTTAGTTAATTGGCACTGAATATTATTTAAATTAGCTATCAGAAACGGAATTGCTTGAAACGGATGTGTTGGCCACACTCCATACCTAAATGATCTGTTCTTGAAATCGAAAATGAGCGATAACAACCCTACCAATATTATAAATGCGACTACGTAATTTTGTCTGTCTGTCTTACAGTCGGTCTGTTACCTTTTTACGCCTAACCACTGAACTGATCGTTATGAAATTTGACGGATAAGTAGCTTGGGGTTTGGAGTTCATAGGCTACTTTTCATACTGGATATTAGTTGGTATTTCAAAACGACGAAATACAAAATACACACAGACGAAGTGGCAGGCAACAGCTCTACTCATAGGGCTAGTAAACTTGTACCATTTTTTTTGCATAAACAATACCAAACTTGACAGTTTCCTAAAACAAATCAAAACCAATCTAACTCAGATGAAACACAAAACTGTATCTATATATAAGATAAGATGTACTAAGAAATTAAATCTCAGCAAAGAATTAACTAAGGCTGACAGGAGCGACCATCACGTCTTCAACTCTCACAAATTCGCATTAAGTAAGGCACCTAGATGAACTTACTTCGCTTTTAAGCCGGAGACCTCTTGCCGTTTATAAATCCAATTGGATTTAGGAATGGGACACACCGGGATGTAGTTAAAGATTAAGGTTAAGCTGCGAGGAAATTTAAAAATGGCAAGTATCTCATATTTTTAAATATTGACTTTAAAATTTAACGTTTTATTCCTAAGGGGCAATTCCCACATTTTTAAGAACGTTCGCATTCTAATTTACATATGTTCCTACTACAATGGTGTTGATAATTTTAATTCATATGTACTTTCTGAGTTTATCTTAGACTATACTGTTGCTGAAACTATCTATGAGATTTGAAATTCTTTATACCCTTTTTCATTCTCTTGTAAATATGTTACCTATTGCATGTTCTTATTGTACAACTCCACATATCACCTACCGCCAAGCCTTTATAAATAGCGTGTCAATAATGTGGCGACACTCCTCTATAAAAAATGCTGTCTTGTCTTAACAGATCCCATGACTGAACACTGACCCAAAAAAACTGGCCTAGGTCTTGTTTGGGAGTTAGGACCAATTCTTTATAATACATTCATATTGTAAGATTGTGACTTTGAGTGTCTTTCATATTTTTTAAACATATTTATTGCTCAAAAAAATATATATATATTGTATTGTGTATTGTTGTTGTTTGTTGTTGTATATTGTATTTGTTGTTTAAAAATTCGAAGACATGTGACATCTGCCAACCCGCACTGGGCCCGCGTGGTGGATTGGCCCACTCCCTCTCACCGAGATGAGGCCTGTGTCCCAGCAGTGGGAACATCATTTAAGTATATTTGACGTTCGAAAAGTGCTGATTCTCAGCCTAGTTTGAATAAATGACTTTTGATTTATGTTGCTATGTTGTATTTATTGTAGTGACAAATAAACTTTTACTTTTTATACTGACCTAGGTGAAGCAAAAAAAAGGGGGAAACGTGGATTTATACTCGTATTTATTATAAGTCTGAAATCGCCAATCCGCCTTAAATAAGCGTGATGATCATTGCTCGTGCCTTCTCTCTATCTAAAGAGGCATTAGCCCTGCAGTGGGACCATAAAAGCTTGGTGTTACTGCCTACTACAATGTTACATGGATTTACCTAGAAAACTAAAGACGATTATCTCGCGATAGATACAATCTCTATCTATCGCATCTGTTAACACAAAATATTTTATTAGTCAAAAAGCCAAAGTCAGAGTAACAATATCACTTGCTGTAACATCGATCATCAACCACTTATGGGAGGTAATAGTTGAATTAAGGTGTAGTATTTGGCTGGTAATCGTTTTTGGTATACCTGTTGTTCATGGTTAGGTAATGTTATGTATGGATGCTTTCTGTAAACAATTGATGGATACAAAATCATGTATAACTGGCGAAATGTGGGTGTACTTTTTTATACCTTTTTCTCACCCTTCGGAGAATATCAGCGTGATGTTATGTTATGTGTTAAATTAAGTATTCTAACAATTAGAAGGACAATTGGTTTGCTTCTTCGGCTAAGCCTCAGTGTATCCCTCGCTTAGTAGCGGATAATTGTCTGGCACAAGGAGTTTGTCTCTATTAGAGACGGCGAGGGTCCGGCTGTTTGATGCTCGATTGTTTAACTCGCAGACGTCACAACTAATCGTTGAAGACTCAGAAGGTACCCTAGAGCGACACTGCTTAACTTTCGCTAAGAGCTAGGTCTTGTGGTTACTGAACTAAAGCGTTATGTGTCTTTACTAATAAAACATTTTGACACTTCATCCAATGTCTGGAATCCATGTCTGTTTTGATTATATATCTGCGATACCTATTTTTTTTTTGACAGGCGAATTTTAGAAATCTGAAATGTTAGAAGAAGGCAACTGAGGTAAATCTCTACAGTAAGCCTTTAATCAAACAATAATTACATTAAGTTAGAATTCACAACCAGCAACTTTATCGACACTGCAAACACAATCAAATCCTCACACACATCACTAAAATTCTTCTCGATTCGGAATTCGAAACATTCAAACATAACCGTAATCGATAAAATGGCGTCGGGCTATGAAGGCGGCACAGAGACAATAATAAATTGTAATTACAATTTAAAATGAGCAGGCGTTGCCGTGGGAGTGGCCTGCCCCCACGGCACGGCACGCCACCTTACCTTCACGTGTGTGCACTTTTTACATTCGTACTGCAAGCAATTAGTGTCGTGTGCGTGTTCGTAAACTTTGTGAATAATATGTTGTATCAGAAAACGGAACTAGAAGGTAATGGAAAACCCTTTACTTATAATCTCTAGCCATAGTTCTTGGTCCCTATCCCTATCGCGAAATCATGGTTTCATAAATTCAGGTTTAACATTTTTTTTTATAAACAATTTTAGTGGGACTACTATCATGAAAATTCATACAACAGTTAATCAAAGCCTAATAAAAATAAAATAATATATTATCATAAACTAATAATAATAATTTACAAACCATACCATCACCTTTAGTCCATGTCCTCTTTTCCAGAATTAACATAATCAAATGCTACAACTAAATACGACGAAATAGACAACAGAAAGAGCACATTTAATACATAATAATTTCCAGACACATTACCATGTTTTGTTCCCAAAAATGATTTGATACGTATCCGTATCGAATAGCTATTTACCAAAATTACACGTTACAAAACATTTACTTGGTTTATTTTCCATTCCCTCGCATTCAAGTATGATTTTTATTATAAAAAGACAATCAAGCATGTTTAGTTTGAAGTTACAAAGGATTCCGTAGGTTTTCCTGAAGTTATTTTAACGGTCAATCACGACTGTTACAGCTGAACGTGTGTCAATAATATGGACCAAATTACTGTGTATTTTATACCAATAAGAATTCAAATGATGGAATTAAATTCTCTTGGCAAACCAATTATCTTATTTGAAGCTCTATCTATCTTGAGAGCAATGGTGATCCAGTAGTAATGGCGGGGCCGTTACTTACGAGTTGTACGTGGGTTCAAACCCAGTCAGGCGCATTACTTTGAGTAATTTATTACATCACCACTGCTCTCAAAACGCTGAAGAAAAACATTGTGAGGAAACTGGCATGGCCTAGAACCAAAAGTTCTGAAACATGGGATATCTACCAAGCCGCACGCGTGGTGGACAACGGCCCACTCCCTCTCAAAAGGGAGGAGGCCTGTGTCCCAGCAGTGGGGATATTATAGGCTGATTATGTTATGTAAGTTCTGTCTGCAACTTAAACTGAACTTGACAAAAGAAGACATAAATAAAGGTAAACAATGGTGTACGTTATTATCTGCGGGCGCCAATCAAGAAATTAATTTATAATTACTACATATAATGAGTAACATGCTGCAAAATCTATTACCGACAAGCAGCGCCTTCCAATTAACTATTCAGTTATATGAACTTGCATAAGAAAATCACTACAAATGTTCCCTAATAACTTTAGTTTTAGATTTTGTTCTAACCATTGATTCAGAAAGGAAAAGAAGTATTTGAGGTAAAGAGGTTAGCAAACATACCTTCTGAAAGCTTGATCAATTAATTATAAGATGGCTTTATCTTCTTCGCAGTATCCATCCGCGGGAAGACTGTTCGTATAGCCGCTTTTCGCCAATTTTCGTCACTCGATTTTGAAAACGATAAAAAGCTGAGTGTCCACAGTCTTTCCCAATTTGATTGGCCAGAATACCTACCTATTGCTAATAAATCCATCGAATTCAAGCATCATCGAAGCATTTGAATGGATTTTTCTTCCTTAATCTTCCTTCCGCAGTCGGTGAAGCTTTGATTGAGTAGAGTGGAAAACCTGGCGTAACTTGTGTTCTAGAATTGTCAATGTTAGTGTTGCTTCTGTTTTTCATGGGACATTTAATACCGTCAACAATCCAGTTACCAAGTCACATCAAAAGTCTTACCAAAGAAAATCAATATGCCTAGTCTTTTCCCAACTGTGTTGGGATCAGCTTCCCGTATAACCACTACCCGGATGCAGCTGAATACAAGTATTTTACATGGAGCGACAGCATTTCTGATCTCCACAGCCCAGTTACTGGGTAACACGATACGTTCAAAATCAAAAGTCATTTATTGAAACTAGGCTGAGAATCACTCTTTGAACGCCAAAATTGAATAAAAAAGTTCCCCAAAACGTCCGCCCTTCACCACTTCCTAGTGCTTTAGCTGGGAAGAAGAAGTGGCGCAAAAAAACTCCCCAGCAGCGAAGCTGTCTGTTCAGTAAGAAAACTCGATCAAGTTACATGTCTTACCAGAGAATGGACGTCTTGTACGATACTTACTTAGTTGTTCTTTCACATTGTGTTGTAATGCTTAGTCCAAAAACCATGCAGCTCACGGAACCCTAATAAAAGGATAGAGATCATAATCTCCGAGGCTCGAGTTCGGGCCCGAATAAAATGGAAATACATTTTAATGATTATTATGCCCGTAAACGTTTCGCCGTGGACTCTATACCATTCAATCCGTCTAATCGCTAATTCCAAAACTTTTCACCTACTTTTTTGTTTAAAGTTTTGAGTAAAGCTATTGATCTATCTTATGTAGAATCAGTAAATGAGAATCAATTTATAATAGTTGGAATAAATATGAACTTGTTACTAAAATATCTGTGTTTGTTGTAACTTTTTTTGCTGTAAAACAAATTTAAATCGTGGAATTTAACTATCCATATTCTACCTGACACAAATACTGTTAAATATTTGAAAAGAGTCACGGTGGAGTTTCTAGTCCATTCTTCTTCATACGAAACTACATTTTGTAAGGGGCGGCTAGAATCAATTCTATTTTAACACGCTACTATTAGCTTAACTTGTAACTAACTAACAAACAAAGTTGTTGTATATTTTGACGTTCAAAAGGGTCTCTTATGTGCCTATTTGTAATAAATGCTTTGACTTTGACACAAAATCTGTTGCTTATTTAAAAGTCAGACTAACTAAACAAAACACAATCTATTAAATAACAATACCTAAACAAAATCATAAAAACGTCATAGTAATAAAATCGCAACATCCTTTAATCAAACCGAGCAGCAATTAGGACGATCCTGATTGACGACGTGTGATAACTAGATTATCACATAATTGCCGGACAAAGCTAGAATAAATTGCTGTGCTAAAAACCCAGTGTTTAAGTCAATACTAACCGCCTATGTGGCTTTATAACGATGATTCGGCGCCAGCCAATGATTGATCGCCGTCGTAAACGTCAAAAATTTTGGTTCCAAAAATAAAAGATCGCGCGGTGATCAAAACACCATATCAGAATCTGTTCCGAATAAACGTAATAATACGTTAATTTCGACGGTTTCAAACGATCGAATTAGTTTTTTAATTCGTTCTTAAATGGGTTATCTCCTTGTGTTTAATTTTATGGCGATTTAATTATATTTCTCAGCTAACATTATACTTATTTATTACAATGTCAGATGTTGTATTTATTATTATTGTTTGCACTGCTCTACATGTCTATAAACGTAGGTATGAAATGCTTGATATTTGTGATAACTTTTTTCGTTCAACTAACTTTTTGTAGCAAAACAACGTCAGTTTTCAGTAAGAACGTCAAATCACCGCTGCGCTATTTCGCACAAAAGATAAGCAACTGTTATAAAAGCACACTTTATATATTGTTAAAAATTGGAACAACTTGTCTTTGCAACATCACACGCTTTGGTACATTACCATTAGGTATATAAGCACGTCGTAGGTTCTTCAAGCATATCGTAGAGACAAATGGTAAGTATTTATTAGGTTCCTACGTCAGTGAGATTTTCAAGAAATAGCCAATTTCCCTACACATGTTAAGTTTTTAAGAATACCCAACTGTGCCAGTGGAATAGGTATTTTATTTTATTGAAGCGCGTGTTCATTGTAACTGTATCACTTTGTTTCATAACTGAAAAATACACCTAAAACTGATTTCAGACGATGCAAAGCCAACAGCTTCCTTCACAAAGTTATCACACAAACCAAAATATGTTTTAGATGAAGCAGAGCCCTGAGTGCCAGCCAGCAACATCAGCCACTCTTCGCAGCACACAATGCGCGTGTGTTTGTCCTTCCTGTTTGTCGTACTTGCAGCAATGGCGGCGAAATACACAAAATATAACTGAATTTTGAACCTCCATTTCAAAGGCATGTGCTCACAAATTCATTCTAACTAGTATGTTGATTTAATTTAGAATTTTGCTGCTAACAATGGCTGTGCTGCAGTTGTGTTGTGTTTATTATTGCTAAGCGAAGTTTCGTTCATTGTTTTCAGGTGAGTGTTTGTGAAAGAAATTGTAATGTGGTAGTGAAACATTAATTTATGTGTTCCATTAATGATGTTTTGTGGTTACAGATTAATTGTTTATAATATGACGTGGAAATCTAATATTTTAGCATGCGTATCAGGCATTTCGATAAGTGTCCAGATCATATGCCTCTATCCATGCATCTATTAACTGCATCCCACGGTTTTACCCGCATAAGTCTCGATACCGGGAAATATGGGGATCGAAAGTATCCTATGTCCTAATCCAACTCATGGTCTACGTATGTGCCAAATTTCATCCAAATCTGTTACGCCGTTTTAGCGTGGTAGCGTAACAAACAAACAGGCACCCGCCTTTCAGCACTTCCTAGCTGCGTAGAAGAATTGACGCAAAAAGCAGCACAACTATCTGTTCTGCAGTTACGAGTAGACAAAGCTTCAACACCCGGTCCATCATAATCAGCCTATAATGTTCCCACTGCTGGGACACAGGCCTCCTCTCTGTGAGAGGGAGTGGGCCGTAATCCACCACGCGGGCCCAGTGCGGGTTGGTAAATGTCACATATCTTCGAATTTTTGGTTCTAGGACATGCCGGTTTCCTCACGATGTTTTCCTTCACCGTTTTGAGGGCAGTGGTGATGAAATAATTTACACAAAGTAAAGCGCCTGTCTGGGTTCAAACCTACGTCCTACAACTCGTAAGTACTCGACTCGTAAGTCGCGGCCGATACCACTGGGCCACCACTGCTCCATCCGGTGCATATGATTATCCAATTTTGGCTTACCTACGGCACAAAGAGAAGACCGCTCAACGTTGATATAAATATCCAAAAATCTATTTTTCTTGCCTACTACTTAATTTAGAAAAATGGTGTTAGTTAAATTACATTAGCATAGTCCTGATCTTAGAACAGAAAATAACTCATAAACACTTTTTATCGATTGATTAATTAACTAGTATCGTATTTGCAATCTTGGTATTTCTTATAAAATAATATTAATACAGGTTATAAGGTTAGAACTAAATTATGTTTAATATATTGGAATTTATTACCGCAATGATTGATATTTAAACAAAAAATCTAAATTACTCATAAATAATATGGCTTGGACTCACTCTAATACTGGACGAAGCTAGTGATTCTAAAAATGATATAACATTTGCAAATTATAATGTTACTAGTAAACTATCAATCAATCAATTGATTACTTTACATTTTGTTTATTACAATGTAGGTAACAAATTTAATTTAATATTATGTTTATTTATTGGTAACATCATCTAATACGTATTGGCTTGTGGCTAAGTAATAACAGCCACACGGATCGATCGATCAGGCTAAGCGACGCTTGACGTGGTTGTTCCGTGGATGGATGACCATCTTTATTTACCAAAACGCACGCGCAAACGGCACAGAGGGGCCATGCCTCGGAAAGCATATAAGTCGTTGGTCCCGGCTGTCTTTCTGGATCTTTGACAGAAGCCCGAAAATCTGACAACCGGTCATACCAATGGGTATAGTATTACCCAGTATCTGGGTTGTGGTGGTCAGATAGGCAGTTGCTCCATATAAAATACTGGTACTCAGCTGCATCCGGTTACAAAAGAAGCCGACCCGAAAATAGTTGGAAAAGACTAGGCAGATGATGATGATCTAATATACAACTGTATTAGTATTGCTTGGCAGCTGGTTTCACTTGATACTTTACGTGTGAGTGAGTCTTATTTCATTAGAGTTACCCTTGTCTCTCAAACACGGGTAACTTCTCCAATGTAAGGAGAAACCCGGGCCTTCGGAAAGCTTACATGGAGACATTACTTACAAAGTCCAGTACGAACGGCACCTCAATTAAGTAACACACTTTTAATCACAATCTGAATCATTTTGAAGGCTATTGCTAATCCATTGCTTTATATGTTCGAAAAATGTGTCTGCTCAACAACGTAAATAACGCAATGAATGTTGTTGAACTGTCAAAATGAAAGCCATTGCTACTGACAGTGTGTAACGCAATTACCTGACCGGTCTTTTTGTGAGTTTTAGCTTAATCATGGATCATTCCTGTTGAATGTAGGAACTTAATAATATAGTAAGCGATAATCTGTTTTTTTTTTTTTTTTTGCAATAAGAACATTTTGTGTATCTATATATATTGTAGTCGGTAACCGTGTCTGTCTACGCAACTTGTTGTTCTTCCAAAGATTTTTCCGGATCTTTTTTACCATAATTTAGAATATTTATTCCGGGTTGTTAAAATATTACTATTAAAGAAATCTCGATGTTTTGTGAAGTCGTACCTAAAAACTGTGAAAAGCAGAGGCGGGTCACTAATGAATAATAAATAATGCATAAAAAATATTAAAAAGGCACCTGCCTTCCCAAATTTTTTGAGACACCCCCATAATAATTCCAAAATTCGCCAAAAAAAAATACAAAACCGCCCAAAAAACCAGTCAACTTTGTCACCATCGTCTGCCGCCATGACTATGGACTAAAAAAAATAAAATTAAGAGAAGAAAAAAAAAACAACTTGGGCAGTCGATGGCCAATTGCATTTTGTAGCAGTGAGTGCGAGTCGCGTGTTCGCTGCCATTAGCCCGCCCTCCTGGGCTGTTTGCCAGAAAATATCACTTATTACGTGTATAAAGGCTATTGCTATGCTAACGTTAGCTATTATCCCGGAAAATGTCCTGTATTTTTTTATTTTTTTGTAATTATATCGTTTCTAATGTATAATCTAATCTTTGAGAGTTTCTAATAGACCGAGCTCAAAGTATGTAATTTTACTGCACCGCGTTAAAATTCTCGTTTTGACAGATTCATTCAATAGCGATCGCAACCCTCGTCGATAACGACAACCAAAATGCATAATAGGCATTTTTATAGGACAATTTTTTCATTATTTCTGGAACCAGTATAGCATATACAAAGAGCCAAAAACTACTAAATATGAAAGAAAGAACGCATGTATTATAATCTTGACTAAGAATCATAACTGGTTATACAGTAGTAGTATATTTTTTTTCAGCAGAAAGTGGTTCCGCTAAGGAGTCACCACAACTTCTGTGAATGTGTCAGAAGAATTCAAAGACTTATATTGCAAAGTAAAAAGGTAGATATGAATTCAAGTAAACAAATTATGTTTCATATTAGTCACGGTTCGGAGTCATCTCCAAATCAAACTGTAAGAAAAATGACCTATAAAATTACCAACACTTATACGACTGAGTAACCAATTAATTACCAAAAGGAGTGATCATTTTAATTTATATAAAAACGATATATTAGAAACTTTATAAAATCAAACTTTGGATCGCATCATCATCATCTGCCTAATCTTTTCCTAACTCTATTAAGCTCGGCTTCCAGTCTTCATAGGATTTCTTCTTCCGGTATCAGCTGAATACCAGTATTTTGATAGCAATAGCCTTTAATCTCTTTGTCACGTAATAACCAACAACGGTCAGTACGGAGTGGCGACACGTCGTCTTATCTAGAAACCTATTTATTATGTCTAATGATTTTTATTATTCGGGTTGCGTGGGTGAAACAGCTAAACCTTTAGCTTAAACCTTTAAAAGGCTTGATTGTGTGATGTAATATTCAGTTACTGTTTTGTAATTTAAGTGAAGGTAACCTTTTTGCATACGTATAGGGTATTTCTCTAAGCACCTGAAACTTACTTAATGCAAGGTTTCTTTATATTATGTCTACTGATAAGTTCATTGATCAACAGAGATGATCAAGATTTTTATGGTGATAGCACGGTAGCTATCATCTTACGACAATTTTAATCGACTTCATCGATCATCTTTGACGAATTGAATTTTTGATGTTCAAAAGTGCCTTTCATTTGCCTATTTGGAATCAATGCTTTGACTTTGACATCTCTTGTGCGTCGTATAGCTTAGCTTCTCCATACGTATAGCTCGAGTGGCAGAAAACCAAGCTATAATATAACATAATGATGAGTACAATGCCCTTTTAGGAGGTTGTTAATGTTTTTCCAATAACCCTGTATATTGAGAAATTCCAGATAGAAAAACCTAAGAACACTTTGCTCATGCTCAGCAGTAGCGCTTGCGACCACAACCAACAAGGCAGTCTAAAAACTGAGTTATTGCATATCAAATCAGCAGTAGAAAATCTATAAGTACTATCTCTCACTTTAATTCCCAATATGGAGATAGCTTAGTGAACCCAAATAATTCCAGGGCAAATAACCTGAATAAAAACGTTTAAGAAAAAAAATATAACCAACTGAACCCTTCCACCGACAAACACGGCTCACCCCTGTCCGGCTGCACCGTGCAAATAAATTTGGTTTTCATTAGTACTAGCACAACACATTCCTCAAACAGCTGATTGTTATTAAACAAAGAAATTGCATCGTAGGTGATTTTAACAGTGATTCCCGGTCACGACATTGTTCACTACTAATGAAATATTAGTTACGCCTTTTTAGCACGGGTTTATACTTTGAAAGGGAAAAAAAACGCTTTTCCTATAGGTACAGTTAAATCTGGAAAATTGTTCCACAATTGGAGAAAATGAACAGTTATTAAGTAACATCGTAAATATGACTTGGTAGGTTACTTTAACACATTCGCAGCCGTGTAGGTCACCGGTGACCGCGAACAATAGATTTTCTATCGTGTCTGTTGTCTGGCAGTCAAGGTGTTAACCAGAGATAGAAATCTGAATTCGGTTTTTGAAGTTTTTCCTACCTCTAGTATTACCAATTAATTTAAGTAATAGGTACATACGACGACATATCATGCTATATATATGTACATTTCCAGTTATAGCTGACCTCATATGTATAGGCTTTTCGTACAGTGAGAACTCAGCTTATACTGGATATTAGCTTGATATGTCGTCCTGCGTACACTACTATAAATAATTAGACTTTAGGTATATCAATTTCAATGTTCAGCTTTTCTCAATTTGTTAATAAGAATTCCACAAGTAACGCCAATCGTCTTATTAATTTGTACATAATAAACTTCTTCAGTTTAACTGTCAACATAAAATCGATGGCTGACTCGATCGGCTCAATTTCCCAGCGATTACGAATTTACGTACCGATACCTCCGGAGAGTTCTCGGTAAATCGCATAAATAATACGCAAATAACCATCTTCAAGCAGTTTTTATTTAATTTCATAAACGTGAACTCCGAGAAAATTCAATTACTTCATGAATCAAATTAATTCAACCGTTTTTGACATATTAGGTCCTTACATATGAAATTGGCGTTTTGTATGGAAGGAACAAAAAGTCGAATATTTTTTAATATAATATATTTAATTAATCAAAGTATGAACCATTGTTTTCAATGCACTTTTGCTATCTTATAGGTAGTTCATTGATCCCTTTACTAAAAAAACCAGTCGGACGGGAATCAATAAAATCTTTGAAGGCGATTTGGACTGCCCCATCGGAGTTGAATTTTTTCCCTTGCAAAAAGTTATCCAAATTGCGAAAAAAATGGTAATCTGTTGGAGCAAGGTCCGGGGAGTACGGAGGATGTCTAAGACATTCCAATTCAAGTAATGTAACGCAGCAGTCGACGCGCGTTTGCCGGTTTGCTTCAGTCAATTCGTGAGGTACCCACCTTTCAAGCTTTTTAATCTTCCCAATTTGCTTCAAGTGAATTAAAACAGTTTTATCACTAACATCGAAGCCTGCAGCTAACTCGGACGTGGTTTGCGATGGGTCCGCTTCCACAATAGCCTTCAATTCTCCATTATCAACTTGGGTCTCAGGCCGTCCACGGGGCTTGTTCTGCAGGTCGAAATTTCCAGAACGAAAACGTTGGAACCAAAAACGAACTGTGTTTTCTTTTGCAACATGACCGCCATACACATCATTCACCCTTCGAGTCGTTTCCGCAGCACTAGTGCCACGGCGGAACTCGTACTCGTAAATAATGCGATATTTTAAATTTTCCATTTTGTAAAATGAGTGACGCAAACAGAAAAAACAGAAGAAAAAAAACAAATGAATGACGGTCATCGAAGCACAAATACATGAGTAAATAGCTGTACAAATTTGAATTTGGAATTCCTTACCAAAGAGGAGAAATTCGTGATTAAAGTGGCCAGTACGAAAAACGCCAATTTCATATGTAAGGACCTAATAATTAATTACTTAGATGCGGTTAAAAAGTGCTGTAAAATTGTATTCGATTGGTTATTTTTTTACTTACCATAGTTGAAGATGGCATTTATGTACCCTTCAGGTAGCTAATCATTTATAATTTTATGGTCAGATAACATTTATAGAGCCTACTAAACGTAATGGGTCATGTTGGACACACTTCAGCGTCCATTGACGAATTGCTTGATGTTTAAAGGTTCACCTCGTAAGCAAATGGGCCGATGAACGTTGAAGTGTGACCAATAGAAATCAATGTGGAACAAAAACTACCTTTTTTTTCTTATTATTCGATCATTGAAAATTAAGATGAAGACTAAGATATCTATGTATGGAAAACTTTTAAACAAAAAAATGTATTATCTCTTTAACATTGTCCTAACCTAACCTAACCTGCAACTGTACCACTCAAGGCATAATCCTCAGGATATCAACATCCATATTCATCAAACAAATATTGTCTCCAAAAACTGAGACGTCATTAAAAGGGGACTCGTAAGACATGAGATGCTGGCAATAACTCGATTACTAGGGGGTCGTAGAGGGGTGAAGTAAGGGGGGGAGGTGTAGAGGATTATAAGAACTTCGTTAGTCTCTCGAAGGTGTCTAACTCAGGTCTGAGACGGGAGAGATTATCGCTTTTGCCTTTAGCGCCGCATTTTGTCGTCAGTTTAGAATATTTGATGTGATAAGATATACGTTACATGGGATGCGCGGGTTTACGTTCGTGTAAGTACTAGGATTATTTTGTTGCTTTTGCTGTGGTAGGTTTTGTGAAACAGCTCTTTTTGACGTTCAAACATGCTCTATAATATAGACTTTAAAACGATTGGTGCAAAACACCATTTCATCGCATCGGTAACTACAAAAAAAAAGCTTGGCATGCAATAGTGATCTTACGTAGCTTACCTATAGAGAATGACGATGGTTTGATAACCGATTGACCAAATAGTAATTTTACACTAAACTTGCAATAACTTTCGCGTTTTAGATTTGGCATAACTTTTTTTGTACCATAATTGTTCCTCTAAGCCCCCAGATCATCTTAGTATCATCCATTACTTAATGGCAACTACACTGTCGGGTAAAATCACCAACTCACTATTCATTTTACCTCCACAACCATTATGAAAATACCCTATACCGAGAAAACGACATCAAATTTTCAGTTTGAGCGACGGGTACACCGGCAGGCGAGTGTAAAGCAAACGCACGCATCACTCGACGGGCCACAAAGGCACAGCCGCAAACACAAAAGGTATCTACTGAACGCAGCTTAAACTTACCGACGATGCAATCACAACTTGCGCTGCTATAACGTATCCAACTTGATGTGTAATCGCCTTAAAATTCGGTACATGTTAAAACTTTGATATCACTTCGGATGATAGTTGGGATATGTATTGCTTATATGGTTGGCTGAGCTAAGCTAACTATAGGTTTGATTACTTGAGTTAGTGAAGTCTTTTTTTTTTCTTCTTGTGAAGGTTCGTCATATAAGTCTATAGTGAATTTTAGTGGTACGTTACTTTAGGAGCAGTGGTGGTCCAGTGGCAACGCCTGCGTCTTACGAATTGTAGGTTGTAGGTTAAAACCCAGACAGGCGCTTTCTTTTGTGAAAATTATTTCATCAGCACTGCTCTCAAAATGGTGAAGGAAAACATTGTGAGGAAACCGGCATGTCCTAGAACCAAAAATTCGAAGACATGTGTCATCTACCAACCCGCACTGTGCCCGCGTGGTGGATTACGGCCCAATCCCTCTCACCGAGAAGAGGCCTGTGTCCCAGCAGTGGCAACATTATAGGTTAATACATGTATACTTTACGGGAAACACCGCAACTGAAAGAAATAAAGATCGTCAGAGAAGTATTATATGCTGATTTAGAAATCTATATCATTTTACAAAGCATCAGTATATGCAGTTATACTTTTCTCTAAAATAGAGCTACTGTGACAACTTGTCTTTATTTCGTCATTTTTTCTTTAACAAAAACCAAAACTATGTTCAAAACTAAGTTCGTCGAATCGTTGAGCTCTTTAAGTTCTGATTTCAGCTGCATGATTACTGACAAATGCGTACACTGAGTAGACAGGTCCACTCAATCTGTGCAGTTCTTTCCTCAAAAGACCATTTCAGACACCAATCTACATGGTCTTCACATGATCTGGCCAAGATTATTTCTGGACTTTAAAAGAGACTGTGACCTCTGAGTTTGTTTCAGCCTTTCTTCTCAGAGTAGTCAGATAAGAAACGCCAAACTCATCTAGTTTTTAAAATATGATTAACGTGTAAAATTGTTTGTACAAACTTACAGAAATAAAATGATCTATGTCGAAAAGAGAAAACTTCTCAAAATGATTTAAGCTCGATTTAAATTTTAATATGTATTTGTTTCTAATAAAAACGTAATAATATCACGACGTAATCCTAAGTAGGCAACATGTTGTCTGTGTTTAATACTGCCGTCTATCAAAGATCTCGATAAACAGGGTGCAGAAAGATACGAAGGCAATCAAATGATTGATGCAGCAAGATATCCCAGAAACCGGACAACTGAACCGGATAATCGAACTGGTTCCGTTAAATTATTAGTTTATGATTCCCGGGAACAGTCATCCCATCTCATTAGATAGATTCTTTCTAGTTATAGGTTGGCAAACACGCCGATGGCCTGATGGGTCAGAATAAAAGTGACTACTGCTGCCATAGACATGCAACAACATAATGAATTGCACTTGTGTTGCCAACCTTAATAATTTTGTTGTATAGTTTATACATGTATATGCCTGTAACATAACAACATCACACGTGTATTCCCCGAAAGGACTGGCAGAAGTGGCCTATAGTATACGCATATTTCGCCAGTTATTCATTTAAGGGGCCTACAGGACCTAAACGCAAAAAACGCAAGTTTTTATAATGCCTTAAAGTATATGATCGACTACAGTAAACAAAATCAGAAAAATATATGATATTCTCCAGGATATATGCTTGTTAGATAGTGTGTTGAACGCTTAATACAACTAATTTGATACGATAGAAAAAAATCATGAAAATACCTCTAAAAACTTTATTTTCACAATAAAAACCATTCTAGTATACATACAATCATTCTGATTTTTTGTCAGATTATTCTACAAGCAATATACTAAAGCACTAGTGTTTTAATTTTTTAGTCCAAACAGTAGATTTTTTGTAAATAGATAATTGCTTCATATTTTGCAATAAATTATCAGCGTTGTGTGTCATCGTGCTTCTCTTTCTTTTCTATGCAGTCCGACAGTGACCACGCTTTAAGTCATGTCGTCCCCTTAAGTCCCATGTAACAGGGGGCGACCCTATTGCCATCAATTGGGTACAAATCCAAACGGTGGGCTGCTACTGAGAAATACCGACTTTGTCCCTGGGAATCGAACCCACGACCTCATGCTCAGCACTAGCGCTTATGACTACTAGACCAATGAGGCGATGGCAGTAATGCCTATTGCATAATCAGCCTATATTGTTCCCACAACTAGGACACAGGCCTCCTCTCTGTGAGAGGGAGTGGGCCGTAATCTACCACGCGGGCCCAATGCGGATGGTAGATATCACACGTCTTCGAATTTTTGGTTCTAGGACATGCCGGTTTTCCTCACGATGTTTTCCTTCACCCTTTTGAGAGCAGTGGTGATAAAATTAATTTACACAAAGTAAAGAGCCTGTCTGGGTTCAAACGTACGACCTACAACTCGTAAGTCGCGGCCGTTACCAATGGGCCACCATTGCTCTGTAATTCCAACGAATGATTTATTATTAATAATATACATATCAAAGTTTTACGACTCCACATAGAGAACGTTAACGCGAAAATAAAAAGCGTTTCAAAAAGTTTACATTGCAATTTTTATAGTAACAGAGTCTGGCTGTTCATTTCCATTAACATCTGCTGGAGTCCAATTTAACTTTTGTGTAAAAAAAGTTGGTCTACCAACAAAACTGTTCACGTATGATAGTTGCAATTAAATTCAAATAGGTTGGGAAGCGTTTCAGCTTCTGGGAGCTAGAAATAATGCAAATGATTATGGCAAGAGAGCCATCAAAATTACAACATTAAACATTTTAACTACTTAGGTGGATTTAAATTAAAATGACCAGCAATTATAATGTCACACAATAAGAAATTACTCATAAAATACTTCCTAAACTCTCAGCAATGACATAACATAACAAAGTATTTCCTCAGAATCAACATTACGAAGTACTACGCATTAACTCCTTTAAATCTTAATTAAAATTTACCCAAAATATCAGAGGGACCGTTAGCAGTGGACTAGTAAACACTGCAGAAACCTTTCGGATACATCTCCGGACCACATCCTGTTTAAAGATGTTTCTAGAATTATTAACTAAGATTTGACGTAACAAATACCAAGTTTCACTTATAAGGGATTAGGGTACCATGTTCCGGTCCGAAGCCCAGGGGATATGTTATTGTTTTGCCGCGTGGCTGTGCAAATTTTAACTAGGACGGAGTTTGATATTAAACTTGTATCACACAAAATGGGATACGATCTTTGAGATTGAACAAAGGCTTCCAGATCATAGTTTACACGTACGAGATCGTAGGTGGTATTCATCTCGTACCAAGGTCCAAAGGTAGTTTATAAAGATAGATCATCTGAGTATTCTAAAATCTCGTCTTCTGCTAGAAGTCAAGAACAGCGGGGTAGTTGCGAAACATACTAAAAGTAGCAATGGCTTTCATTTTGGTAGTTCAACAACATTCATTACGTTATTTACGTTTTGAGCAGACAATTTCTTCGAATTCAGATTACGTTTGAAAGCGTTTTACGCAATTAAGGTGCAGTTCATTATTTTTCAAAGCAAAATAAACAAGTGACAGACGCAATTGATAAAAATCTTCGTCAGCAAAACTCGATGCTACTGAAGACAACAACAACGCTACAACAATTATCTTAAACAAAGATATTCGTGTATGTACTCGTACAGTGTAAGCCATACAAAACATAAGATTACCTCCAGCACAAACTTTACATATAAAGCAATATCCGATAATACACTACACATATCGTGTTCTATGGAAGTAAATACAGTCTTAATAAATAAAAATAGAAATTGATTCGATGTTTCGAAGTCTTAACCCTTCGCGGGCGCGGCGCTTCCGTGCTCGTCCAGTTTTAATGTTTCACCCACTCATAGTATATTAAAGATCAGTATCACAGGAAGGTGAACTATTAGTTTCGCTTCGTTCTCATTAAACCCTTTCGATATTGTCTACACTATCACACACAAATTTTAGTTTATCAATTTCGTTTAGTTTTTATTGCGATCATTTATTTTCATTTTTCGTGGCAGCGTTATAGGGTTATTATTTGATTTTATAGACCTATATTGGCTATGATACTGATATCCACTGAACAAAATAAAAAAGAGAATTACATTAAAATTATGAGAATGCGTTTATATCTTTTATTGACAAATAAACGTCTTCAAGCGAAAAAAATCGTAGCTATTTTCGTAGGCTTTTCGTAGACCCTGATACAAGGATAATGATAATTCTTACTTAGTAGAGATTTAGGACATTTAAGTGAATGTTATCTATGTCCCTAACAGGTAGTTCTAGAAGAGGCACATACTGGCTATATGGCTTTCATGGCACGCTACACAGCAAGATTTGAATAAAGAACCATACATTTTTCCACCAACAATAGAGACTGTATTCCATATCGGTAGCAAAAATATTAGGAGCAGAATTTTTAACAAGTTAGGTACAATATTTGTCCTAATGTTGCTGGGACAGACTGGATGCGGAAGGCGGAGGACAGGGTGTTGTGGCGCAGCCTGGGAGAGGCCTATGTCCAGCAGTGGACTGCGATAGGCTAAGTTGATTTCCCCTAGTGGGAAACGAAACAGCATGATCGATGAAGCGATAATAGTTAAATGTCATGTTAATCCCGAACCCATGTTTAAACTTTTTTAACAATTAGAATTAATTGGGTAATTATAAAGTGTGCTAACATTAACATTCAACATTGGAGTTAATCACGATCATGTATTCATACACTCAGGTACTTATGCATCTGTACTATTATTAGATTAGCTACGCTCAGTTGCATTTTATTGTTTGCCTCACATCGTTCGTAGTCATACTTAAAATATAAGTAGTAAAAGCTTTACAGCACAATTTTATTTATTCATTGAAAAATTTAAATAAATTAAATCGAGGTTTTTCTTTCTAATCATTACTTACAACTCAAAAAGTTTAGTGTTACGGATGTAAATCGCGTAATTATTTGGATCAGCGCCTTGTTAAAGGATAAGCATCAAGTTTATTGAATCGTTCTGAGAAAGCTCGTAGTTCTTGGCGAGGTTACTAATGGTCTTTTGCACTAATGGCCAATAAAACTTTTCATACGTAGCTACTTTAATTAGGTGGATTATGGAAAGTGTAATGTCCGAGCGTTTCAAGTGTTTTTTTGTAGAGCAAGGGTACCGTGGTGCACAGCGTTCCTCTTAAACTTTACTATTTCTTCAATTTCACAGTCCTTCACTAACAAATGTTTTCACAAGAGCATAAAACGCTCCATCTAACACTTTCACGTGACTATGGGACTGGCACGTTCTTTGGTCAAAAAATTACCATTGCCATTCAACGTGGCAATTCTACCAGTCTTTTGGGCACGTTCCCGGATGACAGCGATGCGGACGAGTAAGAATACGTTTATTTTCGTTGGATCCCACTTTTGAATCCCATTTTTTAGGTTTTAACGATGGATCCCGTTTGCTATTTCCGTTGAATCCCAAAGTGACCAAAAAAACAAAAGGATTTTTTGTATTTATTTGTATTATATTTAGTTTGTTAGTCATTTAATTTAGTACCTAATGTAAATAGTTATATATTTTATATACTTAATTTAATGAAATAAAATACTGTACACTTTTCTATCACTGTTAATATAATACAGGGTGAAATTAAATTCATGGGCATCCTTTTAAGGGGTCATTGTACTCATCATTATGAACAACTTTTAGTATGGGACTAAACCTAAAATCGCGAAAAAAAAATCAGCTGTTCCTTGCATTTATGTTCACATAACTCGTCAAAATGTAGGGAAGAGCTGATTTTTTTTTTCGCGATTTCGGGTTTGGTCCCATAGTAAAAGTTGTTCATAATGATGAGTACAATGACCCCTTAAAAGGATGCCCATGAACTCAATTTCACCCTGTATAACAACACACCAGAATTCCCCAAAAGGAAAAAAAACGCAAGGTTGGTGTGTGTTAAAATAACGCAAGTAAATACGACATCGCACAAAATTAAACAGCATAAACTAGTTGCTCAGCTAATACAGTAAGGAGAGCGTACTAGTACATCGTCCGGCGACTTTTTGCCTCGAGCTGAGCATCGGCGCTCAATCGAATTATCGTGCTGCCACCATCGAAGCAGTAAATTAAGAATTAACACGAAAGCTGATTATTTTAAAACATGCATCGGGATACCCTTTCTAACGAGGTTTCCTTGCCGTCGCCCTCGCCCTGATGGTTTGGACTTTATTGAGAACCTATGCTGTGATGTGCTAGGCAATTAAATGCTCTAATTGTTTATTATGGGAACTCGTGTGGTAACGGCTGTTATTATGGGAGCGTAGAATGTAACAACATTTATAATTATCATTTACTTGGATTAGTATTTTTATGTTTTTAATTTGGGTTTTATTAAGTTTTGATGCTTAGGAATGGGTTCAACATGGGTATCCTGAAAAGGAGTTGAAGATCAACTGGTAAACAAGAGAATTTTTAGTTTATCATCTATTTATTTAGTAGTTACCTACTAGGATTTTTATTTATTTTAAACAAATCCAATATACCTACAAGCTAACACTAAATTATACATAAGTAGGTATATAAAAAAGGCAGAGCTTATTGGGCATCAAGAAATTCGTCCGAATTTGGCAACAATTTGGAACCCTGGCTGGCAATGCTGAATCCTTGGCCTAAAATGAATACTACCTACTTAATCCTGTAAATTATGGTGCGGAAATACTGTACCTACTTCATATAACGAATATTTTAGACTTGTCGTTAGTTGCTAAAAATACGAAAATAATGGTATTTATAAAAAAAACTTAAGTAGTACTTTTGATGCCATTAATAAACATTATAACTCATAAATTATAGCATATTTTGTAAAGAACATTAAAATAGGTGGCAAATTAAATGGTACGAATTTGGTTGGAGTATTATTTATACTTAATGATCGTAATACACATTTTAATGATGATCATCTGCCCGGAGCATGCCTCCATATTACTTTAATTCGCGTTCGCCGAATAAAACTCGCTTGTGTTAACGTTTACGAATGTGAAGTAGGTTAAAAGGAAGCTTCATTTGTATTTAAATCACAGAAAACGCCAGGATTTACAAGGGTCCTTTTTCTCTCTTTTTGTCGTCATTTGACACAGTTCACAGAAGCAACGTTCTACGGTCTAACCCCGCGTCTTAACCAAAGCGATAGGTCGTGTGATGTTGCGTTCATATGTCACTCATTTGTTTGGAAGGCACCCTCTGTCGGTGCGAACAAACGTGTAAGTTCGCCGAACAAAATGATCGCGGCGTTCATGTGTTCGCTCGATGCTCGCTTTGGTTACGACGTGGCCAATGTTTTATTCTACTGACAAGATAGAGTTTATTTTTTTGTCTTTTCAAACACATCAAAACAATGAAAACATTTGAGGAAATACTCTTTTCTATGAAAAAGCCATGCTTTGCTATGAAACCAGCAATAAATATCAAAACTGTTCAGTTCATACACAATATTCGCCTTAAACCATTGTTATCTCAAACAACTGACTGTGCCGAGCAAATAACACGAAAAAAGATGAAAAATCGCTTTCATATAAAGGAGCTAAGTAGTTTTTGATACCGGACGGTCGATGGGAATTAGGAAGACGGGTTCAGCAAGAAATAAAACGAATAAATGATTGCAAATTAAGCTTGCCATGAAAGGTTGCATACTTGTTTACTTATTTTATCATTCTTGGCTACTAATTTACAAATATACTGAAAATTAAATCAATTAAATATTATTGTTGGTAGGTTAACGTATATGACTTATATGACTAATGAGTCATTTAAATTAACATACCAACATATTTATAAAAATAAAACAAAACTACATAATCTATATCCGTATGCATACATATTATACATTAATGTCGCTTTTCGTGTCTGTATGTGTGACCGCATTACACTTAAAAACTATGCAACGGATTTTGATGCGGTTTTCACCAACATTTAGAGAATTCTTAAAGATTTATATGTAAGTTCTAAGCTTCTCGCCATCAAACTCGAAAGTTTGGCGAGTAAAATTGTAAAAACAACAAAATAATTTATATTTGAGAACAATAAAAAAAGTACATATCATATACTTATTAATATTAAACATTCGTATAATAAGGAAGTCTCAAAAATCCGTGCGAGTCAGGGGTAAGTCACTAGAAACAATTCATAAATAAAAATAAAACATAAACAGAAATCATTATAAAAAAAACCTTAAACATGAAAACAAGCCTGCCAAGGAAATGAAAAATACGGGAAAAAACATTTTTGATGTAGGGCAAATAATCGCAGCGGCGAAATGGTATCGTGACAAACATCCATGCGTCACAACGGGCCGGTAAATCAGCGCGCCAATGAAATCCAATTACTTACACAAAAAACTATTAGTTTTCTGCAACATATGTACATGTGGCTACGTCATATGTTGCGAAAAATAAAACTATTTTGCCTCATGTTTGTAAAGAAATAAGTACATACCGATTGAACTAATTACAACGAGTAGGGACAGAAAGAAGTACGAAGTACCTATTGGACTAATTATAACGAGTACAGACATTAGCGCATAGGTTGTTTTCATAAAATTATAGGAATAGTACCAACTATTATGATAGTTATTATTAGTCAAGGTTTTTTATTCCTTAACAGTAGTAAAATTACATTAAACAAGCCTTTGAAACAAAATCTACGCTGAAAGAAAAAAATTAACGAATTCACTCTCCTAATTTATTGTTAACCAACGTATCTATATTTTAACCAGTATAATTTAATACACATGATACTGAAACCATTAAAAACTACAGTCATATAATAAAATTATTGAATTTTGCAATTTAATATTGGCTCGCTCGCTCACCGTTGGCCATAATTACCAATGCGGATCCAATTCATCATTCTTTATTACAAGCACAAAATTCCATGTAAATTTCATGCACGCCCGATATACCGAGCGAATGAGTTTCGATATATCGTACAAATCTCCATTTTTTGTGTTTTTATTGCTCTGTAACAATCTCTTTAATGACATCAAAATTTGCAGCTAAATAATAAGAAAATCGGTGGTCTGGACACAGTTTACCGACTGAGCTAAACCATTAATTGAGTATCGTTATTTACATATTTCTTTATAAGCATATGATTTTTATAAAGTTATTTCAGTATGTTTTCTATTGAAAACTTGTAGCTCTTTACACAACTATGTCGGTAATACTTCAGAATCATGTTTCATGAACATGAAACTATAAATAAAATATTGACAGCAACACGAAACATACAGCACAGGGTAATTGCGTAACACAAAACAGTAGCAATAGCTTTCATTTTGGCAGTTCAACAACATTCATTGCGTTATTTACGTTGTTGAGCAGACAAATTTTTCGAACATAAGAAGCAGTGGAAGGCACCGCTGAGAGGAAGAGGGTGAAGTACGCACCGTTGATGGACCGTTACCATTTTGTGCCCATTGCTGTTGATACCATGGGTGCTTGGGGCACTGAGGCCAGGAAGCTCATTAGTGAGATAGGGCACAAGCTTCGTGACAAAACGGGTGACTCCCGCTCCGGCTCGTTCTTGGTGCAAAGGTTAGCCATTGCCATTCAACGTGCCAATGCAGCAAATGTTTGGGGCACCTTTACGCCAGGAACAGTTACGGGCGGGTTATTTGACTAATTTAGACGTGTTATTGTATAATTATTTTAACTTGATTTGGTATTATTTTGTATAACTAATTACATAAGAAGCAGTGGATTAGCAATATCCTTCAAAATGATTTAGATTGTGATTGAAAGTGTATTACGCAATTAGGGTGCAGGTCTTGTTTCAAGTGATTTTCTGCAGCCAAAAATTCTAATAAAATGTAAATAAATTAAAAACGTAAAGACAGGGAAATTCATTGCTAGGCAAAATGACAAGGCTTTAATTGTCCTTATATTCAAATCACAACAGTCATTCTTTAACAGATATATGCAATGGCAGTAACAAGGTAGGTAATCTGCAATAAATTTCCCCGACAGTACATACGATATTTGTGCGTGTATTTTTCCTCAACAAAATGACTTTCAAAACGATTGTCTTAACATAAACAAGGGCTCCCCCGCGTTGCCACAGAAAATGTCATTAATGTCTGAGTGAAATTCGGGGTCTAATCTCGTCACTGCAAAGCTTATTACATTTATACAACGGAGTAATCTTCGAATAAAGTTTTCAATGGAAAGTGTTGAATCATTGAGGATTGCGAACCCTTGCTCGCTGAAAGAACTCGGCCTACGGCTGCGCACGACGAGAGTGTACTGTTTCACGAAACCATTTATTTTGACTCGACTTTAACGTGATTGATATTTAAAATACATATATAGTTTTAAAATGCATGAAAAATGTAACAAATTATGATGTACATTAGGTTTTAGAACTTAATACTAATATATCTATTATCTACCATTTTTTGAAGTGAAAACTTCTTTAGCGGCGTTGCAAACTTTTTTATAATGGGTAAAAAATGTTAAACTCGCGTCAGGACATCGCGTCAGGACACGTGACCGTCAGGAGAGATTCCCCCCCCCCTCAAATTGAACAAAGTGCATCTATTAATGAAAAAAGTGACGCAGAAATAGTGAAAAAAAAAAAGAGTTATATTAATTCAATTAATAAGTGATTTATTTCAACGTTAATATTCAAGTTTTCACTTCTGCCGGCACTCCCGGAGTGCAACCCGTCTTTTTTTTCTTATATCGGTTCTACAAATAAAGATTTATACAGGCTAGACACGATACTTCAACTATTCTGAAAATCCAATACTAACCATCTCCGAAATAAACTATGCAAGTTTCAGTAGCCGATTTATTTCCTCAGCCAAGTTCCCGAGGTACTCCTCGATCGTTCGCAACCATTTTAATGTCTTCAAGAATTCTGTTGCGCGATGACTCGACATCGCGACTGAAATCTCGCGTTTCTGTTTACTATTAATCAAACTTCAAGCTTTCACTTTAAATCAAACTAAACCACTTATCTAAGTCATATATTAAAATATTTATTTTTGTCAGACGCGAGTAATTAACAATGTTATCACGAAACTTAGCAGGAACTAAAGGAAGGCTTTTTTGTTTTGATTATTTATTACTAGCCTTTGCCCGCAACTTCATCTGCGTGAAATTGGATGTTCCTCGACCCACCCCGTCGCATCGCATCGCCTGTCCGCGCTAGTATTTCGTTTTCGCTTAGCGTTCTTTCTGACCTTTATATTTGCTCGGCTCCTAGCGTGATGTTATTATGTCTATAGCCTTCCTCAAGAATTAGGCTATCAAATACAAAAATATTATTTAATCCGACTTTTACCTCTTTATAATATTAATGATAATTATTAAGTATAGATTTAATTATGAAAAAGACATGTTTCACTGACCTCAAATAAATTGGGATAAGGGCAGTAGAATGATAATGATATGGCGATGGCAGGTCAAATATATGTGTCTAAATGAATGCTATAATAAAAACTCTATCGTCTTATGGCCGGTATATAAAAAATACCTTGTTAGTCACATAACAGTAAGCATCAACTTTTTTCTATTCCAAAAATAGAACAGTAACAATGCCCTCTCTAAAACCAAAAGAAATATATCAGTACGAACGTGACTTTCACGAATGACATCACTGTACAGCGACAAAAACTGTTATTATTACAGCCGGTTTCTGAAACGCGCGTCATCGAAAAAATTACGTAATAAGTTGTTAATCCATAGTTAAACGCAGTTTGGGTTTCTGAACGAACCAAAGTGACAGTTTGTCAATGATTTGTCATTGCAAGTGTCAAATTTCGAATTATGGTAATTTTCGGTTTCCGGAAGGCTTTTTCTCATGTTAACTTCGCGTCAATGTCTAGTTATTAATCGAAAGTTAATTAGCGAAAATCGATCAATTAACAGAGTGTCAAATCAAATTATACTTATTACTTCAATATTTCAGTGAATTTTAACAGGTGCCCAATAAAAATGTTGTCTGATTTATCTGATGATGATATATCCTTATCTAGTGAAGAGGAAGATCTGGTGCAAACTAGTGACACAATTGACCAGACCATTGACAGTCGTTTAAAAATGTCAGCATAGTCCAAAAAGTGTGTGTAAAAAGTTGGCGAACCTTTAGCATTCTCCTTGGAGCTGTCATCAGAGCTGGGCAAACCGCAGAGTCATTGCATCGCAATAACCAATTGTGAGCGTATTACGTGTCCTATCACAAAGCCCCGAGCTCTTTTTACGAAGGTTTAGAGATACTAGAATGTGCTGAGCAAAAACTTGATATCGACAACCCTGTTTACTCTTCTTCACAAACCCACTTCTCCTTCTTATCTGACTTCTCTTTGTCAATATTTATGCTCTGCACACAGCAAGAATCTTCGGTCCGAGAATAATCGTCTTCTTCGTTGTCCTTCTCATCGTTCTGGTTTTATAAAGTCTTCTTTCTTTGTCCAGGCGGGTTTCCTTTGGAATGCGGTCCCACAGAATATCAGGACGGTAACCAATCGGTTCACATTTAAAGTCAAAGCTCGAGAACACAAGAAGTTGGCAGATTCGTCTCAGAACTAAGTTGTTGTAGGGTTTCTTATTTATGTCTCATAACTATTTTTTTTTAAATATATATATTGTTGTACATATGCATGTATATAAATATTTATTCTTATACATTAGTTATATTTTTTTTTTCTTTCTGTTATTGCACCTACTGTGTATTGTCTCTGCATCACCCTAAGGTAGACTGGTAGAAAATGCCCAAGGCATTAAGTCCGCCTTTGTACAGTTTTTACTTGTGCATAAAGTTTTAATAAATATGTAAATAAATATCGATTAAAATCAGTTTCAAATAAGTATACCTATTCTTTTTTATTTCATTGAATAAAAAAAGTTTTGCCTATTTGAATTCGATTATCGTTGCTAATGTTGTTCCCATCGTGAAAAATAATACAATTAAATAAAACTGAGGCTTATTAGTTATAGTTACTAGTGATAACGCTCTAATAGATAAAGCGGTGTCGATTCATAAAAATAACTGCATCCGTTACGCTAGATCGGAAGACCACAAAGTTTAATCAATAACTTGATGTTGAAATCCATGGGAATTCCTAAAAATCATTGAACATCCAAGTGACAATACAAAATGCTACCTTTATCAATATTTAAACCAAAAACAAATAATATTCCATGAAATTAGAATGCGCAAAATCGTTAACTTTCGTAAGTTTCGTCTGAACCGTAACGAATAAACAAATGGACCGATTTTCAATGGGACCCATCGTTCATGGTTTAATTCTTATTTAGATTGGAAATATTAGAATTTATGTTCGAAAGAGAATGAATGAAAAACCTCAAGGAAGACAATGATGAATGAAAATGACTTTTTATGAATGAAAGCAGTACTATTGACTATTATTATTAGCTTTTTAACCTAAAATAGCCTAAAAAACAACTACCCGAAATAATAAAAACCGTGGCATATTTCAAACAACGCTTAGTTCTTATTTTCATCCGGTTACCTCTCAAATTACGCTAAAATTGCTTGCTATAATAACTTAATTGAAATATATAAACACACAAACATAGCCATGTCATTTCTAGCCAATTCTATGTCTTTGTATAGATTTTTTATTACTTTGACTGTGATGCGACAAAGTCGTTTTTGCGCAAACATATCGGCGACAATGGGAAACGAGGCTTTTGTATTTTTTAGTTTGATTGATGATTTTAATTTCCTATTTGGTTCGTTGATTTTGCGTGGTAGATACAGTCATCGGTTTCGACTTTAAATGTACATCACGTGTAAACATAATGTGTGGGTCTGAGTCTTAGGTTTCAAAAGAAAAAATGTAACAATGTTTCTAATCAAGTACAGTTTCAGAACATTTAGAGTACACCTTATGAAGCTAGCTTACATATTTATTTTTTCAAAGCTTCCTTTCTCCTTCCCCGTTCCTGCAAAACTTCCGTTTGACTTTTCTGGCATTAGTTTCAACAACAATTCTGAGCCACAACTCCAAAAGCTCATAAAAAGCTAGCCTTTTCGTTTCTTAGCCCATAAGTACCTACCTGTACTTAACGTATCTAAGATTCTGCTTCACATGGACAATTTGCTTTATGTATACTAAGAGATAACTTCAGAAACAGTTCCGACTCATAACTCCAAAATATAGGTACCTCAAAAAGCTATCCAGCAATTCCCCAGCATATTAACCACCTATGCGATATGCGGATGTGACAGGAGCGATTTAAATATGGCGGCGCCGTCATCCCGCCACTGACGCTGCGGTCGTCCATTTATCACTCTCGTAAGCCTCCGTCGATATTATGATCAATGCCATTCGCCCGCCCAAACTCGCCTATCCCGTGTTGGGAAAGCGATGGGTTTCTATTACAAAGTTATGAGGCTTTTAACATTAATATTTCGTTATTAAAGTAATTAGGTTTTTAAGTAAGGTCTTGAACAAAAACTGTTTCTGCTTTGGCTGAACATAGCTCGTTCAGCTAAAACAGAAGTAGCACTGAAACCTGAAATAAAGCTTTTATATTTTAGCTTCAAAATGCCACTCATTCTACACTGATTCTGTAAAGAAATATATAAAGAAATAGTAAACAATCGAATTCAGTCCGAAACTTGTCAGCCGTATACGAATAGGTATTCGTCATCATATTTCAACTATATCTCGATTGTCGATTGACCCAAATATCGGAATCGTCATATCGATATGTAACAGGGGCGAAGGCGGATCGCCCGCCTTGCACACTTTGTATTCACCCAGTCGCCACCTGGGGGTAGTCGCTTTAAAAAAATTCTTTTACATTTCACTTGCTGGGAGTACTGTTACATAGACCTTATAGGTAATTTAAGCTACTTATTATAGATGTTTCTGGAACATATAATTTCGGTGATTGTTTTTTGGTCAAACCCTCACCGTAGTTCATGACATGAAATGACAATTTCGGAAATCAAAGGTTAATCAGTTATAAAAAAAATTCTCAACTTTTAATAAAACTTGTTACTTATTATTTTGCATACGCCACTTGTGCTAAAATTACTGATTATCGGTGAAGCAGATGATTTCTTTAAAAGCCTTCTCCGTATATACTACAAATGGTCGACTGCAATAAACTATTATTCAACTGAAAGTTTTTTTAATTCTTATTTTCCCAAATTGTACCTATATTTTCAAAACAATGAATCAAAGGACACGAAGAACAATCCAATTACATAATCATTTGCTTTCTAGTTTTCAGTGCACTTTGCTTGGTCCATGGTCTCCATGTAACGTCTAAACTTAACAAAAGCCAATTTTATTAGAAACACAACTAATTCCCCACCCCTTTTATCAAAGCGACATTATAACAAAGACATCCTCGGGTATCGAGTGGCGACACCGACCGAGTGCTGCCAACAAAAGAATGAGAACCGGAAAGCTAGACGAGTGGTCCTTGAATAGATCCCTCCGAGATTGTGTGAATGGTATCGAGTAGCCGGTATCGAGTAGTATCGAGGACGATCTGCGGGATCAATTGATATCAGCACGAATCGCTCCTTGCTGATACCGCGCTTTTAATGCTCTTGGGTTTTTAATTTTAATGCTCAATTGTGTTTGTTTTTTGTTTCTATTAAAATAATAATTAACTACTTTTTTCAGTGGTTCGTCGACAGAAAAGTTAAGCTCCTGGCAGTTTTGTCATAGCAATGATGCCTACCCAACATATACAGATGAACAAACTATTAGGCGTTTGCGGGAACTTTCGTATGAACTATGTAGCTTGTGATACCAAATCTAATTAAAAGGAAGATCTTATGAAATGGTGTTTTGAGTAAAATTAAAGTAATTATTCATGCGGAATTAAATTCGAAAACCATTTTTTGTTCGCTAAAAATAAATCGCACTCAATTATTCACCGTCCCCTAGGAACCACTTGAAAAAATCCAATCAGCATAACTCGTCACTTTAATATCGATCCCCAATTTGCCAGCACTTATCAAATCGCTTTATGCATAGATATAAAATATAAGCAAACCATCATTTGCTGATCTCATGCACAAATCTCAACCTTATTGCATACGAAATAGTAATAGATTTTCTTTCATTGGCGTGTGAATATCTTTGTGGAAGTACAAAGCCGAGTGGTTTACTTAGAGTTTAAAATATTCATAGCTTGTACTGGATCGTATTTAAATATTTACATAAGTGTCACGCAGCGTCACTGACGTTTGTCGATAAAATGTATTGAGTGGAATGGCTGAGTCGGGACTTACTTACGCTGGGGTGACTAGACGCTGAGAAAAGTCACTGATTAGGCGGTTTTACGGTACACTTAGGTACTTACAACTTATCATGCTGAATATATTTTCATAATAATTCCTATACCTACAGGTATACGTAGGTAAGTTCGCCCTGATTGCTGAAAGTTGTAACAAGTAGTCCTAGTCAGTCTAGTGTGGAACCAGAACCAACACATCGGAAAGTGAAGAAAACTATCCAGATCATATTTAACAAATGGCTTTGCGAGACTTCATATTTATTGACTCAAGCAAGAGTAGTCCATTTCTTCCTAAGTTGAAAGTGTTGATAAATATTTTAACATGCCGTAAAAGTATCATATTTTTAAAGTTATCCACCATCTAAGTACTTGGGAAATGATCATATCTAACTCTTAATATACCTTCATCAGATTCTACATATACGAGTAAGTTGTTCTAATTTATTGCAAGTTGCAATTTTGTGGTCACAAAACTTTTGTCTAAGTTCAGATTGTGTTTGACGAACTCGCATCTTGGAGTAAATATTAGCATTTTTTCTGCGTAAGTTCATTGTCACCCCCTAACCAAAGTGTACCGAGACGTTAACACTCGGTAGGCAGGGGCGATACTTCTACTAAGCATCGTGTATTCCAGCCATAAAAAATAATGGATCTGCGAATCGTCGAGATATGCACGGAAATATGGAGTGAGGTGAGCGCTCGAAAAATCGTAATGGCATCGAGAAAATGGGGATTAGAAAGCGATCGAGTCGAAATCGATGCGAGAGTGTTCAAACATTGGCGCTTATACAGTGTGTATCTTAAGGGCGGCTCGGTTGTTTAAAAAAACAAGGAGTAATGGAAAAGATTCGCAATATTTCAAGGTGCTCCAATGAACGTTTTTTGCATCAACACGTGCGATACAAAATAATCTGACGGGAATGTAATGGATATGCATTTTATATTTACAATAACATGCAACTGACAACAATGTTATCGTATTAATTAATGAGAACAATGTTTTAATAGATTTTGAATACCTATATTCAATGTCATGAATAAGGAAATAGGTATTACTAGGTGTATTAGGTACTCGTATACTGGCATAAGGTTATAAAGAGCATAATCTGGAACAGGGAATAACAAAATGCAATAAGAAGTGATAAATAGAAATGGTAAGTTAATAACGTTGCAACTACTTCAAACAACACATCTATATATATATAAAAATGAAACCCGTTTTCCGTTGTCACGACATAACATGAAAACGGCTGGACCGATTTCGATGAAATTTGGTATAGTTTGAGTCCCGGGAAAGGACATAGGATAGTTTTTATCCCGATATTCCCACGGGATCGACATTTACGCGGGTGAAACCGCGGGGCGCAGCTAGTTGTTTATAAAGTCAATTACTTCTCAACAACCATATTAATTAAAAGCTGTAATAATAATTTAAAATGAGCGAAAACCTAGGGACGCTCATGATAGTGTAAATAACATAAAACGTACTAACCTAATTTCAGGTAATCGTGTTTGCGCGCCGTGTACAAACATATGAGACGCAAATGACGGCGTTACCCACACACCAGTCTCCAGCAACTTAGACGAAATACAATTACCGAGCTTTATGGTAATATGCTCTAATATAGGTTTCTTTGCAACCCACATTTGATGGAAACCGCGTCCTAGTTTAGAAAATAAAAATTTAATTCATCGATTCGAAATATTCATAAAAACAGCGGGGTAATTGCGTAACACACTAACAGTAGGAATAGCTTTCATTTTGACAGTTCAACAACATTAATTGCGTTATTTACGTTATTGAGCAGACGATTTTTCGAACATATGAAGCAATGAATTAGGAATATCCTTCAAAATAATTCAGATTGTGATTGATAGTGTTTTACGCAATAAGGATGCTGATCATTTTTATCATAGTTAACAAATAGGTAGGTACATCGACTGAAAATGATTAAAACACCTAATTATCCCACTGAAAGACACTCAGTCACTCAGTCTGGGGGCGTTTAGTGTCCCGCTAAGTGTTATAAGCAAATAATTCAAACATACATTATAATTTTTCCCGCAACTATAATAATGACAGCCAAACAATCTGTACTACGCCCAATCATTTTGACACTCGAGAACCTTTCTTGCCAAAATTATAAATAGATGGTAACGTCCATTTCGGCTAACGACTGCCTAACCTATATGACGTAGGTAGGTTAATGTTCAAGAAATTCGTCTCAAGTTATCGACGAACAAACAAAGTTGCGGCCGATGGGGAGCGAACCCAATTATCTCTAATGAAGACAATGATATAAGCGCGGTTATTGATCTAGATTTAAATTTCATGACGGGTCAGTCCCTACGATGTGCGAGCCCTTAATGCTTCTTGCCAAGTTTCGTGTACAACGACTGGATTTTTTGATACTTTGCGACAAGTTATGGGAACTATCGCAATGTTGAAGGGACGAAAACATAAATCCTTGGTAAGTAATTATTATTTGTTAAAATTTTGCTTTTCTAAGACTTGTAAGATTTTTCAAATTCCTTTTCTCTATTGATTACGTGCTTTGTCGTCAGTTTGACTTGAAATATATTCATGTGCAACCTCAGACTGTATGTAATTAATTGCTAGCGTTAAATTTTTAAGTCATAATATACAGGGTGAAATTGAACACATGCGACAAATCGAAATGGGAGATTGTACTCTTTATTATGAACAACTTTTACTTTGGGACCAAACCTGAAATCGCGAAAAAAAAATCTGTTGTTCCTTACATTTTGATGAGTTATGCGAACATAAATGTATGGAACAGCTGATTTTTTTTTCGCGATTTCAGGTTTGGTCCCATAGTAAAAGTTGTTCATAATAATGAGTACAATCTCCCATTTCGATTTGTCGCATGTGTTCAATTTCATCCTGTATTATTTTTAATCTTACATGTCACTTTCTGGAGGTTTCTATAGTATTAATTAATAAAGATTCGATATTTAGACGCTTTATTTACATCTTTTCAGTTACTTTTTTTCCCCAATCTATCCAAATCGTTTATGTTTTACAGACTAAGTACCTATAAGAAGTCTATGATGCCGAGTCCATGAAATATGTCACAGAAAATCGTACATGTTACTTGGATGATATTTTGTAAACGCCAGTACCAAGACCATTCCATCGAACTATAACCAAGTTTAATGTCCACTAACTAATTTCTTATCCCCAAAACATAATAATATGAACCAACATACACACGAACAAACATGCGAAATTATGATTAACGAGCACACACACACAGACAGGAGGAACCTTTATACACATGCAAGTACTTTATGAAATAGATCACTATGAGCGCTCACGTCAGCGATATCAATCGATACTCCTCTGTTACTGATATTTTGCTGTAAACTTCATCTTGCAAGGCTTTGTCCGATATATAATTCTCTCTGATTTACGGAGCTGGCTTATATTTTAGTAGAGGAGCGACTCATGTGGAGAAGCATTGATGCATTTTATATCTTAGTTAGACGATGTTTTCAGTTCCTTAGTAAGAAAATATATATGTCGGAACTTGTGGGAATGGTAACTTTTTCAAAAAAATTCTACATTTATAGTTGGTGTTTCAGCATAAATTTTTGGACATATGTGCATTTTATATCTGAGCCAGAAGATTTTTCTAGTAGGCTACGAAAGTATATGTTAACATTTTCAAAAATATATATTTCTGAGAAGTATTTTCGAATATTTTTGGGACATTGGTGCACTTTATATCTAAGCTCGCCATGAATTTGGACAAGACGAAAGTCAAGTACAATTCACACGTCTTGTCGAGTCCCGTCCACATCGAAGGTCGCTTCTTAAAACCGTGAAGGACTATGTCTATCTAGGGTAAGTCATTCACCTTGGTAGACACAATTTTCGGAAAGAAGCCGACAGCAGGATCCTGTTAGGTCGGGCCGCGTTTGGGAAATTTCGTAAAGTCTTCTCGTCGCCTATCCCGCAATGTTTGCAGACTAAGGTCTTCAACTAGTGCATCCTGCCCTTTTTGACATATGGTGCCGAAACGTGGACGCTGACAGTTGGGCTGGCCCACAAACTCAAGATCGCTCAGCGCGCTATGGAGCGGGCTGTGTTCGGAGTTTCTTTGAAGGAATGAATGAAACTATCTGGAAAAGAACCGGAGTTACCGACATAGCTTGCAGAGTAAGCAAACTGAAGTGACGGTGGGCTGGGTATGTTTGTCTAAGGACCGATGGCTGGTCGAGCAGACGTGTCCTGGGGTGGAGGCCGCGTATCGGCAAGCGTAGTGTGGGACACCCCCAGCGAGATGAACCGACTAGGTAGGTAAGGCTGCAAGAAAGTGGCTGGGACAGCATAATCAGCCTATAATGTTCCCACTGCTGGGACACAGGCCTCCTCTCTGTGAGAGGGAGTGGGCCGTAATCCACCACGCGGGCCCAGTGCGGGTTGGTAGATGTCACATGTCTTCGAATTTTTTGGTTCTAGGACATGCCGGTTTCCTCACGATGTTTTCCTTCACCGTTATGAGAGCAGTGGTGATGAAATAATTTACACAAAGTAAAGCGCCTGTCTGGGTTCGAACCTACGACCTACAACACGTAAGTCGCGGCCATTACCACTGGGCCACCACTGCACTGGGACAGACTGGATGCGACAGGCGGAGAACAGGGTGTTTTGGCGCAGCCTGGGAGAGGCAATGTCTAGCAGTGGACTGCGAAAGGCTGAATTGACTGATATATAAGCCAGAAGATTTTTTCAGTAGGCTACGTAAATACATCGTTATGGTAAAATTTTCAAAATACACACATCAAAAGTGTCTAGGGATCAACATATATTTTTGCAATAACTTTTCTCCTGATTGATATTAATTAAAATTTTCTTTAAGGATTCATCAAATAAAGTGTTTTCGTTTGTCACAGTAACGATAAACCAAGTCACCTTTGCATTAATAAAGAAATTTGCCATTTTCCTAATAAAGGGATTTTTGACATTTGAACCACTAACACAAAAGTTCGAAAAAAAGACTGAAATAACAGTTTTCTTTAAAATTTTATTGGGTAACTTAAACAATTAATAATCCGTGTTTCTACCGCGAACACTAACAACACAAGAACATCGGTTTGGCATACTCAAAATGAGTTCATCCAAATCACGCTGTGGAATGGCCGCCCATGTTCGTTGCAACAACAAAAAAAGGTCTTCTTGCGACTGGATACCCTCCATATTCGGCAGAGCTCTTCTCTGTAGCATATCCCATGCATGCTCAATCGGGTTCAAGTCTGGCGACTGAGCAGGCCAGGGCAGGACATTGATGTTAGCTGCGGCGAGAGTCTGTCTTACAACTCTTGCGGTGTGCGGTCGTGCATTATCATGCATTAACTGAAATAAGGGACCGATTTGCACTTGTAGAGGAACGATGACGTCTGATACAATCGTCTCAGCATAAATTTGAGCGTTGAGGTTGCCTCTGATCCAAATCAACTCAGTTCTTCCGCCGATCCAAATACCCGCCCATACCATGATGGTTCCACCACTATAAGGATGGACTTCCTGGCAGGATTTTAATCGCTGTTGGCGTCCAGGGGTTCTCCAGTGTCGTATACGTCTTGTATCCGGTCTCATACCAAAACGAGACTCATCAGAAAAGCACACGAAACGCCATTGTTCTTCTGCCCAATTTCTGTGTTCAAGAGCCCATTGATATCGAATCCTACGATTGTGCATTGCTATAGGTGGTACCCGTAGCGGTCTTCGGGAATGAAGGTTCACTTCATGCAAGCGGTTTCTGACTGTTTGGTCGCTAATTAAGTTCCCTGAAGAGTGATGAAGCCTCACGGCTAACATCATGGCGGTTATTGTTGGAGCTCTTCGAGTTAAGATTTGAATGTATCGGTCTTGTCTCCGTGTGGTGCAGCGATACCGTCCTCCATGGCGCTCAGCCACGGTACCAGTGCTTCGGTAACGTGTCCAAAGTCGACTGATAACACTCTGACTTGTATTCAGAGCTAAAGCCACAGTACGTTGCCGGGAACCAGCTTCTATCATTCCCACGGCTCTGAGCATTTCTTCCCTGCTTAAATGACGTCGCCGCTCCATAATAACGTTGGTTTTAATCAGTAGTAGGGAAACAGTAGCACTAATAATTTCTTCAATGCGTTATATGTTTTTATAGGGAAAATATTGACAGCTGATTTTCATCTTTTACTCGAATTTGATTCACAGTTCCTGATTCAAATTATGAAATGCACCAAAAAGGATCCATATAAATTTATAAAATCATAAATTTATTACAAAGCCACATCTCAATCTCAAGAAATCCGCATAAAAATGCTTGATCCCTAGACACTTTTGATGTGTGTAGTACTAACTAGTAGAGGTTCCTAATGAGTACTATTGGGATATTTTGACGTTTGCGATTTTCATAGAATATACTATAATATATAATAGGCTTCAGTTGAGTTACGGGAAGCTTCTGCTCGAAGAGTGCATTGAGATATCATTCCAAGAAAATGTGAAGACTAGGGGCCTCAACAAATTCTTAAATAATTATAAATTTTAAATTAAAAATGCCA
Source organism: Amphipoea lucens (assembly GCA_947508005.1). NCBI lineage: Eukaryota > Metazoa > Arthropoda > Insecta > Lepidoptera > Noctuidae > Amphipoea > Amphipoea lucens. Next base: position 9,891,952 of record OX382364.1, on the reverse strand, counting down.
TTAGTAAAAAGTGTGTCGAGTGTATTCCCGGGTCGTATTACAACGGTATTGTATCCGTTATCGGTTGGTATCGGTATCGATCGCGAGAGGTGTCGGGTCGAACACTTCCACTTGTCAAGATGTTAATCGTTTTGCATAATAATTGCATCCAGAGGAAAGTTCGCTCGCTGCCCTCAGATCGCATGTCAATATTTAAACTAGGAAAATTAATTTTAAATTTCTAATTGTAAATGCAGTACAACGCTTTATCAATTAAAATTTTATTAAGGTAGAATACTTTTACAATTCAAGAGAAACACCGGGCAACTACTGCTTTGTTTTATCCCTTTTATAGCATAATTATACAAGGTGGAGACGAAAATACGACAATAAATTAATTTGAGTATATCTAATGCAGTTTTCAGTCTGCACACGAAAATGCAATCAAATATATCCAATAGTTTAGTCAGTATTCTACTAGTCGAAGATTGAAGAAAAATTTTAAGATCTAGCCTTTAGTTTTGATATTATTATGTACTAGCTGCGCCCCACGGTCTTACCCGCATAAGTTTCGATCCCGTGGGAATATCGGGATAAAAACTATCCTATGTCGTTCCCCGGGACTCAAACTATCTCTATATCTATCTATCTAAACTATCTAAATCGGTTCAGTGGTTTAGGCGTGAAAAGGTAACATACAGATAGAGAGAATTACTTTCGAATTTATAATATTAGTATGGATGATTACTTATTTCTGAGATTGCTGGTAAATCCATAATTGGCGACTGTGTAAGACCGAGACTATTGTGATCTATTATTATCTATACTTATAATAAATCTGTAGAAGTGAAAATTCTGTACATTGAAAATATCAAAAAAATAAATGGCAGGGGGTGTTACTAGACCGACACCGAACCCAAAAATGTGATTAAAAAAATTTTTGTCTGTCTGTCTGTCGGTCTGTCTGTCTGTCTGTCTGTCTGTTTGTTCAGGCATCACGCAAAAACTACCGGTTCGATTACGATGAAACTTGGTATAATTATTCTTTATTATCCTGGGCACCACACTGGGTACTTTTTATCCCGGAAAAGTATCTATCTATGTATCTATATAAATAAAAACAAAAGGCCTGATTGACTGACTCATCAACGCCCAGCCCAAACCCTTGGACCTAGAAAGCTGAAATTTTACACAATGGTTCCCTTTATAATGTAGACAAGGAATAAGGAAGGATTTTTTTAAATTAAACCCCTAAGAGAGTTAAATAGGGGATGAAAGTTTGTATGAAAGTCCGTCAGTTTTAAAGTTAGGATCTTCAAATTTTGTGATTAGACTGACGACTAAAAATTAATTTATACGGTTCTCATCGTTTTTGATAATTCCACTCCCAAAGGGTTAAAAAGGGGGATGAAGTTGTGTATGAAAGTCCATCAGTTTAATAGTTAGGAGCTTCAAATTTTGTATTTAGGCTAACGATTGAAAATTAGTTTATACGTGTCTCATCGTTTTTGATAATTTCTCCCCCGAAGGGGCATGTACGACCTGCCTGAAATATCAACGCACAGTCTAAACCGCGCTGGTCCTAGGGACATGCATTTAAGAGGGTGTGTTCTTTGCGAAGAGTAGGTTTTGAATAAGAAGGGGTTTTTGCAAATTCAACCTTTAAGGGGGTGAAAAGGGGGGATTTTGTTTGTATGACAAATCTTATTTCTTGAGTTAATAACCTTGAAACTTAGCACGAATACTTATCTAAGTAAATTATGAAGTTTGGAATTTTTCGTTTTTCTAAATAAAGAGGTATTGCGGGGTGTCAAAATATGTATGGAAGAATTTAACGCCCTGTCCGATTAACTTGAAACTCAGTATTTAAACTAAGGACTATAAATAATTAATAACGTGTATCAGGGTTTTTCGAAAATCTACCCCTTACTGTGTGAAAAAAGGTAGTTAATTTTAAAGGGGAGGATTTTACTGCGTGGCTTGATTAGCTCGAAAATTGGTATAAATAAACTTTGAGTCAAGTTATGAACACGTCTTAAACGATTTTTCAAAATTCCACCCCTGTGGGGGTGAAAAGCGGGGATACAGTTTATTTGAAAAATCTGATTCCTTTGTTCTATAAACTTAAAAATTGGCCCGAATACTTATTTATCTAAATTAATTATAAAGATCATCCCAACATACATTTTCGAAACTTCTAGAGGAAAGACGAATTTCACGCGGACGATGTCGCGGGCAGAAGCTAGTAAGATATATTATAAAATAAAGAAGCTGTTGGTGTACCTGAATCACACTAATATTATAAAAGCGAAAGTTTGTGAGGATGTGTGTGTGTGTGTTTATATGTTTGTTACTTCTTCACGCTCAAATGGCTGGACCAATTTTGATAAAATTTTGTATGGAGGTAGCTGACACCCTGGTTTAACATATTTAATGCTAGGATTTATTTGATAGTAACAAAATGCTCTTACGCTGATGCGTTATAGATAGGTATTGTATTTACTACGGATTCCTTAAAAAGCTTTCACGTATGTTTTTTTTTTTTTTTACGTTTTAATCTTTTAGTACTTCTCGATTGGATTTAAAAGCTGGAATGCCAACTTAACGAGTTTAAAATGATGAAATACGAACGTGCTTAAATAGGAGCGTGATACAGGGTGTGCCTCATTTGCGTGCCGTTACTAAATACAAGATAACGCGCGATGTGCATTATCTTAAAGCCTTAAACTCACTCAGGATTCTCTTGGAGTAAATAGTCGTAAATACATTTTAACTTGAATGTATTTTTTAACGTTGATATGTCACCACTCGTATCTTTTTAAAACTAATTTTTATCTCGCACGTGGATCTTTCGCAGCCGTTACGGATCATCAGAAACCCGAAAGTCTAACAACCAGCCTTACCAAGGAGTATCGTATTACCCAGTTCTAACTGGGTTGTGGGGGTCAGATAGGCAGTCGCTTCATGTAAAATGCTGGTTTTCAGCTGCATCCGGTGAGGCTGGAAACCAACCAACATAGTTGGAAAAAAGATGATGAGTAAATAATCAGCCTCTTCTAGTTCTTTAATTCCCCGTAGACCACCGTTTGCCTTTCCTGAAACTTTGCTGAAATCTCATCACAATATTATAAACATGTAGGCAGATATGAATGAATTTTGGCTTTAAATCTTAGACTAAGTATTACAAATAATCAGTGAGCACGCAGCCTTGAAGAGAGTCGACTAGGCTTATCTCTCTGATACAAGAATTAGCTGTCATGAGTGACGCTGAGTCATAAAAAGTGATCTCCGTGAATCTCGACACCTGCTAGGTGTATTTAATTTAACTGACTATCTGAAAAGGGGTAACAACTCATCATTATGATCTGCTTTTACTAAGGGACCAACCCTACATTTTGTCGAGTTATCAAATATCCATACTATTTATAATATTACAAATTCGAAAGTAATTCTGTCTGTTTGTCTGTCTGTATGTTACCTTTTCACGCCTAAACCACTGAACCGATTTAGATGAAATTTGGTATAGAGATAGTTTAAGTCCCGGGAAAGGACAAAGGATAGTTTTATCCCGATATTCCCACGGGATCGAAACTTATGCGGGTTAAGTTTTACGCGCGGTTTTCAGTTTTAGTTGCGGGTACCTCAATAGGAAAAATTAAACCCTTATAAGATCACTGAGTAGTCCGTCTGACAAGACAGTTTTTTCAGGAACGCGTGGAGTTATCAAGTTGAAATTATATTTTAAATAATACTACTACAATCCCTTGAAGCAATGAAAAAATCAAACTTCTAAGTCACTGCAATCAAAGATATGGGCGTTTATGTTCCGTTTATGCCACAAATCAAGGGAAGCAAAACCTATAGGGTACTTCCCATTGACCTAGAAACATGAAATTTGGCGTAAAGCAATGTCATGCAGCACAAGTAAAGGAAAAAAATCCGAAAACCGTAAAGTAGTTACATACCTACTTTTTACGGAATCCTCGATGCGCGAGTCCGACTCGCACTTGACCGGTTTTTTTTTTTTGTTAGCTTACTTTGTGCCCCACTGCGAAGAAAAAGCCCTATTTGCTCTTATTTTGTGCGATCCTTTCAGGTTATTTAACAAACAAAACCAACGCTATAATTTTGACACTTCAACAAAATCCATTGCTTCATTTCTTAGAAAGCACGAGGTTTCGTCAGTTAGAATAATGCAATGTATATTGTAGACTAGTCAAAAGGAAAGCGATAGAAACCAGGAATGACTTTCACTATCAAGGTCTTGGTCTAGATAAATTTATATCTGTTTTAACAGTATCTACTTCAATTTAAATGTAAGTAGGTATTGTTTCTTTGTTTTATAGAATGAGTGTGAATTTAATTTACTTTTCCACTGCGCTGTTGTAAGTCAATCACTGCACGTATTTAATGTTAATAAGCATATCAAACATATGCCTATGTAAATATTAAGGAATAACTGTTATTATTTTTTTTTCAATTAACTGAAATTCCATTGTTTAATTACTGTTTCACCTGAATAAAACATTTCAATGTTAAGTACATAAATATGTAACGACCCCTTACTAATAAACCTAGGTACCTATTATATCAGATGAATAGTTACACACCGATTTCTCTCTTTCAGTCGTCCGTAATTTGACTTTCGAAAGAAGAAGACAAAGCGTTGTGTTACTATACAGACGCTATACCAACAACGTTTATTAAAGTGTATCTAAGGGGGTAGATATTTAGACCATCGGAACCCAATAGTAGCCTATTTCAGCGTTTTAAAAGACGTCGGTGGTTGCAGTAGGCACTGATTAATATAATGCACAATCTTCCGGACGTCATGGATCTTCCTTGAGGGTCCTGGTCCAGATCACCTGGACCACGAAGAAAATCTGGAGCTGAAATGTCTGAAATGACGTCCAAAGGACGAAAGGACACTTTCCTCTTCCTTTTTCAAAAGCGTTGTCTGAAAACAGTTCAGCATTGATATTTTGGGAGTAGGGAGATTTTATAATAATAGTAATTATACTATTATTATAATCCACCTACTCTAAAATTTAAACGATAATCCTTATCTTTACATAGCATAAAACAAAGTCACTGAAATGTCTGTACGCACATAACTTCCGAATAACTGCATCAAATTTGATAATTCTTTTTTGTTGTGTTCGGTATTGCCAGGACAAGGTTTGTATGAAAGGAAATTTCGGAAATTAAAAAAAAAATTGCATCCGTACGAAGCTGGGGCGGGCCCCGGCCGCTATAGTCCGTTTACTATAGCATTAGACAGAAGTAAAAAAAGGCTCTTTTAGGGGCACACTTTGTAATAGAAGTACAACAAACATTATGACAGTCAAGATAGATGTGGATTTAAATATAATCAATTTAAATAACAGCAGTCACACTTAATTGTACTTATTTAACCTATCTATCTTCTGAAATTAAAAGGCTTCCATTTATTATTATTTAGTTTTTACTTAAAATATTGTCGTGTCAATGTTTAAAATCTAAAAGAAGCTGGGGCGGACAGTACCGGGAACGTTTTTCATTCACTATAACTCTACCAAATCTAAAATGTTACTTCCCTATTCCCTTCTTAAGTTTTTGCAGCACGTATTTTTTTTTTAATTTTGTCGGTTTATATAAAGTAGTTCTTAATAAACTGATTCTTACTAAAAATTGTTTCATTTCATGTACCTACCCAAGCATCGTGACGAGTAGATAGATAAATTATGCTTTATAAGCACATACATTATTTATTAAAATTGTTTGAACTTAACTTGAAAATAAAAGGTTTCGTACTCCTGCTTCTGCGAGCCTCTTTTTTCTAATGTTATAATAAATGGAGTACAGATAAATATAAACAATTTTCAATGAAGTGTACCTAGTAGCTACTCTGTTACAAGTTATACTAGGTACTATAAGAGCATAGAAATATGTAAGTACCTAAGTATCGCAGATGAAGTATTATACCTGCAACTACTTGTGATGCATTATTGCCATCGATAAACTTAACACGTTAATGCTTCGTATAGAATTACAAGCAGAGCGGAACGATACACACCTGTGTTGTGATAAAAGCAGGTTTTCTACTCTATGGTAATCTTGCTTTTAGCGTCCAGTTTTGTTCAAAGAAGGTTGTCACTGGTTAACCATTATTAATTAGGTGTATGAACATTTTGCTTTGTCTGATAAGGCATGAAATTTTCTCCGTGTCTCTTAGATATCCAACTTGGAATAGTGTTTTCTGTGGCTAGATGAATAGTAACGTTGTAGTTGTCTAAATTTTAAAACATCAAATCTAAGCCAGTCTCAGGCATAAAAACATTGGCTCCTTTATACACCCTTTCTTTTTGATCGTTTTAATCCTTAAAAGGGGTCATTGGACTCATCATTATGAACAACTTTTACTATGGGAACAACCCTGAAATCGTGAAAAAAAAAATCAGTTGATCCATACATTATGTCGAGTTATGCGAACATAAATGTATGGATCAGCAAATTTTTTTTTACGATATCAGGGTTGGTCCCATAGTAAAAGTTGTTCATAATGATGAGTACAGTGACCCCTTTTAAGGATTAAAACGATCAAAATGTAACGGTGTATACTGCCTTTTTTTCGGACATCCCTATCTACATTATTGTTTCATGAAATATAATCCGTCTTATTATAATGGCATATTATACAAATAAATAAATACAATTGAAGTGTCTGTTTTTTATGTCAAAATAACAGCTCTTTACTAAATGCATATGAAAGTATAGACGGTACTTCTTATCCCTACTTAACAAAAAATTTTTTTTTTATATTTTTGTCTATCTGTCTGTCTGTCTGTTTGTCCCGGCTAATCTCCGAAACGACTGTACCGATTTTGACGGGAGTTTCACTGGCAGATAGCTCATGTAATAAGTTATATAGGTGATATATGTGGCTTTTATTTTCGAAAATGAATTAGACCCTCCCCCTAGCCCACAAAAAAATTAAAGCCAATTGTTTTCCGACATGCACTCGAACGAAGTCGCGGACACAGCTAGTGAATAATAAAAACCGGTTTGCAATCTCAACCCAGCTTTATTTCTAAAATATTTCTTCTACTTTATAACTCTGCTCTTGACATAAACAAATGCGACGTATTTCGCGTTGAATACTCTTTTGCTCAATCTAAAATACACAAAGTTCTAAGTACGATGTTACGGAAAACATAAAAAGGCGTTATTTGTGTGTGAGGCATGAGTATCATAGCCGTGGGGTCTGGGGAAGCGAGAAACGTATCGTATCCGCGGTGACCCCCGACCGCCGGCCGCTTCCTCAAATGATCCCATCTCGCGTGATCCCCGTATTTCTTTATAAATACTAGCTTTTATTTGGTATAATGTTGCGGGTAGTGTTATCTTTACGGGAGATTTTGATCTTGCGAAATACGGCCGTGTCATTTATGGACTAGTTAGCGTCAATACAGTTAAGGATGATTTTAGCTGGGAACTTTGTTTTTCTTGTGTCTAATACACGATTCCTGTAGAGTTAGCATAATCAACCGTTAATGTTCCCACAGCTGGGATACAGGCCTTTTCTCTGTGAGAGGGATTAGGCCGTAATCTACTACGCGGGCCCAGTACGGGTTGGTACCACTTATAGAGTTATTTATTTATTTTATTTATTAAAACTTTATGCACAAGTAAAAACTGTACAAAGGCGGACTTAATGCCTTAGGCATTTTCTACCAGTCTACCTTATCATATCATAGTTATCATTTACTAATTTACCATTAACAGTTGGAAATATATGTATATCTTACCAACTGGTAAAGATAACTCTCTCGTATCTTCATCGATGTTAAAGCTTCGCGACCACCCACACCATTGCACAGGAGGCTATCTCCATAGATACTATACTCAAGCTTTAGAAGAATTTCCCTGTAAAATTATTTATAAAGACTTTTCAAAAGACCCGTCTGATAAATAATGCCTGACTTGTCTCTAGGAACGTCATTTGCAACCACAATACTTACTGCATTTAAAGTGTTTTAATAGAAAACTAGACCGAACTAGAAAATTAACAAGAGCATAAATGTAAAAGAAATTCCAAGAAAAACCTATATAAAAATCTCTAGAAGTGGCGGCTACTTACAGTTTCTTGCCGGAATCAGTCTAGTTGTAGGTCAAAGAGAAATATTCTAAAATGAAAGAAGAAAGTTGAATGTAGGGTTTCTAAATTTTTCTACAAACTTGATGCACGTTCTAATTTGTCACCAACTCACTATTCCCGAGATTATATGGACATTATTAATTTTTGAAACAGGCCTAAATGCGGCCATTATTTTTTAAAGAAAACTTCGAGAGAAAAAAAGACGAAAATATTTGTCTATGCTTGAAACAAAACGCACTAATAAAATAAAGTAGTAACCTACTCTACAAAAGTCTAGACCTAAAACAAATGTTTAAAATACTTATAGCACTTGAATTAACACTAAAATGAACTAAAACAAGTACCTATGCACATAAGTATAGCTTACGTTCGAACTAATTCTCAGCAAAATGATTGGCTGTGTCTAGGGGCTGAAACATTTATCGTGAAGAAAATAAATAGATCCCTCGACAATGCATATGGATTGTACACTTACATGATACACGACACAGGCGTGAAATCTGTACAAAGATGAATCTGAAGATAGCAAAAAACTCATACCAAAAGGACTAGCCCGCAAAGACCGAGGACAGGCGTATGTGGAGAAAGGAGACGAAGACCTGTGCCCAGCCTCACTGCTGTCATTCCTGAATAGATAGATAGAAATAGAATATTTGCAAGTCCCTCACCTATAAACTTCAGGTCATGCAAGAAAAAGCAGATTTTCTTCAAAACGTTCAGTGAAGTGTACACAAATTTTCAATAATTTTTGCAGAAGGGCAAAGCTTGAAACAGTTTAATAATAACGACCGACATTCGGAGTAGTCCAAAAGTCGTCGACAGGACACTGGCACATTGCCTACAAATGCTATAAACCTCAGTTGACTGTTACTACTTTCGCGACATGGTCAGAACTTGGTAGTTTAGTTTGTTACTTTAGTAGAACTATATTGGTGGAAGAAAATAATTACTACGGAATAAATGGTTTTACCTTGCAAAACTCTCAAACTTGGATAAAGGTTGTCACGAAAAGCAAAAAAATTACGCATTTTCATAAAATATATTGAAAAATTAAAAAAGCCATCACACACATCTTCCAATAGTAACCTCATGTGTTACACCAACAGAAGGAAACAAAACAGGCTCAATCTATTGCAATAGAGCTTCGCCCCGCGGGACGGCCGGCGGGGGAGCACCGGACGTCCGCGGGTCCGCGGGGGGCACGGGGAGGGACGGCTCATCAATCTGCGAACCTCCTCATGTCGATATATTACGAGTGGCCTACATACCGGTCCGGTTTCATACGCAGATGTGACCTAAAAGCTTCGGCGAAATGAGGCCCACGCTAGTTGGAAAACTAATCAAATATACTTATTGGTAACGTAATATTAATTTGTAAATTTAGTACTGCTGTGACAATTTGAGATTAATGGATTGATGTTTTAATTGACAAGGAGAAGCCAGTCCACTGGTTTGTGAATAAAGAAACTCATTGTGTCAGCTTATAAGAACATGAACGGATCAATTGGTTATTTAATTTGTAAATTATTGTCTAATTTCTTAGATATACAATAAGAATCACTCTTACTTACGCAGAACAAAACAATTCTATCAATACATACTGATATTATAAATGCGAAAGTCTGTCTGTTACCTCTTCATGCTTAAACCGCTGAACCGATTTAGATGAAATTTGGTATGGAGATAGTTTTGAGTCCCGGGAAAGAACATAGGATAGTTTTTATCCCGGAATTCCCACGGGATCGAGACTTATGCGGGTGAAACCGCGGGGCGCTACTAGTCTTAATAAAAGAGCTACAAAAGGACCTTCATCATCATCATTTTAGCCAAAAGACGTCCACTGGTGGACATAGGCCTCCCCCAAGCACCTCCTCATCGACCGGTTCTGTGCTTCTCGCATCCAACGGGTTCCTGCGGCCAAAAGGAACTTATTCATATTATTCTAAATCATCTCAGAATTAACTTGTAATATTGTCAACTTTTGATAAATAAATTCATAAATCGTTTTATTTATACAGTTTCTTAATCGAAATCATAATTGGCAAAGTCAATGAATAGGGCCTAGAATATCAAAGAAAACAAATTCTTTGCCCACAAAATAATTAATTAAAGATGAACAAGTTATCTTCCAGCGACACCTAGCGGCCACCATTCTCTTTTGTATAGCCATCTTTTCATCGTCAAAACTCATTTCAATTAATTTTCGTAAAAGTAAGTAAATGATGTGCCCTTTAAAAGCGAGATATCATTAACACTGGTGTGAGGGTGGTGGGTCTGAGCGACCGCCCGGCCGCCAGACGAATATTGTACCGAAATAAAAGCAGATATTATTTTAAAGGGACGTACTTTGTATGTTGGTGTTGGAATGATTGATCTTAATAAAAGTGAAGGCCAAGTTGTCTGCGAAAATGGGAAACTGAAATTACAAATAAGTTAATCTGTCATGTGTACTTTTTAACGCATTGTTGTAAGTCCTATCCTCCTGTCCTGCGTATTTATGGTGTATCCTCTGATATAAAAGTTTATCTAAAAGAAAATCCCGTCTTACTAGGTACAGAACAGTATCTTAAAGAAATATGAAATTAAAGAAAAAATAAAACTCCCCTATTCCCGGTTGCCACCCACCGACTCCCACGGGAGAATCATTAGGAAAAAATCGTGTTGATGGATTTAATTACAAAAAATAATTATTCTAAAGAAAGTTGCCTGAATAAACTCGGACGGAGCGGGTTCTTCGATTCCCCCCTTAATCGGATTAATTTACTTTTAAAAAGCAGGGGGGTGGATGTTGTAATTAATGGAATGATAACATTACCCACCTCGTGGTCGGACGCCTTCGGAATTAATAGAGACATAAACAAAGGTACGCCGCAATTATATACAGGTTTTATTGTGGCGAATGCCGAAACTTAATAGGTAATTTTAATTTCATACATTTAGACTGCATTTTTATACATCGTGGTGTATCGAGACATTTTAATTAGCAAAGAAAAGTGTAAAAAGTCTTTTTAAATACTTTACGAGCATTTTAAAAAACAATCAATAATTTTCCACGACGCGCCCATTTGTTCTGAGCGTAGTTCGCTGGCGACGCCACTCGAATTCTTACGATCTCCAGTAACGGTCCCGATGAGAAGCGCTTTTTCCACTCGGTTACCGTCCGGTGATCTGTTCTGAACGCATCTCCACTGACGCAAATCATATTGCGAGGAAGGGTTCGGGATTAGGAACGTAACGTGGAATCGTCTAGTCATTGCCGCTGATTTTTCTCGGTCTCTCCGACCCTTTGACGTAAATGTATCGCAATGTCACGAGCGTTTGCGGGTTAGCCGGCTGGCTTATTTAAATAAATAAATTAAATGAAAAACTCTTCTCCTGATTACATGTGAGTGATGCGCATGGGTGATGGATGATTTATTGTTAAATCCACATAAATAATTCGACAAATTATAATTGAATTGAAGATGTCTTACAAAAATCAAATAACTTCTTTTCATAAAATATTGCCTATTAATAGGTAGGTAATCACTGAAAAACCGGAAGCGAAACAATATTTTCCATAGTAAACAATTGGTTCCTTTACATATTTTAATTGAGTCATGAATACGTAACGTTATAAGTAGGGAATGACTTGTATTTATAGATTTCCTGCTTATTTTAAATAAACATTTTTCTATTAAAATAACAAAGAAAACAGCAGAAAATGGAACTTATATACAAAACGCGCTCTCAGATTATTTTTCTAAGCAATCCAACCCTAAATTGCTAAAGTTATTCTGTGTCGGCGCTGGAGAGAATGGGTGTTATTTTCCTCGCATGTGCTGTCTCATGTCGTGATCATTCTTTACGTTTCGTTTCGTCTATCTATGTCCGATGCGGTGGGGGTGCTCTGGATTTTCGCTCCTTGAACAACACATGTTACTGGGATTTTTCTTAGAACACTTTATATCTGTGCTTTGAGAAACAAAGAAATGAAGTGGAAATTTTCGTTCGGTATTTCTAGAAGGTTTTGTGCCACTTGAGAGCAGGGGACAGATTTGTATTTTCATGAATATAAAAGTAGGTAGACACCTAAACGACCTAGGAAAACCTGTGAAAATAGATAATTAAGCTAGGTATCTACATAAGGTAAATATACTGATAGAAATAAAACAATAAGAGTACTCATCGTCATCATATCATAATGTTCCCACAATAATGTTCCCACTGCTGGGACACAGGCTTCCCTGAGTAAGAGGGAGTGGGCCGTAATCCACCAGGCGGGCCATGTGCGGTTTGGTAGATGTCACATGTCCCCGATTTTTTGGTTCTAGAACATGCCGGTTTCCTCACGATGTTTTCCTTCACCGTTTTGAGAGCAGTGGTGATTCAATACACAAACTAAAAAAAAAACAGGCGACTAAGTCCGAAAATACGACCTACTACTCGGTATGTCGCGGCCGTTACCACTGGGCCAACACTGCTCACACTGGGCCAACACGGCTCACACTGGGCCAACACGTCTCACACTGGGCCAACACGGCTCACACTGGGCCAACACTGCTCACACTGGGCCAACACTGCTCACACTGGGCCAACACGGCTCACCTCACATAAGAGGACTACCAGAGCTTAATACCTATCGAAACCATTTCATAATTTAATGAATCACCCACAGAAATTCACTTCAAAGAAAACTTGTGGTCTAATAAGGTGAAAAATTCCTTCAAAGCAAAAACCGAGCCAATACTAGAAAATAGAAAATAATTGCCAGAAACGTTAATTCAATAATAGTTACTAAAGGTACCTGCAATTATAATTAACGATTTGATTAAACATCTCTGCTCACTTCGCCAGAGACACTACGTGATGGGATTTCATATAGATTTTAATGACATACCGTCACGTCAACATTCCTCTGAGAACTTGTTGTAAGTACCTACCAAAGACTTCCAATTAATTAGTTTCCTTCGACACTTAATAACAACTCTCAGGTATTTGTCTCACGAACTTCTATAACAAAACTGTTATTTTACTTCAATTAGGTACCTACTAACAAGTCTTTGCAAGCGAGGTTTTATTACCATTGGCCTTGTGGCTCGAAACGTAGCGAGCATATAAATACTTTGTACAGGGTTAGTTAAATTCCACTTTTTGTGATTTGGCTCAAAACGCAGTTAGCATAAGAAAATAGAGGGTTAGGGAAGGTTCACATCTGACGGAACATGCGTCGCGTATTATCGGTCGCGTAACGCCAGAACAGACAAATGTATAGAAAAACACTTTACCGTTCACACTCAACCGATGATGCGTTAGTGCGTCGAGCGAATAAATAGACGCAATCGATGTTACGCCCGACGCATCTTCCGTCAGATGTGAACCTTCCCTAACATTATTGTTTTATTTTTTTCAGATTGTCATAAATCCATGCTTAGGACTGATTTTACCAAAGTCAGATATATTTTATTACTGGAATAAAATTAACGTCTGGCAGTTTTGTAGAATGGAAAATCTATAAAAAATTCAATCTCAGGATAAGACTTATCCATACTAATATTATAAATGCGAAAGTGTGTTTGTCTGTCTGTCTGTTACCTCTTCACGCTTAAACTGCTGAACCGATTTAGATGAAATTTGGTATAGAGATAGTTTGAGTCCAGGGAAAGGACATAGGATAGTTTTTATCCCGATATTCTTACGAGATCGAAACTTATGCGGGTGAAACCGTGGGGCGCTGCTAGTTCTAGATATAATAGTTTGGTGAAATTCGTCCTTAATATTATAAATGAGAAAGTAACTCTCTCTGTCTATTTGTTAACTTTTCACGGCCTTAACGGCTGATCGGATTTCGATGAAATTTTGTACACTGGTATACCTTGACCTGGGTTAGGACATGGGATATTTATTATCCAATAGTACGTCGTAAGTAATGTGTCACATTACAAAATAAATGATAGAAAGATTTATAAAACTGGTATAATATACTCATAATGGTGATATTCCGTTTGTAATCTTGCTATAAAATTATGACTTGACTAGGTGTACAAAGGTGAGGGTTTTATGTTTAAGTATTGTTTATCAATGATATCGCAATAATGGTTGTTTCTAACTGAAGCTGTTGATTTATTTTCGTTGAATCCCACTTTTGAATCCCAGTTTAATATTTTTGGCGTTGGATCCCACAAAACATTATTATGTATTTCCGTTGGTCCCAAATTTGAAAAATGCAAGAGACCTATAAGATAGCATTGCCTTATAAGAACCCAGGCAACCCTGATTTTCTATCATTTGGGTAAGTGTCCGCATCTTATACAATGTCTCTGAAGTGATAATATTATCCATAATTATAAAGAACTAGTTATACAAAAAAGGAGTTTTCATGTTAATTTTGGTGTTATTTTTGATCAAATACAATAGGAAAAACAATGATAAGTAGGTACCTAACAACCAAAGATGATCTATTATTGATGCAATATAATATAACCTAACCTACCAAACAAGCAGAGGTAGAACGCCATCGTCGAAGGTTCCGCATGAGCGCGATTTTCAGGCGAAAAGAACAACACGCTGGATAGAGCACGACTTCGCCAATGTTAAAAATATATCAGCAAGTAATTAGGTTTTCTTGTAATTTATATCTATTGTTATTGTTGTACTTCCCATGAAGATCGTGGACAAAAGAGGCTATAAATTAAAAAAAAATGCAATTATTTTCAGTGTGCATGTATGTAGATTGTTATGCCTGTACATTTAGCATATTATAAAAAAATTGAAGCAATAACTATCGAAATCGTCAATTTTTCTGGATTTGAAAAGTACAGGCATACCTACTGCTCTATTAATTTCATTATAAAAAATCGAGTTCATTTACGATGACGGCTGCAAAACGGAAAGATCGTCGAGTCAGGGGTTTCTAATAATTGCATTTTAAAACAGAACTCCAAAAACCATGAACGTCAAAAATACATAAACATAAATGACTTGCGATAAAACGCTATTCCTGTCTCATCCCTATCGGATTGCCCAGATTAAATTAATGGAAATGTAACATCTATGGTAAAAGTCATCACAGATCACGCGTAATAGCAAGAACTCACACGATATCACAATAATGATAACATCTCTTATGTTAAAACTACTAACACTATGTTATTAGTGAGATTATAAATCACGCAATCGGAAAAAAACAACAAGGTAATATATATGTAAATAAATAACAAGACAATTAGATTAAGTACTAGCATTATGACGTGGCATTTATCTTTGAACGCTACGATGATAGTCTTAAGCGAGTTATTAACGTTGGTAAAATTACGACTAACTTGTCAACTTATATCACACTTAACTCAGCGTTAGAAACAACAGCTAAGTTTGGAGTAATAACTTTTATAAAAATAGAGATAGGTACAGTAACTACAAACTAACTTAAATCACAAACTGTTGAAGAGTTACTCGACATAATTCGAAGATCGATAGCAATCGTTGTAAATCATGATCCGCTGCGCTCAAGCAATATAATAGTAGCTCTAGTAATTACGAGTGCATATCACATACGCGACTGTTGTTTCTATGAAATAGTTGTAACTGACCTACGAACCGTGGTGCACACAAGCTTTTATATTCACTCCGCAGTTTATTATATTTGTGAAACAAAACCTTGTTCTTCTTAATGACGGTGTATATTTCATAGATTTCTAGCTAAGAAGTGGACAACGCATCAGTTGAATACGTAAGTGTTATGATTTTAATTTTATTTGCTGAACAACCTTCAGGTTATATGAACGTTTGAATTTTAATGTAGCGTTTAACTATCCATTAAAAATTATTGTTATTGCTGTTGAGTATCTACTCATCTTTGAATGAAAGACGGTGTACTGTAATAAACTTCGAGACTATAATCTTAGATTTTATGGTAAACTCAAACTCAAACTCAAACTCAAACTCAAAGCATTTATTTCAATTAAACCAATTACAGGCACTTTTGAATTGTCAAGGGGTCGGTCAGTCAGAAAGATGAAGCTAGTTGCCCATTCCAAAGAGTAGGTACCTATGGAGAAGAACGGGCAAGAAACTCCATGGACACTCTTTTAAATCAAAATAATATGGTTACAAAGTCTTGGTTACATCATTCATGTTAAAAATTATACATGTGAGAACGATGCAGAACGTTAAAAGCGTCCATAATGAGAATATGAGAAAAAACAATTCAAATATTAAATTAAAATAAGCCGTGGCAGCAAAGAGATGACCAGTCCCTACTGACGGCGCCCGTTCACGAACATGACGCATGTATTAGCACCATTCAGCTCAACCATTTTCTTACATCGTTTGCTAACTGTATTTAACGTTTTTACCATGTAGCAAAAAGCTACATGAATCAATCTTCAATCAATTATATCAATTCAATTTGTATAATTGAATTTGGATGCCAATTTTGCTATGTTTAATTATTTCATTCTTCTGCGTATAATATAAGGGAATAATTAGCTCGGTAAACATATCAAAGTTGATACAGACATAAATAATAATAAAAAAAAAATTGAAATAAAAACAATATTATTGTTGAGTCACTTTAGGAATACGCTGAACACCCAACAATTAAATTACTCATGGTGGGGTAAAAATAATAGAAGAACTAAGACTGCAAAAATAAACTTTCAATAACGAGCTTATTTTAAATTAAGTGACAAGCATTCATAAAAATAGTTATATGTTTATACTTAGACATGCCTTTCAAGATAATCATGACTATTGAAAAGGGCTCCATAAAACACCACACTCAACATAACGGCACTCTTTTCGATATGGTGCAGATTACATTGTTCTAATTGTACCTACTCGTTATTTGATAACTTGTGGGAATAACGCACTGACCTTTAAGAGGGAGTACTAAAATAGATTCTATAGAACAGGCTACCATAGCATATTTTATCCGTGTGAGTATATTCATGTGTATAGTTCTTTAGTGCCCTAAGTACCAAATTATGAGAAACCAAAGTCACCATCATGAACGCTAAAGACTATAAGCGCAGTGTTAAGAATAAGAAGAAGGACAGTAGTCTTTCTTTCTGGTAAAACCAACATATTAGGACTAATACCTCCGGTAACGTAACCACATATAGGCAATATTCTGTCTGTCCTTTCATCAAACCATATTTGACCCAAATGTCCCAAATACAGCAGTGTACACAGTGAATGACCAACATGTTGATCCCATTAAAAAATTTAAAATATTGTAGTTCTGGAACCCTTGTATTTTTCCTAAACATTTCAAAACTCCAAAGCTAAGTTACGTTAAGTACAACAATCACCTTTAATCGTAGCAGCACTTTTAGTTATAGTAACAGCTTTTAATAATATTCAACAATACCCATCGATAAGACGGTCCATTACAGGTCCTTGCCACAAACATCAAACTATTGCTTTTAACTTTCTTATACTCTGCTCTCGATGTTTTCTTTACCAGCTGAAATATGAGCACATGTTGTTTTCTAGGCTTCACTCTTTTTTTCCTAATCAATCAATCAACTCTGCCTTTTGTAGACAATTGTTGTGGATTTCTGAATCAACAACACTGTAACCTTAATGGTCTTTTACATCAAGTCTATCACTAGTTGCATTTCAAAGATCACCAGCTTGCTTGACATCCTATTCAATATTTATAGATTTGAAATCGAACAAACTCCTATCATCCTTTTTTCTGCGAAAATCGTGATGAATACTCTCGACCAGGAGGAGGCGAAGAGTTATTCGCCGGACACTGACCAGCTATAATTACCAAACGGCCGCCCTCGACACTTAGAGGTATTCTTCTGTAGAAAGCCGAATTTTTATAGTCTACTCCAACGTCTTTTTCGGTTAAACAATTTTGGTCTCAGTCATTGTTGGAATCTTATTCCTCTCCACAGTTATCTACATCTATGCTTTTGTCATATGTGGGTCCATCCAGGTCCTATCGATGAAGAATACATGCATGATCATCACCAAATAACTTGTTACTGCACCCACTTGTCTTCGCACTTGATGGCATGGCCATCATAGATATCCGTGATGGCCATAAATATTTCGCTGGGAACCTGGAATCTGAAACTAGGTAGCGCTAGCTATATTAGAAATGAAACCTTCCAAAATTTCTACTCCAAGCAAAGAATCCTTCTAGAATGCACTGGTATGTTTTGCTAAGTGTATGCGTGCAAAACGATGATGTCGCTGAAAATACGTGTGGAGCGAATGTATGCAACGTCAATCCTAGATTTCGTTCAAAGTATTATGTCATAATCCTATTACGACTTACAACTATGACTTATTGGTGCACGTCATCGTATATTGTAATCGCAGAAACATATAACTGTACTGTAGATGACGGTAATATGGTTGAAAAAAAAAACAGATTATATTGATATTAGTATGATCTCATGGGATTTACTAATTACGTGAGGTATTTATGAGACCATTATAACGAATCCCAAGGCGTCTGTTACTTTTTTAAGAATTTAGTGGTTGTCAAAAGAAACCAGAATGATAAAACTATATAATAAAAATGAAATGCTGTTCGTTGGTAAGCCCATTGCTTGAGAACGGGTGGACCAATTTGGCTATTGTTTGTTTTAGAAAGTTCGTTATGGTTTGAGTAAGGTTTTTAGCGAAACAATAGAAAATTGGAAAAAATGTCCGGAAAAACTAAAAGTGCTTTTTTCTATGGGATTTTTGTATGAACTATTGAAATTTAAACAAGACAACGTTTGTCAGGTCAGCTAGTTTGAAATAAAATATAACCCGTATGAACCAGAAATGCAATGAGGAGAATCACTTTTTCTGGGAGAGAGTTTAGATTGCTGATGAATGTACATTCATCAGCAATCTAAATCAAAAGGATAATTTATTTCCAATTTCTCAATTCTCCCAGAAAAAGTGATTCTCCTCATTGCATTTCTGGTTCATACGGGTTATATTTAGTACCTGCAACTACCGATACCGTGTTATTTGTAAATTCGAAGTAATATGGATTTTGGTTCGAGGTTTCTGTAAACTAAATATAACAAAACTAGCTGCGCCCCGCTTTTTTACCCGCATAATCCCGTGGGAATATCGGGTTAAAAACTATCCTTTGTCCTTCTCCGGGATACAATCTATCTCTCTGCCAAATTTTATCGAAATCCGTTTAGTGGTTAAGGCGTAAAAAAGGTAACATACAGGCAGACAGACAGAGTTACTTTCGTATTTATAATATTAGTATGGATGGTTTGATCACACAAGGGGAATCCTAAAACGGCAGATTGCTCACCGCCATTACCTATTAGGTTTAATAATTCTAATAAATCAATACTATAAAACAACGATAACTCATAATTTAAAACTGAAAAGGTGATGATATTACTCATCTTTTGTATGTCTGCTATAAAACGTTAGTTACGTAAGTTATGTCTGACTAGCTACATTAATATTGACAAACTATGTACGGAAGAACAGTCAAGTAATGCTAATGTCGCAAAAACAAGGTATCATTTTACTCTATGACCTGGTTTGAATTCTGTGCTGCAGCAAACTTATCAACCATATTTAAATTTAGTAAAGCTCAAAGAAAATTGACATTGTATTTATCTGAACTGCCAAATTAATGGCTTATGTGAATACTTAAATTGTAATTCATCATCATCATCATCCACAGCTCGGCATTACCCACCGCTGGGCATAGGCCTCTCTTTTCTTGTGCCAATCCCCACGCTCCTGCGCCAGTCTCATTCAGGTTTTGCCCGCGATGGCAACAAGGTCGTCCGCCCATCACACCGCTGGACGACCGACACCTCGTCTTCCAGTCCTTGGCCACTCGGTCACTGCTTGCCTTACTCCACCTGTCATCACTGCGCCTTGCCCAACTTCATTTGAGTTCCATAATGTGCCCGAAAGTCTGACAATCAGTCTTACCAAGGGGTATCGTTATTACCCACTCACTGGGTTTTGCAGGTCAGATTTTTTCGATATCGGAGACCTTCGTATGTCTTCGGATCTCGACGTTTGGAAATTGTAATTATATATTATGTTTAAATCAACCTAATACTATTAAGGTCGATTTAAAGTATAAGAAAATAAATCTCGACGTCCGATGTGGCCTTCCCCACTGGAAAATTGATACGAAAAGCTCCCAAAATTCCCACAAACGCAAGAGAATCAGTTATTAGAATTATTGTTCATGAATACACAATTAGATTATTGGAGGTAATGCAATTTATGCCGTAGTAGCGACATAGTACACCGCACTATGCGAGGACATACATGTGACTATACTCCATGTGACTCGTCGCCTACAAAATGCGTAGTTCAGACGCCGTACCAAATTATAAACTCTGTTTTATTGCATTACGATCGTTTGTTTTTCGCGTATAAATACGTATATGAACAGTTCATTCAATCAATCCAGTTTACATCATTGATAGTAGTGCACTTTCAATTTATTCAAGTACAAGAAATAAGATGTGAGTGTATATATTCGATATTTTAATTTAAACTAAGTGTTAATTTATTGTGTAAGATGGAAACTTATTGGACTTCATTTTTTCCTTCGCTCTTTATAGACGTTGTTTTGGTTTTGCATATATGTGGTGATTTTAAGGCGCTAAATAATTTAAAAATGTGATTAGTTTGTGTAATAGTTTAAATTATCGCATCAATCAATTGTTTATTGCTCATTATAATATAATATCGCGACGTTTATTATAACAGGTAATGTTCAGAAACTGCATGAATATTTACGCGATACCTAGGTACATTTATTGGTCGTTATACACTGAATGGTAACTTGGTGAATAACTTAACATATCTGTAAGTACAATTAAGTAATGCACCCTTATTTTATTTATTAATCTTTTGTCTCTTTCATTCATGATTGAACTGCGTACGTGCGTTTTTCATTCATATTATTTCAGTATATTTCAAGTTACAATCGGAATTTAATTTTCATCGATGTGATTTTAATCGTAAATACATCGTCAAAATGAGAATCATAACATCAAACTGTTATAAAAGACTCGCTTATTCTGATCTTTTCTATGTAGACCGGAGATTACAGTCAAGAAAACCTTTTGCATTCAGTTTCAATCGGCCGGCCTAGATTTTCTATGAGAGAACAAAATCCTTATCGCCAACCTTGTCGTATAGTAATAAATTCATGATACTGAAAATTTACGTGTACGCCTACACGTACTGCACACGTATGCGTATATACCTAAGAGTTACGAGTAGTTGCACCGTAACATTGATTTGCGTAGGTATTGCCATGTCCTTTGTTGTACCCTAGTACTTTGAATTTTACCGGGTTACTTTTTGGTCCTGGATTTTTTAGACTGAAACTTTTTCTAGACTGATTTTTTCACCTTAGTTCTTGCCTAATGCCTGAAACATTTATCAAGTTTGTAAACATTAAACTGTAAGAGTTGAATATGAACCAATCGTTAGGCAGAGTTTTGTTTGCGTTAAAAGCGCCTACGCTGTTACTATGCGCGCGAAATAGGTAGGTACACTGTATAACAGTGCCCGCGAATGAGAAATCAGGGAAACCATGGCTTGGGAGACCCTAGTTCTTGATCATAGAACAAACCATAGGTAAACTAATGACCGAGAAGCACCACAGGCATGGCCGTAGACAGGACCACGGTTTTGAGCAACGAAATGAGCGAATCCAGAATCTCAATCTAGAGATCGTTGACACGTACAGGGTCGGTTCTTGTATTCGGTGCACAGAGCGGCCGCTCCAGGCGCCAGACCAGAGGGAGCACCGATCCAGAAGCGGATGAGCGCCTATGTGAAATATCCTTAATTTTGTAAATTATACGCCTGTAAGTGCATTACGTAAGTATTGTATTTATTTGTTGGTAGCAAAACACAGCAACAGTTCATCTAGCACTGCACTATTCTGTCAGAAAAACGGTGCCAGACGAGAAGAGTGTGGCCCAAAGGCACCCCGTGAAACACGATTTTTTTAACTTTTTGACCACAGAGGTGCCTTCTTCCGCTTTTGGTTTGGCGCCCCTGTTAGGTTGGCGCATTATCGATCGATAAAATTTTACGGATCAATTAAGCGCCCCTTGCCCACAATACAAGGCTGCACTAAAAGTATCGGGAATGGAATATTTCCACTGTTCCTGTCATATTAAAATCTTTTTAATTGAAAACTCCTTGGTTTTAATAATTGAATACCATTTATTTATTTAAAAAAAGATTCTCGGTCTTGTCACAAGGTTTTGCCAAACTTGTTTAGTCGTTGAGAAAATGGAATTGACTCGAGAAAATTCAAGAGCGATGGTTTATTATGACTTTCGAAGTGGTTTAACACAAAAACAGTGTGTTGACCGGATGATTTCTACATTTGGTGATGAAGCCCCATCCAAAAACACAATTTATCGCTGGTTTGCTGAATTTCAACGTGGACGTGTCAAGCTCAGTGATGATCCCCGTCAAGGTCGTCCAAAAACTGCAGTCATCCAAGAAAACGTTGATGCTGTGCGTAAGCTGATTGAGGAAGATCGACATGTGACATACCGCGAAATTCAGGCAACTTTAGACATTGGCATGAGTTAAATACAAATAATCTTGCATGAACAATTAGGTGTAAAACAGTTGTTTTCCCGATGGATACCGCATTCGCTCTGTGAAGAGTAAAAAGCGGCTCGCGTTACTTGGTGCGTCAGAACTCTCGAAATATTCCACGCAGGATCCTCAAATGCTGTATAAAACATCGTATCAGGTGACGAATCCTGGATATACGCGTACGAACCCGAAACTAAAAACCAGTCACGAGTTTGGGTGTTCGAAAATGAGTTAAAGCCAACAAAAATTGTTCGTTCACGGAGTGTTGCAAAAAAAAAGGTGGCCACGTTTGTCTCCAAAACCGGCCATGTTACGACTATTCCTCTTGAGGGACAAAGAACGGTTAATGCGGAATGGTATGCTAGCATTTGTTTGCCACAGGTCGTTTCTGAACTCCGTAAAGAGAACTGCAACCGCCGCATCATCCTCCATCACGACAATGCGAGTTCTCACACCGCGCACAGAACAAAAGAGTTTTTAGAGCAAGAAAACATAGAATTATTAGACCATCCGCCGTACAGCCCCGACCTAAGCGCTAATGATTTCTATACTTTCACTAAAATAAAGAATAAATTGCGTGGACAGAGATTTTCATCACCTGAAGAAGCTGTGGACGCCTACAAAACGGCCATTTTGGAGACCCAACTTCCGAATGGAATGGTTGCTTCAATAATTGGTTCCATCGTATGGAAAAATGTGTCAAATTTCGCGGAGAATACTTCGAAAAGCAATAAATACATTTTTAAATAGTAATGTTGTGTCACTTCCTTGATTCCCTAAACTCGTAGGGCAATTGGGCATAGGTACCTACACATTGCACAACTTTGCAAAACAAATCGGATACGTAGATTTTTTGATTCGAATAGGCATGCAAGTACCTAATATATTGCTAGCATCTAAATTTCTCCGAGGCGGAGTGATAAAATTGTCGAGCACGCTTGTCTTGTTTAGCCTTTTGTGATAAGTCAACAAAGTAAGTACCTCTTATTTCTGTATGAATAGCAAAATTCAAGCTATCCAAGGTGCAAAAACCATGCTTCTTCGTACAAGCTGTAGCTGAACTGACCCCGTAAACAGCATTATGTGTAGGTGAAGAGGTTAGAACATCTCCCGAGAATAGTCCAGCATACATTTTAACGTACCAAAAAAATCCTTTTCAAATCTGAATGATCTTTCCAAAAATTAAAAAAAAGGTTCACAACTCCGGTCCAGAGCTCGACCCCTCGAAGTGAATTCCTGGTAACGGCCTAGACCATAGGAATGGTCAGAAAATTATTAGAAGGAACAAAATAAACTTTTACTTCTCACAAAGTTTGATAGACTGTGCGTCTAAAAAAATAAGCCAATTTATGGCTTTTACGCTGCAGTCTGAATAAAAAATACCAAATGCTCTAAAAAGACCTATTAAAATGTTCTTTGTTTTAGACCAGGTGCAGTAAGCACGTAAATAAAAGAAAAACCCAAACGGGATCTTAGTATAATAAGGCTGTTTTGTGAACCTTTGAAAAGAAAAAAAGTGGTTGTGTATTTTCCTACTTTTCTTTGATATTTTTACAATAATTTCTTAAGTGAAGTCATCTTTAAATGTATTATGTTATAGCATCTCATTCTAACTCTTCCGCGATTATAAAAATCTGGTTCGGCACCCTAATTGCGTAACACACTTTCAATCAAAATCTGAAACATTTTGAAGGATTTCTAATCCATTTCTTCATATGTTCGAAAAAATTGTCTGCTCAACGACGTAAAGAACGCAATGAATGTTGTTGAACTGTCAAAATGAAAGCCATTGCTACTGTTAGTGCGTTACGCAATCACCCCGCTGATCTGTAAAGTGCTTAGAAATATTGCAGTGCCATCTTGAAATTACCTATAATGGGTGTTTGTATGATGTATTGCTCACAAAGTCTATTTATTTTAAATATATTTAGATGATGGGGACAATAATAAATATCTAATTCAATTTTAAAATCTATTTCCATCGTTGTTGGATCAGTGCCTGCCAGATGTAGAGCCGTCAGGGTATCCCAATCACTACTCACCTACAAACCCCGTCATCAAGAAATCAATAGTGATGACGGATAATGTAAACGTTTTGAAATTGGTTGAGTGATGGTCAAGATAAAAGATACATAATAATTATCGATTTCCCCAATATTCCCGTAAAAAGGGCAACGTTGCTTATCAACTTTGAACTCAACAGAAACTACATAATGTGGCAGATATTTGTCATTGTATGGCATTCATATTGTATATTTTAATTCAAACCTAGTAAAAAAAAAGTTTGCAGCTGCAATCTTGGATTTTCATTTTGACCTCACTATTTGCTTCAGCGCCCTCGAAAACCATGAAAACTATTTCTCTCTCTTATTTTTCTCTCTCTCTCTCCCTCTCAATTTCTATTACATATAATAAAAAGTCGCAACGCTTTTTCGTTACGTGACGATTTCTACCAGTTTACTCCTACCGCAAGCTCCGTAAAAGAACTTAGTTCCAATAATATATCTACCAACCCGCACTGGGCCCGCGTGGTGGATTATGGCCCACACCCTCTCACGGAGAGGAAGCCTGTGTCCCACTCCCACTGGGAACATTACGGGCTGATTATGCTGTAAATAATAACATTACAAAAAAAAAAAACAGCAGCAAACAAAATATTAGTTATTGACAAATGGTTTTTCTTTTTGGACTCATTTGTACTGTCATGATAAGCTAGATAATAGTGTCCGTAGTAAAAATACGTCATTTGGACCACAAGTTAAAATCAAAAATACTATAAATATTTGACTTTCTATTAATTATAACAATCAATGCATTTCAGACATTTATGATTTATATAAAAGTATTTATTTTACGCGTGCATATGGTGAAGTTATATACAAGTTTTAAAGCAATTTTTTTTCTGTAAATGCTAAATGACATTTATTTTTGTAATAGTTTTATTTGTAGCTAACAGCGCCCCGCGGTTTCACCTGCATAAACGTCAATCCCGTGGGAATATCGGGATAAAAGTACCTTATGTGTTAATCCTAGTTATAAACTATCTGTGTGCCAAATTACATCTAAATCCGTTCAGCCGTTTGTGCGTGAAGAAGTAACAAACATACACACACACAAACGTTCGCCTTTATAATATTAGTATGATAAAACATAAAAGTAGATATACATTTCATGACGAGAATCACTAGTAGCTTTAACAGTATACAACGTGGCACGACATCAATTTTAAAAAAATTGTAAAAAAAAAAACATGAAATTAAAATATGTTCATAAAACAAAAACGAGAAACCGTATACGTAAACGCATAAAACAAATTCGTGAAACTAACAGTAATGAATGAGTAGTTTGAGTAATGTGTTGTGAGCGAGCTTGCTTCCTCCACCTTGTCACATAAACCTTCAAAGGTTTTTAGACAGGTGTATGCTTGTATAATTAATAAGTGTAACTTAATGTATTGGAAAACAAATAAAAAAAAAAACGAAACTCCACACAAATAATCAACTCTATATTTTTCATGATATTGTAGCAAAACAGTATCACGAAAGTTCACGATAATAGAGAAGTACATATATCTTCAGCAGTCGGTAAAAGTTAATATTGGTACTTATAATCACATCTTTTTTTAAATAAAATCTAACAATAACCACGAACTAACAAGAAACTCTCTGAACCTTTCCCAAACATATCTCCGGTTTTTTTTTTTTAAATACGGCAATTTAAAAAAGTGTCCATTTCCATATAAACAAAACATAAAAAAAGAACTCAAGCTATACATTACTAAAAAACGCCATAAAGCGAACATACATAAAAGTAAAGCGAGCTTTTCTCATTCTCAGATTGTTACCGGCGTGGGCGATACATAACTTTAACTTCCGAAGCACACGCTCTGAAATATTTATTCCTGAAACGTAAAGATCGGGTGGGGGGAGTGGGGGGGCGGTTTATCCCGCGGTTTCCTTCCCACCGTGTTTTACTTCGAGAATGGGAAGTCGCCGCCGCCGGGTCGATATCGCCAAAGATTATGTTACTTGTTTTCTGATTTGAAATGTGAGGTTTTGTATGTGGTGATGTGAGGTAGCTATATTGAGGCAATCCTCTTTCAGGTGGAGCCTTTCACGTCGGTAGACTTCAGGTAGTTGCAACACCTTTTTTCATGTTTTTGGCCTTTTGTAAAAAGCCCTCATCCACTGTGTCTCGTATTTTTTTTCTATTAGGTGATTAATACCTTCAAGGTTTACTTCGTTGATTCGACCCTGACACCTCAAAAATTTGAAGACCTTGAAGCTTAAAAGTTTTCATTAAAAAAAACCAACATCCTGTCTCAGATAGTGGCTGTGCCAGGATCAACAGCTTTCCGTCCCTGTCAACCTGCTAGTGCTAGCTATTAATGTGTTAGAGAAAATTTTACCGAAGAATCGGATGCAATACTCTCTACATACAGGCTGAGCACAGCTCCTGAAACAACACTGTTATGATTGTATCACCTAGTTTTTTAGCACTTTCTGAGCCGAACATAACATCGCGTATATTCCCCAAAGGGCAAAGCAGAGGTGTACCTATAGCACATTTCGCCAGTATGTTTAAGTCCCATGTAGGTAATATGGGGCGAGACTATTGCCACCAACCAGGCACAAATTTAAACTCTAGGCTTCTACACAGAGCAGAAAACAAACCAAATCAACGTTTCAACCTACGTGCACGTCTCGTGGCACAATCATCGCGCATATAATCTGTGGCAGTTCCCCGACCTCCAGTGGGGGGCCCCCCCACCGTTCGATTGTCTGCGGAGGCTGCCCGACGGTGCCATCTGATGTGCCGAGAGCACTCCAGATCTGCATAGATCGTTGCCTTCGTTTTTTCCCTATCGAAAAATCAATACTCACAGTTTCATAAAGTCGGAGACACTCCTTGATTTCATTACAGGTTAATTCTTGCGAGTTGCTTTTAAAGATTTTGTTTTTAGGCCATTTTTTGGTAGGGATTTTTTTAATTTTAATAATCACTTGTGTTATTAACTGGCTTAAAAGAAAGACATTTCATTAGATGTAATTTAAAGTTTCTTCAGGAAACTTTTACCTGAAAATCTCGTATTTACAAACGTATAACAATAAGACAAACCCATCGCACAATAGTATATGTAGGTCACCGATCCGTAGGCTGCAAACGACTACGGTACATAATGTGAAGAGCCTCATCCCAAATCCATACCGAGCTTTCCGCCGCTACCACCCTCAAGGGGAAAGAGGCTCAAACACCATGCAATAAAGCCTTCGGATCCGGCAAAACAAATACAACGAACATTCCAATGCTAGATATCACTCGCTCCGCCCACACAGTTGGCATTACGACTGTGAGCGCTCCCATTGGTCGCCGCGAAGCCTTCTCCATTTCGAATTGGTTATTTTTTTTCTACAATTGAAATTGGACTTGTCCATTTGTTCTGTACGAGTGCGGTGCGCATGCGTTTCGGGGAGGCGTCTACGTCACGTAGACGTAGATACGTTTCGAGGGCTCCGAATGTTTTATTGGATTCCACTCTCTGTTCCCATTCGCATTTCAGATTCAGATGTGGATTTGCTCTCGAATTGCTTTCAGTGCGCAGTCGTGTTGATTCGTATAGCTTTTTGTATTTGTTTAGAAATAACGTGAGTTTATTTTATTGGATGTTAGGTTAATGTGAACTTTCTTTTGTTATGATGAAGATAGCTTGTAGACAAGTACCTAATCAAATGTAGAGGATAATGTTGTTTTAAATGTTTAGGTAAAATTATACACAGTGGGATCTTCAAATATAAAAACTTCGAAGTTGCATAATTCAGTTGCACTTACAAAGCTCCAACAAAACTAGTGAAACTTCAACATACTGTCGCAACAACGGATAACTAAAACTTTTAGCAAACATCTTTATGCAATCCCAACCAAGCATCGATCAAACGATTTAAAACCGCGTGAAGCCACTGAAAGCATTCCGTGAGAATTTCATCAAAACTCGATACAACATCGTATGCAATAATGCGTCCGCAACTCTCCCCGTATTTCTAGAGTCCCTCAAACCGTGGGATGACACCTTAGTACTAGGTTTTACAGTTCAGAATGTGGCGGCAAGTTGCAGCGACAAGTGTAACACCGCGTTGGCATCCGCAGCTAGCTCTGTCCGGAACAATTTCATTTGCAACTGGGCGAGGATAGCGCTGTAATTACAACAACAATCGATAGAGGCGCCACCGTCTGCCGCACGTTTAATCTCGCCAGAATCAAAGGACCGTCGCCTCACACCCACCTCCGCACCCAAAACAAACGTACGACATCACATACCTCGATCCTACCGCTTTGTGTGACATTCATTGCGTACTTCCTTGCATCAGAGATTCCGTCCCCTGCCACTAAACAGCAATGTTTGCCGTTAAATAGGTACAAATTGTTCGAAACTCTCTGCGTGGTACATACTTTGTCTCCAAGCCTATATCTGCAAAGGTATGTTTAGATGTCCCCGGACCAGATAGTTGCATTTCCAGTCTGCTATACATAACTATTTCTGGAGTTTTATTAAAGCATAACATTGTAGCTATTTGACACAGATGAACACCTGCATAGCTGGGCAGCTTCTGTTTTTGTCGAGCGGTCTCGGATGGTTTTTGATTAGTAATGCATTACTACATACTGTTCTAGTGGCGCCTAGGTATTTAATATGGTCGTTGAAAATGCCAATAAAACAAACTAAGGTACCGACGAACGTATTTTCGATACATACGTATGTGCCTAGCATACCATATTAATGAATTCTGCCCAACTCGTGTAAATCATATTGTATAAAACAACAGCTCCAAATTATAATTAAGGTATCGATTTAAAGCGGCATCGATACGGCGAACTCTATCGAATTAAACGTGCATGGATGCGTGTAGTACTTAAATATCGATTGTCAATAATTTGTATGCTCGCAGCATCGGCTGCGGTGTTCAGACTTAGCTCATTGTTTTGCTGAAATTATTGCCTGCACCGGTATTTGTGAGTTATACAACACTATCTCGCATATTTCGTTCTATTAATCTAGTCGCTGCCTTGAAAATTGAGACAAGTTATAAGTTTCTTGGAACACTGCTGTAGGTACCAATTTATTGTCTTATTAGGTATATTTTTTACAATTTTACTATCCAAATATTGTTTATTAGATTCCTCGTCTATAATGTTTCAAAGGTCAAAGCTTTTAATATAAAAAGCTCAACAACTTACGCAAGTTGGTACTCTAACTACTTCAAGTCTTCTAAATGATTTTAAATCTAGATGCCTGTATTCGTCTTTTCTGCTTTTGACTCCAATTTACCCAGGGTTGTCATCATTTACATCCCAATGCCTCTCCAGTTTAAGATATCTCTCTCAAGAAACCTCCCATCTCGACCAGGACACACTAAAATTACAACCGCAATAACAAACACTAGAATGTATTGTAATAAATTCTATGCTATTTATTTCCCATGTAAGCGGTACGTAGCGGTATGTATGCCGTACCGCGCAGTCGGAACAGTGCAACACATATAAAGCAGCCTCGCTCCACGGAGCGCTAGCACTCGAAATCCTGCAGATTTAGCACGTAACTCTGCGAAATCCGAGGCTAGGGATAAATTATTATTTTTATACTTTATACCCGTACTTATTGTTGCTGGGAAAACTTAGTGGAAATTATGAGAAAAGAGATTTAGAAATAGATTTAGTGTTGCGACTTCCCAAATTAAAAAAATACTACAGATTTTTTGCTCGCGGAATGATAAATATCGATTTTCCACATAAACATGCCAGATAGAACTCTCTCAAAGTTATTATTTTATTTCTTTTTCTGTTGCTCGTCAAATCAAAAGTTATTGAAGCTTCGGACCAGTTTTCAGCCACTTTTTATTTCCCTACATTTAAAAAAGCACAACTCGAGAATTAGCTGGCATTAAATAGTAAGTAGCAAGATCCTTATCTTCCTAGTCTGTGTTCTATCATCGCTAAATCTATACGATAGAGCTTTCGAAGTAATCATTCAATTTTATTGTAATCATCCGTTCATTACATCAACTAGCTAATGGCAGATATAACAGCTTGTGATGCTGTCTGGAACAGAATGGTTATGACCGCATGGACCATTAATCACAACGAGCTGTATAATGCTATTTAGGCACCTAAACTGACTTAGATACCGATTGTTCTAAGAACATCTCCAGGAATTCAACCCCCGTAGTACTTGAATATTAATATTTCTACTCGAGTAGGCAGCTCCTGATATTAATACCAAACCGACTGTAAATAGATTGTTAATGAAACGAGGTCAAGGGCTTCTGAACTCGCAAATCGATACTAAAGTTGTATTATCGATTCGATTACAACATGAGTGGTCGTCCGCCTACCGACGCGATGTTCCGAGTAAGTTGGTAGTTCCTACGTTACGTTCTAGAGGCCAAGCTACTTATAGAATAGGAAGCGAGTGTAGGTAATGGCGCAAAATAGTGACGCAGTATTATTGCAGGGGGCGGTGGAACCCCACACTCCAGGCGCCGCGACTCCGACCCACCCCAGAGCGACTGAAACGTCCACGAGAAAAATAAGATCCGTACTCCGTCCCGCTTATTCTTGGGAAAAAAGCTTTTTGTGTATTTTTTAGGTATTCTTTAGGTTGATAGGTAGCTCCGTGTCTGTGTGAGTCAGTAAATAATGCTGTATGTACGAATGTCCGCTGTATGTGTTGCGAAACGACGTCGAGTTCAGATATTTTTTCTTCTTCCCTTTCAGACGTCGTTGTAGGGAAATAAGTTTATTATTTGTGAGGACCTTCTTGACGTCAGAGTTTCCCATTTCTTTTGTGAAGTGGTAGATATACTTATAGATTTTCATTCTTTTGTTTGTTTCGCGGCTTTGTGGAAATTGGACATGTTCAGGGCGGTCTTTCAAGTCGTAATAGGAATGATTTGTTTACACAAACTGCACGCGTTAGGTATTTTGTGAAATTGATTACTTCTAATGACTGCTTAATTATTTAAGGAAATCATTTGTCGTTCGTAACATTTAACGTTAGAAAGTACTTTCCTACTAATTCATCTCTTAAGGACTTAGGAACTGATTGTTATTATTAATTAAAATAAGAAACGCACTTTTCTCTAATTTGGGTGTTCATTCAAGATACGTTCAGTAAGTGGAAACCAGGACCAATTAAAAATATTTTCTCTATATTCTTTTTGTGGTTCTTTGTTTAACTACTTATCTAGACTAATGAAGTCCTGATTATTGCAATAGTTTCTAGGCATGTGTTAGTAATGCCACTACTAGTTCCTATTAGAGGCCAACGCATTGCTAGGAATAGCTTCGTGCAATACCATCGCACCTACCTGTTGATACGACATGGAGTTCTGCTCTATCCGCAAAGGGGAAAATGTAATCCTATAGTTGTTATTAAAATGTTCTATAACTACATTGGGATACCTATATACCTTCTGCAAGTACTTATGTAATTTAATTGGTGATTCAGTTTTGGGAGCAGAAAAAATGTCATAATTAAAATTATCCAGGAAAAAACCGGAAATTAGCCGTAAGTAAATGGACAATTTCTGCTCTTTCCTCAAGATGTTTTTACTATCACTGCACACTGTAAACTGCTAAAATTCAAAAAGTGAGCAGCGTAAACAATGCGCTTGCGCTATGTAGCACTAGCGTAGCATAGGCGCGTGGTTAAAAGTCAGTAGGTAATTGCTGCTAGCAAAAACTGACTTAGAATTCCCTTTCAGCGCGTGAAAACGCTACTCAAACAAGACGTCAACGTGACAGAAAATCTGCCTGCCGTCAGTCAGTAGTCTTCAATAATAATTACTACGAGTTATAGCTTGAAAAGGCAAAAAGACCTCAAACCGTTACCTACTCGTAGCTGCCAGCCGTATCAAGTCAGTGTCCCAAAATTAAGTTTAAAATTCACGTCCGTAAACTTGACCTTTATTCTGCTGTAGTAGCAAAAATTACATCGAATATAGAAATCTTCCTGAACACACAAAATTGACCTCGTAGTAACAGCTTCATAATTTCAGAGTACCTGAAGTACCTACAGTACTAAGATTTGATACAGCGCCATCTATTCAAAGTTAGCGAAACTTTGTCTGAAATGAACAGCCTTCGTCCCAAAATATACTCCTGTACTTGGTGGTAAAAACATTTTTCGAGACATTTCTTAGTGAGAATGGTAGATGGCACTCGAACAAAGAGCACATCTCGCTGGAGAGGTAGGCAGAAATGTAGGTATAGAGTAATAACAGATTGACAATGACTTGGGTCTATGTTTTGTAAGCATCGTTTCGGTAACTTTTAGTAAACGACAAATAATTTTCCTATGTCAAATAGAAAAAAAAAACAACACGACGGCGACGTAAGTTCTGTAATTATCATGGAACTAAATTATGCAGTTCTATTCTATGAAACATTCCCTGAAAACTTTAGCAAAGGGTTTGCTAGAGCAATTCGCAATATCGCAATTCCGACCCCCCAGATACAGGCAAATGCCTAAGTTTGGGGTCACCGTCCATTTTATTCTTGTACAATAGGATTATTATTAAATCAATTTTGTTTTTTTTTTTACTGTTAACATTTTGCTAAAACCTTTTCAAAATGATAATAGTGGAAGTGTATATTGGGCTTTTAGAATAGACTGGGCGTTTATTAGTTTAAATCCATTATTACTCGTTTTCTCTGTGATTACAGAAATAATCTGTACGGTAGGTTTTCTAAAGTTGCAGTTGCAGATAGGTATCGGGTCTGAACCTTCTCTGGGTCGATGCTTGCAAAGTCTAGCTTCAGGAAGATTTACGCTATAATTTAACTAAAATTCAGCCAATTTGCTTACAAATTATAGAATAATTCCGAAATAGGTGCAAGAAAATGTAGTTACAATAATGACACAAACTATTGTAGGTACCTACCTATAGTTTTATTACTTTCGGGAATCGATCTCATATTGGTTAAGCAGCATGTAAATATATAATTGCCAGTAGTAATAATAGACGACTGCATAATAATAAGTATACTTACGCTAATGATTTATAAGTGACTAATTTATAGTCAGCTAGGTTATCAATGAACCAATCATTCAAGGAACATTAATATTAATAAAGCAATGCCAAGAAAAACACTGCATATCGATAAGAATGTTTTATATATGATATCGTCCATTGACCATTACAATTTCTAAGCCTACGACAACTTCTCCTTTTATGACCTTAGTCATAACCTGCCTTAAGGCTCGAAACATTGGGACGTCAATAAGAGACGAATTTAACCGTCGCGATTACTAAACGACATATATCTCTCTCCTTCTAACATACCGATAAGTGCATCTAAAAAAGAGACAAGAAATAATTTAAAAATTTCGGCAGTAAATTCGTGGGGCATTGCACTCACTGACTGGTTGTGAGAGGACGAAAGTACGAATTTTTTTAAATAATAAGAGAAAGATTGTGCAGGCACGCATTGCGATGCGTTTAGTGTTCGGCTAATGTACGGGTCACATGCGGGCGAAACTTTGCAATAACAATTATTACATCACAAATCCATTAAAAGTAATAAAACCCTGAATGATATGATAATAAATCATTCGACAATTCTTAGTGAACACGGCTGATCAATGATAATGTTCTATCATTGCAGGGTTCACATTATTTTGAACTTTAAACTGAAACTCTAAACGCCAAAAACATTAGTTTGAGAATCGTGGAAATCCCTCACTGAGAAATAACCATCTATATCGGATTCTTTCGATAGTTACGTAACTCTATAAAATCTACAAGTATGAAGTACATATGTAATTGAAGAGCTCCTCGGCTATCTACAATCAACGCCTAATCATCACTAGATATTATCACTGTGATAAACAGGTACCCGTCAAAAAAGCAAAATAAAATATTGAGTAAGGTCAACTTTCTCCCATGACAACGTGGTAATCTATTTACCAAATGACGCCATAGGAATTACAAACATTTTTTCCAAACTTTCACTTGCCTGTTGCGTCACAGGGCTTAGAACAGGTGAGACCAGTAAGGTCGATGATCTGTACATACAATAAGTTAATGAATCTTATTAGACTTGAGACTCTTTAGGGGTTCCGTATGAAATAGAGCTTCAAAATGAAGGCAATGAAATTGTAACAGAACTCGAAGGAGGATAGTTTTTGTAAGGTTGAACGCAAAAACTTTTTTACAAAAAAAAAACAACCGACTTCAAAAAAAAACACTACAAAGTGATAAATAACTTTAATTTCGGAAGTCGGTGTCGTTGATTCTGCATTTTCGTTTTTTGACACCGACTTCCGAAATTAAAGTTATTTATCACTTTGTAGTGTTTTTTTTTGAAGTCGGTTGTTTTTTTTTGTAAAAAAGTTTTTATTTTTCACTTTTTAGTTGTACATACCCCACAAAAAAGTAAACAAAAAGATCGTTAATGTAGACAATGTAGATAAATTTTTAGATTTTTGTTGATTTTTCAAAAACCGCTCATCCGATTTCGATAAAATTTTCATGGGACCATTTGGGAAGTATACCCTTTCTAACAAAAAAAGAATTTTTCAAATCGGTTGGCAAACGACGGAGTTATGCGCGAACAAACACAAAAAAAAAAAAAAAAAAAAAAAATACAAACATTCGAATTGAGAACCTCCTCCTTTTTTAGAAGTCGGTTAAAAATCTTGGAATGTTTTAAAGAAATGGCACGAAACTGCTCGATGGCAGGGATAAAAGTGCAAATACTCCAAAAATAATTAAATCGCAAAAGTAAAGTTCATCTGCAATTCCCATTACGAGTTTATTTTTAACTTTTATAGATTTTTTCTGAATGTTTCAATAAAATTTTGGTCTCCACGCTGTTCTACATGAACCCTAATAAGACGATAAAGATAACTTACAATCTTAGTGTGTTTTATTGTAATGGCTACTTCAAGAAATATTTGAAATAAATATTTATTTACTTAGTCGTCGAAGAAAGTGATTTCGTGAGGATGAGTGTGAACACCATAAACTCAAAACTGGTTATATTTGAGTAGTTTGTATTTGATTTGAACTCTTGTCCTCATATACATTTAAGTATTTTTTATGATTTTAAGATT
This sequence comes from Amphipoea lucens, assembly GCA_947508005.1. Classification (NCBI taxonomy): domain Eukaryota; kingdom Metazoa; phylum Arthropoda; class Insecta; order Lepidoptera; family Noctuidae; genus Amphipoea; species Amphipoea lucens. Next base: position 9,856,163 of record OX382364.1, on the reverse strand, counting down.
TTCATGGTATAGAAAAATTAATTCAATAAAATAACCAGATTTTAGCATACCTAATCTAATAGTTATTTATTTATTTATAGGTATATGCTTTATTGTCCACCACAAAAATATATAACAAAAAAAATCGCACATTACAAAATATATAATGGGCGGCCTTATCGCATTCTGCGATCTCTTCCAGGCAACCTTAGAATATATGTATGTACAGTCGAGTTCTTTAATATCTGAGCATGTTCATGAATCAAGAATATATAGGCAATGGTAAGTTTCATAAAACTCTAAACAGCTTCGCCGTACAATAAATTGTAAACAATCTGTGACATCATAAATATGTGACTACATTAAATCAATAATATTACTACAGATAAAGACTCTAAAAATTGTGCGCAATCCCTTGTTCATATTATTTAGCGCAAAGTTAGGTTCACAAATATCTATGCAATTATTTTTCTATGAAAAAGATCTTGAAACAAAATCAACTTGAAGTTGTCAGTTATGACATCCTTCAACGGCAATATTGCATTATTACTCGAACTTCTGCTCCGGCAAGCAAAAATAAATTTTATGGTAAAGGCCATTTAGTTGAATATTCAAAGCTGTATAGATATTTATGAATCCTAGGTTGCAACAAATATATTGAACACTAGAGTATTTAGATATTTATGTTCCGAAGAGTAGTCAGATATTTTTGACTGCACTACCGTAACATACTTATGAACAGTTTATATGAAAACAATTTATTGATGTCTAAGTTTGTATAGAACTATATGATCATTTTAATGCTTACAATATTTTGAAACATTGTCACTGCCAATATATTAATGAACTCGACTGTACCTAGTTTATTAGTTAGTGGTCGATTTTTTTAACGCTTACTTGTAGAGGATTCTCTGACAACCACGATTTTCAGTCGTCCTTTGGTAGGTAAACTGAATAAAAATCTACACCAGATAAGCAAATAGAATAGTCTGATTTATGTTTTCTCTTTATCCCATTTTCTAAAGAATCAGAATATTAAGAGTCAGAATATTAACACTTTTACTGTCTCCAAAGTAGACACAATACTAAAAAAATTCATAGGACAGGAAATGGGTTAAGATGCTACAGTTTATAACATCGAAAGTAAAATTAGATAGAATATGGGTCGTGCTTAACTCAAGGATCTTGCCATGTCTAAAATACAATTTTATCAGTCACCCATAAAGAAAGTAAATAAACATTTGAAATAATCTCCCTTTATATGGATCAAGTTAAGTGCATAGCTGGTACAATAAAGTTCCCTAAATATGAGCCCTTTTTCCTGCTCTTGCTCGTTCGGCGGTTGAACCCACTCGGGGTGACATTGCTGGTGGCTACCACAACTGCATTGTCGATAGTTTTGATACTTGCAGGATGGAATGAATTTCTGAGTATCTCTCAAAAGTTGCTCGACTTAACCACATTGCAACGCGACCGGCAAATCTGTTTTTCGAGATATTTTGCTCGCAAATAATTCTATACGTAACACTAACTAGTCGTGAATCACATTATAGGCCAAATTATTGCTGTTTTAAAACATTATTCGAATTTGGTGATGTTATTATTGACAATTGTATTTATTGGAATTAAAGAACTTCCTTATTTATAGTTTCACCCTCCAACCAGTTACAATTACACTACAAGAACTAGAAGAAGCATCTACAGCAAAATTAAATCATTTTTTTTTTTTTTTATTGGTCTGTGTCCCAGCAGTGGGAACATTATAGGCTGATTATGATTTTTTCTATTCGGAAAACTGACAGCTAACATAAACAGGACCAAGGATCAAGATCGTTCGGTCCCTCGCTCAATGTTCGGTGCACTTGCATTATGGCGTATGGACGCACTGATGCACCAACTTGAATTTTTTTCGCGAGTTTTTAACTTTGTCCTTGAAATACGAGTTTAGATTACGGCGCGTATATTTTTTGGTTTAATGCATACTTACATTATTCTTACTTCAGTGCATGTATGTAAATGGGAATTTGGGTAACCTGTTTGAGCCGAAATAAAATCCAAGGCTTTTTAGGCAGTTAGCGATGTAGTTGCATCAATGATATCGATAGAAATTTTAAGTTTAAGTAAAGTAGACAATTTATGGCAGTATTTTTAGTACACGTTTGAGTGAGATCAACAGATTACCTATCTGAACTTTGTTATACAGCAGGTACTTAAAGCAAGAAAGACAGATGTACCTAATTTCAGGCAAAATAGAAACATATCCTACTTTCTCCAGTTTTTGCGGTTACTTCCATTTAACATCAATTTATTATTACTCGGTTTTTACTGATACTGCCGATCTATTCTGTAAAAATCTCACCGTGAAATCTTAGGTGAAGTGAATTTGAAGTGAGCTGACATTCCACCTGATGCTAGGTATTGGTAGTGTTGACAGCTCACTTCACGCTCACTTCACCTTAGTTTTCACGGTGAGTTTTTTTTTTTCAGAATAGCACTACTGTATGCAAATAAATAAAATATTATACTTCTTTATTTTAAGTGGGTGTGGGTAGTAAGAAACTTTTTTTTCTAACTTCGTTTTAATCAAAATCGTTCCCACAAAAATAAATTTTGAAAAATTTCAATTTCTCTAATTAATGACAAAAAATATACACAGTTTCATAGTGACATAACAACGAACCAACTGTAAATACGTCATCTAATGCATGCTCGTCGTCATCAATATAAATCGCATTATGTTAGGTCAGGTATCCTAACCCAATTGAGTAGATACCGTCGACGCAAAAACTTAAATAAAAAATACAAAAGACATGCGCGGGCGCAGGGCAATGCACTTTTTCGTGGACGGTCGGGACGATCGTCGCCATGCAACGATTATACTCGTGAACTGAATGTCAATTCCCATCGCTCACATGGAAGCTAAGACCCTGTACCTTCATTAAAGTAACTAAGTACCTGAAACTAATTAAAACCTATAAAAAACACTAACACACACAGTGTTAAAAGCACTTAACTTATGAACAATTAACTGATAAACTCAATTTTTGTCGAATTTATGAGAGTGATGTAGATTAATTATAATAATAACACATAACCATAATTAACAGAGCTTTTAACAGCTGTAACTGAAGCGAAAAAGGAAATCCAGATATAAGTAACAAAATATTTCAATAACTTAATAAAGCTACGAAAATAAGGCCTGTAAAATTAAGCTATCTAAAGTATTCTTGTATTTATCGTGTTTTTAAATATGAATGAGAACTTTTACTATGAAGGTAGGACAAGCACATAACTGTAATTTAAGTTAGCTTGGAGAACGTTGCAAATAAATTGTATAAATCCTCATTTAAATTCTATTTCTATCAATAATTGTTTTTTCCCGATACTTATTACAATCTCCTTTGACCTTTCATTCGTTGTTTAAGACTTTTCATAGCCATCTAAGCCATTTTAACCTTTCTAACAATGGCTTTATATCTCAACACACACATTACTCACATTACTAAGCAAAATAAAAAATAGAAATACATTGTATGCTCTTAACATTTGCGCAAACGACTTTCCTCCTTCTTGGTTTAGAACAAAGTTGTATTAATAAAACACAGATGAAGGCCAGTGATTGAAAAAAACTGTTCATCACAAAAGACTATTGACAATAAGACAGACGTTGTTGATCCCATAGGTACTGATAACGCTGGTCTATTTTCGGTTACCATAGTATAAAATCGCCTTGTTACATTGTTACATTACGCAAGAAGGAAAACGTTGCGATTTGAGATTTGAATCAATAGAAGATCTTATCTATTGACGACATTCATTCATGCAACACTGTAACTATTTCCTGTTTCTATAAATAACCAATTTTTCATCTTTCACAGAATCACAATGATCGATCCAGAGTTCTATAACGTTGCTAACTCTTTACAAAAGAAAGCAGCAGTCCAATGTCTTAACGAATATGCGAAGAAAATGAACTGGAAGAATATTGGAGACAGCGCTATAGACCTGGGATGTGGTGATGGAAGCGTAACCGTTATTTTAAAGAAATACATGCCAAGTAACTATAAGAAACTAGTTGCCTGCGACATCAGTGAAAAAGCTGTTAAATATGCAAATGAACATCACAGTGATGAAGCGACTATGTTCAGGGTTATGGACATCCAGGGAGACTTGCCAGAAGAAATGAATTCGGCATTCAATCATGTGTTCTCTTTTTATGCTCTGCACTGGATACGAAACCAAGAGTAAGTCCAGTTCTGTTAGCTTTTTAAAGTTTTGCAGCCAAATGAGCCAACGCGACGGCTCGGCATAGGAATCTAGTAACTGCTAAGCAGATACTGCCTTTCTCAAAGCACGATATATGCCATACAAACACAGAATCTGGACGTTCACATGGTTCAACTGTGCGGTCTTATGCTGCTTCAGCAAGCGTAATGTGTAATGTTCACTACTCATTAAGTTTTTGAATTGACTTCAGTTAATGGAAAACCTTATTTAATTATAGCCAAATGTTTCATTATTTCAGCAAAAGTTTTAATTTAAATGTTCTTTATTTTTCAGGAAAGCTTTTAGGAATATCTACAATCTTTTAGAAGAAGGCGGTGACTGCCTCCTGACGTTCCTAGGATACACACCTGTTTACAGCGTATACAGTGTCCTGGCTCAGTGCTCAAAGTGGAAGTCTTGGTTGAAAGACGTTAAAAAGTTCATCTCTCCCTACCACGACATGCAGGTATATTAACTTTCTTTTCCTACATCAAATCTTTTTAACACAAAAACTCGCGCTTTCTTTGGAGGTAGGAAGCAACTACAGAACGCAACCAGCTGCTACTTCTGCTAGAAAGCTTTCAAGTTCCCCATAAAATATCAATGAAAAAAATACCGTTAGAATCAATGGATTGGTGCTGTAGGTATATAATTACAGCAGTTATGTAACTAACTAAATAATAGTTCTAATAATATTCCTGTTAAATGCAACAGGAATATTATTAGAACTATTATTTAAACTTCACCAAAACAAATGTAACAAATTCAGGTAAACAACAAAGCATACATGACGTCATTGTTCACTTTGGAAGTGGATCAAATGCAAATAAATATATTTATTGCATTATTTATTTGTTTCGCTCCTCTAAGGCCTCCATCTGCTGCTGGGATGGGCATTGTTGGCAAAAACATCAACACGCCATTGAATTCCTACTCCTTGGTAGACAAACATGTTACACATTACTTAAGATGTAATCTACATGTAGGTACCTCTCACATTGTTGCATGCAGGAAATTCTGCTAGTAAACATAGTCACGAAGAACTTGAATAACTAGCACAAATAAACTAAAACAATCAGCCTATAATGTTTCCACTTCTGGAACACAGGCCTCCTCTCGGTTCAATGAGAGGGAGTGGGTCGTAATCCACCACGCGGGCCCAGTGCGTGGAAAATGTCACGTGTCTTCGAATTTTTGATTCTCACTATATTTTCCACCAAACATTACAAAACCTTAATATTGTTGAATTCAATTTGATTCTTATTTTTGATACAATTTTCATTTGTAATCAATCAAAAAAAAATTATTTGTAGGAGCCAGAGAAGAAAGTTACACAAATGATGGAAGAAATAGGCTTCAGAAACATTGATGTTAAAGTTAAAGAAATGCTATTTGTGTTCGACAGCGTGGAAGCAATGAAAAGTGAGTTTTACTTTACCTTACACCTTTACCTTAGGTTATTCATTATTCATGAGTAGATAGATATCCATATCAAGCCCTGTCGTCAGGTAAATACAAAATAATGACTAAAATAATACTACAGCTGCAGTCACCCTTCATTTCATTTGTTGGTAGTAATAAGCCACTACGTAATCAAAACAAATCACTGAAGTTGTCACAGGTCATGCACTTGCCTCCTGGACAAGTCTTTGTGACTACCTCAGTGATCTGCTTACCATGAAAAAAAGGAGATGTTGATGATATTTCCCATGACATGTGTACATGTAACATCTCAACAGTGTCTACCTTGCTTATGATGGTCGAACTCACGTGGTAGGTACCTAGTTCCCATGCAAACTTTCGTTCCCACAACGATTTCCGATGTTATTAATGAACAGATGCCTAAAAATCCATTTCAACCATTATGATAGATACTTTTATCTCCTATCCCTAGTTCTTAGGGCATGAATTTTCGAAAATCCGTACTTAGTGCTCAGCTATGTTTTACTACCTACAGTTGCTTAGCGTAATGCCGGGGCCACACTATACGGGAAAATCGCGATAAGTTGTTTCTTATTGGCTGACATCGTAGGTCCAGCCAATGAGCATCAACTTATCGCGCAAATCTTCGCGTTATCGCGATAGTCTGGCCCCAGCATAAGGAACACTGTGCAACTTTTCATTCTTCTAGACCTGACTGACTGACTGCTTTATCGACAAACAATTCACATGCTTCAACAAAGCTACAGCTTCAAACTGCATAAATAAATAAAAAAAATAAAAGTTGTGCATTATCTGTCAATAAGTCAGTGTTAGTAGTTTTACTTACCTCGTCAAATAATAATAATATGAAATCAAATAATACCGTGCGTGGCTAAAGGTAATATCGTTAGACCAAAATTTAACGTGAAACTTTAATTTTTAGATACCGTAAAAGCGATCGAGCCTTTCGACATGCCAAATGACGTTTACGAAGAATTCATGCAGGATTACTACACAGTAGCTCAAGAAATCGGCGTCATAGAAATAAACAATAATAACGTTGGAGAGTCTTCAATAAACTGCAAGTATTGCCTACTGGTCGTCTGTGCAAGCAAATGAGTGAGGTGCCCAAAATTGGTCCCAAAACCATAATGAAATTATATCGGCCAATCCGCCTTAGATCTGACTAATTTCCGCCTATTTTATACTTGCCTCCTAGTTAGATGTTAATAGATATTACTTGAAAATCGTGTCTTAAATTTGTTAATTATTATAGTTTTATTAGTAGTAAGTAACAATGGCAATGTGAACAAGCTCCCATCGAAATGGATGGAAATATATTCTTTTTTTTTCTGTTTTTACAAATTTTTGCTCCTTTTGTCATCATTGTGAATGACACACCTACGATTACTATTACGAATTAAATGAATAACAATCATTTCAATCATCTAAACGGCTCTTTGAGTTGTAGGTATACATACATTTGATAAGCGTCATGTTTTTCATGAAATTGTCATTTTAATGATTATTATCATTTAGTCATCATTAGACCGACGTAATAAAGAGCTGCAATTTGCAAAAAAAAAAGAATTTTTGAATTTCTCGAGCTTACTTTTCTTACATGTTCTAATTAATTCGAATAACACAGCATTTAATTTGTTATTCAATGAACAAAACCCTTTTTTTGTAATTCTTCAGTAGCATTTAAATAGTATTTATCATACAACAAAGATATATGCTAACTACTATTAGACTAATTATATACTATGTATGTAACACAATACTATTTTTAATTAATCTAGTGATGTGACTTAAAAATATGTAAATGGAAGTAGTGATGTAAGTTAAGGATTGACAGTTTATTTTCTCAATTTTTTTTTAACAATTGGATTAAGAACAAGAGTTTAAATTACTCTTTAAATACTTTTTTGAAGAGAAAATATTTTTTACACAACGAACCCTATTTTGATATCGACAGTAATCATTGCTGAAGTAATAACCAATATAGTAATGTTTTTGTTTAATAGGATCTATTTATTAAGTACTGTATATTTATATTACGAGTTTTGCACTTAGACTTTTCTATTAGGTAGCACACTTGTGCAGAAACTTTTTCTATCGTATCGGATAATTTAAGTTTTATTGTAAATATTATAATCTTCTAGATTATTTTATATAAAAAGCACCTAATCTAAATAAAAAATATTGGCACTTATACTTAAATCTGCGACAATGGTATTGACATCAATCTTGTCACATGAACTTTTTAGATCGCCCAAAAGGGGGTTATGGCTCACTAACTTTGCAGGTTTCAAAAAATTAAGACTTCAAGTCTAGTGTTACAGTCCTAATTTCTTAGTAACAGCGCGGAGTTTGGAAGTCGGCGGTATGATACCCCCGTGCCTCGGAAAGCACGTTAAGCCGTTGATCCTGCGTCTGATCTCTCTCCGATCGTGTCGGATTGCCGTCCCATCGGACTATTAGAGTGAGGGAAGAGAGAGTGCACCTATATCTGCGCGCATACTTGTGCACTATAATATCTCCTGCGCCGAAGGCTAGTCTCCGTTGAGATTGGCCGCCGTGGCCGAAATACAGTCTGGAAGTCATTATTTTTAACAGTCCTGTCATAGATTTTATACATCTGACAGCAATCCAACAGCAAGCAAAATTATTGTAACGAGAGTAAAGATTACCGTCAAACGGGGTGAATAGGGATGCAGGGGTGAATCGGGACGAAACTTTAAAATGGATTTTAACGTTAAAATAATATAGTTTGTTGTCAATAAGGGCACGTGCCTAATCGTTAATTAAATTACAGTAAACACATTAGGGTACTTTTTGGCCACAAACTATATTATTTTAATGTTAAAATCCCTTTCAAAGTTTTGTCCCGATTCACTCCTGCATCCCTATTCACCCCGTTTGACGGTACTGTGATTTTGATGCAAAAACAGAGGAAAATAACGGTGAAAAGACTGCACCTATTATCTCAACCCAGTGTCACAGTACTTTAAAAAAACCAGTGTACTTACATAGGAACTTAGACGATTCTTTGTACCTATTTGTTTTAAGTTACCTATACTATGAAATAAGTTACTTAAATATAAGACTTTTATATTGTTGTTTTTCACGATTAATAAATCATTTTCCGAATAATTCAGTCGTTGCCTTTAATTTATTTGAGTTTTTTGTTAAAGGTATCATGACCTTTGAACTTAAACGCCCGTGGTTATTTTATTGCTGAATGGGATTTTTGTTTTTGTCATGGAACAAGCAGCGCTGCTTAAAAAAAAACAAAACAAAGAAAACGTGACGTGGAATGATCATTATCTTAAGAAAATTATACGTTATTTATGTTTTATTTGTTACTATCTGCGCCCCGTGGTTTCACCCGCATAAGTGTCGATCCCGTGAAAATATCGGGATAAAAACTATCCTATGTCCTTCCCTGGGACTCAAACTATCTCTATACCAAATTTCATCTAAATCGGTTCAGTGGTTTAGGCGTGAAAAGGTAACAAACATATAAACACACACACACACACACACACACACACACACACACACTCACAAACTTTCGCCTTTATAATATTAGTGTGATAGTGTGATAATATATATATATAGTATAGTATGTATGGATTGTCGCCAATGAAGTAATAACTTAATTTATTGCTCTATTGACGTAATAACATTAAGACCGTCTGTTACCGGTACCATCAACGGGAGCAAGATGACAGTGTTGAAGTAGCGATACACACATTTCCCTCCTTCTACGCCGCGCCGCGCGCCGGGAGTCCGGCACGTCACGTTCGCTTCGAATAATCTTGTTTCTCGTTGACGCCCCGTTAGCGGTGGCGGTGGACAAACAGTGTTAGGGCTACATGATACAACAAGGCTACAACAACACAAAAGCCTGCAAGAAAAAGGGGTGGACAGAGTCGGCATAGCTCACAGAATAAGCAAGCTAAAGAGGCAGTGGGCCGGCCATATTAGCCGTAGAACTGATGACCGTTGGGGTAGAGGTGTTCTTGAGTGGAGACCGCGAATCGGTAAACGTACAATGGAATGACAGGCTCGGTGGAGCGACGATCTTCGCTTGATGGCTGGTAGCATCTGGATGAGAGTTGCCGAAAATCGAATTGCATGGCTTGTAATAGAAGAGGCCTATGTCCAGCAGTGGACTGTTACAAGCTGATGATGATTATTATTATTACGACCAGCACCCTACTTGCGTAACACACTATCAATCAAAATCTGAATGTTTTTGAAGGACTAAGCTAACCCACTACTACTATACCTACTACTAATATATGCACTATTTCTGTGTGATAAATGTAATATTCTGTAACAATGTTGTCACTTTTTTTAATAAAGAAATTATTAATTTATTCATCTAGAAGATGTTCGAAAAATTTGTATTCTTAACAACCAAACATAACGTAATGAATGTTGTTGAACTGTCAAAATGAGGACCATCCCTAGTGTGTTTCGCAATTACCCCTCAGTCTTTGCTTTAAAAATAATTGAAACTATGAATATTTTGAAATCTTTATCTACAAACATATTATTATACATACTTATACTTACCTATATTCATATATTCAGAACTAGCACTTCGCCCGCGACTTTGTTCACGTGAAATTTGTACTTTCCCCTTCAAACTTCAACACCCCCTCCAAACCATTGCCCTTCCTTTAAAGGGCAGTTTTGGAAAGTTCATCAATATAATCTTTATTAATTACCGTTACTAGTTTACAAAAATAAAATGTGTAGGTAGCTAATAGATTAAGCCTCCTATTCGCCCAAACCGCGGTATTTTTTTTCTTGATTTTAACAATTTTATACCCGTCGTATCTTCTAACCGAAACGTACGATTTACGAATCGGACGTTTCGAAATTATTCGTAATTTAAAGAAGAATTTACATTTACATAATCAACCTTGATTATGAAACTATTAAGTTGGATAAGGATTTGTATCATGGTACGGATGTGGTGTGGAATATGGCACATTGATTGACTAAATTTACTATAATACACTGGGCCACAAAGAAAGAGGGTTGGTTATAAATTGTAATATTTTATAACCGACGGTGTAATATTTTAATTAATTCTAAATATATCTAATATTTTGAGTTTCACATGTATGCATATGGACTGGTTCCGAAATAAATGAATTATTACATTATATTATTATAAAAAATGCGATAACTTTTAAAATATTTGAGCAACCCTTTTAAAAGAAAAACTAAATTAAAGTTTACTTCATTCCAAATATAGGAATAAGTAGGTAAAAAACTTTTTTACAAAAAAAAAACAACCGACTTCAAAAAAAAACACTACAAAGTGATAAATAACTTTAATTTCGGAAGTCGGTGTCGTTGGTTCCGCATTTTCGTTTTTTGACACCGACTTCCGAAATTAAAGTTATTTATCACTTTGTAGTGTTTTTTTTTGAAGTCGGTTGTTTTTTTTTTTGTAAAAAAGTTTTTATTTTTCACTTTTTAGTTGTACCTACCCCACAAAAAAGTAAACAAAAAAATCGTTAATGTGGACAATGCAGATAAATTTTTAGATTTTTGTTGATTTTTCAAAAACGGCTTGTCCGATTTCGATAAAATTTTCATGGGACCATTTGGGAACTATACCCTTTCCAACAAAAAAATAATTTTTCAAATCGGTTGGCAAGCGACGGAGTTATGCGCGAACAAACACAAAAAAAAAAAAAAAAAACATACAAACATTCGAATTGAGAACCTCCTCCTTTTTTAGAAGTCGGTTAAAAACTTTTTATTTTTGTTGATCGTATTGAAAGCCAAAAATACAGACGATTTTTTTAAATTTGAACAACTTTGAAACCATTCGTTTTACTTTTCTTTCTGTTTATAAATATGGCATTTCTTGCGCAGAAATTCATTATTCAGATAAAATTCAATTAAAAACATGCCAGAGTCCACCCCTGAAGAGTGTGCCAGCATTCTGACAATACTTGAAGACGGGCGCAATCAGCGTTATACAACGGGAACTGTTGGTGTGTCGCTATCAACCGTACAAAGAGTGCTCCAGCGATTTGAAGAAACTAGATCCAATTTTCGCAGACCAGGAATAGGCCCAACACCATATATCAATTCTCCCGCGCTATCGTGCACTTTACGACAGCGCGGTAGAATTGATATATGGTGTCAACAATGTTGAGAAATCGATTTCAAATGGAGGTCGTCGAGGTTTCTGTCATCGAGGATCAGACCTCGAAACCTATTCTTCTGCAGAGAGGTGTGAGACAGGGAGACGTTATCTCTCCCAAACTGTTCACTGCTGCACTGGAGGATGTCTTCAAGGTTCTGAACTGAAAAGGGGCTGGCATTAGCATCAATGGCGACTACCTGTATAACTTACCTTCGGTTTGCGACGATATTGTAGTCATGGCTGAGTCTATGGAGCACAATGTACAGTACAATACTCGATGACCTCAGTAGCGCCTCCGAAAGAGTGGGTCTCAAAATGAACTATACTGATAAGAAATGCAAATAGCCAAATGAACGTCTATTATGTAGGTAAATGACGGTTTGGTCATTCTTACTCCAACGCTGCATGTAACAAATGATTGTAACAAATCGTGTAATTAATCTGCGATTTACATCCCTTATCCGTCCAGAAACAACTCGGAAATACAAAATTTGCGAAAATAAAATGTTTGTACGTTTATTTTAAGGCGCCAACCCTAGTGGGGCAGAATCCAACAGGATTTTAAAGCAGTGGAATCTGCCCCACTATTTCGATTTAGTGGGGCAGATTCCACTGCAAAATTTTTGACATTCCACTTTGCCCCACCAGTGGGGCGGCCGGTGGGGCAAAGTGGAATAATCCTTTCATTTGGCTGTTGAAGTCTAAAATCACCTTCTATGTGCTTGAGGGAGCAATCCGAGCACGTGTACAGTGAGGTGGCGTCTTGCTGAAGCAAACTTGAAGCTATTTAGATTTGCAAATGGTCTAAAACTCGAAATGCAGCATCGAAATTCAAGGCTGAGTTACGCTAGAAAACACATGAATTGGACTCTGGATGACTGGTCAAGAGTAATTTTTTCGGACGAGTCGATGTTCATGCAAACACACACGATGGGAGGCAAAGAGTCTACAGAAGAATTTCTTCCGAAGGCCGGCACGCAGTCCAGGTTTGAACGTCATCGAGATGCCTGGGACGAACAGAGACGACGTGTACGCCAGCGAAATTCCTCTTCAATCTCGCTTCGTGAACTGAAAGAAGCTCTGATAGAGGAATTGAAGAATATTCCTCCACATCGGCTCAGAAATCTGGTGGCAAGCATGCCAAATCGCATAACAGCTGTATTAAGCTCGAAGACGACCCACTGACCATACAAAGTACTTAAATGTGTAAAAATTGCGTATTTGATACCGTAGCACGTTTTTCGAAATCTAGTGAAAATTGTCAATTTAGTTAATTTTTTTGTTGTTATAGTCATAGTTTTTATTAAAGATTCAAATATTTACATAATTTAAAAAGCTTTAGTCTTAAAATAATAATATAATATGTAGAAGTAAGTACTTACCTACCTATATAAAAAGGGAGCGGAAGTTTTTAGTTACATAACTTACTTTTATTCAAATTAATTTACACAATCTTGAACTTTTATAACATTGATTTAGACACTATAAAATTGTCTATAATATCATTATCTCCAATATTTTGGAAGTTTTTGAGGTTATTGTTACCGAACCGCTTTCTTTGCGGCCCAATGTAGTTAGACATAGCCTCGCGGACTTTTTAGTTGGTAATGATGAGTGCTATAAACATATAGTACCTATATTATTTTATGTATCATCAATAGTTTTCGCAGCGCGCGCCAAATAATGACTTTTGTGTGAAAATTTTCGATACCTTTATTTACATTATTGCAGTTTTCGTAGGGATCCCTAGGTTTTTTTTTTAAATAAAACACAGCCCATGTTTCTCACTTATAATAGAAAACAGAAGACTAGGTAATAACATCACGCTTGTAATCCCCGTAGGGTTAGGCAGAGGTGTACCTGTAGTACACCCACACTTCGTCATTTATGTTAAACTACTTAGGAAGTATAAATAATATTAGAGCAACCGAACTACCTACGAAACCCAATAAGAGGTCGATGAGCCCTACGGGCCCCCGTTCACATGTACCGCAACCACACCGCATCGCAGCGACAAAATGTGGGCAAGCAGTGGTTACGTGTGAATAGTGTCGCTGCAACTTTTTGCAGTTACGCTGTGGTTGCGTTTTCGCTAGTAGTTGCTATGTGGTTACGTTATGGCTAGTGTTTGCAGACAGCTAGATCGTTGTAGTTGCGTTGTGGCTGCGACACCGCCTTGCTGTATTGCACGCATCGCCCACACGGTTGATTTTGGTGGCCAAATGTGGTCAATGTGGATAGACTATTAATTTTCATAAAAATTTGCTCCCGGCCACGTGGTGTGGTTGTAGTTGTTAATAGGTTTGATTTAATGCATTCATATTTCATACAATAATAATGGTTATGACAACATATAGGTACCTACTTACCTGTTATGCTGATTAATATTAGGTAGTTTTTCAGGAGTCGTTAAATCGGAGATACTTTATGTTTCGTACTATCTATACACTGTAAACAAATTTGATTGGATATTTTTCTATCAAGTACTTATTTAAGAATGAATTAAATTCTCACAGATATCGCTATCGATATACACTGTAAACAAAGATTGCATATTTTTCTATCAAGTACTTATTTAAGAATGAATTATTCTCACAGATATCGCAAAAAGTATCTACTTAAAACGGTTCTCAATGATACTTACTAATTGATGTCTATATATCGACGGCGAAATGCCGATACTGTAACTGACATTTTTCGAGAAATTAACTTTTTTAACGCTTTGAATTTAAAGGCGTTATTCGCATGTTTTAGTGAAATCTCCTAAGTGTATTTTAGTTGTAACACCAAAAGCATTAAATTAAAATGTGGAAATATCTACCAACTAAACCAACGTGTCTATTTTTGAACGATTATTTCAGTTTGTGTAAATTTTTGACTTGTCAGTTAGGTAGGTGTTATTGGCACTTCGCTGTCGATATTTGAAACATCCGATCCGATCTGTTAGTGGCAAATCTAGGTAGTAAATTAGTCATACGGAACGGACAGATGAACTGAAATCTTGAAGTTTGCAACATAACAGCGCGCAGCGCCTACGCATTGCTGCTATGCAACGTGTCGCTCCTACTTCAGACCTACCGCCCTGCAAAAGTTTAGCTTGTAGTCCATAATTTCAGAACATGCGAAAATAATAAGGAAAATTGAACAAAACAAATGATTACTATTATCATCTTTTTAATTTCTTTCATAGGTTTACAAGAAGGGCTCCAAGCTCCAATGGACAGAAGATGCACCAAATACTGAACTTGGAACGTTTGCACATCAACAGCGCATGAACTGACGGGCAATTCTCGTAATTTTATGAACGTTCACAGTCTCATCTCGGTCTCAATCTGTCAAAAGTTCCTCTAATTTCCCTACATTTTTGACAAGGTTTTGGCATTGATTGTAACTGAGATGAGATTGCGAGAATTGGACTTCTGTTGTTTATAACTGTAAGTTACAATATAGGCAATTAGGCTGGTTGCATTACAATATAGGCATGCATAAAAATGAAATGCTGTTCGTTGGTAAGCGCATCACTTGAGAACATCTGGACCGTTTTGGTTATTTTTTGTTTAAAAATATATGTAAAGTCCGAAATAGGTTTCTGAGACGAGAAAAATTTAAAAGGTTTTCCGGAAAAATGTCAAATTCGGAAAAACTAAACGTCCTCCTTTCTATAAAATTTTTGTATGAACTCTAGACTATACAAAACTCACGATTGAAGGACAGGGCAACATCAGCCGGGTCAACTAGTACTTACTAAATAAATGCAAAGCCGTAGTAAAAAAGCGTTGAGCATAAATTATACCAAATTACTTAACTTTTTATATTTCTTTGCGATGGAGACAGTAAAAATAATAACATGTGTATATGTTTTCATTGCACAGCAATAGTAAAACAGGTAGGATTCGAACTCACAATTTAACACTAAACATTCCGACGTCTAAACCCTTGGGCTATTGTCGCTTGTTTATGTTTCAGGTTTAAAACCTGTCATATATTTGTCTACTTATTAATCACCAGCATGTTCTAGAACCAAAAATTCGAAGACATGCGACATCTACCAACCCACACTGGGCCCGCGTGGTGAATTAGAATCAGGACACATTGATCGACGGCGTTCGACCGTTTGTCCATACAAAAAGAGAGCAAAGTATGGAACGACACACGCATCCTTTCCCATCGACGTGACGAACCGAACGCGCTCCGGCGTAGTGTGCTCCTTTTCAATCGGCAAACTGCGAAAGGCCGTCGATCAATGTGTCCTCACCCTTATGGCCACTATTAGCAGTGGGAACATTTATAGGCTGATTATGATTAACCACTAACTCAAACTCGACAGAGGAAGACTTAGTAAGAAAAATGGACTTAATTGGAATGTTCCATGAGTTCCATCTCCGTAGTTATGGGAAGAGGATTTGGTCTGTACCTATAGGCTTGGTGTATTGGTCAAAGTACACACTGCTCATTGATTCTGCGTCATTGTGTTACTTTAATTATAGTTAATGCTGCCAGTGTTTTCGCACGTTTCCGGATGACAGCGATGCGAACGAGTACTTCTACGCCCAAGTGTCCTTTTGTTTTTCTATTTATTTGTATAGTTAATTGGGTAGTTAGTTATAACGGAATTAAAAAAAAACATTTCTGAAACATTCATCATAGACGTAAGAAAAATTTGTCATTTGATAGGGCCACGTTATAAACTAAACCAATGAAGTTCAGTCTACTATCCATAGGTATGCATATTACATAGCGCATAAATACTTCTCAACACTAATTGCATTTGAATGTGACTGATTTTTCTTTCATCCCCTAAATCAGTCATATTCAACGCAAACAAAAATAAGATGATGTCTGCCAAATCCGCTGCTGCTGTGTATGTTTGAGGCGCGATCGTGCCACGTATAAATGCGCAGTGCCTCGCTCCCGTCGCGACTGTCCGCCGAAACCGCGCTACTCGGCCACGCGCACGCGCACCCGAAAATACTAAACACAAAAAAATCATAAACACACGAAATTAATCCACTGAAAATCTCTTAATTTTTTTTTTAATAAATCATGAATAACGCCGTCTTATATGAAAAATGCAACAGCTTGCAAAAAAGGGATGCGCTCATGTGTTTAGAAGAACACGCGTCAAAAATTAAGTGGAAGAAGAGTAGCAACAATATCTTGGATATAGGGTGCGGGGATGGAAGCGTCACGAATATGCTGAAGAAGTACATCCCTACTGACTTCAAGTTGCTTGGCTGTGACATCAGCGAGAAGATGGTGAACTTCGCTAATGATCATCATTGCAACGAGCAGACTTCCTTCACCGTGCTGGACATAGCGGGTGACCTGCCTGAAGGGATGAAGGGAAAATTCGACCACATATTTTCGTTCTACGCTTTGCACTGGATCATAGATCAAGAGTGAGTATTTTTCTCTCAGTTACATAGTAGAAAATATTTGAAGAGATCTTCAACATATTAAATAATTTGTTTACCTAGATTACTTTAATTTTATTTTATTTAAATGGCCGAAATAAGTGTGGGAAACTACTCGTATATCATTATTTAATTTAAGTTTTTAAACTCACTGTATTCATTATGAGTTCATAATAGTGCTGTAATTAGGAATTCTTTACCATACTAGGCACTTAGATGGCAAAATAATTCTCCAGAATATATGGGGCTTCGCACGTTGCGTCGTTTTGAAACTTCAAATATTAAACATACTGTTTAAGAGGCCGGCGAAGCATGCGTTGTTCATACAAACGTAATACCAAAATAATTTGTAAATCCAAACTAATATTATAAATGCGAAAGTAACTCTGTCTGTCTGTCTGTCTTTTCTTCACGCCTAAACTACTGAACCGACTTCGATGAAATTTGGTATATAGATAGTTTGAGTCCCGGGAAAGGACATAGGATAGTTTTTATCCCGATATTCCCACGGGATCGAAACTTACGCGGGTGAAACCGCGGGACGCAACTAGTCAAACATTTTCTTAATGTAGTGTGTATTTATTCCGATTGGATGACAGAATATCTAGGTTCCCAAATATATATTTTGAATGGATACTGATTTAAAGACGAGTTATGAGGAAAATACTCGTAAGTTTTCTATAGAAATTTGAAATTCCTCATATCTCGTCTTTATATCAGAGTCCTTTCAAAATATATATTTGGGAAACTAGATAATCTGTAATCCAATCGGAATAAATACACACTACGTTAAGAATATGTTTGATTTACAAATTATTTTGGTATTACGTTTGTATGAACTACGCATTGGCATGCGTAGTTCGCCGGCCCCTTAAGCTGAATCAAACTTGGACAGCGAAGACACCATAGATACGAGTAGATTTAAGACAGCGATTTTTTTAAATCGGCTTGACTGAAACATAAACAAGTTGGTTTCTGTCTGAAAAACTCTTGATCTATTAACTAATAGATCAAAGCGAAGTTTAAATTAAGAACAACCGACTTCCAAAAAATACACTTAGTGCAAAATAACTTTAATTTTGGAAGTTGGTGTCTTTGGTTTTGTATTTTCATTTTTTGCCGCCGACTTCCGAAATTAATGTTATTTTTCACTATATAGTGTTTTTTGGAAGTCGGTTGTTTCTTTTCACTTTTTAGTTCTGGTTCCTGCCTACCCTACACAGATTGCATACCTTCACTTGCTAAGTACAATAACAGTATGTGACATTGGCAAGAAGTTATTATAGGAAAATAATAAATAATAATTATTATAAATCGTGATAGATAAATAAACTTGCTTTAATCGTTAATTAATCAATAATTTGACAGTACTATTGTTATAGATTATTTTGTATTGTAATAAATGCTTATTTTTCATTTAGAAGTTATTATAACATCATCAACATAGACTAACTGGAAAAAATACATAATGTTATTGAAGCTAACTCTAAGGACCCTATCTCACTAGGACACCAGTGGCGGCGCTGCGCAACCATGGTCGCACTGCCAAAAAATGTATTGTTGGTTGCGCAACCGATCGGAAGCCTGGTGAGATACCTGCCGACCATGCAGTAAGTATATTTCACTGGCAGCGCGACTATGGTTACGCCACCATGGCGTCCCAGTGAGATATAAGCTTAAAACCACTCATTAGAACGTGACAAAATTTATATAGAACCACCCTATAAGCAAAAAAGGAATTCAAATTAGTACCTTCTCCTTTTTTTGAAGTCGGTTATAAAGTCCCTGCTGAACTTTATGGCAGAGTTTTTAAAGCTTTATCGTATTTCAGAGCCAAACAATTATCTTTAAAATTAAATTAAAATCTTTAATTTCGGATCTTTCATTTGGTTAGTAGTATAGAAACGACTTAGAAACTAGTGTTAGTACTTACGTCTACCAGAAAAACAATACAAACTATTCATTAATACGCTACAGTGGCATGTAGGCGTATCTAATGTACCAGTATGGGGCTGTCCCACCTATCAGCTATAGTTTTTAGGATGCTGTTGGGACTGGTGCGTACCCTGCGCATAATGGAAGCGCAACGCTTGCGCATGAGAGCTTGAAAGCCATCTATTCTCGCCTCAGAGAACAATGCCCGAAGCACTGCAGTAGCGCGGCAACCCATCAACACCCTGAAAGCATTATTGTATTGTACGCACAGGGCGCTGTATGCCCTCTGCGTGTAGTTGACCCACAGACTGCACGTAGAGAACGACTGACAGTACGCTGTAAATATCTTTTATCTCTTTATCTTTTTTTATATCTTTACATGTAATTGGGTGGTTACTTTTAATTTCATTCGAAACCGATTCCTCCAACAAATCTTCATGCAGGTTTGCTGAAAAAGGGACTATAGTAATCTATGCAAATCTTGTAATGAAAATTTAACATCGAATGCATAACACCGGCGAGCGTTAGTGCCATATTTAACGTTTAGGTACGTCTCGGTAAAAGTAGTAGAATCTACTTATAACTAACCTATAAAATGGCCGAGTTGGCGCTTTGTTTCTTACAACTAGACTCAACATTGAGCACTGAACTTAGTATAGTTATGTCAGTTACTCCAAATGCGGTTTCTAAAGTTTTAGCACGCTTTGCCAAGCTTCAACGGAAGGAATTATAGCATAATTGCATAATCAGCCTATAATATTCCCATTGGTGAGACCCAGGTCGATATCCGTGGACACAGGCCTGCTCTATGATAGAGAGAGTGGGCCGTAATCCACCACGCGGGCCCAGTGCGAGTTGGTAGATGTCGCAAGTCTTGAATTTTTGGTTCTAGGACATGCGGGTTTCCTCACGATGTTTTCTTTCACCGTTTTGAGAGCAGTTATAATAAAAAAGGAATTATAATTGATCGTTTGTAGAATGGAATAGATCATTTATTTGTACACATGGCATACAAGATATTACATAAAATTATAGCACAGTCATGTTTTGCCTTAACGGCGTCCAAATATAAACAGGTAGGTTATTTTTATTAGTAGGCTTGTCCATTATTTAAAGCAATTAACATATCAAATGAAAACTTAATCAAGCAAATTATAATAACCCCCTTATTCATAAAACTTATCAAACCTATTTTAGTTAAAATGGGGTTTGTCTCTTTCTTACACACAGAAATGACAACGTGACAGATAAAGACAAACGTTCTATAAACCTATTTTAGCTAAAATAGAGATAAAATAGGATTATGAATAAGGGGGTAAGTATCTAATATACTACAGAACAGTTTCATCAACCCGTTATTGAAATGTATAATTAAATAAAATTTGCCAGTCAAATGTCAACGTAATTAGGAATACAAATCTACATATTATTTCACACAAGTCAGATTAATTTATTTGAATATTATACATAACATCAATAATGAAAAACCAATGGTAAAACAGAATGTAAATAAAAATAATCAAAACTTTGTCTGTTAAAAACTCGGAAATATTATAATAGGCTTTTTGAATTAGAAAGTTCTTCATTTTTTTCTTAAATAAGTAAACATTAAATTCTTTAATGTGTGGCGGGATGTGATTGAATATATTTGGCGCCTTGCAGAACACACTTTTATGCATCAGTGCTGTGTTCGACTGTCTTACACATAATCTACTACAGGTTGAAATTGAAAACCAAATCGAAATGGGAGATTGTACTCATCATTATGAACAACATTTACTATGGGACCAAACCTGAAATCGCGAAAAAAAAATCAGCAGTTCCTTACATTTTGACGAGTAATGCCGCCGCCGCCGGTTTCGTGGCTGGCTACATGACACCAGTGAGCAAAACACGACGCTGACACTTCGTGTGCTTTAGTTAGTTTTTTAGTGTAATTATAATGTTGTATGTATAAATGTAGGGAACAGCTGATTTTTTTTTCGCGATTTCAGTGCGCGATTGAATGGGCATTAGTCTTAAACCGAAGATATTATAACTGGCGAAATGTGAGTGTCATACATCGTTGCCTAACCCTTCGGTTCCCCGAAGGGCGTACAGGCATGATAAAATATTAAGCATTTATGATATGTCCATCAACTTTCAAGTTTTAGGAGCTTAGGTACCTACCTACTTTTCAGGAGACAGGATATATTTAACTTTAAATAACAATAATATGTAATCTATTATCTTTTCAGACGAGCATTCACGAATATCTACAACCTGCTGAATGAGGATGGGGAATGTTTCACGATATTCCTTGCGGGCGCGCCGGTTTTCGACGTGTACCGTGTTTTAGCACGCAACAACAAGTGGAGTGAATGGCTGCAGGACGTCGATAGATTCGTGTCGCCTTATCATGACTCGAAGGTAAATAATAATACCCACCAATATTATACCTACGTATCATTACAAACGTGGAAAGAGACAATCTTAGAAAACCATTTTTCATTATTAGACACAGACGTCTTGACTTCTGTGAAATTGCTGCGATTAATTTTTGTAGTGATGGTTTTTTATTGTATTGTTTTTTCGGAAAGTTAGAAAAAGAGAGAGTTGTCTTTAGGGTTGAGATGAGATTTATATTAACTAAGTAGATATGTGGAACGGGATTGAGTTTCCTATAATAATACCTCGCAGAAAAAAGTGCTTTATGCTCATCGAATCCTACTAATAAAATTATGAAATATTTTTCAGGATCCGGAAAAAGAAGTAAAGAAAATGTTGGAAAAGATAGGTTTCGTTGACTACCATGTGGAATGTAAAAACTCAGTATTTGTGTACGAAGACTTACATGTTTTGCGAAGTGAGTATAATAAATAAATAATTTTATCTTTATCGATATTATTTCGATATTTGTACCATAAGTATCATCAATCATAGAATATTTGCCTACAAAAATGACAACAACTTAAACACTTACAAGTACAGTCAGCACCACCGCCATAGATGTGTGGCCATGGCTGCGACATATCTACCTGGAAAAAAAACTAATGAAATTCCTCTTTCTTTTCACAGATGCCTTCACAGCGGTCAATCCTTTCAAGATCCCGCAAGAGAAGTACGATGACTTTATGACAGATTACCTGGACATACTAAAAGAATTGCAGATAGTGACCAAATTCAACAATAATTATGAAACAAGCGTTCAGTTTCGCTATCGTTTACTCGTTGTTTATGCCCGCAAACCAGCGTCACAGGATAAATTGTTAGAAGAATTGAACAAACAAGACTGAAAATCTGTATTGGGACTTTAAACTCTGTATTTTCAGTGCACTCGGTTGCCTATTTTTGCCTATGTTGATAAACCACTGTTCCATTTGATACATAACCTCCCGAGAGGCGATACTAGATATATCAACCTACTCGTACGTCTGGCGATGTGTAGTCAGTTCCACTGCAATATGGTGGACTGGCTGTCAAAATTTTATGTAGTTGGATGTGTGTGTGTGTGTTATTGAAGCCTTTTTTCGTATTTGTAAGTGAGAAGTCTTCAATCTCATAGCCAGTGATATGATTCCTTAGCCCATTTATAAAGCTTAATCTGTCAAGCGCCGCTAATGAGACACAATTGATTTTCTATTGTTTCGTCGCCGATCGGCGAACCGCGCCGCTTGACCGGTTAATTAACATAATCGGACGTTACATGCGGTGGTTCAAGTGACACTCAAGTAATTATGTGGAGGTATTTTTGTAGTGATTACAAACAATATATTGGGTTGGGGATGATATAGTTTTGATCTCGGATTTGAATTCCAGTGCATATTCTGTGTTTTAGTATGTATTTAATGGTGAGGGCAATGAATGATTTTTTAGAGCTAATAGATTAAGAACGTGAATCTTTGTAGACGATGATGATAATATTGTGCATCGTCATCCATTGTAAATAGATAATATCTGTACAGGGATGTTTTGGCGCGTGGACCAAATCGGAACTAACGCCGCCATGTTAGTGTTGCAATATACATATTTCGCAAAGCAATACTGCACAAAAGTTTACCAACAGCGCCCCCTGTCAAAGTCATTCGAGTGCCAAAAGACTCTCGTAGCAGTGTAGTCAATATATTGTAATTTTTATCATGTTAGTTATTATTTATCAAATTGTATAGATCAAAAGAATGTTAGTTGTAAGGGGTTACGGCAATATTCAGTAACACAGCCTAAAGATGTATTTCTTAATTAAAGTTTTCTGTTCGACTTACCCTAGTTTACTTAATCTGAAGTGTTAGCCCAGTGGTACCGGCCGCGACTTATGAGTTGTAGGTCGTAGCTTCGAAACCCGACAGGCGCTTTACTTTGTGAGGAAACCGGCATGTCCTAGAACCAAAAATTCGAAGACATGTGATATCTACCAACCCGCACTAGGCCCGCGTGGTGGATTACGGCCCATTCGCTCTTACCGAGAGGAGGCCTGTGTCCCAGCAATGGAAACATTATAGGCTGATTATGACTTATCCTGTAAACTGAACCCGAAAGAGTTTAATTTGACTTCAAAAGCGTACTTTCTCTTTAATTTACCTTATTAAATAAATCTTTGATCAAGAATATAAATAAAACAAAATAATAAATTAAGTACAGCCTTCTTACCAAATATTATTTTTTGATGCCAACAAAACACATTTCCTTATCTCCAAATTATGCTGAGTTTAAACAAGAAGGTTCCGTAGAAAAGCTTTGCCCCCCATTGCTATGCATATCATGGTTTAAACTTCTGGAAATAATTACTTGGCAAAACGGTTTAGGAGTTTTGTATAAGTAGGTAAATTGGTATACAGAGTGACGATTAGATTATCACATTAAATAGAATACAGCGGTTACTAAAAATTATAAGCTTGTTAAAATAATAAAATAAACAAGTTTACCAAAAATGGAAAACTAAATATTTCAACCAAAAAAAGGTGAAAAAATTGCCACGAAACAAACCACCCTTGATAAATTAGGCACTAGACACGCGCGGGTATCAACAAATTAACACAAACCTTACGATTACAAATGAAGTTTAAAGTTGTTAAATACTAAAACGAAAAAAAAGGTCCCATGGCTAGAATGTTAATTATTTTAACTGTGTATGTTTAAAATACGTTGTGTAGAATACAATCGGCACACTATAGGTATATTGACTGACCTCCATAGTAGGGCCTGCGCTTAAGAAAGTTACGTTTCAACTAAATGCGTATTTGTTCTCTGGTGTTTTTGTAAGGCTGATTGTATTAAGACGAGTCATATTCTCCAATTAACAAAACCGGCGAATGTGAGTCTATCACAGTCTACTATAGACCGGAAGGCCAATTCTCGTAAATTAAAACGTTCAAAATCTAGTCGCAGTCTCATCTTAGCGACAAACAAATGTCAAAAACTTGTCAAAATGTAGGGAAATTAGAAGTATTTTTTGACAGATTGAGACTGAGATACCTAACGTTTATTTATTTATTTATTTATTCACAAGGCAACTACAACAGGCTATAATCACATTAATTATAGGTTTCGACCTGACTAACGTTCTTAAAATTACGAGAATTGCCCCTCAGGTACACCTCTGCTAAAATTTTCAGGGAATACAGAATATTATGTTATTATTTATTTATTTATTTAAACTTTTCGCTCAAAAAAAGTACAAAGGCGGATTTTGGTCCTTTTTACGGGTAAAGTAGGCCCAGTCAACTTGATATTGGACCCTGTAAAAGAAAACATACTTAGAAAGAATTTGAAATCTTGAATAAGGTCTTCCACAAGTTACGATTTTATTTTTTTGCGACACGATTTTACAATCGCGCTGTAAAATATCGTAGACAATTCATAGCGCGCACTACGACGAAAAATTCGATCTTGTTTATTCTCAACATGGATTTCGTACAAGTTTCTGGGCTTGCCTTGCTTCTTTGGAAGAGGCGCAGAAAAAAAAAAGTATTCATCAATATTGAAATCGTAATTGCACAGCTGTAAGATATATCAAAGGTTTTTTTACAAGACTCACTAAACACTTCTCCCTTACAAATAAACGTATTATATCAGATGATAAGTTACACACTTTCAGTCGTCAGTAATTTGATTTTCAAAAGGAGACGACAAAGCGTTGTGTAACTATACAAACGCTATACAACGTTTAGTAGTAAGGGGGTTCGACTATATCACAGAAAATTATTTGGCTATTATAGAATAAAGACAAGATTCTACAAATTACTGAGAATTGTTGGGCCTCTAATTGAATCGCTGTACGATTTCAATTATATATCACACAAAAGTGATTTGTAGAGTTGCCGCGAATACTCGCTATTATTCGGTATTCGGCATTACTCGTCATTTTTTTGATATTCGTCGAATACCGAATAATGGCTAGTATTATTCGGCATTCGGCGAATAGTCGTCGAAAATAAACTTTTAACGAACAAAAGAACTAATGAGTTAAAAATAATCATTTTTTTAATTATTTTCCTTAATAAAACAATACACAATATCTATTATTATCTATATCTATACTTATAATAAATCTGTAGAGAGGTCAATTCTGTACATGAAATATATTTTCAAAATAACTATCAGGGGGTGATTAGCGATCGATACTGATGCCAAATATGCAATCAGTAAAATTTTTGTCTGTCTGTCTGTCTGTCTGTCCGTCTGTCTGTCTGTCTGTATGTTCCTTATAGAAACAAAAACTACTGGACGGATTTTAACGAAACTTGGTACAATTATTCTTCATACTCCTGGGCAGGTTATAGTATACTTTTCATCACGATACAAACAATAGGAGCAGAGTAGTGAAAGGAAATGTGGGGAAAACGGGAGAAGTTACTCCATTTTTTAAGCTTCCGTCGCGTGTGCAGCCTTAATGGTTAAAGTTACATAAAAATCTTGTATGACGGAAATATTCTTATTTATACCCAGAAATATATATTTCTGGGTATAAATAAGAATATTTTAGTGTAAATAGTCATTAAGATTTTAAGTGTGAGGTAGCTAAAGTTAGAACCTCTGACGTAGGTTATTTTCAATGTCCTGACTGACTGATATCAACGCACAGCCTAAACCGCTGGTCCTAGAGTCGTGTAATTTGGAGGGTGTGTTCTTTGTGAAGAGTAGGTAATCCTCTTAGAAAGGGTTTTTCGAAATTCCACCCCTAAGAGGGTGAATTGGGGGAGGGTGAAATTTCACGCGGACGAAGTTGCGGGCAGAAGCTAGTCTGTAATATGTGCCTGTGCCTATCATATTCATGAAATTAAATTAGTAAGGCTTTTTAATTAATATTTAAAATCCAACAGAGGCAGATTGTGGTGCAAAAAAACAATTTTTTCTGCACGTTCTGGAGCAAGTCGGTTTCGTTTTTCCTCGTAAATTAAACCTGCCTCGGAAAATAGTCTTTCTGGATGAACAGAGCTTGCTGGTGTGATTAAGTATCGTTTAGCAAGCTTACTTAAAATAGGAAATCTATTCTTATTGGTACTCAAAGCCCACCATTCATATGGGTTTATTTTTCTGTCAGCCTTTGCTAATGCGATGTAGTTGGCGATTTCTTCAGCAGTGGCATTCTTGGGTTGCTGTTCAGTAGGTTGCTCTATAGATGATTCTTCAAAACATGCCCAAAATAGTTTATGAGTTTCCGAATCATGCTCACTTTCATTGTCTAAACGAGACCTTTTGGATGCCGTTTCTGGATCCGAATCATCATTTTAAGTTTGTTGTTTTCTTTTCTCACAACCTTAGAAGAAATTAGAAATATTTTTAATGTGTTTAATGTTTTTTTTTTATGTCGAATAGTAATGTCGAGTTATTCGACTATTCGCCAAAGTGAATGGCGATTAATCGGTATTCGACTATTCGCTATAAACACTATTCGCGGCAACTCTAGTGATTTGATTTATATTTCAATCATAAACTGCTCCAGAATCTCCTCTTAAGACTCCACTGGAGAAACAGGTGCCAACAGGTTTACACTTGGCTAGCGGATTGCCGATTGAGGGCACTCCCTCAGTCGGCCATCCACCCTTCCCGCACTGCGATAGTAAAGTCGCACTCCACTGAGTTCGACTTTATTATCGCAATGCGGGAAGGGCCTACAACTTCATATGCTGCAACTTACTCTGCGACTATCGCGACGCGAGCAATCGCACCAAAATGTGACAAGTCACAATTTTAAAATCGTGGCAACATTTTTCTTATGTATACGCGCACTGCCATAGAAATCAATACGTTGCATTTCTGCGACAAAATAAAATAATCGGGCAATAAAAAGTCGTAGTGCGCGCTCGCTCTAAGATTTTGTGTAAATCGGAAGGTGAAGAATAGTTAAGTCAGCTTTCTACTTAAAATATCGCAGTACCGAGTCCATTGCTGGATCTGAGAAAAAGTCAGTCATACGGAAAATGAAGGAACGGTAAGTGAATGGCTAACTAAATGAAACCTCTAAGAAATCGAAAGAGGTCTAAATTGAATAACAAAAAACTGTTTTGTCTTCATCAAAAATTAAAATGTCCAAGTCAAATCTGACAACTGTCAGAAGTAAAGGAACTATTGTATCTCTACGTTGTATCTACTATTTCTGGAATAAATAAAATATAATCTTTTCACAATAAAATCGTTCTACAAATAACGAAACGAAAATGAATAAGAAGAAGTCGGTAAGATATGTTGCAATGATCACATTTAGATTTCTATAGTTACAACATGTAACTGGCCAGTCTCTTGGGTACATTACCAGTCGACAGCGATGCGGATGAATTTTGCGACGCTATATTTTAGTTTGTCTATAGTTTTAGTTAAGTTAGGTTTTAATTTTGTTATTTTCGTTAATTAAGGATTTAAGTAAGTTGGATGTATATTATATCTCGACAATAAACGATTTCATTACAACATGTACCTACTAAAAAATGGCATGACGTTGTTGCCTTGGAAGGTGGGTAGGCCTCTGGTGTGGGACGCAACATGTGTCGATACCCTTGCGCCATCTCATGTTCCTAGCACTGCGGGCTGTGCTGGCGCCGCTGCTGCAGCTGCTGAGACCCTCAAGCGGCGCAAACACTGTAACCTTATGGGCAACTACAGCTTTGAGCCGTTTGGGGTCGAAACGCTCGGGTCATGGGGCCCGAGCGCGCGTCTCCTTTTTAAGGAAATTTCTCGCCGGCTGGTCGATACTTCACGTGACCAGAGGGCTGGGTCGTTCTTTGGCCAAAGAATTAGCATTGCCATTCAACGTGGCAATGCTGCCAGTCTTCTGGGCACGTTTCCGGAAGACAGCGATGCGGATGAATACTTCGACGCCTAAGTGTCCTTTGTTTTTTTTATTTTTATATATTTGTATTGTAAGTATGATAGTCATTTATTTTAGTATCTAGTGTATATAGTTAGTTTGTGAGCAAATAAATTTACTTGAAGAGATATATAAAAATATACTAAGATCGTAAGTAGGTATATTTAGATGTCTTTGCATCACTGACCTATATTATACAAATACGCTGGACTTCATACTATCGATGACAAAATGAAGGCATTTATTTGATTTTAACCATTTTGGCGCTGATAGCAACGTGTGCGTCCATGGAACTAATATTAGAGATGGGACATTTCCTTCGATAAAAAATAGTAGATTGTTATGCAAGGGTCGAAAGGAATCAATTCCTATACGAGGCATTTAGACGCCCGAGCGCAGCGAGGGCGGCTATAGCCCGAGTAGGAATTGATGACTTTCACCCGTGTTAAACACTCTACTTTTCATTTCGAATATAAGGAAAGTAAAAAGTAGTAGTTTTTCTAAAATATTTATTGATAACATGCAAAGTTTTTGAATTTCGGTACGGCTTACAGGGTTAGTAACCCGCTAAATAATACTATTGTCTTGTTTTTATTTTAAATATGGAACACACCGCGTCATCGCCGCGGGCTGTCCCGCTTAATAGGTTTTTTTTTTAAATTCACACTGGCTGTTTATACACTCACAAGACTGCAGCATTTTTCTTAATTTATGTAAAAAATTTCGTAGCTGACTACAGTTCTATTTTTAAAATTCATTCCCACCCTAAAGAGGGAAGTAATTACTATGAGTTTTTCCCGCCCTGTGGTGGGAAGCAGCGTCTTCCACCCGCTATTTGGATCAAACAAACACTACTTTCCGAGTATGAGAAATGAAAAAATATTTTATGGACTTTATCGATCGTTATAACCACTAAGAGTAATTTATTACTTAAGAGAAAAAAAAAATCGAATCACTCCCAGTTATTTTAATGCATAATTTTTAAAATTAAATTAAATTTGAATAATTGCTGTAAAGGTTAACTGATAATTCATTAGGGCGCGGTCAGATCGCAAGCTATAAACTAGTGAAGAGTGTCCTAGTAAAGTTATAGCGCATGACGGTCAGATCAGTGAGCTTTAAATATGAGGATAGGCTTAAAACTTAGCCTAAAAACTAGTATGAATGTACGAATATCTCCTCGCTCAACTACACAAGCTGAGCTGGGGTCACATTAGTTCGCAATGTGAACTAAAAACTATTGAGCTATTATGTTGCCATTTCGCTCTAACCTAGTAAATCAAATGGCAATTGTAGGTATTCTTCGTGAGCTATATTGCTTTAAAGAGCTTTAGAGGTGGCCCAGTGGTGACGGTCACGACTTACGAGTTGTAGGTCGTAGGTTCGAACCCAGACAGGCGCTTTACTTTGTGTAAATTATTTCATCACCACTGCTCTCAAAACGGTGACGGAAAACATCGTGAGGAAACCGGCATGTCCTGGAACCAAAAATTCGAAGACATGTGGCATCTACCAACCCGCACTGGGCCCGCGTGGTAGATTACGGCCCGCTCCCTCTCACAGAGAGGAGGCCTGTGTCCCAGCAGTGGGAACATTATAGGCTGATTATGTATGTATGTTATGTATATTGCTTTAAATTTATGTAATAGCCATAGTAATGTTACACGGTTCACTTTTGGTGTTCAATTTGGATGAATTAAACCATGTAACCAAAAAAGTCAACCATTCAACAAACAGCGTCCATACAAATTCAATCGAATTCACTCAAATTGAATGCCAAAAGTGAATATTACCAACATATGCATGTTAGCATGGTAACATTACCTTACTATGTAGTAAAAAAGGGGAGGGATTCCATTAACAATATTGGGTATTTGAATAGCGTGCATATTAAAGGAAAAAATAACAAAATAACTTTATATTTTAAATCATTGGCGAGCCCAAATAATTTGACGTGATAAAAAATTCCGTACTTTGTCGTCGGTTATATGTATAAAGCGAGTAATTTTTGGTAGCAGCGTACAGTGTAATATCAATGTATTTTAGTGATAATTTGTTTTACAAGAATATGAAAATGGCTTTTTAAATTATCCGATTGTAAAGTTTCCTTAGGTCCTCTAAATCTGCAAAACAAACTTCTGGTAGTATTTACAATATCTCGTAGTAGTTTTGTAGTTAATACTGCTGGAAAATTTCGCTCGATTAGAGGTTTACCATTATTATTTTTACAAGATTGGCGGAACAATGACTCTACCAATAAACAAATGTGTACCACACTTTTAGAAGGTACAGTTAAACCTCCTGTTGTTTTCTGAATTATGAGTGCTATACCACTTCTATGATTAAAAACTACGTCTTGTGTCGCAAGCTACTAAGCAATCACCACATTTCATATTTTTACGAATAGCTCAAATAACAATCCCAGCGATGTATCCCACACACTGTTTCGATGTCTCATTTACGTTAGAATCTGGTATTGACCAAAACAGATGTAAAAATTCACCTAGTTCGCCTTGTAGAGAAGGTGGTGCAATTTCTTCTAAGCGATATTTTTTATTGTACGCATGTTTTCAGCTTCACTATAAACACCAACATCGAATTTATTAAGTTTAGCCACTTTTGAACCAGAAGATGTAGTCAAAATAGTTATATCATTGCCTAAAACGTTTAACGAAACAGTCCTCACTGAAATGTTTACTACAAAGATGATAATTAGATTTAGGACTCCATTTTCATGTTTTTCAGCCATAAATGCTTAGTTGAGTCGGTGGGCAATCTGAAATTAAGTATTTAATTAACGTAAAAATTGCTAAAGTACATTGTAGAAGAGGGGCCCGTGGCTGAATAATAACAGCCGCACAGGTCGATCAGGTTAAGCTACGTTTGCCGCGGTTGGTCTGTGGATGGGTGACCATATTTACATACCGAGACCCCTCCGTGCCTAAAAAAGCATCTTAAGCCGTTGGTCCCGGTTGTCATTCGTGGACTTTGGCAATCGTTACGGGTAGTCAGAAGCCCAAAAATCTGATAACCAGTCTTACCAAGGGGTATCGTGTTACCCAGTAACTGGGTTGTGGAGGTCAGATAGGCAGTCGCTCCATGTAAAATACTGGTATTCAGCTGCACCCGGTTAGAATGGAAGCCGACCCCAACATAGTTGGGAAAAGGCTAGGCAGATGATGACAGTACATTGTAGATGGCAAGTTTTATTTCGATGTTAGGTCTTTATTTCGGAAACAAGTAAACATTGCTAATTTGTTTTAGCTAATCAAGTTGCAGAAATTTCTGGCGACATTAAAGGACACGGCCGGAATCTTTAGAGAGCTGTGCCCTAACAAAAAATATTCATGTACACTGACTTAAAGTACGTCATAATAAAGCCTACAGGTGTGTCTTTATAATAGTTTGAGTTTTATGATCAGAGAAGAAGCGAGGGATACTACAAATAGGATACAAAAAAAAGCGCCTAGACATTTTGAATAGCAATGATCAATCTTTCCGAGTTTTATAGACAAAACAATACGAGAAATACAATATTATCAATGGATATAAATGCCGTTTCTTCACTAGCCGACATGATATTTATTCACATCGATATCAGTGAATATCAAATTCTATGAAAATGTATGAAAAAACTAAACGCGTCATGTCAGCTAGTGACGAAAGAGCCAAAAATCAAAATACCAAGTAAAACTTATTAGAAATCATATTATTGATGTATTGGTAGGTAATAGTCTCTGGCTAGACCATTCAATCGTTGTAGGCAGGCCGCGATAGCGAAGAGCTCGTCGTCTACAGATGTTTCTGGATATTATGACTTCCTCATAGTGACTTGCCAAAAAATATACAATTGGATAGGCAATAAAACACTAAAATAGCACTTGAATTTTTATTTAATTACCTATCTAATTAAGTAGCTAGAATAGACACTTGCTTCTAAAATGTATAGCTACTTGTTTTACAGACATTTTTAGAAAAACATCATTCCAATTACTCAGACAAGACACATACAAAGTCAAATCATTTATTTCAAATAGGCACATTAAAGTAAAAAAATACAATAAAACGAAATTGATTCTAGTCGCCCCTTCCATAAGCTAGTTTTCGTATGGAGAAGAATGGGCATACAATGTTTTTATCTACTCTTACGTTTGAAGCCTATTCATTTTCAAAGATCAACAAAATGTTATCAAGGAATGAGGCTGGTGCCGTTATATTTGCTTGATGCCTGGCCCAGCCCAAATACCATAACAACGTCATGACATTTTTTTTATGTATGGGAAATCATCAAATGACCCCTCCCGCTCTGGGTGGAGCGGAAGAGAGTATCAGACTCTTACTGACTAAAACCCATCCGTGTTCCTTCCTTAGCCCTTTATGTTCCGGGGTAGCGGTAAACCTTTCGGACAATTCCGCACGCCCGGCAGGCTTCGGCCCTGGCAGGCCCCTTCCTTTTTGCTGACATCTCTTTGAGGCGCGCGTGGAACACGTACGCGCCGTCCGGCACGGGCCTGGTCCTGATCGGACTGTGAGCTACCCATTACTCTCCGTCCGCAGGCCCGCGCCTACGGTGGCCGGGAGTCGTCACGCGGCTTCCGACGCCCGGAGTATCTCCCGTGGCGGCTGGGACTTGAGGCTCTCTCCCTCAGCCATCCCGCCACCTCCTTCGCTAGCATGACTGCTTCTAGATGGCTCCCTGTCATGTCATGTATTTTGTAACTGCGGTGTTAGAGTGGTTTCAATATGCCTTCGAATTCGATTAGTGACCACACTACAATTCAGGCACCTTGACATCGTGAGCGTCAGAATCCAAATCGTAAACAAAAAAGTCCAGTAAGCACAGCAGAATATTAACGTAAACGAAAGTCCGATAAACGATAGCGTGGGTTCAAGTTAAAATATCCAACAGAGTAACATAAACAGAATACAGTAATACGTGCTACGGTCAACGCAAAACTACACAGAGCACAGGCACGGTAATGTCACAGTAGGTAATGTCATCTATTATCGTGGTAATGTTATCATATCAGTATTTTATCTTCATAGAAACGGTTGGAACGCGAGTCATACCTACGCACCTCGAGTTCGGTATACCATCGGTAAAAAAACAGACGCGAATGCGCCACAGTGACGAACGGACGGTGTGATGATTTTGTAAGCAGTAAGGCTATCTACTTACTTATGTACTTAGCTACTTACATATATTATTGAATTAGACGAAATATCATAATGAAACGATTATGAGAGTAATAAATGGTAGGTAGGTACCTACCTTCTAATTTACATTATAATTTACTTTTTAAGTAAGATTGTGTAGTAGGTAGTTAGAGGTTTTGATTGGAATTTACAATCACAAAACTAGAAAGAAACTCAAGTAGGTTGATGAAATTAAAATACTGTAGGCGGGCAGCCCTATCGCGTGTATACGTACCTACCGCGCGGGTGTAGGTAATTATTTCAAGAACAAGGCCTAGTCACAATACTGTTAGATAACATTACCGTGGTACAGGGCACTGAGTGACAGGTGACAAACGTGAAAAAAATAACTAGGACGTTCAGATAGGTACACACTCTTGAATATTAATGTTCGATGCATAATGCGTAACGTGATCAACATCATGACGCACGGGCCACGGCAGCTCGAAAAATAATGTCTGCAATAATCGTGAAAACGTTGACTTCTACAGGTATTTACTTTAGCAATACGATTATGGCAGTCGCGGGTGTTTTTTTATTTTAATGTAACCTTCAAGCGTGCTACAGATACGGTGTTTGTCTTATGCATGTATCCAAACGCACATGCAATTTGTATTGCATTGCTAAAAACCAAAAAAATCAATTAACACACATATTTTTTTGCCATTTTTTGTCGCCTGCTCTAGAGAAATGTAATTGTTGCGATTAATTTTAGTATATTTAAGAAGTAATTTTCATATATTAATAATTACTGTACATTTATGTATTCTGAATTAATTTGAGGGCAGAATCCGGCCATGTCATTTCTATTCCAGAGACGTAAATTTAAAATTACTCACGTTCTGAAGAAAATTATCGACACATTATCGACATGGAACATTCACAACTTTATTTATTTGAATTTTAGTTCCTGAGACACTCGAGCGGGGCGCTTTTAATCGGCACAAAAAACAACTGTCATTTCGTATAGTACATTTAGTCCAGCGTACTTGGTTATAAGAGGTCAGTGCTTTGCATGTACCACTTCATTACCTACATTATTATTTTCAGGCCCGATCGTCGTCCACTATTATAACTAATCCAAAGTCAGATGAAAAGCTGATGCCGGAAACCGAAATGACACCAACAGACACGTTGGTTTTAAAAGTAATGTGTCTTCGTGTCTCAGATCAGGATCTTAGAAACTATGCAATAAAAGTGACGTTCTTCGACCAACTGTTGTTGCATGCTATCATCAAGCCAATAGGCGCTAGAGATGAGGAGCCGGCCCATTCGATAGCTAATGGCAGCATGGTTTATGATCCCTCAGATTACGAGAAAATGTGTTTGTTCGCTAATTCTCCACTCGTTGGTATGTCATAGGAATTTGGCTTTTGATATTTGCTGCTTGCCACATTTTCAAATTCATACATAATATTTTAAACCCTTTCTAGAGTATCCGCACGCCTACTTAGTATATCTTATTTACCTACCTACACTTTAAAGCCTTAGAGCGGTTTCGCACAACATCCGATCCGAATCCGAGAAATACCGGTCCGAAGTGACCAAAGTAGTCATATTTGTATGAGGGGTTGCGCACTACATCCGAACTCTATCCGTCCGAATTTAGAACATTTCCAATTCGGATTCAAGTCGGATCTTCAATCGGATTCGGATCGGATGTAGTGCAAAACCGCTCTTAGGGCGTATTCATAGAGAAAGCTGGTAGCCGGAGCCGATATGCCAGCGTTACCCCGGCGCCGGCGCCGATAAGCGCTTGTAGTCAACGCTGGTCGACGCAGGCAGTTTTCACACTGTTTGCCAAATCAGCGCGAACCACGGATATCGAGGAATATGTCATGGAGGCGTGGCACATGTCGCCTCCATCTAGTCCAAACTTACCAGAAGGTTAATTGCGTACACACAATCAGTAGCAATAGGTTTTTTCAGTTCAACAAAATTCATTGCGTTATTTACGTTGTTGAGTAGACACATTTTTCGAACATAAAGCAATGGATTAGCAATATCTTTAAAAATGATTCAGAATGAGACTGATAGTGTGTTACCTACGCAGTGCGTAGCGCTGAGATATTGGATATCGATAATTGCTAGTTGTTCTATGAATGACTGTCAAAGATCCACGAATGACAGCCGGGACCAACGGCTTAACGTGCTTTCCGAGGCACAGAGGGGTCTCGGTATGTAAAGATGGTCACCCATCCACAGAGCAACCGCGGCAAGCATAGCTTAATCTGATCGATCGTACTGTGCGGCTGTTACATTTCATTTAGAAAATATGAATGTTAGTTCTAGAGATCTTAAGACCATGTAGAAACAAATATTTTTTTAACTTGATTTGGTCTTATTAGTGTTTTTATTATACCACATCGAGAAGCAGAAAAAATTAACAATACATGTGCCCAAAAACACATCTCTTTTTTGCAGTCGTTTATCAGCGATATTTTTATCGATCATATATTTATACCAACCTCTCTTCCCTAGTTGGGACTAGAGTTGCATGTGTGCATTCAGTGACTGTATCTATACCATAGAAAATCTACACCTACTTTCTAATGCCCTCCCCTTTTGAGCATTGTGTACAATAATATAGTATAAAGTGTTACGCCTATTTTGTGGGCCGTACTTATCTATTTCTTTTGTTTTTGTGTAAGTTTCAGGAGTAGGAAAAAGGTGGCGACATTTGAACTCGAACAAATATAGGGTGAAGGCATATCTCTTGGATATCTATGGCGTGAACGTTCGCCGATAAGCACCGACAAGTTCCTATCTGATTAGTCGAAGTCGATAAGCGCTGGCATATCAGCGCTGGTTACCAGCGTTCTTCATGAATACACCTTAATTTACACGTTGCGATTTAATTGCCTGTAGCATAGGTACAGACAGCGTCAGAGAAAAGGAACCCCCTTTGATAATGACCAAAGGGGGTTCCTTTTCTCTGACGCTGTCCGTACCATAAGTTAAAGCAACAATGACAGTTGCATCGCTTAAATAGTGTTTAGACCATAGAGATGGGTTTAGACCATAGATATACTATGGTTTAGACGCTTCAATTTTATTGTATGCCACAGGCAAGAAACTTGCATCGTGAGGCTTTAAATTAGGGCTCACCACCATAGACCATATACTCCTTAACATAGAAATAATCATTATTTCTCTTTTTAACACAAATGCATAAACTCGCGCCTTTTTCACATGGGGCTAGGCAGAAACTACACAACGTCACCTACAATCCTAACATACGTCGTGTTGTCATTTTAAATTGGCTCGTACGAACTAAGGTTTGAGCGAACATATTATGTATACAGGGTGACTGGAAATTAGTGGCGGAGCCGTTAAGGGGAGGTAGTCTAGGGTTATTCCGACAGATATCACTATGAGACCTACCGTCCTTACTTAACCCTTTCCAAGATATTCCTACTTTTTGTTTAGCAGTTTTTGCATAAAATAATGACAGTAGCGGAAATAATTTTACAATTAATATTACTTATTTAGAATATCTTTGTTGCAAAACAAAAAAAAGTAGGCCAAAATCACTTTTTTTTAGGATTTATTACTATCTCTTTAAGTAGGAATATCTTGGAAAGGGTTAAGTAAGGACGGTAGGTCTCATAGTGATATCTGTCGGAAAAACCCTAGACTACCTCCCCTTAACGGCTCCGCCACTAATTTCCAGTCACCCTGTATATTTCGAGTTTTAATACTTTAGATTTTATACATGTGACGTCACGAAGCTTATGACTCGTCCCCGCTGGGTGTCACACGATGTCACACTTTTTTGTCCCCCCTTAAGGTGAGATATGATAGACATAATTTATGGATGGCCCCTTCATGACAATCACAATTCACATTCATCTCAATCTTGTTAAATTATAAACAAAACAAAGTGAAGCAGATTGATTCAGTTCTTTAATTATTGAAATTATTCTTCATTCGTACTTTTGTATTCCACAGCACAAATTCAACATCTTAGAAATATAGATGAAAACAGATCTGGAGTTTTCGACCTGGATGATAGCAACTTGAACAGGTCGGAACATAACAACATCTCGGAACGACCTATGAATATCAGTTGCTGTAATGTCGATATATTGCCCATTTTTACCAATATGAAAGGTTTGACAAATCTCACTGATATATTACCTCAAAATATAATTATGTAATCAAATTAATATAGATATACAGGGTGTCCCAGAAGTCGACGTCAATCTGGAATCGGATAATAGGCTAAGTTATAATAGTTTTCAGAAAAATATAAAAAAAATGTTAGTTGTATATTAATAAAAATTATTGGCATTTAAAAAATTGAGAAAATCTGCACCCTGTGACAGTCTTTTCACTCCTGTTACTGCAAATATATATATTTTTTAATTATTTTATGGGATCCTGAAAAATGTTTCTGTAAACTCTTGCCTAAAATGTAAAGCCAACTGCTCCAGCTTGGAAGAAAATATCACTTTTTGCCGAACCAAATATTCAAAATTAATACTTTGTTCAGCTTTGACGGACTGCACTGAAAAAAAATTTAGGTACTATGCGAGTTTGACAAGTAAGTTGTTTGAGTTTTTCCCGATTCCGGCTTGACGTCGACTGGGACACCCTGTAGGTATATAACAGTAGGATACATTACACAAACAAGAGTCTTGTTTTGTTATTTTTAGTTTTAGTCTTGTTCATATAATTAATTTTGTCCTGGCTACAATTAGGTTTGCCACCAGATTATAAATGTCCAAGTGGTAATCAATGAAAAATTTAGTGGATAGTATAATGTTTGTTAAGTTTATTGCCAAGTTATTACTGTTTATTTTTTATATACTACTGTTTGTTTTCCCTTAATAAAAAATAAACTACAAAGTTTCCACAACACTCAACCGATCTAAAGTACCAACTGCACCAGACCCAGAAGTACATACCTAATGTTATATTAGTTATAAAATAATTCATAAATAATAAAATGTACATAGATGTTCATTATAACTAATAACTTGTATGATCCCTCCAAAATCTGCCTACAAACATAAATCGTCGTTTCAGAAACACAAAAAATATGTATTAAGAAACGAATGGAACCAATGGTCCTGCCGCCGGCGTTGAATCGCAAGAGTTGGGACACCCTGCCGCTCCTTAGCATGCAGCTGACTGTAGAACGAAATCCACTCAACAGTCTGCACCACAAAGTTCTGAAGCAGGCTAACTGGATGAAATTGACTCTTATTGCTGCCTACAATATGATCATCCCGTTTGAAAACGACTACATGTACACTGCTGCTTCGAAAACACCTAGTTACGGCGAAGAGGATACTGTAAGAACAAAATTGAAATAGGAAACTCTCTTTCACTCCTCACTCTTTCATTTATGCCCTTGGGCTACTTTTGTTTGTCAAAAGCGGCAAAAAAACACATGTTCCGAAAACATCATACAAAGTTTTAAAAACTATCGCCATAGTAACATTTCAATCATTATGAGAAATAAGCTTCTTTAATTTCATTTACGAAATTTTCAGAATGTTGGTCTTGTAACATTTAGCCAAGCAAACAAAGAGCCACGAAATTTCAACTGTATGAGTTTCTATCCAAAATGGGAAAGTTTAAGAGGTTTAGGAGAGATATTTACACGAGCAGACTATAAGTTTCAATGTCAACTAGAAGACATACAAATTGAAAATAAAATTGACCTTCCATTTTACATGAATGGAGGGGTGCCTTACCGTAAGTTCTGTCATTAGAAACATTATTTAATGACTTTGTCACTTGGGGCCCATACGACCCGAAAAAATAAGACCTCTTATTTTTTATACACTAAACATACTATTGGGTTACCTTGAATTTTGGAGATATCTACATGTCGATACCTTAATTGGCAAACCCGCCAACTCCATAATATGAGCAAATTTTTCAGGAGATACTTAAAACTGTATATTTGTTGTAGACTCAAATGAAATCAAAATTATTTTTGACGAAATTTGGAGTTGGCTGGTTTGCCAATTAAGGTATCGATGTGTGTTATCTTTATAACCAGTCAATGTAGAGGCTTGAGACACTGAAAGCTTGACACAAACGATATCGTTTTTTAAAGTTAATATACAGGCAATCGCAGGCACGTCGCCGTCTCAATTAAGCCTGTAAATATGTCGGTATTTGACCAAAACTAAACCAAGCTATACAGGGTGTTACGGAAAGGGTATATCCATACAAACGCACAGTGGAACGAATGTATGGGAGCGGTTGGACGTAGACATGTCCGAAAAAAAAGAGTAAAATTATGCCAAACTAATGATGCCATCTTATTCGATTACTTAATGCCTTCATAACTTGAGGTGATGAATTTCTTCATAACTCCCATATTTCGGGAGTAATTTGAGAAAATGTGAAATTTTACTATGAAAATGAGTGTATCGAGCTCTCTCCCTCCTGATTCCGGGCTTGTTTCAAGTAGCGGTCTCTAATATCGTAATGCTATTACTAAGAGCTATATTTAATACTAAGACACATAGTGCGCCAAATGTGCACTTTCTGGGATAAAAGGAAATGAAAATTTAAAAAAAAAAAACGTTTTTTCCCCATTTGTATTTACTTTAAACCGCAGACAGACTTATTAAGAGGTCTATAAATATATTATATATATACAGAAATATATATTAACAAAAATATTCACAAGAACTGATGAGAGTATGACTTTTAAGTAAGTTGATAATAAATTACCTAGTTTCATTAAAAGTACAATAAATAATTAAGATGTAAGCTCTAATTTACTAAGTTACACATTTTAAAACAATAACATCATTTAATTATCTTCGTCATCATCATCATCATCAATTAATTCAAATTCAGAATCGATGTCCGCTAAATCATTTATGTTAACAAATTCGATATCACTTTTCTCAGAATCCGTAAGCTCATAAAATTCCTTAAAAGAAGATTTTTTTACAAACTTATTTCCTTTTGGACGGATACTTGTAACAAGTGGATCAGAAGACAGTAAAAGATTGTGCATAATATCTTCATTGCATGAGATACTGCTATGCTTTCGAGAATGCCCCTCTCTATATTTTCTAAAATCTTTATTTCTAGCCTCAGATGCCTCTTCGGATAGAAAACCAATGGGCACAATTGACATGTTCTGAACTATGTCTGGCCCATGCATTAAAATTTTATGAAGTGAAGAAGGCATATAATACCATGGGTATAACTCCACGTAAAGCTTAGCAGTATCAAAGCAGAACTCTCGGAATTTAGTTACGTTGATCTTCTCTCCTGATGAAATACACTGCAAGATCACACAGATTTTTCTTAAAAGCATAGCATCTATTCCGGTCAGTTCAGCAGATTTAGTGTAGTTTTCAAAAAATCTCCTTGCCGAGTTGCCATTGTTGGTGGATCCACTGCCTTGTTTCACAACATCGAGAAGTAAGCCCGTTTCTCTTCTTACAGCCTCTTGAACTCTTTTCTTCCTGTCATCAACTTGCCTTTTTGCTATATCACCCCTTACTTGCCATGATTTTATGTCTAATTTGTAGGAAATGTGTAATAAGCATTCCATTGAGCGAATCCAAGCGTGAAGGGTGCTTAAGCCATATTTATACATGTCCTCGTTTGCGTGTTTATCTTTGATTAACTCTAAATTATTCATTTCTTTAGGACAAGCCTTGCATATGTCACACACTGAAGCTGCTGTATTGGATATAATGGAATGAATTTTACCATCAATCATTGTCAACAGCAGTTGGTGTTTGACACTAATTCCATCAGTGATGGTGGATGGAGTTAAGGCTTCAATCTCTGCTTCGATTTCAGCCATCTCTCTCTGCACATTTTCTTTGGTTTCCTTTATAAACTTAAACAATATTGGCCGGCAAAATGAAGTGGAAGATGGTCGCTCGTTTTCCCAAATTGTTACACCTTTTGAGACGAGCCGCAGTGGTACAAGACTAATCATAAAATTACTAGCAAGATCGATTTGCTCATCTTCACTCGTCCTTTGATGATAAATGCTTTGGCTAGATGATCCGTCAAAACCCCATTTGCTGGTCAATACGAGCTGTTGATTGGGATCAACAGGGGTTTCTAACGACCTAATAAGTCTTCTTGAGGTTAAATCCATCAAGGCTTGTAATTTGATTTTTGCAGAGCTCTCTGTAACTGTGAGATCTTCTTTGGCCGGATAGCACTTAATTTTTTCTTTAACCAACATGTAGTAACTCGGGTATTGAAGAGCTCCTTCTTGAGTGTTGAAATCCCGAAGAGTGTTATAGCGCCATTTCGATAAGTTCATCGATACATAAAGAGCCAATGCCTTCAAAGGGGATATTTCCCGTACCTGAATTGATTTACCTTCAATGAAGGCTTTGATTTTTGAGGCCTCTTCTGGATTCTCCGTCAAGTATTTCATAACATAAGCTGTATCGCTTTGTCCTGCCTTTTGAAGCGCCCTTTCGGCCGAAAACATAATTTCAGCGCTGCTACTGCTGCATGAAAGACTATCTTCAGTGCGTCTTCTTTTTTGCCGGTTACTAAGGTCCTCAAAAGATTTACGAGGACTAGGATGTGTACAAGTTGAAGCATCAGATTTAGCAGGAGAAATTATGGGCTCGATGACGTCACTTATATTTTCTGTAGAAGGTTCCATATTTTCATTCTGTAATTCCGGCCATTGAATTGCAGCCTGTAGCCAAATCTCATGTTTCTTCCGAAACTTATCTGTGCTTCTTCCAGACTGTGTCCATTTTGCATAAATGCGGTAGCAAAATCGACGACACCAGTCTTTTAAACTTGTTTCAGCACTTTCACATAACTGAACACAACTGTTATCTTTTAAAACACTGAACAAATAGTTAAAGTCGCGTAAATCTTTATGTGCGCGTGCGCATATAGCAACGTGAATATCAAGATTTGTATTAAAATTTGGAAAATACATTGCGAGATTAGCTTGGATACAACGAGGTGTAAATCAACACTGATTTTAAAGTTACTAATAGTGACCTATTTATATAAAATCCAGGTATCCCAGGTATCCTTTGTTAAATATTGCAAGGTAATTAGTTATTGTGATAATTAGTAAATGATGCATGCTAAATTAGTGTATTAAGAGCCATTTAGTAATTAAATAATAGCAATGTTCTTATCAGTAATCATTAGTGCATCAGTTTTATATGTAAACCTTAAGTCCCTAATTATATATCCTAATTAGCTTATATCTTCTCTAATTGGCTGCTCAGAAATGTTATTGTAATAAGGTAAACCTTTAGAAAAACGGTTTTAATCAACAAAATAAACAAAAAATA
This sequence comes from Amphipoea lucens, assembly GCA_947508005.1. Taxonomy (NCBI): domain Eukaryota; kingdom Metazoa; phylum Arthropoda; class Insecta; order Lepidoptera; family Noctuidae; genus Amphipoea; species Amphipoea lucens. The sequence continues at coordinate 9,813,206 of OX382364.1, read as the reverse complement.
AAAAAATTGTGTTATAAAATAAACATCACTCTTTATCCCAGAAAGTGCACATTTGGCGCACTATGTGTCTTAGTATTAAATATAGCTCTTAGTATAAGCATTATGATATTAGAGACCGCTACTTGAAACAAGCCCGGAATCAGGAGGGAGAGAGCTCGATACACTCATTTTCATAGTAAAATTTCACATTTTCTCAAATTACTCCCGAAATATGGGAGTTATGAAGAAATTCATCACCACAAGTTATGAAGGCATTAAGTAATCGAATAAGATGGCATCATTAGTTTGGCATAATTTTACTCTTTTTTTTCGGACATGTCTACGTCCAACCGCTCCCATACATTCGTTCCACTGTGAAACGGGTTGAAGAGTGTATCTGGTCTAGAATCTCTGTACAAAATTTCAGCTCAAAAGCATTAACTTTGAAAATGCTTAATATTTTTTTATTTCAACATCACGGCGCTGCACTGGCGCGCGGCGGCGTGATGTGCGTGTACTAGGCGCACAGATACACTACAGATAATGGATAATGACCCTCGTAGTGCGGTGACACGTTTGTTATGATTTCAATTTAATAAACTATCGAAATAAAAAAATATTAAGCATTTTCAAAGTTACTGCTTTTGAGCTGAAATTTTGTACAGAGATTCTAGACCAGATACACTCTTCAACCCGTTTGTATTGATATACCCTTTCCGTAACACCCTGTATTTATATGATAGATATTTTATTATCAAATTCGATTTAAACATTTTGTTTCTATAACAGACACTGCAGTTTGGGGTTCGTTTCATCGCACTCTGATGCTTGAAGACGACAAATGGCTGTGGAAACATCTCCGAAATCACAAATGGCCCCTTGAAATTCATATCTACGGAGAAAATGGAGGATACAGCTTTATGGCATTCTTAAATTTATTCAAGTTTCTTTATCCAGGAGGTTAATTTGTTTTTCTAGTAACTTGTTCATTATTTTATGCAGGGTGGCAGGAACATCAACGCATAACCTGTTACCATGGATTCAGTACGTTTTAGGGTTCCTTACCTCAAAAGGAAAAACCAGAACCATTATAGGATTACTTTGTTGTCCGTCTGTCTGTCTGTCAAGACCCTTTATCTCGGGAACGCGAGGAGGTATCGAGTTAAAGTTAAAATCATATAAGTACTCAGGTCTACAGTCCCTTGATGCTGTGAAAAAATCAAACATCTAAGTTAACGTAAAAAAAGATACGGCCATTTATGCCGCAAAAAACGTATATTTCGACACTTTCAAGGGAATCAAAATTTAGGGTGCTTCCCGTTGACCTAGAATCATGAAATTTTGCAAGAAGCAATGTCATGTAGCACAAGTAAATGAAAAAATCCGAAAACCGTAATTACAAAAAAAAATCCCGTGATAAACTATTTACATAGCTACAAATTTGTACGGAACCCTCGGCGCGAGTCCGACTCCCACTTGACCGATTTTTTATATGCTGTTCCATACATTTAGACCGCGTAAGTATTGCACTTTTAATATGAATAAGCTTTAATTTTTTTGATAAGCTATGAAAAATTTCTGTCTAGAATCATGTGCTGGATTTATGGTTACAGCTTGCGCGTCGATGTTCCTGCCACCCTGTATATTAGAAATAAATTATCTATTATGTGGCTTCGGTCATAATTAGAGTAGCTCAATGAAATAACAATAAAAGAATGCTTCTTAATGCTTACCTTTAATCAACACAATAGTATTAAAAATATTCAGAACAAATCATCCGCCTTGCTGTGCCCTTGCAATGGATAAATGCAGAAATCATGATGAGCGAGTGCGGCTGTGAGCCACTGCTCACTCCGAACGACAGACCTCCGTCCACCAATAATTCCGTGCCTCTCACTGGGCCAAAAAGTAGTAAAACCAGCAAGTAAGAACAAAATCTGACTTCTCTTCAGCAGGAAAATTTATTATTTACAGCTGCTCTACCATTAATTGTCGGCGTTCATTTACATCTTATTTTTTTAAAGAATCCAAATTCCCGAATGCAATTGCTGCATTATGGTTACCAAATACCTACACATTTATCTTCTATCTATACATGCCTATAATAAAATAGTAACGAAGTCAAAACTGTACATTTAATGTTTTTGAAAAAAGTAATTTCTACGAAGTAACGAGTCTGATGCCGAAAATTAGTTTTTAGAATTTTGTCCGTTTGTGTGTTTGTCTGTTAGGGGCCGTCTCCACGAGCGAGAGATCGCAGCGATAGTCTCGCTGTGCCATTAAATTTTCGCCGCGATGATATCGCCGTGTGGAGACACGTTCTAAGAGAGTGTATAGAAATACGTGGCACGACGATAAAATCGCCGCGATTCTCTCGCTCGTGGAGACGGCCCCTTACACGGATAACAGATAGGTTACTTTTAATCCTGGTAGTAGATTCTAGTAGAATATTTTCCGTCATCCACGCGGGTGAAGCCGTGGTCAAAGCTAGTTTTTTTTTATAAATTATTAATGTGCTTATATCAGAAGAGGCCATACTAAATCGTGACGGAATAATTTCGCTAGTTTAGCCTTAGAAAGTAATGTTCAGCAGACACGCGATTCATATTAACTTCCCCACAAAGTATGATAAAACGAACAATTTTCAGACTGCAGTCTTACGGAACCTCGGTTAGCACTTTGACAAATAGTCTATTCAGACCTACAGGTGCTGATGAGAATGATGCTTTTGTTGTGGTCGAAGTTGAACTTGGACGACCCCTAAAGCGTATAATCAAACCCCCGGAAATCCTCAAGTAAGTTAAAAAGTACCGAACCCTCGGTCCGCGAGTCCGACTCGCACTTGACCGGTTTTTTTAAACTGTGGTACTGAGGTACATGTTTGTATTTCGTGTTATATTGTGTTAAAATCATACGTTCACACGGTTCTTCCAAACAAAAAAGACGGGTTGCACTCCGAGAGTGCCGGCAGAAGTGAAAACTTGAATATTAACGTTGAAATAAATCAATTATTAATTTAATTAATATAACTCATTTTTTTTTCACTATTTCTGCGTCACTTTTTTCAATAATAGGTGCACTTTGTTCAATTTCCATATTATAAACACTACACAGCAGTGAGGCTACTACACAGACGGTCGAGCCTTCAGCTGTCCATCCATCCATCCATCCACTTCCACTTCCACTTCGACTTCCACTTCGACTTCCACTTCGACTTCCACTTCGACTTCAACTTCGACTTCCACTTCGACTGCCACTTCGACTTCGACTTCCACTTAGACTTCCACTTAGACTTCCACTTCGACATCAACTTCGACTTCGACTTCCACTTCGACTTCCACTTCGACTTCCACTTAGACTTCCACTTGGACTTCCACTTAGACTTCCACTTCGACATCCACTTCGACTTCCACTTCGACTTCCACTTCGACTTCCACTTCGACTTCCACTTTGACTTCCACTTTGACTTCCACTTCGACTTCGACTTCCACTTCCACTTCCATCCATCCATCCATTGTGTCCGTGTGTCACTTCACTTCGGTTGGCGCCGCCGTAGAAAGAGAGGGGGGGGGGGGAATCTCTCCTGACGGTCACGTGTCCTGACGCGATGTCCTGACGCGAGTTTAACATTTTTAACCGACGCAAAAACGGAGGAGGTTATCAATTCGACGCGTATATTTTTTTTTTTTTTTTTTTTTTTTTTTTTATGTATGATCACGCATAACTTTTTACAGAGCAGTCCGATTTTGATAATTCTTTTTTGATTAGAAAGGATATACCCCGAAGGTGGTCCCATATAAATTTGGAAAAAAAAATCCAACCCTAAGGGTAGGAAAACAGGGGATGATTGATAGTTCACTCACTGATTGTAATGTATGACCACGCATAACTTTTTACAGATTAGTCCGATTTTGATAATTCTTTTTTTAATGGATAGAACATACCTCGAAGTTGGTCCCATGTAAATTTGGAAAAAAAATTCCTACCCTAAAGGTGGGAAAATAGGGGTGATTTGTTGTTCATTCACAGATTTTAATGCTGAGCTGTGTATTACAATTAAAATTAAAGGCCTATCTATGTTGGTACATAAAGCCTGTTTTTTGAAGTATTTTACTATACAAAAAATAATAGTTAAAGTAGGATTATATAACAGTTAATATCTAAAGTAAGGTAGGTAGCCATTTTAAAAGTAATTAAAAATTAAGCATGCAGTAATAAGTAAATTATAGCCTCAAAAAATTATAAAATAAAAACTTTTTAACAAAAAAATTAAACCTCCGAAAAAACTGAAAAGCAAAAAATAAAAACCTTTTTTTATATTTTACCTTAATAAATAAGTTCTTAAACTAATGCAAGTATACCTAAAAAATTTTGAGTCGGCGCCAAACAATCAATGAACAAAGATCACTAAATTACCTTTTTATAGAAATAGCCAAATCAAATTAATAATGCAACGTGAAATCTCCAGCGCTAAATATTAACATTCCAAACAAAAAATGCGCTCTCCGCACGACCACTCGCAACGATATTAAGTTGCTTGTTTGGCGCCGACTCAAAATTAGTTAGGTATACTTGCATTAGTTTAAGAACTTATTTATTAAGGTAAAATATAAAAAAAGGTTTTTATTTTTTGCTTTTCAGTTTTTTCGGAGGTTTAATTTTTTTGTTAAAAAGTTTTTATTTACCCATTACTAAAAGTGCGCAACGCCGCTAAAGAAGTTTACACTTCAAAAATCTAATAAAAAAATTTGAAAGCTCATTCTAAATTTGTTTGACTGTTCGAATGCAACCAGAGTTATTTTATTGTCAGCCTGCACTATATAAGGGCGACTTTTGCAAAGAACCTTTACAGTACCTAGTAGAATTTAAAAACATCTTAGTCATGCCGCGTATGATCAACAGGGGGTGGAATATAAGTATCGAATGAGAGCAGTGTGTGCACTAATAAGATTACAATTGTAACAATTAAAATCAGCTGCTTATAATTACAGACAAGATATATGTGCTATGCTTACGGAAATGGAACTTGAAGCCCCCAGAAAACGAATATGCACCGGTCGTGGGCAACTGGAGCGCGACTGGCAGAAAACTGTTCGGAATGCTGCGAACTCATTGCGAAGAGTACCTTATTATGGTAACTACGAGTACTTATCAGAGATCCTACTAAGTGCTCATACAAACGAGCGACACACGTCGACGACAGAGGCAACTGCATCCGTCGACGTGTATGTACACTTAGTCATATGGCTGTTAGTGTGGGAATGAACGATATTTTCAATTAGATTATAAGAAGACATATAACTCGGTGCCTCATGGCTGATGTTGATGGTGGAGTTGTACAAAATTGACACAATGCTGCCCACCCTTTCCCTTTACCCTTTAGGATTAACCGTTGAATATTTCGCGGCGATCTCAGTCTGCTATAATTCTGCTTAACCTTGAACTCTATGAACACACTGCTGGAAAATTAAGGGTTAGGCTAGGCTATCAGTTGAGAATGGAGGCTCTATATCTTCTCGACATCTTGATATCTACATCAAGATGCTAGTCTATTAATTACTTGAAAATTAACCTGTTTCGATAGTCTTGTATGTACAATTTCGCAGGTACCACAGAATTTTGTAGATTCAACCGACAGCTAAGTGAGACCAGGACACGAGTGGAACTGACCACATCTTGCTGGCAAAATGCGGCGATATTCGTCAACAACCATTTTGTTGTACAGGAGTATCAACAATCTGATGAAGTTTTTGAAGTAATGACCTCATGTTCTTACTCAGTATTGTTTTAACATCGTAAGTAACAGGACAGATAACAGGTTTGTAATTTTCAAAAATACTACTCTGGAACTACGCTGGGAGGGGACGCCCTAGGAGGTACATAAAGTGACCTTATTAGTGATGTTCTTCAGAAAGGTCAGGTGCGTAGTACTCATCAAAAGGGGCGTGCGTTTATGACCAGCGGGGCAATTGCATAACACTTTATCAATCGGAATCGGTTTCATTTTGACAGTTCAACAACATTCATTGCGTTATTTACGTGCTGAGCAGACAAATGTTTCGAACTTATGAAGCAATGGATTAGCAATTGGCTTCGAAATGATTCTGATTCCGATTGATTGTGTGTTACGCAATAGGGTAGTGTCCTGGGTAAAAAAATAATAATTCTAATTAGTCCGTCAGTTAGATTATCGAAAAATAATGGACCCGTATTTTTTCTTTTGTCAATCAAACAAAAAATGACAAAGATAAAGCACGTCAAAATTTGGGAGTGGGGGGTCGTGACGTCACGCCGTGCTAAAAAGTGTCGCACGGCGTGACGTCACGACGAATTTTGACGTGCTTTATCTTTGTCATTTTTTGTTTGATTGACAAAAGAAAAAATACGGGTCTATTATTTTTCGATAATCTAACTGACGGACTAATTAGAATTTTTTAGGAAACTAGCCTATTAGGGTGCTGATGTATGAACGTAAACGAGGCATAAGGAGAATGTAGGTAGGGATCGTGGCAGGTGGCGTTCTGTAGTTTCTGACTAGGGTAGTCAGAAACTGCAGATGAGAAGAAGGAGCGAGTTAGTTATGTACTCTAAGTATTTTCTCACAAATGGAAATAATAATAAGTACTAACAAGTTTTCGATTACAATATATTCTCTTTTTGGTGACACCTAGTTTTCACCTGGCATCACTTATTTTATAAAAAAGGCAGGTCTAGGGTTTCAAATAAATAGTTCCATTCCTTTATCCTTTAGGAACTGTTGATGATGTCTCACGCTTGCCTGATGAAGTCGGCATCCAAGACGCTGATACGCACTAATCACATGACGGCCGAGGTGGAGCCGGCGTTACGCGCAGCCAGACACGCCCACCAGATGCAGGACACGCATCATGCTATGGAAATTTATTTCCGGGTATCTAACCATTGGAAACAACTTTTTTACCGCGGTTTCGCTCCCGTTCGGGGGAATGTTCCGGGACAGAATATAGCTTATGTGAGCTTTCGCTCCTTAAAATATCTCAATGCCAAAAATTAAATAACCACAGATATAATTTATAGAAATACTTTCTATGTTTCAAAATTTCAGTTGGTTGTGGATAAGCCTCGAAATGCTGACTATTGGCGGGAGCTATCGACTTGCCTGAAAGACATCAACAGAGACTGGGCCAAAGTCTGTCTCGACAAGGCTGTACTCATCGACCCTCGACACCCGTTGACGTGAGCTCTTAAAATGCTTTATGCTAAAGAATTACATGAGAAATTGTAACCTGTTGTAGTAATAAACAAGCCATTCAATTATTACATGCGTGTTTTTGAAGTTCACCTCGATATTTTATGCTTTATTGAGATTTTGATACTTATTATCCCATCCCATTTTTTTTTCTTTCATATCTATTGAGAGTATAAATCGAAAGACCGCCTTATTGGCAGCCAAAAGAGCTAATGAAAATCACTAATCAGAGAGATTAATGCCTAAATAGTGTACCTGCGGGTGATGACCATGCTAGAGCGATAACGTAGGTTTGTTTAGACAAAATATTCAAACACCAGCGTCTATTTTTAGCTCTGTTCTAAAGGGGACTGAAGATTTTTATATGGAGCCTGGCATATTTACCTGTCCGCCATTTTGTTTTTTTTTTTTTTCAAAATGTACAAGTGTTATACCACGGACCTTCAAAGCCTTTTACTCGTCAATACACGTTATTGAATTTATATAATTCTTATTCATGTAATTTCTACGTTCCATAGACTCATATCTAAAGGCGCCGTATTGTTTGAAGATGATCCCGCGACAGCAGAGCCGTTCTTCATCGCTCTGCTCACATTACACCCGACTTGGACCGTCGCGTGGGTCATCGCCAGCGTATACTTCTCCGAACGCGGGCTCTTCCATTTAGCAGAAGTTATCATGACCCTGGCGGAAAGGTATGTTTTACTGATGTTTTTTGGTAACATTCATTAATTATATTTTAATTTCTGCCTATTATAAGGGCCAGCTTCATTCAGCTGTTAAATGAATTCCACTGTTTATTCAGTGGCAATGAGGTAAATAGAACAACGGTTAATATATATTGATATTTATGTATAGGCTGATTATGTTATGTATGATATTTGTGTCCATTAAAATAATAAAAAAAAAACTTCTTCTAGTATTCGTCACATGACATTTATTTATGCATTTACATAATGTCTAAAAATAATATGTTAATTGTCAGGTGAATATTAAAAAATTAGGGTGGTATGTTCAATGAATGCCATGTAGGATATAAGAGACAAGTATCCTAATCGTCACCCTGTATTACTATGGCTCTATGTCTTTTAGTTGTTTGTAACGATCTAATCTATAGTTATAAAAAAAAATACTGATCTAATATAATATATTATTATTAGCCTGTGACGTCCCACTGCAGGGCAAGGGCCTCCCTACTCTCCTTCCACCTCTCTCTGTTCAAAGCTGCCAAGGACCAGCTCTTGTTGAAGGAGTCCAGCTCATCCTGCCATCTCCGTCTGGGCCTGCCACGATGTCGTTTGCCATATAATATGTATATATCAAATCACAAATACAGGGACAGGCATTTTATTAATTCAACTTCTTCTTTTTAGAATTTATTGTAGATTTTTATTGGACACAGTGATGGATATGTTAATAACTTAATATTGGGCGTTTTTATGATTTCTAACGTGACTATATTATTGTGGATGTCCCCATCACCACGATAATACACAGAAGTAAATTGTATAGAAATATATGAAGACGCTTTTAAATGTCTATCCACGCTGATGTTATAACGTGAACGTATTTCCATACATTTTATTTCCCTGCCTGCCGTGGTACCGTTTAGAAGATTAACAGAAAACGTCAGAAAATCCTTTTGGCATCTGTCAGGTGCCGCAACCAATGGTGTACAGAAGATTTGAGGTTCCAACGTACGTGGGAGAGTGAGCTGGGCAACTGGTGGACCAGCACGCCGCTGCTGCCCCGCATGTGCCTCTACCACGATGCCGCAGACCTGTTGCTCAGGCTGAGGGCTATGCCTGTGAGTAGTGCTTAGAACGTGTAGGACCTTTGAAACTTTAAGGCCTTTATTTTTATGTTAACGTCTATCGTGCATAACAATATTGGTATTTACAAAAATGCAGTCAAAGTGATACACTGAAGTTCAGCGATGTGCGAGTCATGTATTCCTTTTATACTGCGCTTTTAGCGCACCTGATCAGATGTGTGATCTTCAGTAGCTCGTCAACTATTAACAGTTTTATTGGAAAACTTCTAATTTACAGATTTTGTATCTAAAATAAACATAGACTACCCAAGTACTGCAAAAAAACACCTGACACCTGGCTCCTCTTGATTCATAGTTGGCAGAAGTGTGCATAGCTCGAATACTATCGGTGGAAGAGGAGTCGCCTCAGTACTATCATCTGGTCGGTCTTTGCTGCCGTTTGCGGGGAGACTACGAAGAGGCGTTGTGCCATCTACACATTGGACTCGACAAGTTTGGCGAGGTAAGTTCCCAATATGAAGCAGAAGTGAGTTGGCAAAAAAACTCTAGGTTTAGTCTAAAGACTTGATTTTTAGTAGGTAATAGCTGTATTTATTCACTTGTTTACAAAAAATCCAAAACTGCTTGGTACTTCCCTTGTAATATGGAACAGTAATTTAACTTGCACAATCCGTAACGCAACTGCTTTTTATAAGAAAAACTCTCTTGCGACCAATGGTTTAGTCAATTACGTATGGAACATGTCATTTCTCGTCTAGATCGCTTACCTAAGAAGCCTAGAAGCTGAAGTCCTACACAGACTCGGTAAGTTTGAAGAATCCACTGCTTCGTTTGGAAAAGCCGGCATCGGCCTGGATTCATTCAAGTAAGCACGTTCCTTTATTTATTGTCTTTATTTAATTTGATCAGTACATGGTGAAAACGGTATGTTCGACGATAGTGTGCGTTCGCCTAGCACTAATTAATTATCCGTCTTAATTTGAATCATTCTTCCTTATGTACAAAATCACATTAGTCAAAAAGAACGTGGCGAAACAATGAACGAAACAACTTCCGAAACGTTTTGTTCTTATGGGTGGTCAGACCACTATCGTTGAAACCGTCTCGACTGTTGTAATGTTGTCTTAATACATTCAATTAAATATGCTGCTGTATGTGTGAATTTTGTCATAAGTCTGATTAAGTCTCAATAAATCCCTCAGAATATTGAAACTGTAATATCATCTTAAGTACTATTTTATGTGGCTCTATAGTATATTTTTGACGGAGTCGCGTTACAGCCGCTACGCGTAACGTCCGTTTATGGCCCTATTGTATTCTTGAAGGTGATTTTTTCTCGGATCAGTCGCGTTACAGCCGTTTTACATAAAAGTACACCTAACGCTAGAAGAGCTTTATCTCACGAAGTGACGCGTTTTTTACTTGTGTTTACCAAGTGTATAAACACGCTGTGAATGTGTGTGTGTAAGCGCAGGAGCTCTCAGCACCGAGACAATGCATGCAATGGCGAAGCCGGAAAAGTGTGTGTGTGTGTGTGTGTGATGTGCTGACGCTTCACGTCTCCAATACACATTCATCGCGTGTTTGTACATTTAGTGACCACAAATAAAGCGCGCGTCGCTTAGTGATATAAAAATACTGTGCTTTATTAGCTAAGTAAATTTTGAGCGTGTTAAAATAGAGACAATACTTACAGCGTTTTTCTTGCTCACTTACATTTTTGTAGAAGATTTGAAGATTTCTCAAATAAGTATCAAGTTCCACATAGAGTGACCGAATATCTATAGCGCCACAAGGTTATTTTGGCGCGTGACCGAAATTGGAACTAACGCCGCCATCTTGTTTTTTATTGCTTATATTTCAAGTAACATTGGCACAAATGTTTACCAACAGCGCTCCCTTGTCAACGTCAATCGAGCGCCAAAAGATCCTTATAGCAACAACTTGTAGTGCACAAATATTACCGATTTGTCATATTTTTTCTCAGTCTACTGATGACGCTGTCTTCTGGAGACAACGAACACGTGTGTTCTAAACTCCTGGACCTAGTGCGTCGCCAGCCCAGCGCGTACGCATGGACGGCTCTCGGTGAAGCCTGGTTGGCTAAACCTCCTCCACCAACTAAACCAACTATAGTAAGAACTGTAAATGTAAGTAGTAGGTAGGTTTTAAGTATTGTATTTTTCTTCTTATAATAATTATATATCAGCTGCACGGGTCAATCGATAAGGTTAAGCTACGCTTGCTGCGATTGGTCCGTGGATGGGTGACCATCTTTTTGTGCAGTCAACAAAAGACATAAGTATGCAGGATCGACGGATATAGTTGAAGTTTAGTTAGAAACCGATGGATATTCTCGAATAAAATTTCATTTTATTAATAGAAAACAAACAGTTCATTTATCAAATTAAATTTCAGGCGACAAAATCCATCGGTTTCATCAAAACTTCAACTATTTCCGACGATCCTGCATACTTATATCTCTTTTTTTTGACTGTACATAACAAGCCCCCCCCTGTGGCTCGGAAAGCACGCTAAGCCGTTGGTTCTGGCTGTCATTCGTGGATCTTTGACAGTCGTTACGGGTCGTCAGAAGCCCGAAAATCTGACAATCAGTCTTACCAAGGGGTATCGTATTACCCAATAACTGGGTTGTAGAGGTCAGATAGGCAGTCGCTCCATGTAAAATACTGGTATTCAGCTGCAACCGGTTAGACTGGAAGCTAACCCCAACATACCTAGTTGGGAAAAGGCTAGGCAGATGATGATGACGAGGTGTATGTGAATGATAACGTTTAACAGACCACCATATACCGACTTCATCTAAATTGTAAAAAAAAAAAAAAAATGTGATGTAAAGGTGATTTTAATACCCTAGGTAAATATTTCCATAATAAATAATTCCATTTCAAGAAATTAATTCTAAACTGTTTACTTCTTTCATTGGAAGACCGAAGAACTAGACTTCGATGAGGGACCAGGTACCACTGGCATCGAGCGGCACTACATGAAGGCGAAGGCTAGCGCAATAGCCTGTTCCATGGAGGCACTCAAGATTGACCGGCAAGCAGGCCGGGCATGGGCAACTCTGGGCAAGTTTGTAACGCCCAGAGCCAAGCGCATGTACTGCCTCCATATGGCTCAAATTGTAAGTACTAAACACAATCACACAGGACCTATAACTGTTCTCTTTAGCACGAATATCTTGCTGTTGTTGAGACGTCAATATCCTGGCGCTATACAGGTTTGGTGGATGGTAAAGATTGAATGAAGTAGGATAAGTTGTGGGTGATCCGACCCCTTAACCGGTCAAGCCCCGCGCGTTACCGATCGGTGACGAAACAAAACAAAATCAATTGTGTCTCATTAGCGGAGCTTGACAGATTAAGAATATGCACGCTCTTAATAGTGTGTACACATTTGTGAAATGTAACATGAATTGCAACAAACAAACAAGCAGTCAATTCGTCACCGTCAGGATGGCTGGACCAAACGAAATATGTACATGGGACCATGTGCACCGTTTAATACCTATTTGCTACTATTTACTACAATGAAATATTTGCTACCGGCCCTTAATGAATCCTTATATTCCAGAGCGGTTGGAACGTGCACGGAGAAGATATTGATTTAGCAAAGCAGCCTTCTCATTTGTCGTACTGCCATGGTGTTGGCACCGCGCTACGGGAGTGCCGCTGTGGCATGTGCGATAAAACACGAGTTTGAAATCAATACCAACAGGGCCGAGATACGTCCTGCCGCGTGGACCTTGAGCGTCCCAATGATGATCGTTTAAAAATGAACAGTCATACCGTTTTTGCCTTTCATTTGAGATCTTTCACTCGAAGTAAAACGTGTGAACACAAAATAAATCCCAAATTATTTAAAATGAATTCATAAGTGAATTAATCCAACGATGTTGGATGTCGGCATTTGCTCTTTTGCCATTTGCATCTTTTACTCGCCTACCAAATGTTCCAAAAATGAAATGAAAGGAGCAGATGTAGATACTATATAATTTTGTCGGTGTTGTGTGAACGTAGAAAGAAATAATTACAAAAATAAAACTTCAATTAAAGCCGGTTTTACTCGAGTGAAGCGTCTCATATCGGCTTTGTCGCCATTTTTACTACGTTTAATGTACTTTGTTTGAAGAATTGGCAGAGGTTAAGCTGTACCTACATTAATTAACTTATATTAAAATGTTTCAATTAAATCTGTCGTACAATTTTTGACAATCTATTCCTATCCGAAGCATGTTATAGAGGAGATAAAAGAGAGGATATAGAGAAAGCGAGAGTCCCAATAAATAGTATCTATGTTCTCACTTAACAAAAAAAAGTACTTAAGTTTGCAATAAATATTCCTTACATGTGGCTAAATACTTTTTGCGTTTGCAATATTGTGTTTAGTGAACTATCACAACATAAATTCCGTTGATCCAACTAGGCCTAGGGTGGATTCTCTGACATACGTTTCTGCGTGTCCGCGTATCGTATCCACTTTAAGGTAGATTTGTTTGGGTGGATAAACGGAATAAGTCCATCGAACTAAAAACAAAAAACAGTAGTAAAATGTAAAAAACTTTTAATATACAACATTTCTTCTTAGATTGCTAAATTATCATAAAAATATATTTGTCTACGCATCTAGATTACCTAAAGGTGCGTCCACAAAGCGAACATTAAAAAACGAGTGACCACGTGGTTGTGAATGCCCATGATGCCGCGGTGTGGACCGGTGTTATCCGTTCAACTTTCGAGTAGTAGTCGTAGCCGCCGTCGGATGTGCCCCGAACGAGTTCGGAAAGGCGTTTTCGACCGCGTGCTTCACGATCCATAATGTTCCGTAGATAATAATTATACCAAGCACCGTGCTGTAGTATGAAAATATAATATTAGGTATATTTTATATTCAAACATATCGCACCTTCGCGCTTCGGTGCAACAAAGTCACAAATAGCCTCAGAATACAGTCTGTATTCTGAGCAAATAGCCAAAACTGCAAAATTGAGGTAAGTATGCCAAATTGTCTGAACCATGCCTGTACTTGGGGCAACAACAACATCCGCGAAAGTATCTCAAAATTCTACTAGATGGCGCAGGTGCCTTTGTGGTTATAAATGCGAAAAAATGAGGAAATAAATGCGAAAAAAAAAATTAAAAGTCCTCTCCTGTAAAATTAAAAAATTAGCTGTTGTGACTTTGTTGCACCGAAGCGAAGGTGCGATATATACCATTGACCTACATATTTTTTTTTTTAATCTGCACCCTAATTGCGTAACACGCTATCAATCACAATCTGAATCATTTTGAAGGATATTGCTAATCCATTGCTTCATAATACCTAATATGCTCGAAAAATTCGTCTGCTGAACAACGTAAATAACGTTATTAATGTTGTTGAACTGTCAAAATAAAAACCATTCCTACTTGTTACGCAATTACCCCGCTATTCATTATTGTCTTTCACTCTGTGTGTGTAGATGTAACTCTTGCATTGTAAGTATATATCTAATGCACCGAGCAGAGGGTCTTCTGCGGTAGGTATTCTTCTCTTTCACGTAGGTACTTCTGAATCTTAGAAAATTGTATCTCCGAGAATACTCTGCAAATGATTACCTTATAGTTATAGCAAATTCGCACTTATACGAGTATCTTCAGTCTTTTTCCTTATAGGAACAATGCCAGGTTTTGTTATTTTAGGGGGCAAGTTAGGGCCCTATATCACTATGACACCAATGGCGGCGCAACCATGGTAGCACTGCCAAAAAATGTGTGGTTGGTTGCGCATCCGGGACGCCTGGTGAAACTCCACCATATATATCCACCATAAAGCTGTAGGTTTTGCTGGCAGGGCAACCATGGTTGCGCCACCATGGTGACCCAGTGAGATATAAGCCTGAGAGTGAGATACCTACACACAGAGAAAAAGCAGTGAATTATGTTTTAAAAAAATTCTAAGCGCTTGTATTTTGTCTTTTGTGTTGCAAACTGTGGGTCTTAAATTTTTTTTTTTTATTTTACTGTAAATCCCTAGTAGGTACTTATCGATGGAATGACAGTTCACTTCACCTAAGCTTTTACGATCCATAGCGACCATCAAAGATCCACGAATAACAGCCGGGACCAACGGCTTAGCGTGCTTTCCGAGGTACGGAAGGGTCTTGGTATATGAAGATGGTCACCCATCCACGGACCAACCGCGGCAAGCGTACTTAACCTGATCGATCGACCCGTACGGCTGTTATTACTTAGCCACAAGCCCCTCGAATCCTCGATAGCTTCTATGTCTTATAAATAAAATTAACAATTTGAAAACAAAATAGTTACTCACTGTAAAACCATTGTCTTCACAGAAACACTGACTTACTTCTTATTGAATTAGCTATTTCAATGCCTCTTTAAGTAGTCATTTCTATTGAACATGGATGTACGAAGAGTAAAACAATAACATAAATGGCTCTTTATTGTGAATTGCCGCATCATCATCATTGTCATTTCAGCCGAAAGACATCCACTGCTAGACATAGGCTTCCCCCAAGAACCACCACTTCGATCGGTTCCTTGTTTCTCGCAACCCGTGTATTTCTGCGGCCTTTACCAGGACATCGGCCCACCTTATGGGAGGCCTTCCAACGCGACGTCTTCCAGTATGCGGTCGCCACTCCAGAACCTTACGGCCCCATCGGCCATCTGTTCTGCGAGCAATGTGCCGCTGCTACTTATATATGTCGGTTACCTTGGTTCTCCTACGGATCTCTTCATTTCTGATTCGATCACGCAGGGAAACTCGCAAGCATGGCTCTTTCCATTGCCCTTTGGATGACTTTCAGCCTTCTAATGTTGCCCATTGTAAGCGACCACATTCAGTGCCATAGGCCATCACTGGCAACACACACTAGTCAAAGAAACACTTGTATAATGAGATGAGAAGATATTACGTAGCTTCCCAAACGCTGTCCAGCCGAGTCGGATTCGAAGACTGACCTCGTTCTCGAAGTTGGCCCTACCTAACTGGACACTTTGTCCTATTTTCATGAGGGAGGGTATTACATGGGCATTTGACATTCCCCTCGTTTTGTCCATGTTCATTTTAAGACCTACTCTTTCGGAAGCTCTACAGAGATCATAGAGCAATGTACTCAGGTCCTTCATGCATGACTACTATATCGGTGGCATTCCGAAGGTGAGTGATGCATTCGCCATTGATATTGATGCCAACCCCTTTCCAGTCCAGATCCTTGATGACATCCTCCAGTGCAGCGGTGAACAGTTTTGGAGAGATAACGTCTCTCTGTCCCATTAAGCAATGGGCAAGCTTAAATAAAATAGATAAGAGGACTGAGGATAGTTGTAATTTTGCTATCAAATCAGATTTTTCCAATAGTGAAAGGTGTAGTGGGACGTTTAAATTTAAAATCGTTTATTTAGATCATATAGAGTGATCAAAACTGCGTCTAACGTAGGTACCTATACAATTGGTAAATAACTCTCCAAAATTCTGAATAGGTACCATATCCATTTTACAATGACTGCTTACAAGAATAACTCTTTCCTCCTTGTATATTATAAAATCTGCAACAACTAAATTCGCAATTGTCTATATTGTTTATCTGAAAAAATAATAAACAAGTGGCTGTACGAGTAACACATACGAGTACTTACGTTTGTTATGAAATGAAACAAAATTGTTTATTCTGTAAATAAGATATCGGGATCACTTTTATACGTCTTATAACAGAAAAATATACTTATAAGCTAGGTTACTAGAGTCGATATTTCCTATCTGACTAACAAAGTAATGGCGAAACAAACTCAGGGTTAGTAGGTCTTTAGTCGTTAGTTAGTCGTTTCTGCAGTGCTTCGACTATGTTCGCAGAAGCGCACACTGATGGGTTTCATGCTCTTATAAGGAAGCAGTGTGCGTCGCTGCTGAGTCGTGTCAGGTCCAGTAACAACAGTATTATAAGTGTGTTCGCGGACAGGTGGGACTCTCCACTGCTGCGCCACTGGATACATTTGCATACGGCACTGTGAGTAGTGGAGAGTTCCTCCCGGTCCAAATGTGTATAATGTGTCCTTAACTGTTTTTATCTGCTTTTCTTTTTGTGTGCGTTGTTTTTGTTTGTTTTATTTTTGATGTGTTTGTAAAATGTGTGTGTTGTGAAATATGGACATTGTTCTGAATTAAATGTTATTATTATTATTATTATTATTATTATTTACTCTGGTGCAGAATCTGCTGCACAAAAAAAAATCGGTTAAATTAAACTTCAATTTCGGAAGTCGGTGTCGTTGGGTTCGCAATTTCGTTGTTTGCCACCGACATCCGAAATTAAAGTTATTTTTCACTTGGTAGTGTCTTTTTTATATTTTTGTTATAACTAATGAACCAATTTTGATGTTTCTTTCATTAACGTGGTCTACATACTTTCAGGAAGGTTTTAGTACATAATAAATATTAATATTATAATAATTTTATTCATTAGGTAATTATTATTATGTACGAAGTTAGTTATATGCATAAATGTACTGCATCTCCGGCATTTCTATGCGAATTTTGATGATTCTTCTAGTCAGTGTCTTCAATTCTTCAATGCACCTTAGCTTGGCACCGCTAAGCTGCTACTGTATATCTATGTATTGTTTTCAATGGATAAGGTATGCCTCAGAGGTGGTCCCATATAAATTTTATTAACATTGCATGAGTAGTTTTTGAGTTAGCTTCAATAATACGAATTTTTTCCACTTACTTCCTTACTAATAAACGTATTACCTATATCAGATGAATAGTTACACATTGGATTCTCTCTTTCAGTCGTCAGTAGTTTGACTTTCGAAAGAAGAAGACAAAGCGTTGTGTAACTATACAGACGCTATACAACGTTTATTAGTAAGGGGGTTAGTTTATATTGATGATGTTTTAATAACTTCCTGACACTGATATTTACATAGCAAGTAGTTTTAATTTGTTGGGTAGGTACATTTAAAAAGTGAAAAATAAAAACTTTTTTACAAAAAAAAACAATCGACTTCCAAAAAAACACTACTAAGTGAAAGATAACTTTAATTTCGAAAGTCGGCGTCGGTTGTTTTTTTTTTTTTGTAAAAAAGTTTTGTGTATATGTACTTATGTACTATGCCTTACTATACTTCATTTTTTCTTGCCTTATTCTTGCATTTTATAGTTATTTCCTATCTATCTACCCTATGATATGTCGCATCTACCATGTTTTGTATCTGCATCACCCTAAAAGGTTGACTGGTAGAAATTGCCTCAGGCATTAAGTCCGCCATTGTACAGTATGTATTTTTTTACTTGTGCATAAAATTTTAATAAATAAATAATCTTTAAACCGGCTTACCTACATATTTTTACTTACCTGTTAGGTCCGATAACATCCAAACAGTAACAGTACCGCTACTTGGCGGCGGAAATACTCAGGTAGATAGTTCCTTCACTACCTACGAGGTATTAGGTATGCATTATACTTACTATACTGTTACAAGACTTCCTGGGTACGAATGCACCTATATTATCAAAACAGTTGGATATTTCAACCATACCCACCCGTCCATACTAATCCATATACTTCCATACTAATATAATAAATTCAAAAGTAACTCTGTCTGTCTGTATGTTACATTTTCACGCCTAAACCACTGAATGGATTTCGATAAAATTTGGCAGAGAGATAGATTGCATCCCGGGGAAGGACATAGGATACTTTTTATCCCGATATTCCCACGGGATCGAGACTTATGCGGGTGAAACCGCGGGGCGCAGCTAGTATTATATAAAATAACCCTATATGAGGCATGGGTATGGCATACCATGAAGCCCTGAGCAAGGACACCGTCAGACCGTCTATAATTACGCCATGACCGGATGACCTGTGGCACCCTATTTTTACGCACTGTTTGGTTGCATCACACACCTAATTAGCTATTGAATTCAGAAATATAGGTCAGATCCGCCATTGCTTGCTTCTTGTTACCCATAACTTGTAATAATATAAAAAACTTGCTTCATGTGATATTATTATAAAAATTAAGGCATTTCATTATTTTTTAAAACCGATTTCAACAAAAGGAGGAGGTTATCAATTTGGTTGATTTTATTTTTTTAGGTATGTCTTTTACCTCAGGACTCCGTTATTTATAAGCCCATTTGCAAAATTCTTTTTTTATTTAAAAGGATATACTTTCAGATTAGTCCCATTGTCATCAGGTCAGGATCTGATGATGGGATCCTGGAGAAATCGAAGGAACTCTTCAAATATTATAGGCACACCTATAGCGATTTGGGTATTTTTTATAGTAACTCGTGCATTTCCTCTCGGAAATCACCATTTGGTGAAGTGGAACTGATTATGAAGACCACAGATGGCCACATATGGAACTACTCATTAATAAGTATTTCACGGGTTGCGATTCAATTACTTTAATATGGTTGTTAAGCAATTTATGCTCGTCACAATGCGAACGGTAAAATGGGGCTGATGGTGAAATACCAGGAGAACTCCTCAACAATTAACGTCCCTGCATCGAGAAAAGCAATATTTTGTAAAAGGCGATGAGCAAGTTGGCATAAGGCTATTGTAACTTAGATAAATTACAAACAGACCCACTAAAAAGCGAGAAATAAAAAGTTTTTACCAAAAAAAAAACCGACTTCCAAAAAAAAACACTGCAAAGTGAAAAATAACTTTAATTTCGCAAAAAACTAAAAACCAGATCCAAAGACACCGACCTCCGAAATTACCTAAAGTTATTTTTCACTTTGTAGTGTTTTTTTTAGAAGTCGGTTTTCTTTTTTTAAGTAGTAGGTCCACCATCGCGGCAACTTTTTTATCTTTGATTTGAGTAAGAGTTCTACTCGGACAAACTAACTTCAATATGAACGAGTCGAACGTTCACTACTACGTAGAATATGTACGGAGAGGTTTGCCAAGTTAGCTGTGCGGTTCATTTGTTTTCCAGCATTTGTAGGGGCTGTTCAGTGTACGCAAGGCGATTTGAGGGGGGAGGGGGTCCAACAAGTCTTAGTTTTTCTTATGTGGGGTTGGGAGCGGTCTAGACTGTTCTTACGTAAGATCATAAAAGTAAACAGAAATTATAAGTGTCTAATTTTTCACTACTTTTTCCTTGCAATCTTGGTAGATACTGATCTTACGTAAAAATGAACAGCCCCGAATCGTGCGTAGAATAGAATACTCTTTATTATGTACACCATATAAATTACAGACATAAATAAAGAAACTTTACAATGGGTGACACAATGGGCGGTCAGTTCGACAACATCATTGCGGTATTTTACTTTATTGAGGAGAAACATTTTTCGAACATATGAAGCAATGGATTAGCAATATCCTTCAAAATTATTCATTGTGATTGAAAGTGTGCTACGCAATCAGGGTGCAGGTAGCGACTAGCTATCAACGACAAGAGAGTACTCATTTGTCGCAGCGACAAGAGCTATCAAAGAGATTTCTCTCGCTCAGCGACACTCGCTTAGCGGACAGAACACCCGCTGAGAGACTCACGAGAGGTACTACATACGAAAACGAGCCCGTAATCGCTCGTCCATCAGACCCTGACGACCCCATTACCCTCCTCCAGGAGAGTAACAGGGCAACCAGTACAGTATTAAAAAACAAAAACAAAAAACCGACTTCCCGACCTCGCCGACGAGGTCCCTCGCGACGTCCCTATTAAATACCCCCCCCCCCCCCCCCCCGACCCTTGCTCGATGAAGTGCCAGCCCGCGCCGCAGCTGAGCCTATAGCTTTAAATTCCCGACTGTGACCTCTGAGTTTGTTTCGGCATTTCTTCTCAGAGCAGTCAGATAGGAAATGCCGGCCCCATCAAACTTAAATAATAAAAATCTGATCCAGCCTGTCCCATCTTGCTGCCCTCTCCAGCGACGCCCTAAGCCGAGGTTCATACCCCACAGGGGGTGCCCTTAGCGTGTAGTCGCTTAGTATAGTTGATATTCGCCCTGGCTGGAGGCTTGGATAGTCAGGTTAAGTAGTCACGACCTCTCAAGGTCAACTACGAGATGCCATTAAAAAAATATATATATATCGCTCGTCGGCGTCGCGCACTCGTTGCTCGCTAACTCGTTTTTGTTTGCTAGCTCTACAGCGAGTAGAGCTAGCAAGTAAAAACGACTTCGTCTCTTATCATTATCAATCGCTGACGGTGGGAGAGGTGCCTAAGTACCTACACGTGCGTAGTTCAGCCGTGGTATATATTATACCTATCATTTTTAGTCCGTGTATTGCCCATGTTCCACCCGCTTGGTTCACCGATACAAAACTTTATTGCACCATTATACACACTAATTACCAAACTACATACTGCAAGTGTGTATGAGAGGAAACCTAATCTAGTTCTATTTGCAATACTTACAAAATTTTAGAAGAAACAGTGAGAGAACACCAGGTACAAAAAGATATTACATGGCATAAGTACCTGCAAGCTGCCTCAAACATTACGCATGTAATCCTCAGATGGTTAGGCAGTGGGGTATATATGTATGTCGCATCCGGTCATTCGTTTGACTAATCGGAACGCCAGCGCCATCTGGCGGCGCTTGACAGAGTCTAGCCTGAGTTCATGGGGAGTACAAGAGAGCGTGCAACGTGGTGGAGCGGCCCTCTTGGACATCGGACATCGGACGAACAACATGCGCTCAGAAACTGTCCCGCGTTCCGTATCTGGTTGTATCGTGTACCTATAGTGTGTGATTTGCTAGTGTGATTAAATTGTTCGTGAAATTATAATCTAATTTGAACTGCAAACCGTTTTTCTATTGCGCAATAACCAACACATACCCATAGTTCGCCCACAGTAGTTGAAATATGGCTGATAATAACGAGACACACATGCCTTCTCCGTTATGTACATATGTATGTATAGAACATCCCTATGTAACAGGGGCGAACCTATTGCCACAACAACCGGACACATCAAGACTCCGGGCTGTTATTGAGAAATTCCTGACGGAGAACCTAATAACACTTTTTCCTAAACAGTAAAATCATAAGTACTCATAATTCATTCATTAGTGCTATTTATTCTCTCTTTACACTTGGTTCACTTGGTAGCCTTAGAAATTAAGAGTTTTAGTTTAAAGGAAGCAGTGGGTGTAGTAATAAAGGTACGATGTAACTATAATAACGTCATTAAATATGTTGTCGTTAAACAATCACTGAAACTAGCATTTTTGTAGGAACTCAAAATATTTTAATAGCTATAATTTATAAATAACCGAACATAGTCTATCCTTTTTGAGGCGGACGATAAGTCGTGCTTCTTAGCACTGGCGGTATGTGGCGGTCTAGCGTGGGCCGCGGCGGTATTGTGGGTTCAGGCTCCAAGCGAGGGAACAGCTCCAACACCCCGGATATCACCAGCGTAAAGGTAAAGATGACTATAGCCGCACCGAGTAAACTCCTGGAAACGTGCAAAACAAACGTTACAGATATAGGACTTACTCTTCACTCATCAACTGTATGCGGAAAATTTATCGCTTTTTTTGAGTTGTGAGAAATTTTGTAAAAATCTTTGGATTTTTTCGAGTCTTCCCAAAATATAATTTTTCAATAAGAGAAAACAATACATTCTCATTCATAAATGAATGTAAAATTAAACAATAAAACACATTACTGAAATTAAGTTATCGAGAAACATCCCTTGAACCGAGTACTCGGAATTTCAACTTAAACTCAGGATAAAAAAAGGCTTCCAACTTTCAAACTCAAACTCAAAGCATTTATTTCAATTAAAACAATTACAGGCACTTTTGAATTGTCAAGGGGTCGGTCAGTCAGAAAGATGAAGCTAGTTGCCCATTCCAAAGCGTAGGTACCTATGGAGAAGAACGGGCAAGAAACTCCATGGACACTTTTAAATCAAAATAATATGGTTACAAAGTTTTGGTTACATCATTCATGTTAAAAATTATACATGTGAGAACGATGCAGAACGTTAAAAGCGTCCATAATGAAAAGATGAGAAAAAACAACAATTCAGATCTATACTTCTATACTTAATATTATAAAGAGGTAATGTTTGTATGTTTGTAAGTTTGTATGTAGGGGGTAATCTCTGGAACTACCAGTCGGATTTGAAAAATTCTTCTTGCATTTGATAGCGCAATTCTTGAGGAAGGCTATAGGCTATTTAACATCACGCTATGACCCTTAGGAGCCGAGCAAAAAGAAAAAAAAGTCAAAAAGAACGTTAAGTGATAGCGCGGGCGGGTGATGCGATACGACGGGGTGGCTCGGGGGAAACAAGAAGTTTCACGCGAACGAAGTCGCGGGCTGAAGCTAGTATTAAAATAAAATAAGCCATGGCAGCAAAGAGATGCAGTCCCTACTGACGGCGCCCGTTCACGAACATGACGCGTGTAAATGCACCATTCAGCTCAACCATTTTGAAGGGAGCTAAATGATCCAACACTATTTCCACAATTTCCACATCTTTATCAAAATTTCTTAAGTAATACTCAAATTAAATTAAATACTCACGACGCAAACATTTTGCTTGCACAATCACTGACTAGATAAATTGTAATCTCTCGGCGGCTCCATAAATAGCCAAAATAAAACATGGAACTACGAAAGATAAACTTTTTCATGTAAGTAGGAGCAGGTATCCTACATTAAGGGAAGTACTCTCTAAGTCCGTCAACGGAGATACGGGCCCGTCCAAAAGCAGTGGGGGTCCCTTTGATTATACACAGTGGGTCCTTCAAACATTGTGACAATTTATAATTTTCGGGCGGGCAGTAATATATCGGATCCACTGTCATCGTGTTGTTATTAATTATTCGTTTGGGGCCCGAAGTAATCTTATGCAATGATACGGAGTAAGAAACGCCCGTAATTTCGGCTGAAAGTACGGATTTCGAGCTGAAGTAGACCTCTAGGTACAATCGTATCGGTCATAGTGGGATATCACTGTTACTACTTAACATTTATTTCTGAGCTCAGTAAACTCAACTAGAGTTAAAATTATAAAATTAAATAAAATTAATGGAATAAAAAAAACATGATCATAAATAAAATAAAATGTATTAATAAAATTAATTAAATACATTAGTGTAAATTAAGTTAGGTAAGTCAATAAATGTAAGAAAAAACAACTAGGTATCTATGACACACAACATCACACAAGTCGAACTAAGTACCCAATGTACCCATGTAATTGCAGTTATCAATTAATTCTACACTAACTTTGCCATATCCATTTTGCAATGACCGTGTAAGAACAACTTTTACATCCTTGATGAAGATTATAAATATCACTACTGTAGTTAGATTACGTATTGCTTATTAAACTCGCGCGTACAAAATAAACAAGCTTTGTTACGTTGTTTAGCGTTTCATAATAATCGGTATTGTTTTGCAAACGTTACCTTTAGTTTAGATTCTAAGTAGTGTGTCACCGTAATTATCTCATTATGTTTGGAAGCTATTAAACCTATTCCGGACTCGTTATAACTTAGGGCCCGCTCACACGTACTACATCCACACCACATCGCAGCGACGAAGGCAAGCAGTGGTTACTTAACTTCTTGCAGTTGCGTTGTCGCTAGTAGTTGCGATGTGGTTACCCGTTACTTTGTGGCTAGTGTTTGCAGACAGACAGATCGTTGTTTGCGATGTGGCCGGCCACTGCTGCGCGGTCTCGCTGGTGGTTGCGTTGTGGTGTGGCTGCGACGTGGGCTTGATTTGGTTGGTATCGCCCACTCAGTTGATTTTGGCGGTAATCCGTAAAAAAGTCCATGTGAAGTCGTTGTGTTTCATACAAATTAACGCCCATCCACGTGTTGTCGTTGTGGTGTGGTTGTGGTACGTGTGATCGGGCCCTTAATACAACAAAGTTTTATGGGTATTTATAATCCTATCGACTTATTTCAAAATCATTAACAATTAACCGAATTGAGATAATGTGGTGACATTAAAGCCTATCAGTGACGGCACAGTATAATAAAGTGATTATACTGTGGTGACAGGTTCTTTAATACATTCTAATGACTGTTATAATCACTACTTACCTACTTTAATCTGTTTAATTTATGTTCTTTCTGTGCTAAGTTTAATCACGTTATACATTATTTAAATGGCTGTTCCAGTTTTTAAACACAGCACTAAAGTTGTACACAGCACGGTTCGGGTTACTAGTGTACTAAATATAAGGATTGTTTTATTACAATGAAGAAATCGACTGTGACACAATGTCTCTTCCTGATCTTACTGAGTTATGTGTTCGAAGAAACAACCTCTGTAATATATGCCAGTAATACGGAAACTATCAATCTTCCACAGGGAATAGTTAAAGGATCTTACGACTGGTTCAAAAATCATAGAAAATTTTTGGGAATACCGTACGCTTCAGTGACAGAAAGATTTCAGGTAAGTACCTAGTGTTTATTTTTCATTAAAAAAATGTAAGCTAATGTAGATAGAGGCGGGCCGCAACTCAACGCATTGTAAAAATCCTCCTTCATCACTTTCATACATTTCCCATGAATTAAGTATGCATGTACACTAGTGGGGCCGCACTGCACTTTTTGTATGAAAATGTGCGCTTGGCATCAAAAATGTGGCTTCTTAGTAGCAGCAAGGAATCTGGATATGTGGCCTGTAAATGGCAATACGCTCGCCTTCTATGGGACTAAAAAATAACTGGTGATATGTAGGCGTGGTGTTATGTATCTACTTAAACTTACAATAGATACTGCAATTGGTGATACTACTCGCAATATCACAGATACTGCTGCTCTATGTTTCCAGAGATTGACATTCGTAATTTTTTTTTCCACCAGGACCCTGGGAATCCTCCTTCATGGAATGGCACGCTTACCGCAAACCGTGGAAACATAATGTGTAATCAGTACGTTGAAGCTTTGAAAACACCTGTTGGTCAAGAAGATTGTTTGGTGCTGAATGTGTTCACACCGCCCTCCCTGGAACAAGAGACTTTTCCTGTAATGGTTTTCATACATGGAGGGGGCTTTTACTCGGGCAGCAATTCTGAATTAATTTATAATCCAAAATATTTAGTGAAAGAAAAAGTTATTGTTGTTACTGTAAACTATCGTCTCGGGGCATTTGGTTTCCTGTGTCTGGGACTCCAAGGCGCTCCAGGGAACGTCGGTTTGAAAGACCAATTAGCTGCTTTGAAGTGGATACAGAATAATATAGCCTACTTCGGAGGTGATCCAAATTCCGTCACAATATTTGGTGAAAGTGCTGGAGCAGTTTCTGTCCATCATTTACTTCTTACCCAGTCTGCCAATGGATTATTTCATAGGGCCATTATGC
Organism: Amphipoea lucens; assembly: GCA_947508005.1. Taxonomy (NCBI): domain Eukaryota; kingdom Metazoa; phylum Arthropoda; class Insecta; order Lepidoptera; family Noctuidae; genus Amphipoea; species Amphipoea lucens. The sequence continues at coordinate 9,786,881 of OX382364.1, read as the reverse complement.
AAAGTGGATCAGTTCTGATGCCACAGGATTTTGGTTACCAACCCGTTGAAAGCGCGTCTAAGGTAGCTTCGCGTTTAGGCTATAACACGTCAGATCCAACTGAACTATTGAAAATATTCAAAAATTCAACAGCTAACGATATTGTGAAAGCTTCCCATGTTGATCAATCTAATAACGCATTCGCGCCCTACTTTTTTACACCATGTGTGGAGACCGCTGTTACGAGCAGGAGACCATTGATAACGGAACAACCAACACAATTACTTCATAAACTTGGTCTTGATGTACCAGTTATCATTGGCTTCAATAATAAAGAAGGCATTTATTGGGCGACACATTATGTTTCTCAAACTCTTGACAAACTCAAAGCAAGTTTCGATCATATAATACCGTCTTACTTGCTGTTTGAAAAAGATAGTGATAAAACAACGTTCATTGATGATGTCGTTACGTTTTACTTTAGCAACAGAACGTTAACTAACGGTTTAATAGAATACTTTACTGACTGTTTAGTTGCATTTCCAATAATGGTTTCATCTGAGGGTTTTCTTCGACATCCCACCAGAACAGTATATAACTATTATTTTAAATATGATTCGTTCAGAAACTTGAATAAATTTCTAACCCGGCTACCAACAACACCAGGAGCGTGTCACGCGGACGAATTATTTTACATATTCCAACCAGCCATCTTCTCTGTGCTGCCTTCCACTGTTAATGATGCTGCAACAATTAAGACTATGACAACGTTATGGACCAGTTTTGCTAAAACTGGGTAAGTTCTATACATCTTACAATTTATTTTGTCCTTAAATTTTTATTTTTGTAATGTAACCTTAAAACTATTGCTTCTAGGATGCCCTTAAAATCTAATATTACTTGGAGATCTGGTGGAGGGCAATTGGAATTTCTTGAAATAAATAAAGAAATCCAAATGACGACGTTACCGAATGAAGATCGGATGAAGTTTTGGAGGAACACCTTTGAAAAGTATGGAAGAAAATAAATAAATATCAATATGTGACTATTTTTAGTTTACATCCTTTTTTTATTTAGGTACAGCATTACATGGTTATACAGGGTGAAATACTATACAGGGGATAATAATATACCAGGGGAGCAGTGGTAGCCCAGTGGTATCGGCCGCGACTTACGAGTTGTAGGTCGTAGGTTCGAACCCAGACAGGCGCTTTACTTTGTGTAAATTATTTCATCACCACTGCTCTCAAAACGGTGAAGGAAAACATCGTGAGGAAACCGGCATGTCCTAGAACCAAAAATTCAAAGACATGTGACATCTACCAACCCGCACTGGGCCCGCGTGGTGGATTACGGCCCACTCCCTCTCACAGAGAGGAGGCCTGTGTCCCAGCAGTGGGAACATTATAGGCTGATGATGATGATGATGATGACAGGGTGAAATTGAAAACATGCGACAAATCGAAATGGGAGATTGTACTCATCATTATGAACAACTTTTACTAGGGGACCAAACCTGAAATCGCGAAAAAAAAAATCAGCTGTTCCCTACATTTTGACGAGTTATGCGATCATAAATGTAGGGAACAGCTGATTTTTTTTCGCGATTTCCGGTTTGGTCCCATAGTAAAAGTTGTTCATAATGATGAGTACAATCTCCCATTTCGATTTGTCGCATGTTTTCAATTTCACCCTGTATTAAAAATGCACAATTGCCTCCGGCCTCTAACCTATACAAAGGAACATACTCAGATCAAGGAATCTGACCATTTGTTTGACGAATTGTTAAACAAAAATTATAGCCTATATTCCATAACAACAATAGACCTAACAGATTCTAAACAACAACTATAACAACTATAGTCATAAAATGAGTCACAATAAAATAAAAAAATATGCAAGCCTGAATAAAATCATTAAAAAATGTAATAAATTTAAGAAGTTACAGCAAAAACATTATTCTAAAAATATTCAATTAAGGAAAGAACGTGTTACTTTTATTAATAAGTTGAAGAACTATCAAATTAAACTAGAAGATAGTATAAATATTTATGAAATAGACACTCAACGCTTACAAACCGAAATTCAAGTTCTTGTTGACCCACTAAAGTCCCTTTACAATAAATATGTATACTCTCGCCACCAAATTAAGGAACACATCCTTGCTACATACGAGTTGGTAGACAGAGTGGACTGGCTGACCCTCAGCAACACTCAGTGTACTTGTCGGAGGGGATCCAACCTTGATGCTCTGCAGCTTGAGGCAACGGAGGACCCATCCCAAGTTGTGAGTGCTCTGGAGTGTATCCCCATCCAAGATATACCTGTTATTGTGCAAGAATTATCTCTAGCAGTACAGTCGGCAGCTAGTAGTGTTTCTTCTTGTAGTAGTCAAGTATGTTATCAGTCAGTTACCTATGTTTTCAGATAGTATAGGAAGAGGTTTATGGAAATTAGTAACAACTTTAGTTTTACTAGTCAAAACTATTGTTTACCTGGGACATCCTTCAAAGAAATAATGACATCAATTACAGGAAATCAATATGATTCAAATACCAACATTACTGTATTTGTAGATAATAGTTCACAGGTCAAAAAAGGAGATTATATCACTGACAGTGTTTCTGAGCTTTTAAAGATAAATTGTAATAAAAATTATTTTGTGTGCTTTTCTATATTTTGAGAGGTTATCAAATAGAAAAAAAAAAACTATTTTACAAATAATGCTTAATAAGCATATGCATTTCTTAGTGAGTCACTACAGTGACAAACTTATATTTTTTGACACCAACAGTTTTGTTGATAAGTTGAAAATTTGAAATCAAGCATCTTACAAGGATAAACTGACGAAATTTGGCATGACTTCCTTGTCTAGTCGAAGAGAATTGTCGGATTGTATATTCATGTACAAAATTTTGAACAATATGATAGACTGTCCGAAGCTCCTGAGTAGGATTAATTACAGGGTCCCTGCTAGATATCCCCGCATCCGTATCACTCCTTTCTATCCCCCGCGCCGAAAAACCGTGTACGGAGCAAATTCCCCGCTGCCAAGAATGTGTAGGCTCATGAACGAGTGCAGTGATCTAGTAGATGTGCATATGGACTCACTTGGTCGGTTCCGATCTAAACTTCTCGATCATTTGTCTCGCATTCGCAGGTAATAATAGTGTCAGTGCGCTCATATTTTTTTTTTTCTATTATTATTTTTTTTTCCTTCTTGTACAAAATAATTGTGTAACTACTCTACTTTCAGATTGTTCACTTAGTAGGTAATAATAAGAAAATGCAGTATTTACCTATAACTGTTTGTTACATTTAGTTCTGTATTTTATGTTGTTTCCTGTGATTTCTGTAGTGTATACGAACGTTGGTGAATCTAAATAAATAAATCGACAAGGAATCGATAACCGAAGCACTGTAGCACTAATGCTATAACTATTTACAATAATTGTACGAAGGAAAATCCATGTGTCACTTTGGCAAGTTCTCGTTCTAATGTGGAGTCCACAAGTAGTGGGATTGGGATATCATTGCCTGATGATGGCATGGGAGTCTTAGGGCTCAGTTTAGTAAGCGACTTCAAATAAATGGTGTCATTTCACTCGGTTTAAAAGTAAAACTGGGTGTACCATAAGGCTCGATATTAGGTCCTTTCCTCTTTTTAGTGTATATTAATGATCTACCCCATTTTTTAAAAACCCAACCACAAATGGTGTTATTTGATAATTATACTTCCTTGATTTTTTAAATTAATAAACGTGCATCAAATCTCGACGACGTAAATAATGCCCTACTGCAGATCAAAAATTGGTTCACTGCTAATAATTTAGTGTTAAATGGGAAAAAAACGAAGTGCATAAGATTTTCTTTACCAAATGTCAAAAGTAGTAATTGTGAGATAGTATTGAGTCAAGAAAAACTCGAATTCGTCGATGAAACTGTTTTCCTGGGGATCAGGCTCGACTCAAGGCTTCAATGGGGTCCTCATTTAACACCCCTTGCAGGACGGCTAAGTTCATCAGCATATGCTGTGAGAAAAATCCGTCAATTTACTGATAATAATAATAATAATATCTTTATTTAATCTGACTACATTGGTCCACTGGTTAGTACACAAACAAACTTATCAACTATGTGTTAGTATCTATTAACTAAGTAGGTAATTATTATTTAATATTTCATCCCTGCCACACGAGCAACCGGACAGAGTGTCTCACTACCGGCGCATCGTGCTGTTCAGCTAGGGTTTTCAAGATACTGTTGCGGCTAGCCCTCATTCTGCCTATTAAGGATGCGGTCTTTTTCCTCATAACAGCATAAAAGTCGTCAGTTCGTGCTGCAGCAAACATGCTTGACGCACTGCAGAACCTGGGCAACCTCAACAGCACCCTGAAGCCATTATTATATTGCACACACAGAGCATCTAGCGCCCTCCGCGTATAGCTGACCCACAAACCGCTCGTGTAGAACCCTTGACAATAAGCTTTAAATAGAGTTATTTTAACTTCGTTACTACAACGAGCAAATCTGTGAGCCAGCATGTTGCATCTGGCTGCTAGTGCCCTGCGCTCGCGATCCATATCTACCTGATTTTTGAGGTCCTCGGTGACATAATGTCCTAAGTATTTAAATTGGGCGACCCTTTTAAGGGTTCGTCCATTGAGGGACATTAAGGGCTCGTAATTTAAATGTTTCCCCGAAGCAGCAAAGATCAGATACTCACTTTTAGCAACATTGTATACCAGGCCGTGGACTGCTGCATACCTTTCACAGACGCTCAGCATGTCCCTGATTGAGCCAGCCGTTGGACCCAACAGCACCATGTCATCAGCGTAGCTTAAATTATTAACGCTAACGCCACCTATTCTGCATCCAACTGGTCTGCTGCTGAGTTCAACGATCAACTCATTTACATATAGGTTGAAGAGCTTCGGGGAGGTTAACCCCCCCTGCCTCACCCTACATTCCAACCTATACGCTTCAGATAGAACGTCTCCCCAACGAACTTGGTTTAACTGGTTAGAGTACCAGTACTGGAACAAGCCCGTCAACTCCGATGGTACACCCGCTCCCCTGAGCTTATTCCAAAGACATCATATGACACAACTGATGTTGATACTATTTTAGTTACTTTCATAATATTATGTCGTACGGTATTTTACTATGGGGACGGGCTGCAGACGGTAGTCTATTTTTATTCTGCAGAAAAGAGCCATCAGAGCCATTTAGTTCAACCAGGTTTCAGGCTGGCTAAAGTAGACTCATCTTTCATGGGCTACTGTTTAAATTGTTACAATAAAATACCTACCGACATACTTCAACTGAATGAAACGAAATTTAAATATTGTATAAAACGCACACTATGCAGCTAAACATATTATAGATTGGGGGATTACATCGCTGATAAAAATGCTAGGCTAAACGCTGGTTCTGCTCCATAAGGACGAACAAATAAATTGATTAGCATTGGAAAACACTGTTGGAGCTGCTGAAGATTTTAAAATACTATTTTTGCATTATATAAACCCAATCTCCTAGTATTGAATTTAATTGCATAGCACGCATGTGTAAGTACTATGTACATACTTTAAAGCTACTATTTACTGGTGTTAAAGGTATATCCACCTCCATGTACGTTAGTACTGGCTAGATGAAATACTGTCTACGTAAGAGTTGACATATATGAGATTCCATTTTCCACATTGTTCTTAGATAAACCTTTATACCTTCCTAATAAATGTTTAACATCATAACCTGGGTTTTCGCTCTGCAGACCTCCAACAACTGGGTACATCTTTCATTGAATTTAATGTGCCCTGGCGGCTGAGAGTATGTCGTGCTAACTCAAATGTCTCGCTGATGGTGGCGCATGTGTTGGATCATTTAGCTCCCTTCAAAATAGTTGAAAGCAGGAATGAAATTATCCGGAAAAGAACCGGAGTTACCGACAGCTTGCAGAGTAAGCAAACTGAAGTGGCAGTGGGCTGGCCATGTCTGTCGAAGGTCTGATGGCCGGTGGAGCAGACGAGTCCTGGAGTGGAGACCGCGTACCGGCAAGCGTAGTGTGGGACGCCCCTCAGCTAGATGGACAGACGACCTAAAGAAGGTGGCTGGGGTAGACTGGATGCGGAAGGCGGAGGACAGGGTGCTGTGGCGCAGTCTGGGAGAGGCCTATGTCCAGCAGTGGACTGCGATAGGCTGAGTTGATTGATTGATTGAAAATGGTTAAGCTGAATGGTGCTAATACATGCGTCATACTCGTGAACGGGTGCCGTCAGTAGGGACTGGTCATCTCTTGCTGCCATGGCTTATTTTAATTTAATTTAATATTGTTTTTTTTTTTCGTCTTTTCATTATGGACGCTTTTAAGGTTCTGGAGCGTTCTCACCTGCAAAATTTTTAATATGAATGATTTAACCAAGACTTTGTAACCATATAATTTTGATTTAAAAGAGTGTCCATGGAGTTTCTTGCCCGTTCTTCTCCATAGTTACAGTCAACAAAAGAGTTAAGTATGCAGGATCGTCGGATATAGTTGAAGTTTAGTAAGAAACCGATGGATGTTCTCGAATAAAATTTGATTTTATTAATAGAAAACAATCAGCTCTTTTATCAATGTAAATTTTAGTCGACAACACCCATTGGTTTCTTACTAAACTTCAACTATATCCGACGATCCTGCATACTTATCTCTTTTGTTGACTGTACCTACGCTTTGGAATAGGCAACTAGCTTCATCTTTCTGACTGACCGACCCCTTGACAATTCAAAAGTGCCTGTAATTGGTTTAATTGAAATAAATGCTTTGAGTTTGAGTTTGAAAGTTGTTTAATGTGAGTACTTATAAAGTGTATACAAACCTGAGGCCTCCCACTACTCCTGCTCCCTGTAATTTTTTTTTTAAATCATTGCTTCTCTGTCATATTAACTACTAGCTTCTGCCCGCGACTTCGTCCGCGTGAAATTCGTACTTTCCTCTAAAAGTTTCGAAAATGTATGTTGGTATGATCTTTATAATTAACTTAAATAAATAAGTATTCGGGCCAATTTTTAAGTTTATAGAACAAAGGAATCAGATTTTTCAAAGAAACTATCCCCGCTTTTCACCCCCACAGGGGTAGAATTTTGAAAAATCGTTTAAGATGTGTTCATAACTTGACTCAAAGTTTATTTATACCAATTTTCGAGCTAATCAAGCCACGCAGTAAAATCCTCACCTTTAAAATTAACTACCTCTTTTCATACAGTTAGGGGTAGATTTTCGAAAAACCCTGATACACGTTATTAATTATTTTTAGTCCTTAGTATAAATACTGAGTTTCAAGTTAATCAGACAGGGCGTTAAAATTCTTCCATACAAATTTTAACACCCCCCCATTACCTCTTTAGGGGGTATTTTATAAAAACGAAAAATTCCAAACTTCATAATTTACTTAGTATTCGTGCCAAGTTTCAAGGTTATTAACTTAATAAATAAGATTTTTCATACAAACAAAATCCCCCCTTTTCACCCCTTTAAAGGTTGAATTTACAAAAACCCCTTCTTATTCGATACTTACTCTGCACAAAGAACACAACCTCCAAAACTCATGTCCCTAGGACCAGCGGTTTAGACTGTGCGTTGATATTTCAGTCAGTTCGTTCATCCCCCTTTGGGGGAAAAATTATCAAAAACGCTGAGACACATATAAATTAATTTTCAATCGTTAGCCTAAATACAAAATTTGAAGACCCTAACTTTCAAACTGACGGACTTTCATACACAACTTCATCCCCCTTTTTAACCCTTTGGGGTTGGAATTATCAAAAACGCTGAGACACATATAAATTAATTTTTAGTCGTCAGCCTAAACACAAAATTTGAAGATCCTAACTTTAAAACTGACGGACTTTCATACAAACTTTCATCCCCTATTTAACTCCCTTAGGGGTTGAATAAAAAAAAATCCTTCTTAATTCCTTGTCTACATTATAAAGGGAACCATTGTGTAAAATTTCAAAATAAATACCTATAACTACTTTAATTAATAAAAGTACCTACGCTTAATAATTTGTAATTTGAACGAATATTTAAACACTACCAAAACAACTAATATGTGGTCCTAACTTTAGCTACCTTACACTTAAAATCTAAGTGACTATTTAAACTAAAATATTCTTATAGAATTATAACCAGAAATATATACAACTCACAACAAAAAAGAAATGAAAATAAAGCTGAAACGCCAGTGCAATACTATCTACCTATACCTACTTCACTTAAAAATAAATACTTATAACTACTTTAATTAATAAAAGTACCTACGCTTAATAATTTTTAATTTGAACGAATATTTGAACACTACCAAAACAACTCATACCTATTTTACAAAATAACAACAAAAGAAATTCAAATAAACTATTTAAAGACTAAAAGTCGCGCTGATAAGCACGGTTTCTCAATATCAATTATTGTCTGTCAATAAGGTCGAACGCTCTGAACGCATCAACAGCCAAATATTGTGAATGAAGCTCGCTCTCGTCGACCTCCCGCCATAGAACTATTATTACTTAGTACTTTATCTCAGTGCCTCCCGCCTTTTTATACCCTACCGCCGCGCCGCCGCGACCCGTGTCGAGCGCGGCAACCGTTACACAAAAATAATCCTTATAGCATGATTCAGTATTCACGATGGCGATGCGCGATGGCTTATTTCATGTATAAGTTTGGTGTTTCTATACCGATTTCTATGATTCTTTTTTTATTGAATAGGTAATAATGTTAACTTTTTTAAATTAGGGATGAGTGAGAGTATTATAAACGTAAGAGTAAACAAATATAATCAGAATGCTCCGAACTGCTAAGCTATCAGGAGTTACACGTGTTATTGTGAGTCAACCATAAAAGATAGACATATGCTGTTGCGGGATATTTTTTAGACAATTTTATGTAGAATATTTCCGTCATACATGATTTCTATGTAACTTTAACCATTAAGGCTGCACACGCGACGGAAGCTTAAAAAATGGAGTAACTTCTCCCGTTTTCCCAACATTTCCCTTCACTACTCTGCTCCTATTGATTGTAGCGTGATGAAAAGTATACTATAACCTGCCCAGGAGTATTAAGAATAATTGTACCAAGTTTCGTTAAAATCCGTCCAGTAGTTTTTGTTTCTATAAGGAACATACAGACAGACAGACAGACAGACAGACAAAAATTTTACTGATTGCATTTTTGGCATCAGTATCGATCACTAATCACCCCCTGATAGTTATTTTGAAAATATATTTCATGTACAGAATTGACCTCTCTACAGATTTATTATAAGTATAGATAGATATAGATTACCCACCTATTGATAATAGTAGCATTCGAAACCCTACCACTAAGGCCAAAGCTATACAGCTAGATGCTTCACTAGGTGCCACAGCCACGCTTGGAGACTAGGAGCTAGTTGCCAGGTACTAGGAGATCTTATACACTTGCAGACTCACCAAATATGTGAACCCATGTGCGTCTTCGGCCTAACTGACGTGAACCAAGACTTGCCGACCCACAATGAACCAAACGTGCCCTGTTCTCTCTGTACGAGAAGAAGCCATACCGCGCTTTGCAACCCCTGCAGTGGGACGTTTGATATTGTTGGGATTATTTAACTCCAACTCCAAAAGTAAATAAACTTTTGTTTGTAAGTCAAAATGTAAAATAGAATAAGGGAGTTTATGAAGATACCATAACATGGGATTTTATAGTTTCGTTCTGCATACCCCAAACTGCAGCCATGGGGAAAAGACTTGAGCTAACAGGCGTGATATTATGCACAAAGACTTGACGTGGTTAAGAATTTTTGGCATAAATAAATTTATTAATAATTAAAATTAAAAAATAATAAAAAAATACAGATTTATTTAAATCATAATGCTTAATCTGTATTTTTTTATTATTTTAGTATTAATACTACTGATGATGATGATGATTAATACTAACTTAAGTATTTAAAACGCGTAAAAGAATAATCCCTAAGTCCTAAAAGTAGTAACAATTTTTATCGGACTTATTTCGGTTTAAAGACATTTATTTCACAAAAAAAAGAACATTAAGGTTCACTTACATATTGAGAAATGTATAGAAAATATATAATAAAAGTAGATACAGTCTCTGTGATCACATACAATTATACAAAACAACATAATTAAAAGATTTTATAGGTGACATTCAGATGTTAGTGCTTCGTCCTAACGTATTCTTTTAGGGCTTTGATATATGTATAACGTCTGTTACTGCTAAACGCATCATCAGGTATTTCAATAGTCTAATTGGGGCACACGTCTTAGATTTTACGCTTATTAACTCTGTTAGTTGTTGTAAATAGATCTACATTATTTAACGCACTTCATTCAACCGTTAATATTATGGCGGCTAAATTCCGTTGTAGTAGACAACCACGGCGGACGTGTGGGGGGACTTGGAAGCTCGTTCAGCCTCCTTGTAAGCCATATCATGAAGTATACGAAAAATCCCATACCTGAGAGCCTGCGAATAAAAACGTAACTGTGTATTAGTTATGCACATCAGTTTCAGTCAGATTTCATAACTAGAAATATACACACAAGAACAGCTTAGGTGTAAGATGTGCTTCTAATATTGATTCTCAATTTCACATGGTGTTTACGTACCAAATCTTTAAAAAAAAATATAGTATGTTGGGGTAAGTTCAGCGCTACGATAAGACCGTACGAATCAAATTCCTGGCTTATTTGGCAATATTTTATAATGCGGATAACATTGTATTCTACTCCATTTTATTCTGCCGGAAGACGATCAGGTCTTTTTTTTGTAAGAAAATGGCACAGAATTTGATTCATACGGTCTTATCCCAGCGCCAAACTTATCCCAACATACCTTACTTTGTGGATGTTGACTACTGGTACAGTCTACACATGGAAAGCTCGTAGATAATACCATGACCAATTTGACAATAGGCTATCGAATCAAGCTTCAGACAAAGAAACATTAAGGCGCCATCTCCACGAGCGAGAAAATCGCAGAGATAGTCTCGCAGTGCCATCAAATTCGAAATTCTATGAATCAATCTCCACACGGCGATATCGTCACGACGATAATTTGATGGCACCACATGACTATCGCCGTGATGTTTTCGCCCGTGGAAATGGCGCCTAACTACTTAGTAGTTTTACATACTTTTTCGTAGGTGGGTAGATTTTCGTTATTTATCATCATTTACAGGTGTTATTAATATTAATTATTTATAATACGGCACCGCACCACAACCGCGGCACGTGTCACATCCCAACATATATTGTGTCAAACGAATACCAATATACTATATTTTCAATGTAAGTACATTGTAACAATCTACGCACTCAGGACCGAAACCCAAAAAAAAATTTGTGCGATGAATGATGAAATGATGATAAATAACGAAAATCTACCCAGGTACTGATTTTACTTTATCCAATTAGTTCAAAAATACGAAAAATAAAAATCACAACAATAAAGATCACAAATGATACAGGTACCTTATTTAAGAATACCTAACTACTTATAATACTTACATGCTCAACATTTTAGAAAAGTAATTATTCACTGCTGCAAATATGACTATACACACAAGACCTCCCGATCACACAATTCACACAAGTGAGGGCTGCATATCTATCTAGTGACTGTATAACAATAAGACACACAATGACATAATCTTAACAATAAAGGCACATTGGTATGTAACGGTAAAGCACACATCACAACAAAATAGCTAGTCTTAAGCAGAAAAAATCTTCATCCCTCCCGGTAAAGAAACGTATTATACAAATATGGAAGCATAAATCTATACATATAAAATTCAAAGTCCTGACTGACTGATATATCAACGCACAGCCTAAACCGCTGGTCCTAGAGGCATGAAATTTGGTGGGTGTGTTCTTAGTGAAGAGTAGGTATCCACTAAGAAAGGGTTTTTCGAAATTCCACCCCTAAGAGGGTGAATGGGGGGAGGGTGAAATTTCATGCGGACGAATTCGCGGGCAGAAGCTAGTATGTAATATAGAATAACGTGTTCGCCAACAACCAACCACTAAAATTAACCACCTATCATCATAACGTCTTGCCTACAATTATGATTTTTTGTTTTTACCTACGCATTTGAGAGAGTAATTCTTAAACTCAGACCAACAAAATAGAATTAATTTCTCAATCGTATATATTAATATGTATCTATTTATGGAGCTGCAGAACATTACTCCTACAAAGTTAACAATATTATTTTGAAAGCATCCACAAACCGACACAAGTTTTAGTACATTTTATTTACCTAATAATTATGTGGCGACGTAAGAGGAGTTCCCCGGGGATCTCATTTGGGCCCAACCTTGAAGCAAAGGTTGACGTGTGGGTGTGCGTGTAAAAGTGGTCATTGGCTTGTAAACGTCGTCGGACTAAAATCAAAGGAATCTTTGATCTTAAATCGGTATCTCATGGTAAGAGTACGGTCCTGTTTAAATAGTTAAGCACCTAGCTAGGTAGTTAAAATTAAAATGGAAAATAAATTCGAAGGACATTTATTACCTAGTTGTGTACCTACAAATTTATCAAGGTAGTACCTACCTAAGTTTGTATATTCTTCCACAGTTAAGGTGAAAAAATTCCTCCCTATTGTACCTACCCATATTTTAAATAATTCATAGCTCATTATAGCATTTCGCTGTTACTGGTTCGTTAGCTCATCTGTAAACAAAACGATTATTGTTTGTTTGCAAACCTACCCAAATAGAATTGATGATGCCAATAAATAAAAACAATGCTTGTATTATTTTAATCTGTAGGTAGGTATGTCGTAATTGTAATCCCTCGAATGATTACGCGTAATTAATCAGATTAGATCGATAGACTTACGGTAGTTGATTAAATATCAGTCAATCAGACCATGTTTGCGAGGAGGTCCTACCTACGGTATACGGTGGTACCAGTCACAAAAGTCGATTAACACTTCAGTTTTTCTTAATAATTGAGCAAAATACCTATTCATAAAATAAAGTCTACCTAAGTATTGAATACTACTCAAGTATTGTACCTATCGAATAATTATATTTTTTTTTAGCCTGTACTGTCCCACTGCTGGGCAAAGGCCTCCCCAAATCCTTCCAGGAACTCGTTTCCCGCGCCACATCAAAAGCAGTAAAAACATAAAGAACACACCTAGAAATAAAAAAACAAATTAACAGCTCAGTGTGGATTTAATCGAAAAACGAACAAAGGAAGAAATGGGGACAGCAGAATATAGAATAATACATAGAGAAGTCAAAAGAAGTATTATTAGAGATCTGAGAAATATTAATACACATCTAGTAAAAACAGCTTTAGAAAAACACTCATCTTTAAGGGTTTTGAAACATGGAGTGACCACGGGAAAAACTTGGATCAATAGCTTAAAAGAGAATGACGGAATAAAACATTATAATAGAGATAATATCATGGAAATAGCGACTAAATTTTATACATCATTATATTCAGATCATTCACCACCCCCAATCAGCACAGAATAGTCTCCCAGATTTCATTCCCTCAATAACCGGTTATGAAGTGCACAGAGCACTTACAACCATGCGCTACAACAGAAGCCCTGGAGAAGATGGAATCACTACCGAACCTTACCAACCTATTTAACACAATAGGTATTAACATCAGGAAATGTACCTAAGTCAATGTGCCATTCAAACATAATCCTTCTGCACAAAAAAGGCGACAAAAGCGATATCGGCAACTACCTGACGACATCTCATATTTAGAAGACTTTCATTAAAGTTACACACAATCGCATAGACCGGAAACTGGATAAACACCAGCCACCAGAACAAGCCGGATTTCGTCCAAGTTATTCAACAACCGATCATCTTCAAACACTAAACCAAGGCCCTAGAAAAATATATAGAATTCAATAAACCGTTATATCTTGCTTTCGTAGATTATACGAAGGCATTTGATAATATTAAACATTCAGAAATATTCACATCCCTAGAACTCCAAGAACTTGAAAAACAATACATTGCAAAAATAGCACAGCAAACAAAAAACTAAATACTGCTGGACCTTCATTCCAAATTCAAAAAATCGTTAAACAAGGTGATCCGCTCTCTCCCAAATTGTTTACGAGCACACTTGAGGAGAGATTTAAGTCTCTGGCAGCCTCATGGAAGACCAAAGGCATTGATGACGTCGGCAAGCAGTTGCTGACAAACCTCCGATTTGCCGACGATATTGTCCTCTTTGCCCCGACAGCTCTAGAACTCTAGACCATGCTCCAAGAGCTGAGCACAGGCTAGCTTCGAAGTGGGGCTTGCGATGAATCGGTCTAAAACCCAACTAATGACCAACAGCACTAAGCATAGGGTCGAGTTAGATCCCCCCCCGGTGGGTTCCCGCATTGTCGAGGCGGGGGGGCTCAGTAGCCGTGGCTTGGACACCCACGGTGAAGCGAAGAGGAACCCGAGGAGGGGCCGCTCGTTAGGGCTTTTGCCGGTAAGCCGACGTCGTAGCGGCCAAGAAGTAGGTTGCGGTGCCGCTTGAGCGACATCGCAGCTGAGGCGGGCCGCGATGTCGTATCGGAGGCATCGCGGCTGAGGGTTGGAGGCCGCGGCGGGAGAGGAGTGCCGGTATTGCGGTGCGCCGCTCTCCCTACCTTCCGCGGCCTTGACGGGGTCGCCACCGTCTGATGGCGGACGCGGTGGGGCCGCAGAGGAAGAGGAGTGTTGGTATGACGTTGGCCACTCTCCCTATCCTCTGCGGCCGAAAATTGGCAGGCGGCGGGGCCAATGACCCAGGGCTGTAGCTAGAGTCGAATTTGAGGTAGGGCAGCATTGGTTACAGGTAGGGCGAAAGTAAAAAAATTATCATAATTCATCTGCCCTCGAAGCACGGGCTCCTAAACCAATCACCATGTATATCATTGACCTCTAGGACAGTGATGTAAATTCAATAGCTATTCGTAGACGAATAATTTCGAATAAGTGCTGTATGAGCATGGATCTAAGAACTATTAAATCCTCAATGATGAAGAACAAGCGAAAAAGATGGTTGAACTTCCAGATTTGGATGTAGAGATCCACGTCTGAGTAAGAGTGAGGTAATAAATAATTGTTGGGTGGGGTGATACGAGTAAATAGATAGGTACGACAGAAAATTACCATTTAGATCATGTTGTTTCTGCAAACTTATTATAATAATTAACATAATAATAAAAAAATATTTAAAACAGCTGAATTCTACGATTCGCCATTTTATTAAAAATGCGAAGACGAACTTCGTTCAGATCAACTGATATTGTTCTTTTTTTTTCAAAGGCCAGAAATACCATACCAGCCATTCTCTCGTGACCCATTGACAGCCTTTGAGGCCTATTGATTGCAGTTAAAGTTGAAAACGTAGATTCGCACACTACAGTGCTATCCTATCCTATAGGTACCTATCGCTACAATTTTTTTTATCTCATACTATGAACAAACAATTTAATTATAATAATTTATCTTAGTTTTTGGTATTTTTAAGGTAGGGCATTGTGATTTCAAGGTAGGGCATTGCCCCACAATGCCCCCCCCTAGCTACGGCCGTGCAATGACCTGACCCGTCGCAGGGGGACCAAGGGTGCCCAGACACGGGGTCGTCTGGCACCCATGTGCTGGTTTGGTCCCTGGGGTGGTCACGGCGTGCTACGTGTTCTGGTGCGTCGGTGATGGGGAATACTCCCCAGAGGAGGGTCCGGTGACGGACAGCCGCGGCGGGTTCACGGATGAGTGCTAACGCGTGCCCGTGTTCCCGCCGTAAGCGGCAGAGGAGGACACCGTGGAGTTTTAGTGGGTTGGAGTCCCACATAACTGCACTATCTCCCCGTGGTAGTGCAGAATGCATGAGCATTTCTCCACGTTAAAAAAAAAAGGGTCGAGTTAAATGGGCAGGAAATAATTTATGTCGATGAGTAGATCTACTTGGGCCAGTTAGTTTCTTTCGAAAACAGGCAGGAAAGGGAGATCAATCGCCGAATCGAGAACGCCTGGAAAAGCTACTGGTCCATGAAGATGCTAATGAAGGGTGATCTACCGATCTCCCTGAAGCGCAAACTCATCGACATGTGTATCCTGCCCGTCCTAACCCACAGTGTTCAGACGGTCGCTCACCGAGTCGCAAAAGTCCCGCCTTGGAGTTTGCCAAAGAGCGATGGAACGCAGCATTCTGGGTGTTAAAAGACAGGACAGAATTCGGAACACCACGCTGCGTTCCAAAACGGGCATTCTGGATGTAGGAAAGAAGGCTGCCAGGCTCAAATGGGATTGGGCGGGTCACATCAGCCGTATGCACAAAAATATTAACTATTCCCAGACATTATTTATAGTATTTTAACAATAGTGAGTAACACAACGGGCGGAACTAACGAAGTTAATGGTAGGAAATGTATCGTCAGTTTAAAAAAAATAATTCTGCAATATATAAAGTACTTATACAAAATTAAAAAAAAAAACCATTGGTGTTAATATAAGTTAATAATCTGTGATTGTACCTATTAAAGGAAACATAGTGTTGATTTTTTTTTATTTGATTCTATATAACTTTTTTGACATTTTTATTTACATACTTATAGATAGTTAATATTTTTCTAATGTTGTAAGCATGTTGACATTGTGTTAATTTTTTTATTTGATTCTATGTAGCAAAAGAAATAAAAAAGCTGAAATCTATGGCAATTACATTTTGTTTTCTGGGAAGGAAGGAATCGTAGCAAATGTCACCCCCCCCCCCCTCCCCCTGGTGACAACTGAGACACAGACTTCCCATTTGTCCCCTCTAGCCAGTTTTCAAAGGGAACAGTCGGCACAAATCTAGAGGGGACTATTGGGAATAATCCAATAATCTGTGGGGGTAGTAATTATGCAATCATCATTAAGTACTTATGACCAAGTCTAATATTCTTTCGTTCAAATTTTTTATAGTCTTAAATTGATAAGCATTTGGAAAGGACAACACACTCACTCAAGTGACCACATATGGGAGAATTACCTCTACAGACCTGTGCAGGAATTGAAATACTGTCTGTGCTAGCAACCCAGTCGACATCCGAAAACACACTGCCGCTATAATTTGAAACTCCTCTGGCTGAGCTCGGCAACTGTACAAGGATCATTGTGTGCATGAGCGCGGAATTATCGCAACTGGACGTAGTCCCTTCAATGTCGCCACAAGAACACCACCCCCTTCTCTTTTATTAGTGGCCGTACGATCACGGTCGCAAGACTCGCAAGTCGGTTGTTTTTTTTGTTTTTTTGAAACAAGTATTTATTTTAAATGCTTTTTAGTTGTACCTACCCCACACAATTTCATATAACACTAGGTACTTGCTATATAAATATCAGTAACACGAAGCTATTAAAACATCATCAATGCCTATCAGTGTCTCACTCAGGCTCCGACTGAAAGGTATCAGTTCTTATTAGGCATAACAAGGAAGGTACCTCAACGTGGCTTCGCGTATGTTAGCAGTTGACAATTCTCACAGGCTACAACAGAGTTTTGGCCTGTGAGACGTCGAACTAGGTATACTTAGTCGCATCTGACCTTTGAACTGAGTGTGAAACCGTAGGTACAACCCAAATTAAACTTTATGGCGACTCTGAAGCGGTAGCACCGCACCTCTCACCCCTACTTACACATGAATTTGTTGGTTCCCTATCCATTTGCATAAAATTTTAAGACCTTAATTTTACGAACAGCTTCGGCATATTTTTTTAAGCATAATTTCTCTAATCGTAATAATGATTAAGCATAACATTCTAAAGCATCAATTTAGCATGTTCGTTTTATTTCCAACGACGTCGGTCGAGTATTATTATGGCAAAATAAATTAAGTATACCAAAATAGTTATGCCAAAGTATATTAGGAAAAAGAACATTATGCGAAAAGAACGGATCCCGAATTTGTTACTTCGCAGCGACTCGCCTCATGTTCCGAGCCGCCATAGTTTAAATCGGTCTGTAGGCATTCTGTAGGTACCTACCTTGTTCCTTTTAAGCGCTTGTGTCGCATTTATGCGACACATATTTCCGTGCCCCTACCACTCGTGTTGTATTTCTACTACAGAGAACATGCATGTTTTTTTGTTCTATTTTCGTCTTATTATCTTATCAACTAAAACCGTTTTTAGAGAAAAAAAAACTTTTTGACTATTTTTTAATCGATACAACGATTTCTCCTCCTTATTTATTGTAGGTATTATTTTATCTTGATTTTATCGATTTGTAGCCGCGCGCTAGGGACACGGCAATTGACATTTAGCCAAGGATAATAAATAAGTAAATCCGTGTTGTTTAATTAACTATGAGAGCCCGAAATTAGCTCTGCACCTTTCACCAAAAGGGGAGTGGACGGAGAGGTATTGTCCCGATCACAGAACACTTTTTTAATTAATTGCTCCTAGCGGAGGTCCCGGTATAGGTACTAGTTTAGTAATACTGCTGCTACTGTATTGTTAAACTTCCAAAGCTACTGCCTACTGCCACCTGAGCATACGTAGGTAATGCTTTACTGCGAAAGACAGTAGGAGAATTGGTAACTTTGCTCCACACAGAATCAGTTGGTGCGATTACCAACATAATATTGTACCTACAATTTTTAAAAGACTTCGTGTACTATTCAGTAATCGTAGGTTCGGTGTAGTGTCAGACAGCCGTGCCAATTCAGCCTTGTCTGCAGAATATAAACGCTGGTATTGCAGATCGTTAATATTATCTACCTGTTACTGGTATATAGGCAGAGGTGCAGTGACCACCGGGTCATTCGCCACCTTCAGGTAGGCCGCCTACTAATTGATACTCAATAGACTCAACATAATTACTAAATCGTCATGCAATGAGACGAAATTATTTTTCTATTATTGCCGACCTCTAGAAGGTCGTCCGACAGATGAGATAAATTAATGCTCGCTCACACAGAGGAAGAGCCCCAGCAGCGGGTACATGGGCTGATAATGTAAAGCTTTCTAATACCCATGCAGTCATACGTTGTCAGTCCACATGCTGGACCTCTGCTATACGGATTACTATCGCATTTCTTGGCACAACTAATTAAAAATGAAGACTGAACATGGACGACGCTTCGCAGTACCTATGTAAAGACCATAGCACGTGGCGTCCTGGATTTTCGCCAACCCCATTGGAAAAAGTTTCTCATTTTTATGTAGGTATCGCAGGTGGGTTGTAGAGTCCGCCGTTTAACAAAACAGCTCCGTTATGTAGAACAACGTTCAGCCGGATTGCCATTACGTTACATTTAACAAAACTGCTACCCGTAATGCAGAATGGCTTATCTGCAGTGACAATAAGCGTTTGGTGTGCCAAACGCTTATTGTCACTGCAGATAAGCCAAAACCCCACTGACCTCTATTATTACCACTGGACAGGCTGTTCCAAGCGTTTGACAGCAATTTTTTTGTGTCTTTTTGAAGCGCCACTAGCGAGTGTCCAGAGAACTAATTTTGACATATATTACATTTTGGTTGGGCTGTTCCAAACAATGTAAACGAAACATCGAAGCAATGTGTGGGATACATAGCAGGTTTTGTGATTAGATCTATCAAGAACAAAATTACATGTATTGATTGTTTGAGCGCTTGTGAATCAATACCGTCCGATGCCATATCTGATCGACGAAACGGTATCGCACTAATTATTCAAAAAAATAGAGGTGGATTAACTATTCCATCACAAAGCATCGTTTCTATATGTTTGTTAGTGGAATCACTTTTTCGACAAGCATGCAAAAAGACCAATTTGAAGCCACCGGTGGAAAAAATATTTCCGGCAGTTCTCACAGCAAAAGTTATAAAAGAATTGCTACCAAAATCAAATACTTTGTTTCCAGAACTACGCGTTCACTTTTTTGGAAACAATGATGTTTGAAACTTTAAATAGTCATTATGATGTACAAATTATATTTAAGTATATCGATGTTAGAATTTTTGCAACAACGAAAAATTACTCTTTGTCAATTACAGGTTAAAGTATACGAAATTTCTTAACCCGTCAAATAATTTGGGCACGTCAGTAATTAAAATCGCTTATGCTGTTAGGAAGATAAGACAGTTATATTATCAAAAGTTATCGATATTTGCTCGCTGATATCTACATCACTAGTTTTAGTACCACAGACACTCGCTACGGCTAACAGCGCCAAAATGGCGATTATCAATTAGGCACAAAAGCACTTTGGCAGCCGCCAGTCCAGTGGTAATAATAGAGGTCAGTGCAAAACCCACAGGTTTTAATGCCAAATTGGTCGCAGTAACTTAGCTAGGCCACCCTGACCAATTGATTTCCTCTACTAGCAGTAGTTCGTTAGGTAATTAGGTAAGTGTGTGAACGGGCCGAGCGAGCGGTGCGGCGGCAGCGACCGCTGCGTGCGCTACTTCCAAATTGGTCGCAGATACTAGACTAATAACTGACTTTTATAAAACTCTTGTTTTCACCTAATCTAGGGTAATTTTTACTCATGTTAGGTACTCGTTTTATTTACAATCCATCTGCGACATATGCATGAACTAGATCCATTTCGTGGTCAAGAGAGCAGGATATCTTCCTCTGCAGGTGATTATACCAAACATTGCTGCAATTGAGCATACTAACCTCACCACAGTTGAACATAGAAATCTCGCCTGCCTGCGCCTGTTATCATACTATGTTCTCGCTTGTATCTGAAGCGACTAAGGGATTCTATTGAATTGATAAATAGCTATTAGTGCTGCTTTCTATCATCAGGTCAGATAGTCCTGAGCACATCCAGAGTAACTAACCCCGCAAAAATCCCTTGTGGAAAATAAATATAGGGTGGCAGGGACAACCGTGAATTTGCAGCACATGATTCTAGAGCCTAGAGTAAAAATTATAAAAACAAAAATCCATGGTTAACAGGTTACGTGTCGATGTCCCTGCTACCCTGTACAGCATAACTGCAAATATAGCCTGTAGTGATCACGTATCTTTTAGGGGATTTACAAATAGTTCCGCCGCTTAGCAATGGAATGCATAAGGTCCAAACAAATCCACACAAGCTCATAACCATGCCTGTGATGGTTTTACTGTTGTTTTGCTACAGCCCTTATATTTTTGCCCATTGGTCCCAAAAAAAATTGTTTGGTTGCACTATGCCGCAAAAAAAAAGGTCGATATGGTCAAATATAGTACATTAGCATGTTTATCCCGTGCGATCACGATTGTGACAGTGTACAGACAGCGTCAGAGAAAAGGAACCCCCTTTGGTAATAACTCATTACCAAAGGGGGTTCCTTTTCTCTGACGCTGTCCGTACATACACTAAATAGCAACACTTGTTGCCCCAATATGTTCAATTAAACGCCATTCAGGCAACCAGACTAATGTAAATAGCCATAACGCAACCTGAGAAACAAAGGCATAAGTACGTTTGTAATATTGCATTTATTTATTTATTTTTATACAAATTGACTAAATAACACATACACATACCACTTCTAAAATTTCAAAGAAATGTTACAAAAAATCGTCGGTCCAGAATCTGTAAGAAATTCGGATTTCTACTTACGCCTTTATTCCCCTCGTGGTGCAATGTAAGCGAATGAAATAAGACCTACGTATCCTGATGAATCAGTCAAGTTCCAATATTATTTACGTGATAAAGTGTAGCATAAGGAGCCAGTTATTCTAGAAGGGTTACAGATCTACCATCGACAACTAGTGTTTACATTAAAACTCGCAACCCAATGAACCGACTTTAATGAATTGTTATAAATTGAATAATGTATATAATGCAACAAATGAGTTTATATAGTATGAATTGAGTATTTATGAGATAAGGAAGATCCATTTCTCAAAACTCTATTTTTTTCCTTGCATGGTAAAGTTATTCAGTCAATAAAATCTTACTTACTAGATTATTAAAGTAGGGGTGAAGGGGAGAAAAAAACAACAAAATATAAAAAAACAACATGCAAATCGGTTATGTTGCTTTTTACTATCAATTTTTGGATGTATGTGTACAAGTATGAATTCGAGGAAAATAAAGGAATATGTAATGTTTCATAATATATACTCTACATCGCAGTACTTGTTACGAACAAACATTACTTATGTTATTTTCGATATAGTACTCTACTCAATCATTATTTTTGTTCGATTGCTCTTCATTTGCATAAGATATCATGAGAGCATGTTAATGTAATACATGTCACAAAACAAAAGAAAAAATATCATCTATAGAAATCCAATCGATTTAAATAAAAATAATCTAGCTAAGAAACACCATTCGTTCTTTGCATAATATTAGCAAATACTGCATAACATTCTAACTGTACAGACACGTAATGAACATACCAAGGAAACATCGTCGGTGTCCATATGATATTTATTATAGGGTCTCGCTTACAGATGCATAGAAACGAACAATATTCTCACTGCGCTTAGTAAAATCGGTGAAAAAGTCGCGATAAAAACCTAAAATCCACATACTGAAAGTCTAAAAATATATTATAATAAATTTCAAATGTCTATACATAGATGAGTGTTCACTACGCGCTTATAACGAGCGTCGAGCGCGCGTCCATTACGTTATAATATTAAATACGATAAAACGAACCGGCGGCTCCGTCCGTACACAACGGCGTCGTCGAATCGCAGATACGTCGCTACTCGTAACCGTACCGAAGGGACTAGACACATAATCCAAGAGTACCGGTCGCTCGTCTACGAGCGATGACGCGACTCGCTACTGCGTTACATAAAGTTCGTATCGAAAGTAAAATTACATGTAATGTATATATACTATATATATGTGGAGCGGCTCGCTCAGACGAACACCTTGGCGAGCCCGTCGGCGCCCGCGCTGGCGATGTAGGGCCGCAGCGGGTGGAACGCCACGTCCAGGATGCTCTCGTCGAACTTCTTGCGGTGCGCCGTGATCTCCTGCACGCACGTCTTGGTGTCGAGGTTCCACAGACGCACGGAGCAGTCGTGGCTGCCCGACAGCAAGAACAGCCCGTTGGGGTCCAGCGCCAGGCCAGTGACCGCGTCCAGGTGCGCGACCATGGCGTGCGCACAGCGGCCCGACACGCCGTCCCAGAAGCGGATGTGCCGGTCCTCGTGAGCCGTCACCAGCAGCGGCAGTGTCGGGTGCGACCGCACGCGGTGTGCCGGGCTGTCGCACGCCACGCGCAGCACCGGCTGGAACACGGGGGATCATCACGTATGTTATCGGAACTGCTGATTATATATTATGAACTTAGGTCATATCAATAACACTAGATGAATCTCTATTACCTGTCCAGTTTCTAGGTCGTACAGCAGCAGCGTGCCGTCGCGGTAGACGACGGCGGCGCGCGAGGCGGCGTCGGCGAAGTCGGCGGCGGCGGGCGCGGGCGCGCCGGGCTCGTCGTCGGCGCGCAGCGTGGCCAGCAGCGGGCGCGCGGCGCGGGGCGCCCACAGGCGCACGGTGCCGTCGGCCGACGCCGACAGCAGGCGCCCGTGCGCGCTCGACAGCGACCACACCGCGTCCGTGTGGTCGCGCAGCACCGCCCCCTGCACGTCACGGTACTGATTTCATTTTAGGAAATGTTTACTGATCCTCTAAAAACTTATTTGACCTTCTAATGATGTACGCTTTTATAAACTAATGAACCTCTAATAACTTTTTGGGCTTTTAATGCCGCACACTTTATTTGGCGAGCACTACATCCAAGTTGGTCACAGTTACTTGGCTATTAAGTATTTTTATTTTAGGAACCCAAAATAGGAATTCCGAGGTTTACAGAAAGAGGCGCATTTATTAAATTAGAGTGTTCAATAATATATTTAGGAAAGCAAATGGAGGTTCGATTAAATACATGCCTTTAATTTTAGACAACCTTCATCATGGCAGGTGTAAGGCTTCCTATGCCTGCCAGATTAGCTTCCACGACATAGATCATACATCTGCGTGCGATACGTCCTGCTACTACCCAAAAAATAGATTGCAGAACAATCATCAGATGTATCAGCCTGCAATTTGACCACTCATACTCAGAAGATATTATGGTCAGAATGACCATCGAAGCAAAATTAGCCAAGAAAATCACAAGTGTCGTACCTGAACAGCGGGGTCGTAAGGGTCGTAGGGGTCGGCGGTGGGCGGCGGCAGGTTCCACACGCGGATGGTGCCGTCCAGGCCGCCGGAGAAGCACTCCTCGGAGCGCGGCGCGCCCATGGCCAGGCACAGCACGGGCGCCGTGTGCGCGCGGAACGTGTACAGCGGCTCCACGTCCAGGCCGGCCGACTTCTTGGCGGGCACGGTGCGCTGCAGGTTCCACAGCTTGAGCGTGTGGTCCTCGGACGCCGTCACCAGCGCCGCCTCGGTGGGGTGGAACGCAAGCGCTCGCACCTGCAAAAATTGCAACATTGAATTAGCATTTTGCGCAACAACAGAGTGCCTTTCCTAAATGATTTTTCACTTTTGTTGTGGTACCTACCCCACACAAATTCGTATACCACTACACGCCATATTAACAACAGTGACAGGAACTTATAATAACATCAACTTACACAAAGTGGATTAGATAAGTACTATTGAAGCCAACTCAAAAATTACCTGAGCAAAGTTACTAAAAATAGGGTTCAACCCATGAGCTTCTTCTACCAAGTGAAAAAGTAAACCGGCATAGTAATCAATATCAGTGTACATACATGAGGGAGTCCCAAGTCCTCCTTTCTTTAAAAAAAAAAAATACTAGCTAAATACATAACCTCCTCCTTATTTTGAATTTGGTTACAAATAGCAAGAAAATAAGGTAAAAAGGTACTTACTCCATCGAAGTGCGAGCGCAACGTGTACTTTGCGTTCCAAGTCTTGCGGAAGGACTCCTTGTTGGCACTGGCCACGTCGTAGGCCTCGGGCTCGTTGCTGACGGTGAGCTGAGCGAGCTCGCCGAGTGCCAGCGGCTCCTCGTCGGCCTCGCCCGCGCCCGCGCCTGCGCCCACTACGACTGCGCTGCCGCCGCTCGATCCACTGCCTGCGAAATTATAATTTAATATATAATTATACCATCCTATTATTATTGTCCCACTACAGCGCAAAAGCTTCATCTCAGTTGGAGAAGGCATGAGCATTGATCACCATTGCTTGCTCAAGATGGGTTTGTGATTTCAAATTTATATCAACTTTTAAGGGAAATTATGTTATTTTAATATAGTTAGTATTATTTAATGTTAGGATCATAAAAACCGCAACGTAGAGGAAAATTTTAATTCAATGAACGGAGTCCACTTTTCTGCTCCGAATTATTCAAGTGGTCAATGCCAAATAAGGTGGCAATTGCGATCATTGTACTTGGAACCAACTACAAAAAATGGCAGGCTAGCTATAGAGAATTGGTAACTGCATTCTGCAACTCTAATCTTTAAACATTTTCAGTCTCCCCTGACTATTTACTACTGCAAAAAAACTTAAAGAATCTTAGTTGTTTATTATATGAAAATACAACTTACCAACTGGGTACTCGTCGCCCTGACCTCCGCCTTCGGCCTCTCTCTCAGTCAGCAAATTGAGCTCGTTCAGGACCTCCTCAGCCTCGTGGTCGACTTCCTCGCCTTATGTGACAAAGTAAACAAACACCTATGTAATCAGGCATTATTTCAAGATTTCCACTACTTTAAAAAAACCCATAGGAGCTGAGATATAGAAGAAACTATTACTATTACGAGTACAACTATTGGAATGTGAAGTTAGGAACCGAATTTGTGATGCAACTTTATTTTCATGCATAACTTAATTTCCTTTTAGCTTAATATTCCGCAAAACAATGTGAATTAATAATGGATGAATGAATAATTGTTATTACTAAACAGTATTTCCGTTGTAATGAAATAGGAAACTGTACTTCAAGACATAGTACTGTAAGTATAATTTAAAACTGATACTCAGCTAGAACTGATAAGACTGAAAGATAACTCAAGCATACTCCGAAACAGAAATGCTACTTAGTCGATTTGTGCGGATTTTCGCATATTTTCATAATCTTTGTTTTTTTACAACACACTTTTTGTATTCATTGTTGGTAATTAATTATGTGCGTAGCGAAGTTGTAAAGAAATTAGTTTCTATAGCATAATCAGCATATAATGTTCCCACAGCTGGGACAGGCCTCACAGGTGAGAGGGTGTGGGCCATAATCCACCATGTGGGCCCAGTGCGGGTTGGTGGATGTCACATATCTTCAAAGAATTTTTGGTCCTAGGACATGCCGGTTTCTGGTAAATACTGGTATTCAGCTGCATCCGGTTAGACTGGAAGCCGACCCCAACATAGTTGGAAAAAGGCTATGCAGATGATGAGGACATGCCAGTTTCGTCACAATGTTTCACTTCACCGTTTTGAGAGCAGTGGTGATGAAATTAAGTACACAAAGTAAAGTACCTGCCTGGGTTCGAACTCGTAAGTCGGGGTCGATACTACAGGGCCACCACTGCTCTCTAGTTTCTGTTTCTACTAAAATAATAAGAATAAACTCTACGACAAAAGCTTAGTTTTTTATGAACTTTACCTTGTTTACCAGGAGGGTGGTGTGTCTGCTTGGCATCCAAGTCGTCGATCTCGTCCATATCCATTTCCTGGTTAGTGAGGAACTCGAAGTTGGCGAACACTGCAGCCGTCTCCTGAACCGAGAGCCCCTCCTCATTGTACCCGCCGCCCGCGGAAACGCCGCTTTTACGCGGCTCTTTTCCTGTATCTGAATGAACATCACATAGAATAGATTTTAGGAAATGGCACAAAATGAATTTTGGAAGAAGAATGTATGTATAAAGCGCCGATCCGAAATAAATTGGCATAAGAGAAGGAAAATGATAAAATATCTATAAAAAAAAACAAAGTTAAACAATGTTTTCTACTTAAACATAGGGGGTTTGATACCTGCCTTCTGATCAAGACATAAAAATTGTTACTGAGGCTCTAGATTAGGTAAAATCTGTTAGTGGTACAAATTAATTATTTATACTTACCATAATCGTATTTGCGAACCATATGGTTCATAGCGTAATCACATCTGTCGTGTTGCTGCTTGTCATAATTTCTGTAGTTTGGGTTTTCTAATTCCTCATTGTTCAAGCCGAGTAAAGCCCGCACTCTATTTGAGCGAACATCCAGTACAGTGTCTGTGTAACCTATTTCCTGTTTGGTAGAAGGAATAGTTACAATTAATATGCATAATGATCACGTCATTTGTAGCAAAGAATAAAATACCTGGATTCTTCATAAGACTGTAAATAACTTGGGAGAACGACGCGGCGCGATCCATGATTTGTTTTGTAAAGATTTATATACAAAAGAAAAATAGAAGCAGGGTACAGCCCGATTCAAACTTTATGGCGGCTCTACTCGCTGCGCAGTACCTCACCCCTCACCCCCGCTGACAGGTGAATTTGTTACTGCGCAGCGACTCGCCTCACGTTCCGAGCCGCCATCACACCCCGGACACTCCATACAACGCTACGCAAAATAATTACCTACTACTACTACATTAAAAAATAACGTTTGTATACGTATGAATGTGTGCGTGAGGTACTTGTGTTTGCGAGCGCTCTTGTTAAAGAACTGCGACGAATACGCCGAAGTGCGGGGTGAGGTGCGGTAACTGATGTTAGTGCGGGGAAGGGAGTGGCCTTTCTGTACGTAGTACTTTAAGTATTCTGTGCCGCCATAAACTTTGAATCGGGATGTAATAAGAATTGCGGTAGTTGCATCATACGTCGTCCTTAATATAACTTATGAGACTCCTAGAAAAACTATGTCACAAGAGTGGCCAACTGTTTTCCTGGTCGCTAATAACAACATGTCAAAATAGTGTAATCAGCAATCTATTAACCAACCACTAGAATATTGGAAAGCCTAGTTATAAATAAACTAATCCTGAATATTCCCAATCCTGTAGTTTACAAGCTAGGCTATAAGGTCGACATCTAAAAATATTCAACTTGTTTGATTCAAATAATACCAACAACCTTTA
Source organism: Amphipoea lucens (assembly GCA_947508005.1). Classification (NCBI taxonomy): domain Eukaryota; kingdom Metazoa; phylum Arthropoda; class Insecta; order Lepidoptera; family Noctuidae; genus Amphipoea; species Amphipoea lucens. The sequence goes on along the minus strand of OX382364.1, from coordinate 9,758,855 downwards.
AATAAATTGTATTATCATCTTAATTATCTACTTTGCTGAACCACCTAATCTATAAATTATATTTTATGTACTTATAAACATTTCAATGTATTTTTTATGGAACACATTCATATTATTAGCAATTTGAGATAGAGATAAAAATAAGGAAGAGTAAAATAAATAAGATATTTTTGTTGTAGGTACGTACACAACAATTTCAAACTTAAATTTCAATTTAAATTCTTCATAAACAGTGTGGTTCTAGAAACATGAGTAACCTTAAAGCCTTAAAAATATTACAAAAAGATCCTGGTGGAATTTATGAGTTGCTTATCCCCAGAAAAGCTGCTAATATGCTAAATACCAGTGTTTATAAAATTAAAAACTACTTGTGTACACATTGCACAGAAAATAGACAACCAGTGATCGGAATAGGTAGAGCTATTTAGGATCATTGACCGCAAACATTGATGTTAAAATGGATATTCCGCGGAATTCCGACTGATACTACGGGATTTTATTGAATTTCATTCTTTTTGTCAATATGTATAAAAATGGTTTATATAAGCCAATAAGCGCATGAGCGACGTTGTAAATTTTACGTCAACAGCACGCTATAAAACTGCTAAGCGCGCGACGTTGCCGCTTTGTTGAGATGCGTAATGTCGCCGCATTATGGAAACAAAAGAAAACAATAGCGGGGTGTTTCTGTCGCTAGAGTACTTACTACTTAAAAACCAAATCCCGGGACTCGGGGAATATCCATATTATTCTAACTTATAGCAAGTACGTAAAACAGCTCTACCTATTCCGATCTATGTAGACAACTAACAGTATTTTTCACTTTAGGCACTGGTATGTCTGGTACTACCATTCTTGGGCTCTGCAACTGCACTTACCAGCTATGATTTTAGAGACAACCATAATATATTTTTGTTGGAAGGACTAATTCATGGCATAATGGCATGCATTGGGTTGGGTAGAGTGGCTGAGTTTTGGAGCCAGTTTTCAGCTTTTTGTAACCAGGGTTAATATATACATATTATAATATGGCACCTACCTGCAGGTACTGTTTAATGAGCTGACGGCCTTGCTTCCATTGGGCTCGCTCAGCCGGCTCGGGCTCCACAGGGGGCTCCTCCGGCGGCGGGCGCACGTCGCCCTGTTGTAACTCCACCCCATACTTGAGCTTATGGAACTTCGCCCTCTCTTGCTTAAGTGCATATTCCAGCATCTTAATCCGCCTCACCAGGTCGTTTTTTAGATTTTCTTGGCCCTTCCTCTCACCCTGGAGGAAGGCAATCCGCGCCTGTGACCATAATTCGGTAATTAAGTAATGTGATTTAAAACAAAATTAATCATTAACTAAATTTATTAACATAAATGAAAAATCTTCTTTTGTTTTTTATATAAAAACAAATAACATCAATTTTAGGAAATAGGTCATATTTATGCCATAATATTATACCAGCATACTGGCACTGTTTTTACTCATTTACAATATTACACAATTGACATTCCTGGGTGAGTAATGTGAGTTAAAGAACTATTAGGCCATATATAGATTTTATAATATTCATAAGACAATTCTAGAAATAGAAGCATCAGTGAGTTGTGCCAACTCTCAGGCCACTTTCAAGTCCTCTTCACCTTATATGGGAGAATTGGAATTAAAATACTTAAATCTGCATAAAGCATATTGTACAGAATTCACAGAATGATATTAAACTGAATTGTTTACATATAAATTGTATACATCAACACTGACAATGTATTTCAACAACAAACATGTCTTATTTTCATTATAACAAACAAATTATATGATTTTCAACAATATTATTATGATTTCAGTAAAGTAGTTCTTTAAGGAATTATTTTAAAGAATAGTGAATATAATCTTTGCAGCAATATGAGAGACAGGTATGCAGAATAAGGTAGTAGTCAACACATAAAACCAATTATCAGTAGACCAGTCGAAACCTTGAAACAGCGACCCATCTGCAGACAGCTAGAGTAGCTATTCTCATTCATGATTTATGAGGAACTAGCTGCGCCCCGCGGTTTCACCCGCGTAACTTTCGATCCCGTGGGAATATCGGGATAAAAACTATCCTATGTCCTTTCCCGGGACTCAAACTATCTCTATACCAAATTTCATCGAAATCAGTTCAGTAGTTTAGGCGTGAAGAAAAGACAGACAGACAGAGTTACTTTCGCATTTATAATATTAGTTTGGATTACAAGTATTCACAAATATCTAATATGAATATGTGTATGCATGTGTGATATTTGGGGGTTTATGAATATGTATGCCATTAATTTAATGATGAGGTAGAGTAGGAGACCAACAAAAATATGGATGGATTCTATAAGGATGGATATAAGGGAAAAGGGAGTGAATACATTTACATTTACACGCCTACAAGACACATGGAACCAGGGCAGGGAGGAAACTTTTCGCTCTAGAAAAATGTGTTTTAAAACCTAAATAATCTAGACAACATTCTCTGTAGTAAGATGTTCTGTTAGCCAACTTAAAAAATGCCTGATGATAGTGAGGTTGTCATTGTTACTGTTCTTAAGAATATTGCACATATATACAATAAATTTCTTAATATTAAGGTATTAGTTTACATAAAAATACAATGTTATTAATCCATTACAAATGTTCCTCCAGGAATAATTTTACAATAGAGTATTAATTGTGTCTCATTACTTAGGACTTGACATGTTACCAAGTTCTGTTTTAACCAAACAATTTTTTTTTTACTTGATCAATCAAACTTACATTGAGTAATTGGTGTTAGAAAATACTTTAGCAAAATAAAGGATAATTTTCCAAAGACAACAGCTAAGAATCCTATAGGAAATCAGTTTTATATTGAACCCAATCTCTCATTTACAGTAAATTGAATACTAGCATTACATATTTTAACAATATAATTCTTAATATTGCACGAATAATCACTGAATACCGTAATTTGAGTTAAATCAATTTGTTCTTCCTACTACTAAAGCTTCAAGATAGCAATTACAATTAGTTTCATTAAATATCACACAATGACAACAAAATACAATTAAATACAGATCTGATTGGGAAACAATTTCACTAACAAGCAGTAAATTATATAAAAAAAGTAAAGAATTGCTACTAAAAACATATTTTTACATTACATTAACAATTCTATTACACAATTCTATATCATTTTAATATTACAATGACATAGCAGTGGGTTTAATAAAATGAAATCAATCACCATTTGTAAATGGAAGCATAAGTTTGAAGTCAAGTACCAATACTTTGTTGTCTGATCACATATCTGATACTGACAAATTAGAATAGGTACAAGATTTAATTAGTCATTGATTACATTAAGGCACAACTAGTATTTTTTTTTAAACAAGTCTGAAAAGAAAATAAGAAGCAATAAATTCAAATAAGTATATTATTCCCATATTTTGGTTTAAATACAGTTTCAGACTAAGGTCTAATTGTTTTGAAGTCCTAAAATGATGAATGTGTAGTAAAAATACGTGGAGCCAACGACACGACAATTTAGGTTTTAAATTTCGGTCCGTAAATTGTTTGGTTTCAATGAAAGTTATACTATTTATGATAAACATTAAGAAAATAAAAAAAAATCACCTCAAACTCAGCTCTGTCCACCTCCCATTGTGATCTCTCGAGCTCGAATCTCGCCCATTCGTGTTGGATAAAGTGCAAAATGCCCGGTATTGAATACTGGACACTTTGGCTAGGTTCGTCATTTTGTTTGTTATTTACACTGACTCCGATTTGAGATCCAACTTGCCCTCCGTTGTGATGAGATACGGAGCTATCATCCATGGCTGTGGGGATTTTCATGACATGGCCACCATTACCATTACCGAACTTTACTTGTCACACACCTATCCTATAGAACTACGAAGATGAACTATGCGAAACGAAATACTAACACATTATTAAAACTATATTTCAACTAATGTTCACGTATGTGACACCATCTAAAATATTTTTTAGCGACGAATTCATGAATGACAAAAATTATTGCATGACGGAAAGAAAAGTCGCAACGACGTCCGTCCGCTACATTGCTTTTACTTTTTTTTTTCAATGTTGCCAATTGCCATACAATTCGTGACAATTCAAAGACAATATAACAGAAAAAAACCTATTTTGTATGAGAAGGGTGTTCAAAACGTTGTTTTCTTTCTACCACAAACCTCGAAGCCAGCTCCACATGCTTAGCACTTACCGCAAACTACAATCCTCCACAAACGCACATAGGGCAAGCGGTTTCCGCAAAATTCTTTTGACTTGTGCACAATAACGGACCCTCGATCCCACTCGAACGGATCGGTGGTGGTGGTTCCGATCCACCGATCCGTTTGAGCATAACCCTTGCAAGTTACAATTCCAAACCACAAGCCAAGCCAAATGCCTATGGTCAGCGGGATTGTCCGAAAGGGTTACCGCTGCCCCGGAACATTAAGGGCTAAGGAAGGAACATGGGTGGGTTTTAGTCAGTAAGAGTCTGACACTCCCTTCCGCTCCACCCAGAGCGAAAAAATAAACAAAAAAACCCCATCCACAAAAAAAAAGCCTAATGCCTACCTAGCGCTCACATTTAAATTTGTAATTATTTGTCGAGGTTTAGCAAGGCGTGGCAAGGATGTGGAGCCGGCATTATAATATTTTATACATGGTGTTACATTTTTTGAGGGACTTGTGGCTAAGTAATAACAGCCGCACGGGTCGATCGTTCAGGTTAAGCTACGCTTGCCGCGGTTGGTCCGTGGATGGGTGACCATCTTTACATAGAATAGAATACTCTTTATTATGTACACCATATAAATTACAGACATTAAACACCCCTATTACATACCAAGACCTAACTTCTCTTCTTAGTCTGTGCCAAGACCCGTCCGGGCTCCCGGCTGTCATTCGTGGATCTTTGACAGTCGTTACGGGTCGTCAGAAGCTCGAAAGTCTGACAACCGGTCTTACCAAGGGTTTTCATATTACCCAGTAACTGGGTTGTGGAGGTCAGATAGGCAGTCGCTCCATGTAAAATACTGGTACTCAGCTGCATCCAGTTAGACTGGAAGTCGACCCCAACATAGTTGGGAAAAGGCCAGGCAGATGTTGATGTTAAACTTTTTGGTATGTAAAAAATAACTTCTTCTCAGTGCTCATACACACGAGCGACACGCGTCGTCGCCTCTGCAGTTGTCTCTGCCGTTGACGCGTGGTGCTTGTGTGTATGCACACTTAGTAGTAATTGAGAAATCCTGATAAAATGTTTACAATAACTTTGATACTATGATATTTTAATCTAAAACATCTCATGAACTTTTACAGGGTGAAGTTACTGATCCCTTCGCTATACCATGTAGAGGCAAAGTTCATTATAATATCAATTTAAGCTTCTTGCCTTCTTCGTCAAAACTCAAAGATAACCGATGGTATGGTACATCCATCTATGAACAGGTGGCGCTGCAAGTCCTTTGACTCATAACAGCGCACTGTCAGTTGTTTGTCCTCAATGTTGTATGGATTTTCAATAATTATAACAGGAGCTAAAGCGTGTTTTTGCTATGTTAATGAACAATGTATTCAATGTGCTGAAGTTCAGTTAAAAACTGAATGAAGCCCACTAAGAGGCTAAAAACAGTTTGACAGAAGGTATTTACAGCACATTTTTAACTGACTTCAAAAAAGGAGGTTCTGTATTCGACCCGTATGTATGTATGTCTGCGATTTTTTCAAAAACTAATGAACCAATTTTGATAATTCTTTCAGTAATGTGATCTACATACTTTTAGGAAGGTTTGAGTATATAATACTGCATCTCCGGCATTTCTATGCGAATTTTGATGATTGTTCTAGTCTACAATTCTTCAATGCACTAGTGTTAAATGAATTTGTGTGGGGTAGGTACACACGGCCACACGTCAAGCTATACATAACCAGTATAAGCTGACTTCTGATTAGACGAAAAACCTATACAATGCGAGATCAACTCAAACTGAAAATGTATAGCTTGATGTGTAGCCGTGTGTACAACTGAAAAGTGAAAAATAAAAACTTTCTTATAAAAAACAACCGACTTAAAAAAAAAAACACTACAAATTGATAAATAACTTTAATTTCGGAAGTCGGTGTCAAAAAACGAAAATGCGGAACCAACGACACCGACCTCCGAAATTACGAATTATTAATTTTTTTTCGAACTTAGAAACTATTGTTAGTACTTAAATAAGTACTAACTATAGTTTCTAAGTTTTTTTATACTAACCGGTGGATCTAGTTGTCCCAAAATAAATAATTTTGAATTTGAATTTGATACTAGACCTACGAATTTAATCTCTTCTTCTTCTTTGTCTAGCCTTGACGCTGCGAGCGGTGCGTTGTGGCATGGTTCATCATACATTTTCGTATATTTGTTTTTACCGCTTGCCGCCCCGCGATAAGCTGCCGCTGACAGCGGCAAGGTCGTGGCCAGGCCGTAAAGGTCCAGCTATACTCTGATTTTTAATATGCTAGACCAAAATGACAGCTGCGAACGACCTTTTAACCCGACTTCAAAAAAGGAGGTTCTTTTTGTCAAGTTGGCAGTGTTTATTACTACGCAGCCACTGACCTCTATTATACAAGTGTATGATAGACGACAGTGTAGGTACGCAGCTGTCATTTTAGTCTAGCAAATTAAAGTGTAAAACATATCCTGGAATCTTAATTGGACTCTTTTTGCAAAAAAGTTTTGTATGATAATAATTGACAGTTATTGGCATTTTCTGTGAGTCAAGCAAGACACTAGCGACACCTGTGGCTAAGGATATCAGTTTTCTTCCCTCATGGCGCATCAGTATATCGAAACATCACGCAGCTGCTTCATTACCACGATAGCTTCGCTGCGCGATAGATTAGCTTCGTTAGCGGTGGCGGGATCTAGCGCTACGGGGCTTTGTTTTGTGTTTGTAAGGTTATCGACTCATATTCGATAGAAAAGGCGCCTAGATTCGGCTGTCCTTATGTGTAAACTATCTAATAAAGACTACAAGTGTGTTTAAAAGGAAGTTTTGACACAATTCCGGCAAAGATAACCAATAGTGCTTGGACACACCGAGTCAAATTGTGTTAGACGCTGGTTTTGTATTTAGTTGTATTTTAGTCTGTGTTCGGCTTGCTCCAAAAAACCTAAGGCTCAAAGTTACAAAAAAAAAACAACAAAATCCTTCCGGCGGCGTCTGCACGCCATTTTGTTCGTATTAATTTAGTGTAGTTCGATTGTATTGCTTTGCTATCGGGTAAATATTATAATTCTCATATACAATTAACAAAATCAAATGCGTTGACGTTTTTTAATGTTTATTTGTAATAAATGTATCATTTCTTGTTATACTTGCACTAATCCACGTAAAACTACGCATTCCGCGCAGAACACATCCATCCATCCACCGCCACACTTGTTTGACTTAAAAAAAATATTCTTATTGCTTGGTATCTTTTCAGGAAAAATGTCACGTTATGGTGACTGTAAAGTGTATGTGGGAGATCTAGGTAACAATGCAAGCAAACCTGAACTTGAAGATGCATTTTCATACTACGGACCCTTGAGAAATGTTTGGGTAGCTAGAAACCCTCCCGGCTTCGCTTTTGTAGAATTTGAAGATCCCCGTGATGCTGAAGATGCCGTAAGTGTTCTCTTTTTATCTGAATAGTATTTTGATTATTTTCTAAGGTAGACTGGTAGAAAATGTCCGCCTTTGTACAATTTTTACTTGTGCATAAAGTTTTAATAAATAAAAATAAGTGTTTTTAATCAAATGTTAATCTATTTGTAGATACGTGGTTTAGATGGACGAACAATATGTGGTCGCCGCGCTCGTGTAGAAATGTCCAACGGCGGGCGGGGTTACGGAGGCCGTGGACCACCACCTCGCTCTCGCCTGCCGCCCCGGCCGTATGATGATCGCTGCTATGACTGTGGAGACAGAGGACATTATGCTCGTGACTGTACACGCCGCCGCCGCCGCAGGTGACAATTTGAAATCGTTTTTACTGATATTGTGTGTCGGAACCTATCTTTGGCATGGAATCTTTAAAGGTAAAAGAAACTATTCCAAACCTAGTGTCAGAAACACAAGAAGTAATTGGACTTGTTATTGCGAACTGTTGTTCTTATTCAAAGATTCCATCCCACTGTATTGGACTCACTTATACCAATGATAACTATGTTATAGGTTATCATTGGCCTGTGCGCCGAGAACGAACTCTTCAGTGTCTGCACTTCTTATTGTCTGCGCTACGTAGCTTTCACTTCGCGGCGTGTACTCCAATTGAGTTGGTTGCATCGGTAACTTCGCTCGCTCTGCGAACTACGTAGCTACAGCCTACGTGCACACTTCACTTGTCGAGACCGTCATTGAGAGTAAAGTTCGTTCTGCGCGTCGCAACGCACGTCTAATGTAATCACTGCGTGCACTCAGTGAGTTACACATTACTATCCCATTTTTGTGTTCAAAGAAAGCCTGTGCTGTTATGCCAGTCATTTTTTTTTTTAGTAGGAAGGTAGTATGTTTAGAATAGACACTATAGATTAAGCGCTGATCTGGAAGATTCTTGAGGACGAGAATATGTAAATCATCACTGAGGACAGGACTAAACAGCTAGCCTACCACTGTTTAGGTAGCCCGTTAAATGAGAAGGTTTCTTTAAATAGTACTTCTCAAATAATGGGTGAAATGGAACAGTAAATATTGAATACTACTGTTAATAAACAGTTGTTAAAAAGACGACATCTGGTTTATTAGCACTAGTGTTGCAAGATTTGTGTGTAACCTAATTTAGTAAATATGAATTCCTATCAGCATGTTTTCAGTTATGTGAACAGAAGTTGTTGTACCTACTTGTTTAGTATTTACTAAATTAGGTTAGGCGCAAAGTTGTAACCACAATGGAAACTTTTCTAATACAATACTCTGTAAATTTGCAGCCGGTCGAGGTCCCGTCGTCGTACGCGCTCCCGTTCCCCGCGCTCCGGCTCTCGCTCCCGCAGCCGCAGCCGCTCTCGCTCGCGCTCTAAGGCAAGGTCTATGTCGCGGTCAAGATCTCGTTCTCCATCCAAAGATTCTAAAAAATCTACCTAAACAACCTACACTAGTTCTGTGCATACCTACATTGAACAAATTAAGTTTTGCTTATTACAATATCCGTTATTCTATCGTGTACAACAGTCACTCAAATCGAGTGTAATTAAATCTACTCCACCTGTTCGTCAGTTGTAAGAATTTTATCATTCCTGTGTATGTGTATTGGTTTTAAGTTGAAGAACGATTGATTTTGAGATCAATAAATTGACGTATTAAAAATATATGGTTATTATTTCCATGGACTTATTATGATTATTTCATTCAACTTGACAGTAGACATAAGGCCAGCGCACATCGACGGACGGCTGGGCAGGCTATTTTAAAACCAATGCAAGTTCGTACGTATCCAATCAAAGAGAATTAAAACACGTCTATTAATTGTACATTTTTTAGGGTTCCGTACCTCGAAAGGAAAAAACGGAACTCTTATAGGATCACTAATTTGTTGTCCGTCTGTCCGTCCGTCTGTCTGTCAAGACCCTTTTTCTCAGGAACGCGTGGAGGTATCAAGCTGGAATTTATATCAAATACTCAGGTCTACTGTCCCTTGGAGCTGTGAAAAAAATCAAACTTCTAAGCCAACGCAATAAAAAGATACAGCCGTTAATGCCGCAAATTTTCGACACTGAAGGGAATCAAAACCTACAGGGTACTTCACGTGAACTCAGAATCTTGAAATTTGGTACGAAGCAACGTCTTATAGCACAGATAATGGAAAAAATCTGAAAAGTGAAGCTCCGTCGCCGGCTCGGATACGGACGTGTGAAAGAGTTCATATTAAATGTACACACCAATATTTTTTTGAGCCCCTGACGAAAAAGGTCTGTTTACGTCCCGGGCACGACCCTAATATTTGTGTGGATAGACCTTTACGGCCCCTTCACTAGCTTTTCTTATTCCATTAACACCATGGACGAATTTGCAAAATTATTGCAAAGGATTTTTCTAGTATTAATGAACGACTACAAAATCCGTATAACGTGCTACGACTGCATGCTAGCGGCACGCTTATGGTGCACCTGTATGGAGTAAGAGTACCTACTGCAACCACTTATGGGATGGCTCACCAGAATACTAGCTTGCTGCACTCGACTCGGTGGAACGCAGAGCAAAAAGGCTTATAGGCGACGAGACGTTGGTGGCTAGGCTTCACAGCGTATGCGTAGTATTGCTTGCCTGTCGTCTGTCTACTACAAAATGTACTTCAGAGAGTGCGCAAGAAATTCCACGACCCGATCCCACCATCGCCCTCTTACTACCGGACTACCAGATAACTGCAGCAGTATGTAGGTACAGACGCCAGCACATCAAGCTACCCGAAACTGTAAAATTTTCCCAATCAACTTTGAACATTATGCTTTGGCGATAAAGTTGAATCTATTAAAGAAATTTGACAGATTGTAGCTTAGCTTGATGTGCTCGCGTCTGTACCATCTGCACTTGGTTGATATCTCGACCAGTCGTACTCCAGTACTTCTCCACATTTATTATGTGCACAGCCGAAATGTGAAACTCTGCCAGCCAGCGCCTGTGTCCGCCTTCCACATATAACCCGTCGGCCTTCAAAGCATGAGTGAACAGGCATCGGCATCTTCTGTTTGGGCACGCTCGTTCCAACATAGACCTCATCCATCGCTTTCCATGAGGCGAGATCGAGATCAAGAGCCATTCAGAAAAAAAAAGTTGGTATTGTGACTGCAATCGGGTGAAATCAAACGGCATCACTCCAAATTACAGACTAAGAAGAGAAGTTAACTTCTCTAAATACACTTGGGAGCAAATAAATCGAGCCACTTGCTTTTTTCACGTATAATGGTTATTATTTTTGGTATTATGGAAGGTATCAATTCAAAACATATATCGCCTGAAAGCTTATTTAATAACCTTTACAATGAGGGTAAATTATTGAATGAAAAACTTATTTAATGATAAATTATTGGCTCTGAAAGAAAAACGATAATTTTGATAGAAAATTGTCAGTCCAGAAAAAAACAATTAAAAACAAAATTATGGTATAAACTTATTCTTAATATCTTGTATTACCCCCCCTTGCCCTGATTTCGATAGATTTTCTGGACTGTTTTAACCCTACAATTTTCTATCAAAATTACCGTTTTTCTTTCAGAGCCAATAATTTATCACTAAATAAGGTTATCATTCAATAATTTACCCTCATTGTAAAGATTATTAAATAAGCTCTTAGGCGATATATGTTTCGATTTGATACGTTCCATAATACCAAAAATAATAACCATTATACGTGCAAAAAAAAGCAAGTGGCTCGATTTATTTGCTCCCAAGTGTATGTAGTACCTAAAGGGTATCATTTAAGCTATCACCAATTTAATTAGTTTTGTGTTTCTTAAATAATAGGGTTTGTCCTCCAAATAGTAGATCTGTCACCAAAATGTAGTCACCAAACAATGCAAGTGACCTAACCAAACCGAACGTCGGGGTGCCCTTCGCTCGCTCTTGCATCCTATGTCGACGGAGCCCCGCTTCGCGGGGCCCCTATTTCTGTGTAAAGGGTTTAAAGTAACCTAACCAAACCGAACCTCGGGGTGCCCTTCGCTCGTTCTTGCATCCTATGTCGACGGAGCCCCGCTATCTGAGAACGAAAATATTTCGTGGCGATAGATCTATTTATTAGGTGATACAACTTGATGACAAATATAAATTTTGGTGATAGAAAATATAGTTCCCGTACCTAAAGTCCTTACAATTGACTCTGTCATTGTAATAAACTATAAAATTGGAATGATAACTAAAATAAAGTTGCAGCAATTTATGTCATAGCTATAAAGAAAAAAATTGGAATGATGGCATAAGGGCGACCATAAATATAAGAGGGCGACGATTCGTTGGTTGGCACGATGCCAAATTCGACACTCACAATATTTTTTTGGCAGGGTTGACGTCAACTGATCATGAACGAGTCCACTCCATGGAATTATTATACAAACGACCACCCACCTTCATAGAGCTCATTATGCCATGCCGCTATACCTACATAATATTGCTAGTGGACCCTCCAGCAGGGTCACCGGCATTATGTTTACCTACTTCGATCAATAATTATTGATCGAAGTACCTACGCTAAAGTGAGCCCTCGAAGAGGGTTCTTTGGCATTAGGTTTGAAACCGTATTTTAAAGAACACTAGGGGTCTTCTTGATATACCTACTTAAGAGTTTCTCGGGACATTTTCATGTATGGGGTGAGAATGAGAAATAACATCACGCCTGTATTCCTCGTAGAGTTAGGGGTAGGCAGAGGTGTACATGTAGTACAGTATCATTTCGCCAGTTATGTTTAAGTCCCATGTAAAATGGGTCGAGCCTATTAACATCAACTGGGCACAAATCCAGGTTTCGGCCGCTACTGAGAAATCTCAGATGGAAAATCCCAATAACAGTTTTCTCGACCCAGGACCACATATGCTCAACAGTAACGCCTGCGACCACTATAGCAACAACTCAACGAGGCAGGAAATAGAAAAATATATAAAACTAGTTTCTGCCCGCGACTTCGACCGCATGAAACGTCTTTTTTTGTGTCTATTACCTTCGCGCAAGTGCTAGTAATAAGTTGATCAAAGTTTCATCGCTGGATTAATCTTTTTTGACTTTATATCAGTTGTCGTCGTGCCCCCAGCGCCAGACAAAAAAAAAAACGAAAAATAAATACCGATGAAACGAGCTGTGATGATGTAATAATAATACAGATTAAACGAGCTGTGTTATTTGCAAGAAGTTTATAGATAAAAGTGGAGGCAACACTGAATACCTAAGTGAAACCGACGTGACACTCTCTTTCTAAATACATACATAAGAACGAGACAGTGATATGTGTTTTCTTTCTCATATGTATGTATTTAGAAAGAGAGCGTCCGACCACAGTCGGCTTCACTTAGGTATTTAGAGTGTTGTCTCCATTTTTTACCTATAAGCTTCTTGGTTATTTGGTCGTATATATACGACTCTGGCGGAATGAACAGGAAAATATTTGTCAGATTAATCCGACGTAAGCGGTTAAAAGGTTAACGGTATAGCCAGCGTATAAAATACGAACAAACAAACACTGAACTGAGAGCAGTGGTTGCCCAGTGGTAACGGCCTAAGAAAGCACTTTAGGTACTTTGTGTACTGAAATCATTTCATAGTACACGTACACACGTTATAATTAATACAGGGTGGCAGGGAAATCAACGCTGAACACCCCTGCGTTGAAATTATTCGTAGCTGTTCCATGCATTTTGACCGAGTAGGTATTGCATTTTTGTAGGAAACAGCTAGTTTTTTTTTTTAATAATTTACGAGAATTTTCTACGCTTGGAGTTTTAGTTAGGTATAACTGATTTTATTTTAACGCTGTATTTGCTAAGAAAAACCTACTAATTTAAAATGAGTCCTCCACGAGTGCTCTCGGCATCCCAAATGCGACTAGAGGGACCACTGAACGTGTTAAACCTGCAACTAACACAATATACAGTCAGCACGCAGTAGGTAATGTTTGCTTCTTTCAATATCTTTGGTTTTGTAATACTATTTATATGTACGAGGGGTTACGCCCGGGATCGAAATTCCATCCGTCTGAAACTCCGAATTCAGACCATCCCCAATTAAAATCTGATGCAGTGCGTGATGCCGGTGCCTCACATTGGGCATATTGGCCACAAGCTGCAGTCTTGGATCCAACACACCAATCTGTAGATCGGTCTTGGAAAGATATTGCTCTATCCAAGTCAACGATCCTTAACTTCTACTGCCTTATCAACAGCCGGGTACGTTAAGGTAGGTAGGCATGCGAAGAAAACGCAGTTTTCATTGATAGTTTGTTTATTAACACTTATTAAAACGTTCTACTATTACACTTATAAAATGGCGACTGAGTGTTAATTAATTTAGGTATGTAAGTTTTCCAATTTGGCTGCTATTGACTTTATTTAATATTATTATGGTATCTAAAAAACTATCAAACAAACATCTGAATCACCTTAAGTTATTATAATTCACTCTTGAGATCATTTAATGATATTTAGTTTTACATAAAATTGCAACTCAGAATATTTTGCATTATAATGATAATATTGTATTATTGACTTGAATACAAAAATAACGCGATCAATAATCTCACTTATATAATCTTTAAACTTATAAGTAAATAGGTATATATTATGTATGCATAATCTAAATTAAATTATTCATTTTGTGGAAAAAAAAAACTGTTATGAATAGGTATACTCACATTTTTAAAGAGTTGAATTTGGGTCGTAGTCACATTTGTTCATCTAATTTTTAATGTTATTAATTAAGCATTTAATGAACTATTCAATATGTTACAGAGTATGGCAAAAGTGGACCTATTCAAATTGTTCAGGATTACTTCGCAATGAGCTCTGATTGCAATATAAAATTAGGTGAACAAACAGTTACAAATTTGAAGTAAAACCATATTCAGATCATCAACAACTTACTTTAAGTCCTGCAGTATGATTGGTGGAAGATTATATAAATCAAATGTTCTGTCTATATGGCCAGTATCGAAAATCACCGATGTAATACAATAGGCCAAAAATAGTAAATAGATGATAATATACCGTTAAGATCAGTCCTAAATCCCATTATTTTCAGTTGGTACTTAGAATTTTATCATGGGGCTTATTTTGTCTGCACAAACTATGGCTTCCTAATCATTACTCATCACAAACTGTCATGCATTTATCGGTGTTTATTGCCTCTGGGGTTTCCGGGTCGTACATTTGCAGGAATAATTGATGGATATTCATGTGACCACTGTATATTTGTAAGTGGAACATTTTGTAAAATAACTACATTCTTGGGTGATAAAAACGAGTTGGGGAGGATTATGACTAAAAAACGTCTTGTAATCTTCTTCATGTAGTCTATTTTACTTTACCGGTTCATATGAATGTTTTGTTATTTTTAAATAGAAAAATATCAAGATGATTGTAAGGGTATGATTCCGATCTCGGCAGCACGCAGCAGTGCTGCCGCGGCAGTGCGGTCGCAGCGCTACTGGTCCTCATACATTTTCTATGGGTTTATATGAGATTACATTCCGAGCACGGCAGCAATGCTGCGCGACATTGCTGCGTCACATTGCTGCTGTGCTCGGAATGTAATCTCATATAAACCCATAGAAAATGTATGAGGACCAGTAGCGCTGCGACCGCACTGCCGCGGCAGCACTGCTGCGTGCTGCCGAGATCGGAATCATACCTTAATATTGAGTTGAGAGGAAAATTGTTCAGTTTACAAATTAGCATAATCATTAAGTTTGAATGAAAAGAAACTAAATATAACTTTTACGAATTGGTTAGTCCTACTTACGAGCTATCTACTATTATAGCAATACATAGTATCTTTTCTTACATATTGTTAAATAGAAATTAAACAGACAAAAACATTAATTGACGAGGCTCGCACACTAAAATATCAGTACTTAAACGCACTGAAATCATAAAAGACATCCACTGTGGCAAATCATTATTATCAATGTTTTTACTGAAATCAATACTGCTGATAAAACAGTAGAGATAAATGGATAAACGTCTGATTCTACTTTAATTAAAACATTCGATGTACCTAATAGATTTGCGACAAGTAAACATTTAACTTATCACCCATGCATTCAATACATAATATTATGTAGAAGTACACTGCTTTAATACAATGCAACATTTTATATTTTATCAATTAAGTAAAATATTGACATTGCAAATGACACATACGCTTACGGTACTTTATGTTGAAATTAACATGTTTTTCGAGTCACAAGGCAAAGATCTGATCATAATCTATTTACTACTTACTAAGGTAAAATGAGCTGATCTGATGATTATGACAATATAAGGTAAAATTAGTTATATTGGTACAATAATGTCCGCTATACACCGCAAAGTAAATAATATAAATAAAATCACAATATTGCACAGTATCAAAGCAGGTCCTTATAATATATATTTGAAAATAACCACCATTTAAGATATATATCCAAATATGTAATCCTTATTGAAGTTTTATATATTGCAGATTCATTATTCATTTTGAAGGCATAAGTAGCAGTAGTATGCAGTAGGATATGAACCCTAACCACTAGTGCAGCGCCTTAATTGTGTAACACACTAAAAATCTGAATCATTTTGAAGGATATTGCTAATCCATCCATTGCTTCAAATGTTCCAAAAATTTATCTGCTCAACAATATAAATAACGCAATGAATGCTGTTGAAATTTCAAAATGAAACCCATTAATACTGATAGTGGGTTACGCAATTACCTGCAGGAAAATATATGTCAGTTGATATTGGATATATATCAATGATATGGAATATTTTTAAACCTCACATCACATAAACCATTAAAAACAATGTAACAAAAATCAATCACATAATATACACAAATACCAGAACTCTAAAATGCTAATCATTACTATCACATAATATATAATATACATATCTCTATGAGAACTTCGTATGTATTAAGTCTGCATCTGCATTCATTAACACATGAGACAGACTAAACAACATTCAACATTACTGCTATGTTATATGAATTGATGGAAAAGTGAAAATAAAACATTACTTTAGGCCATTGAAGATATTCACCCAGCTATAACACAATGGTCTATGCTTGTCATTCAAAATTCACTCTTATTACAAGAGCGTAAGTGTCAATATGGATGCAGACTCAATATCAAATTGAACTGAGAGCTTACATTTCAAAGTAATTTTGTTCTCAACAGTCTCCAATTTCGAATCAGCTGTTATTCTTATCCTTCCTCCATTGCTGCCGATCCGTAAAGGCCCCGATCAATTTAACAACATCAATTATTAATAAGAACGAACACTTTTCCAATCTTTGTAAATACATACAACAAATATAAAAATATGTGTACAGAGTATCCTACTCTTAAAAGCTCCTGAGAATCATTTTAAATGTTCATACAAACGATAGAACTGGGATTTCCAAACTGATCATGGTTTTATCACAATATTATCACAATAAAAATAAAACCAAATCATTAGAAAGCCGTTTTCAAATCGAAGTTTATGATAATTTGTGCACAAATCTAAAATAATATGGTAAGTACCATAGTACATGGGTACCAAAGCATCTTATTTGTACAATAATTATTTGATCACATTATAACGACACTATAAAGCTATAAAACACGGAAATATCAACTTACATTACTTTCCTGTACATGAATACTTCTTGTCGTATTATTATGTTCCCTCACAGTACATTTATAGAAACAATGAAGAGTTTAAAGAAGTCCCTTTTTCTTTGGGAGAATTTTGCATGAATCTGCATAATTTTTGGATTTATAACTTTAAAATCATGCCTAGCTGATAAGTTTCCAACGCTGAGTTTATATCCTTTTAATATAATATAGTTGATTACTTGAAGGTCACAAGAAGGTAATTTCAACTTCAGTTTCCATTAGTAGGTCTCAATGTCGTCATTATGACTTGTGTCTACATATAGAAGACAAAACTGGCAACCACAATTTTTCAGCATTCACCATTTTATTGCTTCTTTTCAGGTTTCTTTACAAGATGTGCATTTACTGGGTACTTCAGTTCCGTTTTCAATTGTTCGTTATGTTCTTCTAATGAGTTCACAGCATAATGAAGAACAAGCTCATTCAAAGTTCTGAAACATAAAAAAAAACAATTTAAGATTTCTAAAATTTTTATAAGATCATCATCAATGACATTTACGAAATAATAAGTAGGTAACATTGTATCATTTCGAACATTCTGAGGTGTTCTAGGAGAATGCATTAAAAGAACAAAATCCTCATTTAATATTAATTATGTATGATTATGATGTCAAATATATCTTAAAAAGTGGTACCACCAGTTTACAGCAGCTGGCACTTTGTCAAGAGATAATGATGCATCACCACTATGAATTTAATTTATAATATCTATGCCAAATATAATTCAACAAGCTAGTCTTTATCACTGATCATTATTATTATTTTATCAAATGGAACCAAATTATTACAATTTGATCAAAAAGATGCAATAGGAAAACTTACTCATAAACATTATAGGGTTCCGCAAATCCATAACCTCGTTCAGTCTTAAAGATAATACAGTGATAGACCATGTTGTTACAACAAATAGATAAAGCTAATTGACCAGTGGAGTTAGGCCGAATTAAAAATGTGCCTTGAGGTTTCCCTGTGAGGAGTTTTTCTGCTGTTTCTCTTGTACAATTAACTTTCCAACTAATCCACTCTCTGTGTGCATACAATTCTTCAAGTTTATGTATATTGTCATCTTCTAATAAATGCAGGTATTCATCTGTTTTCCCTCGTCCTTGTAGCCACCTGCAATGAACATGATAATGAAAACTAATTAAATTATATCTTCAAAAATCCCATGTGTATCCCATCCCAAATAATTTCAGAAGCCAAACAAACCCATAAATTTTTGAGTTTCTTTTAGTAACTTTACATGCAAGATTTTTTTTTTTATTATTTTAATCAGTGCTATAACTATTATATACAAATATAGTAAAGCACTGTCCTAAAGGTAACATCAGGAATATTCCTAAGTTTTCCTTATTTTATTGAATTAATATCCTATGGTGTGTTATTAAAAATTTGAAAGAGCATTGTTTGCAATGTATGAGGAATAAAATATTCAATATTGGAAATTGTTATTGCCTCTATCATCTAATGACAACATACATTTTCTAATAAACAGTAGCTGAACATAGGAATAATCAGGTATATTGAGAACCAACAACAAGTAGTACAAATGCATCAACAGCACACCCCGGACACTCCATACAACGCTCGTAAAATAATTACCTACTACTACTACATTAAAAAATGACGTTTGTATATGTATGAATGTGTGCGTGAGGTACTTGTGTTTGCGAGCGCTCTTGTTAAAGAACTGCGACGAATACGCCGAAGTGCAGGGTGAGGTGCGGTAACTGATGTTAGTGCGGGGAAGGGAGTGTCCTTTCTGTACGTAGTACTTTAAGTATTCTGTGCCAACAGTTAGAAACTAAGAATTCCACAAATCATTGTTGAACCTTAATTTATGCTAAATACAACATGTTTTATGAAACTAATCATTCGAATGTGACCACTCATAACCAGACATACCATTGCACCATTTGAATAGCAAGAGACCTGTTTTTAAATTCCCATACTAAAATACATTATTATCCAAAATTAACAACAATAACAATTCAATTGGCATAATTTTTGTGGGTGTGTGATAATTGTTATGAACTTAAATAATGTTACTTACACTTTATAGCGATCTTTAATTTTGTAGAGATCTGTGACATCTGACTTTAGTTTGGCTATTTCTCTTTCAAGTAGCAATTGAGCCGTGACTGTATTTCTCAAAATATCATTTAGTTCAGCTTTGGCTTGCTTTAAGTTTTGAACTCTTGATATTAAATTTCTATTATTTTCTAAAACAGGATTCTTTTCATGTGGCTGCGCTTCAGCTTGCATCTTCTCTTGTAATTTTAAATGATCTTCACAGATTTTAACAGTTTCTCTAAAGGCATCCAGTGCTTGTTTTTTCATGTTTACTTCTTCTCGTAATCTTGTATATTTGTAAGAGCGACCCTCAAAGTCTTTTGTTTTCAATACATATTTTTTGTGGATTTCCTTAAATTTGGTTTCTAGGGTATCATCACTCATGTTTTCTCCACCTTCATTTTCCAGTCGTCTAGACAGAGGGTACATAAGCTTGATGTCGAGGCTGCTATTACAATGTGCAAGGGAGAATTCCCTATAAAATCGAACAAGCTCCACCACTGATTTGAAGTCAAATGGTTCACAAAATCCATAACGGCCCTCATGGTTATAGATTTTGATAAGTTTGTTCATACCCCCTTTTCTCAGTGTCAGAGTATAACCACTATCTTTGTTTGATGCGTTGCGCACCAAGAAGGTGCCATCACATGTATCCCGTAGTTTCTCTGTAGCCTCATCTCTGGAATACACAATTAGCATCAATGAGGGAGGAAATAATAAAAATACTTTAACACAGAAAATCACTAACTTGAATCTAAAAATGCCTAAAAAGGGTGTTGGTGTATGTTCTAATAAGAAATATGAATTGCTCCTAAAGTTGTAATATTTCACAACATAGGGTCAAATGATGTGAGCATCTAGTTTTTTTTTTTTTTTGTAACCTATATGGTTTTGTAGGCAATAGACATTTGGGTTGAAGGACATAAGTTTTACTCTGTCCTGTACTGTAACCCAGAATTCTAACCTAATAGCAAACTCTGTTTTTCACTATAAGTTTTAATGGAATGTGGAAAAAGAAGTTTGGTAAACTAGATGTAGATTCTTTTAGTTAATTAAAGGCCAATACTATGCAGCATCAGACCTACCTGAGCTGACACTTTTGAGAGTGAAATCAATGTATAAATTAATTCTTCTTTTCACATTATTAAGTATAGCTTTCTCATTTCTATGATAATAAACCTAATGTTGCGTGTGTGAGAGGCGATAAACAAACACAGACATGATTGAAATAGACTTACCTAGTGATATCACCCCAATACCATTCGGCATTCTCCAAGCTCTCTTCGGCTGACTGTTGAGGGGCGCCTATTTCAACCATTATTTCATAATTGGCACTCAAAGTTCATACATAATGAGATTTTCACTTTATTCATCAATAACTAAGATAAACTGAACATCCTTTAACACATCTTCCGAGGATATTGGACTGTAAGAGCGGCTAGATCACAAAACTTCCGCGTTCGAGGTTACAAGAAAATAACCAATTAATTCACTCTCAAGACATTTTAAACAATAATTAACACTATTTTATAGAGTTCACATACACACACTCAGTTAAAACACGGCAAATTTTGAACTACACTCGGAAAAAGAGGTATCTAGATCACAAAGGAAATGGGCAAGAGTAAGATGATTGTTGCTATGGCACTAATACTTCCTTAAATCTGTATAAGGGAGTTCGCGTACTTGGACATCATTTCTTTATCCCGGAAAAAGGATATGGTAAATCCATGTTTTAGACAATAACTCAATGTAACTTGTTCACTTCCTTTTTTTAAGTCAAACAGTAGCACCAAACCCGTCCGCCATCTATCTAAACGCCATAAACTAAAAAAAAGATGCAAGTGATGCGCCGCCGAATACCGATAGTGATAGAGCAGATGTGCGTCGAACTCACTGTGGTCGAACTCGAAAGGATTATTATCGCTATTGCCGGGGCCACACTATACGGGAAAATCGCGATAAGTTGTTTCTTATTGGCTGACATCGATGGTCCATCCAATGAGCATCAACTTATCGCGCAAATCTTCGCGTTATCGCGATAGTCTGGCCCCAGCATATCGGATCGACAGAAATCAAAATGCAGAATAGTCTTGCACTTAAAAACCCACTAAACAGAACAACACTATTTAATGTTGTGAAAAGAAAAAAACTAATGTTTTGTGGTAGATTTCTCGCAAAATATTTACCTATTTAAATTTAGTTTCGTACTTAGTAGTTTCTCCACAAGGACCTGTTTCTTTGATAAGAATCAACTTGAATAACTAAAATAACACTATTCTTACCTTTCATCGCATACCCAATCTCAATAAGGTATTTTTTATTCAACGGCTAGGCTAGTAGACTAGTAGTAGAATTTTAAAAGTTAACAGATCTAATGTAGAGCCAAGCCCCTATCTCTACCAGGCCTAGCTCTACAAACCTTACATCATGAAATGCTTTGTTGATCCCGGCTGTCATTCTTGGATCTTTGACACTCTTTATGGGTCGTCAGAAGCCCGAAAGTCTGATAACCAGTCTTACCAAGGGGTATCGTGCTACCCAGTATCTGGGTTGTGGAGGTCAGATAGGCAGTCACTCTATGTAAAATTTCTGAGCATATTTTGGCCGGTTTTTGGAATTTGCATAAAAAGTATTTCTAAAGATTTGGGGCCTCCTAGGACCGAGGGCTCGGTCGGACTGAACTACCCCTGCCACCCACCTCTTAGTCTACTTTTGCAGTCAACAACTGCGAAACGGGCATATTATTTAATGCGTAAAAGAAGTCGCTTGTTCAAAAAAAAATATGGATAGTGACAGCTTTCAGTAATGTTTTTTTCGTCTATACTCCATTTATTATAACATTAGAAAAAAGAGGCTCGCAGAAGCAGGAGTAAGAAACCTTTTATTTTCAAGATTAGTTCAAACAATTTTAAGAATAATGTATGTACAGACGCCAGCACATCAACCTACCCGAAACTGTCACATTTTCCCAATCAACTTTGAACCTTATGCTTCAGTGATAAAGTTGAAAATCTATTAAAGAAATTTGACAGATTGTAGTAGGTTGATGTGCTGGCGTCTGTACCTACTTTTTTGTAAGTAACAATGTATGGTATAATAAATCATATTCTATCTATCTACTCATCACGATGCTTGGATGTACATGAAATTAAACAATTTTTTGTAACAATCAGTTTAAAAACAACTTTATATAAACCAACAAAATAAAAAAAGAACACGTACTGCCACAACTTATGAAGGGAATAGGTAACATTTTAAATTTGGTAGAGACTTACAGAAGTTAAAAAAGGTTAGTTAGTTAGTTAGCTCGGAGATTTAGACGAAAACAAACATTAATTAAAATAAATGTTCTTGTATACATATCGATTTTATTCAATTTCGAACGGCCATTGTTGTTTACATCTTTGGGAAATTTAGCGCGGCCGGACCTTAGCTGTTAAATTCTTGGATGTTGGATAGCAGCGACATCTGATGTAAGCAAGTGACAGTTTTCATCAAACTCAAACTCTAAGCATTTATTTCAATTAAACCAATTGACAACATTTCATATTTTTAACCTGCATGTATTATTACGTTATATAAAAGTAAATTCAAATCTAGGGCACCCATATTTTATCGTTTTTCGAAATTATGTACTTTTCATTCATAATTTTAACTTTGAAATTCGGTGTATTCTAAAAAGACGTAAGTGCCAGATGACGGTAGAATGGCGATATTACCTTTGCTTTATTGTGACCCGTCAAAAAAACTGTTAGATGTCACTTGTCTCAGTCGTTGTCGTTGTTTTGGTTCCGTCATTGGCGTATATTTTTCATTGGGATCCATTTTATTGGCGAAATATCAATCAAAAATTGATAATATTAACAGTAAGCAGCGTGTCGAGTTGATAGGAAAAAATATTGTTGAATTCAATTCAGTTTTTTAGTTGTTTTCTAGTTACACTTCTTAGGTGACATTGACATGTCTTGTTTGATATAATGTTTTCAATCAAAGACATTGGAATGCGCAATGGTAACTACCTCATTCCGCCGTTTATGTGACGTCATCACATGTTTTTTGATTTTTATTTTTTTTCTCAGAAATTTAGAAATAAAAAAATAAAATAAAAATATATTTGAACTCAGGATACGAAAATAAAGAAATAGCATTTTTGTTTTAAGGTCGTGTCAGGTTTGAAATGTTGTCAATTACAGGCACTATTGAACCATAGATCAACATATGTATTGAACTGTCAAGGGGTCGCTCAGTCAGAAAGATGAAGCTAGTTGCCCATTCCAAAGCGTGGGTACCTATGGAGAAGAACGGGCAAGAAACTCCATGGACACTCTTTTAAATCAAAATAATATGGTTACAAAGTCTTGGTTACATCATTCATGTTAAAAATTATAGGTATGTACATGTGAGAACGATGCAGAACGTTAAAAGCGTCCATAGTGAAAAGATGTGAAAAAAAAAACAATTCAAATTTAAATTAAAATAAGCCGTGGCAGCACAGAGATGACCAGTCCCTACTGACGGTGCCCGTTCACGAACATGACGCATGTATTAGCACCATTCAGCTCAACCATTTTGAAGGGAGTTAAATGATCCAACACATGCGCCACCATCAGCGAGACATCTGAGTGAGCATGACATACTCTCAGCCGCCAGAGCACATTCAAGTCAATGAAAGACCCCATCCCCATTTGTGATCGACACAAAAGTAAACATTAGCAAAACAATGGCGGTTTGTAGACGTAGAACAGCGCTGCCACCTGTGACAAGCTTTCAGTCTGTATCCCCATTTTTGAAATTCGATTTATAGGAGAAATCGATTATATGAAATCTGGTAACACATTCAGTAAGACGGGTGCGGGTGGCAACTGGCTGGCGTGCGAAGTGTCTTTCATTGTAAATTTCGTATCTGTCTAATCAAAAATGTTTTTTATTTTCATTTTTGCTTGGGCATTGTTAAATTAATAAAATAATAAATTAATAATGTACTGTTGTATTGAAATTACGGTGTTATGAAATAACAGAAAAGGAAATCATATAAAAAAGTTTTACAGAAATGTTATTTTTCTGCGGTCCTGTCTACCGATTCTCAAAATGTGTATCAAAGCTGGTACAATAATATTTTGCTCATTTTTCCTCTTCGTTTCGTCCACGCATATAAAGGGAGAATTTTCGACAAATGAATTTTTCAAGTTCCTAGTGAAATTCGGGTTCCAGAAGACAGACATCCATTATCAAAAGGAAACATATGGCTATATTTTCGGGAACTTAACAGCGAATGATCAATTCAAATACCCTGTAACGTTCGCTGTATTAGACAGAGGTCACTTTTTACACTATTACAAAAGCCGTGATATTGCTGATAAAGAGCTAGCATGCCAGGCTATGTTCCAAAATTTGAATGGAACAGCCTATCACCCCAAATGCAATGCCTATGGTCAAGACCTGTTTAGAAGAATTCCATGTCCGAAAGGTGGTCTGTGTATAGATGAAGATACACCTTGGAATGTGATAAAGAAGAACCAGTTTACTTATGTTATTAAAAACTCTGGGCAACCAAGGTAAATGATAGCTGATATTATATATCTATAATTAATCTATTCAGGGGTAAATTTTCCTTTAGACTATCCATATTATCCATACTAATATTATAAATTCGAAAGTAACTCTGTCTGTCTGTATGTTACCTTTTCGCGCCTAAACCGCTGAACCGATTTAGATGAAATTTGGTATACAGATAGTTTGAGTCCCGGGAAAGGATATAGGATACTTTTTATCCTGATATTCCCACTTCGATCGAGACTTGTGCGGGTGAAACCGCGGGGCTCAGCTAGTATTAGTTATAAATAGAAATGTTTTCATCATAAAACAGCTTTTTGTCTATAAGTTAAAAATTAATATTCCTTGGGTCTTTATTTAGCTCTGTAACTACAAAGTATTTTATTTTTAATTTTCACACAGGTTTTGGTATGTATCAATGGTGTCATGTTACCTAGATGAAGTTTCCTGTACATGGCACCATTACACTGGAGCACCTTCAAAGGACAACAAAACCCTGACAAATATACCGCAGACTATAAACTATGATTTCTGGCTGGTCAATGGAAGTCCCAACTTATCTTTCTACAACACATTGCTGTACCAGTTTTCATTTGATAGACAGAACACCCTGGAATTGTATCTTGTATTCTGGCTGTGCTATATTATTCTATTGCCCGTACAAATTTATGCTGTCAGGTAAGATTTTAAAACATATTTTTAATAATTAATGTTGTTACATACAAAATTATGTAAAATTAATTAATACATTTTCAGAGATATTCACTCCAAAACTTTTAGATCAATAGAGTAAGCAGTATTTTATGTACCTATTACTGTGATTTTTGTGTAACTCAATGCAACATCATAGAGCTTTCTCAATTCGTAAGATTATCAGATATTTAATTTTCATTGAATGTACTCTTCATATAACCTGTATTTATAACTATTCATCATATTGCTATAACTTGTACTATTTTCTGTTGCATTGTTGCTTTGAATATGACAACAAAGATTCATAGTAAATGAACCATTTAATTTCAGAACACAAAAGCATCCAGTGACAAAGTTGTTCACATTCAGCCTTGTTCTGGAGTTTATTGCTCTATGCTTCAATGTGCTACATACTGTGAAGTTTGCTGTGGATGGTGTAGGGTTTGCTGGGCTGGCAGCTGCTGGGGATGTTTTAGATATTATGAGCAGAGTGAGTCAAAATTCTTCCTCTTACACTAATCAATCTGGCTAGTTGTGTGACCTGCCATTATTTATTTTTAATCAGAATACAATAATATAATTGTGCCAGTTATTCTCTCCCTGTGATAGGAGGTCACATACTTGGCCCAAGTCAAAGTTGAAAAAACTTGTAAATTGGCTTTGATGTATATTTGTTTCAACTTTGCTAAATGCAAAATAGCTGCAAAATGTTGTGGAGTTTAATTTAATATTTATATGGTGTGTTTTCTGTGTTTAAATCTACAGAGTTAAATTATATTTATTAGTGATTACTACAAAAACCTGACAGACATGTTGGGTATAAATATCTAAACATGACAAACAAAAATTAAGACTATGGTCCAGACGCGCGAAATGTTCTTGTATATCGATTTTATTCAATTTCGAGCGGCCATTGTTGTTTACATCTTTGGCAAATTTAGCGCGGCCGGACCTTAGCTGCAATTATTGACTCCACAGCAAGAATCATCAAATCTTTTGTTTCATACTCATCACGTCTGTGGAGCTTTGCTAGCTAATTTATTTTTACAATGCATGTGTTAATGCTTTATTTTAAATTTTCTAATAGGTAAATCAGTAATGTATATTTTATCCTTTTTTATGAATTCATTTTAAAATTGCATGCTACTGACTGCCTTAGCCAGCATCCTGTCTGACTACTAATACCATAGATATATGAAAGAAGGAGATATAGTAGTTGAAAAACATCTGCACCCACACAAAAACATCTGTCGCTATCATTGTGCTGTGCAAAAGCTATTTATTTTACATATACACTAGTGATTGACTAAATCGGAAAGTTATCGATTCTTCCATTTATTGTACTAAAAAAAATGTTGGGTCCTGAAAATAAAATAAATAAAAAACAATATGTCCAGAAAATATTATATTATAAATCAATAAAATGTAGCTAAAAAAAATAATTGAAGTAAATAAAAAAAAAATAACCATTATTTTACATCTTCTCAAGAGTCTTCCCGCCGGATTTAAACATCATCTTTACAGTTCTTTTAACCGGGTTAAAACAGTTGACAAATTGAAAATTAACTATACTAGCAATATATTCGTTGGGCAATCGACATTGTTGTCGATAGCCTATGTTAGTGCATCTTCACAATCACATCACTATCTCGCTGCAAGACAGCGGCCGTACTATGCGACGCTCCGCAAAAATAAAGTATCGTTTTGTAATTTTCACATTGCTTGTCCAGTCACATAGCGACATACTTGGGTAGTGGTTAAGGAGCAATGTATTTGCTGTAATAAGAATAGTACAGTCGCTGCGATATTTGAAAACAAAAATAACGTAGTAAAAGCAAGAAATATTGTACCATTTGTTGTTTTTCATGATTTTAAAGACAAATATAGTAAAACACTTTTACTTACATATGGTAAGTGATTCCATGAGATACGAAGTTTTTATCTTGACTGTGGTTTTTACAGAACCACTGTACATTTTTTATTTTATCACGATCACGGTCGAAAGCACACTAGTTAGCGGAGACGGCCATTTGCCTAGTACTGGCCCATGTTGCTCATGATGCGTGGACACAGACACAACCCCTTGCCACTTCTCGTGATTTTTACATTTTTATGACTAATACAGGTAGCATGACAAAGTTGTATCATACCATACACTCAAAAGTATTAGTGTTGTCCTAAGCTTCTTGTCTAGCAGGTTGATACAGTACGTTGAAAATCCTCAAAAAAAAAAACTGATAAAGGGTCACTTTGTCTGGCATGCAGTAAGAATTGCTTGTAATGACTCAGTATTCAACACATACTGATGTTTGTGTTGGTTATTCATATTTTGATTGCGTTTTTACATTGAGCAGCATATAGACTTTTATTAATATTACTAGCTTCTGCCCGCGACTTCGTCCGCGCGAAATTCGTACTTTCCTCTAAAAGTTTCGAAAATGTATGTTGGTATGATCTTTATAATTAATTTAGATAAATAAGTATTCGGGCCAATTTTGAAGTTTATAGAACAAAGGAATCAGATTTTTCAAATAAACTGTATCCCCGCTTTTCACCCCCACAGGGGTGGAATTTTGAAAAATCGTTTATGACATTGGCTCGAGAAGTTGAGGCTCTAACTCTCATAGAATTTAACCGATTTGCTCTTTCCTCTGCCGATTCTTGAGATCGCGTAATTCTCATTCTCGTAGCTTTACTCGAAGTTCGAGATAAAGATAATGGTTTTTTAGGTGGCATTGTGTAATAATCTACGGTAACGAAAAGGCTGTCAGTTACCTAACAAAATAACCTACGTTAGAGGTCCTAACTTTAGCTACCTTACACTTAAAATCTTAATGACTATTTACACTAAAATATTGTAATAGAATTATACCCAGAAATATATACAACTCACAACAAAAAAGAAATGAAAATAAAGCTGAAACGCCTGTGCAATACTATCTACCTATACCTACTTCACTTAAAAATAAATACTTATAACTACTTTAATTAATAAAAGTACCTACGCTTAATAATTTTTAATTTGAACGAATATTTAAACACTACCAAAACAACTCATACCTATTTTACAAAATAACAACAAAATAAATTCAAACAAACTATTTAAAGACTAAAAGTCGCGCTGATAAGCACGGTTTCAAAATATCAATTATTGTCTGTCAATAAGGTCGAACGCTCTGAACGCATCAACAGCCAAATATTGAATGAAGCTCCAGCTCGCTCTCGGACCTCCCGCCTTTTTATACCCTTCCGCCGCCGCGACCCGTGTCGAGCGCGGCAACCGTTACACAAAAATAATCCTTATAGCATGATTCAGTATTCACGTGCGACGGCGCGATGGCTTATTTCATGTATAAGTTTGGTGTTTCTATACCGATTTCTATGATTCTTTTTTTATTGAATAGGTAATAATGTTAACTTTTTTAAATTATGGATGAGTGAGAGTATTATAAACGTAAGAGTAAACAAATATAATCAGAATGCTCCGAACTACTAAGCTATCAGGAGTTACACGTGTTATTGTGAGTCAACCATAAAAGATAGACATATGCTGTTGCGGGATATTTTTTAGACAATTTTATGTAGAATATTTCCATCATACATGATTTCTATGTAACTTTAACCATTAAGGCTGCACACGCGACGGAAGCTTAAAAAATGGAGTAACTTCTCCCGTTTTCCCAACATTTCCCTTCACTACTCTGTTCCTATTGATTGTAGCGTGATGAAAAGTATACTATAACCTGCCCAGGAGTATGAAGAATAATTGTACCAAGTTTCATTAAAATCCGTCGAGTAGTTTTTGTTTCTATAAGGAACATACAGACCGACAGACAGACAGACAGACAGACAGACAGACAGACAAAAATTTTACTGATTGCATTTTTGGCATCAGTATCGATCACTAATCACCTCCTGATAGTTATTTTGAAAATATATTTCATGTACAGAATTGACCTCTCTACAGATTTATTATAAGTATGTACAGAATTGACCTCTCTACAGATTTATTATAAGTATAGATATTGAAGAATACCATTATCCTGTATGGAAAATTCTGTAACTAGATGTTTTCTTATGAGCCTTTAATAATTTATTATTTTCGCCTTTTATTGCTGAAAAAGGTTGAAAAGGACGTGATATGTTTTGTTTAGGCCTTTTAACATTTTTTCGATTTGCGGTCAATGAGCTTCACACAATAACTATTAATAAAAATATTATATGTATAGGTAGGTACTAAACTCCACTATTTCTATTCTATACTAATATTATGAAGAGGTAAAATTTGTTTGTTTGTAAGTTTGTATGTAGAAGGTAATCTCTGGAACTAACAGTCGGATTTCAAAAAAAAAAATATTTTGCATTTGATAGGCCAATTCTTGAGGAAGGCTATATGCTATTTAGCATCACGCTATGGCCCTTAGGAGCCGAGCAAAACGATAAAACGAACGAACTAAGCGTAATCGAAGTTATAGCGCAGGCAGGTGATGCGATGCGACGGGGTGGGTCGGGGGAACAAGAAATTTCACGCCGCCGAAGTCGTGATTATAGTACACTCGCGGCCCGCCCCAGCTTCGAAGAGGGGATTTTTTATAAATTTTCTTTCATACAAACCTTGTCCTGACAATACCGAACACAACCAAAAAAATAATTATCCAATTTGGTGCAGTCATTCGGAAGTTATGCGCGTACAGACATTTCGGCGACTTTGTTTTATACTATGTTAGGATGAATGAATAACTGATCCTTTCATATCTCTTGGGTTTTACATATGTATGTCATATGCAATGTTACTTATTTATATGCATTTTATTGCATGCTAAAAATACCTATAGTTACTTATCTACCATAAAACTACACAACAATAATGAGAATTTGTTGTATTTCAGACACTGTTCATGTTGCTCCTACTTTTGTTAGCAAAAGGCTGGGCAGTGACTAGGTTGGAGCTCACATACAAACCACTAGTATTCGGAGTCTGGCTTGCTTATGGAATTGTTCATATTCTACTTTACGTTTGGAATACAGTGAGTATTTACTATTTGAAACATATTTAGACTTTAAAAACAATATTTGGTGACTTACGGCCGAACCCAATAACCTATTTTCAGTTAAAGACAGATTGGTACTGTTGGTAGCCTATATTTATTCCTATTGAAAACGTGCGCCCGCGCCTCGACGCCGCCTCGACTCTAGCTCATGTGGGCGACGCCCCTAACTGCCAGTATCATAATACAATCATACATATCGCTACTGATTTGGCACGTTAAAACCAGTGATAGATAGGTATTTTTACCTCCAGTATACCAAAACTGGTGATAGATAGGTAATTGGGTAAGGCCGTTAGGCATTGAAGGTGAAGTTTGTTATAAGGTATAACAAAACAAACCTACTGTAATGTGGCGTAAAAAAAGAATCATAATACGCCTGTTACTTCTATTGTGTATAAAATGTGTTTAATAACAACGCCATTATATTGTAGGTACTGGTGACCTTAATTCGAAACAATCTCTTTTAAAACACAATATTATTTATTTACAGACTGAAGTGGACATCATAGAAGAGATAGACGAATACCAAACATGGCCTGGTTGGTTGATCCTTGCGCTACGTGTAGCGATCATGACTTGGTTCGTGCTAGAACTCAGATATACAATGATGTATGAACACAATATGCCAAAGCTTAACTTTTTATTACACTTCGGCGCATCTAGCCTTGTGTGGTTCGTGTACTTGCCGATTATAGCGCTGATTGCACTGCAGATCAGCCCTCTGTGGAGGTTCAAGTTTTTATTAGGTGAGTGTTACACTTTCTTTCTCATTATGTAAGCCCAGCGACATTGCGCAACTCTTTTATTTATTGCCAGTTACATTCACCTCAGTTGGGATTCAATTTTATAGCTAGAATGTGGATTCAATATATTCATGACAATTTTGAAATTGTTCTAAATCAGAGGAGATAATCATTTTCTCTTTATTTGTAGATGCTTTCGCTGCCAAAGCGATTATCATTTATTCATTTATAAATGTTTTCTCTTATAACTAACTTTAATTTATACCTTATGCGGAATAGCATATTACAGTTGCTGAACAACATGTAAATACGTTTCCTTCTTCTAGCAAGGTAATGGGTTCTCGTTAAAATTGTCACGGCCATTACAGTTAACCGAATAATGTCTGGTCACGTATCGGCAATTATCTTTAACAGTCGTGTTTGTGAAACTTGTTGGTGTAAAATAATTAAGTTATCGGGAATTAATTGATGCACTTAATTAATTTTAAATCGATGTATGTTTATTAATCGATGTTGTTTAATAGCGCGCTACTGTACAGAATCAGCCACGTGGCTCATTCTGTATGAGTCTGAATATTTTAACGAGTATCCGTAATGAGCATTTTCGCTTCATTAAAACTACGTAAATTATTATTACGAATTACCATACTGTAGTAGGTAGTAGCAATGTACGCACGTCTGCACTTAGTAACGTCCACTCCAATCTGTTTCCCACGTCATTTGACGTCATGGAGTCGTTACGTGGGCAAAGCTCGTACGTTGAGGGAATTAGGTCTCTTAAATAAATAAGTAAAGGACCACTAATTAAAAGGAGGGGAATTTACAGTTATTTTTAACCGACTTCAATTGACTTCAAAAAAGGAGGTTCTGATGCATTCGGCATGTATGTTTGTATGTCCGCGATTTTATCAAAAACTAATGAAGCAATTTTGATAATTCTTTCATTAATGTGATCTACATACTTTCAGAAAGGTTTTAGTATATTTAGGTAGTTATTCTTATGTACGAAGTTATATGCATACATGTACTGCGTCTCCAGCATTTCTATGCGAATTTTGATGATTCTTCTAGTTGGTGTCTTCAGTTCTTCAATGCTACTGCATTTGTTTTTGTTACTTAATTGAATTTTTGTGGGGTAGTAGGTACAACTAAAAAGTGCAAAAAAAAACTGTTTTACAAAAAAAAAAACAACCGACTTCAAAAAAAAATCGCTTCAAAGTGATAAATAACTTTAATTTCGGAAGTCGGTGTCAAAAAACGAAAATGCGAAATCAACTTCCGAAATTAAAGTTATTTATCTCTTTGTAGTGTTTTTTGTCAAGTCGTTTGTTTTTTTTTTTTGTAAAAAAGTTTTTATTAATTAAAAAAACTGAACAATTTGATGATGAGCCACGGAGCAATGAAAAAAAAACTTCCTTTTAAAACGAAATTAAATGGGAAATCCCATCGATTGGTCATACGAATAGTACGCACGAGGACATTATCAAGCTATACATTTCCAATGTAAACTGACTTCTCATTGTACGAATTACGAAAGGCCTATACAATGCCACCATTTCAGACACCAATCTACGTGGTCTTCACATGATCTGACCAATATTTTGTCTGGACTTTAAAAGAGACTGTGACTTCTGAGTTTGTTTCGGCCTTTCTTCTCAGAGTAGTCAGATAGGAAACGCCGACCTCATCTAGCTTTAAAAAATATGATTGACGTGTAAAAGTGTTTGTACAAACCAACTTACAGAAATAAAATAATTTATTATTTAATGTGAGATCAGCTGAAATTGGAAATGTATAGCTTGATGTGTCATCGTGTGTACCGTATAAACGCTATTTGCACTTATGCCTCCCAACCGGATATACAATATTATTTCAATCTAGCTATAAAAAAACACTAAACTTGTTTTCAGGTATCACATATTCAGCGGACTGTCTCTCGTTTTGTGTGATGGCTCACCTGCTGTGGCCGACGCGCTCAGAACAGTACTTATTACTGGCTCCCTCTGACTATACAGGTATTTATTAATACATTATTATTACTTTTTCTGTTACTTATAATGTTCATTATCATCAGCCTACAGCAGTCCACTGTTGAACACAGGCCTCTCTTGCACGCCATTCAGCTCGATTCTTGGCAACTCTCGTCCAGCTGCTACCAGCCACCCTGCGAAGATCGTCGCTCCAACTAGCCTGAGGGCGTTCTACCTTACATTTGCCGATTCGTGGTCTCCACTCAAGACCACTTTACGCACTTATAATTAATAGAGAAAATTGACGATCGCGACTTGGTCCTGAGTTCGATCCCTAAATCGAGCAGAGTTATTGGGTTTTTCATTAAGAATTTCTGAAGAGTAACTGATTTTAATTGGACCAGTGTCCGGTTAATGGGAACAGGCTCGACAAAACCCCTGTTACTTAGGACTTAAACATTATTGGCGAAAAGTATCATTACATTGTGTTGTTTGTTGTTGCTCAAGGAAGGAAAATAGCTAAATTAAAATACTTAGATAGGGCAGCTGCAATTTACCTATTTACTATTTTAAAGTATATATTGTTCACGTATAGATTAACATTATAAGTATTACAAAGGTTTATAACAAAACTAGAGCGCCTCATGTATTTGATATTACCGTAATTTGTGGTTTACCTACTTGTATAAAGACCACGTTACGATAACGCGGTATTCAAAGTAGGTATATCAATAATGGTCAGCCATGAAATAGAAACAAATCACTTTACGTAGTTGAATGCCTCAATAATGGAAGTCATCGTAACGCGTTATAAATACAATGTGGTCTATATTATTGTATTTTGTGCTCTTATCTATCTACCAGTCGGTCCATTTGCTAAATGGTAGGTTGTGGGCGTAATGTCAATGATGTCGTATATAAAAAATAAATGAAAATAAAAAAGCTTTATTGACACAAAAATATTTTACAAAATGATTTTGGCAAACAGTAGGTACAATTCTGCAATTGAACACAATTCGAATGACCACTAACACCTAAACTAGGCTGAGCCTGTACCTTAGGCGTTAGATCTTTCCCGGGTAACTATCTACAGACGTGTACATTAAAACTATCTACAGGTAACTATCTTGACACAAACTCGCAACGATCGATAGTAAAACTGCCTGTCTGTAAAGCGGAGCAGAGAAGTACAGCTAGAACATTATCCAATAAAAATCTACTTCTTCTTCGTGTGGTTGGCACGACAGTTATTCATATTTTGTTGGTTCAGAACTTTGCCGCTCCCACGGCGTTATCGGTGGCGGCGCAGAGGTCACTTTGGCTGCATGTTTTAGGACACAGGGAGGCAGGGTAGTTTGTGTCTCAGATCCATAGCCACGCCCAGCTGCCGTTCTGTTTGGTAAATCATGTAGAAATGCATGCTTCAGGCAGGCCAAGAGGACCACTTCTCATATGATTAAACTGATATTATACTGACTTCACTTTATTTGGGACTTAATTATTTGATCCAAGGCGTGACAGTGACGAATGATATATACCTACATTAAACTGCTCGGTTTACTAAACCCTATTGATTTATAGACAAAGAAAATAATCAAACCATAATAAAAAGTAATCTTGATATCTTTATTCTGGATTACTCGCATCGCCGACATAGGTACTATGGATTGATATCACCTTTTCGTTCCGAATAAACATGATTTTATCTGTACGTACGTTTATCATAGCACTTCATCTATCGCGAAACATCATGTAGTAATGGAAACGGCCGCATGTCTGATTAAGTACACATGAATTGTACATAAAAATGGCCCTGATAGATTTTTGCTACATACAGTTATTCGCGTTATACCTACAAACTTATCAACAAACGCCACTTATAGTTTTTCCTTTATTTCTACTCATTAACGATAACACCAGGATACGATCGAATAGCTGAAGGGATACAGTTATTATTAACTAGCTGCGCCCCGCGGTTTCACCCGCATAAGTGTCGATCCCGTGGGAATATCAGGATCAAAACTATCCTATGTCCTTCCCCGGGACTCAAACTATCTCTATACCAAATTTCACACAAATCGGTTCAGTAGTTTAGGCGTGAAGAAAAGACAGACAGACAGACAGAGTTACTTTCGCATTTATAATATTAGTTTGGATTGTTGATATCCTTATTGCAAATTTAATTCAGAGCACTTGCAATGTGGCTTTTATGAACATTGACAAAAGGTTTAAATTACGATGGCTGCCACGCGCTTGTACAATGACTATCTCACCATTATCATCGATGAGATGATACACACCTTTCCTGCTGTATATTGAACCGCCATAGTTGGCAGTGGCGAAGGTACCATACAACTCGATTCCCACCGGCTTCCCTTCGAAAATTCAGAACATAACCACACTATAGTCAATTCATAATTGAAAATTTTTTTGGCATTTTTTTTGCTCCGGCATACCTCTGTCATAAGTTCACCCTTCGCCACTGATAGTTGGTATATGTTTAATCTTTCTATGTTTTTAATTTTTCCAGCGGGCATTGAAGAGCTAGACGAATTCAACGAGTCCCCTCACGTAGTACACAGCGACACCGTAGCACTCACAGCTGCCGAAAGCATCAACGCAGACGACGAAGAGATCATATTCACCAGAGCGACGCACAAAAACGGCACCGCCTTCTCATAGCAATGCGAACAAGTAAGAGAGGATACCGTCAAATAACGTTCAGGGTCCGCCCCCCCGAACGAATGAAATTATGAATTTAACACGATCGAAATTATTTACTAATATTGGTCTCATTGAACGATTTGTCTCCAATATTTATGAAGTAAAAGTCATGTTGATTGTGTCGATGTAATATTGTTATTTGTAATATTTATTATGAAATACGAGACGAATGATTTTGAGCGAAGGAGATTATGAATGATAGAAAATTCGAATATACTTAATGGATAATATATTTACCCCCTTATTCATAAAACTTATCAAACCTATTTTAGTTAAAATGGGGTTTGTCTCTTTCTTACACACAGAAATGACAACGTGACAGATAAAGACAAACGTTCTATAAACCTATTTTAGCTAAAATAGAGATAAAATAGGATTATGAATAAGGGGGTTAGCATAAATAGTAAAGGGGTTTGAAGGTTTTGGCCCTAAAATCAGCCGCCATTTTGATTTTTTTTCAGAATCGCGGTGCACAACAAAAGTTATATATTTAGAAAGAGGACACTTATACAAACAAAAAACGTAATTAACATAATATCCTAAAGCGTCAGGTTTCAGAGTTATTCACCGAAATATAAGTCGAAAACAACTAAGATTTTTTTGTTTTTTTTCCTTCCAGGTAAGCATATTGAACTATTGAGGTAGAGACTAATCTGACAAGTGTAATGTCAAACTTCTGTACTAAAAAAAACGAAAACACAAAAGACTTAAATGTCAGATACTCTCTGGGATTAAAAAAAGGATCAATAAATTGCCGTGTTTAATTATTTATTAAAAAAAATATCTATTCTTCATTTGTTCCTTCTCCATAAAGGTTTTATAACGTTTCTATTACCTCAATAGTTCAATATGGTTACCTGTAGGGGAAAAAAACAAAAAAATCCTTGTTGTTTTCGACTTATATTTCGGTGAATAACTCCGAAACCTGACGCTTTAGGATATTATGTTAATTACATTTTTTGTTTGTATAAGTGTCCTCTATCTAAATATATAACTTTTGTTGTGCACCGCGATTCTGAAAAAAAATCAAAATGGCGACCGACCTTAGGGCCACCCTCCATACAAAAATCTTCTAACCCCTTTTTAATTGAATGTATTGTGCTGTGTGATATTCAAGTACATTGATTCTTTATCAAAGAAATCGTTGAGAGCACAAAATTAATTGAATGTAACTAAGAATACATAATTATTATGTAAGCGATATAGTTCCGGTCTCAAAGCGATCGTATCAGTGTCAATTAACAAGTTCATTTTCTTCAGTTTCAATATAATATGACACTTACCCCCTTACTAATAAACGAACGAAATATCAGATGAATAGTTACACACCGATTTCTCTCTTTTAGTCGTCAGTAATTTGACATTTGAAAGAAGAAGACAAAGCGTTGTGTAACTATACAGACGCTATACAACGTTTATTAGTAAGGAGGTAAAAGTGGAACTAAAAATATCACAAATGTACTATGTGCCAACGATTGAATCAACTACTTATTATGTAATGCGAAGAAAATATTGCAGATACCTATAATATAAGAGTATTCGTAATCATTGTGTCTTTGTGAAAAATGTCTGAATTTACCAAAATATATTTAAGAAAATGAGTGTTAAAAAGTGCTGTTAAAGTTGAATGGAGTTTTTCTTATTGTATGGATTTGTATAAATTGGTTTGTATTGTTCTGATGCACTCTTGATTAGATTCATCTTCGATTAAAGTATGTGTATTTAAAACTTTAAAGCACAGTGATCCTGGATGTACCTGAGTATTGTAAAAATATTATGATATTTGCATAGCACTGATATATACCACTGCACTGATAAGCCATGTTTAAACCGCGCTATAAATGAAATGGTATAAATTTTGGTTCTTATGACGTTGTTATGCCAGGACAGTTGTGTTAGGGTGCTTACATAAAGACACGGGTTTCCCGGTAAAGACAAGTGTGCGGGTAAAATATCCCCCAAATTATTAACGTATGTGCTCACACAAAAAGAAACAGGTAAAACAGTGTGACCGTTTCTTTCCGTAGATAAACCTGCAGCGATCTGTGCGGAAAACCCGCTGCTTTATGTAAGCACGCTTGGGCGTAAAACTGTTTAATTCTTCTATTATTATCACCATATTCAACAAAATATCAGAACATACGAAATTGTATTCGTTTTGTGTATTATTTCGGAATGAGATCGAATATCCTTACGGGTTGGTGTTAAAGGTTCGCTAGTGAAATCGAATTCTTATGAAAAAAACGCTGATACATTTTGTATACAAATAGATACTTGAATATAACAAATAGATTCGTGATGTACAGTGACTTTTAGAAATGTTAAAGTACAATTAGATCTCAAATTGATGTTATCTTTGTGATTTTTATGACAAAACGGCAGCTGAATTATATTTTTGTCAATGTCTAAATTAATTTGCTTTTCGTGTTATCTGTCTAATTATTGTGTGTAAATTATTTATATAGTCGCCAAATTAACTAAATTGTCAAACTAACACACTATTAAAATTATTAGGCAAAAATAGCTTCTAATGCATTCTTTTAGCGATCTTTAGGACATAAAATAAATTAATTATAGCAGAGCATGCTCTTTAAAATTTTTAGAATAGTTAGATTCGATGGTCATATGATTTTGTTGTGGACACGTAAATTAAAAGCAGATTCGTCTTTTTTTATTTATTCACAGATTTAATTTGTGTAAAGCATGCTCTATTGAAATAAAACGTTATTATTTCAAAAATAATGTCGTGTCAATGTAGCATAAGATTAGAAAAGCTAGTGATGTAGACTTTTTGTTACGAAATTTTATTTTAGTAGAAGAAAATGATTTTATAACATTTAACAAAGTTAGCCGAATGCTGCTTTCTAAACTTTGACAAAACGTAATCTATGAATAATATGAATGTAGCAATCAACGAAACCATTACTGTGTGTAAGGTCCTACAATGTAACAGAAATTTTGTGTACTTTAGTTTACCAATAGGGGGCTAGAGTTGGTTTCAAAAATAAAAAACAAACACATACATACTATTAAATATTACTGTCGTGAATTGTAAGTTCGCCCAAAAATATTTATTTTTACTAGTCTACTACTGCTCTAGTCACCTTTTGTTAAATTAAAAATAAAAAGAATCACAGAGTACTGATGTCAAAACCAAGCAAAATTTTGACTAAGGGAAAACAAATCATAAGGCTGGATTTAGTGTTACGCTAACGTCGGTCGCCTACCAAAACGCTGACGATAAATGGACGTCTATAGTGTAGCACCGACGGTCAGCGAGCGTGAGTCCATACCGTCGGACCGGTCGACCACTAAATCCAGCCTAATAATAATACGTTTAATTGCAATCTATGAAATAAAGAAGAGCGGGGTCTTCTCAACAAATGCTTTTGCTGAGCTTTCTACCGCGCGCACACATGCTGTTTACATGCGTCCAGAGAACTGCTTTTGACCACAAAATAGATACAAAAGGCCAGGTTCATACAACGAGCGAAAACAGGCTAACTATCTCAAACGAATGTATCGCGAATGCACTTGCAGACCCCGTCCAAACCAACACGATCGTTGCGTTCATTTTGTTCGGCGAACCGGAACACCTGGTCGCGCCGACAGAGGGCGCCTTCCGGTTTTCCGAACAAATAAGTGATATAAATGCGACGATCGCGATGGTTAGGACGCCGGGCACTATGTAGCTAGTATGTAAACGCGTGTCTATGTGTAAGTGCGTTTTCGCTCGTTGTTCGGACGGAATAATTCGGCACAGCCGGGTGGCAAAATCGAATATATAATTATGTATGTAGATAATATAATGTTTGAGAAAAAGCCGCTCGGCTTAGCTCGAATTGTGCCGATCCGTTTTAGCGATGGCAGATGCCGAACGGAATTTGCCGTTAGCTCGAGCCGAATATTGGTGTAGTAATTGCTTCGGATCGGCTTTGTTCTTCAACAAATACTGTTGAATCGAATTTGTCGATCCGAAGGGGTTAACATATTTGTTAGGATTCCTAAAAAATATGTCAACCCCTTACGTCTTTAGTTTGTGGATTGACGTTTTACCGGTCAAGGACCGCGGGACACCGATCGGTGACCAAACAATAGAAAATCAATTGTGTCTCATTAGCGGAGCTTGACAGATTAATTGGGTCAACCAATTGGAACAGATAATGTAGGACGATTGGACCCAGCAGCGTATGTGCGCGCTTGCTTTATACCTACATTTTGATAACAGAGTTTGCTATGAGTCCGGAGTGTTGTGTCCATTGAGGACAAAAATGGAGCTTATTTATTTTTTTATCGAATTTTAATGAGATTTATGGACTAAGTTATATCACTTACAACCTGTTTACACATAGGTATGATTTGTTAATCATGTTTTTTTTCCCACTGATGTGGGAAAAGAGCGACAGATTTTATAAATATTATAACTATTTGTGGTATAGGTTGAATAACTAGCAAATATAAAAATGAAATTTATATTTCATTTCGATGTTATTGAACTTAAATCACGATTAGATAATAAACTGGCTTGTTACTCTAACAATGGGTGCATAATATACAAGGCAGTTCTGTCGATCTGTAAGTTCATACAGGATGTTATATGTAATTCGAGGCCATTGTAAAAATAGAGTACTTACTGATTGAAGAGTGGACATGGGTACTATTAACTGGAGTTAAATAAAGGTTGACGAGGTAATTGAGGAGCGTTGAGGTTCTAATCAAGATCCTATTAAAAAAACACTACGACTTCATCGCGCTAGTACCTACTTTTTGAGTTCAGTTCAGACCTTACCTCTGACAGTCTGCTAAGGGCCTCGTCCTCGGTTTCTGACGAAGAAACTGCCTGGCTACTTCATTAATTTTATCACCCAAATGCTGTCAAACCTCGAGTTTTTATATAAATCCTGTATAAATAGGTATATTTTTTGTTTTAGAACCTGCTTTCAGTTACGCCTATTCCTAAAGAAAAGTATTGTTTTAATAGTTAATATTATTTCAACCTACCTTTAACGTTTTATATTTTGTGTAAAATCCACTTTTATACGTAGTGTTATATAGTTATTTCTAAGCCTTTGTAGGTGTAAATTGATGTAAATAAACTTTCTTATTATGTACACATATGGTTGTTTAATTTTGTAGTTTAATAATACCAGCCTATTATTGTCTCACTGCAGGGCAAAGGCCTTATCTCATACAGACAAGGCATGAGCATTGATCACCACACTTGATCAAGACGGTTTAACGATTTCAGACCTTATATCTACTGTGCGTTCAAGTTTCCTCACGATTTTTTTCTTCACCCGAGGTCAGTAATGTCGAAGCCAAGATAAACTCCGAAAGTAGGTACCTACCATATGAATTAAATAAGTCACATATTGACCGCTCGTGTCGCATTTATGCGACACATATTTTCGTGCCCCTACCGCTCGTGTCGTATTTCTGCGACAGAAAAGCATGATTTTTTCGTTCTATTAACTGTATGGCACAACTAAAACCATTATTAAATAGAGATAAAAACTTATTGACTATTTTTTAATCGATACGATTGCTCCTCCTTATTTATTGTAGGTATTATTTTATCGATTTGTAGCCGCGCGCTAGGGGCACGGCAATTGATATTTAGCCAAGCGCTTTGTAACCAATCCGAAAGTTAATTAGACACTGTTGTATCAATCGCGACGTCATTCGCAAATATCTCACGAATTTTAAGGGTATCTACCAAGACGAACGCGTGAGGTGCTAAGCGGGCTAGGGGGCAGCATTCCAACGAGTTCTTTGTTTCGTTTGGCTAATTATTTCCTCTGGCCGTTCCTCAGTATTCAGTAAGATGATGCAAACTGGTCCCAAAGTAAATATACGAAGAGAATAAATTACGTTCGTGCTCATACCTAAAAAATTGTTCACACCTCTTTTTTATGTCTAGATCTATTTACTAACTAAAGAGCAAACATCATCGCGAGTCGCCAATAACATAATTTTTAGCTGTTCGATATGTACGAATATTTGCAGTTCGAGTACATAACGACACAGTCAATTTAGATAATTAATGCGAATTTAATGCCGCGGTTGTCAAGAGCTCAGCTGAATGAAACGAATGTACCGCGACTTTTATCGGTGCCTAATTAGACACGAATCCGTACAAATATCCATAAGAATTCTGTATACTTAGTCAATCTTTAACTTATATAATTGGCCGATATCTACCAGTAAAATGAATGCTCCATACCATACTTGAGGGGCGTGTGGCTAAGTAATAACAACAGCACAGGTCGATCTATCAGGTTAATCTACGCTTGCTGCGGTTAGTCCGTGGATGGGTGACCATCTTTACATACCAAGTCTCCTCCGTTCATTCATGGATCATTATTAGACAGTTGTTAGGTCATGGGGTCTTTGGGTGAAACCTCGCAAACGACCCTCCCAACCCTCCAAAATATATTGTGTGGGGCCCATGCGCCACACACCCTGTATAAAGGGTTTTAGCATTATCTGTCAACTGCTTTTTGAAGGACCGACAGACGATTTTCTCTTTGCCGATGGGCATCGGCCCGCAAAATAAAACTTGGGTGTATAAAATAAATATTCTATGATAAGATCCGAAAAGAGACTATGCTACTGCCAAGATTGCGATAGGCTGAAAGTCCACAACTTCCCTCTTAATTTTCTTAATGTAAAATTAAACAACAATTGCCAACAACAATAATTTATTTTCCCACACACTAGTACATACATCATAAAAGAATTTGAAGCTAGCATAATATAAAGGAGAAATTAATTATATAACAGGTACAAATAAATACATTAAAATTTTATCGTAACTTCTAATTGTATAGGGTTTTAGAGAGACCAGGTACATACACATTAACTCTATAATATAATTATATAATACTTATCAGAAATACCTTTAAACTCTAATGAAATAAATACATATTAAAATGAAGAAACTATGTAATTATCAAAATACTGATTGAATTACGCCTGCTGATTAAATTAGGAAACTAGACATGAGATTGCATGAATTTTAATAAACAGTATTTTTCAAATTACGAGACCGATTCATTCACATATTACACTAATTACAAATAGCATTAATGTACGCAATTTGAAATCATAGTTGCTATGGAAATGGGCATATAGCCAGGTGAGGCAAAAACCACCAAGTGGTTATACCAAGTGTTTTTTTTTGGATGTCAAAAGGGCCGTATAAATCTTGACTGCTACAACTACATTCAATTGTAGTTAATTAGCACACACGGTTAATAAATCCATCGCTTTGTCGCGTTAACAGTTTTCTGGACTTGGGTGCGGCAAGGTCTTCCACCG
Source organism: Amphipoea lucens (assembly GCA_947508005.1). Classification (NCBI taxonomy): domain Eukaryota; kingdom Metazoa; phylum Arthropoda; class Insecta; order Lepidoptera; family Noctuidae; genus Amphipoea; species Amphipoea lucens. The sequence continues at coordinate 9,715,341 of OX382364.1, read as the reverse complement.
TGCCTCTCCCTACCCCCACCCCATCGTGGCTACGCCCATGCTATCAGGTGTTGTCTCCTCACTTTGTATAAATTAAAGGTAAAGTTACTAATTCGGAATGACTGCGAAAAAACAACAGGAAATAAAATAGCTAGGTATTTGAAAATTATTTTGAATTTTGTACCTACGTACAATTGCTTGGTTTATTTCCTGAATGTCCCTAAAGCCAGCTATTGTTTCATACCAGTTAGTAGGGAGCGCCTATGCTAAAAATTGGTCTACCAGTTCTACCACTTCGAAATTCGTTTACTAAGTTTTGGCAAGCCAATGATCATCCGTAAGAGTTTTTAAAACTACTGGGAAGTCTTCGCCACACTCCTTTTTGTTTAATTTATATGGACTAAAAATGACGAACGAATTTTGTCGAACAAAACTTTAGTTAAGTTTTCTCCTAAACTATATAAACGATTTCTGAAAGTACATAGCATGTCGGAGAATCCTCGGAGTTTTAAAAAATCATGTTGGACCACTGTAAACGGATTAACGGACCACCTGTATAATATGGTCATTAGATTCACTCATAAATCGCGTTGAGTTATATATGTTGTTACTTGATTCGACCAATATTTACCGGTTCAGGTGGGGTCCAATGCTAACCGCATATTATTATGCTTACACTCAAATTTTTTACTCAGTTCAACAACCTCGCTCTTAAAACTCCTACAGTACCTACCTGACTACTTAAAATTTTTGTAGTGATATATAGTCAATTTATGCGACTTCGCAATACGGCGATACCAACAACATACCAAGATGTTGTAAGTATCCATTTATAGGACATGATTAGGATGCCTGCCATGTATTATGAGAATGAGCATCTGTTCTCTATTATAAACACAATTTGTACCGAACTACCGATCAATAAACACACTAGTAGGAAGCGGACTATCGCGGATGAAATGGTTGACCATTGAAACGTAAAAAGTAGAACAGCGGTTTATACTGGAATATAGATATATAACACTTAACTGACCTCAAATGGTTAAAAATAAACAGTTGGACCCTTTGAACTTTAACCGTGAACAATGAACATGTCTAGTTAATTGAGTAACCACAAATAAAACATTGGCATTACAGGGTCTTGATAGGTACCTATACTGTTTAAATTACATTTTTTATTATACGATTGCAAGAGATATTTTCAGTCTCCTAGCTGGTCAAGTCTAGACGAAGTAATTGACCTTCAAAGAGATCCACGATAGTTCAAGAATTTAAAAGCGCTAAAAATAATCAAAGTACTTATAGTATAGAGCGCCAGCAACAGATATCAGTTTAAATTATATCTAGCTACGTGGTAGGTAACTAGATAGGTAGGTATAAAGATTGATAGCTAATGTCTGCACATCGTAGGTATCAACATACAAGGGCACGTTTGTGTTAGCTGTCTATTTGCGCAACACGTTACGGGTTTCGGATATAAACATCAAATACATCATATTCTCCCGGTTAGCACCGATGCCAGGGCTTCAGGTTTATACCAAACGGATAATTTTAGATTGGTAGAGAGTGGCCGACCTCGCGTGAAGCCATGTAAGTGGCTATGTGCTTATCTACAGGTTGCACTTATATCCAACACTAACCGACTATAATAGTGCTACGAACCGGTTTATATCGTAGACTGTAAGATAATTATTGGGGAAAAATTATATAAATTCAAATACCTACTGACTTATTGCAATATAGCATACATAATTTACTGCTTTGTTAGAGGAAATAAGTTATTTACGGATAATACGAATAAGCGATTAAAGTGCGTTATAATATTAATCTGATCATTTTGACTACGACACATAATATTCCTTTCTCGTTATAGGTCTCTTAATAGTTCTGTTTCCAAATTATAATACTAACATCAATTGAATATGTTACCGGCCAAACCCGATTTCAGGACAAACTAGTTTAGCCTAGGCTAAACTAGTTCTTCCTATACGCGATAGGATTACCTTCGCTCGCCCTTGCATCCTATGTCGACGGAACTAGTTTAGCCTAGGCTAAACTAGTTTGTCCTGAAATCGGGTTTGGCCGGTAACAAATACACTGATCAAAAAACTGTTTATAGTAATATCTGACTTTGATTGTTGTCTTATTAAAAAATCAGTCAGATTTTACTAATACCAGAGTTTAAGAAAATAATTTTTGAACCTTTAAATAAATCTATATTAGCTACAATGAGAACATTAGACGATATAATAAATATTTTACGCTTAGGTACATTATTACAATAATTAATTTCAAAATTTTTCATAACAATAGAAATATCTCTGAAACAGGAATGTACATAATAAAGATTATACAATTCTTTTTTATAATAGATAATAATAATTAATATCTTATTTATGTTTCTTAAGACCTCAAATAATTGTGAACTAGAAAAATAATTTTATATCTGGTTTATAATTTTTAATATCAACGATATAATTATACATTTTTAATTATAAATTGAATTAGAATATTGCCTTTTCAGTTATTTACTTATTTGTAACCTTAGATAATTCTAAGTTAGGTATAACACTCTTTGTGACACTTTTAATTTACCATTTATTTGACAATCAGCTCAATTTTTACAATGCAACATACAAGTATCTACTTAATTTGAAATTTTAAACAAGAACTTATAAAAACAATAGTAAAGATGCATAGTACCTACGGTATGCAAAAATAAATAGCATTGCACAAATATTTAGAATAAAACTTTTTCTATGAAGTCTACATGATCAATTCAGTTTCAGCTAAACAACAATATTCTAGAACAGATTACAGCCCCACAACGGTAATTTGAACAAAGGATTAAGAATGATTAGTAATTTAGATATTGCTAAATTATTATAAATCCCAGAATATATCGTACATAGGTAAGGTACCTAATATTTACCGGTAAACTTTTTATTAAACGATTAATACGTAACCGTAGTCAGGTAGTAAGTTGAAAATGCATAAAATATCAATAATATATTATTTTTTCAAAAACTATTCAGAACTATAAATAAATAACAAGATATAATATCACGTTACAACGTCTTAACATTACTTACCTATAATATGTACTGTACCGTTACTTAAGACGTCAGAAACAATGGAAAACTTGCTAATAAATAAGAAAAATATGTATCCTATCATCTTACTACACATATACAATGTAATTTCGTAGTGATAAAAATATACAAACAAACTGTTAAGATACAAAGTGTATAAATTATTTAAACAAAACGTTACGGGTAAATCTAACTATGACTGACTGCACATGTATTTCGAGACGTTACACTACCAGACGAGATCAGTAAACATTCTTGTAAGACTGCGATAAAACATTTTTACCTATTCTCGCCATAAAAAAGTACATATGCAAGCATAGTATCTACAAATGGCGAATAGACTAGAAACAGCACATTGTCTAAGTCATGAAATTCTATGCAGAGATTTCGCTCCTCCACTCTAGCATACACTCGTAACATTAAATCATAAGGATCTTTTAATTATATTCTGCACATTATCAGTTACAATAGAAGTAAGTAACAAGTTTTTACAGTTAGAATATTAAAACAGTCGTTACAATATTTTAGCATTTAGGTAATACAATGAGGATAAATATACGGGCGCTTTCCCCATCCCGATTTACTTATTTTAAAAGTTGTTTATCCGTCCTTATCCATACGCGAATCTGAATAAATAATCAAACCCGAATTGGAAAAGTATGTGCATATAAATGTAGTCTGCTCAAACAATAGCGATGTACGTGAGACAGAATAGTCATAATCTAAAAATGAGATGATAATATTACGATGATTGTACATTAAGCACTATCCTATCACAAATACCATCTAACCCGAGGAAGATTAAGCGTTTTAAGGAATACTATAATAGAAGATTTAACTAAATTAACGACGAATTCGTGATGTAGCCCCGCCACTAACAGGAGCCAGCAGCCGTCTAGGAACTAGAAGACGAGCGTTGCCTCTGGCAGGCCTTGAAGCTCCAGGCAGCTTTAAATCAGCTAAGTGCGAAGCGTAGCCGTCATTAAGAGTCGTTGCCATATTGCTGTACTTTTTACTGATGCGTCCAATAGCATAAATTTGCTTTGGAGCAAGACCACAGTTATGATAAACGGTAATGTCTTTCCCCGAACCGTATGCTGCATGTATAATTACTCCATGTTCTGTTATAAGATTGTTTAAATGCGCTGCCTTATGTCCTAAAGGATCCGTTGAAAATCCATCAGAGAAAAATACTAAGCCATGAGGGAAGTTATGTTCAGCCAACCATGATATTACTTTCCTTTGTTGCATGTCAGGCCTCCCGGTTATGTATAGAATGAGATACCCAAGATCTTGCCAAAATCGCACGACATCAACGGCACCTGCTCTTACTTTTGGGTCTCGACCAGTAACTGATACGCTGGCAGTAAAAGATCCATCAATACTGAACACTACACATTCAGTTTGGGGAGGCACAACGGCTAAATGAAAATTACACATGGTGTGATCCCCTCGAACAACAACTCTTACCGGATATATGCCGTAAGCGACACTTTGTCGTTCTGGTAAGGTGTAGGTGATTCTTCCAGTCTTATCAGTCACTGCAGTATGCAATATTGTCCATTCGCCTGCAGGAGGATCTTTCATCATATAAATGTCTACTTTTTCGCCAGTTAAAGTAATCATATCTAATGGGCCGTACATGAAACGGGCGGAAAAGGTTTGCGGGCACCCTTCCTTGACAATAACGTCATTAGCCCTATGATTTGCAGCTACATTTTTCAATTTGACCGACGTTCGTTTTCTCATCCATTTTTCCCTCTCTTGTCCAGGTTTAAACATTGAACACTCTTTATCGTCCGAATGTCCATAAAGAGCTAAATCAAAATGACCAATTTGGCGCAATATGAAAGCGATTACGTCAGAACTTTCCCAATAGCTAGCATGGAATAAGTGAGGTAAAGCGTTTGTGGGAAAATTCGTCAATCCTTCGGGACAGTACAAAGCGTAGTCTAGTCTTTTGGATCCCCACCATTTCTGCTGTAACGCGTTCATAGTAATTAAAGGAATGTTATCCACTAAGCCACTTACAGTGCTTTGTACAGATACTTCAGAAAGCCTTCTCAACACAGGAGTTGGTGGCATTTGCAAGTGATCTCCAAATAATTGAGGATGACTCTGTATCAATTCCATTAAATGGTAAGGTTGACCGTTACCTAAAGGATATTTAGTATACCTAGCAACATTTATTGGGGGTAAATTAGTGAATCTAGCTGACAGTAACGGTTCTAATCTTGAGCCAACAGGATCTGTAGGGTGAAACAAGTTGAACACTTGTTGTACGGGAGGTTTCGTGATGTCTCGAGTTTTGTCATCAGAAATTTTTCTTGATGCTAATATAAGTGCCAATGGACTGCCAAAGGTGAAAAAGTCGCTCACTTCGAATTCAAATTTTATATGATTGTCACTTGTGGACGACGAACGCCTCCTGGGTGTCGGAGCTTGTAAGTGAGACTTGTTGAGGTAATGTGGTTCTAATGGATCATTTGGAATAGTTATTTCAGTATCCAGTATGCTATTCTCACTGTCGTGTCTGGATTGGTACTGCATAGTTCTGATGAGAGCATCATAGGCTAAGACTGAGCCCATGCTATCACCAACAATACAGACTTGGCCATTGAAACCTTTTCCATCATCGGATCTGATAAATTCAGTGTAAGTGGCGTTCGCCGAGTTTATCGTTTTTGTTACGGACTCTGCATAGTCTGGAGAAGTTGTTGCAATTAATGGTATGGCACCAATAGGTATAAGATCGTTTGTGAGTGAAGGAGATTCAATAGTTGAAGGTGAACAATCAAAACTGTAAGGACTCAGTGTTGAAAGGACCCCCAAAGCTTCAGTGCATATAGATGGACATGATACAAGTTTTATTGCTATGTGTCCTATAAGCGTTGGATAATGCTGCCGCATTACTGATTCAAAAGCTCCTTTAAAAGTGGTGACATCCGATTTCTTGGCAGTCATATCAACATTTGCATCTAAAACACTTCCAGCATGAAATACTAGTATCAAGACAGTTGTTGGGCATGAGCTATGAACAGGTGTCTCTGGGCAACCATCAATACTAGGATGACTTTGTAAATTAGGCATTCTGCGTGAACCTCTCTCAGATGTCACCCTTTTTAAGAAAGACGGATTGAATATGCTATCTTCTTGACTATTATCCCCTTGTGTTGGTGATATATCAATGTCAGCTTCATCAAGTGAGCACATGGAAGACCATTTATTAAATGAGGATTCACAGTCATAAAATTCATCTTCTGAGCCTGTTTCTGTTTCTGATTCTCTAACAAGAGTTTCCATTCTCCAGTTAGCAGCTTGTGCTTGCAAACTTTTAATAGATCCCGAAGATGATGATCTAAGATTCGTTTTGGAAGAGGTTTTGTGTTCTGATGGTGGAGTCCCCTCAGGTGTGAGATGTTTTTGTGTTCTCTTTTCAACATTTTTCTTTGAGACTAATGGTGTTGGAACATCTTCATTCTTTTCTAAACTGCTCATTGTAGCTGCCAGAGACTTAGAATTCTCTTCAGACACATCTTGTTCATCACTTGTATCACCTGCCATTTTCTTCTGCAAAGCTAATTGAGTCTGGCGCTCTATTTCTCGGATGTCATCCATTGTAAGACCATACCATTCATCCTGCCATGCCCAGGCCTGACGATGAGCTCTTAACATGGTTTTCCTTAATGCAACATCATGAATAAATTTTTCAAGTTTTGTTTGCATACCCCAATATCTGAATTCTACTTTACAGAGTTTATAAGCGCACATGAGAGATTTTCCATTTGGCAGTGGTTGTGGCTTACCTTGTACTTCACTCCAATATTCTTCAAGCCAGTTGTCAGTGAGAGGACCCCTATTACATTTTTGTGACTCAAATATTGTAGGATCCTCCTCTTTAACATAATCTGCGCCATAAAGCTGATCTTTGCAAACATCAATAACATCAACTATTCTACTTTTTAAATCACTTCCAGTTAGTTTGAAGACATTTTCTTGGTGGCCATTATCAGAAAAATAATAAGTTTCTATTTCTAATGAAAACTTTTCAACAAATGGACAAGTGTATCTTGTTTTCGTGTAAGGATAAGCATTCCAAGCTTCTTCAGACACTGTTAAGGCAGATTTTGGAAGTAAGCTTTTGAACCATCCAGGTAAATGGCTACCAACATGATATATTTTCTGAGTGTACTGACCTTTTCCACCGGGGCCATCCTCATAAGGTTCATTCACTAGGATCTCCACGCCACTGCCTTCACCAGAACTTTCTTCTCTACTCTTTTTGGCTATCATATACAGCTGTGCGATCCTGTACTCCTCTACAGTGAGAGGCAATGGTATTCGGTACTCCTTAATCAGCATTTTGGCGATCTACTTTGAGGGTTCAATGTAATCAAACATATTCTGAAACAAAGAGATTAAAATGTTATTATTATAGGAGAGAAATATTTGGAACAATGCCATTAAGAATATCAATTCAAGGACACAAAAGTATTGAGTACTTTCCTCCTTATTTATTAAAACTAAAGCCAAAGATCAAAGTGTTTATTTATTTATGAAAATTTAAAAGAAACAAGTTTTATTACAATGCAATAAATATTATTATAGTTGGTTCTCTTAGATCGAAAATCATGCAGGTCAAAATCAAAGGAACAACATCATTAGGTACCTAAAATGCAAGCGAGCTTAAAGTTCATCACGTCAATTTATTTTGGAGAATGAAAAAACAATGAGAATGTAATCATTTGAAAATCAATGCATTTATTATCTTCTATTTATACTGATCACTTATACGCGATAAGGTAGGGATTTTAACACATAAAAGCATTAATCTTCCGTTTAATTGAACGTAGATAATAATAAGATAAAATGTGTACCTACGTTATTTTTTTACTATCTTTCTCTCTTCATACAAACGTAGTTCTATGCTGTTCTATTTACAAAACATCGAAAAGCTAATGTCACACATATTTACCTCCACTGATCGAAATATGAGGAGTGCCGCTTCACAATTTACACGGCATTTTTAATTCAATAATTTCTGTTTTTCACAAAAACACATCCCAAGCACGGATCTACGGATGAACTTTGACATTTTCGCGAGCGTAATGTCAATATGGCCTAAGTGCCATTCCTTTTCAAGTTGTACATACGACCATCCAGCATCTCACAATAACGGGTGCAATTTATATCCACAGAAAAAGATAACAGTCGCATGCACTTCATATGCCAGTACGATATCACATCCTACGCGAGACTATTTCACAAACAAAATGCACCATCAAATCCAGTGTTCCACGAGTAGAGTAAATAAATATACTTTGTATACAGTACTAGCAAAGTTTATGTTCCTTTATGCGCGATCGTAGATTGGAACGCTGTTGATTCTGCGTAGGTACGACGAAGTCGTATTCATAGTCTTTCTAATTTTAAATATAGATTCTTACGATAGTTACTTTATAGTAGGTAATTAATTTTATTGATTCGGGATTCGGGGGTTAGCAAAAATTATTATGTGTAATTTGAGATATTTTTCTTGTATGCCCAATTTATCTTACCTAGGTACTCATTTTGTATTCAAGCTAGTGATCGCATTTGGTAGGTATATGGAGCTTAGATGCCTAAGTGCCTTTCCAAATATCGACCTGTGTCAGATAATATTTTGGCTGGATCGCCTGCATCAGCAGCATGAATGGAGTTATAAGCTCTGAAGAATCAAGGTTATACCTGTAGATTCAAGGTTCCCAGATATAATTGCACTGTCCTTAGCCCAACCATTACTAAATTCGCGCAAGTAATACATGTATAAAATGTAATTCATAAAGGATACTTTCCCCTTCTCTTCATCTTAGTCCGGAAACTGTAGCCCGCCTGACTACCCCAGATCAACGGTAATAATGTAGGGATAATGGAATGAGTAGTCATTTTTACTCAGTCTGTTGTACAGACGCCAGCACATCAACCTACCCGAAACTGTCAGATTTTCCCAATCAACTTTGAACCTTATGGTTTGGTGATAAAGTTGAAAATCAATTAAAGAAATTTGACAGATTGTAGTGGGTTGATGTGCTGGCGTCTGTACATATACACCACATTAAAAAAGGTTTCTCAGTAAATCGACCATCATTAACTGACTATGTTTCTGTTTTGAAGGCTATGGTTTACGAGCGTGTGCTCTAACGGTAACATTACTAAATTAGTAGGTATTCTAACGTGTCCGCACTGTGCACGTAACTTCACAGCCAAAATACTTAGGCTACATTAACATTTATTATTTTATAAAACATGTAAGTATGGATAATAACTAACGATTGTAATTTATCTGAAAAAAAAAAACAATTTCTAATATGTTGCCGATGGTTGAAGGCATGGCACAAAATTAAATGTACGGTATGTTGGAAAATATACGGCGCGACTATGAATATTCTCCTCTTTACTAGATGGACATGAGAAAATCGATAGCAGTCGTCGCAGAATTAAAGCGCCGACGTTGTATTTATACATATGTACCTATCTACTCACTTACACAATACACCATTTGAAGTAGCAGCAGTAAGCTATTTCATTAGAAAATTGCAGGTTTCATAAATGAAGAGAAAATTAATATTTTGTCGGTAGGTAGGGATCGTAAGTACGTAGTAGGTAGGTACATACTCGCCCATTCAAACTATCAGCATAATTATTATTCATGTACTTTTGTAGTAGGTACCTATTTTGTGTAGGCCTAGTTTCCACTGAATAGTTATGAAACGGAGAGCGCAACTGATTAATCAGTGGTTAGGTAATTCGGTAGGTACATACAAATACCGTTTAAATACATTTCAGTACCTACCTAATAAAGTGCTACGCCATGATACATAACATAGACGATAATATGTCATGTGGCAGCCAGTAGGGCTGGCACATATCCTCTATGTTTGCTTATTGTGGTGAATGTTCGCGGAAACCAGTTTCTTGAGCGACAATGAGCTAAGAATTACAATAATTCACTGCCTACCTAACCTATTATAATATCATCACGCATATTATTATGGCAGTGTTTTGGCATGATTGAAGATTATTAGGTAGGTACTCCACAGTCATAATGTATTTGACTATTCGTATATCAGGTCCAAGGTAACTAACAACACAATCTAACATCACGTTTTTTTTTTATTATTTTAAATGGCTAACATCACGCTTGTAAGCCCCGAAGTTAGGCAGAGGTGATTCCTAATACAGCCACATAAAACCCAGGATAAATTTAAATGAATCAAACTCTTTAAATTAAAATCTATGTTTATTGTTTATTACCACAAAATATATTACAACCATTTTATATTATAAATGTGTGGAATAGCAAAAAATAAAATGCAAAAGCGTAACTTGAGTGTTGTAATGAGATTATTATCAGAAGCCGTGGAGTTGCATATCTATGTTGCATTGCATAATTCATGGATTTCTACAAGCAAAATCCTTGTCTGAAGCCCGTTAGGGTTAACACGTGTTTTATTTAACCCAGAGGTTACCTACATATTATATTATAATACTAAGGGTGCGTACACATGATTGCGATGTGAGTAGACAGTGTATATTATCTTTATCTAATTTATTTGTATATTATCAACAAATGACTGAAAACATTTCATAAATCACGCTCCGTTGTCGCATACGTAAACTCAGCATGATAATGTTGCTTATTTCGTAGGTATAACAATTTCATTTAATGAATTGCAAGTTGTAACAAAATGTATTAATAAAAACAAGTATTTCTTAATAATAAGTAATTTCGTTTAAAAGCTAAGGCACTTTCTTTAATTCGCGAATTCGCCTCTTTAATAAGTTGCCAAAATGGATCCTAAATCTCAATACATGTACCTACCTAATTTTATAGTTTTGAATGTATAATATATATATAATTCTGAACAGTCGATTTAAATCGCCATAAATATCAGTAATAAATCACAATATAAAAATATCAACAAAATATTTTATATACCTACTTAACGTGCTTATTTTAATATTTTTTCATAGCATTAATAATGGTGAACAATATGCCCAGTAAATAGTTTTCTTCTTATCTTTACGGTATTTAAACTTTATACAATATATAAAATACTATTATTATGAATTTTTTTCTTTATGCATAAATCCCAGTATTATTTTAAAGTTAGTATTGCCTGTAAAAAATGCAATCTGTTAAAAACATAAAAAAGCTCTGAATTGAGTTAAAAAATATAATCTAGGGGTGCATCCGACCCAATATATCGGTACCAATACTGATATATCGGCGATATTTTGATTTTTCCGATACATCGGTATCGACGATACACCGATACATTTAAAATTTCGCGCGTTTAAAAAACCGAAGTAAACGCGCGGTGATGAACTGTAAGAGCAAGATTACACGCTCATTCTGGCGTCATTCTGATCCATCAGTCTGGTCAGAATGATGGGAGAATGATCGTGTAACCCACTGATTGACAGAATGATGGTCCAGAATGATGAAAATTAAATATTTTATATAATTCCATCAGTCTCGTTTTGAATGATGAAATACTGATGGGAGAATGATCGTGTAATCCGCTCGTATCATTCTGGCGTCAGTCATCGTCAGCGACGCAATGCGGAAGGACGTGTCAAGCGACATAACTACGAGCGCGCCGCAAGCGCCGCCGCCGCCACACCCCCCCCCCCCCCCAACACCTCCGCCCCTGCCCCCGCCGCCACCAATTGAGATCGAAAAAGATTTTATAATAACTTTAGAGTCCTTGCCTGTTTTGTGGGACAAAACACACACCAATTACAGTAATAAGTATAAAAGGAATGTAACAAAAATAACAAAAACAAAAATTAATTTAAATAAATAAAAAAACCGGCCAAGTGCGAGTCGGACTTGCCCATGAAGGGTTCCGTAGCAGCAAGTAACATAATATAAAAGTTCTTGTAGTTCGTTGTAACTTTGTGAAAGGTAAATTGCGGTTTTCGATTTATGACGTATTAAAAAAAAACTACTTACTAGATCTCGTTCAAACCAATTTTCAGTGGAAGTTTACATGGTAATGTACATTATATATATTTTTTTAATTTTATCATTCTCTTATTTTAGAAGTTAGAGGGGGGGGGGGACACACATTTTACCACTTTGGAAGTGTCTCTCGCGCAAACTATTCAGTTCAGAAAAAAAAGATATTAGAAACCTCAATATCATTTTTGAAGACCTATCCATAGATACCCCACACGTACAGGTTTGATGAAAAAAAATTTTTGTAGTTTCAGTTGTAAGTATGGGGAACCCCAAAATTTATTGTTTTTTATTCTATTTTTGTGTGAAAATCTTACTGCGGTTCACAGAATACATCTACTTACCAAGTTTCAACAGTATAGTTCTTATAGTTTCGGAAAAAAGTGGCTGTGACATACGGACGGACGGACAGACAGACAGACAGACATGACGAATCCATAAGGGTTCCGTTTTTTGCCATTTGGCTACGGAACCCTAATGAAATGAAATGAAATTTGAACCATTTTTTTTTAATTTGAATTTGAATTTTTATATACTAAAACCATCCTAAAAGTATGTACTTAGATCACATGAACGAAAGAATTATCAAAATCGGTTCATTAGTTTTTGAGAAAATCGCGGACATACAAACATACATACAGGTCGAATACAGAACCTCCTTTTTTAAAGTCGGTTAAAAAAGAAAATCAACGTCACATCAGCGTACTTTCCATCAGTCTGCTGTCAGTCTAGAATGACCGTGTAACCGTCGAAAATCCTCCATCATTCTGGCATCAGTCACGTGAATCCAGAATGATGGACCAGAATGACGCCAGAATGAGCGTGTAACCTTGCTCTTAGTCAGGTGCAGACGAGCCACGATTTATGCTCGGGGAATCCCATTCCCTGCATTTTATTTCGTTCCTTTATTGACTCGCCCGCCTTACACACCTAGCTTATTCATTAACTACGCTTGTTGCTTTCGTAACGTTCCTAATACAGAGGAGTTCTTTAGACCATTTCTCTCAATTTGACTTGAATAACTTTGAAAGAAGAAGTTGATATTTATCTCCGATCTTCCAATATATCAAAAGCAGCAGATCCTCTCGGTTTCTGGCGCAATAAGGTTCTGAATCCCAACTTAAAAGTATTGGCGCAAAAGAACTTTATTTTCCAAATGAGTTCTGTCGCATTCGAAAGACCATTTTCTACTGAAATCGCCTTTCTCAGCATAACTTAAGAATTATTTGATTCCTCAATAAAGATTTGGTAATATTAATTTTAATTATTACTTAACTGAGAATATTTTTTTAAATTATAAGTTTATTAAATAATATTTAATAATTCATTTAGTTTTTTTTTTTTAATAGTTAGACGTTTTAACCATTCGCATCGGTATAGGTATTGCCGATACGTATTCATAAATATCGGTATCAGTATCGTATCGGCCAAGATGCGTATCGATGCATCCCTAATAATATCTAACGTCGAACCGAGTGAAAATCCTAGTCAAATAAAATATTTAAAAAAATATGTGACAAAAATGCAACAGAAATGTATAACTTAACAATTACACTACACTATAATTATAACTTATGCGGATAATATTTTGGTAATGTCTAAGAATGATTTATGCAACGCTTCGATGTACTGCGAACTGTCGTTGTGTGGCTTATAGCTCGCAACTGCTGCACCTAACTTATCTGGGAACGCCGAATATCTGAAAAAAAAAAAGAAGTTTTTACAATAATACGAGGTTTTAAAAGGGTCCCATAAATTAAAATAGTTTAAATCTGCCTGTATGTTGACGATAGTTGCTTTTCCTTCAATCATTGCATTTTAACTTTTAAACTTTATGTCGTTAACATAAAAGTCAAAGACACGCTTGTTATTAGTAACGACTTATTTAATTCGAGAATTGTAATAAACAGTTTGAGCTTCTCACTTTCTATTCAACTTAACTTTTTTTACCCCGCGTTTACACCCATATACAAGCCGATCTATTCTGTTAATATGTATTTTTATATTGGTTTTATTTTGTTATTTTTTTGTACCTTGGTGTAAGCGAGAGGCCATAAAATAAATAAAAAATGATTACGTACGCAATTCCAAATCCTTCTTTCACAACGGGTCCAAATCCTCCCGCCATCACGCTAGGCGACGACAAAGTACTTGTGCTCAAAATGGACTTATTCAAGAACTTATACTCATACGAGTCAAATATCTCTGGTCTAGGCATGTTGTTGTCTTCAGCCATCTTCATTAGGGCAAACATATGGCGATCGAAGCCTTGACCCATTGCAGCATCTTTGACGAGTTCCAAGTGCATTTTAGAACATTCTGTCAGCTGAGCGCGCAGTTCTTCGTCAGAACTCTTGTTGGAGTGTAGGTTTTCGCAAAATGCCTGGAAATTGGAAAGGACCTTCAAATATCTTGACATAGACAAACCTGTACTTTGAAAAACCTTTGCCTAACAGCGTAGTGCTCATATCCTCGAAATTTTCGGACTGGAACTATTTGGAAAAATTGCCAATTTTTTTAAGTGCTATCTCGGGATCTTTTGGTACTTCAGAGCTACGGCTGCGCTCAAATTGTATCAAATTTTATATGACGACTACTACTGCTTGTGACGTAGGATGCACTTTTTAGAAGTACTGAAAGAAGTTCGAAATTTCGAGGTTATTCGAGCACCACGCAGTTAGCATAGGTATTTCGAACCTGCAAACTAGGTTTTACGCTATTGGTATGTATCCTAACAAAATCTTAAAAAATCATTACAGTACAATTTGCGACTTAGCGCGATTTTTGTGTCTACGGTGACTGGTCTATTTTGTAATTAAAGAAACAAAATAAATAAAACAGGAGATATCATGATTCTGAAGAATATAATAATAGCTGCTTCCCCGGCAAACATACGTCAGTGGACCCGAAATATGATAGGAAAAAAAAATGCTGATGACTAAGTAAAGGCGACGAACATGATCCAACAGATTAAAGTGGATTAGAGATAATCTGTAGGTTAAACTGTTACGTGGCCAACCCCTCGCACGCTTGTCGGTGCCCTAACTGGCGACAGCAGTTTACGTTAAAAGGATCGTCAGCACTTTTCCTCTGGGTGCTAATAACAGTAAGTTTTTAGATCCGCATACTAATATTATAAATTCTAAAGTAACTCGTCTGTATGTAACCTTTGCACACCTAGATAAACCACTGAACAGATTTCGATAAAATTTGACACGGAGATAGATGGCATCCTGAGGAAGGACATAAAGGCTACTTTTTGTCCCGGTAGCACGTTCCAGTGGGATTATTACCGACATTCACTCGGGCTAAGCCGGGTAGAAGATAGTACATACATAACGCCCACCCATCATAACACCCGCCTCCTTCCTATGGGGAACACAAAGTACAAAACGCCACATTTTTTTCTTGTAGGTATTTTGTGCGAGACGCACGAATGTTGTTATTATGACTAAGTATACCAGTTCATAGGTCAATTACATATCGCTTAGATTTTACTGAAGGACTATTAGATAAGTGTAATCGGTTTATAATTACTTACCAACCATTGTGTCATATCGCGGACAAAGTTTATTTAGAGATAAAAAAGTAAACATGTTATTTTCACACCTTTGTTTTATCTGTGCAAGGCCGCATTGTTTCTGTGCGACCGTGTTTGAAGGCAGAAGTACTGCAAGACTCGTAGGTACCGACGAAGTTTCCTTTCAACAGATGATGCGCTGCCTGAAAAGGAATACAGTTTCATTTGTTAGGATTTTGTCAGAACTTAACTAACAGGCAGAAAGTACTTTAAAGTTATCTTTGTAAAATGTAGCACATGACGGCGTTCACTGCCAAGCAAATAACAACTTTGTGTTAGTTGAAATAAGGTCGCAAATAAATACACTACTGTAAGCGTCTGTCAGCTGTCATGGTCTCACGGATTACCGGACGTTTGTTTATTTTCGACTGTATTTCAACTTAGGCAAAGTTGCTATTTGTTTGCCAGTTTCGCACAGCGGGGTAATAGCGCAACGCACGGCTTTCATTTGGACAGTTAAACAACATTCATTGCGTTATTTACGTTGTTGAACAAACAAAACGAACATAAATGAAGCAATGAATTAGCAATATCCTTCAAAATGATTCTGACTGCGATTGATAGTGTGTTTCGCAATTAGGTCGCAGGTCTGCGCTAGCTATAAAAGTTTGTTTTGGCTTCTTTTTCTCTTTGTTTCGACGGAAACCACGTTTAATGCGGCGTCAGAGGTGTTGTTCAGATCTTCAAGAGTGCAGATGAACGGAAATTTGGGACACTAGCAAATGGGGCATTGTCTGTTCAGGAGCACCGCACTCGCACTGTATGTTAGATGAATTGATAATACCCTATTTTGCCTGATTATGTTTGCAGTGGCCTATTGGGTACGCAATCTTTGGGTGCACAAATTCTTTTTGCTATCTGTTAGCATGTTTTGAAAAGTTTTAATGAATGATAATGAAAAATGATTTATTATTTTAACAAGTACTTACACCATACAACTAGTGATTAGAGCCTCCTTTTCAGCAGATACACAGACTGTGTTAGGAGACTCCGCTTTTCCATAACTTAAATAAGTACAGACGCCAGCACATCAACCTATTACAATCTGTCAAATTTCTTTAATAGATTTTCAACTTTATCACCAAACCATAAGGTTCAAAGTTGATTGGGAAAATCTGACAGTTTCGGGTAGGTTGATGTGCTGGCGTCTGTACATAATATATTCACGTTACTATACCTGAAACGACAGTTGCATAATGCAGTCAGGGCTAACTTTGAACTTCTTACAAGCTGCTTTGTTGAGGCCTTCGTACAAAATATAATCTATACTGAGAGAGTCGCACCATGCCTTGTATTCTTTCTTGGCATTGTCGATAAAATGCTTCGATTTGTCGTCTAGTTTGAATTCTGAAAATATAAGACTTTATTTTTTACATAGAATTAATTATACTTAGCACTTTCTATTTTTATTTTAGCAAATCATACTACGCATTTCTATGTTAAGACGGCGCCGACCATATGCCGACCGCACAGTGGCGCCCTCATCTTTTTTTTTGTTATTTCTTTTATTTTAGAATGAAAATGCAGAAAATAAGCACGTTAAGTTGTGCTCCACAAGATTATACGTTAATATTATTATAAACGGAAGTTTTACATTGTTTAGTTTTATTATAATCACTGAAACGTATGATAGTGGCCACTTTTATCCGTTTTAGTGATTATAATTTAACGGCCGATCTATAAAAGGTAGCTGGGACAGACTGGATTCGGAAGTTGGAGGACAGGGTGTTGTGGCGCAGCATAGGAAAGGCCTATGTCCAACAGTGGACTGCGATAGGTTGAGTTGATTAATTGAACCATAAAACGCAGTAAGTTTTGCATTTCGGACTGATAATAGATTAGACACTTACCTAATTTCTCAACACTAATATTACTATCTACAGGCTTCGAATCTGGATGGATGAAAGGTTTCTTTGTAGTTTCAGCATAAATGTCTTGGAAGCATCTCAGCACTGCCACTCCATCGCCCCAGGAGTGTTCAAAGTTAACTCCAGCCACTCCATCACTGGTCACAATCATGCTCAACGATTTGTCAAACCACCTGTAAAATTATACAAAAAAAAACCACTGAGAACTGGACTAATAACTAATTCGCCAAAAAAATCTATGTTATCTAACAAAAAACTGTCTTGTCTTTGGAGCTACTAAACATTTAACTATCACAAAGTGCATAGTTCGACGGCTCACCACCTCTGCTGTCACCACATGACGCTGGCAGAATAGTCGACATCGGCTCAGTTGCCAAAGAGGAAAAAAAAAACTACTTTGTAAAATACGGAATCTGAGTCTAATAGAAAATATTGCTTCTGCCAGTTTGTTATATTTTTTTCTAAGAAATACATTCTTTATTACAAATTACTGCAGCCTACCAGTTACACAGAAAGAAAATAAATATTCTAAGAATCGAACAAGGGTATCTCTGATAGTTTATGTAATGTTTCACTATAGCTTAGCTAGTATTATAATCTTAAGGTGGAACTAGTCGCGAGCTCGGACTCACTTTTCAGCATGGCCAAAAACACGCTGTCTCACCTGGCATAGTGTCCGACAGAGACAGGGCAAGGCCAACAGACACCGGGAAAGGTGAAAGTCGACGGTGATGGGTGAAAAGTTCTTTGGATGAAACGTTCATGGGTTAAAGATAATATTGACCAACGGTTCATGGGCCAAACGACTGTGGGTAAATCGTTTCAGTTTTGATAGTATCAGTGATGAGCTAGACTAGCAGAGTTAGACGCTAGTCTACACGTACAACGTATAGTTCGCACGCACACAAACACCGTTCCGAACTGAAACGCGCGTAAAAAAATACGTAAAGTTCTTTGGAAAATAGAGTTTTATGAAAATACCACGGCATAAATCAATTACAAATAAAGTATATTAAATACTTCGATAATTAAGGTTTGTCGGTACCGACTTTGTTTTGAAGATTTTACACATCTTTTATTACTTAAAGTTACGCTAAAATTAGCAAAAAAAAAACGAATCTTTGTTGGCTCATAACTTTTTAATGGTTTTTTATTTTACTATTCTGTTTCTGCGCAGACAAAATTAACAATAAGACAAAATTATATCATGTTTAACTTGGATGTACAATGTCAAAAAGTGGAGCAATACCCTCCCGAAATTTGTATGGAAAAATATCAACTAGTGCCACCTTAAGTGTTTTTCAACTACAATACTATTCCTAGCTTGGTTGCACATTTGTATAACCCATTATGTTTTATTTATTTGTAACTAGCTTTTGCCCGCGGCTTCGCTCGCGTAGAATTTGGTCTGCCACATTAAGTTACGTGACATTTTTTTTAAAATACTGATATTTTTTTAATGTACCTTCACATCGTACATCCCAGATTTCTAACTTCAAAATTAGTTTCCATACAATCTTTGAACTCCTATACCTAATATTTAGAGGGTATCTCTTGAGGGTGGAATTATCTGAATTCCTTTCTAAGTGCTCATTATTTTAAGCTATAATAGAACTCTGCAAATTTCAAAATGCTAAGTCCAGTGGTTTCTTCATCAATCTTTACCTGTAAGGTGTGTTTATAAAAAGTAGGCTTGAGATTATCCTATCCAGCACAAACGGATTACTAAACACTGACAACTAAACAGGTCGGACCAATGTTACTTGCATTTAATCACTACATAGTATAAAACAAAGAAGCTTTCTTTTCCCTATGAATGCTTAAATTTTTTAAAACTACGCAACGGATTTTGCTGCGTTTTTTAGGGTTCCGTACCCAAAGGGTAAAACGGGACCCTATTACTAAGCCTCCGTCGTCTGTCTGTCTGTCTCCAGGCTGTATCTCATAAATCGTGATAGCTAGAAAGCTGAAATTTTCACAAATGATGTATTTCTGTTGCCGCTATAACAACAAATACGAATAAGAATTAAGTACATATTAAGGGGGGCTCCCATACAATAAACGTGTTATTTTCGCCGTTTTTTATAGACAATGGTACGAAACCCTTCGTGCGCGAGTCCGACTCGCACTTGGCCGGTTTTTTTTTAATAGATTTTGTAATAACTAAAGAATTATGTGGTACGTAATTGGAATAGGTGAACATCTGTGTTAATTTATCTGTGTTTTTACTGCAATATACAGGAGTATATTGCAGTAAAAACAAAACAAATCAAATAACATAGTATACAGGAGTATATTATGTTATTTGATTTTTTTTGTTCAGCGTTAATAAGAAGTTTTTGGGATTTAGAAACACGTGAGCAAGCTACGTAAAGCTGCCTATGGGAAAAACAGGGCGTGCCTAAATGTATCCCCGCTACTTTCAAAGTTTGCCCTTGCGATTTATTGATGGTCATAGAAAATGCAACTTTAAGTGGATACTGTAAACGTTTGAAATTAAAGGGTAAGTTATTAGGTATTATTGGGATGCGTGGAATAACCTCCCTTCTTCAACCCTTCTTTAACCTTCTTTCTTCTTTAACCCTTAGCTTCTCCAGTTAAAATTGTGGCCTTAAAAATATGCCTGCCCAGTTCCCTGACTCGCAATCTAGTGCCATTACATAGTCTCGGGGCGTCCAAGTTACGCATTAACAAAACCGGTATACCGACTTTTAATTGGAGCTTATGTGATGGCTCCCCGGATAGCTCCAAAGAGTTAAGAAACTCCACGGGGTAGCTTGTACAGTCTTCAGATGACATGACTGTGTCGATAGAGTTGTAGGTTGTTGCATCGCTGGTTACTTGGTCCAAGATAATGTTATTGATTTTCGCAACTGTCTCATTTCTTGGTGCTAGTATAGTTCTTTCACATAGCCAACTTTCATCGTGGATGTTCTGTTGCAAATTTGGAAAAACTTGAGCAATGAGTGCGTCTTCCGAATCCACAACGTGACAAAATTGGTTAGTGAATAGAACCATACCTTCTTCGACTGCGACGCCGCATCGCGCTCCGCCCGTGCTGCGGCCGCCGCCGCGGCGTTAGGCGCTCCGTTCAAGTCAATCATATCGTGATAACTTTTAAACTATTCGGCCAAATTACTTAGTGTGAAAGACAAAGTTTATCTACATCAAATACTTAATGCGAAAAATGTATTCATTTTGATAAGAGTTTGACAATTATATACTAAATGTGCATTGTAAAATAGTACCAAATTTAATTAGATTTATGGTTCACAATTTTGGTTGTACTGGCTTGCACATAAAAGGTAGATATATGCTGTCGCGGACTTTTATTTAGATCTACTTAAGACAAACAATCCTGCGGTACATCATCTTTATGTAACTCCATTGGTTTAGGCAGCGCACGCCAAGATAGCTCTCAGATAGAAGATTTTTTTCCGACTTAATTGACACGTATCGTTATATTATGACCAAAACTACATAAAATCATTATAAATTGTAGCCTATGTGTTATTCTGATGAATAACCTATATTACTGTAAAGTTTCATCCAAATCCGTTCAGTAGTTTTTTCGTGAAAGAGTAACAAACATACATCCATCCTCACAAACTTTCGCATTTATAATATTAGTAGGATATAATGTCTAACTGTTAGTTCTTCAGAATATAATAGTAGTAGATTGTTTGCCAAGGGAGCAAACAACTATTTTGCAGGCGAGTGTTCCTTTGAATACAGAGCGCAGCGAGGTATTCAAAGTACGTCACTCGAGCTTAAAATAGTGTTGCTCCCGAGATGGACACCCTACTTTTTATCACCCTCTATGAAAAAATAAGTAAGTAAGTGCAACATGAATAATAATGGTACGTTTATTTATTTACATACAATTAGGCGCAATACATAGAAATAATTAGAGGCTAATGTTTATATTTGAAAATGTATGGAAGTGCATCGTAACAATTTTATTACTACCACCCGTTACAGTTGTAGATTTATTTACAGCATGAGAATTAGAAATGGTCTCCGGTGTCTCAAGATTAGTCAAGATGTATTTTTTGAGAAACTTGATTATTTTCTGGCATGGGTGATTCACGATGTTATTTAGACGTAGATGGGCGCGGAGACGGCTCTTTTATAAAACTAAGTAAAATCCTAATTTGAGTACTTAAACAACTACGAACGAAAGGAGGAGCTTTTCGCGCGTTTTTCATTTTTTCACAAAAAAATTTTATAATTTGGCTCGCGTGCCTTTTACTTTGTCATACAGCCTGTTACTTGTTCATACAATCTTCGTGATTGATCTCTTTGGTGATTGAAACTTTTACTAACAATATCCACATTCCAAATTCAAATCACTTTTAGTCCCTAGGGATTGAAGAGCTATTTTAGTCCCTGTTTACGAAGAATACACTAGCTCTTTTTGAATAGATGTGATTAAAAAATAATTTCTGTCTACAAGTGCTCTTTAAGATAACATAATTAATTAATAACCTTTCAACACGTTTACCTGTTAGTGCCATCACTATGTAAGTATTTCCTCAAGAGTACACGCTTATCATCATTAATTTTATCATCATCTAAAATCAAATTGAATATTGCTGAATCTATCTTTCTCAAAACTTCACTATTTCCGGTTGACTCCAAATGTGACCGTTGTTTAGCCCAGTCATCCCTATTCTGTGTAGTTAATATTCCTAAAGGATGTTCCGAAGCTGGTGCATTGTCATTCATGATTTTGCTCAAGTTGCCAAGCATTTCCAGGGGTGACAAAAGGTTACCTGAAAACCATTTTAAATGTAAATTAGGTGAATAAACTAAATTGATAAGGTAATCTATAGATTAGGATTAAAGAACAGTAGTAGATTAAGTACATTGAACTGATTAATAACATTGTTTGCCAACACTTATCATACCTTTTTTCTATTGTGTCAGAATGAGTAATATAATCTTTAAATAGTATAAAATAAAGTCGCTTTTCGTGTCTGTCTGTGTGACTGCTTAGTTTTTCTTAAGAGCCTATACTACCTCAAATGGCTTAGCGTGATCCTCCGTTATGTCGAAAATACTGCACCATTAATTTTGAAATAAATATATGCTAAAGTTGAGGATTAATGCTAAGTCTTATGTTAGACGAAAACACGATTCCATAAAATTTTCTCGATAGAAAAAAAATCCAAAGTTACCTCTAACCCGAACAATAAACCGCTGGTATTCAAAAAATACTTCAAATTAGATCATGAAACTTTGCATACTAACTGAACTTACTTTAAAGCAGGTCTTATGTTATTTACTTTTTTATAATTACCATTATTTTCACTGTAAAAAGCAAATACCTAAACTATTGGCGCTGCCGGCCGCCCAGCACCGCACTCTGTCTCGCTCTCACTCAGTCCGCGAGCAGTATCGTATGAGTGAGATAAAGAGTAAATTTTAGGTGAGGTAGTATAGGCTCTTAACTACACAATTGATTTTAATTCAGTTTTCATCAACATTTACAGATTTTATTCTGAAAGGTTTATATAGCTAATTACCCCCTTATTCATAAAACTTATAAAACCTATTTTAGTTAAAATGGGGTTTGTCTCTTTCTTACACACAGAAATGTCAACGTGACAGATAAAGACAAACGTTCTATAAACCTATTTTAGCTAAAATAGAGATAAAATAGGATTATGAATAAGGGGGTTAATATTTAACTTAGAGATGCTTAGAAACTTCGATGTTTTGACAACATGTCGCCACATCAGTAGAGAGTACCCATGCGAAGAAAGGGGAGGGCACTAGTAAATTAATAATAGATCATTCATGCGGTGGTGAGCCCGTCAGCAGATTAGAGGTGCAAGTTAGTTATTAACACATACATATAAGGTGCTATAAAAATATCTGCCACGGCTTCAATGGGAGACGGTATTTTGTATAGAGATTACAGTAATGAAGAAATTTTGTACCCCAGAATAGTTAAATCAATTTGAGAAAATAAAGTAATTAAATAAACATTTACTCTATTCTGCATAACGTGGTTCACAAACTACGCGCGATGTGTCGCTTCGTAACATTTTGCGAAATGAAATTACGGTGCAGCAACAGCTAATTACTATGGGACGGTTTCATGGCAACTAAATCAATTCAAATATATATGCACATTTTTTTGTATGAAAAAATGTATGACATAAGATCAATAATGTATCTTTACTATTGTAATCTATATACAGAATACTGTCTCCCATTGCAACCGTGGCATATATTTTATAGCACCTCATATATTGTCACTTTTCAAGTTTTTTAAATACTTCCTTATTTTTCTTTGACACAAAGAAAATGTGGGACAACAAAGGTATATAATTATTACATAAATATATATTCACTTAACTTATAAAAATTACCAGAATGCTAGGTTTTAATTATGTTAATTTTCTCAGACATGGTTTAAAGTAAACACCATCTTATTTGAATAAAAAAAAAACTTAAGAATTACCATTAGCATCCAAAACATCAAATGCATAAAAGTTTCCTTGCTTCTGAACAATTACATGCTTGCTCTTTGAATCCCTGAAGATCTCATCCTTATTCAGCCGAGGCAGGCGAGTGGCTCCAAACAAGCCGACAAACTGACTCATGTCTAGAGGGAAGACCTTCATTAGGTAGGCGCCATACCTGAAAATATTACATAGTAAATAGAGAATCAATGGTAATAATGAATGGTGGAGGAGCGGTGGCACAGTGGTAGCGGCTACGACATACAAGCTGTAGGTTGTAGGTTCGAACCCTGACAGGCACTTTACTTTGTGTAAATTGGTAGCACTGTTCTCAAAAAGATTAAGGAAAATAAATTGAGGAATTTGGAGGACTTAGAAGAGGCTTTTGCCCAGCAGTGGTCCAGCATATGCAAAAAAAAAATTGTGAGGAAACCGGTATGTCTTTGAACCGCAAAATTCAAAGACATGTTGCATCCACTATCTCACACTAGGCCCGCATGGTGGATTACAGCCCACCCCTTCTCAGCAATGGAAACATTAATTTAAAAGTTATTATAACTTATAATTAAAATTTTAAAGTTATTATATTGATTGAAATCAATGTGTAAACATACCAAGAAATTGCTTCAGGCAGCATACTTGTAAAGGTCCTGAAGAATGGTGTGTCACTTTTCTTAGGATTTAAATGGTACACTTCAGGTTCCAATATTTGTTCTCTTAGGGACAACATAAATCGAACTGCAGTTATCAAAATGTTAGTGGACCTTATGAGCTGATCATTGTATTCCGGTCTCACATCGTTTTGGAACACAATCATTGGATTATAGTTGATGGGCAGCGCCACTCTATCACGTAAATAAAGATCAAACCAATACTCTGAAATATAACTTGTATGCTTGTTCCTTTTATCTTTGGCAATGAGTTTCTCTTGAAGTACTTTCCCCTCTTTATTAATAAAATTGTTAGTACGCTGTTGAGCTTCTTCAAACTGATTATCATTCAGTAAAGGTCTGAGGGCTTTCAAATATCGCTCCCCTGTCTTCGATAGGTCAGGTACCGGTAAACGGGGTAGAGACTTCTGAAAATGCATCGTCGGTAACTTGCTTCTTTGTAAATACTGGTAGTTAACATCTTTAATATTTTTATTAGTAAAGTTTCTTTGCTGAATAAACTTTTGACACACTATATTATTTTTGCTAATGAGTTTGTTAGCTCCGATCATCTTAGACAATAATACAAATAAAAGCTTTCACTTAAATTACAGTGTCTACTCTACAAAAATAATAGTATAAAAGAAATGACTAAATAAAATTAAAATATTCTGCCCATACAACTGAAATTACAATAAAAATAAAATGTCATCGAACTCGAAATGTCAAAGTCCGATTTTTATTTTTTAATCGTGTGGTTAGAGCTGCCCGACATCCAATTTTAGTAATTTTGACCACTAGAGCTGTCCAATTTAGTTGATGTCGATATTATTAAAATGTCAAAACCTTGATCAAATAAACTGAAATGTCAAAAAACTGAAAGAAAATCAAAAATGGATCACTGCGATGTGATCCTGAAATAGATTTTTGCATGCGAATTGATTGCGTGAGATTAATATATTGTTTAATAAAACATTCAGTAAGTCTATTCGTCTCTACGTTAATATCAAGTATCAATTTGACGTATGTATCAATTGTGCTAATAAAAATTCCTTTCAATTACATCCATCAACATGAATGAATCGCCGGAGATTAGTAATAACTCTGGCGGCAATGATTTAGAAACCTTGGATTATTTGCGAGGTGTAAAGTCGTCAACGTGCCTCTTATTACCGACGACACCTAGCCCTCATCCACTAGATTTCAAACATCCTCTCTCAGAAGAAATGAGTGACCGTCCGTTTTTAACATTAAATGATGATCCTAACATGGTCAATATACAGACAGGTGAGAATATATTACATCTGTGTCTTTTAATTAATGTAGTTTTTGAATTATCAATATGCTTTTCATGGAAAAAAACTGTTAGTACCTGCTGAATAAGCATTAAATTTTAAAGTAAGTAGTAGCATCATTTTACTCATTATCTTGTAGTGCCTAGTTTATTTGTGAACCTGCTGAATAAGTATGTTGTATCATCATATTTGGTGCTAATTACAAATAATTGATTTTAATAATTTGTGTGAGCCAGATCTTCAACTTGAAAAAAATACCTAGTTAATTTTTATCTCAATACAGCTATTAACCCAGATGTTACTGAAACTATTTTTTTCCAGGAAAGCCAGACAGAGGCGGCCTTTTTAAAGGCCCATTGTAGGCCTTTTAACATATTATGTGTTTTTGGGACTTTTAAAAAGCCCGTCTCAGTATCTGGGTTAAACTTGGATTTGTGTAACAATTTCAGATGCCTCAGCAGGAGATTCTAGTTCATCGGGAGACAACAGCTCAGTTATTCAAGATCCAGTCAGTGCTCAGCTTATCAATAACATCAGCATGCTAGACTACCAGACTCTTAGCAAGAATGGTGATCTCATCATGGGACAAGTATATATTTATTTACTACTAGCACTTTGCCCCCGATTTTGTCCACATGGATTTTGTATTAGTATGGAGTTTTGTTTTAAAATTTTGTAATAACTAAATATTAGTTTTGCGTTAGGCTAAATTTTAAACAATAGAGTTTTAAAATAAAAACTTATATTAAACTTGTATTGCTAAGTTTCAAGTTTATTAACCAAGGAATAAAATTAACTAAATCACTCTTTGTAATGGTAGTTTTCGAAATTAAGTGATTACAACCTTAATCATTTATTTAGATAAGTATACGGGCCAAGTTTCAAGCTTATGGGTCAAAAGAATAAGATTTTTCATATGATTATAAATCTCCCTCTTTTCACCCCCACAATTATGGGATAAAAAAAATCTTTTGGTATGTTTCCATAACCTGAGTCAAAGATTAATACCAATTTTTGAATAATTGGGTTGTTCATGCCGTACATTGACCTTTATCCCTTAAAAATGTAATTATCTCTTTTTGTCCCTAGGGGTAGTTTTTCGAAATACCCAAAAACTAACTAAAACTAATTATTGTTTCTATTCTGTCCAAAGTTATTAACCCTAAGTTCGAGTCAATTGGACCACCCGTAACAATCCTTCTTAGTATATAAACTTTAACACCCCTGAAACCTTCTTTAAGGGGTAGTTTTGAAAAACGAATAATAACAAACTTAATTACTTACTTAGGCAAGTATTTGTTCCAAGTTTATTAACCAAAGAAATAAGATTTTTCATACTAGTAAAATCCATACTTTTTCACCC
Source organism: Amphipoea lucens (assembly GCA_947508005.1). Lineage (NCBI taxonomy): Eukaryota > Metazoa > Arthropoda > Insecta > Lepidoptera > Noctuidae > Amphipoea > Amphipoea lucens. Next base: position 9,688,037 of record OX382364.1, on the reverse strand, counting down.
TAAAAGCATGAATTTACAAAAACCCCTTATTAGTGCTTTTAAAAAGAAGCCTTGTGCTAAATTTCACATTCCTAAGCCCTGTAGTTTAGGCCGTGCGTTGTCGGGACATCGACGCTCAACTATTGAAAACCATGAATACACCACATCATTTGACATATAGTTGAAATTTTTCGTTTGTCAAAAAAATCTGCCGTTTCAATATGTACGGACCATAAAATACATATCGCTCATTTGGAGAAACATCGACGTAAATGTAATTTTTCCCAAAAATGAGTTAAATATGCCAAAGCACTTAGAAAGCGTATTTACGTTAGGAAAGTAAAGCCTTAAAAAAAAAGTAGCAGTTACGTCGATGTTTCTCCAAATGAGCGATATATGGATCATATTTTTTTTAAATAACTGATGAAAAATTTCAACCCTAAGGGGTTCAGAATGTTAGTGTGTTTTTTTTTAATCCAAAGGATGCGAACCCCTGAATGTGTTTTTACAAAATGTATAGCTTCTCATGACGGATACTTTAGTGCGAGTCCACACGGCGCGTTGCGTCAGCGTTGCGTCGACGCAGCGCTGCCGTTGCGTTGTTTTACATACAAATAACCAAGGTGTTCACACGGCGCGCTGCGTCGTCGCAACGCACACATGACGGACAGCAGCCCCCGAGACGAAGCGGGAGGGGGTGTACTCATTGCGGCGACGGAGAGGCAGCGCTCTGTTGCTTGTGCGTCTTTTCCGATCCATGCTTTCCTATAGACTGACTGCGATGTTTTTACAAAAATGCTTGCCGCAACTGTGCGTCACCGCTGCGTCGACCGAACGTTAAGACTGCGTCGTAGTAACGCTGCGACGACGCAGCGCCTGTGTGGCCGGCTATGCGTCAAAATATTTGCGTTGCGACGACGCAACGCGCCGTGTGGACTGGCTCTTAGTGGTTTTATAAAATGTATAAACATGTACAGACATACAGGGTGAAATTTTAGGGTGAAATTTCGATTTGTCGCATGTTTTCAATTTCACCCTGTATATAGATTTTATAAAACCACTATTCTATTCTTTGGTTTGTTTGCTGGAAAACACACACCGGCTTTTCCTTATAATATTTCGATGTTAATATTTATTTCCTAGTTGTTGCATCATTGAATGATTACAGTATTATAGTTAGTTGCTTTGCAACTTATTAATGTCAATGATTAACTGTCTGGTCCAGTATACAATTATTAATAAAAGCCTGTTATGTCTCACTGCAGGGCAAAGGCTACTCTCCACTTATCTCTGTTTAAAGCTGCTAAGGACCAGTTCTTGTTGAAGGAGTCCAGCTCATCTCCCCTTTAATGGATACAATACACAGCAAAATTATGACTATACTATGAATCAGTCTAATGATTTTTATTTTGTAATTTCAGACTGAAGACTGCAAGCTGAATGGCAACCACAATGTCAGCGGCAGAAAGTTACCAAACTTTATCAACTGGAACTGGAGTGTCATCAGGAAAGTACTTCTTTGGATTGTCCTCTCTGGTCTCATTGGCTGTATCGGAGCTATCATAGGTATGGTTGTGACAATACCAAAAAATTGCAACCCTGATCTACCATGGTATCAAGGAAAGGTATTTTATGAAGTATTCCCAGCAAGTTTTAAAGATTCTAATAAAGATGGCACAGGTGATCTTAAAGGCCTCCTTAATAAACTAGACTATATCCAAGAATTAGGAGCATCTGCCATTAGGCTTAATTATATTTATGAAGCACTAAAGTATCCGGAGCAGTACGTTAATAATATCACTTCCTTGGTTAAGGTAGATAGAAGTGTTGGTCTCCTCAAGGATTTCCAAGATTTGATAAATGAAGTTCACAATAAAAATATGTCTTTAATACTTGATTTGCCTGTTGTATCGCTAGCAAAATCTGATTCATCAGCAAATTTTACTCAAGCTGTGTTAATTGCAAATGAAACTATAACCAATAACCTTGTTGATCCCACATCTGCAGCTATCATATTTTGGTCTAGACAGAAGGTTGACGGTTTTTATTTAAAGGATTTAGAAAATTTTGTTGATGATGTTAGCTTTGGTAGGAGTTTACAGTTGTGGAAACAAATATTAGGCAGCAACAAAATATTTATAGCCAGCGAAAGTGCATATGAAAAAGCTAAAGGTGATGCTTCGAAATTAAATGTGTTGTTGTCTAGAATTGATCTTATTGATATCCATCTAGATTTAAATGACGGTATTACTGGTTTGAAAAATCGTATTGATAAAGTTATTAAGGGCAAATTGTGGGAGAAGCCACATTATCCATGGGTTCATTGGAATATTGGAAGTGTGCATAATGAACGAATATCAACAAAACACGTGAACAATACTTTGGTGTTGACTGCTCTCGAATTAGCCTTGCCTGGAACTGTTAGCATATTTTATGGAGACGAAATCGGACTCGTTGGACTTGGTGATATTGAAGGAGATTTTCACGAACATAAAGATATTGGCAATTTGGTGTCGATGTCATTTCCAAATGAAAAAGATTCTGGAATTATTTTACCTTGGATTTCGAAATCTGAAAGGACACCAAGCTACCATTTCTTGGACGTTATTAAATTGTTTACCAAAGTGAGATTAGATACGCCAACAATATATTTAAGATCTATTTACAAGGAAGGCAATAATTTGAAAAATATGGAAATCCGTGAAACTCAAGAGAGTCTCGTTGTTATAGAACGATGGTATCCCCGGAGGAACACCTGTGTATTCGTGGGGAACTTAGGAAATCAATCTATTACAACTGATTTATCCACCATGTTTTATGGTGGCACTGTGCTTGCTGGAACAAATGCCTCTCTAGTCGGACAAGTATTGTATTTTGATAAAATAACGTTTCCTCCAAATTCTGCCATTATTTTAAAGTTAGAAAAGTAAGTTAACATTGCACTTGTTGATAAACGGCAGTAACCGACAAAAGATTATTAAAATTTTGTAGGTTTTTGTAAAACATCGGAACTTTAGGTATTATGATTGTAATTTCAAGTTTTCTACTGTTATACGATATTGTAGGTTTTAATTAAATACTAAAATAAGGAATGTAATTGTTTAACACAAATATCTATGTGCATCATAGTAACAGAATCTCGAGCTTCCGAAATGATCTATGTTAATCTCATGACTCAGTAAATTTTGTAGCAGTATTATTTTAATTACCTACTAATTTTATTGAACAATCCTTATATAATTATGGTTTTCTCATAAACATAGATTAATATTATTAATTAGAGTGATTTAGGTTTTCACATCATACTACATTGATACTACTGTATTTGTTGAACCTTTTTGTTTTTATTGTGTAATGAGTGTCCTGTCCTGACTCTATTCAAATGTTAGTTCCTTTTTTTTACCAAAGATATTGTGTGTGCATGATACACATACTTAATAGGTATAAATAGTAAACCAAAGGGATGTACTTACATAAAAATAAGAAAAAAAATCAGAGTTACAAAAAATTTAATATACATTTGTACATATTGAAAACAAATATTATGTACTTAGTATATGTATTATTATGTACACATTATGATATTAAAGTAAATAAATAGTTGTTGAAATTATTACACTTTCATTTACTATGATTACAAGCAATGATTTTTGATACACTTAATTATAACAGGTAATATATCGAACAGCGAGTATTTCATTACAAAGTTTTCTTACTACAATTCACTATTTCATAGTGAATTGAATTGTGAGTTTTGTATATTTTATACAGAAATATATTTGCAGGGGTACCTATGCGAAACGATATCGCGTTTTACAGCCCGATTCAAACTTTATGGCGGGTCGGAACTTGAGGCGAGTTGCTGCGCAGTAACAAATTCACCTGTCAGCGGGGGTGAGGGGTGAGGTACTGCGCAGCGAGTAGTGCACTTCAGAGCCGCCATAAAGTTTGAATCGAGCTGAAGAATTCCGAAGAAAAATTCTTCAGTTGCATTTGAATATAATTATTGGGAAGGCACATTTTGTATCACATTTGTTTAGATTATATTATGTTCTCTTGAGGTGTCTAACATAGACAATAAGGATACTGGAATGCTTAAATTTGCTTAGTTTGGAGAATTCATAAATTTTTCAGACAAACCTACTTGATAAGATATTGTTATAGCTAAGCGGGTAATTTTGAATTGCTTACCAAGAATTTTCATGTCAGTGATGTTATTCTAAATACCTATAATCCGCCAAATTACTTTGGTATAAATGATGTCTAAAAATAGTTTAGGTATAATTTCTATTATAATATTGAGCAATACAAAATTGAAAAATCATGCTTACATAAATAGTCATAATGTTTTAACCCTGACATTATAAATAGGTACCTACTATTCTTGTATGGTAAACAGTTTAGTTTTTAGTTTCTTGGGTCCAATAATGTAAACAAATGCATGCAGTTCTTTAAAAAAATCAGTTGAATCAGTCACGTGAAGCGTCACAATGAAATAGAACAACACAGTACACAAATATAGTGGGTAAATAAACCACATAATAGTTCACGAGCATAAATATATTGGACAACTCGGCTATAATATCTGACTTCATGATTCATCCACTAATATCTGTCGTAAAGATGACGACAAATATATGTGATGGTCCCATTAAAATAGATGGACAAAGGGGTTTGAAGGTTTTGGCCCTAAAATCAGCCGCCATTTTGATTTTTTTTCAGTATCGCGGTGCACAACAAAAGTTATATATTTAGATAGAGGACACTTATACAAACAAAAAATGTTCTATAACATAATATCCTAAAGCGTCAGGTTTCGGAGTTATTCACCGAAATATAAGTCAAAAACAACAAGGATTTTTTTGTTTTTTTGCCCTCCAGGTACGCGTATTGAACTATTGAGGTAATAGAAACGTTATGAAACCTTTATGGAGAAGAAACAAATGAAGAATAGACATTTTTTAAATAAATAATTAAACACGGCAATTTATAGTTCGTTTTTGAATCCCAGAGACTAATCTGACAAGTGTCTTCTATACTAAAAAAAAACGAAAACACAAAAGACTTAAATGTCAGATTAGTCTCTGGGATTAAAAAACGAACTATAAATTGCCGTGTTTAATTATTTATTTAAAAAATGTCTATTCTTCATTTGTTTCTTCTCCATAAAGGTTTCATAACGTTTCTATTACCTCAATAGTTCAATTTGCTTACCTGAAGGGGAAAAAAATAAAAAAAATTCTTGTTGTTTTAGACTTATATTTCGGTGAATAACTCCGAAACCTGACGCTTTAGGATATTATGTTATATAACATTTTTGTTTGTATAAGTGTCCTCTATCTAAATATATAACTTTTGTTGTGCACTGCGATTCTGAAAAAAATCAAAATGGCGGCCGACCTTAGGGCCACCCTCCATACAAAAATCTTCAAACCCCTTAGAAATCTTTCAGACCACCAAAATAAGGGCGATGTTAAAAATATATGTATATTATTATAAGAAAAACGCATTAGATACAGTCGAGGGCCCCGCTGGATAGATGAGGCGATTTATCGTGATTTCTATCAAAATGATCGAGGTACATTGAACCTTGTTGATAAATTCATGAGGTACATTGAACAAACAAAGCATTTGCTATTAGTTTTATGAGCCTAGCTCGCGGGGCCCCGCTGGATGGAAACATATATTATTGCCGAGCTATTCATAGTAATATATTCATACTCGTGACTGTACACTGTGCTGTGGGAAACAGCATCCCTAAATATATTTTCAGTAATTTACTGTTTGCCATTGTTTACATTCTTGGTAATAAATATGAACAGTTATTACTTTTCTGCAGTAGGTGGATTTAAATATTAATTATATGTTTTAACATGTATAATATAGCTAATCTAAATTCGGAACCACATTTGTACCTCAGTTCAATTCAATTCGCAACAGAATATTAATTTTCAAAACTAAATCTTATCTGATTGGCTTTTAAGGTCAAAATAAAATGATATGAGTTACCAATTTTATTGATGCAAGTGTGGCTCCTATCTTAAGTTCTGGTGGCGTTAAGCTCAGTCTTTGTATCGGTGGATGACAGATCATAGCACTGGAAGGATTCACAAGCAGTAGGTAAGAATTTATCATAATGTCATGAGCTGGGTTGAGACTTTTTAATTTTAGCTACAGTTGGATGCATGACATAAGTGTTGGACATTGCTCTTGGATGACTTTCAGTAACCGGCAATGCTGGGAGTTTATCAGTAGGGTTTCGTATCAATATTTTTTTCTGGGACCCTGTCATTACCCTCTTAGCATTATATTCTTGTTTATTCTTAAGATCTATGTTATCGGTGGTGTTTGGAACAGACTTTACACACTTCCGTTCACTTTCACAGTCACTACCTGTTGGTTTATTTAACTTTGGAGCACCAAAAGCTTTAGTTTGTTTCAATAACGAACGATCGTTACACAACGCCGCGATAAGTGGCAAATCAAGGTTTTTACTTTTCTCTCGAAGAGTTTTTATGTCTAAATCACAATTGGAGTCTTTCACTTTGTTCACACTTAGTTCACTGTTCACATTTGTTGAAGGTTGCGGAATTTTGACTTCTCTCGAGTAGTTGAGAAGTTTCTTTTTGTATTCGTATGGCGGCGGGGGAGGCGGAGGCATTCGTCTCATTTTAACTGGCGGTGGATCCTTGGCATTCAACACATTCTCATCCGATTTCGTCCGCATAAAATGCGAAACGTCTGGAACTCGCGCGGACAGTTGCGGCCGTTCAAGATTTATGGAATGGTTGCTGAGCGACGTCCTGCTCGTTAACGAGTACCAGCTCGTCCGCGTTCCCGGTAACTGAACATAAGAATCCGAGAGATTTTGGATCGATCCATACATGGACGACGCAGCCATGGAAGTCGATAGGTATGGCGTACTTCTGTACTGCAGACCATTTTTGTGCATGTTCGACACGCGAGACTCGGTCAGTTTGTGGTCGAGATAATTTTGCTGCGACACGGACGGGTCTTGTAAAGGGTAGTAGACGTAGTCCACATCGCTGTACAACTGCTGGTGGAACATGGGATTGTGCGGCGGCGGAGGCGGCGGCAGGCGCGCGGCGGGCGGCGGCGGCGGCTGGCGCGGCCGGCGCGGCGCGGGTGGCGCGCCCGGCCGGCGCGGCGCCGGCGGCGCGGGCGGCGGGCCCGGCGCCAGCTTCATCATGGCCACCAGCACGTTGGAGTCCACGCCGTGCGCCATGTCCCTGGACGGTGACAGGTTATTGCTTATCCCCTGAGCTAATTTCGACCTTTCGGCTCTACGACTCGATGCTTGTTGTCGTTTAAACTTTTGGAATTTGTGCTCCAATACCATGGGACTAGCAAATGTTCTTTCACTAGACGCATTCACTTCGCCCGCTTCTGCTTTCAGAATTGTTATCATGGGCTTTGATGTTACCACTCTAGCTGCCACTTCTTCTTTGCTGTCGTTCAACTGTTTCAAATTTCTGCCTGTCGCTGCTGGGCCAGGATACGCAGGTGGCGCCTTGGCAGGAGGTGGTGATAATATAGATGAAACAGTTTGATGATTGTATTCGTAGGGAGGTGGCGGCTTATCAGGAAATGGAGGCCTGATGGGTGTATCGCCGCTTATGTCAAAAATATTTGGTAGAGACAAATTGAGCAATTTACGACTGTCAATTCTAGTTGGAGGAGTTGGCGGTCGATCGAAGAAGGAGTTATTAGGATAGTGATCATCTGAAGGAGCGGTGTCTTCGTGACCTTGAAGGTAACTGTCTCCAGAAAACGGTAGGGGCAGCCTCACGTAATCCGACACTGAATCCAAAGTGTCACTCACAGACTGGCTCTTAGGATACACGCCTCTTCCCACAATGAGGTCACTTAATTCACTCGCAGTCAGCAAATTATGTTTGTTATCTGTTGGATCGCTACCATCACCGTGAAACGAGATAGCACTAACGTTGGAATTTGTTCTTTCTCTAAATAAGTTTTCTTTATTATGTTGTTCTTGGTTCTGAAACTTTGCAGCTCCATCGACACAATCCGAGCTAGATTGAGATGACTGTAATCTTAATGTGCCTGTTGCATGACTAGTTCTTTCTGACTTGTTTTTCAGGATTGATGAAACACTATCGAAATCTGCAAGATCATTTTCTTTTCCTGGCTTATAGCTGTCGTAATGAGAGCCATCGTAATCTGTTCTACTGGCTTCAGATAAGGTGTCCATTTTCGATCGCGCAGTAAGTTCAGAACTGCTCATGGTGTAGACTCCGCTTGTTTCACTTGACGCCGCTACAGTAACTGGTTGACCTAAACCGTCGTATAAAGCGGAAGCTGTATCTTGGGAATATTCTACATCTATGCCAACTGTACTGTTGTCACTCATCATTGAGTTCTGAGCAGTATGACTGTATCCTAATTCTAAACTGCTCGCGTTAGATGTCCTACTAAGAGTACTGAGACCCGCCCTGGCCATTATCACTGTACTGCAAGATGAGGAACATTGTGATCCGGTGCATTTTAATTTATTTGATCTTGGACTGTCTGTCAAGGTTTCGCTAATACTTTGATCAGGTAAAGAGGTCGTTTCTTCTAACTGGTTCATTGAGTGTTGTTCTGGTTGTGTAATTTCATTTCTATTGACATTCTCACAGTCTTCCTTAGTCTTCTTCACTCGGATTTTAGATTTTTGTAGTTGTAATGACGATGTTTTAGTTAGTGGCTGATTATCTTGTGGCATATTCCGTATACAGTAAGAATGTGAGCTATCTAGCAAATGAGCGAAAGCCAAACTTTCCGTAGACGGTGCTGGGGGAGAATCTATCATAATTTCTAATTCATCTTCAGATTGAACTCTGTCACTCACAATGCCTGACGTGGTATTCGAACTTGTAGTAGAAATCACTGAAATTCTTTGTTCACTTTTATTTTGATTGTATTGAATATTTAACGATTTCGAGTAACCAAAACAAATTTTGCGCTCCTCTTCTTCCTTTCTCAAGATTTCATTGAATTTTGGTGCGATTTTCATTGAGAATTGATGTGTGTCTCTACAAAGAGCAAAAAGATATTTACATTTTTCTTCACTTGATGAAAACAATGTCATTTTGCCCTCCTCGGTTCTAATCTCAAATTTCTTTCTATCGAAGCTTAGTTTTCCGATAGCGCTCCATATGAAGTTTGAAAGTGATCCATTATCAGGCAGAATCTTTATGCCCTTAGCTGTAACAAGCAGCCAAACTGTCCCAGGCTCGGGTTCTGATTTAGATTGTTTTAGGCGGTATCTATGTGAGTTTATCGTATCAGGAAGGAGGCAAACTTCTCGAATAAATCTGGATTCAGCGTCAGCTTTTGTAAGTCCACGGTGTTCTCGATGGCAAGCGCGCATGGCTGCTGCTACCCAATCGCCAGTGAGGGATGAGGGTGCGTAATCATCAACTTTGAAGTAGTCCCTGTCCTCGAAAGTGTCTGCGTCACCGTATTCAGCTTGTAATGCTAGTCCGGTGAGCAGCAGTATCAGTTCGGCGGGCAGAGCATCTCGCGTGCGCACGTTCTGGCGCAGTTGCAGGAAGTAAAGATGGCGGCCGACTTCGTCGTGCAGGAGCAGCGGACTCTCCACGTGGAACTGCACGACCAGATGCAATTCAAGGAGCGGCTTCCCGTTAGCGTCCAAACCCTGCAACAAATAAGTTGATATTAATTTCTGAAGGAAGTCGATCCTAGATAAAATTTTAGATTTCTAATTAAATCTTAGAAATCGAATGATCTTATAATGTGATTTTAGCATTTGCGTTTTTTTTTGTAATAAAATAATATGGACTTACATGGGTGTGGGATGATCTCCAACTCTTTGGCGCATATTTAGATAATTTGCTTTCTAAGTCAATAAACAAGTATTCTCCATCTGAAAAGACAACACTTTATTGTTAATATGTAATATTACATTAATTTGATTTTTATAAAAAGCTCCTGTAAAGTCCGGCTGCGCTAAATTTGCCAAAGATGTAAACAACAATGGCCGCTCGAAATTGAATAAAATCGATATACAAGAACATTTATTTTAAGTAATGTCTGTTTTCGTCTAAATCTCCGAGCTAACTATACGAAAATAAACATTACTTAAAATAAATGTTCTTGTACATCGATTTTATTCAATTTCAAGCGGCCGTTGTTGTTTACATCTTTGGCAAATTTGGCGCGGCCGGACCGTAGGTATAATTATGTATTATGTACTACTCTGCGTAAAGGTATTGTTGTTTGGTCAATACACTGTTTCTTGTTGGAGGGGCCATTATTGTCTCTATAATGTGACATTGTGATGCCTGTACCAATATAGAACATTTATTACCCAACAGCGTTTGTTTGTAAAGTTAGACAGAATGCTTACGAGGTGGAATGTGTGACGCCATGAATACATAATAACTTTGGTTTGTGAAATCACTCGCCAACGTTTAGAACTTAAGTCAGGTGCGACTGTGCGAGTAGTATGTGTAAGTCTTATGGTGAAAATGATGACACTCACTTTGCAAAATTGCTAATCCGAAGAGTTCTGTGTCGGTCATGCCTTGTAGTTGCGCGTGAGTATTGGCCAAAGACTTCAATTCTTTGACCCTTGCTTTGGCTTCGACGACGAAGTGCAGTGGTTGGGGCTGGCCGGGCATGCGCAGTGACAGGAACCGCGCGCCCGCGCCGAGCGCGCGCGTGTCGCCGCCCAACGGCCCGCGAACCGAACACAGAGCACGCATGTCGCATCTCGAAACCACTGTTACTCGCACTAAAACAAAAAATATTTATATTAGCCATCGTTGTCAACTTATCTCTTAAGACCAATAGAGCAAACTATGATCCAGTCTCCACCTCCTCTGTGTCCACACAAAGTGTGTGTGTCAAAGTGTGTACAGTCAAAGTGACCTCTGTGCTGCCACCGACAACGCCGCGCGCCGTGGAAGTAGCAAAGTTTTGGGAAAACAAGATTTAAAATACAGTCGTGCCAGCGAAGAAGAATAGAGCATAGCAGGTGCTCGCAAGGGTTGGTCTTAGGTAAGGCTCCCCGACCCTCTTGCTTTGAAGACCAGGCAATGTTTGGCATATGCCTACAAATATCAAATGATAGGTGTTTTTCAGCCTAAGTAAATGTACCTAAGCACGATACCGTTATCCCACTAATTGAGTTTTAAAGGTCGTATAATAGATATAGAGATCCCTCATAATAACTGAATGCATTCAAACCATTTTGCTGGGATAGAAGTAGGCAAAGGGTGAGAGCCAGATATATTCGAAAAGACATCGTCATCAAATGCTTATAATTATAAAACCTTAATAACATTCTTAACATTTATTGAGCCACAAGCCAGTGTAAGTATTAGGTAGGTAGGTAGGTAGGAAGCTTTGTTCTGGGTTGTCTTCGTTCGGCCGGATTCCAATGTGTTTACAGCCTCACGAATTCTTTGTGCGTCATAGTAGATTTAACATTCACCTAAAACTACAAATATACCTACAGACGTAAGATGATAAATAATTATCATGCCTAATTTATAATCATAAAGCAAATATTTTTGAGTTAATTTGTTGCTCGCTTGATATTTGTTTTATTTAACAGATGCACGGAATGTTGTAACTCCTCATAAAAATATGATATGGATTTAACCAAGTATGTACCACTATTTACTGTTAAAAGTTATAGGTACCTACCACAGATCATATAAACACTGATCTGTGGTACCTACACTACATGTCCTACCTTCACGCTAGTCCTTTTCGGTGTACTTTCCTATTCACCAGTGGAGCCTGAACGTGGTAGGAATGTCGGATCCGCGCCAGCTGTGCATTCCATTACTTTTTTTTCGTACACGATCTCCTTTTTGCTACCTGCTGTTTTTGTGGCGCACATTGTTGCGTTTACTTGTGAATTATATTTTTGTAAAATTAAACACATGCGCACGTGTTCATTTGTGTAAATCTTGTTATTTTTTGTAATTGTTTATACCTAACAATTTTGATATTACATAAGCTTAGGTATAAATTAGAAATCGGAGAAATGGCGTCAATTCCGAATAAAATCGCTCGTTAAAAAGAATTTGAATTGTGTCAATCATTGATTAATGCTATGCGTATATAAAATTACATAGGTAATTAAATAATTGATTTAATGCTTAATTCGTTCATTGCAGAAGAGTTTTCTTAACCAAACCATAAAATCATTGAATCTGTATTACTTACTTTGCTGACAATTTATGAAAAGTAGGTACCTACACTGTTAAAAATGTATACGAGTCACGGGTGCAGTGGCTTATACTGGTAAAGGACGTATGATGACTTATTTTTGGTAGAAACCGATAGTCACGTGGTTTTTCGTTGGATATGTTTTGTGAAAATAGATCAATGAAAAATGTGCTCTGTGCAAAGTTGCGCCTAACCTATTACTTAAGTATTCTGTGGCCTAACTAAAGACTGAACTACTGACAGACTCTTCAGTCTACAACGAATTTTTTAAATTAGGTAGGTTGGACCTGTTATTAGTTCCCCCCCTACTCATTAATAGGTATAACACTTTTCAGGGCCTTTTGAATGTGCTGACATTAAAATGTATACCTAAACCCTGAGACCTAAACCTTGCAGCGTAGTACTAGATAGATTAGAAGGTAAGACCTATGACTACAGACAGGCTTGTCGAATATGAACGAACCAAATCCACGCCATGTCAGTGGTATGTTGACTATGATAGGTGCCTGCCTACGTAGGTAAGTACCTACCTACATATTATAAAACATTTATAGGAATGTAGAACCACAAGATCACGTAAAAAAACTAGACGCGAATAAATTTCATCCCATCCGGTACCTCTGCGGCTCTTCAGCTCTTGATAGCCATAAGAACATGTTTTTTGTTTTAGTAAATGCGCGATAGTTTGTGATGGCGGTCAGGCGCAGCGGGGCGGGGACAGACCGGTCGGCGCAGGCGGCTGCGGGCGGCGGATGGGGCGCGGGCCGGAGGGGGAGGGGGGGCGCTACGTAAGCGCGGTAGCAGCGGACGGCGACGCGAGGAATGCGGACGACCTTCAGATGCCGAGCGCCCCTCCCCCTACGCCAGCCGCATCTTGCGTCCTCGCATACCTAAAGCCGTCGTTGCCTCCAATTTTCGACATCTCGCCACCAATTTTGACACTCAAAAATTTTTAGGGACGATAATGGATGGACTCGAACAGGGTTCATCTATCATCTCTTCATAGTTCCGACTAGGGCACACAAGTCCAAAAGTAGGTAAGTACCTATGTAAAATAGCACCAGCAGTTTTTTTAATTCAATTTATGGTAAGTAATTCATTTTATTTGCCTTGAAGATAATAATCGAATCATAGTGGCAGTGTTTATATTAAAAACTGCTAATACAAAAAAATCATTTAAGTAGTCTCGCTTTAGAAAATATCAAGAATGTGTAAGAAAACGTGTATCCAGGTATGTACCATTTAGTTTCTCTCAGCTAGGTTTCCAGCTGGATTTATTGACCTAATTTTATATGTACCTAATATTACTTTGAGCTGTATAAGCGCTACAAATTGCTCTCCCTATTTCCTCTTTGATTCTCTAGATTCTTTACGTCAAAGATCAGAAAAATTATAACGTATTATATTAGCACTGACGTCAATCATTAATTGACGATCTTAGGTACCTCTGTAATATGGTTCTCAGTTCTCATCTTACTAAAATAACAGACAAGACAATTCAGGCATCGTAACATGAATGTTGAAACAAAACTATAATACCTACGTAAGACCTAGGTTTAAAAACTAGTGCACTAATATTAGCCTGGAACTTGAACAGTTCAAGTTGGTATGCACATGTCCGAGTAGCAAGTTCTTTTAATTTTTTAACCAACTGTTAGCAAGCATTCTTAATATTATCATTTATATGACTTCTGAGTGCTACCTACATCTTTTTAATTAAGTTTTTGTAGGTTCCTACTTACACCCTGTCTGCTAAGGGTCCATTGCAAGCAGCAGCTATGATGTACCTCGCATCTTCTCATCGATACATATTTGTATATAACTGTTATAGTCTCTATAACATATCAAAAACTTGGGATTGCCTCGTCTTTATTTATCGGTTAAGTTCTTAATAGGTATGTCCCACATTTGACATAATATTGTTTCGACATAGTCTCAGTTTACCCAATATGGAAAATATCTATCGAAAAGTACCGTCTCAAGTATTTTCTCAAGAATGGCGACCACCATTGGTTTAGATGAAAATTGATAATTACACGTTCTGCACTAGTCTGTACCATATTTCTTAAGTTCATCTTTTAGTGAGGTATATAGTATACATAACTACAGTAACTCTAAAATGTCCTCACTGTGCACTTATATCTATTGCTAAGGCTAAGATAGGATAAGTATAAGCTCCATTGGAGCAAACTCTCGAAACCCAGGGGTATATCATTCAAATCTTGCTAATATACCTAGTGATTTGAACTCTTTTAGTTGGTTTCATTACGTAACCAAAAATAACAAAAACAATAACCAGAAAAACTAGGACTAAGAACTTAGGGAATATGGGCTACGTATATTCTTAAAACATTTGGCCGGAATGCACAATGCTTCGATTTACGGGGTCGCCGGTGGGCCAAAAGATGAAGAAGACTATTTAGGCTTCTAAATAGTGTTCTTCATCTTTTGGCAAAGTTAGCTTTTCCTAAGCTTTTAGGAAAAGCTAACTTTGAATTTTCTTTTCCAAGTTGTCCAACCTCGTCAGTTACAATCACCCTGTCTGTTCATTTTTGGAGCTCAGGGCTCTACGAAATTTCTAGCATTCACATTTCCGCACTATAGTTTATATCTAGTGTTTGAGCTGCTTATACGACGACAAAGCTTAGTACGAATTAGTAGGCCAGTTGACCATTTAGCAGGAGCGTAGTTTGACGTACTGAGTTCATGGTTCAATGGACACATCCGTAACTCGAATGACCCGGCGGTTAAGTGGTTAATATCCGACGATTGCGAATAGAGTTGGGTGTTTAGTTTTAACTTTTCGTAACTGTATTTTGTAGCTAATATTACTAGTGCGAAGATCGATAAGTCCGTAAGGATTTTCACGTACCATTAGGCGTACCTAACGATGCCTCCTCCGAGAGTTGAAAATCCTCACAGATTCTGGACATGACCTGTTTGACTGGAGTCAAGCGGAACTATGGATGATTTCCTTGCAGGCACTTAAACAAGCCAAAAAATGAAACTAGGATTGCAATCGCACCGTCAAAAATATTGTTAGAGCCATACCTAATATCCAGCACAGTAGTTTTATTTGGGAGATCCTTAGAGGGATGGTTTAGATGGTTTACTGTAAAACCATCAATATCAACATGAGAATCTCGAGGGAATCATTTGTAAGCAATTCCGGTCTACAGCATACAATGCGTACCTATTAGTATTTCAACTACAATTATACCTGTACGAATATATATTACCTATGTAGCTACATCTATCCAAGAGGTACGATAGTCAGAGTTTTTGAATAGTTAGGTATCGGTCAGGTATTCTGTATTGGTACCTAGTGACTGTTATTTATATCTAACATTGTTCAATTATCATACTATTTTATAAGAATTTGTACCACGATCACAGTCATCACAAGTGCTTGCTGGTTGCTTACGGAATCTGCCCATATGTATACTGAATGCTTTTAATAATATAAGTGGACCTTTGCCTGCAGGTATTGTCATACTTACTAATGGATACAATGGGGATATTTACAAATAAATGTAGGTTATATACGTGTTCAGGTATGTGCCTTCATAAAGAGCCAATTATAGAGCTGCGTATATCTACAGAACGTTCGATTAGAACTATCAGTGATTCGAAGAAAGGGATTAAATTAGCGATTATCGTCTTTACGTAATTTATGATGAATGGACTAAATGTTTGGCTGGTGTACAGTGACATAATAGTTCATTATTTATTACACTATCGCGTTTTATCCAACTCAAGTTTCTACAAATAGGTCATGATTAGTTTACGGTGGTCAAATCTAGCTACCTTTTACTTTCTCAATTAGGTACCTATACCTAAATACCGATATACCACATCTTAAATCATGATTAAAATCTCTCTATTGTGTAAAACTGGGAGCGATTTTATGTAGGTGCACTATGGCATGTGTTCTAAAGCCGACAAAACATGCAATAAAAGTTTAAGTACGCTTTGTCATTGGTTAAATTTACTTTTATTTACCTACCACCACGTTCTGCTATCAACGGAATGCGGTCGCTATGCTAGTCGTTTATTACGAGCTAATGATTCATCGACTTTATCAATCACTGCAGTGATGAGTCTGACCACTAAGTATTACAGCTATGTTTAACATTCTTAATGTATGAGATACTTAATTTGAATTGCAATTATTATCCACAAAGTACCTACAGACTGTACAGGCAGAGCCGCAGAGGTAGCTATTTTGTTTGTTTCTGAATTGAAAAACATGAAGCGTACCAGAAACTTGCAATAAAATTGTTTGTTAGATCTTTCTTTTCTCATCCTTTTTGTACTGACGGACGGTTCTCATGATAAGCACCCGGTAACCAATGTTACCAAGCACTCTTATAGCAGGCTTACATTGGCGTTATAATAGGTACCTAATAGGTTCACGAGTTTTTGGCAAGGCGTAGGTTAGTATAAAAAGTGATCTCATTCTATGATTTTATAGACATCGGAATACAGAACGCTGCGATCATGCTAACCCTGACTGAAGCCGCCTGACCGGAAGCCTGAAATTCTACCTTAGTAATGGAACAGGCAAAAAGTACCTGTAGATACGGACTTATTTCAGAATAATCTATTTTATCGCCTGGGAATCCATCCGAATGCACTACTGCATGATTCGCACTTGGTGAACGGTATTATACCGAACGTAATCATCCTCCTGCCCCTAACCCAATTTGTTTGTGGTCGGCGCAGCATAATTATTTTCTTCTCATCTCTATGAGCCGTCAATGTCAATAGTCGCCTCCTCGCTAGCCATTATCATCTTTCGCACAATCCATCCATCGTTTCTTTGGTCTTCTACTCTTATAACTTATAACCATCCAATTAGTAATATTAGGTAGATCAGATACGCAAACACAGGTATTATTTAGCAATTGGCTATGGCTGACGGTAAGTAGGTAGGTAGACGATGCAGTAAGTAAAGGAAGCATAGGATAGGATAGGACAATAATAAAAAACCTAATAAAAACAAACTAGGTATGTATTGAGGAACGTGGGGCAGACAGGACTTCTACTGTCATTGCAGGGAAAACTTTTAATAATCCATGATATCACAACTTACAGCACACCCAAGGATTAGGACCAATTGAAATAATTGCGTAACACACTAACCATTGCTATGTCTTTAATTTTGACAATTCGACAACATTTATTGCGTTATTTACGTTGTCCAGCCGTCGGTTTTTTAAAACATGAATTAATGGATTACGAATTTCTTTCAAAATCCTTTGGATTGTGAAAGAAAGTGTGTTACGCAATTGAGGCAGGGTCCTGAAGTTGAATCTCCTTACCTAACCCTCTGCAAACCCTGATTAAAAACTCTAGGTACCTACTTTAAATCAAACTCTTGTTTTGAAATCAGACTTATAAGTCTCTGACTACCGTTCATGTTTTGTAATGATTCGGGTGGTAGAGGTATACGAACAGTAGGTACCTATTGCCTCGGGTCGACGGCGCGTTGTGTTCCACGCGCGCCTCAAAGAGATGTCAGCACTAACTGACGGGGTCTACCAGGACCGAAGCCTGCCGGGGTCGCGGGTTGTTCGAAAGAGATGCCGTGGCCCCTGGCACAGGCAACTGAAGGAACACGGGTGGGTTTTAGTCAGTAAAAGTCTGACACGCCCTCTCGCTCCGCCCAGAACGGGAGAAGTTATTTGATGATTTCCCACCCAAAAAATAAAAAAAAGGTACCTATTGCCTTTCATGAGGTAGAAATTGTGAAACCTAATTCCAAATCCTAAAAACACGTGCGTTTGTTTTGTATCAGACTATTATTTATTCAGTAGGTACACCTAATAGACACAACACTTATCGCCTAATAGACACAATACGTATTGAGTTGCTGCTTCATTAGAATGTTCTAAATAAAACCGTTTCAGATAATCTTAGAAATGTTATCAAATGAATTATTACATTTAATACATATTCGATAGTGATCTTAAACGATTCTGAGCAACCTGTCCTCTCTGAATAAATTAAATAATTCTCTTACATAGTTTTCAATAGAGAAACATTAAAATTGGTCCTTTTAAATGAGTCAGGCAGGATGTTTGTTTATAAGTAGAGCGTGACGTGATGAGCTCTATACAAATCCCGTTTGGTTTTCAGACTAGTTTTGCAGGTTCATTCTACAAACATGTTTGGTATATTGTGCTTCTTTTAGAATTTTTCTCAAAAGCTGGGTGTAGGTAGTGTTTCAAAACTAGACAACTGAATCTATTTTACGATATCGCGTGATTCTAGCGTGGTCTATCTCACATTTTTGGCCGAAAACCTTTTATAGACCTTGTATTAGGTTGATTGTGATGTTATGATGAGATGATATTATTATAAGTAAGTACCTATTTTTAATAGCGTTTAGAAATTTAACAAAAACTAAAATGTTTCTACAGTACTAGACAAGCCAATAATTTGTAACTCTTTGATAGCCAACTTCCTGCACGGTCTTTATCGAGCGTCTAATGATCTAAGTCAAACTTGGACATGAATGTTTATCAGTCTGCATTGACCATTCGCCGCTTTGAGCATGGCTGGTATTGCTGCAGTGGTGGTGTCGAGGAAGGGCGCGCGAGCACAGGGTCAGCGGCCGCGGCGCGGTCGGCGCGGGCGCGCGGAATTCGAGCTATGCGTATGAAATGAAAGTGGCCGCATCGTGAAAGCGCGCGCATCCACTGCGGCTGTCCATGGCGCCGTCTGGGTCCACCTCACTCACCATGAATAGACAAATCCAATGCAGCTGCACGTAAAGACACTATAATCCTTGGTAAACCGCATCCATTGGCACTTCACTTCACTATTAGTTGCGCGATCTTGTAAGCTGCATGGCGTGACGGCTGACGTCGAGGCGCACTAAGTCCATGGGCGCGCTAGTACGACTGAGTGAAGCAAAGCGGGCGCGTGGGTCGGCGGCGAAGGCACAGGCGAAGGCACGCGCGGGGCGCGCCGCGACTTCGGCTCGGTGGAATGCGGCAAGATAGTGGCGCGCGGGTACCGGCCGAGGCCCGCTGTAGGCTGGAGCCTCCGAGTGGGTACGGTGTGCGATGCGACTCGGCGCCGGCGGCGCGGCGGCGTCACCGTGCGGCCGGAATGCGCGCGGTCAACCTCTGCCCATTAAAATAAATAGAATTTCCAAACACTTTGAGGCCGCGGCCCCGGCGACCTGCCTATGAGCACCTCTAATCTTTTGTTTAGCTTACAGTTAAGTCGACAACTAGGGCTCTAGTGCGCCCACACTGCTAAAACTTTGACATTTCTGACTTCTTTAGACTTGATGGTTTTAAAGTAAGTACCTAGTTGCCTAGCTCTACTAGGTACCTAGGTCTTATTCCATAGAGGCAAATTGCAAGCATTAGGTAGGTAAGTATTAATTAAGTTACAATGATATAAGTACCTACCTATGTACTAAAATCTGTTAAAGGTAAGTACCTAGTAGGTACAATATCGTACCTTAGATACGTTTAAATAGGTAGGTACTGCATCTGGATATAGTACCTATAGGTACCTGTGATATGAAAAAAATAAGCTATAATAGGTAGGTAGGTATTTAAGTAAGTAGAACCTATAAGAATCAAGACGGGTCATAACTTAAGTTTTTATTTGAACAAATTAAACTACGGTCATACTCATCATAACTTACAGGTAAGTAATTAATTAAGTATAATATTATGTATACCTATTAGTCCTAACAAGTTTTAGTCAGACCAAATAAAAAAATATTTGGTCTCAGGGTGGAGTAACGTTTCTCGCACAGGAGGAAAGAAAGTCGTTACTTTACGGATGCAAAAGATTATAATTAGATACCTAAACCAAAAGCTACAGTCAACCGCATACCAGTGCTAACACTTTGCCACAGAACAATACTCCGAGTACTTTGCACTACAAAAATCGTCCTTATTACTACGAGTGTACGACACACTCTATGACGACATAAAGGCGCTGTCAAAGTCAAATTGTTACCGATGCGCGATTGACTGTACCTCTAATATGACATGAGTGAGGTGGTTTGGTGAGGTGTCAAACAACGAATGAAAGATAGTAAATTAGGTACAGACGCCAGCACATCAACCTACTACAATCTGTCAAATTTCTTTAATAGATTTTCAACTTTATTACTAAAGCATAAGGTTCAAAGTTGATTGGGAAAATGTGACAGTTTCGGGTAGGTTGATGTGCTGGCGTCTGTACATCGTTTATTGCATTTGTTGTGTTACATTATTCTTATAAGTATAATTAATTGGACAGAAACGTTAACACCTTTATTGGTGAAAATCATTATTCCTAATTCACACAATAGCATACACATTCTCTTCTATTACAAATTACAAAACAGGTCATTCGGAATGATTCGAAAAATCCTGTTTCCCGCCGATTTAATCCTAATCCTGAGTAGCCATATTGAAATAATCACAGTAACCTTAAAACGTAGATAGAGAATAGGCTAGTTTCCTAAAAAATTCTAATTGGTCCGTCAGTTAGATTATCGAAAAATAATGGACCCGTATTTTTTCTTTTGTCAATCAAACAAAAAATGACAAAGATAAAGCACGTCAAAATTTGGGAGTGGGGGGTCGTGACGTCACGCCGTGCTAAAAAGTGTCGCACGGCGTGACGTCACGACCAATAGTTGAGGTTTAACTACTAACTAACTACCTAGTCTAGTCTACTCACTGACCTGTATTTTACAAATACGCTGGACTTCATACAATCTATGGCAAAATTAAGACATTTGATTTTCACCATTTTGGCGCTGATAGCAACGTGACGGTCCGTGGAACTAATATTAGAGATGGGACATAACCTTCGATAAAAAAAATAGTTTTAAGAACTTTATCGATCGTTATAACCACTGAGAGTAATAATTTATTATGAGAAAAAAATCGAATCACTCCCAGTTATTTTTAAGCTTCATTTTTAAGTAATAGAATAATTGCTGCAAAAGCTAACTGAAAATTCATTAGGGCACGGTCAGATATAGCTATAAACTAGTAGATAGCGTCTTAGTAAAGTTATAGCGCATGACGGCCAGATCAGTAAGCTTTAAATATGAGGATAGGCATACAATTTTGACTAAAAACTACTACGGTTGAGCCATAACTGCTTAGTTGAGTTGGTGGGAAATCTGAAATTAAGTATTTAATTAAAGTAAACATGCTAAAGTATACAGTACATTGTAGATGGCAAGTTTAATTTCGATGTTAGGTGTTTACTTCGGTAAAAAGTAAACATTACATATAATATTTATCTTTTGAAATTAGATACTAGTATTTCCTAATTTGTTTTAGCTAATCAAATTGCAGAAATTTCTGGCGACATTAATTGTCTGTTTGAAAGACGTAAATTTAAAATTACTATTATCGATACATTATCGACATGACACATTCACAACTTTATTTATTTGAATTTTAGTTCCCGAGAACCTCGAGCAGATGTCATCTCGTGTTGTTTATTTACAAGAAGCTTAAGATAAAAGTGGAGGCAACACTCTGAAGAAGACGATTGTGGTCGGGTCGGACACTCTCTTTCTCTCTCTTTAGCTGGCCTTGCCGCTATCAGCGGCAGCTTAGCACAGGGCGGCGAGCGGTAAAAACAAATATAGCAAAATGTATGAACCACGCCACGACGCACCGCGCGCAGCGTCAACGCTTGACAAAAGAAACCGCGCCGCTTGCCGCTAAGCCAAAAGTCGTGGCCGGGCGGTTAGAGGTGGTAGGTAATTCAAGATTAATAGAAGATATTATGTTAAATTGTAATACAGTACCTGTACCTGTCGAGCAGGGTTGGATTTAGGTACGTTGAAAAAGATAGTACAAAAAAATGAAAAGGATAGTATTTATAACAAAATTATAGTACACTTACATTATTTTTAATTAACCGACGAAAAACCGTCCGAAAGACCGTTTTTTATGATCATACATAACAAAAAAAAAAAAAAAAAAAAAATAAAAAAAAAAAAAAAAAACTACGCGTCGAATTGATAACCTCCACCGTTTTTTCGTCGGTTACCGCTTTTGATAGCGTCACAAGACAATAAAATGCCGTTTATGGATTATGTTACCAGTTTGTTTCGTATTGTAGTCTTGGTAAGGTTCACTTTACTGAATATTCGTTCGAAATCGTGTGGATGTACTAAACAATCTAGGACAAATTTTTATTCGGGAGCAAACTTTAAATTATAGTATTTTAGCGTACTATCCTTAGATGTGGATAGTATATAGTACAAAGGGCGAAATTATAGTATAAATACTATAATTATAGTACAAAATCCAACCCTGCTGTCGAGATAAATAACGACTTATGATTAATAGAGACCATTATTATGGCATCATCTCCAATTAGAGCTAACCTTGCGAGGAATAAAAGCTGGAGATGTCGATATTTGACAAGAAGTTTAGTAAGGTAACATACAAGACTATGCGGGACAACTGAAATGTCTTGGCTGACACTGACAGCCCGGCCTTCTCGCCTGCATCACTATGTCATAGTTGTCATTCCAGGGGTGCGTTCAATTATAACACTCGCTCACATTCGACGACGCACGCGGAGCGTTCTAGGACCCGTTCAGCGTTGGCCCGGTTGGCCGGTCAATGGTCAACAGCCAGAGTACGTTCCGTACGTGGCGTGGTCGAGCGTGAGCGTGCATAATAATTGAACGTACCCCTTGTACACTGATTCTGATACAAGAAGAAAATAAATGTCAGACCGAACTTTTCTTGTTGACTGTTGAAGATAATTTTCCTGATTATTCTATTCAAACGATAAATTCTTTTAAGTTTCTTGACTCAAAATTAGAGGTTATTAAGTTTAGAAATGATTCCTTCAAAAAGTACTGTATGGTGTTTGTGTATGCTATTATTGCTATCAATTTTTATGGCTAATTTTTTAAATAGTATAGCTACGGATCACAATTTTTATATTGAAAATGAAAACGAAGGAATAAACTTTACAAAGTATTTAAGTCAGAAATATGGTAAAATTACAGGTACTACTGAGAAGATAATTTGGTTTCTTCAGGTATGTTAGTTTTAATTCATAGTGCCAACTTGCTTGTTCATAAATTGTGATTATGACGTAGTTTAAAGACAAAGGCAACTGGTAATAAAGAGTACTGTTGTTGTGATAAATAATGCCGGCACTTTATGCGTCTCAATATTTAAATTATTTATGTCTGCTTTGTTTTCACTATCACTGAGCTCTATTAGTTTAGATAGCATTATATTGATAAATTTGTCTTTCCTAGATTTCAGACATACATATCAGTATTTTTCGGGATCCTGGAAGAATATCGCAGTTTCAACAATTCTGTGACTATACAGTAAAAACTATAAAACCTGCCATAGTTTTGGCTACGGGTGACCTAACTGATGCTAAAGCCAAAGATAACTTAGGGAGTTCTCAAGTGAAGACAGAGTGGATATATTATCATAATATTATAGAAGAGTCAGGAGTAACTGCAACTACTGTCTGGTTAGACATAAGAGGAAATCATGGTGAGTTAAGTTTACAATAAGAACTGAATAGCTGGTCTTTACTCTTATTGCCGCTACATAGCAGCTACTCTGCGAGAGAGTTAGTTACAAGACCCTTTTTGGTAAAAAAAATCAAAAGTCATTTGTTCAATCTAGGCTGAGAATCAGCACTTTTTCAATGTCAAAATTACATAAGACACTTCCCCAAAAACGCCCACCCTTCACCGCTTCCTAGTGCTTTAGCTGGGAAGAAGATGTGGCCCAACAAACTCCCCAGCGGCACAGCTGTCTGTACAGTTAGTTCAGTTAGTTAGAGGTACGATTACCAAACATCTACGTGGCAGTATATGGATGGGGGAGGATAGTGGGAAAATATATATATTTAATAAAAAGATTCTTTTGCAAATGAGATGTTTTGCTACTAGGAAAAAGTACACAGGGAAATCCTGTTATGATAGATTGTCATTTTGTCATCATTATTATTTGTTTAGAACCCTTTCAACTTAAATGAAACTATGAATTATCTTGGTTTAATTTTTATTTGATTATTTATATTCTTCTTATTTTTTATTTTATTCTTTTATGAAGGATAAGACAAAGTAATTACATTAAGATTTGCAATATATTTGAACTGTCCTTTATAATCTAGGTTATCATTAAATATGGATTATTATTATCACCTTGTGTTTAATCTTGGTATGTGCTTTATCTACTTTCTGCATTGCTTATGTTTCTAATAACTATGCAATCCTATACAAAATATGTTCTATGCAATCTCATACAAAATGTATTTTTCTAGATAACTTTAATATCGGAACAATAAATGCTCAAGAGAATTACTACAGAAATTATTCAGTACAAGGAAAGTTACACGCTAAATCCTATGTGCATTTCAAGGAATCAAATGGTGTCAATGTCGCATTTTTGGGTATTGATGCATGTCCAGATCCTGGACTAAGAAGGCCATTCAATTTTATTGGTATCCTCGATCCAACAGAACAACTTGTTGTCCAAAAGCTCAAAGCAGAGGCGGAGAGTAAGGCTGATCATATTGTTTGGTTTGGACACTATCCTACCTCATGTATACTTTCCCTTGAGAATGAAGCCGAAAGGCTAAACTTGCGCCAACTTATTGGTAGCAGTCGTGGATCACAGGTTTATGTTTGTGGGCACTTACATTCCATGGGTGGTTTAGTGCCAAGAATGTACACCAAACAGAAAAAGGGTTACCTAGAGCTTGAGTTAGCTGACTGGAAAGACAACAGAATGTACAGATTAGCAGCAATAGACCATGGGCATTTCTCATTTGTAGATCAAAAACATAATGTGTGGCCAGTTGTACTGGTGACCAATCCCAAGCATGCCAGGTATATCATGCCTGGCAGAGAACCTTTACAATTGATACCTGAATCAAGTCATATAAGAATGCTTGTATTTAGTGATGTACCTGTTAAGAATGTGGAAATATCCTTTGATAAAATAAGTTGGATGGCATGCAGTAACACTAAACTAGGGCCTCTTTATGTTTGTAAATGGCTTCCTCATTTGTTTAAAAAAGGCATTCACTACTTATATGTGAAAGCTAATGATGAATTAGGAAGAGAGGCTTTTGTAGAACACCCATTCACATTAGATGGAAGTCTAATGAATTTTGAAATATCACCTAGAGTTTTGCTGATGTTGGATGCTGGTGTGGTGGTAAGTATTGGTGGAATTGTTATGTTCTGTATAATATTCATTTTTTTGAACAAACAAATGTATGTTTTTTAACAGTTTCAGGCAATATTTGGAACACTTCTGATGGTTAATGTTTTACCACTAGTCATTTTAAGATTATCCAAGTGGCCACCGAGGTATCGAAGAAAATACGGACGACATATGATAAGGAGACTTTGGCTGTTGAGTAAAATTGATCGAATATTTTACCCGATTGTGCTGTACGCGGCTTACTTGCCAATTGGGCCATGGTCCATTGGAGAGCTCATAGATGGCTATGTTGGAGCAATTTTTGCTTGGGGTATACTGATAAAGGGTTCATTTCTGCCAGAACCATTTACCTATATGTATGGAAGTGTGCAACTAATGTTTGTGCAAATACCCTTAGCACTTGTATTGGCCCACTGTTTAGACTATCGTCTGTATGGTCAGAACACAAGGGGAGTAAAGCGGCTGATAAAAAATTTGCCATTTGTCTTTTTACTGTCAGTACAGCTGTTATTGGCATACTTCTTTTGGCTGGAATATGGAACAATGTCTCTTGTATTTGGACCACTAAGGACGTGGAGTATTGCTTTAAGTATATTATTGTGGTATAAGACACTGAATTTGCCCCCAGAATATTGTAGGTGAGTTCTACTGCTGTTTATTTATCAGTAAATTATTAATAAACAATTTGTGGTATGGCAAACCTTGTCATATGTGCATTATAATATTATGCCTTTTTGTTGCAGTAACCTGAAAAAGCTTGCCGAAATGCCATCATAGAATTGTCATGGGAGACATCTTGAACAAATTGTGTAGCACCAGGATAAATCAAGTGTTACGTGTTGTAGCTTTCCAAGGGCGCCTAAGTCCAAGTCTAGGTTTTAGTGAAAGATACGACATAAACGTACTAATATTAATGAATAAACGGATGAACTTATTTTATAGTTTATGTGATCAAAGGTCGATTTTAGTCGCCAGATTACTTTCTTGATTCGCATAAAAGTTACCAGATGATTATTTGCACCAAAGATTTATAAAGTTTATTATTGGAAACTCATATGAGGGCGATAAACTAAATGGATATAGATAATGTTTTAATCGCACCAGTATTTTTATAAAGACGATTGATTCTTCTTGATAATATTATTAATTGATTACCTACTGATTTCATAGGTAAACATTTCTATAACTAGTTAAATTTTTTAAGTACCTATTGTATATAACAAGTATGTTGTATAGACACGAATAGGTATACATCGTTATTTTTCCTTTGACAACAATTTTCTGTTGTTTTTTCCTGATATTGATTTAGTAATTAAATATTTTAACTAGTGACCCCTAGTCTGAAACGTGTATAACAAAAACGAAGTATTCAGAATACAGTACTGCAATAGTATTTAACTAATTTTATGTTACTCTAATTTGACGAAATTATTTGATAATTGATTAGGTACCTACAGTGAATAAAATAACTCACCAAATGCAAAACATCCTGTTATTAAATTCGATTAAAAAAGTATCGCGTGTTCCAAATTTTAAATTTAACCCCTCGTATGTGTGTGTGTGTGGAACATACCCACGCGAGACACTAGCTTTTTAATTGTTTCTGTAATTACAGCATTTATCGGTTAATTAACTATTCCTATAGTTTATAGCGAACTAGAAGTCATATCTTCATTTTATGTGCAAAATAGATGAGATCAAAATGAAATAATTAAAATAAAATGGTGCTCCACATTGTACTTACAGGATAAATACAAATAAAACATGATGTATAAAAGTAAAAAAGTATATTGAAATAATCATCACATTTACCTAAGTAGCTATGTACAATAAATTTTATCGCTTAGATCCTAAAAGGCTGTGATTCTGTGAATGAGTCAAACTTTGAGATGTATGAAACGAACGCACATTATTTTTGGACTTCCTTAATACAGCTTTTGTATGAAATAGTTATCTAAGACATTTACACTTGGTTCCTAGTTGTTTTCGTAAATTCTTCTTTGGTTAGATATATGTATTATTTGTACATCTACTTTCATTGTATTTGCTGGTTATTTAAATATTTATTCATCCTCCATACCTCCACATGTCTGAATGTAATATAGTTGTTATCGTGGAGGATATACAGGGTGAAATTAAACTCATGGGCATCCTTTTAAGGGGTAATTGTACTCATCATTATGAACAACTTTTACTATGGGACTAAGCCTAAAATCGCGAAAAAAAATCAGTTGTTCCTCGCATTTATGTTCACATAACTCGTCAAAATGTAGGGAAGAGCGGATTTTTTTTCCCGATTTCAGGTTTGGTCCCATAGTAAAAGTTGTTCATAATGATTATTACAATGACCCCTTAAAAGGGTGCTCATGAATTCAATTACACCTTGTATACATAGTAATAAAGCGTGCACGCTGTGACCAAGTGTTACTCAGCTTTTGTGTTGTTTAGAATTGTATCCTAATTTCATATTGTCATTATTTATGTATAGTCGACGTGGTAACTGCTTTACCACCCTAAGAATAAATGTAATTTGCACGTCATAAAACGACGAGCTCTATTTGTCAATACCCGAATCGGTTTAGCATAGCAATAGCGGTCATTGCCCTTTCTCTAATATCTCTCCGTTGGAACCCAAACAATAAACTATGTCTGGTTTTTCATTATTGGAACATGTTCAAGGTCATGATAGATATTGATCCAGGACGTTAACGGACTTAATCTTAGTTTTTGAAATAAATAATGCTAGAAAATGTAGGTTGTTAAAGCGACTTTGGTATACAGGGTGAAATTGAACACATGCGACAAATCGAAATGGGAGATTGTACTCGTCATTATGAACAACTTTTACTATGGGACCAAACCTGAAATCACGAAAAAAAAAATCAGCTGTTCCCTACATTTATGTTCGCACAACTCGCCAAAATGTAGGGAACAGCTGATTTTTTTTTCGCGATTTCAGCTTTGGTCCCATAGTAAAAGTTGTTCATAATGATGAGTATAATCTCCCATTTTGATTTGTCGCATGTGTTCAATTTCACCCTGTATATGCGACACGATTTTGAACTTTGTGAAGTTTTAATTTACTGGGAATTGTCAAAAGTGGTAGCAATAACGAGGTCGACTATACATAACAACTTTTTATTATAGCTATAAAGCGCACGTCAGACGATTATTGGACCGGGAGCATTCATGAAATCAAATGCAGGTTAGCTAACCTACTCTATCTGACCGATTTTTTGAATTGTCAGAGTCGGTCAGTTAGACAGTTAAAGCTAGTTGCCCGCTTCAAAGTCTAGTATGTTATGGAGAGGAACAGACAAGAAACTCTATGTTACTCTATAAAATCGTTTTTCGCTTCTGACGTGTGCTTTGGTTTAGCTACGACCATTGTATGAAGATTTCTGTGGTGCATTATTTAATTAAAAACATCTATACAAATAAATAAAATTGGGAGTGCCTGTTTGTAATATAAAAATAACCGCTTTTTAATAAATGCATATGGATGTATACACGGTACATATACCAAAATAACATGTTTTACAATTTTTGTCTGTCTGTCTGTTTGTTCCGGCTAATCTCTGAAACGGCTGGACCGATTTTGACGGGACTTTCACTAGCAGATAGCTGATGTAATAAGGAGTAACTTAGGCTACTTTTATTTTAGAAGAAAAATTAGGGTTCCGCGCAAAAAAATAAAACGTTTTCCATCATGCACGCGAACGAAGTCGCGGGCTCAGCTAGTAACATATAAAATTCTTCCCAAATAAATTCGTAGAGTTTTTTTTTCTAGCGTGTACATCCTTTTTTAAGTTTTTCATAAAATGGTCGTAGTGTTATACCAAGTAGGTAATGTTTGTATCTCGTCATAGTCTTAAATGTCTAGTCTGGACAGTATTTTTGTAACGTAATGTAGATAGTTGTATTGTCAATATTATTGTATACTTAAATTGTACTGAATGTTCGTAGTAACTAATAATAATCATATTATAAATATGCTTCATACTTTGCTAAGATAAAGAGAGCTCTTTCATAGAGGCTACATTTCCTTTAAAAAGACAATGGTAGCTTCAATTATTATCTTATAATTTTAGTAAATTCATTGTTCATTTTATTGTTGTTTTGACTCGAATGGGCCAATGATTGGGCCCAGCGCTAACATACGACATTGTTTATGATAATGATACGAGAATGAGGGCAAAGATTATTCACACAATTGAAATACGAGCGATTCATTTCCTTGTATATTTTAGTGAGGTATTTAAATTGACAGTTGGTGAAAATTTGCATTTTAATTTACTGTTTAGATAGTGTACAGTATATTTTGGCAAGAGGCAGAAAATAAGCGAACTAAAATTAAATATACTGAATTTGACCTAATTTTGCTTCGTCGAGAAGTGCTGCCATGGAGACTGCTAAAATATTCTGGACACTCTGTGTCTGTTATCTAAAGAACAAGTTGTTTGCCTTGTTTGCAATTTGAACTGTTGTTGGCACAGTTTGCATTATTGTCTGATATCACGGTAACTGGAATCAATCGTTAGTGCGGACTAGATATCATAAAATATTGTACATTATTTACAAATATCAATTAAAACAAATTGATGGAAAATAAAATAATTTCATGTCGTACAAGAGTATTCTAAATTACCTATCATTAATATTGTGAGTATGTAGGTATGTACAGGCGCCAGCACATCAAGCTACCCGAAACTGTCAAATTTTCCCAATCAACTTTGAACCTTATGCTTTAGCGATAATGTTGAAAATCTATTTAATGAAATTTGACAGATTGTAGTAGCTTGATGTGCTGGCGTCTGTACATTCTATCTTACCCAAGGAGCCTCCTGGACCCTTCTCCCACTAATTTATGACCACCATCCGAAATTAAAATTGATTTAATACCGCATCCCGAAATTTTATAATCTCACGATTGTAGAAGTATATAAACTAATATGTAGGTATTCAAAATACTTAAATTCATAATTTCCTCGTGATTTCTTGACAAAGAAACTCTCATAAATCTAAATAAAAAAAGTCATTCAAATCGTGTACGAGGGCTGCTATTTATGTATCCGGAACTGGCCAGTTACAGATCAATATTAAAAAAGTTATTATAACATTCAAAAATGGAACTCTTTGGCTGAAGAATACAATTTGTTTCATTTAGCTGTCATTTGTTTTAACTTTGTGGCGTCATTTTGAAAATTTCGTGACTTTATCACCATGGATTTAACTCGTGAAAATTTTCGCGCTATGGTTTATTACGATTTTCGGCGAGGGCTAACTCAAAAACAGTGCATCGATCAACTCACTTCGACTTTTGGGGACGAAGCACCATTGAAAACTACTGTGTATCACTGGTATAGTGAGTTTAATCGTGGGCGGTCTGTGCTCACTGCTCACGCACGAATTTAAAGAAGGTCGCCCTAAATCGATTGTTGTACCTCAAAATATTGATGCTGTGCGGGAACTAATAATACAAGATTGTCATGTTACATATCGCGAGATAGAGGCGTCTCTGGGCATAAGTTTGACGAGTATTTATAAAAAATTACACGAACATTTAGCTGTAAAAGAAATTTGTTCACGTTGGATTCCGCACAACATGAGAATTGACCAAAAACGGACTCGTGTGGATTGGTGTAAAAAAATGTTACAAAAGTACAATCAGGGTGCGTCAAAAGCTGTCTATAATATCTACACAGGTGATGAAACTTGGATATATGCGTATGATCCTGAAACTTAAACAACAATCTACGGTATAGGTGTTCCAAGATGAGCCGGACCCAACAAAAGTCATTCGTTCAAAAAGCACTTTGAAGCAAATTGTCGCTTGTTTTTTTGCTATAAATAGACATGTGGCTACAGTACCACTAGAGCATCGTAAAACGGTTAATTCTGAATGGTACACGAGCATTTGTTTGCCAGAAGTCTTTAAAGAAATAAGAAAGAACAACCGACAACGCAGAATCCTTCTTCATCATGACAATGCCAGCTGCCACACATCGGCCGAAACAACTCGGTATTTGGAAGGTCAAAAGATCGAATTAACGGGTCATCCGCCGTACAGGCCCGACTTGGCCCCCAACGACTTCTATTTATTCCCAACCGTGAAGAATAAATTACGTGGTCAACGTTTTTCGAGCCGTGAAGAGGCCGTTGATGCGTTCAAAATGCACGTTTTGGAGATACCTCAATCCGAATGGAAAAAGTGCTACGAAAATTGGTTCCAACGTATGCAAAAGTGCATCGATCATCATGGCGAATACTTTGAAAAGCAATAAAACCACCAACCCATAATAAATGCTATATGTTTGTTTCACTTTGTTATTCCGGATACATAAATAGCAGCCCTCGTATACCAATACCATATCAGATCAGCATAAGTATTGCTCGTACGCATACCTATGGATTTCTGCGACTCATAATATGGGTACTCAGAGAGTCAAAGTAGACAGATAGACTACTCTGCGTCCATATTCTTGACACGATCTCGTGACGTGGATAACGTCTTAATAAATATTGCAGAGCTAAGAAACAGTATTCTTAATTTGAGATTTACAAAATGACCCATCAAGAGTTAAGTCTATGCACAAGAATTCAAACCTATCTGCAAGCCTTGTAGACCCTTAGTAGTAGAACAAACACCAGTGAGATTTGTAATAAAACAATCCATATGACCAAGGCAAAAAAGTCTGCACTTAAGTTCCTAGATAGGCCTAAAAATTCTAGATGCCTACTAGGGTCCTTGAACATGCAGTATATTTCATAGCAGGGTAGTTTTCCTCGACCAAGACCATACACGGTTTCCAGAAAGGCGTCAAATGCGTATCGGAAGTACGAAATAGTGGCGAATGGTCGAAGATATACAGGCATCTCGCGATATGGTATGAAGAATTCGGAGAACATCAGCATTGGAATGTTTGCCGCCGGAATCACGAATAGTCCCAGCTGAAAATAAACCACGAGTTTAGTATGGTGCATCAGTTTATTTCACTAGTACTGTGTGAAACAACAATGTGTGGGTAGGTGAGATTAACACATCCCACGTTTTCGCACGTTTGGGGGGGCCTATGCCCAGCAGTGGACGTCTTTCGGCTGAAATGATGATGACGTTTTTGCAAAATGAAAACTTCAGACTAAAGCTGGGTTAGCCCAACTACTAGCAATTACATGACAGGGACTGTCTATATTCAGCTGCAGGAACTCCCTTCTATGATCAGCCTATAATGTTCCCACTGCTGGGACACAGGCCTCTTGTCACTGAGAGGGAGTGGTCCGTAATAGATTACGGACTACTCCCTCGGACCACTCAGTGCGGATTGGTAGATTGCACATGTCTTCGAATTTTTGGTTCTAGGGCATGTCGGTTTCCTCAGGATGTTTTCCTTCACCGTTTTGAGAGCAGCGGTGATGAAATAATTTACACAAAGTAAAGCGCCTGACGGTTCGAGCCTACGCCTACAAGTCACGGGCATTGTTACCATTGCCATTTGCGTATTAGAATAGGTACGTTGCTATGTAATATTAAATGAACTGTCCTCATTCTTACCTTCATCCCACAAGATGCGCCCACAACAAATCCGAATGTCTGAGCCAATATGGTGACAAGAGCACACGTGACCCACGCCAACCCCATGCGGTTCATGTCCAACGGTTGAGAAGTCAAGTACCAGGCAGGGAATAAGAATACTGTTGCACATAATAACTGAAACAAGCGCAGGAAAACGTTATCTTAGAGCTAAAAGTAAAAGTTTCAATGTGGGTAGTTTTCAGGTAGGTATTAATCTATTGAAGTGTTTTTTTGGAATGACTAGGATTACTTATTTCGAATAAATATATTCAAGTGTTTTATTAAAGCACATTAGTTGTTAAGTGCTGTAAATGCACTTCAGTTTATTTTATATCTAGATGTACTTGAAGGAATCTCAAGAAGTCATTGACCCTTTATTGCCTAAGAAACCCGATCGTAAGTACCTAACAGGTGTGACAGGCTGTTATCACGAGCTATTAACCTGTTCATTGCAGTGTTAGTTATGAAAATAGATTAATTAGATTAATTTACCTACATCTGCATCTAGGTCTTATGGGAGAGAAACGAATAGGTTAATGTCCAAACTTAACATACCTGTATGGGTAAGTCCACAATAATTTTGGAGGCACAGTATGCAGGCAAAGAGTACCACTTGTTCAGGTGTTCATGTAGGACCACCTTTGCTTCCACTGGGACTGAAAAAAAATGTTGCGTTTACAAAATTTTCTTATCTATACTCCTATACTAATATTATAAAGAGGTAAAATTTGTAAGTTTGTATGTTTGTAAGTTTGTAAGTTTGTATGTAGGGGGTAATCTCTGGAACTACCAGTCGGATTTGAAAAATTCTTCTTGCATTTGATAGCCCAATTCTTGAGGAAGGCTATAGGCTATTTAACATCACGCTATGACCCTTAGGAGCCGAGCAAAAAGAAAAAAAGTAAAAAAGAACGTTAAGTGATAGCGCGGGCGGGTGATGCGATACGACGGGGTGGCTCGGGGGAAACAAGAAGTTTCACGCGAACGAAGTCGCGGGCTCAAGCTAGTTTAGCATAAGCATAAAAAACCAGTCCGATTTCTGAGCCAATCCAGGACGCCACGTCCTGAGTTGGATCCCCAGGTTAGACAAAGTGTTATTGGGTTTTTCAATCAGAAAATTCATAGTATTAGTAGCAGCCCAGAGTCTGGATTTGTGTCCGGCCGGTGTTTTGTGGTATATGGTAGGCATAGTAGGTATCTACTACTTATCTAAAACGATTCGACTAATTTCTTTCAAGAATCAATAGGTTAGGTACACTTACACGTATGTATCGTAGGCATGGCATTAGAGAAGAAAAGGAACAGTAGAAAGAAGAACAGGCATCCAGTATTTGACATCATCCGCCCTGCTTCTGCGCCCGCGCCGTGGTATAGAGCGCCTAGAAGCAACGCTACGACAAAGTGACATACCAGCCGAATCTGAAAATATTTTTACAATGGTTTTATTAAAAGGTGACCAATATTGAAGTGATACCTACTTATGGAGATTTAGTTATAACAGGTATTATCGCGGACACTCCCACCTGACCACCACTAAGTTCATTTTTGCTTGCACTTAAAAAATAGAAGCGCTCTCTAGTAAGCGCGCCAAGGTCAAATACTTTGTCCGTAAAATTCACAAAAGGAGTACACGTGATGCGTCACTAAGCTGCGCAGTGCAGGTTGCAACTAAATGCGTTATCGGCTTTCCTAATAGGCAAAAACTTTATGGCGACGCCGACGTCGTGTAGCGCCGCCGCAGGATTTAGGCGAAAAAATTTTTAAGTGATCCGGCGGAAAAGGCCGCGGTGGTACCATGGCTAATGGTCAAGTGCTAATGTCACCGACATGGTACCCACCGACAGTGTTTAGGGTTCGGGACCAGTATGTTCATGTGCTGTGATTGTGTGCTCATTGTCAGATCCAAGGGGTGGTTTGTTCTTGGGCGAAGGGCGGGCGTTTTGGGGGACTGTCTTTTGTAATTTTGACGTTCGAAAAGTGCTGATTCTCAGCCTAGTTTGAATAAATGACTTGATTTTGATCTTGCTTACAATAATAATTAATAACACTAAACATTACTACGAACCTGAGTCAAGTAAACATCTCTGACTACTCCTATGCAGCATCTCCATAGTAGAGCGTTCAACTGTTGACAGATGCTGGCGGAGTAACCTTTTGAAGGACTGGGGCTGGGGTTCAGTAGAGCTACTGATTCTGGTGATAACTCTGCAAAAATTTAAGAAGGAATTACATACGGTTGCGCTCTTCAAAGGGTTAGGTAGAGGTGTACCTAGTAGTACACCCACATTTCGCCAGTTATGTTGAAGTCCCATGTACCTAATAAGGGGCGATTCTATAGTTATCAATCGGGCGCAAATCCAGGGTCCGGGTTGCTACTGACAAATTCCAAATGGGAAAACCCAATTACACTTTGCCCGATCCAGGAATCGAACCCACGACCTCGTGATCAGCAGTAGCGCTTGCCACCACTAGACCAATGAGGCAAAAAGGCATTAAGTAATTAATAATATTAAAGAATCAGTTCAAGTTAATGTTTGGGAGATAACTTGAAACGATTGGGTATGTAGGTCATTGTAGGTATCTACTGTTTCTATAGGTACCTAACCGACATCGCTGTGTGACCATCATTGAAAATTTTAAATGCCTAGTAAGAATTAACCTATCTGCGATATTTGCCAGACTTATCGTAGTATGGATAGATTTGTATCAGAACTTGCTTTTGCGGCTTCGCTCACCGTAGGGATCGGAAGGTATACCACAGAAACGTAGGTACTACCGGGATAAAAAGTTTCCAATGTCCTAACATTGATACTTTTTATCCCGGTAGTACCTATGCCCTGAGTTATTATAGGACTCAGGGCATGGTCTACCCGTTTCCCAAATATCCAAAGCCGTTCAGCCGTTAAGGTGTCAAAAGGTAACGGACATACAGACAGAGTAACTTTCGCATTTATAATATTAGGTAATAAGTTCCTTACCTATTCCTTTTCCGTTACAAATGTCATTCTTGGCGATCTTGCTCATCTCGTGAGCATAGCTGTTGGCTTCTTTCTCCAAGAGATTCATGTCGCCAGCGTGTTCGTCGCTTGCTATCTCTAACACTAGAAACAACAATAAACAGTTCATGAAAAGTAGGCACTTGTGGTCACGGCCGTAGCTAGGGGGGGGCATTGTGGGGCAATGCCCTACCTTAAAAATACTAAAAACTAAGATAAATTATGATAATTAAATTGTTTGTTTTATAGTTTGAGATAAAAAAAATTGTAGCGATAGGTATAGGATAGGATAGCACTGGAGTGTGCGAATCTACGTTTTCAACTTTAACTGCAATCGATAGGCCTCAAAGGCTGTCAATGGGTCACGAGAGAATGGCTGGTATGGAATTTTAGCTTTTGAAAAAAAAAAAAAGAACAAAATCAGTTGATCTGAACGAAGTTCTTCGCATTTTTAATAACATGGCGAATCGTAGAATTCAGCTGTTTTAAATATTTTTTAATATTATGTTAATAATTATAATAAGTTTGCAGAAACAATATGATCTAAATGGTATTTTTGGTCGTATCTATTTACTCGTATCACGGAGTATCACCCCACCCAACTATTAATTATTACCTCACTCTCACTCTGACATGGATCTCTACATCCAAATCTGGAAGTTCATCCATCTAGTTCTTCATCATTGAGGATTTAATAGTTCCGAGATCCATGCTCATGCTCTGTCACAGAAATTATTTGTCTTCGAATATCTATTGAATGTACATCACTGACCTAGACGTCAATGATATACATGGTGATTGATTTAGGAGCCCGTGCTTCGAGGGCAGATCAACTATGATAATTTTTTTACTTTCGCCCTACCTGTAACCAATGCTGCCCTACTTCAAATTCGACTCTAGCTACAGCCCTGCTTGTGGTGTCGCGATGGCTCAGTAGTTAGAGCCTTGCCTCATATGCATAAAAGGGTTCAAATCCGGGAAAGTACTACTGTGACTTTTTCAATTCATGCGTACCTACTTTCTAAGTTTATCTTGGATATTACCTGACATCTGAGGAGAAGAACATCGTGAGGAAATCCGGAAAAGATAGTTAATATAGGCAAGTCTGAAAATCGTCAACCAGTCTTTGGGTTTCGGGTTGTTTCATGTCTTCTATGTACGAGAAGAGGCCTTTGCCCTGCAGTGGGACAATAACAAGCTATGTGTAGTATGGTAGGCAAATGTGATAGAAACTTGCGAGAGCGATAACTATAATGTAACCATATAGACCAGGAACAGGGGGGCCCAAAATGAAGCCTTGGGAAACACTCTTAATGGTTCATTATATGAACTGAGTCGTCTCGAAAATAAGAGAAGTGTGTTAACATTTCCCTTGTTTTCGACTGACGAGTTGATTAAATTAGTTCCGCTTAGTCTTTAATTAACCTTAAAAGGGCGATAACAATGTTTGTAAGTCGTGATGGCGTGTTGGAACAGATAAGGGCCCAAAATAGAACTTTGCGGCTCTTAAGCTTATTTGAGTTTTTTCTTTATCATTTGCTGAAGTGGCATTTAATATTAAGATCATTTTATTTTACGGGTTACATAATTTTTATTTCGTCTTCACATATCCGTAGGTAGATCCTTGGATCTAATAAATCATCTAATCTATTAATTCTTCAACTTTAGGTTTGTATGCATACATTTAAGTTTTTATGTTTGCATAGGCAATGATAACACCATTTTGTCAACAGCAGCGATTGTCTTCAGGAATTTACAAATAATGCCTTCTATCTATCGTCGGCAATGGCACGCATTTCAATCTTAATTTATTACCGTGACAACAACAAAATAAGGAGATAATACGTATTTATTTTTATAATTCTGTATTCTGATTTAAATACTTGTACTTACAATAATCAGCTATATTATAATACTGTGGACATGTAAACCCAGCCCTTGAGAGTGCACTGGGAACATCAGCTATGGCACCCGCGTACAGTGTCCTGCCATTGGCTAGCAAGATGATGTCATCAGCGGTATTGAACAGTTGTGATGAGGGCTGGTGAAGGACACACGCTATAGTCCTGCCACTACGGGCCACTGTGTGAAGAGCCCGGGCCACGGACAGAGATGATACAGCATCTAATCCGCTGGAACAGTAATCGAATCGTAGTTATATATTTTGCATGTCCATATGTTATTACTAAACCTAATCGCTGATCACGATTTAAAACCAAGAAGATACGGCAAGAATCTGATTTACGAGTAGTCAGATTCTTGCCGTATCTTCTTGGTTCAGAAAAACTCGTAGCGGGTCTACGAATTGTACTACGAGGGAGAAAAAGATTCAAAATGAAGGGTCACGACACCATTAAAAGAAAACATGGGAAGCATTTGACTGCTACGAAACTGGAAAACTCGTAGCATGTCTACGAATTGTGCTACGAAAAACAGATTAAAGCAGCAGTAGTATTTTTTAGAAAATAGGATAAAATCTAGGGTTTGGTGCCGAAAGCGGTAGATATTAACTGGAACGTATTTTAGTTGGTATTCGTGTGACTCCGCCGCACAGTCCGAACAAGTTCTCAAACACAAAAATAAAAATAATATAGACGTACAAATTAATTAACCTTTTAATTCTATTTGGTGATAAACTAATCTGGTCTATCCAGTTATTGAAATACACCTGTAAAATGCAAATTAACATTTTATCGGAAGTTGAAGATTGTGATAAAAGTGTAAACAATTTCAGTTAATTTGTACATTTTGCTTAGGATTACCTGGTAGGCTCGTCTAATAACATGATAGTGGGGTCTGTGAGTAGTTCGCAAGCGATGATAAGTCTCTTTCGTTCACCGCCCGATAGTCGACCCGCTCGGGTGTTGAGGACTTCATGTATACCAAGCTGCTTTGTGACTGTATTGATCTGTAACAGTAGTCGAGTCGAATCACATACATAAGCCGGAACACTATACCCGATGACTTGTTTTATCTACGCTTAAAAAACCTGAATACTTAAAAGGGTTATTCAATACTGATTAAAAAGATTAATTAAAAACTAAGTCTGATCTCAACTGGATCCCTTGTTCTCTTACTAAGTCGTACTTAACTGAATAATAGCTGGGGATCGATCGATCTGCGAGGCTAACTACGCTCGCACATAGTTCACACATGACATGTTGAGGCCTTTCGTGCCTCGGTGAGCACATTAAAGGTTAACACAGATTTCAACGTATGACAAAAGTCCTCCTGCATCACTTTAGTACATTTTGTGTGAACACACACTACAGACGAACCGCACAACGCTTTTTGTACTGTAATTAAATGCAATGCGCTGCGGCTCGCTGTGGCTGTAACGTGCGCTTAACATAAAACCATCGATTCTGTAAAAATCGCACCGTGAAAACTGATAAAGTAAGTTGTTAAGGTGAAATTTTTACAGAATAGACCAGCGGGGCAATTGCGTAAGGCTGACCGCAGACTTGAGTCACGACAGTTTTAAGACAGACTATTGCTTTACAAAAAATATGAAGACGCGCAAACTTAAAACGAAGCGTCTCATAGACAATATTGTCTAATACCCACAAGAACTGCACAGCGACAAGTCTGACTAACGATTGTCGGCTTCCCTTTTGTATGTATGCGGGCGCGCACATCAACGACAAAACAGTCGAACGACGTAACTCCTCTCTTGTAGTCTCGTCCAAGCGTTCAGAGAATAAACACGTTGCATTATGTTTACAGACGAAGAACTCGTAGAAAAATTGACGAGGTTGAAAAGAGACCTGAGCGACGTGTCGTAGACAAAACAGTTTTGTTTTGGTTTTAAGGCAGACTTGTCTATGTGAGGAAAGACTGTCTTAAAACAGTCGTGACTCAAGTCTGCGCTCAGCCTAACACATTATCAATTGGAATCGGTTTCATTTTGACAGTTCAACAACATTCATTGCGTTATTTACGTGTTGAGCACAAATATTTTTCGAACTTAAAGTCAAAGTCAAAAAGTCAAAGTCAAAGCATTTATTTCAAATAGGCACATAAAAGGCACTTTTGAACGTCAAAAATTATCTTAAAATAGAATTGATTCTAGTCGCCCATTCCAAAAGGTAGTTTTCGTATGGAGAAGAACGGGCAAGAAACTCCACCGTTACTCTTTTAAAATGTTTAGGTACAATATTTTGCATGGGTACATTAATTATATAATAACATGTGAGGACGATGCACCTACAATAAAATTACTATACCACAATAGGTAAAAGAATTAAAAACGAAACCATGACATATAAATTAATTATCTGATAGATACATGGTGCTCACATATTTACAAACATGGTTCAATCAAAACGATTTTAATTAAAAAACAAAATACAAGTAATAAGTCAGGGTGTGAGTAATAAATGTAAAAAAAAAAGAATAAAAAAATTTACAATTAAATTAGCAACCAGTTTGATTTTGTCTAGACTCTAGATTGTCCTATGGAGCAGGACCAGCATGTTTCCAAGCGTTCTTATCTTGGATATAATCTTCTAATTTATAGTATGCTTGTTTACAAAGTGTACGTTTAATGTGAGTTTTAAATTTTCTTTCATTTAATTGCAAGTATAAGAATTGGCAAGGTACCGTCATAATATTAATCCTTTTAAATAGTTCCCTGAGAGATTCGCGGCGACGTAGATTATAAATGGCTCTGACAGCTCTCTTTTGCAAAATAAAGATGGATTCAATGTCAGCAGCTCGACCCCATAGTAAAATGCCGTACGACATAATGCTGTGAAAGTAGCTAAAATAAACTAAACGCGCGGTTTCTACATCTGTTAACTGTCTTATCTTCCTAACAGCATAAGCGGCCGAGCTAAGCCGCCCCGCAAGAGATGTTATGTGAGGTCCCCATTGTAATTTCTCGTCTAGCGTGATTCCCAGGAAAACCGTTTGATCAATAAATTCTAGTTTTTCTCCATTCAGTATGATGTCACATTCGCTACTTCTAACATTTGGTAATTTAAATCTAATGCATTTGGTTTTCTTTTCATTTAGTACCAAATTATTTACCGTAAACCAATCTTGGACCTGAAGAATAGAGTTATTCACGTCGTCAAGATTTTGTGCCCGTCTGTCTATCTTAAAGATCAATGATGTGTCATCTGCAAATAACACCATCTTCGGTTGATTTTGAAGTAATTGTGGTAAATCATTAATATAAACTAAAAAGAGGAATGGACCCAATATCGAACCTTGAGGAACGCCCATTGCCATTTCAGACCCCAATGAGTTTACGCCGTTTACTTGAACTTTAAGCTTTCTATCTTTTAGATACGACTTTAGTAAATCAAGAGCTAAATTCCTAATCCCATAGTGCTCAAGTTTCAGCAGAAGTGTCTCATGGTTGACGCAATCGAACGCCTTTGAGAGGTCGCAAAAGATTCCAATGGCATCTTGTGCTTCTTCCCAGGCGTTAAAAATGTTCTTTATTAGGGTGACACCGGCGTCAGTGGTACAACGCCCTTTGGTGAAACCGTACTGTTGTTCATGAAAGATGGAATTTTTATTAAAGTGGCGTAACATTTGATTGAGCATCAACTTTTCAAACACCTTACTGAGAATTGGCAGAATTGACACAGGCCTATAATTGTTGGGTTCTTTACTATCACCGGCTTTGAATAAAGGAACTACTTTACTGTGTTTCATGAGATCCGGAAAGACTCCTTGGTCTATACTGCAGGGCTGTAGCTAGAGTCGAATTTGAGGTAGGGCAGCACTGGTTACAGGTAGGGCGAAAGTAAAAAATGTATCATAATTGATCTGCCCTCGAAGCACGGGCTCCTAAATCAATCACCATGTATATCATTGACCTCTAGGTCAGTGATGTACATTCAATAGCTATTCGTAGACAAATAATTTCTGTGACAGAGCATGAGCATGGATCTAAGAACTATTAAATCCTCAATGATGAAGAACAAGCGAACAAGATGGTTGAACTTCCAGATTTGGATGTAGAGATTCACGTCTGAGTGAGTGAGGTAATAATTAATTGTTGGATGGGGTGATACGAGTAAATAGATACGACCAAATATACCATTTAGATCATATTGCTTCTGCAAACTTATTATAATAATTAACATAATAATGAAAAATATTTAAAACAGCTGAATTCTACGATTCGCCAATGTTATTAAAAATACGAAGAACTTCGTTCAGATCAACTGATTTTGTTCTTTTTTTTTCAAAGGCCAGAAATACCATACCAGCCATTCTCTCGTGACCCATTGACAGCTTTTGAGGCCTACGAGTATTGATTGCAGTTAAAGTTGAAAACGTAGATTCGCACACTGCAGTGCTATCCTGTCCTATACCTATCGCTACAATTTTTTTTATCTCAAACTATGAACAAACAATTTAATTATAATAATTTATCTTAGTTTTTGGTATTTTTAAGGTAGGGCATTGTGATTTCAAGGTAGGGCATTGCCCCACAATGCCCCCCCCTAGCTACGGCCGTGCTATACTGATGTTAAATATGAAAGCTAAATAGGGCGCAATCGTTTCAATGATAGATCTACAAACTTTTACAGACATTCCCCAGAGATCTTCTGTTGATTTAATTTTAAGATCTTTAAAAGCTTTTATAACAGCCTGGGGGTTCGTATGTTGAAAACTAAACTCCGAGGGGCATGCCTTAACATTCTTTCTAAGTAAATCAGCAGAACGCGCGGGTGAGGAATTTAAAGCTTCAGTAGTTTTAATGGGAATATTAGCAAAAAAGTTTTCAAATTCCTGAGCAATTTCTACATCTGAGTTTATGGGGCCATGTGCAGTTTCTAAATTAAATTCAGTATTACGCTGTTTTTTCCTACCTGTTTCATTATTTATTATTTGCCAGGTAGTTTTTATTTTATCATCGGCTGATTTTATTTTATTGCTAATATAAAGAGCTTTAGCTATTTTGCATACACTTTTAAAAGTCTTAGAATATGTAGCAACATACTGATGAAAGCTTGTGTTATTCATATGTTGCTTTAGGCCATAAAGTTCAAAAAGGTTTTCCCTGCTTTTACGAATACCTGGAGTCGCCCAATCACTAAATAAGAACTTTGTGTAAATACTTTTAGTCTTTAGTGGGAAAGTGTCATTAAATTGCGTGTTTAATAGTGAAAAGAACTCGGCGCTCTCGGCTTATCAAGCAATGGATTAGCAATTTGCTTCAAAATGATTCTGATTCCAATTGATAATGTGTTACGCAATTAGGGTGCGGCTGCTCACTTCGAGCTCACTTCACTTAAGTTTTCATGGTGAGCTTTTTACAGAAAAGACCGATAAAATAAAAATTTAAGTACCTACTAGGCATGCCTTTTAAGTTCTGTCGTTTCCATATTTCCCGGCAATTTTGAACTTGGAACTTTTCTATATTCGAATGTGTTTAAATTTCGAATCTCAAAACAGTTGAAAGTATTAGGATTATTGTTTAGTCACAGCGTCGATTGGAATCTGTCAGGTTACGTACGAAAATGAATCTTTCTAAGGAAAATGTTCGTGCAATAATTTTATACAACTTTGGAAGAGGCCTGACACGGCTTAAGTGTTTTGAAGAGCTAACATCTGTGTTCAGTGATGAAGCCCCATGTCTGCGGACTGTCGAACGCTGGTATTTAGAATTCCAGCGTGGACATACTAGTGTTAGTGACAAATCTCGCGAAGGACGCCCAAAATCCGCCTTCACTGAAGATAACATCATTGCTGTGAGACAACTAATTCTCGAAGATCGTCATGTGACGTATCGAAAGATAGAGGCTCTATTAGGCATCGCAGGGACAACCATTCAGAAGATCTTGCATGAAGCGCTTGGTGTGAGAAAGCTAGTTTGCCGTTGGATACCGCATCTGCTTTCCGACGATCACAAGGCGGCCCGCGTCAGATGGTGTAAGAAAACTCTGCAAAGGTTCAACCGAGGAGAGTCAAATCACGTCTACAACATCATCAGTCGTGACGAATCTTGGATCTAAGCCTACAATCCTGATTCCAAACAACAATCTACAATCTGGGTCTTTCAAGACGAGCCAAAGCTGACTAAAGTTGTTCGTTCTCGAAGCACTCCAAAGAAGATGGTGGCCACGTTCGTTGGAAAAACCGGCCATGTTGCGACTATTGCACTTGAAG
The DNA here is from genome assembly GCA_947508005.1 of Amphipoea lucens. Taxonomy (NCBI): domain Eukaryota; kingdom Metazoa; phylum Arthropoda; class Insecta; order Lepidoptera; family Noctuidae; genus Amphipoea; species Amphipoea lucens. The sequence continues at coordinate 9,643,923 of OX382364.1, read as the reverse complement.
ATCGTAGAACGGTTAACGTAGAGTGGTATGCCACAGTTTGTTTACCACAAGTCATCGCCGAACTTCGAAAATCTAACTCAAAGCGACGCATCATCCTGCACCACGACAACGCAAGCTCACACAGCGCTCGTCAAGCGATTGAGTATTTGAAGCAGGAAAAAGTAGAAATTCTTGATCATCCTCCATACAGTCCTGACCTAAGCTCTAACGATTTCTTTACATTTCCTAAAATTAAGAAAAGTGTTCGTGGTCAAAGGTTCCAGTCCGGTGAAGAAGCAGTCGATGCTTTCAAGTCAGCCATTTTGAACACCCCTACTTTAGAGTGGAATAAATGTTATAATAACTGGTTTGAGCGAATGGAAAAGTGTATTAAGCTACGTGGTGAATACTTTGAAAAACAATAAAAAGTACTATAAGGTTCTAGTTGTGTTTTTTTCTTCAAACGACAAAACTTAAAAGGCATGCCACGTATAGCTACAGTGATCATACAAATATCTATGATAGTGTAACATTGACTGTCAGAAGTTCGAAGAGTCCGACTTGGTCCAAGCATGCATTACAAAGAATAAACATAATCGTAATTACCGCATTACTACGTTCTCTGTAGGATATATTCGGTAGCTTGAGACTGGCGGCGAACCTGAGGGTCTCTCCAGCAGTCAGGGTATCAATGAGCGTGGTGTCCTGGGCCACCAGCACTGAGCTTCGACCTGCACCGTACAAACATCCCGTTACACCAGTCTTTCTGCAATAAATAGTCTTTGTTATTTGTGGTTTAAAAAAGATTGAATCTATCTATATCTACCTAAGTATTGTAGGTATATGGACACACAGCGTTCCACCTTTCACATCTGTACGAAAATTGTTTTACCTAAACTATTTTTGTCTGTCTGTTCCAGCTTTACATCAAAACTGCTGAACGGATTTCAATGAAACGAACGGTGTGCTAGTTTCCTTTGGGATAGGACTTTTCTGATGGGTGGGTGCAAGCTCTATTAGAAGATACTGAGAAGTTTAAAACAGATGACAATAAAACGATCTGTCAAAGCACTCATCGATTACTGCTAATCACACTAATATTATAAAGGCGAAAGATTGTGAATGTGTGTGTTCATATGTTTATTACTTCTTCACGCTCAAACAGCTGGACCAATTTTGATAAAATTTTGTATGGAGGTAGTTGACACCCTGATTTAACATATAGGATACTTTTTATCCCGATATTCCCACGGGATCGAAACTTATGCGGGTGAAACCGCGGGGCGCAGCTAGTCGTGCAATAAATATGCAATCAATAATACGGACAGTCTTTGAAACCCATTAGGTATACCTGTTACCCGGTACTCTGTTTGAAGGAATAATATCTCTAGCTTTTAAGTTAAAATTAGTACAAATGTAAAAATAGCTGTGTTAATTCTTTTAACAGTAAAATGTTTGAAAAGTTTACGGTGCAACAAATCTCTTGATAGTTAACACACCGGTATTCCTATAAAGACAATTATAGTAAATTGTGCTTAGATAAAGTTTATCTAAGCAATCGAAGTATTAAGTTTGGGGTTTAAAACTTGGCACATAGATAGGCCTTTATCAATGTTGTATGCTGGTTCGTATTTAGGTCAATCTCTGTTAAGGAAAACTTCTTGACAGAACTTCGAGTTCTTAGAAACAATGTACACAAGTGCTTTGGTAAGGTATTTAAGTTGCTCGTTCCTTCTCTATACAAGAAGTTAATAAGACGCCTATGCCCTAGCAGTGGGAGAGGTAGGTATTCAATTATATAGCTTTTTCTATGCCTACCTAGACCTAGCTGTTTATTCGCGGATGACGGAATGACGGAAGTTACTATAATTTATCATATGAAGTAAGAATTACTTCCTCAATTTAGAAACAGCAATGTGCAAAGATTTTATTTACGCAATCATTTTAGTTAGTAGGTATTTAGTCACACTATCTAGGTTTGCTTTTACAAATAAATAAAATTGAAGTTTCTGTAATGTCAAAAGACAAGTTTTTTTACTAAATGTATGAAAGTATATAAGTACGGTATTTATGACATTTTTTTAATTTTTTGTCTGTCTGTTTGTTCCGACTAATCTCCGAAAAGGCTGGACCGATTTTGACTTTCACTGGCACACAGCTGATGTTATAAGTTAGTAACATACTTTTTCTTCCGGTAGCAAGTTCCACGCGGACGAAGCCGCGGGCAGAAGCTAGTGAAAAATAATTAGATAGGTACCCATATAGCGTAATTTGAAGAAACGGTTTATGTACGGGCGCCCTGGCTGTGGCAATTGTTATATTTTAAGACCTACGACGCAAATATGCGTCGCGTATGTTTGCGTTTTGGTGTCCCTGACCTTTGCTCTCATACCTAATCATTTACGCCTAATTACCTATCTAATTAATGCACAAATATTTACAAGAAATAATTATATTAGAATTACACATTACATTAGGTACTGTAGAGGCTATCTATGAAGCCTTACCTCTTTTTGGGACAGGCTGGTTATAATTGAGGGCGTGTTCCATTCGAACGTTCAAGCGTGTGTCAAATATTTTGTTAGTGTTTTTTTGTCGTGATAGAAGATATGCTAGTTTTAACGTTTTGTATTGAAATGTTCTGATAAAAATATATGCTGGTTAAAGCTTAACGCTTTTTAATTATATATTTAAAGCACACATCTTAGCTAGATGTCCACAGTCTCTACCGGCATTTGACAATGCTCTATCATTATCATTTACGTAATATGTTAATCCCTTTTCAAATACAAAAGAATTAATTAGGTAAATAATTAGGTAATCAAAAATATGTTGTTTGCTGATTTAGTAATGGTTAGGGTTAACCTTTCAATTGTTTTGGTTTTGTTAAAATATTAATTAAATAAAATCTTTTCACTACTATGTTAGTATGTTGTAAAGTTTAGTGTCCTTAGCGGCGTGCGCATCCACATACCTAAGTATAAAGGCGATTTAACAAACACAACAACAAACCTTGTGTGCCCTTAACTTTTTTGCATAACGTTTTTTGTCAATTAAGGAAAGGCTTGGTAAGAGCCACCGCGTTCTAGCGACTTTTTGTTGACCGATAGTTTGATCGTTCTGGGAATTAGTAGGGAGCTATTTTGAAGTTTGATCAGTCGATTTTTAATCGCCAAATGCGTGCACTTCATTATAGCTCCATACTGATTCCCTGAACGATCAAACTACCGATCAACAAAAAGTCGCTCGTGCACGCTGGCTCTAAGTGTGCATACACACGAGGGACACGCGTCTACGACAGAGGCAACTGCAACCGTCGACGCTTATCGGCGACAGCCGTAATGACGTCGACAACGTGTCGCTCGTGTATTTAAGTACAGTGCTTTAATACGTGCGCGTGTCGCTAGTGTGTCACAACTTCACGTCATAGCTTAGATTTTGCGTACGGAAGGAAAGGTTTACAGTCATCGTCCACTACTATACGCACGATGTGCACGGAGAGGCAAGAGAGGTTTGCCGTGTTAGCTGTGCGGTTCATTTGTTTGCCAGTCAGGCATTCCGAGCCTTGGGTCGCAGTACTCGCAGTGGACGTTCCGCCGACATTTTCATACAAAACGAATCACGTACACGTCCATAGCTTAGCCACAGTGGAGGTCGCGCCTTAAAAATAAAAGTCATAGAAAATATTTTTAGCTATACTCTTACTTTCTTCCAGCTAAGATTTTGAGTAGTGTGGTCTTGCCGGCTCCTGAAGGACCCAGTATGAAGGTCATCCGCCCAGGTCTGAGGGCTCCCGAAGCACCACGTAGGATGATATTTGGATCATTTGGATCCTCTGTTAAGTCCGGTTTCTTTCTCCAACATCGCCCTGAGAATTAAAAACGAGGTTGATAAGATTCCGTCAATGATAACAAAAAAAAAATATGTTGCAAGACTTTAATTATAAATTTGACTTTGCTGGCGGATGTAAGAACAAAAGTTCAATGACAACATATAAATGCTGAAGGACTTGATAGTTTGTTGTTGACTTATTGTTGTGTCTATATATCCTTTGTGCTAAGTAGGAAACCTGTCTACGTCTTTAGGGCTACAGTTATCGTATATGTATATGCGCCTTTATTATAATTATGTATTGTTAGAACGAACGTATAAACCAAACAGTAAAATAAATTAAATTAAAAAATAACAGTTTTATTCTATTTTCTATTTTTTAGATCTATTTTCTATTTTTCTCCTTAAATGTCGAAAAAACAGTTTGTTTTATATACAGGGTGAAATTGAACACATGCGACAAATCGAAATGGGAGATTATACTCATCATTATGAACAACTTTTACTATGGGACCAAACCTGAAATCGCGAAAAAAAAATCAGCTGTTCCCTACATTTTGGCGAGTTATGCGAACATAAATGTAGGGAACAGCTGATTTTTTTTTTCGCGATTTCAGGTTTGGTCCCATAGTAAAAGTTGTTCATAATGACGAGTACAATCTCCCATTTCAATTTGTCGCACGTGTTCAATTTCACCCTGTATAAAGTAAAAAGAAAACAATACAAATATTTGTAACGGATTTTAAAGGGAATAAAGAGTTAAATATTCCTTTCCCTATTTGTCTTATTTGAAAAGTGAGATAATATAATTATTTTATTTCAAATTGGCTTATTATAATAATTGTAAATGTTATGAACGAGGAAAACTGTCCCACCGTAATACGGTTTATTATAGGTAATCGGTGGACAAGACTTTGTGTGAGAGTCGTCGGTACTACACCGACCGGCAGATGAGAGTATATATATGGGGACGATATATGCTTTTTATTGGGTTTTTATTTCTATGGCGAGGTCTTGGTACTTAGGTACGGTCAGCATCAAAAGTTGATTAACACTTCAGTTTTTTTAATCTTAGTTATTGAGCAAAATATTTGTTCAAAATTGCAGCAGAAGATTTTTTTTTAGAATATATACTCTTGTCTATTATGTGAAAAGCTAAAAATCAGTTTATTGAAAAAAGTTGTTGTCAATTTAATAACATGTAAAAATGATAGTGTTAATCGACTTTTGATGCTGACTGTACTAAGTTTTTCGGATATTGTAGTTAGAACGTTGGGTTGAGTTGTCATTAATTATCGAACAAGCCTTCGTACCTTCTTACAGGACCAGGTGCAGCCATTTTAGTCCTTTAGTAAGTAGTTTACAGGTCAAGTAAAACTGTAACTCATTTCAGAATCGTCAAACTATCAGTTAGGCTAAGCGATGGTAGCATTAATCGTTGTCAAACTGAGCCTCGAACTTACAAATACCTAAGTTTAATTCAGTCACGGGACTAACTACTAAGGTATGAATGCAAAGATTCTGTTTTATTTTAGTTGACCGTTCGGTAAATTACAAAAACCGGTAACTAAAAGATCAGTAAATGTTACCCTGCCTCGTGTGGTTGCTCTTTAGGTATGTTTTGTTTTTAAATTTAATAGTGCAACTTTTTTGTAGTCTTTTGAAGAATACAAAGAAGGAAAAACAACTTAATAAATATTAAGAGTTAAATTAGAGTTGTGCAATGATGACTGAAGATGAAGGTCGCGAGAATCCTTATAATACTTTTTGGAATGGGCGACTAGAATCAATTCTTTCAACGTTCAAAAGTGCCTTTTATGTGCTTATTTGAAATAAATGCTTTGACTTTGAATCCCCTGGATGCGCGAAGCACAAGACCGGTTAGAGGTTAAACATCTGAAATGTCGATGACCCAGTCCTTGTGACGATGCTTATACCAGAAACTTTCTGAGCCATGCTAAATCACCTTCTCAAATCTTTGCATTTTTGCTAAGTACATACTTAGATGGTTAAAAAATATAAAAAAAGGAAGAAAATACGTTTTTTCGGTTAACACCACACCACTCCATTCACCATTGCATCACTTTCATGCATTGGTGTCATTGGTGCGATTCCCTTGTTCACAAACTAAACTGAATTTAAGTTCAGGGCATCTTTTTCTAAAGGACAGAAGATAAATTTTAGTTTAGTTTGTGAACATTACAATCAGCACCATAAGACTGACAATTAAGTCTTAATCGTTGTAATTAAACAATGAACACAGAGGTGATTTAGTAATAAGACGTAATTACCTTATCGCTGTAGGTTCATTCACGGGTCTTCCTTAATAACCATTGTTCTCTAGACCTTGTGCGGTTTGAGCATTTACCTAAACAGTCCGGTCCGTTACGTCCATGATTTTAATGAATTTTTATCCTTTAATATCTTATAATACAATTATCTTGGATTACATGTGTTAGTCCATAGATATCAGTATTAAGATATTACAAAATTGTTGGTAATTATTAGGTTATAATTTATCATTGTTGCTAGTTCTTAAAATATCTATAAATTGTTTCTTTAACAAAAGTACTTTTGTACAATGTTATTATATTACTATAAACGGATGTTTCACTAGTTTTGATAAGGCATTCTGATATTGGGATGTCCCGTTTTTATAACCGAGATAAACAGCTGCCATTCCTAGGTGCCCCGTAGACTTCGATACTCCATTTTATTCAGATATAATTGCAGGTGTATCTTTGTTTCAAAGAAGGTACGTATTGACAATTTACCTATGTTGAATCCATTTTTTTCTACATCAACTTTTTACGTGGTAGTCAGTGTTGATCATGTGTTGATTAATGCCTTGTACTACAACTGAGTAACCCTATGAAAACTGGAACAATTTTCTCATATAAAAGTGGTGTTTTTATGATCATACAAAACATAAATTTTAATTTTTAGGATCAAGCAACTCGCGTTGTGTCTCATGACTTTATGTAATCATAATATGTAACTAAATTAAAGAAGTCTGTTTGACGGCTTTTTAGTTGACTTTGGAAGAGTTACCAGTGAATACTTACCTACGTAAGTATTACATAATTGTGAACCTGTTAATTTTAGTGCTTTTGCGATGATTATGTCTCAAAATAAAAACTCTGTCTGCACATGTCTGTTCGTTACCTTTTCAAGCCTAAACCGCAGAACGGTTTCCGATCAAATTTGGCAAGGAGACAGATGGAGTCCGGGGAAAGGACATAGGCTACGTTTTGTCTAAAAATAATTTAAAAGGGGGTGATATAGGTGATGAAAGTTTGTACGGGAAACTTAGAATTTCTTAAGTTAGGGATATGAAAATTTAAAGGAGAATGGACAAATCTGCCCTGAAGTCCAATAGCGTTATGACACATACCAATGGAAAGATTTCACCAAGGAGTGTATTTCTTATTATAACGATTTCTCTTGATTGTTAGTACGTAAGGAGCTACAGAGCTTTAAATGTGATTAAGTACATACTATTGAAATTCTGGTATTTTGTCAATTAATTAACTTTCATTAATTCTGTGTCTTGCAAACATCATCTTTTAAGCCTATAAATGGACATTTTAAAACATTGGCCTCCTAGATGCCGTTTTAAGAACGATGTTTTTAAGAGTTGGTCGGCCGGACAGAACGTTGAGCCTTCTGCATCCCCCCAATAGTGTTAAAATATATGCCAATGGACAGAGCTTTTAAGGCGAACCTTTGCTACTAACACGATTTTTGCCGATTGTTAGTCAGTACGGAGTGAATGATCTAAAAAGGTGACAACTTGGGTACCGAAGTTAAGGAATTCATCCTCCAAGGGTGTAAATTAGAGGATGATCATGATTATTAAATTTTTTGGATCAAGATCGAGAATCGCGAATCTTGAAGTAATATTTATTTAATTGAAACCGGTTCACCCGCTTAAAAATGATCAGAATTTAAAGTTATAACATAACTAAGCTAATATGTAGTGTAAGGCGCGTCGCCCACACGAGCTAGAGACGAGGCGGCGACGAAGCGCGGTCGCACGTTTTCTATAGGAATAAATATAGGTATGTATGTATAGGCGACATACCTATACTTATTCCTATACAAAACGTGCGCCCGCGCCTCGTCGCCGCCTCGACTCTAGGTCGTGTGGGCAACGCGCCTTAGTATTACGTGGTCAATGTTTCAATGTGAGTGCATGTATGTCACATGTGTTGTGCAATAAAGATTTGAATTTGAATGGCGCAACTAAAGTATTTCAAATTAATGGTGAAAATATTAAAATGTTTTTTTTTTTTTAATTTAGGTATTTAGAATCATAAAAAACTGTTGAATTAAAATAAAATAAAAATTGCATTTATTAATTATCTGTCTCTGTCTGTAACCTTTCACGCTTTAACCGTTGAATGGATTTGAATGATACGGATAGACCATGCCCTGCGGGGTAATTGCGTAACACACTATCAGTATCAATGGGTTTCATTTTGACAGTTCAGCAACATTCATTAAGTGATTTACGTTGTGGAGCAGACACATTTTTCGAACATAATAGGTATATGAAGCAATGGATTAGGAATATCCTTCAAAATGATTGAGATTGATAGTGTGTTACACAATTAGAGTGCTGGGTTAGGATATTGGATTATATTATCCCGGTAGCACGTTCTCGTGGGATAATTTCCGACGTCCATGCGGGCGAAGCTGCAGGCAGAAGCTAGGTAGAAATATTTTAAAATCTTAATATAGTAGGTACAGACGAAGCTGCCCAAAACTGTCAAATTTTCCCAATCAACCTGGAACCTTACGCTGTAATAATAAAGTTGAAAATCTATTAAAGAAACGGATTTTAATAGCTTGATGTGCTGGCGTCTGTACCTACAAGTTAAGTTTTTGCATTCTTGCACGCAAACTGCATTTAAATTTGCTTTAATACGTGCGTTGGAGAATAACTCATAAAGTTATAAACAGTCGATGTAGATATGTTGTCATTCTACGTGGTCAACTCAAATGGCCGACTGATTTAAACAGTGGAACTATGTAATGAAGTGTTAAACGTTTTAGCATTAAGTATCTAATAACGTAGGTACGTATAAAAAAACAAAGATTCTTTCGAGGACTTTTTCTTGCCTGATTGCCAGTTACTAGATGGATTAATTACAGAAAATTATAGCTGTTTAGATTAGTGGTGGCCCAGTGGTAATGGCCCCTTTACGAGTTGTAGGTCATGGGTTCGAATCCAGACAGGCGCTTTATCACACTAATATTATAAAGGCGAAAGTTTGTGAGTGTGTGTGTGTGTTTATATGTTTGTTACCTCTTCACGCCTAAACCACTGAACCGATTTAGATGAAATTTGGTATAGAGATAGTTTGAGTCCCGAAAAAGGACATAGGATAGTTTTTATCCCGATATTCCCACGGGATCGAAACTTATGCGGGTGAAACCGCGGGGCGCAGCTAGTGTGTAAATAATTTCATCAGCACTGCTCTCAAAACGGTGAAGGGAAACATTGTGTGGAAACCGGCATGTCTTACAACAAAAAATTCGAAGACATGTGACATTTACGAGTATAGGCCGACCGCTTAACTGAGACGTTGCCTGAGGTAGCTGCGCGGTGCGGGAGGGGTGCGGGAGGGGTGATAGTTGTCACAAGTTGACGAATCACTGAGCTCTCGCATCATGTCACCACACCCCTCCCGCACCGCGCAGCTACCTCAGGCAAAACGTCTCAGTTAAGTGGTCGGCGTATACCAACTAGCACTGGGCCTGTGGTATATTATTAGCCCTCTTGAAGAGAGGAGGCCTGTGTCCGAACATTGGGAACATTACAGGCCGAACGTGTATAGCTGTGGCTACTGGACTGTGCACCAGCTGTGGAAACGACGAACGGAGTGTACAACAATATACTTAGTGTAATACAATTTAAAAGTTAAAATACAATTTAATACGACCTAATTTTTAAAAATTAGTATCTAACTCTAATCTCTTGTTTGATCTAATATTTTTAATAAAAGAAGGTAGAATCTCTAATCTTTTGAAATACCCGGTTGGTTTTTCACTGTTTGTGATGTATTGTGGGAATAAAATAAAATAAATTCTTAGACAAAATCAAGATTTTTGAATAATACAATAACTGTGTGAGTTTATGTAAGCGGACGAAAAAAATTGTCTACCCGTTTAACCTTTTAAACGCCATTGTCACATATAATTATGTGATGTGACAAACGAAATCTTACCCTGAACGCCAACGTCACAAATATATGACAAAATACACGTCTGTGGTCGTCGTCGGATATTATGAAACAAACAATTTAATCATTACTTTTGTGTGTTTTTATTTATATAATTTAAAAGTTTAAGCTTCCGTCTATATTGTATTGCATGAAATTAATATAAATAAACCACCAATATCGAGAAATTTGTTGTTTTAAGTGTGTGTGTGTGTTGTTGTGTTGTTAGAGTCTGGCAAACGAAAGTAGACACTCGAATTATTTGCAAACTTTTTATATGGCAATGTTAGACAAAATGTCACATTCAATTTTTCAATACAAGGTACATGCTCTGTGAAGATGGCGTGTTGTTGGTGATTTGTTGTGATCTTGTTGAGCATTTTTCTAACTCAAAAGTCTCTAAGTCAAGCAGTAGTGTTCAAATAATACCGTTTTTCATCAAAAACAAATTATTATAAATTATCAAATTAGGTTATTTCAGGTATGTCATACTAATTTTGGGGTTGCTATACTGATATTTTTTAAATTTGCCGCGCTTTTTCAGTCTCTACTTTCGTTTGCCAGACTCTAAAGTGGCCTGGCGTCAGGGGTACGGCGATACGTTTATACTCTGGCGTTCAAAAGGTTAAGCAGTCAAAAATATTAGCATACCTATTTGTTAAAATTGATGTTACCAATATTATGTCTCTTGGGCAACGACATTTTAAATAGGTAATAATTTTAGTTCACTACACCGTAAGTACCATACATAAAATGTAAACCTAAGGGAAAAATATCGAACCTAAGAAAAACTATACAGGGTGAATTTTTCAAGTGTGCGTGGATGGCCAAATCCGAAACTATGAGGACTAGCAAAAAGTACTCAAAGGAGTCGCGGGCTCGATTTTGATAAAAACTAAAATTGCGTCATTGGATTTTGAAAAATCAATATTTCTAGCCAGGAATCGATTTGATTGATTTTGAAAAAAAAAAAACACACACTGTATTATTACACCATTCGATAGTGTCCCTAATAAGGATCAAATTCTGGGAAGTAATGACATACGGCAAGCTAAAGGAAAGAGCTCATTTTTATCAAAATACTTTTTTATTTTCTTATGCTACCAGTACCTACCTATTAAACCTTAACTGATTAATTGTTCAAAATTTTGACAATTGTTTTTGAATACATAGCTGGATTCGACGTCTCAAGGATTGTACTGCAATTAAAAATTTGAATTTAGAACATAATTTTGTGAAGGTGACTGCGCTACGAGTGTTTCGGGTGTAAAAATATTGAGCATCATTTCGAACAAGGTATGAAAAAAGACCGCAGAAACTCGTTGGATGCGAGAAGCACAAAACCGGTCGAAGTGGAGGTGCTTGGGGGAGGCCTATGTCCAGCAGTGGACGTCTTTCGGCTGAAATGATGATGAAAAAAGAAGCAGTTTATTAAAATTCAACATTTTCCTTAAGTTTGCCGTATGTCATTACTTCCCAGAATTTGATCCTTATTAGCGACACTGTCGAATGGTGTAATAATACAGCGTGTGTTTTTTTTTTCAAAATCAACAGGTTCGATTCCTGGCCAGAAATATTGATTTTTCAAAAATCCAATGATGCAGTTTTAGTTTTCATCAAAATCGAGCCCGCGACTCCTTTAAGTACTTTTCGCTATTCCTCATAGTTTCGGATTTGGCCATCCACGCCCACTTGAAAAATTCACTCTGTATACTGTGGCATGGATTTTCTGCGAGATGGTCGGCGGCGCAACGTAAATAAATGCGTCGTCTGAGTCGACTCCCCCAAATGCATATGGCATGAATGGAAATGAATGTGGCATTTGGGGGAGGCGGATGTAGCATTTCAAAGGCCTATAGGCCCGGAAACCACGCCTTAAGTACAGAAATTACATGTGCCTAAAACATAGATATCCGTGGCCTAAAAGAACTCAAATGAAGTCGTATACTGTATGATTACCTATGCTATGTTCAAACAATGATTCTAATAAGGCCTTGCGTATTATCACAATGCCGTTTGATCAGACAGCTGCATTAGGCGCTGCACATTTACGAATCACAGTGCACGTGCACAATGCAAACAGAAAACTATTCATCTCTCCGTATCACAATTTATCAGTAGTCCGATCACAAAGAATAGGAAATGAAATGAAAGAAAGTATGTATATAGATATGATCTATTAAATCTGCAACCAGGGATATTGAAAACTTTAAGGTTATACATTTTTTTTGGCTCTGAAACGGAGGTGGGCGTGACACTTGGTTAGACGTGATGATTGCAGGTGGAGTAGAGTCCTCACTAAATGGCTGCCGAGATACGGTATAAGAAGTGTTGGTAAACAACGGCCAAATGGTTTGATACCATTCAGAAGATCGCGAGTATGATTATGGTTGCGACTCACACAGACCAGGGAAGCACAAAAGGGCCTGTACTCAGCAGTGGATAGACCAACACTGCCAATGATGACAATGATTTTTTTTTGCAAGCTATCTGGAGATCAGTCCTCATTTCCTATCTGACCTTCGGTTAGAAATTTCGAGACGAACTCAGGTCTCTTTTCCAAGAGGTTCGTGTCCGAGATTTCCCATTATATTTATCGTGTAATGAATATTTTCTTTAGGTCTTCATGCAGTGCTAGGCGACACTACAAGTACCTATTTGTTTGCTGGAGTCTTCAACCGTGCAATGTCCACAGAATTATTTGCATTCCCGTGTTGCTGCAAGCCATACTTATTCTTTGCATAAAGCATGTGTGATGTTTTTCTATTCTTATCAAAACATTGATTCGGCCTGCCTCTTATTACTTATAGAGCCGAAACGTGGACACTCACGGTACGGCAGGGTCTTAAATTTAAGGTGAAGAGCGGGCTATGGAACGGGCTATGGAACGGGCTATGCTTGGAATTTCTCTGAGGGATCGAATCCGGAACGGAGTGATCCGGCAGAGAACCAAACTTGTCGACATAGCTTACAGGATAAGCAAGCTGAAGTGGCAATGAGCCGGCAATATTAGCCGTAGAACCGTTGACTGTTGGCGTAGACGTGTTCTTGAGTGGAGACCGCGAATGGGCAAACGTAAGGTAGGACGGTTAAGTGGAGCGACAATCTTTGCGGGGTGGCTGGTTGCAGCTGGATGAGAGTTGCCAAAAATCGAATTGAATGGCGTGCGATTGGAAAGGCCTATGTCCAGCAGTGGACTGTTGTGGACTAATGATGATGATGTACCTACTCTTTTGTTTCTACTGGTAGAACATCTGCTAAGATTTTATAAATGTCGTTTGCAAGACAATCGCAATCGGGAAGTTGTTATGAACATTACAATCGTAATGAATAATAAGGTATTTTTAATGACCAACATAATTTTAATTATTTCTCTAAGTTATTATTAGGTATACAAGGTTAAAATAAAACAAACGAATGCACATACTTATGAGGTACTTTGATCATTTTCAAAGTAAAAAGACTTATAACTATAGTTAATACTACTTTGCGTTAAAATTGAGTCGTAAACAGACTGTAACAATTGATAAGTGTATGTTAAATGACATTGTAATAATTTCTGGAGATACTAGCTAGCCACATAGCCATGACCTACGTAGGGAGGGCGGGATAAAAAAAATGACCTCAAATGAAATGATAACCAAATGAAACGTTCGACTGATAATAGGTAACGTACTAGCAAAAATGTCAGAACTGCTGAACTGATATTGTATGGGCAATGAAGACTGGAATATACGCACGTGAAACTTAGGAACGTTCATCAAATAAATACCTAAAAATGCCCATGATTTTTGAAAATAAAGCAAAATTTGGTCAGTGGGTCGCAAGGCTGAGTAAAGAATGCTTTCAAACCAGTACCGATAAAGATAGGCAAATCTTTGCAAAGTTCTCCATCTAACTTTGGTAGAAACTGATAAGCTCATTATGAATAATAGATATTCTGATTCTGCTAAAGAAAAATTGGAAAATTAAATTAAATAATTTAATTGCACCTTCATGCATGATGAAAGGGTGTGATTTTACCGACAGGAACCTTAATTTTAAATATATCTTACTAGTGCTGCCCTCACAGACATTGTCCTGTTTCAATAATTCATTAAAAAATATTAGGGATGTATTTTTTCCCGAATTCGAACATTTTCCGGGGATCCTTTCCAATTTGTCTTTCCATAAAAACCTAAAACAACAAATTACCAACGTAGCGCTTACCGACGAACAGCATTTAATTTTTATTTATAATAGATATCCTTTAGAGGTACCTACTGCATTTTATCTCAAGTAAATAATCTAGAAGTACATCCGCTGTCGTAAGAAAGACCCGCAGCCACTGATGCAGTCAGACCATTCGTAAGTCGAACAGCATATTTCCGCCAAAAGGAAACTTTCACTTAGAAAAGAATATTACCATTAGGAATCCTAAAGTGTATATTCGAAAACACAGACACATCACATTTTAGTTTGAAATCATCACGATTTCCAAGTTCGACGTCCATTTTGTGGGATTAAATTGTAAAGTTACGATTTATATCGATCGCGACATTGATTTCTTTGCGCGTGCGATGTATGCGCAAGCGGCTGTGAGACTGACCCGCGATATCAATGGAACGCTTGCAACGTATGTAATACACTCGTGGCAGAGGGTTCTCATCAAACTCGTCAAATTATCTGGTTAGACTGTGACATGAATTTGATTGTTGATTAGACGTAATGGCGATTTGTTTTGAAACTTATTGCGGTTTTGGTGTAGATAATTTCTATACTTTGATTAAGTTTAGTGCTAATTTTGCTCGTCTAAGTATAGGTTTTTGCTAAAGATATTCAAGATTATTTTTCTTCTTCTTTTAGTGCCACTCCAATTACTGAAGGCATACCATCAACTCTGGCTATTTTTCCTTGTCCTTTGTAAGTTTCATATTTTACGGTGAACACATTTATTTCAACATTAACATGTATAAAATTCATTATATGTATTTAAATAAAATGTATATTATTGTGCAGAGAAGTTTGAATAAAACGAAGTACCTACTAAGTTTCCTTAGTTTTGATACTGGTAGCACCAAAGTTAGCAGATTAGAAACTTGGTGGTATCTTAATTATGGCTTAGGTAAGTACATGGATATGTACCTAAGCCATAATTAAGATACCACGACTTAAATATGTCTACAAACAATATGTTAATCCTAACATATTGTTTTTAGACATATTTAAGTTAGATTATATTTTACTTTGACTTCAATTGCTTCCAAGTTGTAGGTACGGGTTTGTTCGTTTTTATCACTCTTAGTTTTCATAGTTCTGGGATTTTTACCGACATCGACGGTTGAACAAAGCAGTTTGCATGAAAAAATTCCCTCCTGCTCGCAAGTACTTACATCAAGAACGACCAGTAAATAAATAACTACCAGAAGGATAAAGCTTTCCTTTTACTTATATTCGAACTGAAGGTTGAAAGCGAAAGTGTCAAAACTTCAGACTTATCTACATAATATGTAAACATTTATATAATAACGCAGTAAATACAACACATGTTGAAACATCAGTAGATAACAGTGACTCAATTGATTAAAACATAAAGCAAATACAATTTTGTAATGCACATGTGTATTGAGGTACACAATACACATGCATGTGTGGTTCACATGTGTATGTGTGTGTATTGTATAATGACCAAAACAGCTCTCTGTGATTGATACGAAGACCTGACTAACTCGTGTGTAGTGTTGGATGAACGCTACCTATACAAGATGTTAATAGGTACTACCTATTTGTTTTTATAAAGTTTTATCGTAAACGACTTGATATGATAACATCGTAAATCAAAACCTAAAAGCTATGAACAACGACAAATTTTACTTGTTAAAAAAATGTATTATTGCTCACTGGTTTTGGGTTTTAATGAGGACTCTAATAATTAGGGTCGCTATTAAGGAATAACCTTTTAGTAATTTAGATAAGTACATTTAATTGAAGACGGGAGTGAGACCTTCAAGTCTCAAGTGAATGGTTTACTCGTACCTACACCACTGTCAACAGCATCATAACTTAGGTACCACCAGGCATCAGGTGAGATAGGGTCAAACTGAAGCTATAAATAAATCGATACTATCAAATAATCGCCAGTGGGTGTAAATTAAATTGTATTTTTTTTTATACCTTTTACTTCCTGAAGTAAAAGGTATAAAAGCGTGTAGAAGTACGATTGGCTAAAGCAAGCGGTAGTAGTCTTTATCATGACATAACAGCAGCTCCTATAGCGTTTATTAGATATATCTACTATACTACATTACTGTATCAGAAAATTTTGCCCAACATTGTTGCGAAGAGTTTCCGAGTAGCGTATAGAAATCAATTCATTTGCAATTTGCAGTTGATAAGTAGGTATCGTGAAAATAATGTTGCGGAGTATTATCTAATACGTACTAGATAAGAGAGGTGCTGCAGTCATATGTTGTTCATCCAAACTTCCAAACTATCCAAACTAATATTATAAATGCGAAAGTAACTCTGTCTGTCTGTCTGTCTTTTCTTCACGCCTAAACTACTGAACCGATTTGTGTGAAATTTGGTACAGAGATAGCTTGAGTCCCGGGAAAGGACATAGGATACTTTTTATCCCGATATTCCCACGGGATCGACATTTACGCGGGTGAAACCGCGGGGCGCAGCTAGTGAGAAATATTTCTTTAATTAGCTTTATCTCCGGCTTTACTCTACTTGGGAAAAGGTGCGCAGTGATAAAGGTTAATATTTATAAATATTTTTTTAAATACAAGTGGGACATATTTAGTAAAATTTAGTTTTAAGGGAAAATTCTTGCATCTGTTACTGCATATTATTTAAATATCTAAGTCGATGACTGTGGAGTATGATGAAGTCTTAGATGCAAGTGACGACACGAATGAAACCAGCTGTGTTTTGCGTCAATTATAAAGATTAGGAACAGCAACACTAAAGAAAGAATTTTCTATCATGTAGGGAAAATACTATTTGCTTGAAATGTAGTTAGAAACCAACAATAAATTCCTCTACTATACCTAATAATTAAACAATAGCTACAACAGTTTTTCTCGTGTAGAAATAAGAACATGATCCCATTCGTAACGACCGGTAGTAGGGGTTTTAGGGCTCGGCTGTAATGCAGATCTGTAGTTAGATAAACATTAATGTTACTCAGTGGATTAAAAATAAATTGTCATCACGGTACAATTACCTAGTTGTAGCTATGCCTTGAAGTCAAGTAAGTAAAGGTTGGATATTCGTTACTGATGCAATTTTCTAAGTAAATCTGGAAATCTCCAAACTAAACAATTGGCTAACAAAGTACGAGTATAAACAATATCCCTGACGTCTGACGTCGGGAAATAAACAGAAACTGCACACCTGCAACATGTTTCGCAGTACTACCGTGAAAATAGAAGTCGAAGACGATACATTTTGGGTCTGAAATTATTTTAACAGAATCGCAATTTTCGCAATGGAATATTTGCGGACAAAGTCATTCGAACGTACAGCAAGAACTTGATTGCCTTCACACACTTTTCACAGATACTTTAGCATACTATTCTAGAATTGCGACATATTATATTACATGAAGCTACTCAGTTGGAAAATTTAAATGAAATTAAAGCTACTTACTTGTACTTTTGACTGCGTAAAACATATCAGTGTAAACAATAAAACTCCCATCTTCGACACTAATGTCATCCCGTACCGCTTCCACATCCATCTTGGCACTCAAAACTTTAATTTTTGTTTTAGTATACCAAGAACTGGCACGGATGGTTATGATTATCACGTATTATGCGCGGAATTGGAAAATTGGAGCGATGCAGGCGCTCCTCGGTCACAAGACCGCGAGACTTCCTCTCCGCGAGACTGTTCGTATTAACGCGCAAGTTACTACTAGCAGACTATACTGCATACTGGATCTCCGACTGGTGTTATATTTATCTTCATACAATAATTTATTACTAGATACACAATAATGACCAGTGTTACTTATCTTTGCTTATTAACTTATTTGGATAGTGTCCTTTGTGATAATTAGTGACGATAAATTGGACTTCGAAGCTTAGCACAAAATATTCTCAGCAAAGGATTAAAACTTTTAGTGTCACAATCACGTTTTATGATTATAAAAGTATAAAACATGGAGATATTATCTCGAAATAGATCGTTGAAAATTGTCACACAGCGAGTTCATTGCGTAAGGTAGATAGTTCTTCATCAATCTGCCTTTTTGTTCTTGGTACGACGCAAAATAGTTCAGATCTGGATTACTGTTATTTAAGATGATACCTAATAAGGTTTAGGAGCAAGTAAGTCGTCATAACCTGCGGTCTTAGAACTACTACGAGTATGCAGCAAATAAAACATAAAAACTGAAAAAAAAAGGTAATTTGTAACGACTTATGCAAACCCTTCGACACAGTTACCGTTGTTTTGAATAATCTTAACATTATAAGTATTCGGTGTCTCGCAAGGTAGCGTTTTTGGTCCTAGTGTATTATTGATCAACAAAAATGGAAGGAACTGGAGCTGATTATTCCCTTCTTTTATTTTATTATGTTTTTCTGAACATTAGCGTTCTCACCCCTATTATGTGGCGTTTTCAACCTCGTTTTAATTCTTACCTGAAAGTATTGTTGATTTGCCAACTTTGCTGGTAATGTCAGCATAAGAGTCGACTCCTAGAGGTAGGTAATCTATAATTATAATAAATCTGTATAAGTGAAAATTCTGTACATTGAAAAAATCAAAAAAATAAATGGCAGGGGGTGTTACTAGACCGACAACGAATCCAAAAATGTGATTAAAAAAATTTTTGTCTGTCTGTTTGTTCAGGCATCACGCAAAAACTACCGGTTCGATTACGATGAAACTTGGTATAATTATTCTTTAATATCCTGGGCACCACACTGGGTACTTTTTATCCCGGAAAATTATATACAATAAAAGAAAAACTTAATTTTGCGGTTCGATTCCTAGACCCGATTACTGTACCAACCGCAAATAATAAGTTTGTCGTAGGTTACGTCACCCGCAGTGGAGTTCACTAAGGGACGCTGCACACGGCTAAGATACTATAATATTTTATCTTAAGATACAATATCGCTCGCCATACAATCAATGGACTATCACACACGACGAAGATAATAATTTATAATAATATTATAAAAAGGTGAAATTTGTTTGTTTGTATGTATGTAGGAATGTAGGATATAAGCAAGGATATAGGCTATTTAACATCACGCTGCGTCTCTTCGGAACCGAGCAGAAAAAAAAAGTCAGAAAGAACGCCAAGCGAAAACGAAGTAATAGCGCGGGCAGGCGATGCAATGCGATGTGTCGGGGGAACCAAACATTCCGCGCGGACGAAGTCGCGGGCAGAAGCTAGTTAGAAATAAAATTACACTATTACAAAGTTTCAGTATTTATTCGCACGGCCGTACAGTTTGTACGTACATTCTTTAATTTTAATGTATCTTACAGGTTTATTATAAATTTTAAAAATTTGTTAGAATCTATCAGAAATACAGCCATAAAAAATCTTTTTTATATTATTTTCGAGCCCATTTTTGTTCATATTAATTACTCATATTGACATAATTTTAGCTAAACACATTTATTTAGGAAAGTGTGCACCACATTAAGAAGATGTTTCATTATTTATATGATTTCGATCTTGTTAATAACAATTTAATACTATTATTGTTCATACCTGAGTCAATGTATGCACAACCTACATAACCTATGCCTCGAAACTTTTATAACGTATCAGAGCTACATTTCTGATTCGTTACATCGAAATAATTTGTGTGTAAACTAATAGATTTCTATGAATACCTAATATTTATTTAAATGCCATTGTGCATTTATTATATTTTATGACACTAATAAACATTATGGCAAGACTTTGGTAAAACATATTTAATGTAGAAGATAAACTTGCGACTTTTATAACTTTCTTAAAAATATTGGATAAAGTTTACATAAAATTATATATTTTAATAATTATAGTTTTTGACACAGATTTACTATTTTCAGGTAACATATTCTCCGCCCAAACATTTACAATAATATCATACACGAATGAAAAATGTTGAATCGTTTGAAATATGTGGAGCATTAGTATCGCCTTGTAAAGCACTTTTGTACCTATATACACTCTAATCTATTACATAAAAACATTACAATAGGTAAAACTGGTGCTCGATGAAAACAGTCCCGTTGTCATTTAATACTATGTCTATATATTATTTATTTACAATTATATAGTCTTAATTGTAGCAGTAATGTTTTGTTCTGGTATTCTATTGAACTCCGCAAAGCACACCTGTCTGTTATTCAAAAAAACTACGAGAGACTTATTAAAAAATAAAAGATGAATGCATAAAATGTTGCAAAAATCAAGGCTTTAATTTAATGTTTACGAAGTTGTCATTAATTATCTTTTTATGTCCATTATTATTTAAAATGTCTTTGAAATATATCGGGACCGTGGGGTCCCAGACGTTTAGAAGGCTTACGAGGGGCCGAACACAACGCGCAGAGGTCCGTTAGACTATTTTAATAAAATGTACTGCCAACCGACAATTATCCTTGTTTGCACTATGTAAGTGCACCCTAGGATAACCCCCGGTTGGTGTTGGAATATTGCAGGATATGGAAACAAAAATATTGAACAATGGGTTTGGGTGGCAAAAGTAGAATGGTTATCTTGAACTATGCAAGGACAAATGCCCCCGTCTGATCAATGTTTTATCTAAACTAATATCATCAAGATTTGATTTTTGTATATTTGCTATGCTTTTACACTAACGGATTAGGATGAAACGGCATATGGCTAGACCATGACCTGGATTAGGACATAGGATTATTCCTACGAGATCGAGACTTATGCGGGTGAAACTGCGGGGCGCAGCAAGTATTTTGTATATATATGTCCTTTATTATGTTCAACATCACAGATTAATGCTTAAAAATACCCTATAGTACTTTTGTATTTATTTTGTAAAACACTACATTACACTTATTAAACCGGATATAATTCAATTGTCAAATACTGTAATTTTACTGACAAGATAAAAAAATCATAAAGAATTTAAATTGTATAGTACAGGTTTACTCGTACTGAGTTTCACTAGCTTGTTTGGAACATACAATTTTGTAGGCATTGATAATAGGCAACGAAATAACTAATTTAGAAAAGTTCAAAATAAAGTTGGGCGCAAAGTACTACCTTGAGGTACTCCAAGTGATATTTGTTTTATACTAAGTTACTTAAACATTAACCCAAACACTGGCTCTGATGAGTAAATAAATAAATATATACTTTAAAACTAGCCCATATTAGTTTTGAGCTCATTGCCTTGTTTATTTGGAACAAGATAAGGATTTAAATGTTGTCAAACGCTTTTTTTTTTAAGTCTAATTGGGATAATTATTCAAATGGCCAGGGAAAAAAATTGAAAACACAAGACAAATCTGTTTTAAAACTGTACTTGCATACACGAACACATCGTATTCTAGATTATTGTGTATCCGTATTTTGTTTGAGCTTGTAAAAACAGAACATACCAGTATGCGGTTACTTATATCTGATAAAATTAAAAACATATTTTTGGTAATACGTATTTGCTTGGACATTGGAAACAATTTATGAGTTTAAATCCCATCTCATAAATATATTCTTAAAATTTACAATATTTACATTGGAATGCCTATCATAATTATCTTGATATGTACAATCTATTTATATGGTATTTTTGCCAACATTCTGCAACAAAGATTTTCACGTCGTTCTTTTCAGTATGTAAAAATATGTTTATTACATTACAGTATATTTCTATTAGGTACATCATGTGTGTTTTTAAAACTTTGCCTTAAACCATAGTAAACAATATTGTTTCTAAAAACTCAATTTTTCGACGTTGTAGAAACCTCGTTTGGTAAAAATATCATAATAAATAATGCTGACGCGATACGCATTTCATTCTATGATTCGCGACCACGAACCGACTAGTTTTATTGTCATATTCAATAAGAAAACGAGATTTTCACATCTCGTCTTACAAACGCTATTATTAATTCAATACATTTCTATGCCTAGACATCACCATTTGTTCTTTAACCTTATTTTTAATATTAGAAAAGCTAATACACTTACAATTAGGCCTATAAAGAATAATGCAACAAAGAGCATAGAAAATTTCTCGTCAACTACGTCGTTGTCTTGTAGGAATTGTTTGGGGTATGCGTAGTGGCAGTACAAGCCTGAACACACGAGGTTGGGCCGGTCCATGCCGTAGATGGAAAGAACGAGGCCGACGAGCCCGTGCTTGAGAAAAGAAGCCTGGAACAACCAGCGCACGAACACCGGCGCGTCGTAGAAGCGGAGGAAGAACCCGGAGAAGATCGTGAATGGCATTATGAAGAACGGGCCAAATATCACTCCGTTCTGAAATCAGAGAGATTTTGTTAATCAAATAAATATAAAAAAAAATCTTATTCTATTTGGGGAAGCAGAATTTCGTCTATTTTTACGTAGGCACAATTTCATCTGCCATTCATGCCATTATAACTCTTCAAACCTTTTTTGCTTAAACAACACTAGAAACATGATTTGGTCTCAAAAAGTGATGGTCTAGATGTCCTTTGAGACCAAATCATGTTTGAAGATCATACAATTGTCCAACATCTAGTATTGGCCGTAATATTTTCGTACTCTAGGGGTGCTATATCTTAAAAAATAGGTCACGTTACTAACCTTTACAGTGAACAAGGATCCAATAAGCAGTCCTTTACACAACGCCACGTAGGACACCAGTAACAGTACGCAACAGAATGCAGCAAACCGTTGTATTTCGTTCGGCTGTCCTGTGAGCCAGTACGTTATGAACGCGTAAGACAACGTACACACAGTCTGAGTTGGAAGCGTTGATACTAATGTCGACGTATAGTATGCTCCCGCCGTATACCACCTGTTGAAGTGCTCGCGACGGATCACCGGGATTTGTTCGGGAACTGGAAGTGAGAAATTGAATTGTGATTTGTCTTCCTGTCGAGTTAGTGGAGAATGGTATTTTAATAAAAACTATTGATGTGAGAAAAGAAGACAAAGACATTTTATGGAATAAAGATTGCGATGTAGATATATCTTGGTGAGATTGTACTAATTGTATATGTAATCCCACTTGGATTAAGAACAAATAAACAACATAAATGTACGATCAAAAATAGCCATTGTGTAGAGCTTTTAAGATAAATACGAGTATCAATTTCAAACTATTATGTACGCTATAATTATAATTGGAAGAAAACACACTTCTTCAGTAAACAATAACAATGTACTAGGTTACTTAGTCCTCTCTGTTTATGCACAAGAATTTGAACGTGTAAATCAAGTTTTAATTATTCTATTATAGCTTCCGTTGACCTAATAACGTGTTCTGACTCAGAGATGTAATTGCCAGTACCTTGTCGTTTCAAGTTCACCGACTCGTACGTGAAACCTTTACGAACCATTTAACTTGTTGCAGTTCTGTTTCAAGGTGCGTGCAATTTTTTACTAGATACTT
This sequence comes from Amphipoea lucens, assembly GCA_947508005.1. Taxonomy (NCBI): domain Eukaryota; kingdom Metazoa; phylum Arthropoda; class Insecta; order Lepidoptera; family Noctuidae; genus Amphipoea; species Amphipoea lucens. The sequence goes on along the minus strand of OX382364.1, from coordinate 9,620,306 downwards.
AATTGAATTAAGACACTTTTGACATGTCAAAAAATGTGGAAATTGTACAAGTATATTTTAGGTGCTTACAAATTATTTCATATCGGTAGGTACCTAATGCTAGCCTGCATGATGTAAGGTTCCCTTTTGCAGAAAACCTTTACAGTATCAAATATCGGGATTGCTGTAAAATTCTAATCATAAGTAGGTTTGCTTGACTCAGATGTCTATAAGATTAAATAGGGTAACCTTTTTCTACAGAGCTAATCCAACTATTGACGATATGAAGGGCAGCACCCTAATTGCGTAACACTATCAATCTCAAGCTGAATCATATTGAAAGATATTGCTAATCCATTGCTGCATATGTTCGAAAAGTTGTCTGCTCAACAACGTAAATAACGCAATGAATGTTGTTGAACTGTCAAAATGAAAGCGATTGCTACTGATAGTGTATTACGCAATTGCCACGCAGTACTCATAAATATTTAAAATAAACTAAAATAATGAAATATACTTACACTTGATAGAAACAGCACTGAAAGCCGTAAACATGAGGAACATGAGGCTAAAGTACAAGAAGTTGTAGTTGTCGCGCACGTCCTTAGCGTCCTGTCCGATGTTGTAGAACAGGAAGCCTATGAAGAGAGCCATCGCACAGTGGATGCCCGTCGTCATTATTGTGAACGAGGGGTCTCGCCATATTGACTAGAAAATAAAATTATAACGGTAAATTGACATATTAATCTAACAAAGATGTTGGTTTGGTAATGAAATTAATAGCTTTTAATAGGAGAGACATTGAAAGAAGGGTGCAGTCTTACAGTTCTTACAAGACCGGCATTCCTAAAGTTAATAAACCGACGATTACGTCTGTGCTGAATGACTAAACTTAAGGTTGAAAAAACGGCTTTTCAACCAGACTCGGCAGTGATATTTCAAGAGAACGAACAGAGCATTGCCCTTAATTCAGAGAAGAGCTATCTCACGAAATGAAAGGCAGATCAAACGTATCCAAAGCATATAATTTTAAAATGATTACTAAGGAGTTGGCATGTTTTTCTACAGCAGCCTTGTCTAATGAGACGTTTGCATATCGGTTAACGGTATTTTTATTCCGATTTCGGAATAGTAATTGAAAGTTTATTAAAATGTTTTGGAATCTAACACAAAACTTTACAAACGTATCATTAGTTACTCGAATATAGAAAAGAAAATAAATTACACTAGTTTACCAAAAGCGATCTCCTTGTGAGGGTTGTGAATTGTTTCATGAACGATGTGGTGTATGTACTCTTTAGTGCTAATAGTATTTTACTAGTAGGGTCTTCCTTGGGAGCTGGCAGCGTCGTCAGGCAAACTTCTTCATATGCACCTAAATTAGATTTTACTGAAAAAAGGAATTAATGAAGAACATTATCTACTCGTTTATCAAAAAAAAAAAAAACAGTAATTTTGTGCTGCATGATTCGCTTATAAAAAACTTAAAATACCAGATTTATACTGTAATACCAGTCTGTAGCATTGAGTTATAGTGTACATTATAACTCAACGGTCTTTAGTCGTGTTTTAGCACGTTACTATGTGATGTTTTCATTAATGTGATAATTTTTATAATGAATTCAGTCCATTTGAACGAAGTCCATACGAAGTATGTTATACTTAAGGCAAACGTGCCAGTGTTATAGTCATTGGTTCAAGGATTCAACATGGTTTGAATACGGTAGCATAAACACGAAATACCGACTATCCTTACATGAATCATAAAACATGACATCTTTCTAGATGTGTTATCTAGTCAGGTTTTAGTGTTTATTAGTCCTCGTACAGTTAGTAGTATAATAAAGTAATACAAACCTATTAAATTACTATCAGTCTCATGAGATACGTTTGATATCCATCTCTTATTTCTTCCATTTTCCGACCTCTCCACGAGATCGCTCGCGTTTTCTACACATATTTCGATTACTGAAAAAAAAAAAAAAACGCTATAATGGTAACACATATTCAGATATTGCTAGTTGGAAGTTTGAAGATATTCGTCCTAATTTCGTTGATTAGTGGTATACCTAGTATACAACTCGTAATGATCACTATGCACGAATTAGTATAAATGTTGGCAGGTATAATTTTGTGTGTTTAGACAACTGTTGGCTCATTGGCTTTGTGTTTCAGAAAATCAGAATATTATCTTTTATACAACATCCTTCAGTGTGTTGAAAATCTATAAGGTATTAAAAACTACATATATGAAAAGGAAGTTCATCAACATATTAACTACTTGATTTCTAGATTTGTGTTGTTGCTATTTTCAGTTGGTCACGGTAGTGAATAATAAAAGTATGCATATAATAATCTTCTACATTCATATTGCAGTGTTGCTTTGGTATCAAATATTCAAAAGTATACCAACACAACACACAAGAGGACACCGGTTTATAACTACGACGATTAATCATCCGTATTACTCTACAGAACACAACGACGTTTGAAGTTGAGATTAAGGTGATTAGGTGACCAGTGCTTCGTTGCATTCTATTTTAAAATAATTTTTGACGTTCAAAAGTGCCTTTTATGTGCCTATTTGAAATAAATGCTTTGACTTTGAGTGAAAAATGTATAATAACTAACAAGTTTACATATCTAAAAGTGGGGCTTTGCTTTTAATTATCACAAAATTATAGTTATTTAGGAATATAAATAAAAGCAGATTTATGTCTAGCAGTGTTACGGCTGAATGTTGATGATAAAAGAAATTACCTAACGTTAAAGTTGGCTTTTAAGTAACTTTCAAAACTCAACTTTTTCAACATTAATGACTTCCTTAAAGTCAAAACAAAATACTTACAGAAATCAACAGGATTATGGTACGGCGGACACATCAAGTTCATTTCCTCTAGACACGGCAGGAGCTGCGGCACGGAGCCGACGTAGGCGCAGCGGCCTGCCACCACGGCGTACAGGCGATCCATCATGTGCAAGAGGGCGGCGGACGGCTGGTGCATCGTCACCACCACCGTCCGCCCTTGCCGCGCTAAAAGGTGAAGTAAATATACTATTTGCTTCGATATTGAACTATCCAGCCCACTGGAAAGAAGATATAGTTAGGTTGAACTTTTTGGTTTTTGTCTAACTGTCATATATAACATCACGCATGTATTCCCCAAAGAATTAGGCAGTGGTATTGATAGTACATCCATATTTCGCTAGTTATGTTTAATTTCGATGTAATAGGGGACGAGCCTATTGCTATCAACCGAACACAAATCCAGACTCCGAGCAGCTACTAAGAAATTCCTTATGGACAAACCCAATAACACTTTGCCCGACCCGGGGGTCGAACCCAGGATCCCATCACATGTTCAGTGGTAGCGCTTGCGACTAGTATATCAACTAGTCTGAAATTGTTCCATGAAGACAAGACAAAAGGAATGTCTAACAAAAGTGCACTTTCAAAAGTTTGCGTGAAGAGCCCACACAGGAAAAATCACCTTTCCAGTAGCAAGTAAAGTGTTCTTTAGCGAATTGTAGGAAAAGCCGAAAATTTGTTAAACGTTACTAGGTACAGATATATTTATTGTAGGTAGTTCAAGTATCATGAGATAATTTCATATCTGGTATCAAAATTCAATAAGTCAGGCTATCATGATAAGAAATAGAAAACGTATATAGTGTACATTATAATTTATTGATTTTAAAATACCTCCTACTTAGATTTGTGCCAAAATGAGATTGTAAGACTCATGCATACTGGATTTGTTGAACGTTACAATGTAATAATCAACAGTTGTTAAGTAGGTATAATTGATATTAATGCCGTATATGGGATTAAATTACAATCTTCTTGTCTCACCTCATTATCAAGATAATGTTATCATTAAAATGTCAACAGATAAATACTTTTAGCACGAAGCCCTTTGTTATGTAATTTTACATTTATTTTAGAGATTTCCGGTTTCGTGAAAACACATCTGCGTGACTTTGTGGCTGGAAAACGTAATTTAGCACAGGCAGGCCTGATGGTCTAGTGGTTAGTGACCCTGACTGCTATGCTGGAGGTCGTGGGTTCGATTCCTACCCAGGACAAATGTTTGTGTGATGAGCACGATCATTTGTTCTGTGTCTGGGTGTAATTTATCTATAATATGTATGTATTTAGACATATATAAGTATGTTTATCAGTTGTCTAGTACCCATAACACAAGCTCTGCTTAGCTTGGGACTAGATGGCGTTGTGTGATAGTTGTGGAATATTATTATTATTTTGGTCAATCCTCTAAAATAATGATGTATATGTCACTAATAATAAATAATTGCGGCTATTTACTCATTTCAGTAATAACATAGTTCATTTTATAGCTACTAACTGAGTGATTAGGTGGAGACGACATTACGACAATAAATTAAACTGCGTATATCTACTGCCGTTCCCAGTCTGCATACGAAAATTCAATCAATTATATCCAATAGTTTAGTCACTATATCTAGTCAAAGATTAAAAAAAAGATTGAGGTTGCTTTAGTTTCTAACAAACTAAATAGTTGGGAACAGATCACTTTTTTAATTTCGAATGTTAGAATTTATTTCATAGTTCCAAATTACAAAAAAAAAAAAGTATATTGCAGAAACTTGTACAACTTTTACATAGGGCACTCCTTTTAAGTAAAAGATATACCTGTGCTAGGAGAAACAAACTACTCTTTTGAACTAGTATTGTTGTCTCCACATTGTATGAGTATGCGTGGGTGTTAGAGTGATATATACCACGTATATATGTTTTCTAATATAAACACTACAACATCTTTTAAACAATACAATTTTAATTAAATAGAGTGTCTACCTAAACAACGTGTGTCGTTATCTCGAATATTTAATTCCTCGACTAATCCTTCTGATTTGTGCTTGATAAGGTTGTTCTAGTAGCATGTAAGTGGTTCTTTTAGATGTTTCATGTGACAGTAACGTGCTGTTTGAGAAAATTCTGTAGATATATGATAGACTATAAATAGAGGCGGGATTTGAAACTAATCGAGTTACATTTGGTACTTTTATCATTGACTGGTATTTTTTATCATTCAGTTTCTTAGTCACCTCTGGCCACTCCCGAAAGGAAGCAGTGGGTCGGTTTTATTTGTTGTCAAGGCCAACAACTAAAAAGTACAGAGCCACTTCACTTTTCTTTGTCGTGCAATTGAACATTGTATACTTGATTTATAAATAACTATTTACCTGGTAGGTTCGTCTACAAACATGACCGGAGGGTCGCTGATTAATTCCAGACCTATTGCTAGCCTTTTCTTCTGTCCACCAGACAAATTGCCAGCTCTAGTGTGTCGTGCTCTACTTAAACCAAGAGATGTGATAATTTCTTCTACCTGGAAAGAAGAGGAATCATTAGGCTACCTTAGTATATTCAGCCTCTAATGTTCTCACTGCTGGGACACAGGCCTCCTCTCTATGAAAGGGGGTAGTAGGCCATAATCCACCACGCGGGCCCAGTGCCGGTTGGACACATGTTTTCGAATATTTGGTTCTAGGACATGCCGGTTTCCTCACGATGTTTTCCTTCGCCGTTTTTGAGAGCAGTGATGGTGAAATTAAATACACAAAGTAAAGTGCCCGCCTGGGTTCAAGCTCACGACCTACAAGTCGTATGTCGGGGCGGATACCACTGGGCTATCTTGATAGCAGAAAAAGAAACGTTGAATTTTCAATTTGAATTGCAGTACATGATTATTTTTAGAAATATCAAGGTATCTTAATTGCTTTGCTCACATAATAGGCTATCACCATCTTGTTTTATATAATATGATAAGCGGCTCGATTGCAATTCACTTTTGCACGACTCATAATGCGAAGCATTAAAGAGTGCTTTACGATCGAATTTTTTTTTGCCTCCTTTCTACAACTGTTTCTATACTCCTGCTACTACACAGAATCTACTTATTTTAATGATAATAGTGGCAGTGTTGCATTACTAATCTACATGGTCTTCACTTGATCTGACTAAGATTATGTCTGGACTTTAAAAGTGACCTCTGAGTTTGTTTCGGCCTTTTTTCTCAGAGTAGTCATATAGGAAGCGCCGACCTCATCTAGTTTTTAAAATATGATTGACGTGTAAAAGCGTTTGTACAAACCTACCTACAGAAATAAAATCAACTGAGGTTTGGTCTATCTGACTGCTGAAGGAAATGAAATAAGTGGGGCTACTAAGAAGAAAAGTATAAAATGTTAACTATTTTTAGCTTACAATGGCCTTAGAAGGCTTTACGGATTATAAGAGCGTTTATTTTTATTCCTTCAACACAATTTCTTTAAACTGCTTATCGGGAGCGAGGCTCTTGGAAGTATGTGGCAGTTAGCATTTATAACTGATATGATTATTTAAAACTCTAGAACATTAAATATTACTATGGTTCGTCCTCAATAGATTAGAAACATATTGTGGTGCAATCAATTTAGATATTGAAATAATCCGTTACATTGAATTGATAGGTAACACTTACGCGTCGTTTTTTCTGCTGTCCACTTATATGATTGCCTAATTTGAGATCCGCTGCTATGTGGAGTGATTCTTGTATTGTGAGCATGTCTTGTACTCTGTCGTCTTGTAGAATGTAACATGATCTTCGCCTGAACATCTTTTCATTGCGTACGCGACCGTTGATGCAAATACTGCCACTTGTCGGTTTTCTGAAATTGAAACAATACAAATTAGATAAGAAAGAAAATACATTAGCTAGAGCCAGTCTTGGAAGCTATTCCCAACTGATTTTTCAATTATTTATTAACCGACTTCAAAAAAGGAGGAGGGTCTCAATTAGACGGTATGTTTTTTTTGTGTGTTTGTTACGCGATTACTCCGCCAATTGTGGACCGATTTTCAAAATTCGTTTTTTGTTCGAAAGGAGATACTTCTGAAGTGGTCCCGTAGTCACCAAGTCAGGATCTGATGATTGGATCCTGGAGAAATCGAAGGAACTCTTCAAATATTATTAGGCACACCTATAGCGATTTGGGTATTTTTTATAGCAACTCGTGCATTTGCTCGGAAAGCACCATTTGGTGAAGTGGAACTGATAATGAAGACCACAGATGGCCACCGGAACTACTCAATAATATCTAAGTATTTCACGGGTTGTGATTCGATTACTTTAATATGGTTGCTAAGCATTTTATGCTCTCCACGATGTGAATGGTGATATGGAGCTGATGGTGGACCAGGAGAACTCCTCAACAATTAACTTCCCTGCATCGGGAAAAGCAATATTTTGTAAAAGGCGATGAGCAAGTTGACACTAGGCTATTGTAACTTAGATAAATTATAAGCAGACCCACTAAAAAGCATGAAATAAAAACTTTTTAACAAAAAAACAACCGAATCCAAAAAAAACACAACAAAGTGAAAAATAATTTTAATTTCGGAAGTCGGTGGCAAAAAAACGTAAATACAAAACGAAAGACACCGACTTCCGAAATTAAAGTTATGTATACCAATATTCAAATGTCATGTTTGAGCAGCTGCTTACGAGTCATTCACCTTAAAACTAGGCAAGGACGAAGCCGTGATATTTGTACTGTATTTCATGAGTTCAACATTGTATAAATACACTGTGACCTTGTTATTTAGCGCTTTTTGCGTTTACTTTCATTGGGTACCTTTTATGGTGCTTGCGCTAAGGCCTTTATTTATTTACTCTGTAATATTTAAACTCAAACACAAAAAGCCATTTACTCAGCACTTACTTCAGTACTACTACTAAACTAGGCTGAAAATCAGCTACTTTTGTAAGTCAAAATTACAGAAGCCATTACCCCAAAACTCCCGCCCTTCACCACTTCCCAGTGTTTTAGCTGGGAAGAAGAAGAGGCACAACAACCTCCCTAGCAGCACAGCTGTCTATATAGTCTGGTTGATGGAAAAAAAGTTTATTTTTTTAACTGTAAATTGTCAGACATCATTACAAAACCAAAAATCAATAATCATGGGTTACGTTGCAAGTGATAACCTTATCTTATCTAAATACGTATGACATGAAGGCAATGGTAAGTATCCCATCGTCCTCGTCAAGCCTCGTAAGCCTTCTTCTTTATTAACAATCAATTTCCCTGACTGCACGCATGTGCAGTTACGACGTGAAAGCGTAACAAGCAAAAGAACTCACTTTCGAGTTTATAATATTAAGTTAGGAATAAGTTAGGATCTAAGTTGTAGTAAATTTGCTTAGCTTAACAATTTATTTACCTACCTTTTTTTAACAGTTAACTCTGTGATCATTTTAGTTCGGTGCGATCATTAGTTTACCGACACTACAGTCTATATTGCTTTATCATATGACAGACTTGGCAACGTGTTATCAACAATACGCAGCTCGGTCCTCCTATCTATAGATTTAGACTTTAGTTTGTTTTATCTAAGTAGCAGGTGCAAGGATTTAATTAATCTTATAAAGTAAAATTGTAGTATCTGTGTAGGAATCTAATTATACGTATCTAGATTATTTATTCTTATGATTGGAGATAGAAAACAAATCTGTATTGTATCTCTACTTATCACGGATTTAATTTTTGAAGTGAAAACTTCTTTAGCGGCGTTGAACACTTTTTGTAATGGGTAAAAAATGTTAAACTCGCGTCAGGGCATCGCGTCAGGGCATCGCGTCAGGACACGTGACCGTCAGGAGAGATTTCCCCCCCCCCATCTCGTTCTACGGCGGCGCCAACCGAATTGGACCAAGTGAGACACGACAAAGATGGCCGAAGAAAATGACATTTGACGTACAAATGTTTGAAAAGTCAGTTTCACAGAGTACTTTTTGGTTTCCATGACGACCATGACGTTGTCGCGTCAAAACTGTTGAAACTGTAGACAATAAATTAGTTTTTCATACGTAATAATGTCTATGGACACAAATATTCGGTTCGTAGACAGATATTCTCGTATGCCGATTTAATGTGTTGGCCAATTTGTTGGATGACTTCATTATAATGGCAACATTTAGAAGTTGTAGGACATTCTAGTTATAGAACGTTTATGAAGCGTTTATGAATACAAAATTTTATCGAATGTTCTAAAGGCCTATTGAGCATTTTAACTAATGAATGGTTTAAACCTTCAATAGGCTTTTTTTATGAATAAGACCGAAAGTGTTTAAAATATGGAAATTGAACAAAGTGCATCTATTAATGAAAAAAGTGACGCAGAAATATTGAAAAAAAAAAGAGTAATATTAATTAAATTAATAATTGATTTATTTCAACGTTAATATTCAAGTTTTCACTTCTGCCGGCACTCCCGGAGTGCAACCCGTCTTTTTTTTATTAGAATTCCATTTCAAATGAGGCATTTTTCAGTAACGATGCTTTGTACCTTGCCCCTGTCATAGGGGCCGTTCAAGTATTACGTAAACACATTTTGTGCAATTATTAACCCCCGCGTCCCCCTCGTCAGCAAAAGTAAGCAAAGCTCTTACCCCCCCCCCCCATGCTCACGTAAACATTGGTACATGCATTTTTCAATTTTAGATAGATAGATAAACCTTTTATTTGGCGCACACAAAAGACAGCACAACACACAAAACACCTCTGGTTTCTTTATTGATTCATGAGCAGCAAATATATGCGTTTCGTTTTCAAGCATAGACAAGTAGGGTTGTTATAATTATGTGTTCAAACCGAAATCGATTAAATTTTGTAGAAAATCGGAAAAAGTAAAATAAATACTGCTGACGTAATCACCATCCAGACCCCATGTCCCCCATGTCATCAAAAATAAGCAAGGCAAAGAGCCCCCCGCCCCCCTGTAGTGCTTACGTAATACTTGAATGGCCCCATATGTGTCATGCTTTATAATATTACCGTTATAATATACCGAAAGTTTCAATAAAATTTTAAACTCCAAATAAAGATTTTCTTGAAGTCATGTGTTTAGTTGCAATTTTTCGGCTCGCAGCGTAGACTATATTATAAAATGGTGTGGATTCGCCCTTCGAACCAATAAAAAGTCAAGTCCGAGTTCGCTCTACAGGGTGTTACGGAAAGGGTATATCAATACAAACGGGTTGAAGAGTGTATATGGTCTAGAATCTCTGTACAAAATTTCAGCTCAAAAGCATTAACTTTGAAATTGCTTAATATTTTTTTTATTTCGACATCACGGCGCTGCACTGGCGCGCGGCGGCGTGATGTGCGTGTACTAGGCACACAGACACACTACAGATAATGGATAATGACCCTCGTAGTGCGGTGACACGTTTTTTATGATTTCAATTTAATAAACTATCGAAATAAAAAAATATTAAGCATTTTCAAAGTTACTGCTTTTGAGCTGAAATTTTGTACAGAGATTCTAGACCAGATACACTCTTCAACCCGTTTGTATTGATATACCCTTTCCGTAACACCCTGTATAAAGGCTTTGTTAATTTGACATCCTTGAACTATGTACCGTATTCCATAATAATAAAATGACGGCTACAATAAGCCGATTACCATTAGGAGAGGCTAGTATGGTAACAACGTAAGTATTACCGGTTACTTTTGATCTCCTACGCTTTGACTCACCGCTTATTGTAAGAATTTGGAGCATGAGGAAGTATCCATTAATTGTCCCGTATGTTGCTTCCTTTGTGTAGGCATTTGTGGAATGCAAGTTGTTTCTTATATTTACTTCTGTTGAAGACATTTTTTCCATTGCTTTGTATGTGAACTCGGCATAAGATCAACAAAACAAATACAAAAAAGTAAGTACCAGCATCAAATTGGATTAAATAATGTTTTTGTCGAAGTTAAGACCAGGCACTCTAAAATAATTTCTACGCATGTGAGAGAGAGATGAGAGACCGGTTAGACCGCTATGGTGAAAGACGCTAACGTAGCCGTAATAAGGTTGAATACCGCGTGCGCTCTTTGATCGCGTTCGAGCTCGAAACTAAATGTCGTAAGTCTCAATTCTTATTTTGTTTATAACTAAAGTAATAATTGATCTAGAGAAAAAATATCTTGTGGCTGGATAGTAAACTATATTTTCTTACTGTTAACATTTATTTTAGACATAAAGGCCAAGCAATCTTGAAAAAAAAAGGAATAATCTTTAAAAAAGACATGATTTTTGAATAAAATATGAATCGAGCGAAAATGTTACAATTACGTAACTGTCTTGTACATGGAAAGAAAAAGATCCAATGAATCATATACTAAAGTTCCATTTTGATTGTATGTGTGACTGTTTCAGAATATTAATGCAAATTAACGTAAAATTTAGGGAGCCTCCTCTTAACTGTGATTAAAGTTGTTAAACATTCCTTGATTTTATCCTTAGTTATAAAAACTGATCTGCAGCAGAATAAAGCCATTATCGTTATACCTACATATCTAAATCGATTAGGAATTAGAGTTCTTATTATTTAATTAACATATGTACGTGCTGGAGCGTTGAATGCTTTTTAAAAGTGTCAAGATGAGTAGGTATGATACTATGCTGCAGCCTTGTTTTATTTGGAGTGTTTCATTCAAGATAACTCAAGGAAAAAGCGTGTCAAAATATATTTTAATAACTTGTTAACCGAATTTATTTCATATCTTAGTTGTTATGTTAGCCGGTCAATGACATTATTCTGACCTTCCTAAAAGCGGTCAGGTTAAAATTAAAACTAGTTTTTGTATTTTTAGTAAAGGTAGATGTGGACTGACAAGTTTTGTTGACGATAGATGGCCAAATATTAATTTTATTGGCATTATGAGGATTGTAGGCAGGAATAAATATAATTATGTAGAATAACCATTAAAAAATATGCCAAGCCTTTTCCCAACTATTTGGGGTCGGGGTCCAGTCTAAACGGATGCAGCTGAATACCAGTATTTTACATGTTTACATGGAGCGACTGCCTATCTGACCTCCACAACCCAGTTACTGTGTAATACGACACCACATAGTAAGACTGGTTGTCAGACTTTCGGGCTTCTGAGTACCCGTAACGACTGCCAAAAATCCATGAATGATAGCCGGGACCATCGGTTTAACGTGCTTTCCGAGGCATGGAGGGGTCTCGGTATATAAAGATGGTCACCATTACATTTTATTATGAGTCTCATTGATAGCAGTAATTTTTTATCAGATAGCGGAGATCCGAAAATACCCGAGATTCATGACCCTTCCTGGTCTTGAATCTATATTTTGGTAGCAAACATATTTCTGGTTGTTGTAATGTTTTCTTACATAAAATTGAATGTTAAAGACGAAACTATTGATCGTTTATATAAGTTTATATTACTATGCTCATAGAAATGTTTTCATATATCTATGACTATGATATTTGCATTGTAATTGCTTCTTGAAACACGTCTGAGTCGTGATACGTCTGCTAATAATTATAATAATTAAGATACTGACCGTTCAGAACAGTTCAGACAAAGAAGAGACTAACAATACCAAGTCATTGTGAGGACTGTTCTGACGAATAGATAACGCACATCTACATATTTAGTGATAAACACGATTACAACTGGTAATTAAACACTGTTGTCAGGTAGTGACAAGAGAATGGCCGGATTACAACAGCGACGATATTTTTTTTTATTGCTAAATGGACCCCCGCTCTTGACCCCATGTTGATTTGGTATATTTTAATTGTAAGTATTATTACCAGAATTTTCTGGATTGAAAAAAAATGCTGTCTAGATTTAATATGTAGGTATTACTATTTATTTAAGTAGCCAAGGTCGGTCCGAGGATGGGTGACCATCCATATCATAATAAACCCCTCCGTGACTCGGATAGCACGTTAAGCCGTTGTTCCCGGCTCTCATTTATGGATCTTTGGAAGTTGTTACGGGTAGTCTGAAGCCCAAAAGTCTGACAACCAGTCTAACCAACGGGTTGTAGAGGTCAGATAGGCAGTCGTGATTTTCGACCAATTTTACTTCGAACAGTAGAAAGAGACTTTTTTCCCTATAAATAACAAACTTTTAAATGGTAAGCTGCTATTTATTTATAGTTACTAAGTGTTCGACAAATCTATCACAGTCAGTTGACTTTACTTTGTAATAAAAAAAAGTGTTTATTTCCTTATTTATTGTTGTATAGTACCTAAATCGAGACAAAAGTCGAACGAACATAGTCGTCGTTAGAAGCAGGCGGGACCCATTTCCTTTTTTATATTTTCAAACTCAAATGGTTCCGCCTGCTTCCAACTTTTATTTAACCACAAAGTTTGACTAGTTCTATGATACCTACATTGATACATTGCTTTGCTCATGGTCAATGTGACTCATAGTTAAATGTAACTAACAGTTCGATTGACGACTAAAGTTCAGTGCTCCTCATTGTTTACAAATAAAATGATAAACAATTCTATAATTTATTCTGTTTTTCTGCATTCCATCCTCGTCATTTCTGTTTTCCGCCGTAGTCTACGAGTACCTTTGTCATCTACAAAGATTATTTATGCTCCTTTTGTAGTCTTCAATGCTAACTAATAGATAATTATAATGTATGCCGATTTGTCCACTATGGCCTGGTTTCTGAAAGTTGAGAACTTGTCAAACTCTATTTTGGTATTACTAAAGTAACATCCGTGAAAGTCCACTTTGCAAAAACGCAGGTAAAAAAGGACTTTGTCCGTTTTCGGCTTCGCGTGGACACGATGCTCGAAAAGAAACAAATTAATCAAAAATCATGTTTAGTTTTACAATGTGGACAATTTCCTTTAGGTAGATCTAAAGTCGAGTTTAAAAAATTTGAAGTACTCATGTACTTCAAATTTTGAAATCAGAAATCGGGTGGATGTGATTGTGGTTGAGTAAGTGCTCAACACAAGAGCGACATGCGTCAACGGCGGAGAGAACTGCAGCCGTCAAAGAGCGTCGACGGCTGTCGTCGACAACATGCTGCTCGTGTATTTGAGCACCGTACTTAAATATATGAGGGGCACGACGTTGTCGACGACTGCAGTTACCTCTGTTTCCCTCCGTTTACGCGTGTCGCTCGTGTGTATGCATACCTTTTGTGTGTGAAAGGAACGAGAACGGAGAAAGGAAAATATTTTTCTCATTCATCGGGCTATCTTGATGGTTCTGAATACTATCACAATATTCTAATCTACTGACGCACTGTAGTTGTGTAGTGATGGTTGTTTTTATTATTGATGTCATTTGTTTATATTCATTGAGAGTTATTTTGAATTCAGTTAATTAACATAACAAAATACCAATGCAAAATACTTAATAGTAAACAAAAAATAACTGGGCCAGTAGGTTGGTCCCGGGAACCTTGAAATTATTGTGCGTGGATTAATATAATTACTTAATAGAGTATTATTTACGATTGTAAATCACGCGTGACGTATTAATTCGTACTGAGTAGGTAGTAAAAAAAATCTGTTCTGAGATTGTCGTGTTTGTCGTCAAATATTTAATGTTTCGAATAATATTAAAACATCAATGTTTTGGTTAATTATTTTCTACTTTTATAGAATATTTAAGGTTTTTGTAGAGTATCTAATAAAGAATTAGTATAGTAATTAAGAAATGGAACAGTTAGAGTAAAGTAATAGGTATTTGTATGTTATAGTTGGGCCACTAATATACATAAGTTTAACTGTGACCGGTGTTGGCCGTCACTGTGTTAAAAAATTTCTTACACAACATGCCTGCACAACGAGATCAAGTTATGTAATTGACTCATATTGATGGAACATTTGTGTGAACGATTGACATATTACTAGTTATTTTATATCATACAGAGTTTATTTTAAAATTTAACATAGGATGACAGTATAAAGATGGCGCATGAAGTGTTTTCACGGGGTGTTATGATAACTGTCGTTAAATTATGTGATTGTTCGTAGAATTGTAAGTATCCGGTTTATTAACTTTAGGTAAATGAAACTATTTAAAGTTAATAAACCGTATACTTACAAAAAGACGAGAGAGATCTTACCTATCCGTCTATCCATGGATTTGTTTGTTGCTATACTTAATTCTACTTTAAGACAAAGGATAGATACTTATACAATTGAAACTCCGCACACTATGCTTATTATTTAAATAAGTTCGTCGGCTAATAAAATTTAATCATACTATTGTGATTTGTTTAATTTCCAACCTTACAGCCTTAATTATAAAGTCGAAAAGCATATGTCAAATCACATCCACTGCGGAAATTGTTATCAAAAGTGGTAGTGAACATAAATAAATACAGTTGTTAGTTTTGTTGGCGAAACCGTTCTTATTCTTAGTATCGAATATTAATGGGGTCGGTAGTCGGTACAATAGTAAACAATGAGTTCATATCTGTATGGTCGTTGGTTCATAATGGTGTGTAAGTCTTTGTGTCTTTGGTACCTACAAAAGTTTTGTTAGTCCCTCTTAAAATAAACTTAATCTACAATAAATATTTTCATTATAAGTTCCTACATTAAAACTAATATGTTTGTTTGTGCTGCTGTAACGAATGGATTTTCCTGAGATTCAGGATGGAGGCAAAAATAAATCTATTTTAATAAAATTAATAGAATATGTTCTCGAAAATGCCATCACAAACATATATCTAATGTAAGTTATTCGTAAAACCGTTTCGCAAAAACGTTAAGTTAAACATATAAGTAATTATATTATAATCGAATAATATGTTAATTAGATATTATAATATCTATTTCCATGCAAATTGTAAAGCTATAATATACTAATAGATTAAAATCACGGCCACTTAATTACGTAAACTCTAAACATTATAAAATCACGTGGAACGGTGATAATAGGATCAGCTGGATTTTATTTTTTGTTATCATATTTAAAGTTTTGTGTATGATCATTGTGATTGGCTAAGTGGCATAAAATACGGTCTACGTCTAAGAATTGAAACTGGACTGCATTCAAGAGCTGTCAGTGTTATAATAAATTGTATTGTAATATTGACAATTTGACACTGATAGCTCTTGAACGGGGCTTAAACGTGCTGATCACGTTCAGTTTTATTGAAGAAATTAGCCTTTAGTCTCTATAGGATTATTTCTACCAAACAGCTCACATCGCATCGGATCGGAAAGGATACGAACGGATGCGGCGACAGCCGATCGCGCCCGGTAGCTTGTCGACGTATACGATCGGCTCCGTACCGTCACTTGCGATGCGAACTGCGAACGTATCCGTTTCTGCGCTGAGTCAAATAGTTTACTTTCTACCGTGTTGACGTGTTCTAATTTTTGAAAATGTTTGAAGTTGAAGTAGTATTGTTGGCTATTGCATTAGAAGAAGAAAATAATCATAAAACACAGAAGACACTGACGTGGTAATAATAGAGGTCAGTGACAGAAGAGGAAAAGAAAAATTTGGACGACGGCCGAGAGGATTCGATCGGATACGACGACAGGCGAACGAAGCCGATCGCGCGTCGCAGCATACTTTCGGCTACGATCGCGCGTCGCGGAAGACGCCCGCGGTCAAGCTGTATGCGCGGCTTGGTAATATAGACTTTAAATACTGCGTACACGATTTAATATCGTTTAAAGATTGTAAAATCTGTTTCGATCCGATGCGATGCGAGCCGTTTGGTGAAAAATATCCTTTATAATTTTTTCCCAACATATATGTTCCTTTTTTCCTTCAGTGTTACAATGACTATCATTGTGTTATTAACATGAATTGCTGAATAAGATTAATAAATTAATCGTTTCTTCTTATACTTACTCATATTACTTTAGCATTATTCTAATTCTTTTTATAGCCGTCTTCCATCTGCTGTCTTAATTTAATTACTATGGAATGCTATGCCAATTATTTTGCTGTAATTTTCATTGTCGTCACTCTTTGGTTGTCCACTGCTACACGGTCGTATTTATAAATCAGCTTTCTTTTTTTTGTGTTATTGATGTTAAATATATAAATGTAGTATTTACTATCCATAGAAACGTATCTAAGTAGGTGTGTGTTTTAACCTATTGAGCGTTGAGGTTGAGGTCAATGTTACATTAACCGAAACAGTATAGCAAAAAACTCAAGGGCGTTAGATAAAACGAATTATCAATAAAATTATTACGACAACATTATACTGTGATTTATAACTGTATCTTATAATATTTACTTCAATATTCACTTTAGCCCTGGATCGAAAGAGCTGGATGTCATGGGGAGAGGCTTTTGCCCAGCAGTGGGACGATGCAGGCTAACAGTAACGGTAAATTTTGAAGCGGTTAACAAAACATGAAATTATTAAAGGTCCTAATATGCAGCCTTGAGGCATCCCGGGGAAATAGTACGAGTAGGTTTGTTTGTACTACCCACCTAATTCGAAATACCTTGGCCCGCCACATGAATATGAAATAAAAGAATAATTAATTAGTTCCTGTCAACAATATCCTGTTACATGCCCTTTAACATCTATCGTTACATTAAATCATAGACATTCATCGTATTTCAACATTGATAACATAGGTAGGTAGGGACATTTGTGGAACACGTGCCTATGTATGTCACAAAAGGGGGGCTTTAACGCCTACAGCAGTAACCCAAACTAAAGTCACTTACAGACGAACAGTAGGAATGTTTTAGCATGGCATTGGCAATAGCAGTTATTGACCCACATACATTTTTTGACATTTCAAAAAGGGAAATAAAGCCCAATAACGTCTTAAATCGACAACTATCGATCGCGATCCTCAATTTTTTTTTACTAGTGTAAAACGATACTTAGTTTATTGTTGAGATTCCTACGAATGTATAGGAAGAGCAATGACCGCTATTACCATGGTAAAACGCAAGAACTATAATCGTTAATTTTTTATTACGTTTTGAAACGATGTTAAATGAATTAGGACATTTTAAACAAACCATTCGCCTAGCAATGGCTATTAACAGTTTGTTTCAGGGGTAATTTTCAGGTGGAAACACTGGATGAAATAAGCTTTACGATATTCATGCCATTATGGGGATGAGGACAGCGTAGGGTGCGTGGAAGCTCAAACAGCAAGGTAGCCGTTTGAGCTTCCGTGTTACCGAATGTATTTAAGTAAAAACATTAATAGATAAAGTGGACAGCCATTACCTACCTATAGTTATCATTAGGTTAGTTTGCAAAAGTTTACTAACACTGTCATCAAGTCATTGTTATTAATACTATGTTGATTGTGTACTTGCATGTGTAGTCCGAAATAAAGAATATACAATTTTAAATAAAACGGCCATGTAAAATATCAATGTTACTGAATTGATAAATATCATTTACTACCATACGAGACTGACGAAAACTCTTTCCTCTATCGAAATTTACGCCTTATACCGGTGATAATTAATAAATAAACATGGCCTACTTTACTTAAGTCTATCTCCGACTATTTCATTATTTGGATGGTGCTACTAAACAGGTTTATTTTTCGACCTCCCCATAGAGTAGTTATTTAAAACTGGTTCAGATGGAGCATTGACCCTATTCGACTTTGATTACTAGTCCTCGTACTAGTTATAATGTCATAGTTTTATTTCAACTGATCATATCTCTGTTCAACTGCATCTACTTAACTACAATAAAGGCACAGATTACTTAAAGTACTACGTACAGAAAGGCCACTCCCTTCCCCGCACTAATATCAGTTACCGCACCTCACCCCGCACTTCGGCGTATTCGTCGCAGTTCTTTAACAAGACCGCTCGCAAACACAAGTACCTCACGCACACATTCATACGTATACAAATGTCATTTTTTAATGTAGTAGTAGTAGGTAATTATTTTGCGAGCGTTGTATGGAGTGTCCGGGGTGTAATAAAGGTAGGGCTGGGACAGATTGAATGTGGAAGGCAGGTAATTGCGTAACACACTAATAGTGGCAATTCATATTTGACAGTTAAACAACATTCATTGCGTTATTTAAGTTTTTGAGCAGACAAGTTTTTCGTACATAATTATGAAGCAATGGATTAGCAATATCCTTCAAAATGATGTTACAATTATTGGTGCGGGTGTCTTGGCGCGATTTAGACTGCGATAGTTATAGTAGAGTTGATAGATTGACCACTGACTAGTGACTACAATATTAACCTACTAGTTTTCAGAGAATTATGTGCCAGGTTGTCTGGAAGATATCGGAGAAAGCGATAAGGGCGCCCGTTGTATGTTTTGTAGTGTTCAATGTTTTTTTTGTTATGTATTTTCTGGTGTACAATAAAGTATAGTATGAATAAATACCTAAATCATTAGATAAAATAGTACGGTATTCTTGGGTATGACTTTCAAACGAAATCATTCTGTATATTTAAAACGACGAGTATTATTTACTAGGCCCTGCAAAAAATAATGTGATCGCGCTCTATGCAAGAGTATCCGTGTAATGTCTAAGCTGTAAAAAATCTAAGTCTTGTTACATTGTCAACATGTCATAATAAGTGAATTATGACCTCCTCGATCATACTTCACTTCTGATAACGAGTTATAAAATATAAGACAGTGTATACGTAATTTGGTAGTCTTTAGAACGCAGCTGAACGAAAATGCGCGTTAGTTAGATAACTATTATGAGTAATGTTTGGAACGTGCTCTTTTAAGTAAGTTAATACATTGTTATGAACGTCACTTGCAGTGTAAATTATATACATTATTATGCGTCACGATTGCACACGTTTATCGTAGAGTTGGCAGAAAGCAAAAAGTGCGCATTAACATAGGCCATACACCAGTATGAATAAAAAGTAGAATAAACTGACCTGTTCGATGTGATCCACAACACATAGAGATTCGAGAAAGCATTTGTAAATATTCAAAAAAGCATATATTATCAGACATATTTCGCCGTATTCGTGTAATTACAATATGAATAAAATTTAAAGAGTTTTGTTTCGATAAATATACACCCACACTTTCACAAACAAGGGAAACAAAACACTACTGTTATAGAAAATAATTCATTTTTATTGCACATGGCCAGTACTGAAACATTAATTTAAGTAATAACCAAAAAGTTTAGTATTTAAAAATACAAGCACACAAGGCACAAAAATGCATTTGACGTCGAATTCAAAGAAAAAATAAAATTAAATGTTTAATGGCATTTAATGATAATTAAGACCAGTTGTGGCCAGTCATAACTGTAGTGTACGCCATTTATCTAACCAAAGAGGTCGCATCTAATAAAATAATTTAAAAGCTCTATAAAAGGAAAAGAAGAAAAAGGCCGGCCATTTTTTTTTGAATTTATATTTGTTTTATCTAAGGACGATTTTACCGTTTAGAATAAAAGGAATTATGAATAAAAATCTCTCACAAAGAAGCACAAAATATAGAAGAAAAATAAAATAATGCATTTAAACACAACAAATGTCGCTTCCTGCTATGACGAATCACTTGATAAACGTACGTTTTGCAAATAAAGTGGTATTAATTAAATCTAGAATAGTTTAACATCATAATTTAGTTGAATAAATAGCGTAGTTCTTTAGCGAGCTGTCCTAAAGGTCACTAGAAATTTTATTTTGGAAATCGCCTTCCACAACCGTCTTGCACAATGGACACACTCTTAGAAAGTCAACTGGATACAAGATTTATACTACTTGAACTGTCAAAGTGACAGCCAAAAACGGGAAGTCAATTTGCGCATAAAACTTGCTAAGGACTAGGCACCATGCGTTGGGTAAAAGCGAATGATTTTGATAGAAGTGTCTTTCAAGTATCTAACTAAATCTGCCTAGTCTTTTCCCAACTCTGTTAGGATCAGCTTCCAGTCCAACCGGATGCAAATAAATACCAGTACATGGAGCGAACGCCTATCTAAACTCTACAACCCAGTTACTGGGAATACGATACCCCTTTGGTAAAACTGGTTGTCTGAGTTTTTGGGCTTCTGACTACCTAATACCAAACAACCAATCGTGACCAACGGCTTAACTTGCTTTCCGAGGCATGGAGGGGTCCCAAAATGTAATGGATGGTCATCCATCCACGGACCGACCGCTGCAAGCGTAGCTTAACCTTCGATTGAACCGTGTGGCCAGTATTATTTAGCCACGAGACCCACCAAACTTTCTAACGAACAATCATTTATTATTTACAGGTATAGTGTATCTATTAAATAGATAGGTATGTAAACACTGGCGCCGATTCCCTTGTTCACAAATTAAAAAACTAAAGAACGATGACCATATTTGTATGAGACCCGTCCCCCCCTTCAACAGAACTTTTGTATGTATTAGTAGGTTCACAAAGGTCTATAAAAAGACTAGCAACCAGTTTTAATTTCAAAATCCATGGGGTTTAAAAATAAAATAAAAATGAAAAAATCGTTTTATTAATTTTTCCTAATTCGCTAGGCCCGTCCCCCGCCCTGCAACAGATCTTTTGTATGTGCTATCAGGTTCATAAAGATCCATAAAAAGACTAGCAACCAGTTGTAACTCCAAAATCCATGGGGTTTAGAAATAAAATAAAAAATCGTTTTATTTATTTTGGGATAAAGTAGAGTCTTGTTGTCGCGGGCGCTATTTTGAATCCTGAACGCAACGAAGGATTCTAGGTTTGAGTTGACTCCTGAGCGAAGCGAGGGAGTTAAGTTAAGACTTGAATCCTGAGTGCAGTGAGGGATTCAAGCTCGCCCAAGACGAAGACACCCGCGTCTCCGTCGTGGACGAGCATATGGCAGTTGTCCCACCGCCGGCGAGGAAGCGACTAACTGTCGGCTGTTTTCTCGCTCAAGAAACGTACAATAGATATACCTACATTCCGTGTAAACGAAAGAGATGCATATATTAACAGTTGATCGCTGACTGTTCACACTGCCGGCGAGGACTCGCTTCACTGGTTTGTCGCTGAGCGACAAGAGCTATCAAAGATAATACTCGCCTAGCGATACTCGCTCAGCGATGGTCGCTTGGTGGTCAGAGCTCACGCCGAAAGAAACCCTTGTGAGACTAACCGCCCCGAGCGAGTGGTGCGAGTAATCGCCCGTCGCACTCGAAAACTCGCTGATAGCCCAGCGACAAAACTATCGGAACTACACACACGCTGCTCGCTACTCGCCAACTCGTTTTCAGTTGCTAGTTCTACTCGCTAATCGTTCATCGCCGCCGGTGGGACAACTGCCTGCCTATAGGAATAGAAAAAATTGGACGAGTAACGAATGACGTTTTCTGTTTTTTAAATGGCATCTCCTAATTGATCTTGAGAGGTTTGAAAATCAAAGAATATGGTTTACTTACAAACTCTTATTTTGTGCCAAAAATATTAACTTTAAAACATGATTTTTCTCGGAATATCCTGCACTTTTGAGAGATGTCGTCATAGTAAAAATTGATCACCTTGCTAAGACGGTTTGAATGAGATACATTTTAAGTTTGTTGGTCGATGTAAGGCTTGAGGGGACGTTCTGGCAATAAACATTAAAACATGATTTTTCTCGGAATATCCCGCACTTTTGAGAGATGTCGTCATAGTAAAAATTGATCACCTTGCTAAGGCAGTTTGAATGAGATACATTTTAAGTTTGTTGGTCGATGTAAGGGTTGGGGACACGTTCTGGCAATATTAACATTAAAACATGATTTTTCTTGGAATATCCTGCACTTTTGAGAGATGTCGTCATAGCAAAAATTGATCACCTTGCTAAGACGGTTTGAATGAGATACATTTTAAGTTTGTTGGTCGATGTAAGGCTTGAGGGTACGTTCTGGCAATAAACATTAAAACATGATTTTTCTCGAAATATCCCGCACTTTTGAGAGATGTCGTCATAGTAAAAAATGATCACCTTGCTAAGACGGTTTGAATGAGATACATTTTAAGTTTGTTGGTCGATGTAAGGGTTTGGGGGACGTTCTGACAAAATTAACACTAAAACATGATTTTCTCGGAATATCCCGCACTTTTGAGAGATGTCGTCATAGTGAAAATTGATCAGCTTGCTAAGGCGGTTCGAATGAGATACATTTTAAGTCTGTTGGTCAATGTAAGGGTTGGGGGGACGTTGTGACGAAATTAACACTAAAACATGATTTTCTCGGAATATCCCGCACTTTTGAGAGATGTTGTCATAGTAAAAATTGATCAGCTTGCTAAGGCGGTTCAAATGAGATACATTTTAAGTCTGTTTGTCAATGTAAGGGTTGGGGGGATGTTGTGACGAAATTAACACTAAAACATGATTTTCTCGGATTATCCCGCACTTTTGAGAGATGTCGTCATAGTAAAAATTGATCAGCTTGCTAAGGCGGTTCGAATGAGATACATTTTAAGTCTGTTGGTCAATGTAAGGTTGGGGGGACGTTCTGACTCATCGTCCTTTAAGTTCAGTGCATCTCTTTCTTTCTATTTCATTAAGAAAAGAACAGAACATATCGAGGGTATAGTGCTCAAACCCAATATGTACGAAATTCGAAACGGCGAAAAAAATTAAGAAACGGCTAAACGTGGTGACTTTATTGGGTTATTACCTTAAGTAATTATCTTTCTTAAGTGAAAAGATAATTACTTAAGGTAATAACCCAATAAAGTCACCACGTTTAGCCGTTTCTTAATTTTTTTCGCCGTTTCGAATTTCGTACTTATTGGGTTTGAGCACTATACCCTCGATATATGTGGTTAGCTAGCGACCTCTACGAATGATCATATTATTATTCTTGCTTGAGCAACCGGCAGCAAGTTCGTCATGCTCCCTTAGATGTCATTGCTTGCGGTAGCGTCGGGGGTCGGGTTGCCTCCTTCCCTCAAATATGGCGAGGGGGGTAATGGCTGATCTTTGCGTTATGCTCGTGAACGGGTGCTGCTTGTGGTGACTGGTCGTCTTGCTGACCATGGTTTTATTGTTGTTATTAGTAGTAATAACTTGTTTGTTTATTTTACTTCGATGGTCCTAGTTTATCATTTGTGACTTCAAGTGACAGCTATGTAAACAGAACCCAGCATTGCATATATATGTAAGCTGTCACGCCCTTTATACCTGGAGGCTTTTATTTGGTCAGTAAGTTTTTTTTTTGGTTATATTTTTAATTTTTTTTGCTTGAGTACGTATAGTGTTTATTGTATTTGTTGGTATATTGGCGTGGCTAGTTAACCTATGGCAAATAATTTAATTTAAGGTTCTGTGTCCTGTAATGTTAATTACTTTGCATACATAGTATTGTATAAAATTAATTATTTTCTAACTGAACAGACAGCTGTGCTGCTGGGGAGTTTGTTCCGCCACTTCTTCTCCCCAGCGAAAGCACTAGGAAGTGGCGAAGGGCGGGCGTTTTGGGGGACTGTCTTTTGTAATTTTGACGTTCGAAAAGTGCTGATTCTCAGCCTAGTTTGAATAAATGACTTTTGATTTTGATTTGATTTTAGAACATAAATATTAGTTTAGTCCTGTCAAATCAAGATACTCCATAGACAAGTTAGACATGATTAAAAACTTGGCTACTAAAAATACGTCAATTTATGTCAGGCGCTGACTAATTTGACAGGACTAAACTAATATTTATGTTCAGTGCATCTTTTTCTTTCTATTTCATTAAGAAAAGGTCTTAATGAAATAGAAAGAAAAAGATGCACTGAACTTAAATTTAGTTTAGTTTGTGAACAAGGGAATCGGCGCCACTGTCTCATTCACATAAGCGGGGTAGCTGCTGTCACTTATGTCATCTGTCAGTCACGAGGAAGGCGGGAAACAGAGAAAGTGAAGCAGGCTTTATACGATGGCGCTTGGTGTGGTAGTGAGCCAGTGAAGTGATATGTTCAACATAAATACGGAATCAACAGGATTCTACAACAGGCATTACTCTCGCTTCGCAAGGCAAGTTAAAGCTTAAAAACGTGTTGGTTGCTATACTAACTCCAACAGTAATAAAGTACCGTACTAAATACAAATAAACAATACTGTTATACCACAATAATATACATAGATTTAAAGGAACAAGTGACCTTTGGAGCAGTGACACGTGTCTCTTTGTGGCCGGTTCTCGGTAGCGCCACAGAGTAACTAAGCGTTGTGTTTTTGTATTGAATTATGTCAGTATGACAACAGCGGTGAGATAATGCATTGTTTGGTGTTATGTAAACGTTTCTACCGTAATATTGTTGTGTACTCTGTGATAGCCTTTGTTTACGTTATCTAAGTACTCGAAGACGTGGAGTTTGTGAAGTTTGTTAGCTAGAATAGGAGGCTAGGAGCGAATACTGTTGTTTCGTTTGTAAAGAAAAAAAATAACAATAAAGTAAAACTTAATTCATTAATTCTAACTTTTGTTACTAATTACATTTTAAGCCTAACGATTTTTAAATTATCCTCTTAGATAAATATTATCTGCAAACTTAATGACTTCCGGTCATGTAGGTCACCTCATTAGTTACCTGTTTGCACTAATTAAGTTTTTGTAAAACTCCTGATACTCGTAATTAAAGTTCTATAATATTTAGTATGTTTTCGTTTTTCGTTAGTGACCTAAACTGATATGACAGAGAGGTTAAATTGTTTGTTTAAAAGTCTTTAAGAGATAATTTCTGACTTCTCATTGTACGAAAAGCCTATACAATGCGAGTTCAGCTAATACTGGAAATACACTATATGTGGAAATATGTACCTATATAAAATGTATGTACGCGCATAACTTCTGAACGATTGCACCAAATTGGATAATTCTTTTTTTGTTGTGTTCGGTATTGCCAGGACAGTTTGTATGAAAGAAAATTTCGGAAATTCGAAAAAAAATTGCACCCGTGCGAAGCTGTGGCGGGCAGTATGAAATAAACTATTCCATATATTTAGATAAAACACATTATTATTTTGGCTCAATAAAAAACCGCAACAGGTAATTAATCTATTGCGGTTTTCACTACATTCAAAAACGTATTGTTACTAGCTATCAGTCAGTGGTTACGATGAACCTGTATGACTCATACGCTTAACGAAGTAGAATACAAATAATATAAAGCAGGAATTCAGTATATAATGTAGGTTTAATGCACATACATGTAGCGAATGATAAGCAGTGGACCTATTAGCTGCCTGACCGCAAAGCTTGTGTCGAAACATTCGTCACAATTAACTATTGTTTTTATCGTACATTAGCGGACGTTATATATGCAAAACAAAGCTGATGCAGAGATGTTTTAATCTATTGTAAAAGAATATCACTTTTAAAGTTATCAGTATAAAAGTATCTGCACATTACATTTAATATAAAAATAATGTGCTATCTTAAATGTCTAAAGTATATTTGATTCGTATTTTGCTAATTACAAATATATATTATACACTAGGCATCCTAAACTGGTGCAATTTGAGACAACTTTGTAATACATTTTTGCCGTTATTCATAATCCTATTTTATCTCTATTTTAGCTAAAATAGGTTTATAGAACGTTTGTCTTTATCTGTCACGTTGTCATTTCTGTGTGTAAGAAAGAGACAAACCCCATTTTAACTAAAATAGGTTTGATAAGTTTTATGAATAAGGGGGTTTATCTATATAAGCATGAAATAAAACATAATGTTTAAGCAATTAAATAAAAAATCAAACTATTAATACTCTGGCACTAAATAGTTTTGATACGACCTTGGTAGCTCCGATAGTTCGGTAGGTACTTGTTAAGCAGAAGCCCGTGTTGTTAAATATATTTATCTCTCTATCGTAATAATTGTTTCATGAGAGGACTTTGGACTGAGTCTCCTGGCGCCTCGTATTTTGAAAAATACATACACAATGTCAAATCAAATCGTTTATTTGTGATACATGGGTTGCATACAGGTGTTCATTATATAATTATATACTTTAATGTTCATTTTATTATCAGCTACTTTAGCATACAAATGTAATGTTCAAGCTTTTAAAGATTTATTAAATATATTAAATAGCCTCTGCGCTGCCACTGACGATGCCTTGAAAGTGGTGAAGTTTTGGGCCAACAAAGTTTAATTCATCATCATGCCATCGACATGACGAAGAAGCATTACTGAATTACTGATCCATTATTTTACCTGAATTTGAAAACGGAGATGAAACTCGCGCTACGCCGTAGCAAGCGGCTACGACGTAGCAGGGGTGCATTTAGAGATTCGCCGTGCGCATCTTGAGATTTTGCTAATCTTCTAACTAGTCTTACCACAGCATGAGATATCTTCGAAACAAAAGAGAATATCTTAGAGGCATTTTGATTATTTTTGTTCTTTTTTATTACCTACCACGGACGTATACAGTACAACGTAGGTTACAGATATAAGACCCAAAATGTATGTCCATGCGATAATTTCCATGTATTTTAGTTTTTAGAATTATCACTAATACCTGAACACTGAAGAAAATTAATAGTGACGTGTGGTGATTATCAGTCAGGTGATCACCACACGTCATTATTAATTTTCTATCAGTTGATATTGTGGGTCAATACCACCGGCTATCAGAAACGTGATTGATCGTAGTCACGTTCTCAGACAGTGAGACTTAATTTGTGCTGTAACTTTGTAAAAGATAGCAGTAAATAAAAAACGTTAAATCAGTCTAAATCTGCGATTTTATTTCTAGAGACCTCAATCTGAATCAATTTGAAGGATGTTGCTAATCCACTGCTTCATAAGTTCGAAAAAATCGTCTGCTCAGCATCGTCAATAACGCAATGAATGTTGTTGAACTGTCAAAATGAAAGCCATTGCTACTGTTAGTGTGTTACGCAATTACCCCACTGAATAACGTACAGTCGAACGCTATTCCAAATTATTCGGTGTCAAAGTTCTTTTTCTTTCAAAAAGTACCTTTTTTGCTCTTATATTTATGTTGTGTAGGAATCTTATTTATTACACTGTTCGTTTGTAGCTTAGCAAATTTTTTGCAAGAATGCAAGAATATGAAGCATGAGATATGTGACATTGCTTTTTATCTAGTAGTTTATTTTCTTTAATTTCCGTCTAATAATGCACACTCGTAGGTTGACGTGTGGAGCTACTCGTTTTTATATCGCATGCAACATTTAGCATGACTATACAAGAAAATCAAGATAGAGTGAATGTTCTTCAAATTACGCGATTTACCTTCTGTTAAAAATACAATCGAACACCGACAAAATCCTGTCATCGCTCAATAATAGCTAGATTTGAAGTTCGAACGCGAAAAATAACAATGGCGCCCATGCAGATTATAAAATTAAAAAGTAGACTCACGTATATCCCGCTAGAATGTCCATGAGCGTGCTCTTGCCGGCCCCGGACTGTCCCATGATGACGGTCAGCTCACCAGCGTTGAACGTGCCGCATACAGCGTTGAGGATCGTCTTGCGTCCTGGGACATACAGGAAAATGTGTCACCGTACTGAGGACGAATTTTAAAAGGGTCTGATGATTTTTAAATAGGTTTTCCTTAAGGTAAGTATGGGTGCGTTAAGAATACTGGGTTTAAGATTGCAGCTGCAACTTATTGATTCAGCGGAGATAAACCATGCGGTTCGGTAAACCATGAATACTTCTATAACTTGGTTTATTTTAAAAATATGTTTTTTCTCATACAATTTATCGATGCAATATTAGTGTCACGGTGTCAGGAGTATACTGATATTATAAATGGTAAGCAAGACCTTCATTTTAGGTTACTTAAAGCCTTATCAATTAATAAACAAGGTTTTTACCAGTCATTAACTGACTCAGCGTAGAAACAGCCATTTTCATAAGTGGTCATTTTTGCTCAACGAAGTCAGATTTCGGTCGCCCACGTACACTATAGCAAAGAGTTTCGTAGTATACTCCTACGACATCCGCATCCGTGGGAAGACGCAAATAAATCGCAAGAAATATAGTTTTTTGACCACACAATTGGATGTAGGATGAAGTTGAACTGATTATTCTGAAGACCTTCCTATGATTACCTATGGAAGGGTCAAGGGATATCAAAAGCGAGACATCCCGGAGGGAATAATATTACGTAGAGCAACACTCTTACAGTAATCTAAATTGTGTATAAAGCTAATGAGATGTCTTTGGATATGGATTTTACTCTACTGCTCTATCGTTAATGAATTTGAAATCTATGTACCGCGATGTCATTTTCAAAATTCGATGGAATTGGTTAACGTTGAAAAATTTTACTTAATTTTTTAATGTAGTATTGACAACTCTCTGTCATTGTAAGAATACACGAGTCTTTAGTCAACTGGACCCACTCGAACTGGACCCGCGAGTTCAGTCGATATGACACAGGATAATCCTAGTACAGGTATCAAAATTTGTAATACCTACATTATTTCTAAGATTTACGAGTATATTGTATTTTACCAATTTTTATTAAGTATTGAATAAATATTTATTAATTGTTTGTCAATTGGACCCTAAATTATGACCGACAGCCTGACTTGCTGCCGGAGCGTTTTTAGATAATAGAACTATTGACTGACCTCTGACGCTGATTAAATTTAAATTAAATATATATTTAAGTACCTTTTACATCGACCGATACAAAGTATTATATTAAGATAGTGCTACATGCCACTACAAACTTATCATATTGTATTTAGAAGACAATAAACAAAACGAAACTTCGGTCAGTAAATATGTCGTTACATCAAATATTATTGGTACCTATTTAACCAGAAAGGGCACAACCTTGTGCCGGTTTGCACTTAGGTATGTGAAATCTAAACTGGCCGACTTTTAGGAACTAAAAAAAACCGAGTGTGCTTATGACCACACGACTGAAGTGAAACTTCAAACGTATTTGGCTATGAGAGGAAAAGAGAAAGAAAATGTGCGCGCGCACTGCTGTCTCTTGCTTATATCCCCCACTCAACTCCCGTTCGCCTCGCCCGATCACACTTTTCGTAACGCTTACGTCACCCGTTCGCCAGCTTACTCCCCAAGTCAAGCGTGCGTAAAGAAGTTTCACTTCAAAAATATGTAATTGCACAATTGCATTCCTATAATTGCAAGTTGTAAACTGTTCATTGACAGGGATGCTGTATACACGGGAGATGCAGCGGTGGCCCAGTGGTGTCGGCCGTTGACTTGTAGGTTGTGGGTTCCAGGCAGGCGCTTTACTTTGTGTAACTGATTTCATCATTACTGCTCTCAAAACGGTGAAGGAAAGATGGTGAGAAAACCGGTATGTTCTGGAGCCAAAAATTGGAAGTCATGTGACATCTACCATCCCGCACTGGGCCCGCGTGGTAGATTACAGCCCACTCCCTCTTGAAAAGAGGTGGCCTTTGTCCCAGCAGTGGGAACATTTTAGGCTGATTATGCTTATGTTTATACACAGTATGACAGTTAAAGGAAGGGAGATAATTTAAGGGACTGCAGCTCATGAAAACGAAAAGCTTTTATTATGGGATGACTCTGAAATATGAAAAAAAAAACCAATAAGCTGTGCGATACAAAAGTGTAATACTCACACGATTAAAATGTACACAGGTAAAGTCAATGTGATGCCAATGCGTAGGTACGCAAGAAATGCTGTGGAAATACATATTACTTTAAATATATGTACCGCACTTAACTTTTACTATGGAGGGGCTTCATGTGCCTCGATCAGGTTAAGCTACGCTTGCCGCGGTTGGTCCGTGGATGGGAGACCATCTTTACATACTAAGACCCCTCCGTGCCTCGGAAAGCACGTTAAGCCGTTGGTCCCGGCTATCATTCGTGGATTTTTGGCAGTCGTTACGGGTATTCAGAAGCCCGAAAGTCTGACAACCAGTTTTACTATGTGGTGTCGTATTACCCAGTAACTGGGTTGTGGAGGTCAGATAGGCAGTCGCTCCATGTAAAATACTTGTATTCAGCTGCATCCGGTTAGACTGAAAGCCGACCCCAACAAAGTTGGGAAAAGGCTAGGCAGATGATGACTTAACTTTTACTATAGTTTCGAAATGTTTTATGAACGTAAACGAGGCAAAAGGAGTAAGGATCGTAGCAGGTGGCGTTCTGTACTTTCTACCCGCTTCCATTGGAAGATGGCGTGAGTTTATGTATGTATAGTTTCGAATTGTTATCTATATTCTCCTAATACGATAATGCATACTGTCTCGAATGGAACGATGACTTACTTATTCTATCAAAAGATAAAGGAAACGCTTGTTCCAATAAAGGACGTTGACAATTATGCATTATTATATGCCTACGTATATCGTGAACAGTTTCGACCAGAATACTCTGGATTTTTTGGAACGAGAAGAATCATTTTGGCGAGGATTTATTAAAGTCTAGACTACTGATTGCATGTCTTCCTAGACAGCTGCTGGAAATAACTCGTACTGGTTCATGCACCAGGGGATGAATTAACATAGCGGCAGACTATGAGAAGACCTCACACGAGATAAACGGTTCCATAGAGGTACGGCAACGTATAACATATTTACTGTTAGTTACTATTAATATTTATTATGTATTGACGAATTAAGTGACTTTAAAACTGCAGACTGTCCAGTTAGGTAGGTCCAACTTCGAGAAAGAGGTCAATCGTCGAATCCGACTCGGCTGGGCAGCATTCGGGAAGCTACGCAATATCTTCTCGTCCCACATACCGCAGTGTCTCAAGACGAAAGTCTTTGACCAGTGCGTGTTGCCAGTGATGACATATGGCACTGAAACGTGGTCGCTCACAATGGGCCTTATTAGAAGGCTGAAAGTCACCCAAAGGGCAATGGAGAGGGCTATGCTTGGAGTTTCCCTGCGGGATCGAATCAGAAATGAAGAGATCCGCAGGAGAACCAAGGTAACCGACATAGCCCGAAGAATTGCCAAACTTAAGTGGCAGTGGGCAGGGCACATTGCTCGCGGAACAGATGGCCGATGGGGCCGAAAGGTTCTGGAGTGGCGACCGCGCACCGGAAGGCGTAGCGTTGGAAGGCCTCCCACAAGGTGGACCGACGACCTTGTGAAGGCCGCAGGAACTCGTTGGATGCGAGAAGCACAAAACCGGTCGAAGTGGAGGTGCTTGGGGGAGGCCTATGTCCAGCAGTGGACGTCTTTCGGCTGAAATGATGATGATGATGATGATGAAAACTGCAGACAAGTATTTTAGTAGAAACACTCAGATTGAATTCAAGTGCTACTTTTAACCAAGTAAGTGGGTATTATATGAATGTCGGCGTTCTTGACTCGTATCTGGCACTTACAATAATAGTTAAATGATAAAATATAATCAAGGGTTATTATAAGTGAATTCCTAAAATAAAACTGAATGTAAACAAACAATGCGATGACGATAGTAGGATAGCAACTTGAGTTAAAATTGAGTTATACTTTATAGAATTAATTAGCTTAAGTTATTTGGTTAATTTTACAAAATGTAAAGGAGTTTTAGCACATTTAAGTAACATTTCTTAAGAGGGTTTTGGTTTATTTAAGGACCATGAATCTTTGTGTCATATCTGTATTTAGTAATACAGGGTGTCCCAAAAGTCGACGTCAAGCCGAAATCAGCCAAGTCATAGTTATTAGAAAAATATAGATAAAATCTAACTTGTGTATTTTTAAAATTATTGGCATTTATAAAAAATCGAGAGTTTTTTCACTTCTGTTGCTACAAATCTTAATTTTATTTTTTTTTTGTTGTGGGAGCCTGAATAATGTTTCTGTAAACTCTTGCCTAAAATGTAAAGTACTAATGTACAGCTCCAGCTTTCACGGAAGACCTATAATACGTAGAGGGACACTTAAACAAATAAAAAAATTTAACCTTTTAACCGCTTACGTCGGATTAATCCGACAAATATTTTCGTGTCCATTCCGCCAGGGTCGTATATATACGACCAAATAACACAGCTCGTTTAATCTGTATTATTATTACATCATCACAACTCGTTTCATCGGTATTTATTTCCCGTTTTTTTTTTTCGGGCGCTGGGGGCACGAAAACTCATATAAAGTCGGGCGGTTAAAAGGTTAAGTAATATGGTACCACGTTCCCGAAATATTTGGAGGTTATTGTTTATTTAGTGCATATTAATTGGAGTTTGAACTTTTTTTACAATAATTAGGTAGGTAGTAGGTACTGCACTGAATAAAGGACCATAATAATGTGAATTGAATGAGTGAAATCATTGAACCGTTTTTGGATAATGACGTTTTGTTTTTCTTATCTTTTTGTGTATAATTCATGCTCGATTGTCAGAATTTTTATTATAAACTTACATCTCCAAAGTCTCATTTATTTACAAGTAGGTATCTAATCTTGATGGCAGAGCGATTGTCATTGTATCGTTATCTTTATAAACGAAGATACTACATAATTATGTAACTGCATTTAATGTGTTGCTGATTTAAACAAACCTGTTTCTAAAAACTTTGTATTTATTATTTATTTATTTATATAAACTTTTCGTATACAAAAAAGGTACAAAGGCGGACTTGAAGAGATTAGATGGTTGGTACTTTGGTGGTTTGTATTTCGTTTCGTGTTAGTTTTGTGTTTACACCAGAATTTTTTATGTATCTCCTATACATGTGGACGTCAGTGGTAAAACTTTGACCTTAAGCTGGCCTAGCGTATTACTGAACTGATACTGGTTTTGTTAGCTTTGTTTTGTATACTACATAATCAGCCTATAATGTTCCCACTGCTGGGATACAGGCCTCCTCTCTTAGAGAGGGAGTGGGCCGAATCTACCACGCGGGCCCAGTGCGGGTTGGTAGATGTCACATGTCTTCGAATTTTTGGTTCTAGAACATGTCGGTTTCCTGACGATGTTTTTCTTCACCTTTTTAAGAGCAGTGGTGATGAAATTATTTGCTCAAAGTTAAGCGCCTGTCTGGGTCCGGACCGAACCCACGACCTACGACTCGTAAGTCAAGGGCGCTACCATTGGGCCACCACTGCTTTCCAGTATACAGACGCTAGCACATTAAGCAACTACAATCTCTCAAATTTCTTTAATAGGTTTTCAACTTTATCACTAAAGCATAAGGTTCAAAGTTGATTGGGAAAATTTTATAGTTTGGGGTAGCTTGGTGTGCTGGCGTCTATACTACGTATGATTGCAAGCCGATAATGAGATTCAAAATGAAGTCTTGGAAGTCTAGTAAACCTAGAAGGAAGCTAACTTGTATGGAAACAGGCTCTTATGTAAATAAGTATGTATTAGCAATTATGGACACGGAAACGTAACTACTTGGAGCGGAAGGTATTCTACCTGTTTAAGGTAAATGTGACATTACTAAATTGTTTGTTGTCAGTCATTGTTTATGTTAAATGATATCTAGTCATGGTCATTTATTGGTTAGGGATTTTATTTTGATACCAATCAACTTTCTTCAAAATATGAATTAATCGCAATGTATTTGCCACCGTCAGCATTATTTGTGGATATTATCAGAATTTTAAAATTCATTGATTGATTTCGATATCAGTAATTATTGCTGCAGGTAGGTGCTTATTTTTAAAGAATTTGTTACAATAAAATTTAATAACTAATTACCTAAGGTAAACGAATCTCAGAAGTTTGACCTTCAGACAGAACATGCACGCCTTAATAGTTTCATGTAATGAGAATTGTAGGGGATCTTCAATGAAAACACGTTGACCGAGGAATACTTACTTCTTTATTGGGGATGTTGATAGTTCACAAGATGGCCGCTGACTGACTGACAGCCTCACAATGGTGCTTATTTTATATCCTACTGGCTACTTACAAATAGACATGTGCTGCCCTCTGGTGGTCACGCCCCCACGGCGTAGTTTACTTAATTGACCAATCAGAGAGCAGCACGAAAAATAAACAGTTACTGTCTATCATCAAAACGTTACCGTAACGAGGCCCGTTTCACTATTTTCTTATTTACTTTTGGCACCTCGTTACGGCAACTCACATTACATAACTTATTATGTACATATTCTTATAAGTTATAAATTATACAAACAAACAATCTTATCAGCTAGACATTGACACCAATTGGACACATATAGCTCTTATACGAATTACTCTACTAAGATATAAACACAGGACACTTTATAACGTTCTAATAAGTTAGTCTACTTACGTTTGTCACTGCTACACTTTTTATAACTATTTACAACACTGAGTAATTGTTCTAAGTCTTTTTGTTACACTTTTATCACTGTTTATCACTGTCCATTCACAACACTTGACGGAGCTTCGCAGACGGCGTCGCCAACAGTCTCCCCCTCGGTGCGTTGCACCTCATCTCGCAGGGGTGACGCCGCTGGTACTATCACGACCAGCCGGGATGCTGGCCTGCGCAGTACGCCCGCCGAGGTGCGGACGTCGACGATCCGAGTTCTTCCATCTGGCCCGGGGTAGGTAGCGCTGATCTCGCCGCGTGGCCACGAGCAGCGTGGCAGGGTGTGGTCCACCAGCAGGACGAGGTCGCCGACGGTGGGATCCCGATAGTGGGGACCCTGGAAGTAACGGGGCGAGAGCGTAGGGAGGTACTCTCGCACCCATCTGGCCCAGAAGTGGTCGGCCAGGCGCTGGGATGTCCTCCACGATGGAGAACCGATGAGCTCGGTGTCGTCGAATGAGCCGAACATATGGGCTCCGCTGGACCTCCCAAGAAGGAAGTGGTTGGGGGTCAATGCTTCTTCTTCGTTGGGGTCAATGTCCACGGCGAATAGTGGCCGTGAATTGACCACATGCTCTGCCTCTAGCAGCAGAGTGTGTAAGACCTCTTCTTTCGGTCTTCTTTCATGGAGCGTTGCTGCTAGTGCGGTCTTCACGGTGCGCACCAGTCGTTCCCAAGAGCCGCCCATGTTTGGGGCTCCCGGGGGAATGAACCTCCACACTATGCCGATCTCGTTGGTGGCCGCTTGAATGGCCTCTTGAAGCTCGCGACTTGCACCTATGAAGTTGGTGCCATTGTCGCTCATGATGACTCGGGGGGTGCCTCTTCTGGCGATCATTCGCCTCAGTGCCAATATCATGGAGTCGGTCGTTAATGATGCGGCCAACTCCAGATGTACAGCGCGCGTCGTCATGCACGTAAATAGGGCGCCCCATCTCTTCTCGACGCGTCGTCCCACGGTGACCAGCAGTGGGCCGAAGTAGTCCACGCCCACGCATGTGAAGGAAGGGCTTGTTTTCGACAACCTTTCTTGAGGTAGGTCGCCCTGCGGTGCTAGTTGCGGTGCTTTCTTCCTTAACTTGCACCACCCGCAGTCTCTTGCCGTCGCTTTGACGATGTTTCTTAGTCCTGGAATCCAGTATCGCTGCCGCAGCTCGTTCATAACTGTTTGATGGTTTCCGTGATTCAGGCGCTCGTGTACGTGTTGCACTAGTAGTCGAGTGATTCTGTGGCGTCCGTCCAACACGATGGGACTTTTGTAGGCGGCCGTTAGGTACTTGGCCGCGCCTACGCGGGTCGACAACCTCAGCATGCCGTCTTCAAACTTGATGGCGAAGTTCTTGAGCTTGTGGGCTTGGTCGCTCTGTTTCTTCACGGCGGCCAGCTCTTCTGGATAACTATCTTCTTGGACTCGTTGAATTAAGAGTCGCTCGGCCTTTTCCACGTACAATGCGGACTTTTGTCGAAGGTTCAATTCTTCGTTTCTTTTCTTCCTGACGAGCGGCTCCTTATCTTTCTTCTGTGCCTTCTTCCAGGCGGGGTCACCTTCTTTTCTGGTGATTCTTCTGGTGCTGAGTGTCTTGTGGGCGATGCTTCGTTTGAAGGCGTCCACAACTTGTAGGAACCTTGCCGTCGCGTGTAGCAGCCTAGTCCAACGTGAGAACCTCCCCGGCTCTGGAACGATGACGGGCGCGACTCTCCTCACGCTCAGCGTGACGGCGTTCGGCTTCTCTTCTCCGGTGTTCTTGAGGGGTTCTTTATCTTCCTGTGGCCACTCTTCTGGGTTCTTGTAGAGGAATGACGGCCCCGTGAACCACCGGTGTTCTTTACTGAAGTCCTTGGGTGCGTCTCGCGTGGCGTCGTCCGCGACGTTATGCTTGGTAGGTACCCATCGCCACTCTTTATGTCTGGACAACTCTTCTATCTCGGCGAGTCGATGCGCGACGAATGGCTTGTATCTTCTGGGGTCGGACTTGATCCATGCTAACGCCGTCCTTGAGTCTGACCAGAAGTATCTTCTTGTGACGTGCAGGTCCATTTCTTGTTGCGCGTTCGTGGCGAGACGGCCACCCAGGAGACAGGCTTGCAGCTCGAGTCTGGGGATCGAAGTGGGCTTCAATGGTGTCACTCTTGCTTTTGCTGCCAGGAGTTTCACTTCCACTTGACCGTCGGGACGTTGCGTGCGCCAATACACCGCGCACGCGTACGCCTTTTCACTAGCGTCGCAGAACGTGTGGAGCTCTCCTTCGTCGTTGTTTCTTGTTAGACAGCGCGGGATACCCAGGTTCACTAATTTCTTGAGGTCTTGTAGCCATCTGGACCATTCTTCTTCTCTTGCAGGTGGTACTTTCTCGTCCCATTCCACGCCGCTTCTCCAGAGGTTTTGCAGCATGATCTTGCCTTGGATTGTGATGGGTGCGGCCAGACCGAGCGGATCGAATACGGTCATGACCGCGCTCGTCGCTTCCCTCTTCGTGGGAGCGCGCCTGCCGTCGATGGTTTCTTCTGGAGTGTTTCTTAGCGTCAGCGTGAAGTGTAGGCTGTCTTCTTTCACGTTCCAGTTCAGCCCGAGGGTCTTCTCCACCTGGTCCTTTTGCTCACCCAGTCGAATTGTGTCTGTGGTATCACCGGATAGGAGTCCTTCTGTAACTTCTGGATGGTTGCTCGCCCAGCCTCGTAGGACGAATCCTCCTTTCTTGTGTACCGAGTCGACTTCACTGGCGATTCTTTTTGCTGTCGCCACGTCTGGGTAGCTCGCCAAGTAGTCATCCATGTAATGGTTGCGTGTGATTGCTCTTGCCGCCTCTGGATGTTGTTTCTCGAACTCGCTGGCGTTCTTGTTTTTGACGTATATCGCTGTACACGGAGATGACGCTGCCCCGAATATTAACGACGTCATCCTGTATTCCTTGTCTTGCCACAGGAATCGAAGACTGTCTCTGTCTTCCTCGTTGATTTTTACACGCAGAAACATTTCCTTAATGTCTGCCACCACCGCTACTGCACTTTGACGAAACCGTAGCAACACTCCGAATAATGATTGCAGCAGGTCGGGTCCGGCTAGTAGCGCGTCGTTGAGTGATTTTCCATTCGACTTAGCCGCGGCGTCGAAAACCAATCTCATTTTCTTCTTCTGTGGGTGGACGACTGCGAAGTGTGGCAAGTACCAAGTTCTTGCGGAGGTGGGCTCTTCTCTGGCTTCCTCTGCATACTCGCTGACGATCAAGTTGTTGATCTGTTCTTCGTATTTCTTCTGAAATTCTTCATCTTTAGCGAATCTCTTTTGTATTCCTTTCAGGCGTCGCGTAGCCGCTATCTTACTTTCCGGCAGTTGCTCGTCTTCGGTTTTCCAGATGAGCCCGGTGCTGAATCTCCCGTCGGTCAATCTCTTCGTGGTGGCGTCCAGGACTTGTAGCGCTCGTTGGTCTATGTCGTTCGTCGGCTTCTTGTTGGCGATTCCCAGCGCTTCGATGTCGAAGTGATCCCTTATGAGCTTCTCTAGGTGATCGTCTTTGGCGCCTCGTTGTGCGACGAGATGATTCACGATTCTGACAGGAGTGTTGCTGCTGAACCGCGCCCCGTGTAGCACCCAACCCAGCTGCGTTCTTGAGGCGACTGGCTTGCTGCGGTGACCATGCTTGACTTCTTGCGAGACGATTAAACTCCAGTTATCTTGACCGATGAGTACTGTCGGCTTGGCATTGGGGTACTTCAGCTGGTCCTGTATCTCTTCTAGATGTTCGCAGCCTTCCAGGTCCTTTTCGTTGATCTCTTGAGGCGACAGGTGCAGGCTCTTCACAGTGTACCCGGTTAACTTCTCGACGTTACGACCGAACATACCGCGAATCTTGATGTCAATCTTCTTAGATTTTTGATCCATACGGTGGCCGCCTATGCCTTCTATTCGCAGCTCGTGTTCTGGTCCCTGTGCCCCGATTTGTTCGATGACGGAGTCTTCAATCAATGTGACCGTAGAGCCTTCGTCCATGAGAGCGTAGACGCAGGCGTTTCCCTCTGGCCCCATCAATTCCACAGGAATAATCTTCAAATAGGCTCTTGACACTGTGTTCGCTGCGTTGACTGCGGAGCTTATCTGAGCAGGCGTTTCTTGCGGCTGCGGCTTCGCTGTTTCTTCGTAGTGCAGCATCGTATGATGACCCTTCTTGCATTCGCCGCACGGCTTTGCTTTGCAGTTGAAGCCTCGATGTCCTCCTTTTAGACACTTGTAACACACGCCGGCTTTCTTTACTTGTTCCCATTTTTCTTTGACCGACGCGTCGTTGAACGTTTTGCACTTTTGTAGAGCGTGTTCGCGTTTGCACAGCGGGCAGGTACTCTTCTCACGTCCCTTCTTGCTATCTTCTTTGCAGGAACACACCGTGGCCGTCTTCGTCTTGCATTCGCATTCGCTTTCAGAGTCGTCTTCAGATGTGTAGCCTTCTTGTTTCTTTGCAGCTCGAGTGGTGTGTACGCCGCGAGAGCCCCCGGTCCGCGTTCGGAACTTCGTGCCTTCTTTCTTCACTCTGGATCCTGCATACTCGTACATCTCGAATTGATCCACCATGTTGTTGAAGAAATGCATGAGGCTCAGGAGTATGGGCTCATCTTCGTCTTCTTTCTTCGCTCGGTACTCGTACCACTTGAAACGCACCAATGTACACATCTTCTCTATGATTCTGTTTGAGATGTCGCTGGAATGCAGGTAACTTTGTCTCTTCATTAGACTCACGACACTGACGGTGTTGGCCACTGCCCCGGCGTAGCGCACCAACTCTCTTGCGTCTTCTGACATGGGGGGTAGCTTCTCTATGTTTTCTATCTCGCTTCTGATGAGATAAGTCGGGCGTCCGAAGCGGCGTTCCAATGCTGTCACAACTTCTTGTGGGTTAGTTTGCGTGAACAATAGCGATTTCACGGCTTCTTTTGCTTTGCCCTTGATGGCTCTTCTTAATCTTCCCATGTTCTCTATGTCTGAGAAGAGCGCACTGGTATCTTCGTACGTTGCTTTGAAGGCCATCCAGTCGCAGGCGTCGCCTTCAAACTGATGTAACTCGCTGACATACTTCGGCGCGTGTTGCACGAACGATGACGGCTTATTCTCTGACGCGGACTTGACTGCTTGAAGAATTGCTTCGGCCAGCTGGTTGGTGGGACTCGGTGCGGCGATCGCTGTCTCCGGGGCGGGCGGCTTGCTTGACTGCTCCCCCTCGTTGCGCTCCACACTCTTCGTCGTCGACACCCATGCCGCAGTCGCTTCAGCTGCGGCGGCTTCGACTTTAGCTTCTTCTTCATCTTCCGGTTCACTCAGGTCCGTGTCATCCTCTGCGCGTGCCAGTTCCAACTTGGTGCTAGCGAGTTTGGTCTTGATTTTTATTTCTTCTAGCCGCAGCTTTTCGAGCTCCAAGCGTGCTTCTAACTCCTTTTTCTTATTGGAATTCTTCTTAGAAACCGACTTGGGCTTTCTTCGTTTCTCCACCATGGTGGCGTCAGCGTCCTCGACCATGGTTGTGTCTTCGGTCGTCGTGGCGCTGTCGGTCACTGTCTCCGACGTGGCCCCCGACGTAGTTTCTGTCGCCGTTGTATCGCCGCCGCTGGTTTCTTCCTCCGTTGTTGACTTCGTGCTGTTTGCTTTACGGCTTCGCGTCATCATTCCTAGCTTCGAGAAGTATCTTCTTATATCTTCCCAGCAATTCCCGACGAATCTTCAATAGGCAATCTTCCTGCTTCCAAGTCGCGACACCCTTAAGGTACTTTTTCTTCTTAGCGCAAGTAGTGGCGGGCCCGCTACTTCAGTTGACGCAGAGTGCCTTCTATGTCGCGCTCGAGCGTAGATTCGACACGGGTTCCGAAGAAATGACGTACGCAGCGATGCTTCTTGGTCGTGTGTGGTCGTGGTCCGTAATGCGAGCTAACGAGTGTGGCTGTTTTGAACGTTTTGACTTTCTGTTAGAAATGATACGTTTTGACGACCCTTAACGTTTTGACGACGCTCTGTTACGTTTTTGACAACTCTGATAAAGAACAGACCACACGTATCGCGAAACTGCTACCTAACTGTAGACCACACGCTTCGACCAGACTTGCAGCACTATTCTTGAGGATTCAGCGGCAGGATTCTTCTTAATTAGCGACGTATATCTTCTGGTTTCATTCTTGAATCCGGCTCTCGAAGGACCATAATGTAGGGGATCTTCAATGAAAACACGTTGACCGAGGAATACTTACTTCTTTATTGGGGATGTTGATAGTTCACAAGATGGCCGCTGACTGACTGACAGCCTCACAATGGTGCTTATTTTATATCCTACTGGCTACTTACAAATAGACATGTGCTGCCCTCTGGTGGTCACGCCCCCACGGCGTAGTTTACTTAATTGACCAATCAGAGAGCAGCACGAAAAATAAACAGTTACTGTCTATCATCAAAACGTTACCGTAACGAGGCCCGTTTCACTATTTTCTTATTTACTTTTGGCACCTCGTTACGGCAACTCACATTACATAACTTATTATGTACATATTCTTATAAGTTATAAATTATACAAACAAACAATCTTATCAGCTAGACATTGACACCAATTGGACACATATAGCTCTTATACGAATTACTCTACTAAGATATAAACACAGGACACTTTATAACGTTCTAATAAGTTAGTCTACTTACGTTTGTCACTGCTACACTTTTTATAACTATTTACAACACTGAGTAATTGTTCTAAGTCTTTTTGTTACACTTTTATTACTGTTTATCACTGTCCATTCACAACACTTGACGGAGCTTCGCAGACGGCGTCGCCAACAAGAATCTTAAACACAATGATGTATTGCTAAACGATTTAGATTGAAACCATAAAATGTAATGAGACATTTGAGATTTAAGATCATTATTTATTTCTCACCACAATATAATATAAGTACAGACACCAGCACATCAAGCTACTACAATCTGTCAAATTTCTTTAATAGATTTTCAACTTTATTGCTAAAGTACCTATAAGGTTCAATGTTGATTGGGAAAATTTGACAGTTTCGGGTAGCTTGATGTGCTGGCGTCTGTACATCATAATAGTTTAAATTATATTGTGGGAGACTGGTGCCTAAGCTAAGCGTAAGGAATGTATTTCAGCACACCAGATCTCCACCCTTCAGATTTCAGAAACAGTTACATTCAAATCGGATTATAAACTCGTACACAAATGCGGTAAGTTATAAAACCAAAAAGAAAAATACAGATTAGGT
Source organism: Amphipoea lucens (assembly GCA_947508005.1). Taxonomy (NCBI): domain Eukaryota; kingdom Metazoa; phylum Arthropoda; class Insecta; order Lepidoptera; family Noctuidae; genus Amphipoea; species Amphipoea lucens. Next base: position 9,578,130 of record OX382364.1, on the reverse strand, counting down.
ACACTACTGATTATTAATTATTCTAGGATTAGTAATTTATGTGTTGAGTCTCGTAAGGGCTTCGTTCAAGATAAGTTGTTGCTTTACCTTGGTTGGTACTTGCTTACAATATGCTTGGATTACCAATAAGAATGCAATTCACTACGACTGTCCTTTGTGGCTAGGCTACAGTTTAGGGATATACAGTGACCTCCAAAAGTTAGTTAACATTTTTCCACTCCAGCTGTGATGCCACATTATGATTTACAATAAAACATAATCATGTTATCCTGAGGGAGTACTTCATTATCATTAACTAGCTTCAGCCCGCTACTTTGTTCGCGTGAAACTTCTTGTTTCCCCCGAGCCACCCCGTCGTATTGCATCACCCGCCCGCGCTATCACTTAACGTTCTTTTTGACTTTTTTTCTTTTTGCTCGGCTCCTAAAGGTCATAGCGTAATGTTAAATAGCCTATAGCCTTCCTCAAGAATTGGGCTATCAAATGCAAGAAGAATTTTTCAAATCCGACTGGTAGTTCCAGAGATTACCCCCTACATACAAACTTACAAACAAAGGGGTTTGAAGATTTTTGTATGGAGGGTGGCCCTAAGGTCGGCCGCCATTTTGATTTTTTTTCAGAATCGCGGTGCACAACAAAAGTTATATATTTAGATAGAGGACACGTATACAAACAAAAAATGTAATATAACATAATATCTTAAAGCGTCAGGTTTCGGAGTTATTCACCGAAATATAAGTCGAAAACAACAAGGATTTTTTTGTTTTTTTCCCCTACAGGTAACCATATTGAACTATTGAGGTAATAGAAACGTTATAAAACCTTTATGGAGAAGAAACAAATGAAGAATAGATATTTTTTTAATAAATAATTAAACACGGCAATTTATTGATCCTTTTTTTAATCCCAGAGACTAATCTGACATTTTAGTCTTTTATGCTTTCGTTTTTTTTTAGTATAGAAGTTTGACATTACACTTGTCAGATTAGTCTCTGGGATTAAAAAAAACGAACTATAAATTGCCGTGTTTAATTATTTATTTAATAAATGTCTATTCTTCATTTGTTTCTTCTCCATAAAGGTTTCATAACGTTTCTATTACCTCAATAGTTCAATATGCTTACCTGGGAGGAAAAAAAAACAAAAAAATCTTAGTAGTTTTTGACTTATATTTCGGTGAATAACTCCGAAACCTGACGCTTTAGGGTATTATGTTAATTACATTTTTTGTTTGTATAAGTGTCCTCTATCTAAATATATAACTTTTGTTGTGCACCGCGATTTTGAAAAAAAATCAAAATGGCGGCTGATTTTAGGGCCAAAACCTTCAAACCCCTTTACCTCTTTATAATATTAGTATAGATGATACATACATAGGTTGAGTTAGTCCATAAAAACGTTATAGTGTACAGTTCAAACATTTAGAACTAGAAATTTAAATCATAATGTGGTGTCTCACAGCTGAAGTGGAAAAAATGTCAACTAACTTTTGAAGGCCACAGGCCACGTAGAGTATTATTCTTGTACAGAATTTGCAACATAAACGATAAATATATTTTTAAACCAAATATCAAAACTGTATTTCGAACTCTGTATGTTTTTGGATAAATAAAGATTTTTAATATTATAATACAAACTCAAAACTAAAATAACAAATATTTCAGTTGCGGCTTAGCATTATGCCATAACTCATAAGGTTCTAAGGATTTCAATAATACGTTTATTATCCTTTAATATTTATATATGGTAGGTGTGTTTATTTACGTGACACGTGTGAGCCCACACAAGGCTAAAAGAATAGTTCAGTCACTAAAATAGAATAGAATACTCCACGAAACTAAACTAAAGAAACACACTAAAACTCACCCCCACACACACGAAACATACACTCACTATACGAAAGTAAAGGATTTCGGTCAAGTGGTACGGTCGGGCTCGGATACAAAAATAATATTTATGAGTGTTGAAGTACGATCGATTTGTTTTGTTAAACTCCAACAATAATTCCACCGACTTCATACCGAGAAAACGTGACATAGCAAGTTATTAGCCTTCCAAATGTACGAGACAGCTACGTTCCGCTACTGAAACTATGCAAATACTAACAATGCAATATAACTATGTTAATTTATTTGTAGCAGACGTGACAGACTACTTTTACTAGGTGTCACTTATAAAATAAGCGCAGTTTTCGTAACGCAGCGTAGCGCGTACCAGACTCTCTCCTCTCGATTAGAATACTTGACATTAGATACCAATGGTGACTTGAACGATTCGTTATGGGTTATATTAACTAGCCGTCATTTGCGAATTTTTTCTTTTATTTTACTTATATTAAGTAATATAATAAGTTAGAGAGCACTGGTGGCCCAGTGATAACGACTGCAACTTACGGTCGTAGGTTTGAACTCAGACAGGCGCTTTACTTTGTGTAAATGATTTCATCACCACTGCTCTCAAAACGGTGAAGGAAAACATCGTGAGGAAACCGGCATGTCCTAGAACCAAAAATTCGAAGACATGTGACATCTACCGATCCGCACTGGGCCCGCGTGGTAGATTACGGCCCATTCCCTCTTACCGAGAGGAGGCCTGCGTCCCAGCAGTGGGAACATTATACGCTGATTATATTATTTATTATTAAGTAATATTTGTAATATTTTAAGTAAATAGAAAATAATTTAAAAACATAAGAACTTCCCAAATAATGGCTAGTTGAAATGGTTATAGGTTACCATAATAATTATAGATATTTCTATCTATGCACCCCTATGCATTTATCGTTATCGTGCCGTATACTATTATGTACTTAGACAATAGAGAATTCAAGTGCAATGAGTGTATCCGTCAATGAGTACAGAACAATACGTTTAGTAGGTATGCTAAACAATTGGCTAAAGGTTGTTTATAAAACCTAATGATCAATAATGTTACTTGTTTCTTCAGTACCGACTAGACATTACCTACATAATTACCAGCGGGGCAATTGCGTAACACATTATCAATCGGAATCGGTTTAATTTTGACAGTTCAACGACATTCATTGCGTTATTTACGTGTTGAGCAGACAAATTTTTCGAACTTATGAAGCAATGGATTAGCAATTTGCTTCAAAATGATTCTGATTCCGATTGAAAAAGTTTTTTTTTTTTAAGAGTACAAAATAATATTCTGCGAAAATTGTTACATCGATGCTTTGATAATAAGCATCGTTGTATAGACATCGATGTAGCAATTTTCGCAGAATAGTATTTCGTACTCGTGTGATCCCAGCAAGTGAGCTCTCCTGACTGACGAGAACACTAGTTCTAAGAGCCAAATTCAACAGCCTCTTTTGCTGGCTGCTGCAGTAATGCACTAATAGTATCAACTTCAAACAGCTTTTGTTAGGAGTTCATTTTTTTAGCCGGGTGGAATATCTTTTTGTTAATTCAAAATATTTGGCTGCTATCTCAACTTGGTTTATTGTTTATATCCGGAACCGATACAATGTGGTCACTGTTTCGCGTACAAAAAAGTATTCTATTGTTTAATTTAATTTAAACAACAAAGCTTTTGATATTTTTCTTTTGAACCACAGCTTTTCTTTTGAACAGATTCTGTGGCCATTATATAATAAAACCAGAGAGACGTCCGTACAGACCAAAGACTTATAGATTGCAAAGTTTTTCAGATTACAGGCAGACTGAGATTAATATTACAAAAAAAAGATCACAACTATATGAACTCTTTGTGAAGAACAGGAAGCCTCTAACAAGCACCGGAAATATCTCATAAAGAAAAATTTGGCTCGGGTATCACGCGATTACTTTTGGGCGCTTTGCAACACATTGCTACGTCAGTTTTCAATTGGTAATTGTTAGAAGAATCTAAGAATTTCAGTGTGACCTGCCCAACAGTGGGACGGCTGCTGATCGGTCTTGTACTTATAGTATAGTTAACTAAACTGTGAACCGCAAGAGTAAACCATATCGATATCCATTTAAAACTCATTTTCGTATACATGTTCTACTTAAAATATATGCAAAATATTAATAAACTAGCGCCAAATTCACTCGGCTTATCGTCTCTTGAATTTTGTTATGGTTCTCAAACTTTTATCTACTATCCTACTTACATGTTTGTCAAATTTGATTATATTTTATATCTGAGTCATTCGGCCATTTTGAACTGAACTCTGCGTTATTCGTTCATCGGCCTTATCACAGGCCTTGCGGATATCTATAGGTATGATCTGACTATCGTAACTTCGAACTTTGGCACCATGGTTCTATTTTTTTGTGTTTATTTTTATTTATTCACAGTGATATCATCATTGATACGTATTACTGGAGTTTGATTACATATAATTGAGGAATATTGGAGGTGATCTAAAATGTAAAAATAACACTTGTTTTCTATTCCATCACTTTAGAGTAGACCCCTATTTAAATCTTTCTTTGTTGACTAACACAAAAACACAAGTCTTCGAAGGCAAAGATAAAAAAAAAATCACCAAAATTGTGTTGAAGGTTCTTCCCGGAACGAGAGTTCATGGTTTTAACAGATAATTTGATAAATTATGAATTTGCAAAAAGCTGCTTTATGTACAATTCTTAACTACGCAATTTTATAGGGAGCAGATTTCATACTTACAAACGAGTATATACAAATGCCTTCAGCCAGTTTAAAGATTGTTGCCTTAGGAATCGAGAGTTAGCATGTATATTAGTTTATTTGCTGCACATATCATATTTTACTTAGAGTCGAAATAAAAAAGCTATTAAAAATATTTAAGTAATATGTTTAATAAATTTTTGTTTAAAATTACTAAATGCTGATTTTTCAATAGCCCGATAACTTTTATTTGAAGAATAGAAATGACAGTTTCACATATTTTCTATACAAAAGCTGTCAAAACGCAATATTAATTCTCCAGATAAAAGTTATTTGACCATTGAAAAATCAGCCCTTATTCGTAAGTAGTATAATAATATCAAAATAGGTAGTAGGTACCCATTATTTATCTAAGGTCATCCTGTATGGTTAACGGACTAATGGGGGATTCCTGCGAACCACGATAACGCACCATGCGTTAATGATAATGCCACAAACTTTGGTCTGTAGTCATATCATAATAATTAGTTCAATGATAGTGAGAGTTGTCAACCAATCAAATGAGCGGGATAGAATATGTACTTACCTACTCAGTTTTATCAATATTGGAACTTGGCAAGTAATTCTGTTAAGGTATTGATGTTGAGTCCGAAACTAGATAAATTATGTCTCTCTCATCAGTCATTTTGCCTCTATTTATCCCATTTATCGTAATAAACTTTCAGTCAAGAAAAAAAGAAGAAAATTTATTAATCCATCGCTTCATGGGATTGAATAGTCTGCTTAGCAAAGTAAATAACGCAATGAATGTCGTTGAACTATCAAAATGAAAGGCATTGATTATGTGTATCACGAAATTACCTTGTAAGTATCTCTATCAGTAGTCATAAATATCAGTGTTTACTTCCTTGTGAAGGATTTCAAGTTTCAAACAATTCTTCCATTTTATCCTTGGGCTGCCACTATCTCCGCAGCCGTTTATCTAAACACTTTTCTTGTCATTTGCTAGAAAACTTATGATTAATAATTATGGGTGGCATCCCACATCGACACGCAAACTGTAACTATGTATTCAGCAAATGATTGTAGACCTCCTAGCGTAGGTGTTCCAGATAAGCTCTTCTCTTGACACGAAATTTCATGATGCGCTTCACTTGGCCAAGGATAGACAGAGATGGCGAAACATCGTCAGGGAAAAAATGTTTTCAAGGGAGGATCACGACCCTCAGTAATGAGGAGTACGACTTGAGGAGGAGGAGCGTAGGTATTCAGAATCATGTAATGAATAATGGTAGCCGGTTGTGCGTCGTAGTCCCTGCCAGTTTGTGCGTAATGATGTAAATATATTCAATATACACATTCCTCAATTTTCGAAATTGCATCTACCACTGTTTGTCTCTGCATCAATCAGAGGTTGATTGGTAGAAGTCTACATGCGTATGGAATTAAGGCCACCTCCTGTGTACATTTGTGTGCTTGAGTCTTAAATGAATAAATAACAATAGTTGTAATTAATGAAGTTGCAGCTGTAAAACTATCTTCAGTGGTAAGATTGAAACACAATGGGAAGTCAGCGACCCCAGTCAAGGCCAGCTTATTTTATTTTTATCACAACGCATATTAGTTGCTAGTTGTGGCAGGTCTGTCCACAACCACAGACAAATATTGACTGTCTGTGTGTCTGTAAATAGTTTCTCCTAGATTATATAGGAAAGGCAAAGCCTAAGTGCACAAGGTATAAGGGTGTCTTTATAATTAGACTAGGTGAAACATTTTGTCAATAATGTTGCAAGTGGCAATGTTGGATAGGATTAAAAAATAACTATCTGGTTTAACCTGACCCTGACACTCTTAAAGGGTCCCCGAAAAGATCAATTGCTATTGTAGTAATATTGTCAATCGTTTCGATTGCATTGAGTAGATGATCACATGGCGCATCAATGGGTATCAGTCACGTAAATATTGACAATTGCAATATAATCGTTTCATGGACCCTTTACTTGGGTATTACTTATATTGGATACTTATTCTACTTTAATTTAACTAAACAAAGCATTACTTAAACTGCTGTATGTAGCACGCACCACGCAGTACTTAAGGCTGGCCGCGTACATCCGGTTTCCTGATTCAGAATTCAGATTCGGAGACCCCGATTGCACGCATTTCATACAAAATCTTCTCTTTAGCGCTCACGTTCTTATACATATTTTCCGTCAGGGTTTCTGAACGGAAAATATAAGAACGTGTGCGCTAAAAAGAAGATTTTGTATGAAATCTCCGAATCTGAATTCTTGATTCGGCAACCGAATCAGGAAACCGGACGTATGCGGCCGGCCTAAGAGTCTCGAGTCGGCAAAGTTGTAATTGTAACCACTTATGCATTTTCTATAATTTCCTTTATAATATTATCAAGTGCCATTAGGCATTTACAGTACATGTATACTTATAATACTTTTGAGGTCGTTGTAGCATCGTTTTGTTTTTTTGTGGTTTTTCTTTGTTTAGGTACACGTTAAACTTGAGTTTGGTATAAAACTAAGCACTTAAGCGGGTATATCTTAAGTAATTAAGAAGTGGTTCACGTATATTTACAAATCTAAGGTGCTACTGTTATCTAGGTACATACCTAGTTTATTATTGGTAGAGTAAAAATTGTAATCTTGAAGAGAGAGGCGAACTAATAGCTTAGAATATCGCAATAGTAAAGACGTTTCACGCACATGAATAACATCTACTCAACTGATTGGGTATCATAATCTTGCTTATAAATGGGTGCTACTATTAGAAACTCATGTAAACAAACTTCGTAATAGTGTGAAGGTTCGCTTACCTCCCGCCAACACGCCATGTCGCACAGTGTAGCTGATGTCTTCAAACGATATGTTGAGCGAGTCCTCCACGAGCGACGTGGAGTTGGTCTCCTGGGACTCGGAGTGTTCGCTGGCCATGTTCAAAAACTTTCACTCACACACAAAAAATAACTATAACACAACAGAACACACTTTATCCATCGCGCGCTAATTTGAACAAAGAAACGCGTCCGATGTAAACAAAGAGGGTAGCGCGACAGTTGCGCGTGAGACGGCCTGACGCGCTGGCTTTGGAAGGCGAACTGCGTTCATACGTTGCGGCTTGCGCACTTGCGCAGCGCAGGCGGCTGGTGGTGCTCCGATTATCGGTCGTTCTCCCCCACTCCCTGGCATGGCCGTCAGCTGTGGAACCAGCAGTCGGCAACGCGCTAGGTAGCTGTTATCGCTGCAAGACAGATAGGCTGTTGTAAAAACTAGAGCCGCAAGAGTATCGCAACAACGGTCAATGCCGCAGCAACACCGCAGCTATTGTGCCGTAAACAATTGTTGTTGTAGCGATTCACGACGTCGATAAAATATTTCTAGTTGTTATTGTCTACAAATCTATTGTCTAAAGTATTCGGAGGCAAGCTGTTTAACTGAAGGTACTTTATAAAACATGAGCTAATCCAAAAGTTAGTATGTCGTAATTGCAAGTGTGAAAACCGGTACTAATTATAAGGCCAAATGACCCGTGTTCTATTCGTTTGTAGACGCATTAACTTTGTACAAATTATGTAGAAAATCGAGTTACATTACTCAATCGATGAACTCTACAAGGTCCACTATATAAAATCGACGTCAGCGCTTTCTATTTTGATCTATACTGCAATCTATTTATCTATCTTAATCACGCGACAGATAACCTGGAATACTCGTACTATACATATAATACAAGGTAAATCAATAACCCGCTATAGTACCTACACATTTCGTTGACGCCGAAAAAAATCGATATTTACTGTATCATTTAACACTGCATTGATAAACTCTATCTGAGTATGGGAAATTCCGCAAAACTTTCACGCAAACAGGAAAATGTACTGGTTAGCAAGTAGACATTACGAAGTTAAGTGTAGCACATTGATCTTGTCTTTGGATCTTGAGTTTTGGTTTAAGTTTTTATTATACAGTTTCTTTTTAGTTACATATTATTTGATGAACATAAATATTTGTTAGTTAACATACGAACTTCGAACGTGCCGGTTATACAGTTTATCCTCCCTAAAAATCCGCCCTAAGGTGGATACGCGGAAAAGCATGTCCGAGAATCCACCCTAGGCGTAGCTGTAGTTAAGTCTAGGTACTCGTAAAGTTAAATAGCTCGTTAATAACGTTTGTTAATCAAATTCAAAACATAAACACACGAAAAATTGACATAGCTGCAGTTTAAGTTGGTGAATATAAAATTATTGCAGAGTCGTCGGATCTTGAAATGAGTGCAGACAGAAGTGAAAACTTGAACAATTACGTGTGTATTTTTTGAATCGTCATATAAACAAAACACAAACATAATATTTTGCCATCACTCACTGACATATCGGAAATACATTAAAACCGAGTACATCCCGAGGACAGCCGAAAACATCCGAAGCGGTGTCGGTTACGGTAACAGTGGCGCGAATTCAATGGTTTTTTCCCATCTCAAAAAATGCCCAACGCGCCTAAAGAAGTTTTCACTTTAAAAATTAAAATTTCATGTTACATAAGAATCTGAAATGCGTGTAATCAATTTTATGTGAAAGGTTCACACAATGGTAACGATAACCCGTAGCAGGTCAAGCTAATAAAAAAAAGACGGGTTGCACTCCGGGAGTGCCGGCAGAAGTGAAAACTTAAATATTAACGTTGAAATAAATCAATTATTAATTGAATTAATATAAGTAACTCATTTTTTTTCACTATTTCTGCGTCACTTTTTTCATTAATAGATGCACTTTGTTCAATTTCCATATTTTAAACACTATATACACGAATTTTACGAATACACAGCAGTGTACGTACTACACCCATACCCACACCCACACCCACACCCACACCCACACCCACACCCATCCATCCATCCATCCATCCATCCATCCATCCATCTATCCATACATCCATCCATTCATCCATCCATCCATCCACCCATCCATCCATCCATCCATCCATCCATCCATTGTCGTGTGTCACTTGGTTCACTACGGTTGGCGCCGCCGTAGTAGTCTCTCCTGACGGTCACGTGTGCTGACGCGATGTCCTGACGCGAGTTTAACATTTTTTACCCATTACAAAAAAGTGTGCAACGCCGCTAAAGAAGTTTACACTTCAAAAATTACGTCGCATCACGCCTATATTCTCCGCGGGAGTAAGCAGTGCTTAGTACCTATACCCACATAAAATATAAGCAGTGAAGGACAAAAATAATGATTTTTAATCAATAATTTGAAGCCTCTATGAACTTACTGTTTATTATACTATTCATTTGTCATAAACAATGATTGATTGATTGAATGATGTATCTTCCTTTATATATTATATTTCTCTACTGACGTCAGTATAATAAATAGAAAATGGCGTTGCATCAATTGTTTAGAGCAACATTATGCATCAACACAAAACACTTTCTCACTAACCAACTGCGCAGATATACATAGGTATGTGCGTAGGATTACTATTCACGGCTTATCTTACACTACGCACAATATTTGTGACCAACATATTACAATGTTTTCATGTATCATTTTGTATGTTATAGGTAGACACGTGATTGGTTCTGAAACCTAATGCACGCTAAATGTCAAGCTTAGTTCGAAAACGCTCATTGAGTCACAGATAGAGCGAAAAAACAGCCTACAACGCGTTGTGGTCACTGTATAACATCCACATCACGAAATATTTATTATGGCTCTTATGAAAACGGTCACGACGACGCGTTGTGGCAATTACAGAAAGACGTGGCTATCACGCTATATGACCACAACGCGTTGTGACAATGAAGAAAAGTCATAGCTTTCCTTGTCTTGTTTCTTTCTATTTGGATAAACGACATTTTGACCATACTGCATGATTTTCTGGACAAAGAAAACCGAGTTGTTCGTCAACTCGTCCTACATGCCTACGGCCCATTTTGGGACGACTTGACGAAAATCAAATTAAATTTTATTTTCGTTCTGCAAGTCGTCCCACATTTTTTTTTGTATGGAACTTTAAACTCTATCAACGTTTGGTACAGTTAGCAAGTCCATATGTTTAAGTACTAGAACACCATAAGAATATTTTTGTTTACATACAGACATACATGTATGTATGCACTCGTACATATATGTATAAGGTGGCCAATTCGAATTTATAAATTTTTTTTAGAAACGAAAATTACCAGATTTCCCATAATTATTAATAGGTACAGGCTTGGCAATTTTTTAAGAAAAAAATATCCGCCAAATCTTCAACTTTGTGCCGGTTTATTAAAGTTCGATCGCTTGTCAACGTGTTTTTCACTAAATATTCACAATTTCACATACTCTATTAGGTTTCCTACTATCAGAGTAACAAATAGTTTGCTTTTATTGTTCTAAATTTACCACGATACGTTCCTTTGGATAATTCCATATAAAAAGTTAGAATCCGTCTAATATGGTGAATTTGGGCGTCAATTAATGTCAATATTCCTCTCTTAACGTTCAAAACAGTATTTTTTACTGACCCGAAAACAGTTAAAGCTTGAGGCAAAATATTACCGTCATGACAGTAAACTTTAACGTTTTAAGTAGCTAAAAGGTCACAAAATTAACTGTTTTGTTCATTTGGTGATATCGTTCAAACCATTGAAATTTACTTACATAATAATGAAGGTTTTCCTTTTTTTTTGTTGTTTTGTTCAGTAAATAGTACAGTAAAACGGGGCTACTTTGACTTCCAGGATTACTTTGACAAGGCCGATTACAACGCTATGACGCGTTCCCCACACACCGCGCCTCGCGCAATATTACTCGAGGTCAAGCACACTTGCTGAGCACACGTGAAAACCGATTTTGGCGCTCTGTTAAAGTAGTTCCAACGCCTGTCAAAGTAACCCTGGAAGTCAAAGTAACCCTGGAAGTCAAAGTAGCCCCGTTTTGCGGTATGTTCAATCATTAAAAGTTACTGTTTTGTCTTTTACTGTTTTACAAACCTTTCTTCTTACTACGAGTATATAAACTCTTGCTTTAATGTGCTGCTGTAGTAAGAAATTATTTTTTTCAGTGATTGTTGCTTTTGCCAGCGGCTCCGTCTGCGTGAAAGTCGGAATTATCCCAGGGTAACGTACTATCAGGATAAAATGTACTTGCATAAGAATAGTTGGGAAAAGGCTAGGCAGATGAAAGTATTAGGGTATGTATAGGTTAGGGTAGAGTTGATTAGCAGGAAGGGGTTTCTTTTATTTTATATTGAGATTCAGATAAAGTTTTAAAGAAAAAAACATTTAGCTCTATGGAACTTATAGATTCTATAGTTTTTTATGCTAAGCCGAGGTGTTCATCAGCCATTTTAAACCAAATGACAATTTTGCGAACAAAATACAGGTACAAAAGTAAAACTTTTTCATGTAAGTATAGAAAGATGATTCATACATCTGAATGCAGGTGTATGAATCATCTTCGTGTACCTACATGAAAAAAGTAACCTGGTATCACAAAGGTATCAATACTATGATAACGAGATCTAAATGTATTTTAGCGTATAGATACCGCGATACGAAGTTTATATCACTTTTACGACGATGATTCATACTTTCAATACTATTTTTTTAATAGCATGACTCATGAAAGGTTTGAGCCCTATCAGACTTTGCAGCATCACTTTTGTAAGTATTTAATTAATAATTGTAAGAGTCACTGAAATCAAGCCTTCACTAATGAGACAGGACTATAAATTATACTAAGATTTTTTTTACCCGTTATTCTCCATGAAACTGCATTTCCGAATGGTCAACTCACTTTTTAGGGTTCCGTACCTCAAAAGCAAAAACAGGACCCTTATAAGATGACTTCGTTGTCCGTCTGTCAAGACCCTTTTTCTCAAGAACGAGTCTTTTTTTTATTTTTTATTATAGGGGCTTTTACGCACAGCGTATGCCAGTCCCATCGTATCCTAAACAATTGTACTTTCACAGGTCGTGGGCCATGAATTTGAACAAACCCTTCGCATCGTCGCCATTTGGTTGGGATAGAATTGTATGGAACATGCCTACATCAGTTCTGTTCAAATTCAGGGACCTTACTAAATTATTTCTACTGGACTCATATTGGATAATAAACGTTGCAGGTCCTCGACAAATTAATATCAAATACTCAGAGCTACAATCCCTTGAAGCAGTGAAAAATACACACTTCTAAATCAACGCAATAAAAAAATACGGGCGTTTATGTTCCGTTCATGCCGCATATTGTAGGTAAGTATTGAGTATTGTCATATTTTATAGTTTATTTTGTAATTACAACAAACAGCTGGTGCCCTGAGACAGCGAGACGGGGAAGGCCACGAAGGAGATGATAGGACGAAATGGATAGATTACGTCAAAACTGGAAGCAGAAACGTGAAAGGTGGAACAGGTGAAAGGAGGTTTTTCAAAATGGAGATCCAGAAAGTCCCAAGCTGTCCCATGGACTCGATCGAGCGCTCATAATTTGAATTAATGACTAGCTTTTTTTGAGTCACCATTACAATCATAGCCTAGCCTTTTCTTAGCTATGTTGGGGTTGACTTCGAGTCTAAACAGATGCAGCTAAATACAAGTATTTTACATGAAGTGATTGCCTATCTGATCTCCACTATCCAGTTACTGGGTAAAATCACCCTTATCCCTCAGACTTAGTATCTATCAGACTTGTTGTCAGACTTTCGGGCTTCTGACGACCCGCAACGACTGTCAAAGATCCCAACACCAACAGCCTAACGTGGTTTCCGAGGCACGGGGGTCTCGGTATGTAAAGACGGTCACCCATCCACGGAGCGACCGCGGCAAGCGTAACTTAACCTTATCGATTGACTCATGCGGCTGTTATCACTTAGCCACGAGCCCCTATTACACTGAATTATTTTATTTTTTTTTTCTATTTTTGCGAGAAAATTCTTATGGATCGATTATTTTATTTGGAAATTTAAAGTCCTACAGGTATTAATCGACTTGATGCCCTGAATGAGATATGATTTTCTCATTGACCGCTTCATTATTAGTTTTACACAAAAAAGTGGTGAAGGGGTTGGGGGCTGTCTTATGCAATTTTGGTAAAAAGTTCTCAGCCTGATTTGAATAAAGGATTTCGATTTCAAAAAAACACTACACGTAGATATTTGTCGTAGGTAGGTAGGTAGGTACTGCTAAATGGTTTCGTACTGGTAAAATTATAAACGTGTCTAATAACGTATGTCTAATAAATACCTGTGTATATGCGGTTGTTTGGGGTGCCCTGTGGGTTCACCAAAAATTAATTTACAAATTTTTGCTTGACAAACAACGATTGGCAAAATCATGATTTGTCATTTCATCATTATACAACAACAAGTTTGCACTTTACAAAATAATCACCAGATAAACTCTTGTTTAATAACGTGTTATTTAACAAGCAATTCATTTTTTATTCGTTTTATCTCATAAAACAACGTTTGGAATAAAAACGTTTTACATATTGACTTATCATTACGCAATTTTCTAAAAATGAAACTCATTCTTTCATCGACTTGCGCTAATAGAAAAAAACGGCCAAGAGCGTGTCGGGCCACGCTCAGTGTAGGGTTCCGTAGTTTCCCGTCCGTCACAATAAGTGTTCCCACGGACAATTCGATAATACCCAACCCAATGTAATAAGTACCTATAGCGCCATTTCTCGGGGAATTGGGTTACTAATTAATACATAGACGTGCCAGAAGTTTTCGGTGGTAATTTTGGATTACGAGAACCGATTTTAATAATTCTTTTTTGTTTGAAAAAAGATACGTTCAGGATAATAAAATATGTAAACGAAGTCAAAAAAAAATGCTTGCATATACGATTATACTACGAACTTAGTCCAGAAATGATTTTGTACAACTTTTTGTCTTTTTTGTACAAAAACTGTTGTTTCTATCAAGTTCAAAATAATTTTCCTAGAAAGTCCTTATAAAGTTCTACTTTTCAGATTTTTTTCATATTTTCTAAACTTATGGTTCAAAAGTTAGAGGGGGGGGGGGGGGGGGGACACATTGTTTTTTACTTTTGGAGCGATTATTTCCGAAATTATTGACATTATCAAAAATGATTTTAGTAAACCCCTATTCATTTTTAAATACCTTTCCAACAATATATCACACGTTAGGGTTGAAATTAAAAAAAAAATCACTTCCCACTTTACATATAGGGGGGCTACCCTAATAAAACATTTTTTTCCAATTTTTATTTTACCACTTTGTCGGCGTGATTGATATACATATTGGTACCAAATTTCAGCTTTCTAGTGCTAACGGTCACAGAGATTAAGCGAGGACGGACAGACGGACGGACGGACGGACAGACAGACATGGCGAAACTATAAGGGTTCCTAGTTGACTACGGAACCCTAAAAAGAGATTATTTTTAGTGGGCTACCCGGAACCGAACTAGTTAGATTAGGTTAAGTATTTAAAAAAAAAATTTGGGTTAGGTTCATTTAAAACTGTGACCCCTACGCGCGAGCCGAGCGAGCGAAGCGAGCGGTGTCGCGGCAGCGGCCGGCGAGTGCCAGAAACGACTACATTATTTAGAAAAAAATACTTTTACACAAAATTTCGGTTCCCGAAACGACTTGAGCTAATGGAAGAAAAAAAAAGAGATTATTTTTAGTAGGCTACCCGGAACCAAATTAGCTAAATTAGGTTAATTATCAAAAAAAAATGGTTCGGTTAGGTTAGGTTAAAACTGTGACCCCCTACGCACGAGCCGAGCGAGCGAAGCGAGCGCTGCCGCGGCAGCGGCCGGCGAGTGCCAGAAACGACTAGATTATATAGAAAAAATACTTGCCTGAAAATGATTTGACCCAAATGGAGAATACCGTCATGATCACTTTTTGACCGGTTTAGAAAATCTTTACATAGTATAAAACAAAGTCACTCTCGCTGTCTGCAAGCTTAGATCTTTTAAACTACGCGATGGATTTTAATGCAGTCGCTAGTATAAAAAAATATTAGATTAGTAGTATTATAAAATGATATTTTGTTTAAACGTTATTTTTCCAAAAGAATCTTAATACTAAACGAAAAATGTATAAATGATTAAATATCATCCGTAACATTTGTAAAGTAAACCATTTGCCAAATAAATGTTTGTAAAGCGAGTGTTTATAAAATAACACATTTGCGGAATGAGTTGTTTGTGAAATAAATAGTATACGAAACGTTGGTTGTGAACTACAAATTTGTTAATGGAGTTTTGGTGAAACATTAGTGAACCGTTGTTTGGGCTTACTAATTCACACTGACCTCCGTACTAGTAAAAACTGTATCACGGCACACAACACATTGGATAACATATATCTATATGTTATCCATGTTTATATTTTTCCATAAATTAAATAAATTTTCAATGCGCCTGATGTGTTAGGTAATAGAGATTTCTCAGTAGATGGAGAGTCAGAACTCCAGAAGAGAGTAGGGTTATTGCAAAACAGTAAACAGTAATTGTAGAGAACTTTATTAGGTAGGTAATTAGGTACCTACAACAGCTCACCTTGTTGACGAAATATCTCCCTAGATAGTACCTAACTTTTAAATAATTACATATAATAACATGTTATAACTCATTGTATTAAGATTACAACATTTTTTGAACCTACCTTCCTCATGTTAGATTCATATAGATAGATTGATATGACGAATCTCCCAATGACTCACTCACTTATCACGAAATCTAGGGATCTATAAAGCCTACTCAATTTGACATTTAGGTTTAGAATCCGATAACACTGAGTTTGATTAAATGTACCTTTATCTGGTTTAACATTTTTTTTTATTGGAAAATTCGTCACACTTATCCCAATCACTGTAACTCGTAATATTACGACTACTACGTAATATCGTTGTCACGATAGTAGTTGCTATCTGCTAGATAGTACTCGTAGTAGTAGAAAGTAATAGATACGAAACTGCGTCTTTTTCTTGCGTGGCGAAATTCTCATGGATGTCCTCCTCTCTCTCCCCTGGAGCGGGTAGAGGGGTCTGTCAGACTCTTACTGACTTAAACCACACGGTGTTTTTAACTACCTTTGCTCGGGGTTCCGGAAGGCTTGCGCAGTTCGTTGTGTTTCGCCTTTCGAATATTATGTTGAAAAAAAAAAATCATATAAAAATTAAAGTAGAAACTGCAACAAATAAGATGTTTATAACTCTTTGGCTTGGGCCACACCGAAATTTAGCAAGCTCTAGCTTAGCTTACCCTTGATCAGGAGGCGCCTGAACCGAATAAACGGGAAAATTTTACCATTACCCTTTTTACCATACTCTTGAAAACAGCTTGTAGACATGGCTCAGAAGTGAGATTAGACTATAATTCTTAAGCAGAGCATTGTCACCCTTTTTAAAGAAGAGAACGTTCACACGTCTGTCCCATGCCTGTGGTGTTTTACCCTCGAGTATAACGGGATCGAACAGCTTCCGGAGGGTCTGAAGAACGAGTTTTCCACCGGCCTTTAGGAGTTCGGCCGTAATTCCGTCATCACCCGACGCCTTGTTGTTTTTAAGCTGCTTCAGAGCCATCCTAATCTCGTACAAGGTAACGTCAAGAAGGTCTATGGTATAATGTCGGGTCAATCTAGCTTTTGGGTTGTCTGCTAGATTCGTAACTGGTTGACTTGTGTGTTCATAGAATCTCTTAGTTCAGGTTTGGCGGACACAATCGTGCCATAATCATTTCGCAAGCTGGTTAATAGACAGATCTCTTTCAAAGACCTTGGAGCTCTTGTCCTGCTCTATCGCGTCCTTCATACGGACGAAAATCCTTTATATTTCATTAAATGGCCATGTCATTAATTTTTAGGTTCATGTTAACTCTTCACTGGACAAAGATGTAAGTTATTTTGATCTTTGTTTTCAACTAATGAAATATATATAGTTTTCTGTGCAATAGTCTGCTCAGTGCCGTAGCTTCAAAAGTTAGGTATTATGTGTCCTGACTTTATAAAGGAAGGAATTTAAAAACTGACGAAGATATTTTTGTATGTATTAATTGTTTTATTTAAATTACTAGCTGCTGCCCGCGACGTCGTCTGCCTGAAGGCTCTACAGCACCAAAAATACCTAAGATGCCAGTGTCGCTATAGCATTATAAGTAAACAACTTTTAAAATAGCATTAAAATATAAGTTTTTTTTGCAAGCGAAGCAAGTGAAGAGAGTTATATGGGAGTCCTGCTGAGTTCAGTGTGGTGTGGGGGATGTGACTGAAGGAAATAGAGAAAACAATGCAGGAACACATTCCAGGACACAAAAGAGTAAAAATACGTACAAAGGCATCATACCTTAAAACACTTCCCTATAAACAACGTTGGTAGTTATGCTGCCAGGAGCCAAAATGTAAAGAGAGTCAGGACTGGTGACGCGGGAGCAAGCGACGTACAGTTGTCCGTGTGAGAAGCAACTCGTCCTGAGGTCGACACCCGCTGCCCTCAGTGTCTGCCTCTATTGATGGTTATCGCGAAGCAAACACTCACGGGGAACTGTACGCGCTTGAACTGGAACGGGAAGATATGAGGTATGAGGGGAATGCGTGGTATAAATACTGCCTCGCCAACGCCACAACCCGTAAGAATTTCCGCCTCAATGGTGTGTCTGTAGAGCGAAATGACTTTAGGGTGGGTCCCGTTACACAACTTCAGAGGAGATAGGTTCCGAAGAAGCATAATCGGGACACCGACCTTCAGCTTGATGGTATGCGCTGGAAGTCCACTTGCTGACAGGGAGTTCAGAAATTCCACGGGATAATGTGTGGCGTCATCTTGCTCGACAACAGTGTTTATCGAGGTGTAGACCACTTCATTCCCCTCAATTTCCGAGAGAATGCATTCGTTAATTGCTGCAGCCTGATCATTTTTGGACGTCAAAATGGCCCGCTCACACACCCAAGAATTCTGCAGGTGCAGTATACGACTGATGTCCCCGTACACACAGCAAATGAGTTCTTCTAAGCTGGATACCACTCTACCGAGAGACTCTGGAAGCACCACCTGTCCACCTCTCTCTTCTGGTAGAGTGCCTTCGCCAAGATTTAGAAGGACATTGGAGAATTCTTGAGCACGTGCATTGCCGCCGAGCCGAGCTCTCATATTAATGGTCAAGCGCAGCGTACGAACTCGTGACCACAACGAAGATAGTTTCAACGAAGCATTCACCTCGTCAGCCCTCGATCCCCGTGTCACCACGGGAAGCGTTTGCCGGAAATCGCCACTGAACAGAACAGCTGTGATACGACGCATCAAATGTTCGTTCCTGCGGATGTCTTGCAAGATTCCGTCCACGGCCTCAACTGCCTTCCTATTGGCCATCGTACACTCATCCCATACGATCAAAGAGCAATCCTTGAGCACGTGTCCCTTATCGCTGTTACGTGACACACCACAAACAGGCGTTTCGGCGCTCTCTAAATCGATAGGAATTTTAAACATGGCATGTGCTGTCTTGCCACTCGGAGGCAGTGTGGCAGCGATTCCCGACGACGCTACAGCAATAGCAATTTTGCCTTGCCTGCTGACCTCTGCAAGTATGCAAGTGGTAACAAATGTTTTTCCTGTTCCACCAGACGCATTCCAAGAAAAACATTTGACCCTGGTTTTTTCCCAACGCTTTCAAGGACGGTGTCATAAATTTGTTTTTGCTCTGAAGAGAACAAAGCGACATGGTCATTTCGCCCGGATCGTAATTTGTCTCAGCGTTATACTCCCGATTTACACGGTCTTGATGCGGTGATCATTGGGGAGCTGGTAACCCATATTCGATCAGTGGATTGCCGCCGATAGAAATGACCACATCTTGAAGTGAACTGAGACAGGTGTTCAGCACGCGTTCATCAGTTACTCCGACTTCGTCTCCAGTAGAAACATAACTTTTTTGTAATACTTAACACCGCATTTTTTTTTTTATTGTCGTCCTCAACTCTGCTCAACATTTTAAGGGTTTTGTTGGAACTTGAATTTGTCAAAACGAACTATACGATACAACTTTTATGAAGAAAATGCACATTGCCATCTATGAATTTTAAGAATAACTAACTACTAACCTCGCCAACATGATCAAATTTAAATTATTAATTTCCAAAAAGTTTCAACATGTAACTTGATTTGATTTTTATGAAAACTCATAGATGGCGCTGCTTCAAAATTTTCTTTATACTACTAAAATTCATTAAACTATGTTTTTTCTGCCCAAGTTACTTAAATGGCGTAGTTTTTATAGTGTAAAGCTAGATAATAGCATGGCTTACTGAAAAACAACATTTAAATATGCGTCGTTAGATTACACGCTGTCACAGAATGCGTAAGAAAAATAAATATTCACAGCTCCTCCCCCATAGGTGATAGCGTGATAATATGTAGCCTATATGTTGACCCGACCTCTTAGTAATATTCATGCAAAATTTGAAGTAAATCCATGCAGTACTTTTTGAGTTTATCCCGGACATACAGACAAACAGACAAAAATTCTAAAAAGTATATTTTTGGCTTCGATATCGATTGTAGATCACGCCCCAAGTATTCTTTTAAAAAAATATTCAATGTACCGTTTTGACTTTCCTACGATTTTATTATATGTATAGATAATTTGTGTTATTATCTGCGCATAATGTAGTGCATGCTGTGCTTTTCTGTAAGTGATGAGGCGCTTAGACTTAAGTTTGCAATGTATCTATACTAATATTATAAAGAGGTAAAATTTGTAAGTTTGTAAGTTTGTAAGTTTGTATGTAATGGGTAATCTCTGGAACTCATAATCCAATTCTAACAATTTTTTAACTGGCAGAAAGCTACATTATTCCTGAGTGCTATAGGCTATAAATTGTTTCTATAGCATGTATATTAACCGAGCTATCACAACTTTTGTCTAGCAAGTCGGAAAAAAATACCACATAAAACAGAATTATTTGCGTGCGCTGCCTAAACAGTTGCTTAAAATTAAAAACAATGTATGGCTACCTGGTTCGTCTTCATTATTTCTACAAAAAAGTCCGCGATACCATATCTCTATCTTTTATATTTTATCTTTTATACTTCTTTTATTGCATTAAAAAAATTTTTTTTCGGTATACTTACGTTTGGTTGATTATTTGAGCAACAAAATATTAATTCTTATGACAATAAATTATTTCAGTATCACAAGAACATCATACAGATAAGATTTGCCATTTACAGTATATCAATTGGTCATACAGTTTCGGAGATAATATAAAATTACTAAAACGCAAAATGCCCCTAGCATAACTTTCATTGTGCAGACGTTTTACCTATTTGCCCATAGATGGCGTTCTGCAATTACGTCATTTTTCTGAATCGCGGTGTTAAGACTTTCCGTAGATTGATGACCCTCTCGAATTTTTATGCCCACGTTAGTTGGATTGGAGTTCCATTCCTTACGAACGATTCGATTACGAGCACGGAGATTATGAGGTATCTATTAGTAGATACCTCATATTCGAAAATATCGTAATTTCGTTGTACGTTTGTTTTCATTGTTTTGTATGTTCGTAGTTTCGTACTTCGTTCTATCGTAATAATCGATACGAGTTAAAGTTATTCGATAATTCGATATTACCGATTACGATTGTTTTGTTTTGTAAAGGCGGACGGTGTTCGAGTCGCTCTCCCTTTGTTCGTAATTGTTTTCAAGTCTGTGCGTAGTTTGTCGAGAGCATGCCTAAAACGAAATCTCAACTGTCCCGGCAGACATCACAGACAAGAGCCGCTCGAGTACGCCGTACGGAAGAATCTGCCCCTGAAAATGAAAATGAGCAGCGCCTCTCGAGAAATAGAGAAAATATTTCGCAAGCACGCGCTAGAGAATCTAGCTCCGAGCGCTCACAGGGCCTCGCTAGCCAAAATGTGAGGACGTCGCGGGCCCGTGCTCGAGAATCTAGCGCTGAACGTGCGCAGCGTCTATCTGAGTTAAGGCAGCATGTCTCTGAGACAAGGGATAGGGAGACTAGCGCTGAGCGCTCGCAGCGGCTCGCTAGGCAAAATGCCATAACATCACAGGCCCGCGCTCGAGAATCCAGCGATGATCGTGCACAGCGTCTATCTGTTTTAAGGCAGCATGTCTCTGAAACAAGGGATAGGGAGACTAGCGCTGAGCGCTCGCTGCGGCTCGCTAGGCAAAATGCCATAACATCACAGGCCCGCGCTCGAGAATCCAGCGATGAACGTGCACAGCGTCTATCTGTTTTAAGGCAGCATGTCTCTGAAACAAGGGATAGGGAGACTAGCGCTGAGCGCTCGCAGCGGCTCGCTAGGCAAAATGCCATAACATCGCAGGCCCGCGCTCGAGAATCCAGCGATGAACGTGCACAGCGTCTATCTGTTTTAAGGCAGCATGTCTCTGAAACAAGGGATAGGGAGACTAGCGCTGAGCGCTCGCAGCGGCTCGCTAGGCAAAATGCCATAACATCGCAGGCCCGCGCTCGAGAATCCAGCGATGAACGTGCACAGCGTCTATCTGAGTTTCCAATAAAAACATCATTTGCCCTGACTATTAACAAGTCCCAGTGATAAACATTCTCTTTGGTTGGCTACGAAAAGAATGTTTTCCCATGGGCAATTATATGTTGGTCTATCAAGAGTGGGATCATCCGAAAAGCAGATTATTCTGTTACCGGAAAATAAAACAACCTCAAACATTGTATATAGAGAAGCTTTAAATTAAATAGATACCTAACTTAAATAAATAAAATAAGTAAAAGGCGACCAAGGGTTAAGTTACCTTGAGCAGAAAAGAGAACTTAGGTAATCTTTGAAGTTACTGATCTGATTCCAAACAATATTTTACTAATAAAATTAAATACAGTAATATCAATCGAGTGTTATCTTATGTTAAAACAAGAAATTTTCCGCGGACGAAGTCGCGGGCAGAAGCTAGTAAATTATACAGTAACAGTGTACTCATTGTTGAAAAGCCTAATAAATAAATAAAAGTTTGACTGTAGGAACCTAAATAGGTTTGTAGTCAGACAAGTCGTACTTTGTGAAGATTCGTATTATTTTTAAGTTAGTAATGTTGCTTGCTTGACGGTCTTCTACAGAGTGTACTTCGGAGAGTGTGCGCAGGAGCTCCACGACCTGATCCCACCATCGCCCTTTTACCACCGGACAACCAGACGTACTGCAGCGTACCATCCGCACTTGGTTGATATCCCGACGAATCGTACTCAGCACTTCTCCTCCACTTTTATTATGCGCACAGCCAAAGTGTGGAACTCTCTGCCGGCATCTGTATTCCCTCCCACATTTAACCCGTCTGCCTTCAAATCAAGAGCGAACAGGCATCTTCTGGGCACGCTCGTTCCATCATAGACCTCATCTATCACTTTCCATCAGGCGTGATCTGGGTCAAGAGCGCGCCCATTTAGCAATAAAAATAAATAATAGTAGGTACAATAAAAAAAAAGTATAATCACTGGATCTTTTTATTATTCATTCGATAAACACACATCACATCATATATGTCGGAGCTGATCATTCATCAGCTATCAGTCATCAAATCTCTGATCTGAGATTCATATTGTAGGTATATGATATCTATCTGATAATGTATGATAGGTACAGGTGTCCAGTTATTGAGAATACTCCAGAAGGAAATTCGTCATTATTTCGTATTTTATCACAGGACTTATTTCAATAATTAGCCAAGTGTTGGACAATTATTTGGCCGTTGGAAACAAACTTGCGATTACGATACATACACATGCTTCTCTGGAAACATTTCGACAACAGTTTCCATGGTTATAATTATCACCTCTTCAGAAGTGATTATTTTAATGAACCGCAATTTTGCTTTCAACTTTTCACAGTGTAAGTACAATGATAATTTTTTAAAATATTCCTTTAGCAAAGCCCGTATCTGTCCTAACATAAATGTATATTTACTATTATATTACATTATAAATTAGGCTAACTAAACAATTCCTTTAAAACACATTATTACCTATCAAATAAAGAAAAATAATTTACCTATTACATAATTCGCTCTATATCTTTGCAAAAAATAATAACGGAAATTGTTTTAATAATACTTGCTTTAGTATAGTTAGTTATTAAATAGATATTTTGAGTTTAGGCAAGTGTGGCTCAATAATTATTCTGGTGATAATAATTTAAAAGAAATTGTCATAAAAAGGAACAGATGCTTTTTTTTTCGGATAGGGGAACAAAATATGAAAATTAATAGTTTGAAAATGGCGAAATAAGTTAAGGAAGAAATGATTGAGTAGGTTATCAAAGGCTTTCTGAGGTCGCAAAGTTCATCCTAATCAGTCATGGCTGATCAATAAATATTCAAAGTTTTGCGTTAATGTTAGGTAAACTAAGGTATTTGTATGATTGTATCTTTGTTTTTGGTTTAATTGGTAACAATATTGGAACTTTAAAAGGAAGATACATGAATAAATTCTAATTGACTTGATTAAATAAATCAAAATCTAAAGAGAGCACCTATTTTTAAAAACACAAAATTACGAATAACTCTAGGCAAATGCCTCGAAACGCCTGAAACGGTAGCTTGAAAAAAACATATTTATCACATATTTCTGTCTGGCGCCTGTCACTTCATTCATTGTTTAAATTAAACTAAGTACTTTGCTATCACTAAATAAATAGGAAACTAAAAGACCACACAGACAGAGAACCCCCAAATATTCCACGTTCTTTGGAAACATAATCCTCATTGAAGTAATACATTTAAAACATTTGCTATTTAAATATTCAATCAACAAATCTTGAACACAGAATCAAATCATTTAACTTAACCCTGCCCACACGGTCTCTAAACCTAAAATTAAGTACAGTACGAAAGATCCCAATCCAATATCCAATGCTGGTATTAAACTAAAGCTTATATATTCATCTCTTGTTGAGTCTGTACCATAGAGCTGCTGCAGTCAGGACATGCATGAGTACTGTGGTGGATAGGACCAGCGCCATGTTACCTCCGATGTCCACGTTCTCCATGTCCATCTCTTTGAGGAATGTCTCTGGTGTGATGTAGTGGCAGTATTCTGGAAGAAGATTTTACGGTAAGCTGGTTTAAAAGTAGGTAAGTACTGTGAAATGCACCTAGATATCGACGGCGAAGTGCCAATAACACCTAACTGACAAAGTCAAAAATTTACACAAACTGAAAAAAGCGTTCAAAAATAGACACTTTGGTTTAGTTGGGAGGTATTAACCACATTTTAATTTAATGCTGTTGCAAGTTGCAACTAAAAATACACCTAGGAGATTTCACGAAAACATGCAAATAACGCCTATAAATTCAAAATGATAAAAAAGTGAATTTCTCGAAAAATGTCAGTTAGAAGGTATTGGCACTTTTCCGTCGATATAGCAGTTTAGAGGACGGCGGATATAATTTGTTCGCAAAGAAATAGGCATCCTCATTGAAAGGCAATTTCTTTACGACTAATTTTGCACTTAAACTTTGCATATAATACCTTTCGTAGGCCTAATTAATAGATAATATTGCAACTAGACGACTATCATGGTTTTAATCTGCAATTTATAAAATAAGTGATCATTTAAGCTTTTACTAACCATCATCAAAAGTCATTCAGCCTATAGCAGTCGTGCGTAATACATCTTTAAACACAATCTGAATTATTTTGAATAATACTTATAGCTAATACATTGCTACATAATATTTTATGTTCGAAAAACTTGTCTGCTCAACAACGTAAATAACGCAATGAATATTGTTGAACTGTCAAAACGAAAGTGTGTTAGCAATTATCCCGCTGGTTATAGATCTCTCCTATCGTACACCTTTTTAAGTGGGGTCGATCGACAGATTTAGCGATATTCACAAAATTATTTACCTTTAGAACAGTGCATCCTGGTCCTATTGAAACCGTAGACAGAGTGCAAAGCGACGTGGAAGCCAGCCCTGAAGTAGGAGATGTGATGCAGCCAACGGAACTGATAGGGAGTATCCACCAGAGTCAGACAGAAGCCGAAGACTGAGAACAGGCACGCAAGGACAGGACCGATGAAGACTGCGATCTGGAAGAGAGGAATGTGGTTGGTTATTCTGCTGTTCTTAATTTGTAATAGTGGCCTTTACCAAGAACCCAATGAATTAAAATTGCTGATGCTTTTCAGCTGCAATTACTGGTGTGTGGTGTGCTGATGTGGATAATATTAGGTCGTTTGTACACACACGTTGTCCTTGCCGTGGAAAACTACGGTTTATTCGCCGTGTGTAGGCACAATCGTTAGTGTTGTATGGATCAATATGGAAGTTTGTTGATACTTTACTTAAAGTGTACCGTAAAGAAACCGTTTCGTGTATACAAAGGGCCTTATTCTTTTACTAGCTGCTGCCCGCGACGTCGTCTGCCTGAAGGCTCTACAGCACCAAAAATACCTAAGATGCCAGTGTCGCTATAGCATTATAAGTAAACAACTTTTAAAATAGCATTAAAATATAAGTTTTTTTTGCAAGCGAAGCAAGTGAAGAGAGTTATATGGGAGTCCTGCTGAGTTCAGTGTGGTGTGGGGGATGTGACTGAAGGAAATAGAGAAAACAATGCAGGAACACATTCCAGGACACAAAAGAGTAAAAATACGTACAAAGGCATCATACCTTAAAACACTTCCCTATAAACAACGTTGGTAGTTATGCTGCCAGGAGCCAAAATGTAAAGAGAGTCAGGACTGGTGACGCGGGAGCAAGCGACGTACAGTTGTCCGTGTGAGAAGCAACTCGTCCTGAGGTCGACACCCGCTGCCCTCAGTGTCTGCCTCTATTGATGGTTATCGCGAAGCAAACACTCACGGGGAACTGTACGCGCTTGAACTGGAACGGGAAGATATGAGGTATGAGGGGAATGCGTGGTATAAATACTGCCTCGCCAACGCCACAACCCGTAAGAATTTCCGCCTCAATGGTGTGTCTGTAGAGCGAAATGACTTTAGGGTGGGTCCCGTTACACAACTTCAGAGGAGATAGGTTCCGAAGAAGCATAATCGGGACACCGACCTTCAGCTTGATGGTATGCGCTGGAAGTCCACTTGCTGACAGGGAGTTCAGAAATTCCACGGGATAATGTGTGGCGTCATCTTGCTCGACAACAGTGTTTATCGAGGTGTAGACCACTTCATTCCCCTCAATTTCCGAGAGAATGCATTCGTTAATTGCTGCAGCCTGATCATTTTTGGACGTCAAAATGGCCCGCTCACACACCCAAGAATTCTGCAGGTGCAGTATACGACTGATGTCCCCGTACACACAGCAAATGAGTTCTTCTAAGCTGGATACCACTCTACCGAGAGACTCTGGAAGCACCACCTGTCCACCTCTCTCTTCTGGTAGAGTGCCTTCGCCAAGATTTAGAAGGACATTGGAGAATTCTTGAGCACGTGCATTGCCGCCGAGCCGAGCTCTCATATTAATGGTCAAGCGCAGCGTACGAACTCGTGACCACAACGAAGATAGTTTCAACGAAGCATTCACCTCGTCAGCCCTCGATCCCCGTGTCACCACGGGAAGCGTTTGCCGGAAATCGCCACTGAACAGAACAGCTGTGATACGACGCATCAAATGTTCGTTCCTGCGGATGTCTTGCAAGATTCCGTCCACGGCCTCAACTGCCTTCCTATTGGCCATCGTACACTCATCCCATACGATCAAAGAGCAATCCTTGAGCACGTGTCCCTTATCGCTGTTACGTGACACACCACAAACAGGCGTTTCGGCGCTCTCTAAATCGATAGGAATTTTAAACATGGCATGTGCTGTCTTGCCACTCGGAGGCAGTGTGGCAGCGATTCCCGACGACGCTACAGCAATAGCAATTTTGCCTTGCCTGCTGACCTCTGCAAGTATGCAAGTGGTAACAAATGTTTTTCCTGTTCCACCAGACGCATTCCAAGAAAAACATTTGACCCTGGTTTTTTCCCAACGCTTTCAAGGACGGTGTCATAAATTTGTTTTTGCTCTGAAGAGAACAAAGCGACATGGTCATTTCGCCCGGATCGTAATTTGTCTCAGCGTTATACTCCCGATTTACACGGTCTTGATGCGGTGATCATTGGGGAGCTGGTAACCCATATTCGATCAGTGGATTGCCGCCGATAGAAATGACCACATCTTGAAGTGAACTGAGACAGGTGTTCAGCACGCGTTCATCAGTTACTCCGACTTCGTCTCCAGTAGAAACATAACTTTTTTGTAATACTAAACACCGCATTTTTTTTTTTATTGTCGTCCTCAACTCTGCTCAACATTTTAAGGGTTTTGTTGGAACTTGAATTTGTCAAAACGAACTATACGATACAACTTTTATGAAGAAAATGCACATTGCCATCTATGAATTTTAAGAATAACTAACTACTAACCTCGCCAACATGATCAAATTTAAATTATTAATTTCCAAAAAGTGTCAACATGTAACTTGATTTGATTTTTATGAAAACTCATAGATGGCGCTGCTTCAAAATTTTCTTTATACTACTAAAATTCATTAAACTATGTTTTTTCTGCCCAAGTTACTTAAATGGCGTAGTTTTTATAGTGTAAAGCTAGATAATAGCATGGCTTACTGAAAAACAACATTTAAATATGCGTCGTTAGATTACACGCTGTCACAGAATGCGTAAGAAAAATAAATATTCACAGCTCCTCCCCCATAGGTGATAGCGTGATAATATGTAGCCTATATGTTGACCCGACCTCTTAGTAATATTCATGCAAAATTTGAAGTAAATCCATGCAGTACTTTTTGAGTTTATCCCGGACATACAGACAAACAGACAAAAATTCTAAAAAGTATATTTTTGGCTTCGATATCGATTGTAGATCACGCCCCAAGTATTCTTTTAAAAAAATATTCAATGTACCGTTTTGACTTTCCTACGATTTTATTATATGTATAGATAAGACACGTTAGAATTTCCAATACAAGTAACCGTAACGGAACATTTTATCAATGATGTGTCAAGGTCGGCAATAAGAGCCAATTTAGCATTGCTGGGTAAAATTAGAATTTTAAACTCTTTGCTCCCAGATAGAAATACCGTGCCTTCAGAACGCAATTTTCTTTTTCGGTGCCATTTATAGAGTCCAGCGAGTTTTTACAGCTAAAAAGCTGCAATAGATAAACTATTGTAGCTTTTAATCTACCTTTTGAAAACTGATAAAACATATTTTGTCATATCTTACCCTAGTAGGCGTTGTAGACCCGATGAAGTAGCCCCAAGCCTGCGCGCACAGTGACGTGGCTACGGTGGTGGCAAGGAACAGGGTCGCCCTCGTCGGCTCCAAAGGGTTATCAGTGAGCCAGTACGAGAGCACCACGTAGGATACGCATGATAACATCTAAAATTAAAGAACTAGGTTTAAAATATTGGCCCGCTTGCATCATAACGGTTTGCGCTAAACGAGTTTAAAACTTCGTTCAGTTTCTGTCAATCGTTTGAAGATGATAGAGAAAGAAAGATGCTTTAAATATGTTTTGCGTTAAACGCATTTAGTTATGTATGATGCAAGTGGGCCTAAATACCTACATAATCGGGTAAGAGAGAGCGTTATTTACTTTCGTTTTAAATACAATGGACTAAGAATAAAAATAGTACATTGCCATTGTCACCCTTGTGTTGATTCGTGACATAGAATTGTCGCTTATAGTATTGATTAGATATTGCGAACACCTATCTATATGTTAATTAGACTTTTGTATTGAGCTAGAATTACTCACATACTGGGTCTGCACGTAGGTAAGGTACCTACTCGATTAGGTACTCATTAACGAAACATGACACCTCACTTATTACCTTGAGATAAATAAATAACGACAGTCAAGTTTTTCATCTTTGGATTATTTGTACAAATATTCAATATTTATTTAGTCTTTAAAATAAATTGAACTCATGTTTTTATTACCTACGTTTAAACAGCCTTTTAAATGCAAATAAACGTCAACCTAAAAATGTTGTCGTTTCAGATATTGTGGGAAAATTACTTCAAAATATTATTTGTTGAAAAAAAAAATAACCTTAAATGAGTCAAAGACAAATCATTTATTCCAAATAGGCACATCAAAGGCACTTTTGAACGTCAAAGTCAACGTTCATTGTATCTATGTATTTTGCGGTCACACATGCAAGAAAAGAAATGAAATTTTGTGTCTCAGATTTTTGCTTGCTATTACAGGATTTGTGAGCTTCAGAATTTAATAAGCATAAATTAGCTCTCTAAAAGAGTTTGCCCTGTACAGGGTGGCTGGGACATCAACGCACAACCAGTTACCATGGATTCAAGTACCTGATTCAAAACCCCCATGAGTTGAATTTTTTCGTCGGTTATTAAAAAAAATATTTGCTGTTCCATACATTTTGAATGCAATTTTCTATAAAACAGTAGATTTTTTTATAACCTACGAAAAATTTCTACGCTAAAGGGTCTAGAACTAGAATCATGAGCTGAATTTATGGTGTCAATTTGCACGTCGACGCCACCCTGTATACACCACAGCAATCAATATTCGAAGAAAAAGCCGCTGTATTGCCGAGAAAAATAATAGGTTAAGGAGTCCAAACTCACCTGAAATGGTAACTCGACTGCTAATATTGATACTATGTAGGGTCCTAAATTATACCATCGATTGAAATATTCGCCTCGTAGTATGTCCATTTCTAAGGGAACTGAAAATGACAATAATGCAGGGTGTTAGTAAAAATGCTTAAAATAACATAAAAAAAGTCATGGCAATTACGATTGTGTTATGTAATATGAAAGCCAATTCTCGTAATTTAAAATGTTTAAAATCTAGTCGCAGTCTCATCTCGGTGACAAACAAATGTCAAAAACTTGTCAAAAATGTAGGAAAATTCGAGGTATTTTTGACAGATTGAAACTGAGATCAGACTGTGAACGTTCTTAAAATTACGAGGATTGCCCCTCTGCTGTTCGAAATATAAAATTACAATAGGAACCGTTGCTCATTATTATTTTATTTTTTTCATATAAGTTTTATACGTTCCAATTGCTTGCCGTAAATAATCCCATCATTATGCAGCCATTTATAAAGTAAAGTAGATAAAGTGAGACTGGTTAAACGAGAATTATAATATCTTTATGTTATTATTATGTTGCATAAATAAATAATAAATATTGTTTTATTTGCAAAAATGACCCTTCATGGTAGTGTAAACTACGCGTTCAAAAACCTACAAAAATATTCCAAAATACACGTTTTTCATTAAAGATTCATTTATAATTCCACACGTGAACTCATGGGTAATTAATTTATCGCGCGAAGGAAAGGAATAAAATTAGTTAAAACGTGATTCTAATCAAGTACTTACCTACGTCGTAATTAATGATTTACGTAAAACTAAAATAGCGAAGGTGCATAACAAATGCTGGTCATGGTGAGAAACGCAAAATTCAGCTGTAGTTAATTTCAGGATTATCAATCTGAGGAGGCAGTGCGGAATGGCTAATTCTCACTAAGCTCTTACGTTGATAGTTTAGGTCATTTTAAATTTACAAAACAAAATAATAGTTGTTATGTAGATCTAAGTACAGACGCCAGCATATCAAGCTAGTAGTAGCTTAGTAGTTGCTTTAGTGATAATGTTGAAAATCTATTAAAGTTGACAGATTGTAGAATCTGTCAACTTTTATAGATTTTCAACTTTATCACTAAAGCATAAATTTCAAAGTTGATTAGGAACATTTGACAGTTTCGGGTAGCCTGATGTGCTGGCATCTGTACTTAAAGCGGTGGAGCCATAGAATAGTTGGAGTCTAGGAGAACGCTACGCTTTATTGTAAATTTTCCACAATAACTAGACGTAAAATTGGATTGTGACTTCTTCAATAAGGAAATATTCAATAAGAATAATCATGTTTTAATATTACAAATTAACCTTTTGAATGCCGTAATAGAAACAATTAAAGAAACATTGTGTCTTGCGTGGATCCACGTTCGTATGAAGGGATAATGGTCTACTTACATGATAGTGTAACGGACATCTTTCCAGTGTAGACAACAAGCAGCATGGACCCGTATAAGTAGACATAGTTTCCGAGGACAGAGCCTGCTTCGCTGCCTACTCCCAAATACAGATAGCCGAAGATTAGCGCGATGACCACGTGTGCAGCAACTCGATACATGAATAACGACTGAAAATTAGAGAAAATTCAACTTTAGTTTTTTGTTAGCACTGCATTTTTTTCAGAAAAAATTGACGCGCGAAAAGTGTCGTTCACTTGTTTGGAAAATTGGGATTTAGAAATGGTACGGTGTTGCATGAAAGTTTATTGAAGCGAAATTCAACAATAATGATCGATTCAATGATCATTTATTTATGGATTTTGAACCATTTTTAAGGAAAATGCTCCAACGTTTCGAAATGGATAAGGCTGAATGGCTTAGATTTTTAAATCAAATATTAAATGTAATTAATGCCAGTAAAATTAATTGTTAAGCAATTTGACAACCTACGTGCATTTCTACAACTCAAAGAATGACAGTTGTGAGTTGCATTATACGGACAATTTCAGTTGGTAGTCAATTTGTTTAACTATTACTTTCCTTGGGTTTACTTCTTTGCGTGTCGAAGTTAAAGTATGTAACGTATGTACTCACATAGTTCCTTGTCGTCATTAAGTAGTTCCTATAGAGCAGAATCCAAGTTTGTCGCAGTAGTCCAGATTGTCTGTAAATGTTCTTCGATAGTTTCGTATGTTTATATTTAGGACTGAGCAGATGTTTGGATTTCAAGTCTGTACTTATATCTGTAATAAATAAAATAATTTGGGTTAAAACACCAGTTAGTATAAATTTGAACTCTACTGTTCTAGTTTTAGGTTATATTTTAGAAGTCATAATTAGTGATTAATATAATGATGACCGAATCTCACAGATAGTATTATCTTTAGTTTTGGTACACAGTTCATTTTAGCCAAATTTTAGATAATATTTGTCCTAAATTCAATCAATAAACTCGGTTTACTAGCGTAACAAATTAACCATTTATTTAAATAAATAGATATTATGAAATTAGTTGGCGTATCATTGAATTACACTTTTTTTAAAACATCAGTCATTGACCCCGAGGGGATTGTGGCTAAGAAATAACAGCCGCACGGTTCGATCGATCAGGTTAAGCTACGCTTGCCGCGGTTGGTCCGTGGATGGGTGACCATCTTTATATACTAAGATGCCTCCGTGCCTCGGAAAGCACGTTAAGCCGTTGGTCCTGGCTGTCATTCGTGGATCCTTTAACAGTCGTTACGGGTCGTCAGAAGCCCGAAAGTCTGACAACCAGTCTTACCAAGGTGTATCGTATTACCCAATAACAGAAGGCCAATTCTCGTAATTTAAAACGTTCAAAATCTAGTCGCAGTCTCATCTCAGCGACAAACAAATGTCAAAAACTTGTCAAAATGTAGGGAAATCAGAGGTATTTTTGACAGATTGAGACTGAGATCAGACTGTGAACGTTCTTAAAATTACGAGAATTACCCGGTTAGACTGGAAGCCAACCACAATATAGTTAGGAAAAGGCTAGGCAGACGATGAGTTATAGACCCCAAAAGGCACAGATATTCAATACCACAGAATCAAATACACCTAAATGAAGATAAATAAACAGATGTCTTTTGTTAGTAAATGAAATCTTTTTTGTACTTAGGTTAAATATTTTATTAAATTAAAAATGACATAAAAAAATCCAAATAACACAAAAAATATCATCATTATTTATTATTTGAACAAAGGTTTCTTTTTATTCTAAGAAATAATTCAATGTATGAATTAATGCCAAAGGTACGAGAAACATTGCAATTTATTTTTCGCAAAGACATTTTAAAAGTAGCTCAACTTCAGCATAATCCATAGTCCTTACTAATATTAATAAAAATGCGAAAGATTTCTGTCTGTCGGTAACCTTTGCACATCTATACCACAGAAATGATAGTGTTATGAATGACAGAAAAGTAGGTAGCCTGGTACCTGGAGACGGACATAGGCTACTTTTCATCCTAGATATTCGTTTAATAAAAAATCATTGGATGTATAGAAGAAGTCCCGGGCAACACCTATTTGTAGGAACAAAAGTTGGTTTTAAGGTCCTAATAATAGGTACCACAGTTTCATTTCATCATCATCATCAGCCTATAATGTTCCCACTGCTGGGACACACGCCTCCTCTCTGTGAGAAGGAGTGGGCCGTAATCTACCACGCGGGCCCAGTGCGGGTTGGTAGATGTCACATGTCTTCGAATTTTTGGTTCTAGGACATGCCGGTTTCCTCACGATGTTTTCCTTCACCGTTTTTGAGAGCAGTGGTGATGAAATAATTTATACAAAGTAAAGCACCTGTCTGGGTTCGAACCTACGACCTACAACTCGTAAGTCGCGGCCTTTACCACTGGGCCACCACTGCTCTCATCAGTTTCATTTGGCATATCATAATGGATACATACCTAAAGGGCTAGGTAGTGCTGGGATAGTAGGAATGTGGCTTTCCCAACTGCCGTTGCCGACGGGTTCTGGCTTGAACTGGGTCATGATCTGCGCTGTTTTCACCAAGTCCACTTCGTACTCTCCTGACGCAACCTCCATTACTGGAAAAGTAAGGGCAAGTGTAAAGCGAACATTATTAATATATTATATATCATATATAATATATTAATAGTGTTCGCTTTTAATATTTTAAGTCGCGCGCGAACTGCGCGCGGGCAGCGCAGGAGCGGCGCACGAACAAAAATGCACGCGCGCAGCTCGCGGGCAGCTCGCAAACGGCTCGCGAGCTGCACATTCGCCAGATGTGGACGCACCCTAATAGATTTTTCAACTTTATTGCTAAAGCGTAAGGTTCAAGGTTGTTGGGAAAGTTTGACAGTTTCGGGTAGCTTGATATGCTGGCGTCTATACATATCTAATATATACAATGCGAGCTCAGCTTAAAATGGAAATGCATAGCTTGATAAGTCGCCATGTGTAGCTTGTATGATCTCACAGGGAATATTAATTAGCGGCAAAATAGGTACCTGCATACATTACCTATGATAGATATCTATAAAAGTATGACTGACACAGCTCATCTACATAATAATATGTATGTTCTCAGTACTCCTAGTCGTAATTAATCAATCATGACTGAATGATCAATGTTGTGGTCTATGTATTAGACATGCAAATCTAGGTGTTATCGCCAAGCGGGTGATAAAGAGGCGATAAAGCTACAGATTATGTCATTTTGGAGAAAGAACGTGACATTACATACATTAGACGATTTGTTTATGTCCTGATTTACTTTATAGGTGTAGTAAAATAGCCATGCATTTTAAAGAGTAGTTTTACATCCCACAATCACAATTATACTGCCAGATACGAATGTAATATTTCATTTTGAATAATTACTTTATAAATTGTGTTGGAAGAGATCTATACATTGTTATGTACTTATTATGTATTATCATATAAAGTGGTGATGCAAAACCCACTTTAATGTACTTTTCAAATAAATACATTATAAAACCAGTAGAATTTATAAACATATTGAAGACAAGCCTTTGCCGGCGGCTTCGCCCTGTCGGAAAATATCCTACGGGAACGAACTACCGGGATTAAAAGTACCTACCCTTTGTGTTACTCCAGGTTATAAAATATCTGTGTGCCTCATCTAAATCCGAACATGCATTCAGACAAACGGACAAAAAACTATATGTCTTGCATCAGACTCGTTCCTACACCTCGTAGAAATTACTTTTTTTCAAAAATATTCAATGTGCAGTTTTGATTTCGTTACTATTTTATTATACAGGTAAGGTACTAATATGACTTTTCAAAGAGCATAACATTCAACAACTTCATTATGCAAAGCGAACTGAAGGCAAACTAGGAACATTTGAATAGTAATTTTACATTATGTCATGGAGAAAATAAGGAAGTTAAGGACGAATCCAGTTTGTAGCAGGAAAAGTAGGTACCTACTACTTTCTAATACTGATTTATATGTTAGTGAATGTACCAACCTGCAGTTGACAAGGTAACCTTTCACCAATTGTTTGATCCGCAAAAGGTTAACTGTCAGTTAAATATTAAAAAAAAAAAGTAAAGTAAATAGTAGTAAAGTAGTGTTAAAAAAAGTATTAATGATTTTTTTTTGGGGTTTACCGACCGATGGTTCTGTTGTTACTTATTATGATAAATCTTAGACGGGTTGATAAGCGCAATTAAAAACATTATTACTTAATTAAAAATATATCTAGTTTTCAGCTTCGTAATAGTGAATGCGCATCTTCTCTCCAATTTATTTAAAAATAGGTATTGCTTTGCCCCGCGGTTTCACCCGCATAAGTTTCGATCCCATGGGAATATCGGGATAAAAAGTATCCAATGTGTTAATCCTGGTTATAAACTCGAATATCTAAGTTATAAACATAAGATATATGTGTGCCAAATTTAACTTATGAAATGAGCTGACATTACTACCGCAACTACAAAGAATTGCGATGCGGCCCGCTAGTAACGTGCGATAGTTTGTAGAAAATGTATGGGGGGATTTTTCAATGCGTTGCGTTGCGGCGCTGCCCGACCCTATCTGCGTTAGCCTAAGGCTTCCTGTGCATGACGCCGGAGGCGCACCGGCGCGCATGTTTTCCACTTCCTAATATTTCCATACCGGAAATCTGACGTCAATTTTTGTCAAATCGCACTTAGCTCAAAATGCCTACTCCTTTCAACAGCATATTCCTAGTCTTTCTACGAGACTAATTCAAATTTTACTCAAGTAATCAAATAATTCATATAAACTGATCGTAAATTAGTTTCAATAGGGTCCAACAGTTCGGCATTATGGTCAGATGGTCGATTAGACGTATATAACGAGTGGTCACTACCACTACGTGTATTTCTATATGGCCGGAGACCTTATGGGTATTTAAATATTCGATTCGTGTACAAAGATGGACAGATAGCCATACTAGGAACCTAATGTGTCACTCATATCGATGTATTTAGCGCAGATAGAGGACTTGGAATCTATACTCATAATAAAGCGTATGTTTGTTTGTTGAACGTGCTAATCTCAGGAATTATCAGACGGATATGAAAAAATCTTTTTGAATTTGATAGCCCAGTTCTTGAAGAAGGCTATAGACTAACATTATGACTCTAAGATGTTTAGGAGCTGATGAACCAAACAGAGTCAGAAAGAATGCTAAGCGAAAACGAAGTAATAGCGCGGGCAGGCTATGCGATGCGATGGGACGGGTCGGGGGACAAGAAATTTCATGCGGACGAAGTCGCGGGCAGAGCTAGTAATATGAATAAGATTTCTACGCTGGAAGTTAAAAATTGGAATTTACGGGCAGACAGGAAAGCTTTAGAATACCGATAAGTATCATATTTTTCAGTCAAACCTATTCGCAGAGAATCTGAAGGCCAATTCCTGTAATTAGAAACGGTTCAAAATCTAGTCGCAATCAAAATTCTAATTTAAATTAAAAACTTGTAAACAAAGGGTGTATTATTTGACTGTGAACGTTTTTAAAATGTCGGGAACTGCCCCCCAGTTCTGTTCTTCTTTTTTCAGTAAACAATAGAAATCCGATTTCGACTTATTAACAACATGAAGTTACAATAGTTACAAACAGCAATAAGTACAGCAATTTGAATCAACTAGGTTTTAATTTGAGATTTCTTACTTACGACGAAAAGGAACACAGGCTGTGTTTGCATTTTCGTTTGTTAAAACTTGTATTATAAAAACAAGTTCGTTGATCTGAACGGCTTACAGTCACTTCTGGACGTGACATTGCAATTACATTTTTTGACTCATCTACTTTTTTATTTAATGCAAATTTTTTGTAGATTAAATAATATATTTTGTACCTAAACCAGCTTGAAATTGATGTTTACCTTGTTCAAACTCCAACATTTATCAAATTTTGGGTTTACAAAAAATTGCTGTGTCGATTTAAGAGTGTTTTGAACCCGATCTGCGCCTTACCTAGTGACTACGAGCAGAGTAAACAAATGTCTGCGACCTTGCCAAAATAAAGCTAAAAAAATCGACCTTCATAAAATCCAGTCCCCGAATTCACTCAATTTTGGAAATTATGAAATTCAAACATTCGATTAAATTCTACTTCACTATATTTAAAGAAAAAAATATACTCACAGAAATCAGCCGGGTTATGATAAGGTGGACATCTTAGCCCCGCGTTGGCTAAAGCCGGCACCAGGCTGACCCTGGGTCCATTGTACAGGGTCCTTCCTTCTTGCAAGCAGTATACAGTATCAATCTTCTCGAAGATCAGGGCTGAAGGCTGGTGGATAGTGGCAATAAGCGTCCTGCCACCCCTGGCCAGGCTGTTCAGCAGAGCTATCAGGGATGTTGATGCTGATGAATCTAAACCACTGTAGAGGAAAAAGTTAAACGAAATGAGT
The DNA here is from genome assembly GCA_947508005.1 of Amphipoea lucens. Taxonomy (NCBI): domain Eukaryota; kingdom Metazoa; phylum Arthropoda; class Insecta; order Lepidoptera; family Noctuidae; genus Amphipoea; species Amphipoea lucens. Next base: position 9,540,059 of record OX382364.1, on the reverse strand, counting down.
TATATGAAGTGTGAGTTATCAAATACATGTCTTCATGAAAGTATTATTATGGACGAGGTAAAAAAAAAAAAACAATTTATAACTTATAACGCAGGAGTGTCTTCTATACATTAATAAAATCGTAGGAAAGTCAAAACTGTACATTGAATATTTTTTTAAAAGAATACTTGGGGCGTGATCTACAATCGATATCGAAGTCAAAAATATAGTTTTTAGAATTTTTGTCTGTTTGTCTGTATGTATGTTCGGGATAAACTCAAAAACTACTGCATGGATTTGCTTCAAATTTTGCATGAGTATTACTAAGAGGTCGGGTCAACATATAGGCTACATATTATCACGCTATCACCTACGGGGGAGGAGCTGTGAATCTTTATTTTTCTTACGCATTCTGTGACAGCGTGTAATCTAACGACGCATATTTAAATGTTGTTTTTCAGTAAGCCATGCTATTATCTAGCTTTACACTATGAAAACTACGCCATTTAAGTAATTTGGGCCGAGAAACATAGTTTAATAAATGTTAGTAGTATAAAGAAAATTTTGAAGCAGCGCCCGCCATCTATGAGATTTCATTAAAATCAAATCAAGTTACATGTTGACACTTTTTGGAAATTAATAATTTAAATTTGATCATGTTGGCGAGGTTAGTAGTTAGTTATTCTTAAAATTCATAGATGGCAATGTTCATTTTCTTCAGAAAAATTGATAGTTCGTTTTGATAAATTCGAGTTCCAACAAAACCCTCAAAATCTTGAGCAGAGCTGAGGAAGACAATTAAAAAAAAAACGCGGTGTTAAGTATTACAAAAAAGTTATGTTCCTACTGGAGACGAAGTCGAAGTAACTGATGAACGCGTGCTGAACACCTGTCTCAGTTCACTTCAAGATGTGGTCATTTCTATCGGCGGCAATCCACTGATCGAATATGGGTTCCCAGCTCCAATCATCACCGCATCAAGACCGTGGAAATCGGGAGTATAACGCTGAGACAAATTACGATCCGGGCGAAATGACCACCATACGAAATGACCATGTCGCTTTGTTCTCTTCAGAGTAAAAACAAATTTATGACACCGTCCTTGAAAGCGTTGGGCATAACCAGGGTAAAATGTTTTTCTTGGATGCTCCTGGTGGAACAGGAAAAACATTTGTTACCACTGACATACTTGCAGAGGTCAGGAGGCGAGGCAAAATTGCTATTGCTGTAGCGTCGTCGGGAATCGCTGCCACACTGCTTCCGGGTGGCAAGACAGCACATACCATGTTTAAAATTCCCATCGATTTAGAGATCGCCGAAACGCCTGTTTGTGGTGTGTCACGTAACAGCGATAAGGGACACGTGCTCAAGGATTGCTTTCTGATCATATGGGATGAGTGTACGATGGCCAATAGGAAGGCAGTTGAGGCCGTGGACAGAACCCTGCAGAACATCCGCAGGAACGAACATTTGATGGGTGGTGTCACAGTTCTGTTCAGTGGCGATTTCCGGCAAACGCTTCCCGTGGTGACACGGGGATCGAGGGCTGACGAGGTGAATGTTTTGTTGTGGTCACGAGTTCGTACGCCGCGCTTGACCATTAATATGAGAGCTCGGCTCTGCGGCAATGCACGTACTCAAGAATTCTCCGATGTCCTTCTAAGTCTTGGCGAAGGAACTCTACCAAAAGAGGTGGTGCTTCCAGACTCTCTCGGTAGAGTGGTATCCAGCTTAGAAGAACTCATTCGCTGTGTGTACGGGGACATTAGTCATATACCGCACCAGCAGAATTCTTGGGTGTGTGAGCGGGCCATTTTGACGCCCAAAAATGATCAGGCTGCAGCAAATAACGAATGCATTCTCTCGGAAATTGAGGGGAATGAAGTGATCTACACCTCGATAAACACTGTTGTCGAGCAAGATGACGCCACACATTATCCCGTGGAATTTCTGAACTCCCTGTCAGCAAGTGGACTTCCAGCGCATACCATCAAGCTGAAGGTCGGTGTCCCGATTATGCTTCTTCGGAACCTATCTCCTCCGAAGTTGTGTAACGGGACCCGCCTTGAAGTCATCTCGCTCCACAGACACACCATTAAGGCGAACATTCTTACGGGTTGTGGCGTCGGCGAGGCAGTATTTATACCACGCATTCCCCTCATACCTCATAACTTCCCGTTCTAGTTCAAGCGCGTACAGTTCCCCGTGAGTGTTTGCTTCGCGATAACCATCAATAAGTCGCAGGGGCAGACACTGAGGGCAGCGGGTGTCGACCTCAGGACGAGTTGCTTCTCACACGGGCAACTGTACGTCGCTTGCTCCCGCGTCACCAGTCCTGACTCTCTTTACATTTTGGCACCTGGCAGCCTAACTACCAACGTAGTTTATAGGGAAGTGTTGTAAGGTATGATACCTTTGTACGTATTTTTACTCTTTTGTGTACTGGAATGTATTCCTGAATTATTTTCTCTATTTCCTTCAGTCACATCTTATGACTGAACTCGGCAGGATTCCCATATAACTCTCTTCACTTGCTTCGCTTGCAAAAAAACTTATATTTTAATGCTATTTTAAAAGTTGTTTACTTATAATGCTATAGCGACACTGGCATCTTAGGTATTTTTGGTGCTGTAGAGCCTTCACGCATACGACGTCGCGGGCAGCAGCTAGTTTTGAAATAAAAAGAAATATGAGACAATGACCCCATAAAATGATAATAATGATAAGATGAAAAATGATACATCGATACCGGAAATATGAAATAACGTAAGGGACATTTTGTCGAAAATGAGTTATATATATCATTGGATTCGTAATTTCTTGCTCTATCGATTGGTATATTTAAAATCTCAATATCTAAAAAAAAATGTCCCTTACATTACATATTTTCCGCAGGTCTAGACCATTTTCTTTATAAAAACTGGCTGTATAGGACGTTTTAAATTAATATTTTTATAAAAACTAATGTAAGTCTCTTTACTCACAGTATTTGGTATTTACATTTAAAAAAAATCGAGAACATTTTACAACAGGTCTTATACATTAGTGTTCCCTGAGTAGGTGCAAATACCATGTCCCTTACGTTAAATTGTGGCTCGAATTATCATAATCATATTGACCCATACGTTAACTTTTCAGCATCGAAAATAATTGACCTGTCCTTTACATCTAAAACTTATCTAAACGAATATTATTATACGTCTCTGTCACACGCATAACCGTGCAACATGTCTGAGCTAGATAGCAATACGGATTTTGTATTTGATTTTACCTGCGCGGTCGTGACCCTTACTTAGTATTTCGTAACACTGTTTGTGACATTACACATCTTCATTTAAGTAACACATCATCGTTTTCATTGATCTAACTACAAGTACCTAGTAAAGTTTTATCTGGATTCTAAACATGAGTGATGAAAAGTTATCTTCACTTCTCTAGCCCGCAGGCAAAAATTTATGAACATTATAGGAATCACATAAACAGGTAATTATTTCTTACTACTTTTGGTAAATTATTGTTTAGTCATGTGGAGTTCAGTAATTAAAAAAAATTGGTCTATTTAGATGGAATAAAATCTTAAATCCTTGCTGAAGAACTGTAGAGCCATCTCGCTTCTGAGCCACGTATACAAGCGTTCTCGAGGGTCGTCACAAACCGTCCCGCCAGAATACTTGAAGTGTTCCAGCCGCCTGAACAAGCCGGTTTTCGAAAAGGCTTCAGCACCGTAAACCACATCCATACTGTTCTGCAAATTGAACAGAAGACCGAGGAGTACAATCAGACGCTGTGTATGGCATTTGGGGACTGCGAGAAAGCCTTCGACTTCATCGAAATATGGGCAGTTCTGGCCTCTCTGCAACGATGTCGAATTGACTGGCGCTACATCGAAGTGTTGAAATGTTTGTATGACACTGCCACGATGACTGTCCAGATCTAGGATCAGAAAACTAGCCCCATCCAACTGCTCAGAGTGGTGAGACAGGGGGATATTATATCCCCTAAATTGTTTACAAATGCGTTGGAGGACGTCTTCAAGACGCTGGATTGAACTGGACTATCAACGTGAACGGCGAGTACATTTCAGATCTTCGATTTGCCGATGACATCGTCATAATGGCAGAGATGCTGGAACAGCTAAACCAAATGCTGCACAGCCTAAATGTAGCTCCTCGGCGGGTTGGCCTCGGCATGAATTAGGACAAGACGAAAGTCATGTACAATTCGCACGTCTTGCGAGTCCAATCTACATCGAAGGGTCGCTTCTCGAAGTTGTGAAGGATTATGTCTACCTAGGGCAAATAATCCAGCTCGGTAGACACAACTTTGTGAAAGAAGCCGACAGAAGAAGCCGTCAAGTCTTCTCTTCGCCTATCCCGCAGTGTTTGAAGACTATGATCTTCAACCAGTGCGTTCTGCCCGTCATGATATATGGTGCCGAAACGTGGACACTGACGGTCGGGCTGGTCCACAAATTCAAGGTCGCTCAGCGCGCTATGGGCCGAGCTATGCTCGGAGTCTCTTTGAAAGATGAAATCAGTATTAAAAGTTTCCGGAAAAGAACCGGAGTTACCGACATAGCTTGCAGAGTAAACAGTTGCCACCCCACCAGCCCCATTCACACAGTGGGCTGGCCATGTTTATCGAAGGACCGATGGCCGGTGGAGCAGACGAGTCCTGAGTGGAGACCGCGTATCGGCAAGCGTAGTGTGGGACGCCCCCCAGCTAGATGGACGGACGACCTAAAAAAGGTGGCTGGAACGGACTGGATGCCGAAGGCGGAGGACAGGGTGTTGTGACGCAGCCTGGTCTATGTTCAGCAGTGGACTGTAATAGGCTGAGTTGATTGATTGAGATAGAATAATTCGAATCCTAATAAAAACATACCTTCCAATAGGTAAAATATTATGAGTAGGTCATGTAAAAATTACAACTTATTAAGCAATTAACGCAGGATGAATAGACAGCATGCATGTTATCATTCAAAGGGAGATTAAAAAACTGATGGTTTGGGGACCTTTCCTGTGGCCATCATTTATGGAATCAGCCAGAAAAAGTCCTCTTGCTTATCGAGCGATTATATTGTACTTAGCATAATTTATGCGAGTTATTTGCGTTTATAAAAGAGGATTAGTGAGTACAAATAAAAGTTTTAATCTATTTTATTCGTTTATTTTTTATCCTTTTATGTCAGCAACTAGGTTTAAACTATATTGATAGGCGCAGTAGGTCCTGAATGTATTAAATTCTATTTTTAAAATTTATTAACAGCATAAGCAATAAAGAGTACACCATTAAAGAGACCTTTACTTTAAAAAACACAATTTTTTTATTTTCTGTAATGTCCCTTACATCAAAAAAAATATTTGTTTATTTCCTATAATGTCCCTTACATCAATGCTGTTAATTTACATCTCAAATTTTGTTAACGTATGTCACCCGTATTCATTATTATTTAACGTAAGGGACATGCTATCTTTAAAACTATAGGTTTTAATCAATGTTTGCTATTTTAGCTTAAAAGAATGAAGAAATCTAAGAAACTTTGTCCTAGACACTTTTTACATAAAACATATAGTTAAAAAGTTATAGTCAGTTTTTGTAAAAAAATATCTTATTTTTGCTCTCCTGTAAACCTTAGTTTTGTCCCTTACGTTATTTCATATTTCCGGTATCGACATATGTCGTGGATAGATGGCGCCACAGAACAATGAACAGCGCCATCTAACGATTTGATTGGTAAACGAAGAATCATGTGCCCTACCGCTTGGACACGATCGTCGGTAGAGGGGATGCAGCGAGGACTGGCGGAGAGACCGAGTGTGGCGACAGTCTACGGTCGGTAGTCGAGTCGGACGGTCTTGCTTGGCAAACGCTCAATACCAACGCACGTGTTTGTTTCGGTTGTTAATTGCTAGTTTATTAAAGTTATTTTGAATTAAAATTATCTTTTAGTTCGAGTACCCACTGCAGTGCCCACAACTATCAAAACTATGTTGGATCGTGAAGAAGATCCGATGTTTCGCATCTCGGCCACCCAATGATGCGACACATAATAGTAATGATATAATGTTTTTGTACACATCTGTTGCTAAGATGGAAAATACACGTCACTATAATTAGAATATAACAATTACTAATTACCCAAGCAATTACGTTATTAATTATCATTGAACTTCTTGTTTACATCAAGGATAGGACATAAACTCCAATGTCAAGCTGGTAATATATGACATTACGGTTTTCCTTATGGCAAGTTAAAATCAAGGATGTTTTGCGTTCCTTCCGTCCGTGGCCAGATTTTGTGACAATACACCATTGTTTGGCACAACAAACCGCATATCTAATCGAGGAATCTCATCGTTATGACGTCATTGGCTTGGAGTCGCAGGCGCACCACACGTAGACCAAGTCTAGCATGAACTGACGCATGGTTAACAAAGGTATCAGTAGAATTCTCTATTTTTCATGGGGAATTAGTCGAGTTCGACCTTTGATAATCTATGCGTCATGTTCGTAAACGTTCGCCGTAAGTTGGGGCTGGTCATCACTTAGCTGCCTCAGCTTATTTTAAATTATTTTATTTTTGGATTGTGGTTTTGTTACTATTTGCTGTACTGTGGACGCTTTTAACGTGTAGGTACGTCCTTTTTTTACATCGTTCTCGCATATAATTATAAATTCAACATTAATGGTGTAACTAATATTTTTGTAAAAATGAGTTTCTTGCCCGTTCTTCTCAATAGGTACCTACGCTTTGGAATGGAATGGGCCAACTAGCTTCATATTTTCTGACTGACTGACTTCTTGACAATTCAAAAGTGCCTATAAATGGTTTAATCTGTCAAGCTCCGCTAATGAGACACAATTGATTTTCTATTGTTTCGTCGCCCGTCTTCGACGCGCGCCGCTTGATCGGTTAATTGAAATAAATGCTTTGAGTTTGAGCTTGAGTTTGATATACAAAAAAAAAAAATTGACTCATAGAAATAATATACAAAAAATAAATTGAATTTAATTTAAAAATGTAAATGTTTAATGTTTACCACAACAGGTAAAAGAATTCAAATAGATTAATGAAATGATGACATATAAATTAATTTTGCGATAGATGATACATGGTGCTCACATATTTACAAATATTTTAAAAGTAGACGATTTTCATAATAAAAATAACAAGTCAGGGTGTGAGTTAAAGGGCACGCCACGATAGTGGCGATAAGACCCCTCTTTGAGGAGTGGCTAGGGAGGCGTCACGGCGTCCTCACCTATCGCCTGACGCAGGTCCTCACCGGACACGGATGTTTTGGGAGGTTCCTGCACATCATCAGGCGGGAGGAGACGCCCGGGTGTCACCACTGCGAGGATCGCCCAGAGGACACGGTGGAGCATACGGTGGAGGTCTGCCCCGCATGGGCGGAGCACCGCCGTGCCCTCGTAGAGGCGATCGACAGCGGCGGCGACCTCTCGCGTCCGGCCCTGGTTCAAGCCATGGTCCGGGGCGAGAGGGAGTGGGGGGCGGTCACCTCCTTCTGCGAAGCAGTCATGCGAGCGAAGGAGGTGGCTGAACGGCTGAGGGAGAGAGCCTCACACCCCAGCCGCCGCGGGAGACGCTCCGGGCGTCGGGAGCCGCGTGACGACTCCCGGCCACCGTAGGCGCGGGCCTGCGGACGGAGAGTAATGGGTAGCTCACCGTCCGATCAGGACCAGGCCCGTGCCGGACGGCGCGTACGTGTTCCACGCGCGCCTCAAAGAGATGTCAGCATAAAGGAAGGGGCCTGCCAGGGCCGAAGCCTGCCGGGGGTGCGGGATTGTCCGAAAGGGTTACCGCTACCCCGGAACATAAAGGGCTAAGGAAGGAACACGGATGGGTTTTAGTCAGTAAGAGTCTGACACTCCCTTCGCTCCACCCAGAGCGGGAGGGGTCATTTGATGATTTCCCATCCATAAAAAAAAAAAAGGGTGTGAGTTAAAATAATTACAGAATGTAAATCAATATCAAACAAAAAAGAACAAAGGAGAACGAGTAAGACCGTACCCAGAGACAAAGTTAATTGTAGCATTATGGACTATGTCGGTATTTGTTGACCTCGTGGAGTAGTTTAATTAATCCTAAGACAGCATGTCTGAATTCACTTGGAGAAAAAAGATATTTAAGGAAGTTAAATGTGTTTTGAGAAGACCGTACCCAGAGACAAAGTTAATTGTAGCATTATGGACTATGTCGGTATTTGTTGACCTCGTGGAGTAGTTTAATTAATCCTAAGACAGCATGTCTGAATTCACTTGGAGAAAAAAGATATTTAAGGAAGTTAAATTGGTTTTGAGAAGACCGTACCCAGAGGCAAAGTTAATTGTAGCAATATGAACTATGTCGGTATTTGTTGACCTCATGGAGTAGTTTAATTAACCCTAAGACAGCATGTTTGAATTCACTAGGAAAAAAAAGATATTTAAGGAAGTTAAATTGTTTTATTAAATAGAATAAAATAAAAGAATAGAACGTTATTTATTCTCATTAATTATTATTTTAACTCCTGTATTTCATTATACATGTTTATACAAATTATATTTTTAAATATTAGAACATAAAAACATTTAAAAATATAAAAAAGTTGTAGCCCACCGGTATCGGGAACAGGTCCAAGCTATCGGCAATCAGGGCTCCAGAGAGAAGAACCTCCTAATAATGTGGGTCGTGTCGAGAAGTTCCGCTTTCTGAATCAAGTCCTTGATCCAGCTGCCCAACGAGAGCCTCCTCAGGTGCTAGTCGACGTTTAATAGGCTGTCTCGACTGTCGGCACAATGATCGCTGAGTCCACATTCCACGTTTAACAACCTCGTTGTTAATATGTTTATCTTTCCCGGCACACACGAGGGTCGCAATCATGCAGTGGCGTGCACAGAGATTTCAGACAGGGTATGCACAAAAAAAAACTACCTACTTCAATCAACCGTTTGAAAATGATTCTATTTAAACATACTTCACCAGCAGGTCTCACAGGTATAATTTTCCATTTTTACAATAATCTTACTAAATAATAATTACTCGACAGTCAATCACTTGCGCCATATCTCACATTAGGACTTGGTTCTACGCATACCTCTATAGGGTACCTACATGCCTCTTCGCAAATTCTCTGACACGTATGATTTTGCGAGTTTAATTGGTATGTGCCTAAACTAAACAAGATAAGTTCCTCCTCGTTGAGGCTAGGAAATGGTACATCGCTTTCTTCCATCGCTGTGAAACATACCCTTTGGCGGTTGATATTACAGTCCACAACATATTATTATATATTATCTCTCAGGGAACTATTTAAAAGGATTAATATTATGACGGTACCTTGCCAATTCATTTATGAAAATATTATGTATGTAAGAAAAAATCTACATCTTTTTAAGAAAATAAGCGATAGACATAACTTTAATACAAGAAATAAAGATAAAATACATCAACCATTTTTCAGATTAGCCAAAGTACATACATCTTTTATGGGGTACTGTGTTAAATGTTACAATAAAATACCTTGTGATATATTGCAATTAAATGAAAGAAAATTTAAAACTCACATTAAACGTACACTTTGTAAACAAGCATACTATAAATTAGAAGATTATATCCAAGATAAGAACGCTTGGAAACATGCTGGTCCTGCTCCATAGGACAATCTAGAGTCTAGACAAAATCAAACTGGTTGCTAATTTAATTGTAAATTTTTTTATTCTTTTTTTTTACATTTATTACTCACACCCTGACTTATTACTTGTATTTTGTTTTATAATTAAAATCGTTTTGCTTGTACCATGTTTGTAAATATGTGAGCACCATGTATCTATCAGATAATTAATTTATATGTCATGGTTTCGTTTTTAATTCTTTTACCTATTGTGGTATAGTAATTTTATTGTAGGTGCATCGTCCTCACATGTTATTATATAATTAATGTACCCATGCAAAATATTGTACCTAAACATTTTAAAAGAGTAACGGTGGAGTTTCTTGCCCGTTCTTCTCCATACGAAAACTACCTTTTGGAATGGGCGACTAGAATCAATTCTATTTTAAGATAATTTTTGACGTTCAAAAGTGCCTTTTATGTGCCTATTTGAAATAAATGCTTTGACTTTGACTTTGACTTTATTAGTCACTAAACCTGTTGGAAACGTTAATTCTGTCTTCTATTATTTCGACAATATTGTTAGCGTGTGGATTATTCTACAATGGATCACGGAACGTGTTCAATAAGGCTCCAGCGATTTAGAAACATAACAGAACTTGATTAAAAATTAATTAATATTGATTTAGAACTTGTATTGTGTTTTGTTTTTACTTCTTTTTTGTATCTCATTTTATGCTGCATTGTCGGTTGCCAGCAGACATCCTGACTAAGGATTAATTAAACTACTCCATGAGGGCAACGAATACCGACATAGCTCATAATCTCTGCCCCGAATAGCAGAATAGCTATTAAAACATGGGAAAAAATTAACAAAAAAAAAAAAAAAAAAAAATTAAAGGCGGTACGAAGTTCGCCGGGTCAGCTAGTATTGAATAATAACCAATATAAGTATGGTAATTACAATAATGAATAAAGATAATGAACTTTCCTATTATTTTATTAAAACAATTTAACATGCTTAAATATCTTTTTTCTCCAAGTGAATTCAGACATGCTGTACTAGGATTAATTAAACTACTCCATGAAGTCAACAAATTCCGACATACTTCATAATGCTACAATTAACCTTGTCTCTGGGTAGGTACCGTCTTCTCAAAACCAATTTAACTTCCTTAAATATCTTTTTTCTCCAAGTGAATTCAGACATGCTGTCTTAGGATTAATTAAACTACTCCATGAGGTCAACAAATACCGACATAGTTCATAATGCTACAATTAACCTTGTCTCTGGGTACCGTCTTCTCAAAACCAATTTAACTTCCTTAAATATCTTTTTTCTCCAAGTGAATTCAGACATGCTGTCTTAGGATTAATTAAACTACTCCATGAGGGCAACGAATACCGATATAGCTCATAATGCTACAGTCATCTTTTTTTTTGGGTACGGGGCCCATACAACTTTACCCATTGTTCTTTTACAATTAAATTAGCAACCAGTTTGATTTTGTCTAGACTCTAGATTGTCCTATGGAGCAGGACCATGTTTCCAAGCGTTCTTATGTCATTTCAAATGTAGTATATAAATTATGAGCAAAAATGGATTGGAATAAATGAGTTTTGAATTTACTAACATATAATTTATAAGTTTTCTGTAACTAATACATGGACCTCTGATGTCTGAGAAATAAATAAATTATTATAGAAAGTAGTATTAATTTAATATTCACTAGCGACCGAGCTTCACACGGTTTTTACAACTTGACAAAACATTAATATTTCTATGTTATTGTGAAGTTAAACATTAATGTATTACGTATACGAGTACATAAACCTTCCGGAATAAATCTTCAGAAGAGCAAAGCCGTCAAACAGACAGACAAGAAAAGCGCGTTCGAAAAATGGCTTTGGGTTGACAATATAATTGACTATGACCATGAAAATGGAGATTGAAGGTTACATTGGGATCCAGTCAACTGTTTCATTTTCGATTAAAACTATACGTACCTAGTTCGTTACGGAACAAGAATCGTGATAATTGATTAAGTCCGGCTTGTGTATCTAAATCGTACCTACATAAAGTCATAAATAAATACTTGTTTACATTTCTAATTTCCCCTAAAACTAATCGATCCGCCACTGATCGATTATCCATCGATCCGCCACTGATCGATTATCCATCGATCCCTATTTGCGAAGGACAAAAAGTCGCTAAGATCTAAGACTTAATTTTAATATGCATGAAGATACTTACGTGGTTGGCTCGTCTAAAAACATGAGTGAAGGGTCAGAGAGAAGTTCCAATGCTACGGCAAGACGTCTCCGTTGACCGCCAGAGAGGTCCCGGCATAGAGTCATGGCTGTGTTGCTCAGACCTAATAGGGCAAGGATCTCGTACACCTGGAAAAGGTTTTCGTTTTAGATCGCCTGCTTTTGTAAGTAGGTTTGTATTTGTAAACACTATTTCGTTTGTATAACAATATTTGAAGTGAAAACTTCTAAAGGCGCGTTGGGCATTTTTTGAGATGGGAAAAACCATTGAATTCGCGCCACTGTTACCGTAAGCGCCACCGCTTCCGATGTGTTACTCGATTTTAATGTATATCCGATATGTCAGTGAGTGATGGCAAAGTATTCTGTTTGTGTTTTGTTTTCACTTCTGTCGGTACTCCCGGAGTGCCACAGTTTTTTTTTTAAACTAGATGAGGTTGCTGTTTCCTATCTGACTAGGTAATCTGAGAAGAAACACCGAAACAAACTCAGAGGTCACAGTCTCTTTTAAAGTCCAGACAGAACATGTGAGGACCATGCAGATTATCGTCTGAAATGGTCTTACTTTTAGTTAACTTAAGAAAGGGTTTTAACCTCAAAAGTTCTACCACAAACACCATTGTAAGGTGTGCGTAATGTGTACGTAATGGCACATGGCAGCAGCCACTTTCGATTTGGTAGGCCGTTAGATGTTTGCCAAACGATTACGTAAAAAGTTTGGATAATGTCTGTCGTTTGTTAGGTCCTTACTTTCCATTTTGCCAAGTAGCAGACTACTCTATTCACTTGTTTGTTAGCTAAAGTGCGTACTTTTGTGCAAGGGTCCTATTGTTTTTACATACATGCACTTGTAATACACATATGTAATTAAGTACCTAATGTAAATATTTAGTTGTATAATAATTTACAACTGCATCCATACTAATATTATAAATGCGAAAGTGTGTCTGTTCTGTCTGTCTGTTACCTCTTCACGCTTAAACCGATGAACCAATTTAGATGAAATTTGGTATAGAGATAGTCTGAGTTCCGGGAAAGGACATAGGATAGTTTTTATCCCGATATTCCCACGGGATCGATACTTATGCGGGTGAAACCGCGGGGCGCTGCTAGTATTCTATATTTAAAATAAAAATGCCAATGAAATAAATGCCGTCTTACAGGGCAAGATTGTAGGAAGATAAAGATAATGTACCTTCTCTTTCCTCTCTTGAGGCGTGAAGTCAGCCAGTTTAAGGGCAGCGGCAAGAGACATGGCTTCAGACACGGTCAGGTGCGCGCGCAGGTCATCGTGTTGTCGGATGTACCGCGCACCGCCGCGGCCCGACGACTTTGATGCGCACCCGCAGATACCGTTGATGGCTATCTCACCTTTAGCACCACGTGTTCTGAGGAGAGGATAATGTTTTACACGTATAATAGTGAATAAACGACGGAAATAAAGTGTCATATAACTGTCTGTGTGTGTGTGTAAGTTTTATATAACTTATGAATGCTTAATAAAGTTTAATGAACTATGAGGCGCCTTCATTTAGTCTAAATTATTTACGGAGAGGCCATATAGATGGTTTCATAATTTAATAGGTATTGGGAAATAACTTTTAAGAGTGTCTTCGTACTGGTTTATCTAGGGAAGGAACTAGTCGGACATAATGCACAGTGTAGCCGCCGTGTGGACGTACGAAGACGCTACAAAGATACTACGAAGACGCTGCGAAGACGCTACGAAATCGCTACGAAACCGCTACGAAGTTGCTACGAAAACGCTGCATAAGGGCAAGCGCCCCTTACGTAGCGTCTTCAACCGTCTTCGTCACGTATTCAAACTTGCAACGAACGCTTACGCTGCGCTGGACCAATGCGCAAAGTGAAAACGCCTCTAATGCAAATCGGCATTGAACTTGTAAAGGTTTACTTTTTGACTACATAATTGAAGGATTAGCGTAATCAATCAAGATTAGTAGGTATAATGTTCCCAATACTAAGCCATAGGCCTCTCTGTGAGAGAATAATGCCATAATCCACCACGCGGGCCCAGTGCGTTGGTGGATGTCATCATGTCTTTGAATTTTTTGGTTCTAGGACATGCCGGTTTTCTCACGTTTTCCTTCACCGTTTTGAGAGCAGTGGTGATATTCACAAAGTAAAGTGCCTGCCAGGGTTCGAGCTTACGATCTACAAATCGTAAGTCGGGGCCAATACCTTTGGGCCAATAAAAGTAGGTAGCGATGACCTTTTTGCCAAAGAGAGGATACCAATAAATTCATAAGTAGGTACCTAAAGGTTGGGGTTGTATAAAGCAAGAAATAAATATCACACTAATATTATAAAGGCGAATGTTTGTATGTGTGTGTGTGTTCATATGTTTGTTACTTCTTCACCTTCAAACGGCTGGACCAATTTTGATAAAATTTTGTATAGAGGTAGCTGACACCCTGGATTAACATATAGGCTACTTTTTATACCGATATTCCCACGGGATCGATATTTGCGCGGGTGAAACCGCGGGGCGCAGCTATTGCATCATAAAGACAAGATAAATGGGTAGTAGGTATGTAATAATCCTCTTTTAATAGTATTATACAAAACATTATTCATTGGGATCAATATTATAACCTCAGAGCTTTGATTTTATTATTTGTTTATTTATTTTATTATCATTTAATTATCACTGGCTAAAGGTTGTATACATTTGATATAAGAGAATGTTTGTTCATAATTTTCGGATTTTTCTGCAGTTTTATCAAAGTCCGGGTTCATACCTAGGGTTTATGACCTCAACCAAGTCGAGGAACAGGACTGTGGTGCAAGATATTTTTTAACTCCTTCATTATTTTTATTACCTACCTAACCTAATAACCTTTAGGGTTAACCGTGGCTTGTTTCAATGTAACGTCTGTAAATGGTTTAAGATATCAGCTGATCTTTGGCCAGACGATATTATTCGGTTGTTGGACCTAATTATTCTAGTGCTCACGTGTTTTACGATGAAGTAAACGAATATTAAAAGTATGTGAAATAAAGCCAACACAATCACACAATGACATGACGCATACCTACTGATTTCCTGATAAGCAGGCTTGACTACTGATGGAAAATTTACTTTACCATGGAGTTATCAAATAGATCACTGTTTTTCATAATAATCTGTTCGACCGAGGTACATAGTAAGTAGCTAGTTCATTTAAATCGTTCAGTATTTTCTAGCTAGCATGCATATGCATTTTATGTGTGCTTTTTAAACTTAAAAAGGACAAAAAATATGAAATGCGACATTTCGCACATACACTTGGGAGCAAATAAATCGAGCCACTTGCTTTTTTTTGCACGTATAATGGTTATTATTTTTGGTATTATGGAACGTATCAAATCGAAACATATATCGCCTAAGAGCTTATTTAATAATCTTTACAATGAGGGTAAATTTTTGAATGATAACCTTATTTAGTGATAAATTATTGGCTCTGAAAGAAAAACGGTAATTTTGATAGAAAATTGTAGGGTTAAAACAGTCCAGAAAATCTATCGAAATCAGGGCAAGGGGGGGTAATACAAGATATTAAGAATAAGTTTATACCATAATTTTGTTTTTAATTGTTTTTTTCTGGACTGACAATTTTCTATCAAAGTTACCGTTTTTCTTTCAGAGCCAATAATTTATCATTAAATAAGGTTATCATTCAATCATTTACCCTCATTGTAAAGATTATTAAATAAGCTCTTAGGCGATATATGTTTCGATTTGATACGTTCCATAATACGAAAAATAATAACCATTATACGTGAAAAAAGGAAGTGGCTCGATTTATTTGCTCCCAAGTGTATATGGAGGAAGGGAATCGTCAGCATTTGCACGAAAACAGGCTAATCTCGGCTTTTATAACAAAATTTATTGAGTAAGTATTCCAATTACTTATGTAAGTTTATATAAATCATGGATCGATTTATTTTAGAAAAAAAATGTCAAGAAAAAATGGGGTTACCCTAAACCCCATTTTTTGTTGTTATTATGCAACCCGGTCATAAACAAAACAGAAATCTCTAGGTACATAGGATTAAAAGCTGTTCTGCAAAATTACCAATTTATAACAAAGCAACAATTAAAAAATCACAAGACTGTGAGACTGTGTCCAATATTGAACAATGGGTCACCGAAGCTAAAAATAAAAACATTATATTTATATACGTAGGTAAATGAATATCGTGCCGCATGGTGTAGTCATATATAAATGCAAAACCAGTCTTATCATTATATGACTCACGAGTTTTCCGGTGAAGTACTCTGAATAAGTAATGCAAAGTTTCCATTGTTTTCATATCCAATGGTTATTGTTACCGAAGACACGTTCTAATGAGGGGTCGGACCCGTGCTTCACCTAAGAGAAACTGTTCCCATAAACATAAGTAGGTCTTATCCGTGGAGGCTACTGAACTGCAAGTATCTTTTATGACACAACACATAGAGCATAATTATTATGTACATAAATAATGAAAGTTTATAAGGAACAATTACGTATAACTTAAATAAAAGATACGAAGATTGTTGCAAAAGTAAAATACTGTGGCGCGGCAATCAACGCCCAACACAAAACAGGAATATCTGAATATATTTACACAATCCTTAATATATTTCGAATGGTGGTTTATTATTATTTACCCCTTAATACCTCCTTCCCCTACCCCTTTTTTCCCTGTTGTAACATCTATAATACTTTATGAAATGCAATAAATAAATGAATATGAATATTTGTTCAAGATTTCCATAGATATGTATGTGGAAACTTAGCAATAGAGTATCCACTTTTTATTATTTGTCAACATATTTGTCAGGATATGAATTTATCATTCGGACCTTGGTACGGCTTTACCTAGTAACTAGTAATCAATTATGTCATGGTCATCATGACAATGCCAATAAGTCAAATGCTTCCTATACCTGAAGTTATTTATTAACCAGCTGCGCCCCGCGGTTTCACCCGCATAAGTGTCGATCCCGGGAGAATATCGGGATAAAAACTATCCTATGTCCTTCCCTAGACTCAAACTATCTCTATACCAAATTTCATCTAAATCGGTTCAGTGGTTTAGGCGTGAAAAGGTGACATACAGACAGACAGATAGACAGACAGACATACAGAGTTACTTTCGAATTTATAATATTAGTTTGGATACCGATGTGACCAAACCAACTCTCGTGGCTAATAAGCAATAACTGCTGCACGGTTCGATCGATTATGTTAAGCTACGCTTGCCGCGGTCGGTCTGTGGATGGGTGACCATCTTTACATACCGAGACTCCTCCGTGTTGCGGAAAGCACGATAAGCTGTTGGTACCGGTTGTTATTCGTGGAACTTTTACAGTCGTTACTGGTCGTCAGAAGCCCTAAAGTCTTACTAGGTATTAGTCATAACAAAGCGTATCGTGTTACCCAGTAACTGCGTTTTGGAGGCCAGATAGGCAGTCACTCCACGGAAAGTATTCAGCTGCATCCGGTTAGATTAGAAGCCAAAGCTACTAGCCGGTTAGTAGAAGCAGATGCCAAGCTTTTTCTCAACTATTTTTTTGGGGCAATTAATCGTTGTTGGTCACATTGGTTGGACCAACTACGTTTTATTATGACTCTAGGAAGGAGCATGATTTATTATTACGGATCCGATGACCAAATGATCGTACCTTACCACGACTGTTCAAAATCTTATACTCTGCTCTGCATAGTTGGCGAATAAGGGCTAGACCGTAAAGAGTGTAACGTTTTGACCATCACGACACTTTTGCGTATAAGTGTTTTTTGTCATTTACTCTCAAACATTACATATTTATTTCATTTTGCCTGTTATTAAATACGGACAAAGAAAAGAAAGAAAGAACATATATTTATTTAGCACAGACTAAAAGACACACAACACACCAGATCCATACATCAGATAAAACCAAAAAATAAAAATCAAATAAAAAGTGTAAAGTAAGATGTAAGAAATTAGCAGGAAAATGTGATTCACGGCTGCTGCGCTAAAAAGGCTCAGTTCAGCAAAAATGCCAGATAACTAGTGCCTGACGCTGGTTTTCAACTGGACCTGATGTGTGAGGTGACGGATGTAAATCAGTTTTATACTGCAACGTGACGTGTGTATTCATACTTAAATAAATAAATAAAATAAATTTGTATCAGATAAAAACTGTATAAATAGTGTGACATTTAGTAACATTGCAAAAATAAACAAAAAATACTGATAAATAAATAATGAGATGGCCGCATGATAGACCTTCGCAAATAAAGAAATTCTTCGAAACGAGTCAGAACAAAGACCTGTTTTAACGATGCCCGACTTCCATGTTTCAACACATTATCATAATAATAATTTATTAATCCGTGCACTGTAATGTCATCGAACAATACGCATATTATATGTATATATATTAGTCTATACAATACGATGCAAGCAGCCGAACGCGGCGGACTATTTTCGGTCAGTTTGCAACTTGTTTGTGTTTTGAACTTGTCTAGCTGTACAGCGAAAGGTATTTCGTTTCAATCGGGTGTCCTGCGACACATCTCGATCTGACGTTTTTTACGACATTTGTGATCGACAAACTAGATTTTGATAATTTTTTAGTCATTTTGAGAATTGGCTCTCTCATTCAAGTCGTCGATTCGAGTTGCAAAAAAAAAGAAAGTTGTTTTTACTCTTATCTGCGCAGATGCGAAATATTGACACATACCTTACATAATACATGCAAAATTCGAAGATTTTATTCTTGTAATGGTATCGTAATACTTACGAGTAACCAGCCAAAATGTTGAGGAGAGTGGTCTTGCCGGCTCCAGATGGGCCCATGATGGCTGTAAGTTGTCCAGGCTTGAAAGAACCGGATACATTCTTTAAAATTTGCTTGTTTTCTGCAAAGAATGAAAAAAGATAAGATGAGAAACAAGTTGGTCAGGAATATTTTTATTTTCTTTTCTGTTCAATTCCATCTAAACTAATATTATAAACATTTGATTTTTTGTATCTTTGTTTGTTACGCTTTCACGCTACAACGGCTGACGCTGAACGCATTTGGATGAAATTTGGCACATGGGTAGAACATGACCTGAATTAGGACATAGAATACTTTTTATCCGGACATTCCCATGGGATCGAGACTTATGCGGGTGAAACTGCGGAGCGCAGCTAGTTTTTTATACGAGTAAGTTACTAGCTTCTGCCCGCGACTTCGTCTGCGTGAAATGCAAATGAACTTTTCTAATTCGACTGGTAGTTTCAGAGATTAGCGCTTTCAAACAAACTCTTCAGCTTTTTTTAAATATGTAAGTCACTTTTCCTAGGAATGTATGATAAAATGGCTACAGTCTAAAAATGTAGAATCTGCAGTTATACAATCGTACGATATAGGCATTTTTGTAGTTCCGCTAATTACTCTTTTGCGTCTCGTAGTGATAGCGAGTTCATTGTACCTCATAATCTCGGCCAGTAGAGCAACGAAAAGAAAAACAGACAAGTGTCTCGTTTCGGTCCTATGATCGGGTGGTCCGTTGTAGTTGTTTTTTTTTAATGTATACAAAATTATGGCCGCACAAGTGGATCATAGAAAGGTTATAACAGCATACGTAACAGAGCAGAAAATACTAATGTTCAAAGTTTGTCATTTACTATTATAAATAAGTAGCTAAATTACTGCCTGCGTCCTTCGTCCGCGTCTAGACATGGACAAAAAAGTACATTCCAAGTACACATACATAGTAAATAATATTGTATATTAGGTCCTTACATATGAAATTGGCGTTTTGTATGGAAGGAACAAAAAGTCGAATATTTTTTAATATAATATATTTAATTAATCAAAGTATGAACCATTGTTTTCAATGCACTTTTGCCATCTTATAGGTAGTTCATTGATCCCTTTACTAAAAAAACCAGTCGGACGGGAATCAATAAAATCTTTGAAGGCGATTTGGACTGCCCCATCGGAGTTGAATTTTTTCCCTTGCAAAAAGTTATCCAAATTGCGAAAAAAATGGTAATCTGTTGGAGCAAGGTCCGGGGAGTACGGAGGATGTCTAAGACATTCCAATTCAAGCTCTTCTAATTTGGTAGCCGTCTGTTGCGCAGTGTGTGGTCTGGCGTTGTCGTGAAGCAGCAGTGGCGTGGAGCGATTGACCAGCCTTGGTTGTTTAGCCGCTAGCTTTTCCATCATGGTTTGTAATTGCTGACAATAGACATCAGCTGTAATAGTCTGGCCAGATTTGAGAAAACTGTAATGAACAATACCGGCACTAGTCCACCAAACGCTTACAAGTAACTTTTTTGGGGTTAATTTTCGCTTGGGGCAGGATTTGGCTGGCTGGCCAGGATCCAACCATTGCGCTGAGCGCTTCCGATTATCGTAAAGAATCCATTTTTCATCACAGGTAATGATTCGGTTTAAAATACCTTCATTGTTGTGCCGGTTCAGTAATGTAACGCAGCAGTCGACGCGCGTTTGCCGGTTTGCTTCAGTCAATTCGTGAGGTACCCACCTTTCAAGCTTTTTAATCTTCCCAATTTGCTTCAAGTGAATTAAAACAGTTTTATCACTAACATCGAAGCCTGCAGCTAACTCGGACGTGGTTTGCGATGGGTCCGCTTCCACAATAGCCTTCAATTCTCCATTATCAACTTGGGTCTCAGGCCGTCCACGGGGCTTGTTCTGCAGGTCGAAATTTCCAGAACGAAAACGTTGGAACCAAAAACGAACTGTGTTTTCTTTTGCAACATGACCGCCATACACATCATTCACCCTTCGAGTCGTTTCCGCAGCACTAGTGCCACGGCGGAACTCGTACTCGTAAATAATGCGATATTTTAAATTTTCCATTTTGTAAAATGAGTGACGCAAACAGAAAAAACAGAAGAAAAAAAACAAATGAATGACGGTCATCGAAGCACAAATACATGAGTAAATAGCTGTACAAATTTGAATTTGGAATTCCTTACCAAAGAGGAGAAATTCGTGATTAAAGTGGCCAGTACGAAAAACGCCAATTTCATATGTAAGGACCTAATATTAAAAATAGAAAAATGAATTAATACGTTGTTTTTAACCTCTCTGAACTCGTCAGTGTTTATTTCAAAATATTTAGAATGCATGATGAATTCAAAGTACCGTTTGTCAACTTCCGCCATAGTGGACCATAGAGAAAGATAAATATATTAATGGGCGTTCCATACCATGCATACTACTTGTAGACATGTGACGTGGACGACAAAATGCTCATATTAGGAACATTTTATTCTTACGAAACTATCTTCATTGGTATTTGTTGCATTTAATAAAATTATCTTTTCATAATATTGATGCGTAAGATAGTTTTTTTTTATATTTCACACACAAAAAAAATCATAAGACGGAACGCGTTTACTTATTTGACAATGACAATGTGCGTTGTCTATGTCGAATGTCAATGTAATGAAAATAATGAAATAATCACAAAGTACTTTTTGATTGGAATTAATGTTATTGCATATTCTTCATTGCGTACCTACTGTGTTTATGTTTTTGCGAATATTCCTATTTGTCCCCTGCTTATTCCTACGGACTGCTACCTTCTACCACTCAATTACCTTGCTATTAACACTGGACTCTGATTTGCATTGCGTTTCGGATTTGTTTTGTGGATCAATATGAGGTGCATCAACTGCGGAATAGCCATGCAAAGGTTGCAGAGGCATCTCATATCCTCGCTTTCTGCACACCATCAAACAAGAGTTTCGCGTTGGATAACCAATGCTCAAACCGAGGAAGCTGTCTGTTGGAAGCTATTTTAGGGTACTATTGTAGTTGCCTTGTAGGAAACAGGACCGTTAGTTGTTTTTGTCACGTTCTGACAATTATCTGGTACCTTGGTTGGGCAAGACACCAAAACAATATCCAAGTTCCAGCTGGATTTTTAGACAACATATTATTAACAATTCAAGAATATTAAAACAATCTAACAAAAGGCTAATCTTTCTTGAAAACCATAATTACAATTGTAAAACAATAATATATAAATATGCTTGTATTTTTTAACATGTCTGGTTATGTTTAAAGCAGCTATTTATGTAATTACTAAAGCCCTATACTTACACTTAATCCAGGTTACTGTATTTGTGAAATAAAAATTTTCTATTTTATACAAGCTGGTTGATTGACCTCACTCGGGATCTTCATTAACACTATCGCTGCAATTTATGTTATTTAGGTAGACATTTAAGATATAATAATTATAATATAGGTAGCAAAATATTTTTATTATTTTCTCTAATAAATTAATAATAATTTTTACTCTTTTGCTTTATTTTGTGCTTCTCTTTTTTATACTATATTGAACTACCTATTTAAAAAAATATAAGGGTAATCTGTAAAAATGTACTTTAAAGAAAACCATTAATTTCGAATATACTTTGTTAATTGTTATTATGACTGCCTCGTTGGTCTAGTGGTCGCAAACGCTACTGCTGAGCATGAGGTCCTGAGTTCGATTCCGAGGTCGAACAAAGAGATATAAACCCCATATCTCTCTATTAATTTTTTCATCAGGAATTTCTCAGTAGTAGCCCGGAGTCTGGACTTGTGCGCTTAATGGCAATCAGCTCGCCCATGGGACTCAAAATAACTGGTGAAATGTGGTTGTACTACACCTCTGACCAACCCTTCGAGGAATATATAGGCGCGATGTTATGTTATGTTTGTTATTATTGTCACATTTTTTGAGACTATCACCCAGTTTCATAAAAATGTTAATCAATATGCAGTTTAAAATCCTTCATTTAGGTGGCCATCACTTTGTTTAAATGCTTAATAATATTAAAACCATATCAGTTATACGTAATAATATAATTCACAATTGTTCGCTATTTTAAAGCGCCTTTAAGTGTTTTAATAGCAAAATTATAATCTATGCACCTTATTGCTAGCGATCTGATTAAAAGGTTTAATGAAACTGTTTTTTGTCTAGTTTGTTGTACTGACAAGTTCTCTGAGTTTTTTATTTGTAGCAATTTAATGAGCAAATATTCACGAATATAAAACACCAAAAATCATAGGTGTACAATAAATTCGATAACTATGCCGACGTCCTTACAAAAACTGGCCATGTCCTTTTGAAAGAAAAAACACATTCTATAGTATTTGGCAATAGCATAGCTTTCTATCATTGAAATATTTTTTGTAATCGGATCAGTAGTTCCGAAGATTTACCCTTTACATATAAACTCACAAAAATGTCAACTTCATTTCAATGACAATTAATTTGATTTCAGTGACTAGCACTATTGAAAAAGTTATAAAAATGTTTGAAGTTGTAACGTAAACTGAGCTTTATTGTGTAGGAATTAAAGTTATTTTTCCATTAATTCATATTTGTTTACAGTTTTGGCAAATAAATCGCGAACGCAGATTAGTACGGTGTTTCAATAGAATTAGAGGTAACAAAACAAAAGAAAACAAAACAACACAACACTCAACTTGTTTTGTTCCCACTGACGTGCTGCCGACTGTACCATAACTTTTAACTATTCTGCATTATAAATGCTGTGACTAGCTAAACTAATAAATAAAAAAATATTTTTTCGAAAAAAACAAAACAAAAATCTGCTCAAATGACATGAAGATTTCATGTAAATTAAGGTAGAAAAGAATTCATTATTCAAACTATTCAGCAATGTTTTCGCATTCCAACATACCTAATCACCGTTCGCGATTTATTTGCCAAACATGTAAACAAATATGAGTATTTGGAAAAATTACTTTAATGCCCACACAATAAAGTTCAGTTTACGCTACAACTTCAAACATTTTTATAACTTTTTAAATAGTGCTAGTCACGTTTTAAGACATGCTGGTTTCTTTCACCGTTTTGAGAGCAGTGGTAATGACATAATAATTTACAAAGCAAAACTGTAAAAATCACAGGACCGTGAGAGTGAGTCCAATTTGAACAATAGGTCACCGAAGCTAATAATAAACATAATTATAATTATATAAATAAATGAAAATTAACTCTTAGTTAGAACCTTTCGAGACAACATTATTAAATAATGAATATTCCGGGATGTCTGATTAAAATTGTATAATCTGAAAAAGCACGATACTGTCGAGAAGTCTCTATCGTCATAATCTAATTCTAGAATTCGCAGACCTCTCATGACATTGAGAAAATTCGTGTTTAATTGCGGTTTGTTTACCTTTCTTTCTATTAATAAACGGAAGTTATGGAAAATAATTAACTGCATTGTAATAGGAAAACGTTACCGCAAAGTAAACAATATAAGTAATTACCGGTATTATATTTTTTGAAATTCTTGGACATCTGACATAAATTACTCTTTTCCGCATTATGCCCTTGGGTTGAAAGGGCTATTGTCATCAATACGATAGATAAGTAAGGAAGTAAGTATTGACACAACAAGTCAATAATTGAAATAGATAGACGATAGACAGTATATACAGAGAGACGATTTATTCCGATGTTTTGTGAATAGAAAATAATAAATCAATGCTGAGTTATAAAAGTCAAATGTTTCTGTGTAAATTATTTTCTACCCGTAGAAGATGGCGGGACGAGCTGGACAAAATAAATGACCAGTGGTCCACTTTAGCCCTGGATTGAAAGAGCTGGAAGTCATGGGGAGAGGTCTTTGCCCAGCAGTGGGATGATGCAGGCTAACATTAATAGTTTCTAGTGTGAACCAAATACATAAAAAGTCGTTCAATAAATGAATGGTTGTTTTAAATAACATCACGCCTGTATTCCTCGTAGGGTTAGGCAGAAGTGTACCTATAGTACAGACGCGTAGACGCCAGCACATCGTGTATTATACTGTGCCGAAACTGTCAAATTTTCTCAATCAACATTGAGCCTTATACTTTAGCGATAAAGTTGAAAATCTATTAAAGAAATTGGACAGATTGTAGTAGCTTGATGTGCTGACGTCCGTACATCCACATTTAGCCAGTTATGTTTAAGTCCCATTTAACAGGGGGTGATCCCATTGCCATCAACCGGGCACAAATCTAGGCTCCGGGCTACTACTGAGGAATTCCAAATGGAAACACCCAATAACCGGACCTCATGCCTTGCTAAGCATGAGGTCCGGTTATTGGGTGTAGGAGCGATTGCGACCACTGGACCAACATCACGGCGGTCATCATAAAAAGACGTACGTATTATAATAATATTAATATTATAACCTTTTTTTTTATTTGAAATGGGTTTGCTCTTGACTCTAGTGTAGATCAGAGGTGACAGAGACAAAGTCGACGATGGAGTGAGCTTACCCAGAAGAAGCCTGTTCACTCTCACTTTGAAGAGATTCGGGTTGTATGCGCTCGGAAACACAGACGCAGGTAGAGAGTTCCACTTGCTCTAGCTAGGCTTATTCAAATAATAAATACATGAATCACCTTTGTACCTATTTTTCTGTTCTGTTTTTTACTTATCTGTTTATACATAAGTGGTAAAATAAATAAACAAAATAAATGTTACTTGGTTATTTTATTTAGTTAAAGGTTAAAACTATTTTTAGAACAGACTGGAGGAATTGTCTCATGTATTTCTTTTTTTTTCCAGATTGCATTTAATGTTGCATTAATGAATACAATAATCATAAGCAGAGAGTTGGCAAAACACGAACTATTGTCCAATTATCTTATTGATTGCTATCAAAGTTGACGTAGGTAGCCGCGGTCAGTTAAATCAAAAATCATATTAAAATCCGATTTCAATAATTAACTACATGACAGTTTAATATTTCCCTAGAAAAAACAACTGACGTAACACAATGGAAAAGTTAACTTTGTTTTTTGATTGATTCCTACAAATAATTATATACATATCGTTTGCTAATTAAAACATAGCGTTACAATTATACCCGTCTACTTTGTAATTCCTTGTTGACCACAGAAAATATTTTCCTCTTTTCTTGCGTCATCATGAAAATAATCATGCTCTTATATACATAATTAATATGTACTTATTTTATGATTTTTAATAATAGCGTTTTTTACATGGCCTGAGAATTTTAGTCAGATTTCTTTTTTGTCTGTGGAATATAATAATGAGATATAAAACAACTCCATGCTTATGTATGGTTTTCGAGCAATTAAAAACAAGTAAAATGTTATTTTAATATTCCTTGTGATTTTTGAATCAGGTTCGTCCGGTCATTTAAGCACTAAAAGGACGTTGTATTCCTATGAATCAATAATGTAGCACAATTGAATACAAAACGCTGCCGACGGCGATCACATGCCAATTTGCCATTCAACTGTTCATCAAAGGTAGAACATTTAACTTGCAAATTACGGAACAATCACCTCCGGTTACAACGTAGGAGTCACACTATCTATAATTTGACTAATTACAAAGTCTGGCGCGATTACGCGGTAATTAAAGGTAAAAAGCAGGTAATTAGGTACCTATTCTTAAAAGGACTGTCATCATCATCTGCCTAGCTTGTTAGCAACTATGTTGGGGTCGGCTTTCAGTCTAACCGGATGCAGCTGAATACTAGTATTTTACATAGAGCGACTGCCTATCTGACCTCCACAACCCATTTACTGGGTAATACGATATCCCTTGGTGAGACTGGTAGTCCGACTCTCGGGCTTCTGACTACTCATTAAACATTAGCTAACATTAGTTATTAGTGTAAACGAATAACGGCTAGCTAATAAATGTTTTATAAAACCATAAATAGGCGTTTCATAAGCCGTGTAAGTCTTAAAAAATTAAAGCTTTCCCGGCTTAAGAAACGCCTACCTCAGATATAAACATTTACCCCCCCCCCCCCCCTTGCGCGAGAATCTAGATCCGCGTCTGATAGGCTCGCCTCTATCATATGGGGTTTGCCCATAAAAACTAGCGTGTAGGTGTAGGTACCATCGTCGTATCTAATGTTTTTCAAAGCGATTCGTAAAATAAAAATTAAAAGGAAGTCTTGTTACTTAATTATAAATAGATCTATGTAGAAGTCGAGGTTAGGTGGACTAGGTTAGGTAGACGATCAAAAATATTTTTGCTTTTGGGAGCTTAATAGCATAATTGTAATTAGTTTATTACATTTATTTCTAGATTTTATCAAAATTCCGGTTAATTAAGATTTTAATTTAAATGGCACGGTTTTGAATTATACATTTGAATGCTTCTTATCTTTTGAAGCCACAACAAGGCATTTTATTTAAAATATAGCGGAACATGGATATCGACATATTTCACATTGTTCGCACTATTTATTTCCTAAGTTTCAACAGATACTTATTAGCGTCAATGTTCTGCAATACAGATTAACATAAAACATAATGAAATTATACGGTTTCCCTTCCTCTTCCACTGAAACTGTCGGTAACTTATTTTAAATATCATGTTCCTCTACTTAACCGTTCGTTATTAGAGGATACAGTTCGGTATTGTGTTACAACTGTCGGTAGCCTTGCGAATATCGGTCTAGATAGGTTAGCAAACCGAATAATGTACAGTTCCTGTATTAGTGTAGAATTACGAAAAAGTGTCTATTTAGTAGATATCATCAACTCAGCTTATTGCAGTCCACTGCTGGACATAAGCCTCTCCCAGGCTGCACCACAGCACCCTGTCCTCCGCCTTCCGCATCCAGTCCGTCCCAGCCACCTTCTTTAGGTCGTCCGTCCATCTAGCTGGGGAGGCGTCCCACACTACACATAGTAGATATAATCTGCATTTGCGATTTATTTGCCAAAAATGTAAGTAATTATGAGTTTATGGAAAAATAACTTTAATTCCTACACAATAAAGGTCAGTATACGCTACAACTTCAAACATTTCTATAACTTTTTCAATAGTGCTAGTCACTCTGAAATAAACTTAATAGCCATTATAATAAAGTTGATATTTGTTTAACTTGAAATAATATCAATTTGAAACACATTTGAATAGACTTTATTATGTAAGTTACAAAACAATTTTTATTTCACTTGTCATTAAACAGTCTGTCTTGTCTTTCGAAATACTGCTGTCATCATTAAATAAAGATATATTCAAAGCCATCAAATATAATACATAATACTAAGAAAACAATATATTGCCACGAGATATTTCAGCTGTTGATCATTATTATGTAATCTCTTGAATCTAGATAATTAGTATGCCAATAGCACCTAATACATTTGCATAAAACTATAAAAAATCTTGACTGTCAATAATTAACGGCTCAACAATACAAGTTGTCCTGATAAATAATTTATAAAGTGCAAAAATCGATTGGCAGGCGGCGTCTACGTGCGTCCGCGCATATGGGTATCTCATCACAATATGAACGAGGAAGTGATTTGTAAACATAGCCATTGCTACACATTATGTACTTGTAGGTGTACAACTATCAACTTTACATGATAAGTTGATATTTGACACTTATACAGACGTTTGTCGTTCATTCATAAACTAGCAGCGCCCCGCGGTTTCACCCGCACAAGTGTCGATCCCGTGGGAGTATTGGGATAAAAACTATCCTATGTTCTTTCCCGGACCTCAAACTATCTCTATACCAAATTTTATCTAAATCGGTTCAGCGGTTTAAGCGTGAAGAGGTAATAGACAGACACACTTTCTCATTTATAATATTAGTATGGATAGTATGGATGTCGTGAAACAATTGTTTTCATTGAACACTTGAACAGTGGTGCATAGGAATTGAGTGTTCAATAACAGAACATCACGCACGCCTATCCTATATCCCCCGAAGGGTTGGCCAGAGGTGTACCCATAGAGTAAGTAATGTTCATTATATGTAAGAATGAGACGGGAGTCCAATAGAAAAAGATGAAAAACGTCGCTTGTATGAAACTTGTACTAAAACTGAATACCAACATAGCAAAAATGACACAGACTATGCACAGACTGCAGATGTTAAAGCGAGACAGCGATAGCCGCCTTTATGTTTAGTACACGTTTCATAGTTTCTTTTTTTATTAGACAGTTGCGTCAGACTGGGTGTACCTAGGTATAAGTACACCCACATATCGCCAGTTCTGTAAAAACCGAACCCATGACCTCATGCTCAGCAGTAGTGCGTGCGGCCACCATTAGGCCAACCAGGTCAGTTCGGTCAGTCTTCATCTTAGCGTGTCGATGGAAATCTTAATGGACTCAGCCCAGAATTCGGCTACTTGCTTGGCGCCATCATCAGCGTCCATCAGTTCCTGTAACGTGCAGCTGACAGCACACGCAGGACACGATATTAAGTGACCCATCGTTTGTGGAACAGCACCACATTTACACTCCAAGGCAGAGTCGTTTACGAATCTCCACCTGAACAGGTTTTCCTTGCTTCGGACAACCTGAGTCCGGAGTCTGTTTAGACTTCCAGGTTACCCAAGGTAACACAATATGTCCAAGTGCGAGGTCTTCAGCGGGCGGAACGATTGGTTTGCCATGTGCTCAAACGAGGCAGTTATAAGTATTTTATTTGCAAAGCCAATCTGAGCAGAAAAATTAAAAAATAAGCGCGACTTTTCAGTCTGTTTTCTCGTTCAGCGCAATTATGCACACCAAATTCCACCACGGGATTCCGGTTCGATTTTTCTCTAGCGTTACCATCAATGTAAAATCAAAATGCGTTTTGAAAGTAGTTTCTTGCCAACTTCTTTCTTTTTCTCGGAAGTCAATTCACAAATATCATTCTTTGGTTTTTTTTTGTTTGGTCTCTGTCACTCTGCACCCGTGCTGAGCAAGAGTATTCCCCAAGTCTTTCATAGAACTCTTTTCTCGCTTAGTTAATGATTTTGTAAGTGATTAACCAAAGTGTCATGTCATTAAACATAGTTTTCCTCAATTACTGTGTAATAGTGCTATCGATTTGTTTAACAATATTAGCAATATAACAATCGTTAAAAGTAGATTAAGTAAACCAATGAGTCAGGTTTTTCTCAATCATTGCTGTCTTAGTTCCGGTTCTGCACTGCATCCGACCCGAGTTCAATCTGAATTGGGAATGTTTTAAATTCGCACGGACAGAGTTAGGATCTACAAATAGTACTATGGCGTATATAAACGTTCACAGAATCTTTTGGACTCTAATAACTGAGCAGATTTGTCAAAATATACTTACCTAACGTTACCATTTTTTCCGGTGTGATACCCTGAGCCCCCCCCCTCCACTCCATCCCCCCTCCTCGATCCCCTGCTAGTTCTTTGTACTGTGTTATGAAATAGAGCAAACAATACAAAGAAGGATGAAGGTGTAGTTTTTATTCGTTGACTATGTGAATTTTTGTTTAGATTACAACTTCCATTTTTTTTTTCGAAAGTAGTGCAATGGCGAAAGGGAAACCTGTGACATAGAAATTAAATTACATGCAGTTTTTTTACATCAACTGTAATAAATGCTTAGTTTAGTATATCTACTGAACTATGCATTGGGTATTATAATACATTTTCTAAAAATATCGTGTTTGTATTTTTAATGTTAATGTAACAGTTGGATTATAATATAATAAACAACTCTTATTATTTTTAGCCTTATTTCTAAGGACTATAGGCTTTCATTAAATTCAACCTTGCCCAAGGTTTTTCATTATGTAACAATAGCGGTAATTAACAATTCACGGAGACGATAATACAAATTGTAGAGAAAAATGTTTGTTAACAAAATATGAGTCATTATTTTGAGTCAGAAAGGCCCTTGAACAGTATCAAGTTACTTTGTAAAATTAATAATTCCAGTTTAATAAAACTTACAAGCAAAAACTAGTTTGAAGCTTCTTGTGTTTCGTCATCATATTTTTAATTATTTAACCTACATTTGCTTTGTAAACTTATAAATGCGTCAAACTGGAATTTCCAGTTTGTCGCATTTAATTCAATTTTAGATTTTATTATTTTAATAAATAATGAAATCTAAAATTGGCATCCACAGGTACCTACATTTTCTGATCCATTTGTTTACATTTTAGTCAGATGCTTTTGAAACAGACCTTAGGTCTCGAATTTGTAGCTATCGCAGCACGGAACTTCATTTCCGACCGGGGATCATTTCCTCTCATAATCCCCCTTCTCGTTACATACTAACTAGGTAGGTACTGCTTTGATTGACAGTCGGGCTAAATAATATTGTTGGCAACCTAACGGAAAGTTCTAATTTACCTTTTGAGCAACTTGCAATATGGTTGAATATTGTAAGATACCACAACAACCATCTACGATGTTTACCGAGCAATACGTACTTCATACTACATAATATAATATCTCGCTTGTATTGCCCAGAGGGTTAGGCAGAGGTGCACCGTCATAGAAATGTAAATCTATGTGCACCATCGTATGTTTAAGTGTCATGTAGCGGGCGAGCCTATTGCT
Organism: Amphipoea lucens; assembly: GCA_947508005.1. Lineage (NCBI taxonomy): Eukaryota > Metazoa > Arthropoda > Insecta > Lepidoptera > Noctuidae > Amphipoea > Amphipoea lucens. The sequence goes on along the minus strand of OX382364.1, from coordinate 9,508,843 downwards.
TTCAACCGGTCACAAATTCAAACTACATGTGTTCATAAACCGCCCTTTCTAACAAGCCAGTGTTTTTACGAAACTTTGACATCGAAGCGTATCTGACGAAATCTCCAGAATAGATTAGGTGTGACCCACATTAAGGTAAACGCATGTGACACGAACTTACTCAAACCTCGGTAATTAGTGGTACGTCTCTCTAAGTACGTCAGTGAGTATGTTGCAACAAATCCTTCATTAGTTGTACCCTTTACCTTTACAATTAGTTTTCCTTTCGAACAAATTTAATAAGAATCGTTGAAAGTCAGTTAATTAACGTCAAAATAATTTCAAATAATTTACCTAACAATAAGGAGTTTATTTATAAAAGTAATGATTAGCAACGGTTTAACCATACATTTTTGACGCTTCATCATTCATCATCATTTCAGCCGAAAGACGTCCACTGCTGGACATAGGCCTCCCCCAAGCACCTCCACTTCGACCGGTTTTGTGCTTCTCGCATCCAACGAGTTCCTGCGGCCTTCACAAGGTCGTCGGTCCACCTTGTGGGAGGCCTTCCAACGCTACGCCTTCCGGTACGCGGTCGCCACTCCAGAACCTTTCGGCCCCATCGGCCATCTGTTCTGCGAGCAATGTGCCCTGCCCACTGCCACTTAAGTTTGGCAATTCTTCGGGCTATGTCGGTTACCTTGGTTCTCCTGCGGATCTCTTCATTTCTGATTCGATCCCGCAGGGAAATTCCAAGCATAGCCCTCTCCATTGCCCTTTGGGTGACTTTCAGCCTTCTAATAAGGCCCATTGTGAGCGACCACGTTTCAGTGCCATATGTCATCACTGGCAACACGCACTGGTCAAAGACTTAAGTAAGTCTAAAGTCTTTGACGCTTACATTTAAGCAATGTTTATAAAAAAAAAACCAAGAACTTCGGAAAGTCTTTAATTGAAAACCATAGATTAAAATACTAACAAACCATATTATTTCCAGGAACGGTATGAAAAAACTCGTTCTTGGCTGAAATACTACATTAGAAAACAAAACAGATAAAAATCTTATTATTTTTTTTATTAGCGTAATTTCATTTCAATTATATTTGGGTTATATCTAATATATAAAAATCTCGTGTCACAGTGTTTGTTATCGAACTCCTCTGAAACGGCTTGACTGATTTGTATGAAATTTTTTGTGCATATTTAGTTGGTCTGCGAATAGGTCGTAGGTACTTAGGCTATTTTTTTTTGCAAAACGTTTGCGGTGTCAGCTAGTTATCTATAAATACATCAATACTTACGAAATTTCCTAGCTTAAGTAAGGTACCTACCGGAAATTAACTACTGAAAGAGGATTACTATTAATTGCTGTAGACAGTAGATAAGAGAATCGAAACTCATACAAGGCTATTATTCATATGAATATGAAGGTACGAACAATCTACTTTTTGAATGGCATCTGTCTTTTGGCCTATATACTCCTTTATTCATATTGTGTTTAGGACACCAATACTTGGCTTTAAAAGATCTATTGTTACAACAACATCAAAATAAATAAATTCCAAAACGATACCTTAACCAATTAATTAAATCAAGGCGACAAGCAGCTCACCATTGTTATCAGACTAATTGTAAACTAATTGCACCATTTGTACAGCGGACCTTGCAGTTGAACTCAATATCCATATCACACTAATCACGGATAATAATCAATACTAACATTCAATTTATAGTTTTTTTTTTTTTTATCGATAGTTATGCAATGCTCTCGCGCAGTCATAAAGGTATGTTGTGTAGATCAACGTCCAAGCGTTCGAAGTTAATGGCTTTGCTTATGTAAGCTTCGACTAATGACAAAACGAGTTGTAAAGAAAGTTCTCGTGAGAATTCCAGTGTTATATGAGTTAGCACATGATAAACGCTTAATGTGTTCGCACACGGACCACTCGCCACCGCCACTATTTTATTTTAAGTCTTATTATCATATAACACTGACGATTTGCCTGCGTGTTTCCAGCGAGGCGATTTGTGAACGTGATCTCTTTTTTTTGACCTCGATCACGCCTGATGGAAAGCGATGGAAGATCACCTCTCTACGGGTGAGAAGCGTTCTAGCGGCGATATCCCCACGTGTTCTCCGCGTTTTCACAATTTTGTGAACTCGCTTGACCCACTCTCTCTTGTACACTCTCGTTACGCAAACGGTGCGACCATGCTGCGCACACGGCGGCATGCTCGCTACGCACATTCAGCTATCGCGTTAAATAATCGCCTCCCCGGAAACACGTTCGAAAATCCCCATAAGTGGTCAGCAACAACAGCCTTTTGAGTTCTGGTAGCTACTTCCTACCTTTCAGGTGGCTCTCGCTGCGTCACAAGTGGCGATCGCAAGTGGTCGTGTACGGGGAGCCTTAGATGAAACCGGAAAGAGATGAGAGATACGTGTCTTGCGAAGTATTTATATAAATATTGCGTACTGTTATGTATGCAGTACGAGACTAATGAACAACAAATGGATATTAAAAGCGAGAGTTATTATATCTTTAGTACAGTTCCGCGACTGGGTGAATGAATAAACGAAACAACACGCAACACATGACACTGAAGAAGTTGGAAACTTTGAAAATAAGCACCTGGGGAGGAGAAAAATGTATAAAAGGAAAACTTCACCCCTGATCATTTCCAATGGTGTTTGAAGAATCAAGGTTGTGGGCAAAAGCTAGTGTCGCATATAAAATGTATCTTTACTCTTTAGTCTCCACTGTTTGATTCAGAAACCTGAAATAATCGAATCAGACTATAAACTATGTAGCATTGTCTACTATACTAAGATTACTATCGTAGCACAGTATACTGTGGTTGTAGCTAAAAACCTGTTTCTAGAGAAAGTATTACAGCTTTAGCACCTAAACTAAATGAATCACACTAATATTATAAAGGCGAAAGTTTGTGAGTGTGTGTGTTTGTTACTTCTTCACGCAAAAACTACTGCACGGATTTGGGCACACAGATAGATTATAACCAGGATTAACACATAGGATACTTTTTATCCCGATATTCCCACGGGATCGAAACTTATGCGGGTGAAACCGCCGGGCGCTGCTAGTAAAGTAATAAAACCTGGAGTACAGACAGGTTTTGTTCTTACAATATTACGCTATTTAGGTTAGTTTCTGTATCAAAACCTACCCACACATTTATTTCAATTAAACCATGTACAGGCACTTTTATATTGTCAAAATTAAATAGTCGGTCAGTTAGTCAGTTATCTTTGGACAGACACCTCCGAGGCGTGGATCTTTGACAGTCGTTGCGGGTGGTCAGAAGTCTGAAAGTCTGACAACCAGTCTTATCAAGGGGTATCGTATTACCCAGTAACTGGGTTGTGGAGGTCTGATAGGCAGTCGCTCCATGTCAAATTTTGGTATTCAGCTGCATCCAGTTAGACCTGGAAGCCAAAGTCAAAGTCAAAGCATTTATTTCAAATAGGCACATAAAAGGCACTTTTGAACGTCAAAAATTATCTTAAAATAGAATTGATTCTAGTCGCCCATTCCAAAAAGTAGTTTTCGTATGGAGAAGAATGGGCAAGAAACTCCACCGTTACTCTTTTAAAATGTTTTAGGTACAATATTTTGCATGGGTACATTAAATATATAATAACATGTGAGGACGATGCACCTAAAATAAAATTACTATACCACAATAGGTAAAAGAATTAAAAACGAAACCATGACATATAAATTAATTATCTGATAGATACATGGTGCTCACATATTTACAAACATAGTACAGGCAAAACGATTTAAAAAAAAATACAAGTAATAAGTCTGGGTGTAAGTAATGAATGTAAAAAAGAATAAGAAAAAATTACAATTAAATTAGCAACCAGTTTGATTTTGTCTAGACTCTAAATTGTCCTATGGAGCAGGACCAGCATGTTTCCAAGCGTTCTTATCTTGGATATAATCTTCTAATTTATAGTATGCTTGTTTACAAAGTGTACGTTTAATGTGAGTTTTAAATTTTCTTTCATTTAATTGCAATATATCACAAGGTATTTTATTGTAACATTTAACACAGTACCCCATAAAAGATGCATGTACTTTGGCTAATCTGAAAAATGGTTGATGTATTTTATCTTTATTTCTTGTATTAAAGTTATGTCTATCGCTTATTTTATTAAAAAAGATGTAGATTTTTTCTTACATACATAATGTTTTCATAAATGAATTGGCAAGGTACCGTCATAATATTAATCCTTTTAAATAGTTCCCTGAGAGATTCGCGGCGACGTAGATTATAAATGGCTCTGACAGCTCTCTTTTGCAAAATAAAGATGGATTCAATGCCGACCCCAATATAGTTAAAAGGCTAGTATAAATCCATTTTATTGTAGAAACGTGTTCTAGACCAATTGGAATACGTTTGTTCATAAGTTATAACTAACATAAGATATGGGGCAATGTTGTCATTCCATTAGTTTGGGTCGTTAGTTGTGATTGCTTAACCAATAATGATGAAGATGCGTGTCTTTGACAATCTTCATTAGGTTTCGTGAGAGTTTCTTAATCGCTGACTATTTATAAAGTCGATAAGTTTTTTTTTTTATTAATAAATATTATTATCTATAGGACAATGCTATTGTGATAGGAACCGATACTTAGTTGAGGTTGAGATAATAATATGATATTGTTTTTATTTTCGTCCTTTATTTCCTTATTTACGATAGTCCTTAAGGACCGATACTAGTTCAGATTGCGAAAATTGCCTTAGCATTAACGGCTGTAGTTCCAACAGTTCTGCAGTTTACACTTTGAAATTAATATACGATAAAGATGAGGACTACTGCGAGGTGTCATCGGTTGCGAAAACACGATTGCATACAATTTTCTCGATACAAAGAAGTCTCAAAGTTACCTCTAAACCGCAAAATAAAAGGAGAATATTCAATGAAAATTTTCAAATTAGGCCATGAAAATTTGCAAGCTAATCAAACTATGCATAAAACAGGTGTCATAGGTTCGTTTTTATTTTTTTAATCGTTAAATTTAACGTAAAAAGATGAGATCCGAAATATCCAGCTTTATAACCACTCATACCTTGAACCGCTCTGCCGCCCGGCCCCCGACAGGACCCCGATTCAGTACTTGTCAGTACCGCTTCGGCTATCAGACGGGGAACCCGTGTCACTTTGCTTGCGCTCAAAAGACCCGATTGACAACGTTTTATGTTCTGAAGAAATTATGTAATAAAGTAAAATGAAATATAGATGTAAAATATAAGGCCTCGTATTTTTATTTTTTCCAAATTTTGTAGTTTTCATTCATAAAATAATTTTTGAAATGGTTTAAAATCGTAATCTCATGTCAATGTCAAAACATTGTCAAAAATTTAGGGAGGTAAACGTACCTATTTTAGACAGTTCCCAATGTGTAATGGTGTTTTCAATATATTCAGTAAAACTATTTTTATAAATAATTTTATCTATTTATTGATACAGGGTGTAAAAAGACTTTAGCTGTCGTACATCAAACTAAGTAACATTGCACAAAAGATCTGTGACAAAAGTAATTGCTGGAAATCGACTTTAATTTTTGGTGTAAACATTTGCTGTATGCGCACTACCACAAACAGTAAATTTTGCACCGGCATGTAACTATACAGGGGTCCTGGAGGTATTTAAAGTTGTGTTATAATATCAAAACTTGTTTTCGTAAAAAATATCAGTGAAAGTTGTAATTTTGACCTTAATAATAATATCTCCGTAACCAGAAAGTTTCTAGTACAAAGAAATGATTACAATAATGGGGAGTACAAGTGACTCTCGGCTCGTTGTGTCTTTTTAAACCCGTTATGTTGTAATAGGAGACCAGAAACTATGATCTGCATTAACTAATTTTGAAAAAAAATACAGTCGGCATAAAATTAGCCAATTTACACAAAACCTTTATATTCTCTACGGTTTTCATTCATCGCAAGTAATCGAATGCTATGCGAATGATGAGCGTCCCATGTTTTTTTTTGTTATTATATTATTATTTACCTGTCCATTTAAAAGAATTTTATATATACTGCACATACAATGTGAAAGCTAATTTTTATGTGAATGTAATAAATGAATGTTAAGTTTAATCATTTTATTTCTTGACATCCTTCCAACAATAGTACAGTTCACCCTAACTGAATCAGTATGTCAGTGCGAGTGGGATAGAATGATACATAGCGCGGGGAAGTGGGGGCAAAATCTGAATTTGAGCTGAACTATTACAAGCCCTTAAGACCATTTTCAGAAGAGTAGCAGCATCAGCAGTACTGTTTCTCATTTCCGTATAGCAGCATAATCAGCCTATAATGTTCCCACTGCTGGGACACAGGCCTCCTCTCAGTAAGAGGGAGTGGGCCGTAATCTACCACGCGGGTCCAGTGCGGGTTGGTAGATGTCACATGTCTTCCAAATTTTTCGGTTCTAGGACATGCTGGTTTCCGCACGGTGTTTCCGTTCACCGTTTTGAGGGCAGTGGTGATGAAATAATTTACACAAAGTAAACCGCCTGTCTGGGTTTGAACCTTCGACCTACAACTCGTATGTCGCGGCCATTACCACTTGGCCACCACCGCTCTTTTTTCCGTATAGTTACGAAATATGAGACCATTTCCAATTAAGTGTATAATTCTTTGTTAGAATCAAATAATAGTGTGGTTCACACTGTTTCTACTCCGACGTGGTTATAAACAGACACAAAGCAAGTACTTCCGTTAACATTACGTAAACCAGCGGAAGCCAACTGTGTCAATACATCTGCCATTTTGCACGTGAGAAATATACCTGATATGATGCTTTGTAATTTGTAATCAATCGCACGATTTTGCATGCTAGATTATTACCTATCAATCCAACATTAACTGGTTAGATTTGCCACATTGAGAAGGGAGAGCTCACACATTCCTGCTTGAAACGATAGATACGATTTTCAGTATGAATGTGCGATACAAAACTATTCAAATGTCATTGTCAACAAAACAAAAACGTGAACATCTTTTGACGCGGTCGGGTGAATCTAAGGATATAAATCTATGGTTTTAGAAGGATTATTGCCAGCAAGAGGCGTAGCGTGAGTAGCGTTGAAAATGCCGAAAATAACAATTTGTTTTTTTCACGAAAAAAAAAAAACAAATTGTGGTTTTTTTCCGTTTTTTTCGCATGTTAAGGTATCCTTTGGTAAGAAACAGGATTCTTTCGAATGTTTCGCTTGATGTTTTGAAAAGTTGAAAAAAACAAGTTTTATTGAATTTTTTTTTTCATTCTAACCTCCATTTTACTAGTAGGTACATATTATTATGGAAATAGATAAAGCATATAATATCTTAAGTTAAATATAGTAAGAACGGATTTGAATAAAAAAAACATGAGTTTCCCGTTTCCTTCATATTTTTCGTTTTTTTTCGGTTTCATTGAAAAAAAAACATGAAATATATACTGACAAATTTTATTGAAACTTTCGAATGAAACATTGAAAAAAACAACGGAATTGGAAAGAAACGGGAATTTTTCCTGCATTTTTCAACGCTAAGCGTGAGACATCCCCATGCTTGATGGACCGACGACCTCAAAAGGAGGCTGGGACCGACTGGATGCGGAAGGCGAATGTCGGTTGTTGTGACGGGAGTGATCTATTTTTAGCAGAGGACTGCGATGGGGTGAGCTGAATCTTGAATCTATATTTAAAATTGTGACTCGTAATTTACTAATCAGAATTTTATTTACAATACTAAAACACTCGTTAGAGAATTTACTGGTGCCTTATTGATGTAACGTTGTATTACGAATCAATCATTAAAAAAGTAAATAACTGCATTTATGTGCCTTATCTGTACGATTGATCACATTTTTTGTCAAAGTAACGCATTTTTTGTAATAATTCCTGTTTAATAATATTTATTTTTAGTCAATTTATCACGAAAATCGGATCACGCGAAATAAATATTATGAATCTTCATTTTATACAAAAGCATATGCATATCTATTTATTCAAGACTGCATTTGGCCCCATAAGCCAACAATGAAACAATATTTTACCTACATAAAAAGTACTGGCGTTCTGACCTTTTCATGTCTGGAATTGTAGACGATTATGATAAACATAATTCTTTGAGAACTTAGGCACAAGTGTATTGATCGCAAAAATGGTTTAAAACATTAAGACCTTATAAATAAGGCCTTTTACGCAATTTTGTGTTACCAATCAAGAAATTCGTCGTGTCGTATTACAGTAAAACATACTCACTATCTTTGTTTAGACATTTAATAACCAAAATAGTAGTATAAATAAATCTAGATGAACTGAAAAAGGTTTAATCACGGCCAAAGTCAACGACCTGTTTACTTTGTTATATATAACGAGTAGTTACCACGCGGGTCATTACCTCATTACGTATGTACACTGGGGTTGGAATGTTTTTTTCCTGTTTTGATCTATTTTGCGGTAATTATTGTCTTTTGATCGTTTTATTAGCTTTGGGAATCATTATGAGTAACTTAATAATGTCATTAAATATGTCACTTGCTATTCGCATGTACTCGCAGATAATATAAATTACTTAAAATTAAATAACCTCTTGATTAATACAATCAGTTTATTAACGTCATTGTAATAGTCATGTAGCGGTATCTACAAACGCCACATGCGAACTATGCGTCATATTGACGTCCATTTGCTGACGTCACACACAATCTCCTGAATCTCGCAAGCAGAGTTTACCGCGCAACTAGCTTAAACATATACAATGGCCCGATATGAATCATAGGGCAGTTGCCCGTAAGACACGACACCTGTCTGGTACGAGGATCCTCCCTATTCTATATATAGAGTATGAGTGAACTTTACACCCTGTTCTTCATACCTCTATAGTTATAATTATGTTGTCATCGCAACTATACGAATCATGCCTGTCACTGTGTGTGCACTAGCGACACGCGTCGACGACAGAAGCAACTGCAACCGTTGACGCGTGTCGGCGACAGCCCGCGAGTGTATTTGACCACCGAGCACTGATACACGAACATTTGATACACGGGCGATAGGCCGCGATGTTGTCGACGTGTGTCGCTCCTGTGTATGCACACTTACTGAGAAATCGCTCAGAAGATTTGACACGATAGTTTTGTAACAAAATACATGCTTATTATATTTAACCGGTCAAGCGGCGCGGTTCGCCGATCGGCGACGAAACAATAGAAAATCAATTGTGTCTCATTAGCGGAGCTTGACAGATTAAACTTTGACAGAAGTGGATTTTTTGGTCCACTGTAGCTCGTTGTATGTTCGTGGAAACATTTTCATTCACATAAATGTTTGTAAGTAGCTATACTGTCTTCCATTTCATGTATCTAAATATAATAATTAAACATGAATTAGTCTATGTTAACTTGCTTGACCTGTTATCTATTTTAAGTGGAACCTGCTTGTTTTTTACCTTGAATTAGAATAAGTTTTATAACGCAATCAGGTATAATTGATATTTCCAAATAGACTGACTAGCTTCTGCCTGCGACTTCGTCCAAGTGAAAGTTATAAGACACCACAATATGGGTACATATTTGAATGTCGAACATTAAAATACCTACGTGTAAAATGTCAACGTTCAAAACATCGAAAATATAAATATCGATTATATCGTAATATCGAAAATTGTTATACTTACCTAAGCTTAAAATGTCTAACTTTGAAATGCCGAGTGATAAAAATATGTAATGATAAAAAATATCGATAATCATTATACCTAAGTTCAAAATGTCAACATTTAATACACTTTAGTTCATTATATTTACGTTAAAAATACCTACTAGTTAAAATATCTAACAAATTTTGATAGATATTATTATACGAGTATATGTTACTTATTTTATTATTTTAAAACTTAAGTGTTGATTGGACTTAGGTACACACAAGTCCGTTCCACTTTCTTCAAGTCTGTCGTCTGATTTATTGATATAAACACTTTGTTCATTACCCAACTATGGCGAAGCAAAAAGGAGCGTTATGATTTTGACCGGTATGTATGTATGTTCCTTCATAACTTCTTAACTATTTGTTCCTTCATAACTTCTTAACTATTTGTCATAATTGGATAAATGAGGTATCGTTGGAAGCATCTTGATCGTCCACTGGTTATAGGCTATGTGGCGTCACATTAAATTCAATATAGCGCCCTCTAACGGGCATAAAGTCACGATTTAAAAAAAAAAAAACATGCCGTGTTGGGTATCAAATGAAAGGGCTTAATAAGCACATTTCAAAAATATCAATATTACTGAAATAAGCTCCAAAATAATTAAATAAAAGAATAGTTGAAACACTAAGTAGTCGGGTTTTAGTTTTTAAACTACTTTTTGTTACATTTAAATATGGTGTAACCATTATTTCCACACTGCACTAACTCAAAGGGTTTCAATATGTTTTAAAGCCTTATTGCACAACGCGAAATTCAGGGACCCTTCCTCTAAATAGGGATGGTGTAATAAGGGGAAGGGAGAAAGAGTCCCTATTAAAAAAAAAACAGCTAAATATCGTGTAGTGTAATAGGTGTTTTAGTCCTCGCACTACGTTTGTGTTGCGAAGTATGTACGCAAAAAACAAACAAAACTAAAGCGAGCTATTAATCTTACTGAGATAAATTGTGTTTATACCTTAAGGATAATGTAGACATTGAAAGGGAGCGTAGAGCACTGGCGGTCCGAGGGAACATGTTGGCCCGTAGATTTTCTCGTTGTGCGGACCAAGTCAAAATCACCCTGTTCAAGGCGTTTTGTCAAGGTCTGTACGCGGGGGGTCTGTGGGTCAGCTACACCAAAAGATCGCTAGATGTCTTGCGCATCCTATACAACAATGTTTTTAGGATGCTGTTGAAACTGCCCCGTTTCTGTAGCGCATCGGAGATGTTTGCTCAGAACCGAACTGACGGCTTCCATGCAGTGATTCGCAAAAAAGTCGCATCACTGATGCGTAGAACGCGGGACAGTGACAATAGCATCCTGAAAACAGTGGTGGAGAGTCCTTACTCCCCTTTTCTGAGGCATTATGTGGGGAGAATGGTCAGGTAGATAATTCAGTACATTAACCATTGTTATATGATTAATGTAATGACAAACAAACAAATGACTCAAAGGCAGGCGTATTATTAATAATTTTTATTTTGTTTGATGCTTTTAATTTAATTTTATAATTTTGATTTTATCACTTTAATTTAATTTATATTATTTATTTTTAAATATATGTATAATTTTTAAATTTAATGTCATTTTAAATGTAAGTAGTATATTATATAAATTATGATCAAAAATGGTTTGGAATAAATAAGTTGTGAATTTACTAACATAGTTTATAAGTTTTCTGTAACTAACACATGGACCTCTGATGTCTGAGAAATAAATAAATTATTATTATTTTTTTTTTTTATACATTTGTTTTCCTCGGCCTAGCCGGGTAGCTGATGGCACGGGCCTAAGCCAAGTGTTCATCAGTGGGGTTAATTGTTGGATTAATATTAGATACTGCGTGGTTATCCGCAGTAGGCTGTATGTTAGCCGAAACTATATTTGAGTGGGTGTTATGGTGCAAGTTATCCGACTCGCACTGGAGGAATTTTCTTACTAGCCTACATGTATTGAGAATTACTGCCTTCTGCAGCAGGTGGTAGGTGTTAGATGGCAGGTTGAGAGAACTAATGGACTGATGAAGCTGTTTGTGTATTACTCCTGTTGTAGATAGCACTATAGGGACTATTGAGACTTTTTCAAGATGCCAAAGTCGGGTTATTTCGTCTTTTAACTCGGTGTATTTGGATAATTTTTCGGCTATTGTAGTCTGTAAGTTGTGTGTATTTGGCACGGCGATGTCTATTAGGAACCCAGTTTTATTTACTTTGTTAATTAATGTGATGTCAGTATTATTTACTTTGTTAATTAATGTGATGTCTGGTCTTATTATTATAGTGCCGCCGGCCAATCTGGATTTTCCAGCCGGATTTTAAAGTCAAAATCATTGATTAGCAACTATTTTTGTAATTAATTAATATTTTATTAATTTCACTCATTTAATTATTTACCTAGGACAAACTGTCCAGTTAGGTAGGTCCAACTTCGAGAAAGAGGTCAATCGTCGAATCCGACTCGGCTGGGCAGCGTTCGGGAAGCTTCGCAATATCTTCTCGTCCCACATACCGCAGTGTCTCAAGACGAAAGTCTTTGACCAGTGCGTGTTGCCAGTGATGACATATGGCACTGAAACGTGGTCGCTCACAATGGGCCTTATTAGAAGGCTGAAAGTCACCCAAAGGGCAATGGAGAGGGCTATGCTTGGAGTTTCCCTGCGGGATCGAATCAGAAATGAAGAGATCCGCAGGAGAACCAAGGTAACCGACATAGCCCGAAGAATTGCCAAACTTAAGTGGCAGTGGGCAGGGCACATTGCTCGCAGAACAGATGGCCGATGGGGCCGAAAGGTTCTGGAGTGGCGACCGCGTACCGGAAGGCGTAGCGTTGGAAGGCCTCCCACAGGGTGGACCGACGACCTTGTGAAGGCCGCAGGAACTCGTTGGATGCGAGAAGCACAAAACCGGTCGAAGTGGAGGTGCTTGGGGGAGGCCTATGTCCAGCAGTGGACGTCTTTCGGCTGAAATGATGATGATGATGATGATTTAATTATGAGTGTAGAACTAGGTACCTACATATTCTTAAAATATTGTAAATAACGTTATTAATATGAAAATATAAACGTTCATATCTGGGTTTTAGTGCCAACTACGTTAGATTGTCTTACGTAAGTAAAAAAAAGTGGAACAACAGTGCTTATATAACTACACATATAACACTTGTAGGTACCTACCTGTAGGTATTATTTTTAATGTAATAACCGACTGGTATACAGATCGAATCTTGCTTTTCTTTCCGATTTCTGCAGCCTTCAACCATGTATCATCATAGGTCAGCCGTTTATTTATTTATACATTATACTTTATTGTAGACCAGAAAAAACATAGAAAAAAAAACGATTATTAATATAAAACATACAATGATTATTAATATAAAATAAACATACAAAAAGGTTTATTAGTCAAAGTCAAATAACTTATTTGCTATGTACAAAGCTGTGCTGATCCGCAACTTACTTTTTTCATTTTAATTTAAGATCTATTACAACAAAGTAGGTACAGCGGGGCAATTGCGTAACGTACTAATAGTAGGAATGGCTTTCATTTTGGCAGTTCAACAACATTCATTGCATTATTACGTTGTTGAGCAGACAAGTTTTTCGAACATATGAAGCAATGGATTAGCAAATATTTGAGTCACTAGACGGTATTTAAAATTTGAATTGAGATTGTTACACATCCTTCCGATTCAATAAATGACTGGATTCCGGTGTTTTAAGTGCATTTCAGTAGCATAAGATTATTAGAAAAACATTCATTAATTAGGATTCCACATTTTTATTGACGTTTAATTCAATGTACTTCCATGGTTTGGTTTTACCTGTTATCTTAACTATTATTAGGTTTGGCGTTTATCTATGTTTTTAACTACATGGTTTTTCCCTGTGCAGCTACGTGTGAGAAGTAGTTAAACAAGTCACAGTTTTAATGTTTTTCTTTAAATAGATTAGAATTTAATAATCAACAAATGTATTTGAAAACGTGTTACAGAAATCTTCGAACACGTCCTGATAGAAATCATAAAGATTTCTGCATTTATTAATTAAATAATTCATCGTAAAATAAAATATTTATTGTTTATGCACGATAATAAGGATATTAGCACACCCCGGACACTCCATACAAAACTCGCAAAATAATTACCTACTACTACTACATTAAGAAATGACGTTTGTATACGTATGAATGTGTGCGTGAGGTACTTGTGTTAGCGAGCGCTCTTGTTAAAGAACTGCGACGAATACGCCGAAGTGCGGGGTGAGGTGCGATAACTGATGTTAGTGCGGGGAAGGGAGTGGCCTTTCTGTACGTAGTACTTGATATTAGTAAGTATCTACGTATACAAAACCGGGCAAACTACCAAACATTATGATAATAATAATTTTAATAAAGCCGAGAAAGATAAACAAATCAAGTATCTAGACTTGGCTCGCGGGGTTGTCGACATGATGTGGACTCATCGATCATTGTGGCATAACCGGTTGAATGCCGTAATTACAGACACTATTAAAAAGCCATTGTGTCTCGCGTGGATCCACGTTTAAGCATACGAAAGGTTAATAGTTAACGAGTCTTGATAACACCTGAGGAGTTTCTCGTTGGGCAGCTGGATTAAGGGCTTGATTCAGAAAGCGGTACTTCTGGACACGCCTCGCATTGTTAGGAGGTTTCTCTCTCTGGAGCCCTGACCGCTGCACCGGTAGCCTGGACCCTGGTTCCCGATACCGGTGGGCTATAATTTTTTATACTTCTAAATGTTTTTTTTTTAAGATTTAAAAATGTTATTTATAATTATTTAAATGAAATGAAGGAGATAATAATTTTAATAAAATCCCTTCATATTATTTTGTAAACAGGGCTTAAAACACCAAATAAAAAAGAAGCAAACAATTTAGACTTAATATGTTTGTAAATGCCTCAAAGACCACGTTTAACAATTAAGCCCTAATTCAATAGTAAGTTAACAGAAGTGACATATTCACACCAATCTCATTCAACAAGTAGGTAGGTATTAGGTACCTAATAATGTCCCTTGACACCATTGTCTTTGGTACACATCTACTTACATCTATTGGCAATAATGACCCACAAGTAGCTGTAAACATGTAATGGGTGGGCTAGGTAAAATACCGGTTTGTAAGTTGACGAAACATTGCCAAAGGGATAGGTTTCTTACAAGTACATGCAGATATACAGGGTGTTACGGAAAGGGTATATCAATACAAACGGGTTGAAGAGTGTATCTGGTCTAGAATCTCTGTACAAAATTTCAGCTTAAAAGCATTAACTTTGAATATGCTTAATATTTTTTTATTTCGACATCACGGCGCTGCACTGGCGCGCGGCGGCGTGATGTGCGTGTACTAGGCGCACAGACACACTACAGATAATGGATAATGACCCTCGTAGTGCGGTGACACGTTTGTTATGATTTCAATTTAATAAACTATCGAAATAAAAAAAATATTAAGCATTTTCAAAGTTACTGCTTTTGAGCTGAAATTTGAACAGAGATTCTAGACCAGATACACTTTTCAACCCGTTTGTATTGATATACCCTTTCTGTAACACCCTGTATATTAGCATAAACCATTGACACTAAAAAATGTTAAAGCATCAATCACTAATCGCGTTCAACAAACGGACTTCAACACGATGTTCGACGCGAGCAGGTGATGAATGAAGATGATAAATGCACCTTATGGAACGGAAAGAAACATGACCATACCTACGGACTACGATGCCCACTAGAATGTATCAACAGCGTATGATTCCCGCTAATATTGTTGTTGTTGACGCTCCGTGCATGCCATGCGACGGTGTTGGTCGGTTACGGAACGGTCTAGTGGGCATAGTGGCGCCGATTCTCTTGTTCACAAACTAAACTAAATTTAAGTTCAGTGCATCTTTTTCTTTCTATTTCATTAAGAAAAGGACAGGAGATAAATATTAGTTTAGTCCTGTCAAATTAAGATACTCCATAGACAATTTAGACGTGATTAAAAATTGGCTATTAGAAATACGTCAATTTACGTCAGTCACCGACTAATTTGACAGGTCTAAACTAATATTTATCTTCTGTCCTTTTCTTAATGAAATAGAAAGAAAAAGATGCACTGAAATTAAATTTAGTTTAGTTTGTGAATAAGGGAATTGGCGCCAGTGTCATACTTTTCAATACAAAGAATATTGTTTGCATGACACGTTCCTGGCATGGTATGATAGGGTGTGGCTGTGGGGCAGTCTCCATAAAGGGTCCGAAACAGGCGACGCTCGACCGTGTGACACAGGTATGACGACGATTCTGGCAGGACCATTTCCATGAATTTTTAAAAATAGTTCTACTGGAGTCGCGTCTCGCCTGTCTGTGGGAGCTTCTACACCCTCACGGGACCATATAACGTACAAAATAGGAAGGTACAGTCGCGGACAATGGCGGTCTACCACTTTTCACCCTTATGCCCTTAGTAATAAGGTTGAAAGTGGTCCACCGCCAGTGTCCGCGATGGTACCTACAATGCGTTAGGTATCTATCGGTCAGTTAGTCACGCACTGTATTATAACAATAAATGAAGATAGGCTTGGTATTGCCTGATAATTCAGGATATGCCCAGGAGAAGTAGCACGGGATTAAAATTACACCCCAAAGCAAAAAATCAATTAGCAGTACCTAATTAATTTGCCATAAAATTTAATCTACATGAATGGAACCGATCAAACAGGAAACGGACATCGCACTTAGGTGTTGCTTTACGGAAATCAATTTTATTCAACACAGCGTTATATTATTTATTTGTACTGTGATTGCACTGCATTGTAGTGTCGAGGTGACTCAAGTAAACTCTGGCAACGCTTCAAACTAAACTTCTAACAAGCGTGACGTCACTGCTACCCGAACAACGCGTTGAAAAAATGTTCCTTCAACCAACCCAAGTTCAGGTACTAAAATAGAATAAACAAAGACTTACCGAATCGTAGCTTGTTCGCTATAAACATGTTCATATCACATGTTATATTCCTGAACTCCAACTCCACAGTAGCCCGGGGCAATAAGGGCACAACATTATTGTTGGCCCCCAATATAGTCAAGTCTTCCGCACCCGGCGTCATCTTCGTGGCACTGACAGAACCGCGGGATCACTTTCACCGATACACGGATATTGTCCTCACTTTCTAATTATTTCCGTCTCGCTCGCCCTATAGTATGGGGGAACTCCTATGTTGTCGTTCCAAGTTCGAGGTCGAATAGGGAATAATCCATTGGCGCTTGGCACGTATCTGTGGAAGAGAGACAATAACATTAGAAATAGAATACAGTTAGAATGAACTACATGAATGATAAGAATTGAAGAATTTTTGCCGTGTGTCATGATTTTTTGTGATTGACACCTGTCATAGTAAAGTGACAGGTGTCAAACCATTTAACTAAACGTAACTGGTATCTGAAGGTGTTTTTGCACATTTTTGCATGTAGGTATGTATTGTCAATTTTTTGTAGGTCACTTTAAGTCCGTCCCAGTGACCATTTCGAATGAATTGACAGAAGAATAGACTTATTGTATATAAACGAAATAACCCAAGTTTTGTTTAAGTAAATATTTCTCATTGTTCGTCAAAATGATGTTACCAGTAACATAGGTACTAACAAAAAAAAAAAACCGGTGGATGCGTAATTATTTTTGCAATTAGTTAGGGCGTGTCAATAACCTTATAGGTAATAATAATAATAAATAGGTTATAGGAAATTATACTAATGAGACGAGAAGAACATACATTAATTAAATAAGTAATAGAAAAAAAGACAAAATCAAGTTAACGATTATAGATATTATGTAATTAATTACTTGCTACGGAGAACTGCGGTATTTGTATTTTAAAATCCTAGTGTATAAGTTGCAGTATCATAAGGTGTGTACCTATTAACAAAAATGGTTCCTATGTTGTCCCAATTAAAAAAAAATATCATTATTATTAAATATTGATAAAAGCTGTACTGGAGTTATCCTTAATCCTTACTAACACTTAGAATCCATAAGTGCGTATGGTTGTTACTTCTTGATGACATAACCACTGATTATTCATGGAGATTAAGAATGATCTGTACGAAAACATAGGATACTTTTATCCCAAGAAATAGTTTAATATTTCCAGACAAGCCCAGCTTACATATTCACGCTGGCAGCGCCTTTCTAAACTTTGTTTAATGGGGGAAGCGCCAGGGTAGCCCGCGAAACTCGAAATTCTGTGAATACATAGGTACTTGTTACGCCCGTGAATCATATTTTATTAAATATACAACCTGACACTGGCCTGCAAATTACAATAAAACGTGACAAAATTTGAATTTCGCGGTCTACCTTCGCGTATCCCCCTTAAGTGCTTACTATAAAAAAGGCAACGACCGATATCAAACGATTCATTTATAGCGGTATATGACTGACCCACTTATCCAAGTCCAATAAACCAACCAAGTAGGTACATACTGCTAATTATTTTTTCTTATTAATTACGTTTTATGGCCTTCTGTTAACCTTCATATAACAATGGAATAATTTGTACCCACAGTTTATCAAATATTTTGTTTACTCTTCTTTATCCTACAGCCTTGGTTTCTCGTGCAGTGTTCTAGGTTATTTTTTGGCAACAAATGATATCAATATAGGAACATAATATGTCACTTCCGTGAATGTTTCCAATGCTGGGAATTGATAATGGTTTTATTAATAAAAATGTTTAGTCGTTTGCTGTTTAAACTGGGTTAAATAGATCGATTTATTCAATACTTGTGTACAAGTTGAATAAGATGTGTAAATAATTATTTTCTGCAGTGTAGGCTAGATTAAACACGATTAGAGTGGGGACTCTGTCGACCCACTGTACAGTCCAAGACTCCTTTACAGTCTCCCTAGAGAGGGTGCTTCAGATGGGTCTTTTGAGAGGTGACGGTGCTCCTTCCATATCCAGATGGTGACCACCGGGGTGGTATTAGTGAGGTAAAAATCCCACACTCCCTGGTTTTATCCCCAAAGACCGGGCGCAAATTCTGCAAATATTACATTAGTCTAGAAACTACTTCTGTAGATAGCGTTATTGTAGGTATTATATCAACAATATACACTCAGCGGCACGGAAACTTGGCCCCATGCAATTTCGCATTTAAATGTATTTTTACACTGAAATAAGGGTAGATGCACTCAGTAAGTTCGTTATGTTTTTAAAGCTTGAAACTAAAAATGTCAGTACACCAATAAGTTTATTTATTATTTAATTGGGCACTTTTGCAGAAACAAAAAATTTTACACTATCAATTTTAAAACACAAACCAAAAAAATACCTAAATAATTCAATAAGCTAAACGTAAACTTTTACAACACACATACCTGCAACTTAGCCGCTCAAGAGACACGATTCAAACTAAGTAAAAATTAAAAGTTACACCATAGGTAGTGCAATTAAACATACCTAATGAATTATACCCACTTGAACTAAGAGTAATTTTTTTTTTATCTACCCTCATAAGAAATAATAATTGGAAACCTTTCATATGTCTATGTTGGAAACACTTAAAGTTTTTGTTATTGCGAGTATTTGCGTTATAAGCGCAAGATTCCGCGCCGCTGAGTGTATTATCGTAAACACAACATTATGTAAGCCGAGACTGAAACATCTGCAGAATTCAGAAATGATCTCATGTTTGCACGCAGTTCAATAACAAACTTTATCTACACCCATGCTATAAATCCTCTATAAAAGTTTCTGAAACAATTAGATTATTGCCAACAATAAAACAAGCAGTGTCATAGTAACCATAATATCATCCAAACGAGTGTTATAATGTTGTACTAAATTTCATTATGCAACTCCTTTTCAAAAAAAGAACATTTTCATGCACGCGCGTGTTACTACCACAAATAACTTATTCGAATTCACATCGTATCCCGCCGGCCGCCATTTTTGTTCGATGTTAGTATAAAACTGTTTCAGAATATTTATAGAGGATTCATATCATGGGTATAAATGGGGATAAAGTCTTTTATGCAACTGTAGATAATTAGGCAATAAAACACTCATGTGATACTATCAGCTAGCATCTATCAGCTTCGCCTCGTGTGAAAAACCCACATTCCTGTTTTATATAATACAACAGTTGCATAAATATTTTAACAAAAAAAAAAAAACTATCGACTTTCAAAAAGGACACTATAAAGTGAAAAATAACTTTAATTTCGGAAGTCGGTGTCTCTGGGTACATATTTACGTTGTTTGTCACCTTCCGAAATTAAAGTTATTTTTCACTTTGTAGTGTCTTTTTTGGAAGTCGGTTGTTTTTTTTTGTAACAATGTTTTTATTTTTCACTTTACCCCCCATAAATTCGTATAACACTGGTAAATACCAGTGATAAGAAGTTATTATAACATCACCAATAAAAACTAAGTGGCAAAAATACGTATTATTGAAGCTAACTCAAAAACTACCCAAGCAAAATTAATACAATTTACATGGGACCACCATTAAAAAAAAAAAATTGAAATCGATTTACTATTGCCGGAGATATCGCGTAACATATATATCTACAAAAAATACAGTCGGATTGAGAACCTCCTCCTTTTTGAAGTCGATTAATTATGTAAAGATACGGCACTTAAGCCAAAATGCACCCCATGACAATTCCACTAAGCCACCACTGAAAAGTCACAGGAGAGCAAACAATGCAATTTCGTTTACTTGAATTTTTACCAGTAATTTAGGTTTAAAAATCAAACTACTGAACTGATTTTGATAAAATTTCCAACCAAAAAAAAAAAATATTCAACCGAATTGAGAACTTCCTCCTTTGTTTGAAGTCGGTTACAAAATTAGGACAATTGTACAAATTATTCCACTACTGTTGAAACTTGAAAGTCAAAGAATAATATGTTTGTTGACGGATTGGGATGAAATTTTGTACACATAATATAGATCATGTTCGATTAAGATATAGGGTAGGTAGGTACGTTTTATTCGGTTATATGAAGTGGTTTTGATAGGATGCTAGTGAAATCACGGACAACAGCTAGTTTTTCTTTATAGGTTAGGTACGTAGATAGAACAAAGTCTGTTAGTCTCGGACACGAGTATCATATATTATTATCTAAGTAGAAGCGTTATTATATCAATCAACGTTTTAATAGAAATTAATTGCTTGATGAATCGTTTATACGATTCATCAAGAGACAAGAAGGTTCATTGAAAAGATTGCATGTTTCGTTCTTTGTATTGAAATGAATAAAGTTCTTATTTTATGCATTTGTTTATTTAAAGGGACCTTGCAGTATTGTAGGATTTATAGCAGTTCATTTGTAAGAAAAATATTATAAAGTTCTGTAGTCAAATCTGACATTTACTTACCTAATTATAAACCCACGCGATTTTCTTCAACATGATATTAGGATTTTTGGTTTAACAAATTCAATTACACGAAAAAAAAAAATCAGATGAATAACTTCCTGTTTCCGTAGATGAATACAGTTGGACCAAAACTGAAACGTTTCTACGAAACGATAACACTTTATTGGCAATTGAAATGGTTATAATCAACGAACCGCGCTTTCAATCAACACTATTACTCGGTTCGATTATAACATTCTGCATTATTTTCGACCTTATGTACTAAGAAATAATACAGGTTTTTGATTGAATATTGCTGGCATGTGG
Organism: Amphipoea lucens; assembly: GCA_947508005.1. Lineage (NCBI taxonomy): Eukaryota > Metazoa > Arthropoda > Insecta > Lepidoptera > Noctuidae > Amphipoea > Amphipoea lucens. The sequence continues at coordinate 9,487,452 of OX382364.1, read as the reverse complement.
TTTATCGATGATATTTGAAACTGCATCTAAGAGCCCATGTGTGTGCATTTTAGTACAGTAAAATTGTTCACTACTTTGTGATAAGCCGCCTGATGTTATGTGTTTTTAGCAATATACATAATTACATACATTCATATATATGCTAAAAAAATTTTAATATATTCAATATAATTTTTTTTATTCACACGAAACATTTAAATTAGTTACAAAGAACTTATTTTTTTATAAAACATATAGTAGGCATGCGTCTTTACTAAATGCATCCTGTGGGGACGCCAGTGACGTCACGGACCTCCTAATTATACCCGAAGTCGGCCTTCGGGTATAATTAGGAGATCACATTTTCGAGTGACTACCGCTAAATGTACTTTACCAAGACACCGCTACTCGGGTATATTTAGTAGCACCAGTTTAAAATGAATCATTACTAAATATACCCTATTTCAATAGAATAACGCATCTACCGACTTGCACTGGGCCCGTGTGGTGTATCCACTCCCTCTCATAGAGAGGTGGTCCCAGCAGTGGGAACATTATGGGCTAATTAAGCCATACCTACCTAGAATTTGTATTAATATTACTGTAAAAAAAACTTTATAATCAACATTTTACATAGTTTTCGGAAGCAATTAACGTAGTCGTTCATATAGAAAATTAGCAACAATGTAATAATAGAATTAACGGCTCATAAATATAAGAGGCATACAAATCGGTTTATTGTGGTTACTATAAGGTATTTCGGGATATCGCCAAGCGGTTAGTCGACTCTTCACGTGACCAGAGGGCTGGCCTATTTCTTGGCCAAAGAATTAGCATTGCCATACAACGTGGCAATGCTGCCAGCCTTTTGGGCACTGTTCCTGTTGACAGCGATGCGGATGAATTCTTTGATGCCCTATAATGATTGTGTATTTTTTCATATAATTGTACATATTATTATAGTTTATATTTTAGCTTATATTATGTAAATATTTAATTTTTGGAGAAATAATAGAACGTAATCACTATAAGGTTATAGGCAACATTAATTATTATGTCAACGCTCCATACGGGAAGACAATATATTACACGGGCTGTATGGTCGTTGATATTACACAAACAATAATTTATCACTCTCGTGATACAATGTTCAATTGACGGCACTTTATTGTGTGTCATCAATATAAATTGAGTGTTAATGAGACTGATTAAGCTCAATAAACCTTTTGTGTGATACTTCACTAGCCCCTCTCCTCCCTGCCGCTTGCACGTTTCTACGACTTCACAAAATATCGAGTTTAATATTTGTGGATTACCCACTTAAAGCTTCCGGAATAAATACAAACTGCATCAAATTCTGTTTGGATGATGAACGCGGTTATACAGACAGAAACGGGAAGCGATTAAATTATAATATTACTAGCGATCCATCCCTGTTTTATATTAATGTATTACGCACATAAACCTTTAGGATTAAATTATCTAAATCATGGTGAAAACCGCATCAAAAAGCGACTCAGAGACGAAAAGCGACTTTAATTAATAATGTATAGATTTAGAAACTATGATGGTACAGACACATTGGTCTAATTAATTGGTATTTAAGAGAAGGAATGTAAATTAAAATTAGTAGTTGTGACTTAAGGGGGCATGACCTAAAGCGCGGTCACTGTCAGACTGCATAGAAAAGAAAGAGAAGCGCGATAACACAACGCTGGTAATTTATTGCAAAATATGAAGCAATTATCTATTTACAAAAAATCTATTGTTTGGACTAAAAAAATAAAACACTAGTGCTTTAGTATGTTGCTTTTAGAATAATCTGACAAAAGAACAGAATGATTGTATGTATATTAGTACCTATTACTAATATACATACAATCATTCTGATTTTTACTAATTTAGTATGGTTTTTATTGTAAAAAGAAAGTTTTTAGAGGTATCTTGACGATTTTTTTTTCTATCGTATCAAATTAGTTGTATTATATTTTCAACACACTATCTACCTAGCATATATCCTGTAGAATATCATATATTTTACTGATTTAGTTTACTGTAGTCGATCATATATTTTTAGGCATTATAAAACTCGTGTTTTTTGCGTATAGGTCCTGTAATCGCCTTAAGTAATTAGTAGTAAATGAAAACAAAGTAGATAATCCTAATGCGTAATCATAAGAATTATAGATACTCGATACGCAATTTATTGCTTTACCATAATGTGTACTTAGGTGGCGGTGCGATAACAGGTATAAGTAATACCTAGTTGCAAATGGAAAATTACAATATTGGACATATAATTGTATAATCTTTTAGATAATAACGAAATACCTTGCTAGGTATTAGACTATAAAGAATCTGTTGAGGTAGGTTTTATCACAGAGAAGCGATTTGTTTATCGTCAGTTAGGCAAGCTTAAGTTAGATCTAAGTGAAGTCTGAGTTCGGTAACAATAGAAAAAGTAATTATGTCTCATTAGTGACAGTTGAGCTCTTATCTTTATTATTATTACAAACAAAATTTACGAATGGAAAATTACAATACTATACAACTAATAACTACACTATTTTAATCTTTTAGATAATAACAAACTACCTTGATAGGAATCAGACTAAGTATCAAGGGTCTGTTGAGGTAGGTACGGAAGTAATTTGTTATATCTTTATTATTATCAGATACTAAAATGGTATTTCAAATGAAACGTCATAATGAATTCCTTAAAAATGCCGCAAAAGAAGAAAAACCTCCTCATGTTATCCGTAGATCACCGTAATTCCGTCATAAAAATACAAAAACACATAAAATATATACATATACAGGATGAAATTCAATTCATGGGCATCCTTTTAAGGGGTCATTGTAATCATCATTATGAACAACTTTTACTATGGGACCAAGACTGAAATCGCGAAAAAAAAATCGGCTCTTCCATACACTTTGACGAGTTATGTGAACATAAATGCAAGGAATAGCTGATTTTATTTCGTGATTGTAGGATTAGTCCCATAGTAAAATTTGTTCGTAACGATAAGTACAATGACCCCTTAAAAGGATGCCCATCTGTATACTCTATTTTCGAAGGGTTAATTGGTTTATATGAATAAACCAAACCCTCGAAAATAGAGTGCAATAATGGAAGAGTAACCCTATCACTAGTTTCCGTGCTCAAACTTTCCTCACTACTTATGTGGTTATATCGGCCGCATGATCGCAATCCACTGTATCGATTTAAATGCGGCCATGCGGACTCAATGAAGGTCGAGGTTGTTGAGGTCACTACTCCACTGCACGCGGCAGGCTATACCTACGGATCAATACACTATTGCTAATGTCCTATTACCAATGGAATTTGTGTTATCCTCTATGCTATGCTAGGCATGTGTTTAGTGGAATTTAAAGACGCTTGTCAAAGTCAAAGCATTTATTTCAAATAGGCACATAAAATGCACTTTTGAACGTCAAAATTTAATTGATTCTAGTTGCCCCTTCCAAATGGTAGTTTTCGTATACCTACATGGAGAAGAATGGGCAAGAAACTCCACACTTGAAATTCTAAACCTAACTGAGGCCTAGATGTATAAACGTTGCTTACAAGGTACTTTGGCTAAGCGGTTATTCCTGTCACTGTCACTCAAACTACTAGTGCAAGATAGAAAGGGAACATGTTTTATGCCATGACAAAGCAATAAGTGCTAAGTAACGTTTATAGATCTCGGCTTAGACTGAGAATAACTAATGGAATGTAGGTGTATTATAACAACTCGGTCTATTCCTCTGCAGAAGGCAGGTGAAATATAATGTTACTTGAAATTATTGTTTTGATAAAAACGATCTGTCTTCTTAATATTTTTAGTTTGAATATAAAATATATCGAATTTAAGTGGCAGTTGGCAGGGCACATTGCTCGCAGAACAGATGGCCAATGGGGCCGAAAGGTTTTGGAGTCGCGACCGCGTACCGAATGGTGTAGGCTTCCAACAAGGTGGACCCTTGACCTGGTGAAGGCCGCAGGAATCCTGTGAATATCCTCTAAATGCGAGAAGTACACAACCGGTCGGAGTGGTGATACTTGGGGGAGGCCTGAGTCCAGCAGCGGACGTCTTTCGGCTGAAATTATGATAAAATCGGCGCCTATCCATAGAAATATCTTATATCTATGTGGCTATCGGTAGATCGCTACAAGGTGACTTACGAATAACAGATCTATCGGTTTTCCTCTATTCTATTATTGACAATCCTTCCTTCAAGTCCTTGACCATCATTGCTTTTTCAATGAAACAGGCAGCTAAAAGTAGGTATGTGTGAAAATCCGGCCTTCGATTTTCACACCCTTGAATACGAAATTATGACGTCATATCAACATTGTTAGCAAACTTAAAACTAGTTTAACTTTATACACCGTGAAAAAAAAAACTGCTGTTCCCTACATTTATGTTCGCATAACTCGTCAAAATGTAGGGAACAGCTGATTTTTTTTTCACGATTTCAGGTTTGGTCCCATAGTAAAAGTTGTTCATAATGATGAGTACAATGACCCCTTAAGAGGAAAACGGTGATTAAAATTTCACGGTGTATAAATTAAAGGTTTAGACAACCAGAAATCTTCAGATTGCCTTGCTCTTTAACATAGGCTTCCCCCAGGTTTTTCCATAGCTCACGGACGTGAGTTTTTTTGAAGTGTAAACTTCTTTAGCGGCGTTGCATACTTTTAGTAATGGGTAAAAAATGTTAAACTCGCGTCAGGACATCGCGTCAGGACACGTGACCGTCAGGAGAGATTCCCCCCCCCCCCTCTCTTTCTATGGCGTCGCCAATCGAAGTGAAGTGACACACGGACACAATGGATGGATGGATGGATGGTGATGGAAGTGGAAGTGGAAGGTGAAGTGGAAGTGGAAGTCGAAGTCGAAGTGGAAGTCGAAGTCGAAGTCGAAGTGGAAGTCGAAGTCAAGTCGAAGTTAAAGTGGAAGTCGAAGTCGAAGTGGAAGTCGAAGTGGAAGTGGAAGTCGAAGTCGAAGTGGAAGTCGAAGTGGAAGACGAAATAGAAGTCGAAGTGGAAGTCGAAGTGGAAGTCGAAGTGGAAGTCGAAGTGGAAGTGGAAGTGGATGGATGGATGGATGGACAGCTGATGGCTCGACCGTCTGTGTAGTAGCCACACTGCTGTGTATTCGTAAAATTCGTGTATATAAAGTGTTTAAAATATGGAAATTGAACAAAGTGCATCTATTAATGAAAAAAGTGACGCAGAAATAGTGAAAAAAAATGAGTTATATTAATTAAATTAATAATTGATTTATTTCAACGTTAATATTCAAGTTTTCACTTCTGCCGGCACTCCCGGAGTGCAACCCGTCTTTTTTTTGTTCTGTTAATTTATTATGGCATATTACCACATAAAAATTTTCAATCAGCCTATAATGTTCCCATTGCTGGGACACAGGTTTCCTGTCTGTGAGAGGGAGTGGGCCATAATCCACCACGCGGGCCCAGTGTGGGTTGGTAGATGTCACATGTCTTCGATTTTTTGGTTCTAGGAGATGCCGGTTTCCTCACGATTTTTTTTTTTCACCGTTTTGAGAGCAGTGGTGATGAAATACGTAAGGTGCCTGCCTGGGTTCGAACTCACGACCTACAACTCATAAGTTGGGGCTGATACCACCGAGCCACCACTGCTCTGTATAATAAATAAAAAAACAATAATATGAGGTAATGTTATTCTACAAACCACAGATATTTTACATAAAACAAATACCTACCTACGACTACCTATACAATTGATTATTATGTATTGTACCTATTCAATTTTCTATAAATATAAATGTTCAGTTACATAGTAAAATTATAAAACAAATGAAAATCATGTAAATGGAAATACTTATAGTTCCTACGAAGAACAATAACATATTACACTGTTCATTTATTCTATAAAGCGGTTTTAATGCCTATATTTCTTTTATTATAATACAAGGAAAACAAAAGCGACTCTTAGATAAAAGTAATGACGTAACTTTAGGGTCAGGACACATTGATCGACCGCCTTTCACACTTTGCCCGTTGCCGATTGAAAAGGAACACACTAGTACGCATTATGCCGTTCCACCGCTTACGGAGGCGTTCGCATCCGTGTCAATCCGCCGCCGTCTGCCGCCGGAGCGCGTTCGTCGCGTCGATGCGAAAGGATGCGTACGTCGTTCCATACTTTGCTCTCTTTTTGTATGGACAAATCGTCGAACGCCGTCAATCAATGTGTCCTAACCCTTAAGCCCCGTTTACACGGCGCAAATTACTAGCCTGTGGTATAATTGTGATAATAAAAAACCGGCCAAGAGCGTGTCGGGCCATGCTCAGTGTAGGGTTCCGTAGTTTCAGTAGGGTTCCGTAACTATACTGTATAAGCGACACTATGTATTTTAACAAACTAGCCTACTTCATCCACCATATCTCGGGGAATTGGGTTACTAATTAATACATAGGCAGAAGTTTTCGGTGGTAATTTTGGATTGCGAGAACCGATTTTAATCATTCTTTTTTTGTTTGAAAAAAGATACGTTCAGGATAATAAAATATGTAAACGAAGTTAAAAAAATGCTTGCATATACGATTATACTACAAACTTAGTCCAGAAATTATTTTGTACAACTTTTTGTCTTTTTTGTACAAAAACTGTTGTTTCCATCAAGTTCAAAATAATTTTCCTAGAAAGTCCTTATAAAGTTCTACTTTTCAGATTTTTTTCATATTTTCTAAACTTATGGTTCAAAAGTTAGAGGGGGGGGGGACACATTGTTTTTTACTTTTGGAGCGGTTATTTCCGAAATTATTGACATTATCAAAAAATGATTCTAGTAAACCCCTATTCATTTTTAAATACCTTTCCAACAATATATCACACGTTAGGGTTGAAATTAAAATTTACATATAGGGGGGCTACCCTAATAAAACATTTTTTTCCAATTTTTATTTTGCCATTTTGTCGGCGTGATTGATATACATATTTGTACTAAATTTCAGCTTTCTAGTGCTAACGGTCACAGAGATTAAGCGAGGACGGACAGACGGACGGACAGACAGACATGGCGAAACTATAAGGGTTCCTAGTTGACTACGGAACCCTAAAAATGAAGCAACAAATGACTTGTATCGTTTGTTATTTGACTCTAAACAGGTTTAAACGGTGCAAGTTTTATTGTTACTTCAAATTATGGCATGCCATAGGCATGATAGGCAATGGAATCGTACTGTGTAAATCAGGCTAATTAGGTCTATTAGGTTATTACTTATTTTTTCTTCAATAAAAGGGAACTATTGTTCAAAGAAATCCATAACACAGTAGAATCATAATTAGATAATGTTATCTTCTCATCGAAATGCCAGTTCGTCTCAATGACGGTTCTTTCTATATTAAATCAATATGTAAGTCGATGGCATTGAATTAACTTACGACATTTTAAAATTGTGAGTCTGTTACACAAAATTTTTGAATAATGTAATATGTTTTGTTGGCCTTTTGCATAAATCTATTTTCGAGAATAGTTTATGTAAAAGGTGAGTTCACTGAAGTCTTCGAATAAATATATAAAATACCTTTTTTCGTCATGTTTGACTAATTTGTCAACTTTCATTCATAATCAAAATCAAAACGTGACATAGGTAATGCCTGACATGCGTGAAAGTAACGTATAAGAAAATTGGCTCACCATTTCACTACGCCAGTATGTACAGACGCCAGCACATCAACCTACTACAATCTGTCAAATTTCTTTAATAGATTTTCAACTTAATCACTAAAGCATAAGGTTCAAAGTTCTTTGGGAAAATTTGACAGTTTTGGGTAGGTTAATGTGCTGGCGTCTGTAGGTACAGACAGCGTCAGAGAAAAGGAACCCCTTTTGGTTACTTACCAAAGGGGACTCATTACCAAAGGGGGTTCCTTTTCTCTAACGCTGTCCGTACATAAAGATTATTGGCACGATCATTACCCGCGGTGACGTTGGCATTACGTTGAAATAGTGAAACTATAATTAGGCCGTTTTCAACGTTAATATTTGGCTCATTTTCAAGATGCCCATTTGTATTGTGTCGTCACACAGTTATTAATACTATAGTAGATTTACTTTCATTTCCTAGTATTTTATTACTGAAGTAGGGATTTATTTGGTTATATAGAAAATAAAATGAAATTTCATACATAACTAATCACTTCAATCAATTTGCCTAGCCTTTTCCCAACTATTTTGGGGTCGGCTTCCAGTCTAACCAGATGCAGCTGAATACCAGTATTTTACATGGAACGACTGCCTATCTGGCCTCCACAACCCAGTTACTGGGTAATACGAAACCCCTTGGTAAGACTGGTTGTCAGACTTTCGGGCTTCTGACGACCCGTGACGACTGTCAAAGATCCTTGAATGACAGCCGAGACCAACGGCTTAACGTGCTTTCAGAGGCAAAGAGAGGTCTTGGTATGTAAAGATGGTCACCCATCCACGGACCAACCACGACAAGCGTAGCTTAACTTGATCGACCCGTGTGGCTGTTATTACTTAGCCACAAGCCCCGTCACTTAGCCACAAGCTATAGGTATAGCGTTGAAAATTCATCCGCATCGCTGACGACTGGTAATTTACCCAAAAGAGACTGGCGGCTTTGCCACGTTGTATAGCAATCCTTAGCATGTCTTTGACCAAGGTAATAGTCAGCCTTTGGGTCACGGGAAGTTTCACCCAGCCTTTTGGAGAGTTTATTGAACAGACCATAAAGCACTCGGACCACACAGCACAACGACGGTGGGTATAAGTTCCGCGCGGAATAAAAAGATTACCTAATCACCCTCATAATTATCATGTTTTGCTTGCACAGTGCAAAGAAATTAGCTGATTTCCGGCTAACGTTCTAAGAACTGACGTAGTTGACATTGTGTTGATGGAGTGAAACTATAATTCCGAGTACGCCGTCTACAACGTTAATATTTGGCTCAATTAGAAGACGCATGTTTGTCTAGTGTCGTCACATTGTACAGACGCCAGCACAACAACAACCTACCCGAAACTGTCACATTTTCCCAATCAACTTTGAACCTTTTGCTTTAGTGATAAAGTTGAAAATCTACTAAAGAAATTTGACAGATTGTAGTAGGTTGATGTGCTGGCGTCTGTAAAAACAAACACTACTAACAACAAAACGTTACGACGAATGCTATGATTAATGTACGTTGTCTTGTCTTTCACTTTCATTCGATAGTTCTTCATTGCTATCACTTGTGTCTACGAATTTATCAAAGCTTTTTTATTAAACGTTTTTCTATCTGGCGTAGGATACTTTTAGTAACCACTTCCTGAGAAGAAAAACACAAAATATCAATAATATCTTGATATTTTGTTTTTGGTAGACATTTACTTTCTTTTTTTTCTTTCATATAATTTCTCTTTGAATTCATATACAGACGCCACACATCAAGCTACCCGAAACTGTAAAATTTTTCCAATCATCTTTGAACCGTATGCTTTTGCGATAAAGTTGAAAATCTATTAAAGAAATTTGACGGATTGTAGTAACTTGATGTGCTGGCGACTGTACAATAGTGGTAAATAAATGAGGACGTAATGCCACAAGGCATTCTCTGCCAGTAAAATCTGTCATGCAGTGCAGTAAATTACTTATTTGCGTATTATTCATAACTATCATCATCTATACTTTGACCATTTTCTGGAGACTTCCAGCTTTTATAGTTTATTTGATAGTTAGGTCAATATTTTGTCGACACTTAACAATGAATGTTCCAGATAATGATGTATATTCTGACCAAGTAACTCAGTTAAGATTATTTATTATCTAACCAATGCTTGTATGTACATTGTACAGACGCCAGCACATCAAGCTACCCGAAACTGCCATATTTTCCCAATCAACTTTAAACCTTATATTTTAGCGATAAAGTTGAAAATATATTAAAGAAATTTGACAGATTTTAGTAGCTTGATGTGTTATACAGTAGAGTGTTATACTATTATGAAACTTATCTAATATTAATATTATTATTTCAGTTTAATTAATTAAAACAAATGATAAGCATCATCGTTTTGTTTCGTGGTATTCAAGTTTTGCGTTGGACTATGTACTTCATTTTAATCGTAATCGCATAGGTAGGTATTTTATTTTAACTAACGAAAAACCACTGTAATTCGCGAAGAGTTAGATAGAGGCACAGAATACTTAAAGTACTACGTACAGAAAGGACACTCCCTTCCCCGCACTAACATCAGTTACCGCACCTCACCCCGCACTTCGGCGTATTCGTCGCAGTTCTTTAACAAGAGCGCTCGCAAACACAAGTACCTCACGCACACATTCATACGTATACAAACGTCATTTTTTAATGTGTGCATAGTAGTAGTAGGTAAATATTTTGCGAGCGTTGTATGGAGTGTCCGGGGTGTGGTAGAGGTGCTCCTATAGTACAGACGCCAGCACATCAAGTTACTACAATCTGTCAAATTTCTTGAATAAATTTTTAACTGTATCGCTAAAGCATAAGGTTTAAAGTTGATTGGGAGAATTTGACATTTTCGGGTAGCTTGACGTGCTGGCGTCCGTACATCTATGTACGTTTCGACAATTATGTTTAAGTCCCATGTAATAGGGGGCGAGTCTATTGCCATCAACCAGACACAAATCCAGAAAAACATAATAACACTTTGCCCGACCTTTTTCGTACCCAGGACCTCATGCTGAGCAGTAGCGCTTGCGACCACTAGACCAACGACGTATAAAATCTGTTTACTATAAAACAACTACTTTAATTAAATAAATTAAAAGCAAGAGTGAACAGGCATCCTCTGGGCACGCTCGTTCCATCAAAGACCTCATCCATCGCTTTCCATCAGGCGTGATCGAGGAAAAAAGAGGGCCAATAAAGCAAAAAAAAGCTTAATAATTGAATTACCTACTGTTAGAATATTACTTGAAACATTACTTTTTTGCTTCCTCGTCAGTATTTTTACTGATATAGGTAACAAACAGTTTTAGTTGACATGATTAAAATGCATAATTTTGCCAAACCGTTGCAAAACAATTTAATTATCTCTCTAGAATTTATTGTTTTGTAACTACATGTTTCAATGTCCGAAATTGTAAAATGATGATATTGAATAGTCCTATTTCGACATTCTTAGGTGCTTATTGCGTTAGTTAAGTCAAATAATGCCAACATTTAGTGCTTGGCCAGACTGCAAACGCGGGCGAGGGGCGGGCGCGGGCTGCTTGGCGCGGAGAGCGCGCGGGCAACTCACGCCATAGCTCGTTCATACAAGTGGCCGCAGTGAGTGCGCGGGCGCTCCGCGCCGGGACTGGGGATCTCAAGCTAATTCGAGCTTTTTTTCTAGTAAAAAGAAGTCCTCTTCATCCATATTATATTTTGACAAACACTGGACACGACGACACTCAAAACAAAGCCGCGCTCGACTCGACTGCGGACAGGCAGATCGCGCGCGTTCTCGCACCCGCGCCGCCCCCCGCCCCGCGTTGCCAGTCTGGCCAAGCACTTACCCTAGTTTTAAAGTACCTACCTACGCAATATTGACACTGTCCAGTCATTGCTGACTTTGTGCGGTTTTAACCTACATGAGGCTACATTTCTAAAAATATGTATAGCCAAAATATTTTGAGAAAGCATTTTAATTAACTTTCCTAATGAATTGTGGGTGATTTCATATATTAATTAAACACTTAGGTAGTTTATTCAAATATTCGGCAGGATTCTTTAAAGTTCATAGGTATAACGGACTTTATTCTGTAATTCTGTTACTACTGTAAATAACTTTTCAGTTATAAATGTTTTTACCGATGTACATCACTACCAAGTACCTATATCGCCAAGAGAAGTACCTAGTATTAACCGGCGAGTTCTTAAAATGCCGAAAAAAATTACGTGAAAGTCAATTATTTTCCCAAAACGGTACATCAAAAAAATGTAAGCCATTATTTGTAAATTGAAATAGCGAATTTTGGAGAAAGTTAAAAGTAACAAGTGGCAATGACAACGCAATGTTTAACTGTTTATAATATGTAGGTACTATGCAAAATACATGGAGGATAGATGATGACACTTGTACGTTTATATTGAGTGTTGTTTTACAATGATGGAATTCTATAGTGTTTCGCTTCGAATGTAGGTTAGGTACGTTTGTTTAACAGTTCACATTAAATGAAAGTAGATACGACACTGCACCGCTAAGTGTTAAGATAAGCACAAAGCATACACGCCTTTCTAAAATATCTAAAAAAACGACTCACCAAAAATACAAACTAATTCTTAAACGTAAAAAAAATAAATAAATTTAAAAACAACATTTTACATTTTAAACAAATATGTTATTCTTACATTTAAACTCCACACACACTAGTTTTATGTCATCCAAGTGATAAAAATGTTTTTAAGATCGAACTCCGCGATATTATTCTCGTCGCGATATAAATTCAGACGCACAGCGGCACGACCGTGACGCGTACGTTTCAAACCACGACTGATTATTATTTTACGCGGTGGCGGCGATCCAGTGAATACATAGGTATACATTCAAGCCGCACATACTTTCATTGATTATATTTTGTTTGTTGATGATTTCTCTTTGCAGAGTTCAAAGATTACTTAGAGCAAGGTTACACGCTCATTCTGGCGTCATTCTGGTCCATCATTCTGGATTGACGTGACTGATGCCAGAATGATGGAGGATTTTTGACGGTTACACGGTCAATCTAGAATGACAGCAGACTGATGGAAAGTACGCTGATGTGACGTTGATCTTCTTTTTTAACCGACTTTAAAAAAGGAGGTTCTGTATTCGACCCGTATGTATGTTTGTATGTCCGCGATTTTCTCAAAAACTAATGAACCGATTTTGATAATTCTTTCGTTAATGTGATCTACATACTTTTAGGAAGGTTTTAGTATATAAAAATTCAAATTCAAATAAAAAAAAAATGGTTCAAATTTCATTTCATTTCATTTTTAATTTTTATTAATTTTTATTTTTGTTACTATGTATCAACCCGCACTGGGCCCGCGTGGTGGATTACGGCCCACTCCCTCTCACACAGAGGAGGCCTGTGTCCCAGCAGTGGGAACGTTATAGGCTGATTATGTATGTATGTACTATGTGTGTATGTGTAAAAACTATAAAGCTATTTATCATTATGTAGTTTTTTTTTTTTTTTTGAAGTCGTTACATCTTCGATCGTTGCCCCGGGCTTAATTTTTACTAGTATTTTAATTAGCTTTTGCAACGTCATTCCTTTTATACTTATTACTGTAATTGGTGTGTGTTTTGTCCCACAAAACAGGCAAGGACTCTAAAGTTATTATAAAATCTTTTTCGATTGACCCAGTGCAGAATGAGCGTGTAACCTTGCTCTTAGAGCAAGGTTACACGCTCATTCTGGCGTCATTGTGATCCATCAGTCTGGTCAGAATGATGGGAGAATGATCGTGTAACCCACTGATTGACAGAATGATGGTCCAGAATGATGAAAATTAAATATTTTAAATAATTCCGTCAGTCTCGTTTTGAATGATGAAATACTGATGGGAGAATGATCGTGTAATCCGCTCGTATCATTCTGGCGTCAGTCATCGTCAGCGACGCAATGCGGAAGGACGTGTCAAGCGACATAACTACGAGCGCGCCGCAAGCGCCGCCGCCGCCACCCCCCCCCCCCCCACCCCACCCCCCCCTCCCGCCGCCACCAATTGAGATCGAAAAAGATTTTATAATAACTTTAGAGTCCTTGCCTGTTTTGTGGGACAAAACACACACCAATTACAGTAATAAGTATAAAAGGAATGACGTTGCAAAAGCTAATTAAAATACTAGTAAAAATTAAGCCCGGGGCAACGATCGAAGATGTAACGACTTCAAAAAAAAAAAAAAAACTACATAATGATAAATAGCTTTATAGTTTTTACACATACACACATAGTACATACATACATAATCAGCCTATAACGTTCCCACTGCTGGGACACAGGCCTCCTCTGTGTGAGAGGGAGTGGGCCGTAATCCACCACGCGGGCCCAGTGCGGGTTGATACATAGTAACAAAAATAAAAATTAATAAAAATTAAAAATGAAATGAAATGAAATTTGAACCATTTTTTTTTTATTTGAATTTGAATTTTTATATACTAAAACCTTCCTAAAAGTATGTAGATCACATTAACGAAAGAATTATCAAAATCGGTTCATTAGTTTTTGAGAAAATCGCGGACATACAAACATACATACGGGTCGAATACAGAACCTCCTTTTTTAAAGTCGGTTAAAAAAGAAGATCAACGTCACATCAGCGTACTTTCCATCAGTCTGCTGTCATTCTAGATTGACCGTGTAACCGTCAAAAATCCTCCATCATTCTGGCATCAGTCACGTCAATCCAGAATGATGGACCAGAATGACGCCAGAATGAGCGTGTAACCTTGCTCTTAGGGTCTGATGGTAGTCAACGATTGGGATTCATAATAATGGATTATTCCACATCTTTAGTTATGTAGGTGTACACAGTTACTTTTATACGTACCTACCTCATATTTTTCTTTACAATGAATCACTGCAGAAATGGAATCTTTTTTATCCAACATCAACAGCTATATGCCAGAAAAGATTTCCCTAGAAGTAGGCATCACCTTTGTATGTATTTTTCTGTCCCTTTCTTGTCAGTTTAGGTATATGATAATATATCGCACATTTGGAGAAACATCGACGTAACTGCTACTTTACTTTTTTTACATCTTTGTTTCTCCTAACGTAATTACGCTTTCTAAGTGCTTTGTCATATTTAACTCATATTTGGGAAAAAAATACATTTACTTACGTCGATGTTTCTCCAAATGAGCGATATGTGTGTACATAAACTGTTATAAATAAATAAACAGCCAGATTGGTCGGTACCAATCTGGCTGTTTATTCATTTATAACAGTTATTATCTTATCAAACAAAATGTAATTTGTGTAAATGTAATTTTTAAATTACATTTTGTTTGATAAGATAATTCGGCGTTGGCTAAGCATATTATGCGTTCGTCGAATGTATCGTAGGTGCTACGCAATCGCAACCTGTAGAAATTTAGTGCAGTGCCTACGTAGGACCTGAGCAGTGCCTACGCTGTGCCGACGCTGTGCTACGCCATTCCTACGACGCGCCGCGCCGTACCTTTACCCTGCTACACCGTACCTACGCCCTGGCACGTCTTTACCTACGCTAGGCTACGCCGTACCCAAGCAGAGCCTACGTTTTGCCTACGCCGAAGAGACGCACACTGCGATTGCGAATTTAATAGTTCCAACAAAGGGTTTGTAGCTCAATGTAAATGGGAGTTTCTCATGACTCTATTTTGTAATTAAATATTTATAATGGTTAAAATTGTATTTTTACTGTGTAATCTAAAATTATAATATAGCTAAAGTGTTCTAAAAATACCTCCTAACAGCAAAATAATTTTGATGCAAGACACTAAAAAGAAAAAAAACGGAAAAAATATTTGCATTAAAATAACTTACGCTAACGTGGCCAAAAAAGTTACGAAGGCATTGTAATCAGCCCAATAGTCCTGGTTAAAAATCTAATACTATAAAAATGTTAACCCTAGAGGTACTTTTTTGTTTTTTTTTTTTTGTTTTTTTGTGATCCTAGAGGTACTAATACTATTATAATAGTTAGGCGTAACTGCAGTCCCAAAGCATAGCATAGTAAAAGATGCGCATCTCTAGCATGATCGCTAGTCGCCTGGACTGTGCTTACATCGATCATTGCTGCGCCATTTATCATGGAATGGCGCAGTAATGATTGTTGAGTATAGTTTTAGGTTTTTACTTTTTATATGTTTTGTGGTGGGTAGTTTTAAGTATTAGTAACACTAGTCTATAAGAACATTGTTACTAACAAAATGGACACCATGGTCTGAAATAAAGTAATTATTATTATAGCACGCCTACTAGTCGATCCTAACGAACCGCAACCTCGAAGTGCAGCACGCATCGACAAAATCGCAAGTGATACGACGATCATGGTCATGTCGCCAGAACGGATTTGCTGGTCTCGAACTCCAGGGGTTCTATACGGCTAGTAAAAGCGACAGCACGCAAGCCAGGTGAAAAGTCCGATTCCTGGGAAAAAGGCCAGCAGCCGCTCATTTTAACTGGTTCTACACCAAAGTATCGTACATCGAGAGTATCGTATATCATTATTGTAGATTACAAGCATGAAGCTTGGTGAAATATATTCATTTCAGTTTACGTGGCAGAATTATTTAAAACTAGTAGCACCCCGCGGTTTCACCCGCATAAGTTTCGAAAGACACGTAGCGCCATGTATTATTATAATAACGTTATTGTTGTTTTCCTCGGGAAAAGCACTTTTTTTCGGGATGAAAGGTATCCTATGTCCGTTTCTGTACACCTATATGCAACATTTCAGGATGATCGGTTCAGTGGTTTAGGCGTGAAAAGATAACAAACAAACTTACTTTCGCATTAATAGTAAAAAAAAATGAGTTGTGTGTTTACGTCAAAAGAAGAACGGTCATTTGTGACTCAGACCCGACACGAAAGAGACATATCTCAGTTTTTTTGTTATTTTAAATATAGCTAAAATATATATTTTTTATATTCCAAATCAATGGCTAACACCAAAATATTGCCTTGTGTTTTTGTTCAGGCGATATACAATTTTCTTTTAATACCTATTTACCTACAAAATTCGTAATTGTATGTAGGTAATTCAATGACGATACTTACAACAATTTAGAAAAAAACAACCGACTTCAAAAAAAAAAACTACAAAGTGATAAATAACTTTAATTTCGGAAGTCGGTGTCGTTGGTTCCGCATTTTCGTTTTTAGACACCGACTTCCGAAATTAAAGTTATGTATCACTTTGTAATGTTTTTTTTTCAAGTTGGTTGTTTTTTTGTAAAAAAGTTTTTATTTTTTACTTTTTAGTTGTACCTGCCCCACACAAATCCAATTATTTAACACTAGTGCATTGAAGAATTGAAGACACTGACTAGAAGAATCGTCCAAATTCGCATAGAAATGCCGGAGATGCAGTACATTTATGCATATAACTCCGTACATAAGAATAATTACCGAATGCATTATATACTAAAACCTTTCTGAAAGTATGTAGATTACATGAGTGAAAGAATTATCAAAATTGATTCATTAGTTTTTGAGAAAATCGCAGACATACAAACATACATACTGGTCGAATACAGAACCTCCTTTTTTGAAGTCGGTTAAAAAACGCACAGATCTCAACACATCAAGCCAATTTTATTTTATATTTTTTTAATGACATCTTGCAGTTTAACTTTGTAGGTTATCGTCTGCTTAACCGAGCTTGCCTGTGGATGCCTCAATAAATTAAGTCTCCAGCTGTCTATTTTTGTATTTTTATCTAAATTGGCGTCATTTTAAATGGATATAATAGCTATTCATTAAAAAAAAAAAAATTAAAATATTTTGCCTTACCAAAATCAAATGGCAATATATGTGTGATAGCCACTGATATTCAGAATAGTGTTAATTTATTTCTGTTATATTTAATATAACAATATAACTGAGATGCGTTCCTTTTGTGTCGGGCCTGGGTAAATTTTCTATGGGACGTGACCCTTCTTCTTTTTAAACATAAGAATGAAATAAATATAACCAGTTATACAAATTAGAAAAGAATAACATTGTTTGTGAATGAATTGTTTCGGATAGAAAAACAGCTTTTAGATTTTTGTAATCGGCATACCTAATTCATTCTCAAGGTGACATTTCGCCGTTGGATTTATCTATTCTTTTTTTTATTTTTATTTTATTTATTAAGGAAATTAAAAAAAGCAATTACAGACTATACATGGTTAATAATAGCCTATTTGTTTTTGTTAGCCTATACTGTCCCACTGCTGGGCAAAAGCCTCCCCCAAATCATTCCAGGAACTCTTTTCCCGCGCCACCTCAAACCACCCCTCGTGGTACCTACGCGTCCAGGTCATCTCGCCATCTCTTTCTGGGTCGGCCTCGGCGGCGCGGCGCCGTTCATCTTCAGGCACCCATTGTGTGCCTATATTCTAGATATATCAGTGCGTAACTAAATACTTTATCCACATGTTACAAATTCGAATCGAAATCTAGAAGAGCACGAGTACAACATTACTAATTAATCTTACAAGTTGATAAATCCTATTATTACCTATAATACTAAAATTTATACATATATGAAAAAACAGTTAATCATCTGCTTTTAACCAGTAGGAAGGAACACGAAAAGTAAATACATAAGCCGATTGACGTAATGAACAAAAAATGTTAATCCGATTACTTTTGGCACCGAGATATTTCCGTATTGAATCTTCAATCATGAGTTAAATACAAACAAAAACCTATTTAGGCCTATGACAACAAATACCTAATCTTTATGAACTTCGTAAGATAACAGGTAATATAGGTGATTTATTCAATAACAGTGGCACTCCGGGAGTGCCGACAGAAGTGTAAACAAAACACAAACAGAATACTTTGCGAACACTCACTGACATATTGGATATACATTATAACCGAGTACATCCCGAGGACAGCCGAACACATCCGAAGTGGTATCGGTTACGGTAACAGTGGCGCGAATTCAATGGTTTTTTCCCATCTCAAAAAATGCCCAACGCGCCTATATAAGTATTCACTTCAAAAAAACTTTTGTCTCAATCGTATCTACTTACATCTTATGTAAGAAGTCTGGGAGAGTCGCTGCGGTTTAATTCCCAGAGTTTTTAAAACAACCATCGTATCTAGAATTGTAGGTGAAACATAAGATATCGTAACGAAGTTGACATAATGATCCAATAAATACGTATTGATCTTTTTACAGCGCGTCGCAAGCTAAGCTGGTTTATGGGTTACACAATACTATCAAGTATAAACATGTGTAGTTCTGTGAAAATGTAATACAAATAAAGGTCCAGTACTTATAATACCTTTTTTCATATAGGACAAAAAGTATGATGATATGCACTCCATGCGTTGAAATTTTTCGTTGGTTTCTGTTTACATTTTGACAGCGTAGGTAGGCGCACTTTTCTATGAAACATCATGTTTTTTTGATAACCTACGAAAAATTTCAATGCAGAGGGGTTTCAAAACCATGTGTTGAATCCATGGTAACAGGTTGCCATAGATTCCTGCCATCCTGTATACTATGATCCTGGAATGTCCCCCTAGCCGAGTATTTAGCAACATAGAAAACTTTTTCACGAAATACACTTGTATAATAGACAATTACAGATAAAATAAAAAAATTAAAACTATTTATTTTAAATAACTTATCATTCACTTCACAATAGCGCTCAATCTTTGATACAAAACAAGATTATGTGCGCTATTAACTTATTATAGAGTAGTGCTCCATTTTGAAAAATAAAAAGAGATGCAATGAATGAAAATGATAAACTAATAAAGTTCTGTTTTTGTAATAAAATATTGGTATATTTTATTACAAAAACATAACTCTACCTGGTGGTGAGCTATTCTGTAAAGTTCTCACGGTGGAAACTTAGGTGAAGTGAGATGTCAATAGTGTCAATCTCTAGCATGGGTGGAATGACAGTTCACTTCACCTGACTTCTCACGGTGAGTTAGATAATAGTTATCAGACGATCTATTCTGTAAACAACAGAATAGATCGTCTGATAACTATTATTTCTGATAAACCATAAAATGTTTACTTTGACTTTGACTTTGGAAATGTGTACCTATGCAACAAGCAGTGGGGCTTATTCCCAGGAGCTCCAAATCTATTGTTCTCCAAACAATTTCACTTCATACATTGATTCCCAAGAGATCCATAATTTTATTAAAATACCTACTAAAATTGTTCCCATTGCTTTTTTAATTTGGAGCCGCCGGGAATAAAATTATGGAGCGCCTGGGAATAAACCAGCAGTGGAGGTGGGTTCATTTAAAAACAAAAGGTTTATCACTACTTAAGTACCTATAGGTGCGTATTATAGTTTTTTTAATTAGTGTTAAACAATATGAGCATAATATTATGATTTTATTGTATGAACAGGCACCTATAATAAAAGATACGCTAGGTACCTAGTATCTCCATAGTATGTAAATATTATGCATTACTATCTCTTGAAAAAGAAAATTTTATCACACATCCGGGACATAGGGCATATATGATAAAACTAGTTGGTACCTTCTTATTAGCCTATTACATTGAATATTGCAAACGTAATTATTATGATGATGATTTCGCGACTGCGCAGTTGTTGCCCACAAAACCACAAATGTTTCGTACTATATTGTTGTATCCTAGTTTCATTTGCAAGTAACATAAAACAAAATGATAATAATTATTAAGTACTTATTCGTTTTCACAAGATACTTTTCCTACAATTATGTACTAATACAACAAATGTTTACCTGAAGTCACATCTGCCCGCTAATTGTTCTGTAAAGACCCTTACCTATGCACTTGTACCCACACGTTTTTCTTGCCTTGAAAATCATCATCATCATTCATTTCAGGCGAAAAACGTCCACTGCTGGACATAGGCCTCCTCCAAGCACTTCCACTTCGACCGGTTCTATGCTTCTCGCATCCAACGGATTCCTGCGGCTTTCACAAGGTCGTCGGTCCACCTTGTGGGAGGCCTTCCAACGCTACGTCTTCCGGTACGCGGTCGCCACTTCAGAACCTTTCAGCCCCATCAGCCACCTGTTCTGCGAGCAATGTGCCCTGTCCACTGGCAATTCTTCGGGCTATGTCGGTTACCTTGGTTCTCCTGCGGATCTCTTCATTTCTGATTCGATCACGCAGGGAAATTCCAAGGATAGCCCTTTCCATTGCCTTTTGGGTGACTTTCAGCCTCCTAATAAGGCCCTGTGTGAGCGACTAAGTTTCAGTGCCATATGTCATCACTGGCAACATGCACTGATCAAAGACTTTCGTCTTCAGACACTGCGGTATGTGGGACGAGAAAATATTGCGTAGCTTCCTGAACGCTCCCCAGCCGAGTCGGATTCGACGGTTGACCTCTTTGTCGAAGTTGGACTTGCCGTGAAAAACTACGGTTTATTCGCCAGGTATAGGCATGGGCGTCAATGTTGTATGGATCACTATGGAAGCTTGTTGACAGACACGTTTTTTATACGCCGCACCGTAAAAACCGTACCGTGTACAGATGGCCTTACTTGCTCATTCTCTATTCGCATATTCGAAATCTATTCTGTGAACAGTTTTTTCACGGGCACTGACAATGTAGGTAATACACGTATCTACAGAAGTGAGTTTATCGCGAGTTTTACGAAATAGTACTGTGGTTTATGTCTTTTTAATTAATTTGGTGACAATCTTATCGAAAGATATCAGTATTTTTTATACCTTTTAAATTAAAATACCCATTTTCTTAAAGCAATCGGAATATAAGCAGTTCCAATACGAAAGAACCTATGATAAACCGTTGTTTATTCATTCTGAGATCCTACCATGAACGCGCGACGCAATCTTAACTTAATTGAAAACGATTGTTGAATCGAAAATACATTTATCAGTATTTTGAGGAAACCGTCATGACCAGCTATAAACCCGCTCTGCGCCCGCGTGGTGGATTAGGGCCCACTCCCTCTTACAGAGAGGAGGCTGGTGCCCCAGCGGTGGGAACATGATAGGCTGATTATATAGCATTTTGACAAGCACAATTAGGTAGTATCACCTATAGATATGAAGTAAATATTATAAGCGAAACGAATTAGCGTTCTGTTTTACTAAACAGAACGCTAATTTGTTTAAGATATATTACTAGTCAGTCAAGTATACGAGATTGAAACTGACAGCTAAATGATTACAATGCGCACAAATTATTCATGCATGCATTGTGTATACTCAACTTAATTGTTTCCCTGGGAAAACGAATTATCATGTAAACGACTCTAGTTGTAGCCATGACTAAAATGGCTCCTACTGCTTTAGGTTTAGGTACCTATTTACTTGTCGTCGTATGCATACCAAGTTGCGAGGATCGACTTCTTTTTCATCAATATACGGGTTTTTCAATCATAAAGATTACAACGTTATAGATATACCTTTAATTATCATGGAGACAGGAAAAATACTTGCCCGTACCTACCACAACATCTTATTTCCCGTTAGGCTTTAAACGATACGCTTTAATTTCCTTGTCTTTAGATTACTTTGGATTTAAGGAAATTCATTTGAGGAAGATATACCACATTTCGTGCTGAGGATAAATATTTTTTTTACAATATTTCCCGCGGCGGTCTTTTCACGCATTGGATTTTTAACCCACTGCTTAGCTCCGAGAGTTGAAAATTCAACAGTGTGTTTTTTGACGCGCTAGGATGCGCTCTGTTGCCACAGCGTCCTCACCTTCAGTCTGACGCAGGACCTCAGCGGACACGGTTGCTTCGGGAGATTCCTGTTCCGGATAAGGCGGGAGGAAATGCCCGGGTGTTTCCATTGTGTGGAACGCCCGGAGGACACGGCGTAGGTCTGCCCGGCTTGGGCGGAGTACCGCCGCGACCTCGCGGCGGCGCGGCGATCGGCACCGGCGATCTCTCGAGGCCATGGTACGGAGCGAGAGTGCATGGGAAGCCGTCACCTCCTTCTGTGAAGCAGTAATGTTCACTGTGGGATTCTCATTGCTCGGTTCAATACTGAGAGTTGAAAATTCAGTGCGTGATAAAATCCCGCAGCGATATTATTACGTCCGTGCGAATGTGAGCTTCTTCCCCAAAGGTGTAGGTTAAACAGTCATAAACAAACTCGTAACTTCGTTTTGAAATGTTGAAAAACGTTGCCTTTATTGTTGCTTCTATTGATATTTATAGATTAGAGAGTAAACGTATTAACGATACAGGCCAACGAAAAGTTACATAATTTAGGTACCGTCATGATTTAATAAACGATCGCACTTAATTACAATATTCTCGGCTCATATGCTAATATAAAAAATATGATGAAATTACAAGTCTTACCACAGAATAACTAATAGTGTCTCACTGCATAGCCGGTACCTCTTCTCATATACAACGTGGCAGGGACATCGTCAGTTTTTCTTAGGTTATTTATTTAAAAAAAATTAGCCATTCCATACATTTTGTCACGTAGGCATTGCAAACTGCAGTTTTTTTTTTATTACCGACGAAAAATTTCGTCGCGTTGGGGTCTAGAAACATGTACTGAATCCACGGCAACAAGTTGCGCGTCGCCGTCGACGCTTGCGTACCTACAAACTTACTGAACGTAACTTTCCTCTATATGTATAACTAGCTCTTGCCTGCGACTTCGGCTGCAAGCAAAAATACCTGGTTGTTGTCGAAGAACGGGACAAACTGCAGTTGGTCACGGATGGTTTCAATAACTGCAGTAACTTATATGAGGAGGCTTTGTGTAAGGTTAGGGACCTAGAAGAGGAATTAATTCATGCAAATGTACAAATTACTAAGTTACAGAAACTAAAAGAATGTACTCAGGCTCGGGAAACTAATAACTTGCATACTGAATTATTCAATACAAATTACAACCCTCATTCCTTAATAACAATAGACCTTACTGAAGATTCTATATTGAAATATAATAATAATAATTATAAAGTTAGTCAAAATAAAATAAAAAATTATGCAAAACTAAATAAAATCATAAATAGATGCAATAAATTTAGGAAACAACAAAAACACAATTCCAATAATATTAAACTAAGGAAAGAACGTGTTTTTCTAATAAATAAATTAAAAAACTATGAAATTAAATTAGAAGACAGTAAAAATATTTATCACATTGACACTCAGCGATTACAGTCTGAAATTGAGGTACTTGAAGAGTCACTACATTTACATTATATTAAGTATGTGAGCTCTCAAAAACAAATAAAGGAACACATCCTAGCTGCAAACGAGTTGGTGGAAATGTGTAATGAAGAGGTAGGTAGAGGGGCAGCATGTGCTCTGGCGGGCACCCCTCCTTGGGAACTCGAGGCGTGGGTGCTCGCCAGAGTATGTGAATGGACGGCGGGGCGGAGGGCGAGAGGAGAACGCCCAGCCCAGGAAGAACGGGAGGCCGTCCGGCGGGAGGCGAGAGACGCCATCGTCGTCCATTGGACGGGGGACCTCGCCACCGCAGCCTTCGGCCGCCGAACCCTCGACGCGATTGGGCCAGTCCTGCAAGATTGGCTCGAGCGGCCGCATGGATTCCTCTCCTTCCGTCTGGTGCAGGTGCTGTCGGGACACGGTTGTTTCGGATCGTACCTGCACCGAATCGGACGGGAGGAGACGCCGTCGTGCCACGACTGTGGCGCGGCGGAGGACACGGCGCAGCATATCCTCCAGGTGTGCCCGTCGTGGTCTGAGCCGCGCCGCAGTCTCATCGCGGTGATCGGACCGGACCTGTCACTCCCCGGTTTGGTTAACGCCATGCTGAGGGATGAGAGGTCCTGGGCGGCAGTCGCCTCCTTCTGCGAGCACGTCATGTCCCAGAAGGAAGCGGCGGAGCGCGCGCGGGAGGAAGATCCTCACGCGGCGCCGCTCCGAAGGCGGAGGAGGGGTCGAAGAAGACGTCAGTTTGACAGTCATCTCCGACTCCTCCCAGATGGAGGCCAGCAGGCAACAGGTGCGGGGGCACCTGTGCCTGTATTGCACAGGCCTCCATCAGTGTTGGACGGGAATGGCCAGGTGTTCTCGGCTATTCCCGTAGCCCCCCAGCCTGGGGGGCATGCGGGGCCCGCCAGCTAGGCGGGCATGCGCCGGGAGGGTTGTGGAAGTAAAGGCTGAGCCGGTTTCCCATGGCCCTCCCATCACGGCGATGCGGGAACACCGCTGAGTTTTAGTGGGTATACTGTCGGTGTCATTTCGACAGGAGTCCCACATACCCCGTCTCGTCCCCCACGAGCGGGAATGCGTAATGCATTTCTCAGCGAAAAAAAAAAAAAAAAGGTAGAGGGGACCCGATGACTCAGAGTACACATCAATGTTCTTGTCAAAGGGATTCCAACCCTGGGGCTATCCAACCTGAGGCAACGGAGGACCCGTCCCAGTCTGGAGGAGCTCAGGACTGTAACCCCAATCAAGATACACCGCTTGTTGTTCAAGGGTCATCTCAAGTAGCTCAGATAGAGAGTTGTGCTGTAACTTCTAGTAATGCTTGTTATTGTTCTGTTACGTTTTCAGATAGTTTAGGGAGAGGGTTAGGTAAATTATTAAGTAACAACCTGGGTCAATCTGCTGTTAATTATTGTATGCCTAGGAAATCATACAATGAGATAATGTCATCAGTAAGTTGCAATAAATATAATCCAAATGCCATTATTTCTGTATTTGTAGGTAATAGTGCAAAAGTAAAAATAGATGACATCACTGACAGTGTCACTGAAATCTTAAAGATTAATTGTCAGAAAATAATTTTGTGTGCTTTCCCATACTTTGAGCACTTATCAAGTAAGCAAAACCATTACATACATAAGCTAAATAACCATATGCATTTATTAGCTAATCACTATAGTGACAAAATTATATTTTTTGACACCAACACTTTTGTTGAGAAGTTAAAATCGACTAGGGATACAGTGTATCTGCCTATTAGTTTTAGACGTGAAATAGCATGGCTATTAGCTTTTATTATTAACTCAGACATAAGTAGTATGTCGAAGTCGGATGTAATTAGCACCATAAAAATTAGTAATAGTACTAATATGAAGGTGGTTAGCCACGATAATTTAAACTAGTCAGTAAGACAACAGAAGGTACCAATAACAATATTATTAATACCACCTCCAACAAGGTATCTTCTAGCACTCAATTAGTTAATTGTAAAAAAGGGGCTAAGCAGAATTCCTTGAAATTGTTTCATCAAAATATTCAAGGTTTTTCTTCCAAATTATTAGAAATTTAATTGTTTTTAGAAAAAAACAATGTTGGATATTATTTGTATTACTGAACACTGGTTGAAAGATTATGAAATGATGATTAATTATGAGAACTATAGTGTAGGCAGTTGCTTTAACCGAAAATCCATGCTGCGTGGCGGTTCATTAATCTTAATTAAAAATTGTGTAAAATTTAAGACTCGTAAAGACATAGTGGAACTATCGGTGGAACATAGCATCGAACTGTCCTGTGTTGAGCTGGATAAGCATTTTATAGTGTGCGTTTACAGACCTCCAAACTATCAAAACTTTTCTATATTTGAGTCGGTAATGGAAGATGTCTTGGGAAAACTTGCAACTGGTAGCAAATCAGTAATTATTTGTGGTGACTTTAATATTAATATTTTAGAAAATAATTCAAATAGCAGTAGATTGTTAAGCCTCTTTAAATCATTCAATCTGTCAAATGTATTTTTGGAACCAACGCGAATAACTACGGCTACGGCTACATGCATTGATAATGTCTTTTGTTGTTGCGAATATTTAGATAAAGCCATTGTAAATTATCTTCCTTCTGATCACAGTGGTCAAACTGTTTCTTTTGAGTCCAACACACCGATGCAAAAAGTGCAGATTCAAACTAGACCAATAACATCGGGTAATTTGAATAAGTTTAATGCTACTTTAATTAGCAAGTTGAGTGCTCAGGGCCTAAGTGTGACTAATGGTAATATTTTGTATAAAGAATTCTTTTCGTGCAAACAGAGTTCAATAATTCCTTTAAGAAGAAATCTAAAACTATTTGCCCTAAGTTTTTATTCAGTGGCTGGGCAACTAAGGGAATCAGGAAAAGTAGGGATAGATTATTTGAACTGTATGGCCTTAAGCCGTATATTAACACGGATACGTTTAATAAGTATGTTACTACATATTCTAAAACTTTTAAAAATGTCTGCAAAGTAGCTAAAGCTTCTTTCATTAGTAACAAGGTTAAATCAGCAGACAATAAAATAAATTCAGTTTGGAAAATTATTAACAATGAAACGAACAGGAACAAAAAACATAATACTGATTACACACTGGACACTTCCCGCGGTCTCATTAGCGATAACATCGATGTCGCTCAGGAATTTGCAACTTTCTTTACCAATATCCCAATTAAAACTACAGAAACTTTAAATTCCTCGCCTGCACTAGCTATTGAATTATTAAGAGCGAATGTCTCAGCCTGTCCTGTGGAATTTAACTTTAAACATATTTAAAACCCTACAGTCATTATAAAGGCATTTAAGCAACTTAAAATCAAAATTACCGAGGATCTGTGGGGCATGTCTACTAAAGTTTGTCAATCCATTATTGAGACAATTGCACCCTATTTAGTTTTAATATTTAATTTGTGTGTAGATCGGATCAAGGGGTTTTCCCGGATTTAATGAAGTTCAGTAAAGTTATTCCACTTTTCAAATGTGGGGACAGCAAAGACACTAATAATTATAGACCCGTATCGATTTTGCCGGTTTTCAGTAAGGTTTTTGAAAAAGTAATGTTAAATCAAATGCTCAATCATTTTAATCGTAATAACATCCTACACGATCAACAGTATGGTTTCACCAAAGGACGTTGTACAACCGACGCCGGTGTCACCTTATTAAAACATATCTTTAACGCATGGGAAGAGGCACAAGATGCAATAGGCATTTTTTGCGACTTATCCAAAGCATTTGATTGCGTAAATTACGATACACTGCTCTTGAAACTTGAGCATTACGGACTCGGTAAACTTGCTCTTAGCTTAATGAAATCATATTTAAATGACAGATTTCAGCAAGTTCAAATTAACGGTGTGAATTCATCGGGCTTGAAAGTCAAAATGGGTGTTCCGCAGGGCTCAATATTGGGGCCATTCCTATTTTTAGTATACATAAATGATTTACCTCATTTACTGATAAACCGATCACAAATGGTGTTATTTGCTGATGACACATCTCTGATTTTTAAAGTAAGCAGACGTGCACAGGAGCTTGACGACGTAAATAACGCTATGCTTTTGGTGCATAATTGGTTTACTGTAAATAATTTGGTATTAAATGAAAAAAAAAAAACTAAATGCATTAGATTCGTTTTACCAAATGTCAGAAGTAGTGAATGTCACGTTGTATTGAATAAGGAAATACTCGAATTCGTCGGAAATACGGTTTTCCTGGGGATTACGCTTGACTCAAAGCTGCAGTGGGGTCCGCACTTAACATCTCTTGCAGGGCGGCTAAGTTCAGCCGCTTACGCTGTCTGGAAAATCCGCCAATTAACAGACATGGATACCGCGAGACTGGTCTATTTTAGTTACTTTCATAGCATCATGTCTTACGGTATTTTGTTGTGGGGACGGGCTGCAGATATTGATTCTATCTTCATCCTGCAAAAGAGGGCTGTCAGAGCCATATACAAGCTCAGCAGACGCGATTCTCTAAGGGAACTGTTTAAAAAAATTAACATCATGACGGTTCCTTGTCAATATATATATGAAAACATTATGTACGTTCGAAAAAATCTACATCTTTTTAGTAAGATAAGTGACAGGCATAATTTTAACACAAGAAATAGGAACAAATTAGATCAACCGCGTTTCAGATTGTCTAAAGTAAAAACTTCTTTTATGGGTTACTGTGTAAAATGTTATAATAAAATACCATTCGATATTCTTCAACTAAATGAGAAGAAATTTAAAACATGCATTAAACGCACACTATGTAGACAAGCATATTATAAGTTGGATGATTATATCGCAGATAAAAATGCTTGGCTAAATGCTGGTCCTGCTCCACAGGCCCTTGAGCTCTCTAGTTAAAATTTCAATATTTGGAGGAGGTGCTTCCCTTTTTCTTTTTTAGTGTTTCTGACATTACGATCTTAATATTTATTTTTATTTTATTCAATCATGTTTTAATTGTTTAATGCTGCAATACTAAACACCTTTTCCTGTTTGGTATTAAAATTTTTATTCATCTCTTAAATAAATTGCAATCTATAGTTTTGTATCATTTAGAAGCATTTTTTCAATTTTGTAAATGTAAGAACCATGGATCCGTTTATTATGATTTTTTGATGTTGACTTGAAAGAGCATGGCAGTTGAGAATGTGTCAAGCTCACTTAAATGACTCGCTGATGGTGGCGCGTGTGTTGGATCATTCGGTTCCCTACAAAATGGTTGAGCTGGATGGTGCTGATCCATGCGTCATGTTCGTGAACGGACGCCGTCGGTTGAGACTGGTCATCTCTTAACTGCCAAGGCTTATTTTTAATCTTATTTCTTGTATTGTTTCTTCATTTGTGTGTTTTTGTTTACATTGTTCTCACATATAGAAGCAACAAGAATAATGTACTCAGGATTTTGTAATATCTTGATTTAAAAGAGTGTCCATGGAGTTTCTTGCCCGTTCTTCTCCATAGAGATCTACGCTTTGGAATGGGCGACTAGCTTCAACTTTCTGACTAACTGACCGACTACTTAATTTTGACAATTCAAAAGTACCTGTAATGGTTTAATTGAAATAAATGCTTTGAGTTTTGAGTTTGAATCCAGGATGAAAAGTACCCTATGTCTTTTTCCAGATCCCAGGCTACCTATCTGTCAATTTTCATAACAATCCGATCTGGCGTTTTTGCGGAGTATTCCCGTTTTTGCGTGATTGAGTTACAAACATCCTAACTTACTTTCATATAATTATATAATACTAGCTGCACCCCGCGATTTCACCCGCGTAAATGTCGATCCCGTGGGAATATCGGGATAAAAAGTAGCCTATATGTTAATCCAGGGTGTCAGCTACCTCCATACAAAATTTTATCAAAATTGGTCTAGGCGTTTGAGCGTGAAAAAGTAACAAACATATAAACACACACACACACCCACAAAGTTTCGCCTTTATAATATTAGTGTAATCTATATATATAAAAATGAAACCCGTTTTCCGTTGTCACGACATAACATGAAAACGGCTGGACCGATTTCGATGAAATTTGGTATAGAGATAGTTTGAGTCCCGGGAAAGGACATAGGATAGTTTTTATCCCGATATTCCCACGGGATCGACATTTACGCGGGTGAAACCGCGGGGCGCAGCTAGTTAATAAATAAAATATGATTTCCTTCACCGTTAAAAAAGTGACGAAGATTAAATATGAATATAGATTTATAGAAACACAGTTATTACTGTGTATCTAAAAATATATCATAGTAAAAAATTCATAAGTAGTTAATAAATGAAGTTCGGAAACATTCTTTCTTTTGAAGTTACTATTGCAAAAAATGTAGGTAAGTCATCAACAACTTTATTTACAAGCAATGACTCGGTATCAATATTCTGAAACCGGTTTATGATTGATGACAGAAAAACTCGACGACGACGATGCAAGTCTTTGGCCTCTTCGCTATTTTTACATACTTATTATTTTAGGTGATTTCTATGGCCTTTTTATAATAATATGCCTATTCCGTACCATTCGTAGCGCATAAGTGGCTGGGACACACTGGATGCGGTAGGCGGAGGACAGGGCGTTTTGGCGCAGCCTGGGAGAGGCATATGTCCATCAGTGGACTGCGATAGGCTGACTTGATTGATACCATTTGTGTAATATTTTATATGTAAGGACGTGTACGTCGTACTTACATATAAAACTACTTACTACTGTGTGCGGCAAATCTTTTACTAATACTAAGTAATAATATCATCATCTGCCTAGCCTTTTTCCAACTATGTTTTGGGGTCGGCTTCCAGTCTAGCAGGATGCAGCTGAATACCAGTATTTTACATGGAGTGACTGCCTATCTGACCTCCACAACCCAATTACTGGGTAATACGATACCCTTGGTAAGACTGCTTGTCAGACTTCCGGGCTACTGACGACCCGTAACGACTGTCAATTAAAGATCCACGAATGACAGCCGGGACCAACGGCTTAACGTGCTTGGCGAGCCACGGAGGGGTCTTGGTAAGTGAAGATGGTCACCCATCCACGGACCAACCGCGGCAAGCGTAGCTTAACCTGATCGATCGACACGTGCGGCTGTTATTACTTTGCCACAAGCCCCTTTAACAATACTAAACTTAAATAATACTAAATAATATAGATGTATAAAAAAACCTATACAGGGTGAAATTGTAAACATGCGACAAATCGAAATGGGAGATTTTACTCATCATTATGAACAACGAAAAAAAAATCAGCTGTTCCCTACATTTTGACGAGTTATACGAACATAAAATGTAGGGAACAGCTGATTTTTTTTTCGTTGTTCATAATGATGAGTAAAATCTCCCATTTTGATTTGTCGCATGTTTTCAATTTCGACCCGTATAATTAGTTTTAATAATATTTTTGTTAGGTAACAGTGCCGTGCTATCTACTCTTATTACAAAATTTCCGAATCAGAATGTTTTGACTAGCGGTGTTGACTCACAAATGACGGCAACTTAAGTGATGTGTAGTTATGTACATGTGTTACATCATTTACTTTGAGTACCTATTGATTATGAGTATTTTAAAAACATTTCCAAATTGTATCTAAGGGATAGGTTAGATAGGAATAGTACATGATAAACGAGTTATATTGAACTATTTATTTTTTATGTACCTACGTTCTGTCTTGAAGTTCATATAAACTTCTATAGGTACAAATAATAAAATAGTAACGAAGTGAAAACTGTAGGTACATTAAAGTCCGATGCTGAAAATATAGTTTTTTGAATTTTTGTCTCTTTGTCTGGATTGATCTGATTGAAGTGGCACAAAAACGGATGGACGGATTTGAATGAAAGAACAATGGGTAAAGTTGTATGGGCCCCGTACCCAAAAAAAAAGATGACTGTAGCATTATGAGCTATATGGGTATTCGTTGCCCTCATGGAGTAGTTTAATTAATCCTAAGACAGCATGTCTGAATTAACTTGGAGAAAAAAGATATTTAAGGAAGTTAAATTGGTTTTGAGAAGACGGTACCCAGAGACAAGGTTAATTGTAGCATATGAACTATGTCGGTATTTGTTGACCTCATGGAGTAGTTTAATTAATCCTAAGACAGCATGTCTGAATTCAATTGGAGAAAAAAGATATTTAAGAAAATTAAATTGGTTTTGAGAAGACGGTACCTACCCAGAGACAAGGTTAATTGTAGCATTATGAACTATGTCGGAATTTGTTGACCTCATAGAGTAGTTTAATTAATCCTAAGACAGCATGTCTGAATTCACTTGGAGAAAAAAGATATTTAAGGATGTTAAATTGTTTTAATAAAATAATAGGAAAGTTCATTATCTTTATTAATTATTGTAATTACCATACTTATATTGGTTCTTATTCAATACTAGCTGACCCGGCGAACTTGGTACCGCCTTTAATTTTTTTTTTTTGTTAATTTTTTCCCATGTTTTAATAGCTATTCTGCTATTCGGGGCAGAGAGTATGAGCTATGTCGGTATTTGTTGCACTTATGGAGTAGTTTAATTAATCCTTAGTCAGCATGTCTGCTGGTAACCGACAATGCAGCATAAAATGAGATACAAAAAAGAAATAAAAACAAAACACAATACAAGTTTTAAATCAATTTTAATTAATTTTTAATCAAGTTCTGTTAATTTTCTAAATCGCTGGAGCCTTATTAAACACGTTCCGTGATCCATTGTAGAATAATCCACACGCTAACAATATTGTCGAAATAATAGAAGACAGAATTAACGTTTCCAACAGGTTTGGTGACTAATATGTTGTGGACTGTAATATCAACCGCCAAAGGGTACGTTTCACAGCGATGGAAGAAAGCGATGTACCCTTTCCTAGGCTCAACGAGGAGGAACTTATCTTGTTTAGTTTAGGCACATACCAATTAAAACTCGCAAAATCATACGTGTCAGAGCATTTGCGAAGAGGCATGTAGGTACCCTATAGAGGTATGCGAAGAACCAAGTCCTAATATGAGATATGGCGCAAGTGATTGACTGTCGAGTAATTATTATTTAGTAAGATTATTGTAAAAATGGAAAATTATACCTGTGAGACCTGCTGGTGAAGTATGTTTAAATAGAAACATTTTTTCAAATGGTTGATTGATGAAGTTTTTTTTTTTTGTGCATACCCTGTCTGAAATCTCTGTGCACGCCACTGCATGATTGCGACCCTCGTGTGTGCCGGGAAAGATAAACATACTTACAATGAGGTTGTTAAACGTGGGATGTGGACTCAGCGATCATTGTGCCGATAGTCGTGACAGCCTATGGCTTAATAGCCAAAAACGTCGACTAGCACCTGAGGAGGCTCTCGTTGGGCAGCTGGATCAAGGACTTGATTCAGAAAGCGGAACTTCTCGACACGACCCACATTATTAGGAGGTTCTTCTCTCTGGAGCCCTGATTGCCGATAGCTTGGACCTGTTCCCGATACCGGTGGGCTACAACTTTTTTATATTTTTAAATGTTTTTATATTCTAATATTTAAAAATATAATTTGTATAAACATGTATAACGAAATAAAGGAGTTAAAATAATAATTAATGAGAATAAATAATGTTCTATTCTTTTATTTTATTGTATTTAATAAAACAATTTAACTTCGTTAAATATCTTTTTTTTCCAAGTGAATTCAGACATGCTGTCTAAGGATTAATTAAACTACTTCATGAGGTCAACAAATACCGACATAGTTCATAATGCTACAATTAACCTTGTCTCTGGGTAGGTACCGTCTTCTCAAAACCAATTTAACTTCCTTAAATATCTTTTTTCTCCAAGTGAATTCAGACATGCTGTCTTAGGATTAATTAAACTACTCCATAAGGTCAACAAATACCGACATAGTTCATAATGCTACAATTAACCTTGTCTCTGGGTACGGTCTTCTCAAAACCAATTTAACTTCCTCAAATATCTTTTTTCTCCAAGTGAATTCAGACATGCTGTCTTAGGATTAATTAAACTACTCCATGAGGTCAACAAATACCGACATAGTTCATAATGCTACAATTAACCTTGTCTCTGGGTACGGTCTTCTCAAAACCAATTTAACTTCCTCAAATATCTTTTTTCTCCAAGTGAATTCAGACATGCTGTCTTAGGATTAATTAAACTACTCCATGAGGTCAACAAATACCGACATAGTTCATAATGCTACAATTAACCTTGTCTCTGGGTACCGTCTTCTCAAACCAATTTAACTTCCTTAAATATCTTTTTTCTCCAAGTGAATTCAGACATGCTGTTTTAGGATTAATTAAACTACTCCATGAGGTCAACAAATACCGACATAGTCCATAATGCTACAATTAACTTTGTCTCTGGGTACGGTCTTACTCGTTCTCCTTTGGCACACGAGTAGTTACAAAATCAAAAATCAAAAGTCATTTATTCAAACTAGGCGGAGAATCAGCACTTTTCGAACGTCAAAATTACAAAAGACAGTCCCCCAAAACCACTTCCTAGTGCTTTCGCTGGGGATAAGAAGTGGCGGAACAAACTCCCCAGCAGCACAGCTGTCTTTCCAGTTAGAAAATAATTGATTTTATACAATACTAAGTAGACTAAAACTCTCAAATAATAAAATAAAAATAAACAATTATATTTATATTACAAACCTGGATTAACACATAGGGTCTTTTTAATCCCGGTAGTACATTCCCGTGGGATATATTCCGACGTGCACGCGGGCTAAGCCGCGGGCAAAAGCTAATATGTATTATATGGAAAATAATCAAGTACAGACGGCTACACATCAAGCTGTACATTATAGTTTAGCGGACCTCGCATTGTACCTATAGCAATTCGTACAATCCGAAGTCAGTTTATACTAGTTATGTATAGCTTGTTGTGTAGTCGTGCGTACATTAAGTAATATTAATATTATTTTGTCATGGCATTGAACTACCCGATTTGAAGTATCGCGTATATTATGATAAAATTATCAATTGCACCACAATCAAGAATATTAAACTATCAGCTGTTGCTTCCGAATGTCACGGAAGCGGTATGTTAAGGTTAGTTTAATAAAAACTAATTATGGAAGAGTTTTATTCCCATTATTTTTCCAGTTTAATCACACTATCACACTAATATTATAAAGGCGAAAGTTTGTGAGTGTGTGTGTGTGTTTATATGTATGTTACTTCTTCACGCTCAAGCAGCTAGACCGATTTTGATAAAATTTTGTATGGAGGTAGCTGACACCCTGGATTAACATAATATAGGCTACTTTTTATCCCGATATTGTGATACTGACCTTCGTCATCGTCAACTCCTGTTTGTTACAAAAGTCTGTTATCAGCTGCTGAACTCGCGTTTTGGAGCGTCATCAGCGACTAATCTTTGGATGTTGACAGTTTCAAAGGGTTCCCACTTCTAGGACTCAGGCCTCTTCTCTGTGTGAGGGAGTGGGCCATTATCCACCACGCGAGCCCAGTGCGGGTTGGTAGATGTCACATGTCTTCGAATTTTTGGTTCGTCAAGATTATTGCACAGCTGTGTGGCACCAACTGTGTCAATTTTAATTTGAATGCTGTCTATTAAAGAATTATAGTTCGCAAGCTCTTGATCTTTGGTAAAAATCGTAGCGGGTGCTTTTACATGGTGTTCTGTAGTTTCTGCTGACGCGACAGCTGTGAGTAAAAGACTTGCGTTTCATCATCTACCTAGCCTTTTCCCAACTATGTTGGGTCGACTTCCAGTCAAACTGGTTGCAGCTCAATACCAGTATTTGACATGGAGCAACTGCCTATCTGACCTCCACAGTCCCGTTACTGGGTAAAGCCACAGACACATTACTGTGTCGTGTTGTGTCCTGGCTCTGGATACACCAATCAAACGAATCTGTTCAGGACCACGTCAAATCACAACGAGTTTTGATTGGCTAACACTGCGTCAGATGGCGTCACGACACGACACAACACACTAATATGAATCCGGCTTAATACGATACCTCTTGGTATGGCTGGTTGTCAGACTTTCGGGCTTCGACGATACACGAATGACAGAAGGGATTTCCGAAACACGGAAAAAGGTTTGTATTTTTGCTATAATACACCGTGAAATTTTAATCACCATTTTCCTCTTAAGGGGTCATTGTACTCATCATTATGAACAACTTTTACCATGGGACCAAACCAGAAACCGTGAAAAAAAAAACAGCTGTTCCCTACATTTATGTTCGCATAACTCGTCAAAATGTAGGGAGCAGCTGATTTTTTTTCGTTATTTCATGTTTGGTCCCATAGTAAAAGTTGTTCATAATGATGAGTACAATGACCCCTTAAGAGGAAAACGGTGATTAAAATTTCACGGTGTATTTATTCTGTCTTTCAAATGATGTCCGAAAATTAAACGCTTTGTTTTTGTGATAACTAACTGCGCAGGACATCGAAATCCGGTAATTCGAAGTAGGTCGTGCTGTTGTCTTGAATTGTACTTAACTAGCGGCCCGCCCCAGCTTGGCACGGCTGCATTTTTTTTTTTCGAATTTCCGAATTTTCCTTTCGTACATAGGTACCTTGTCCTGGCAATACCGAACACAACAAAAAAGGAATTTTCCAATTTGGTGCAGTCATTCGGAAGTTATGCGCGTGCAGACGTTTCAGCGACTTGTTTTATACTTAGTATGTAAGGAGGATTTTATGTTTATTTGCCTATCCAGTTTTGATGACGGCTACGTTTTTTTTGCCTATTCGGTATAACGGAAGGAAAACATCGTGAGGAAACCGGCATGTCCTAGAACCAAAAATTCAAAGACATGTGACATCTACCAACCCGCACTGGGCCCGCGTGGTGGATTACGACCCACTCCCTCTCACAGAGAGGAGGCCTGTGTCCCAGCAGTGGGAACATTATAGGCTGATGATGATGATGATGATGGTATAACGGGTGTATAACAAGCAAAGTGATTACGTTTTTTGTCAAAGAGTTAAGTGACACTGAGAAATTATCGCGGTTATAACGGTTAGGTACCTACTGTATCATCGGGAAGGGTGACCATGGCATCTGAATTCATCGGATAAGTTTTTTATGTATAACGGTAATGGTGTCTACGTGAACAAACAGATCGTCGCGAAAAGAGACTTTGCTTTATACTATTTAGAGATACCTAGATTACGTCATTACACCCTAATGTTATCATGATTTAAGTTAAAATATTCATAACCATAAATTTCTTTATAATTACGTCCACATTTTCAACGATGATTGAATCAGTTCCCGTCTTGCCGGCTGATAATAGAACCAGTCTTATCATCTCTTGTTCGTATTATTCCAAACACCAGACCTTCACATGATATGAAATCATGAGTGCTATTACTGTGACTGACAATATAAATATTTGAAAAATAACAAACAAGGAATCCTGTGGCTAGCACGATTTCAAATTTCACATAATATTTAAGTATTTAGTTTAAAGAGTTTATTACGAGTAACATCTAAAGGTGATAGAAATCATGCTTGTCGCATAAAAAATACCAAAATGCTATAGGATCGTTAAATCGATCGAATTTATGTAACGTTCACTTCGCGCATTGGGTCCTCTGAGATTACACTGGTCCACTGTAATCACACTAATATTATAAAGGCGAAAGTTTGTGAGTTTGTGTGTGTGTTTATATGTTTGTTACTTCTTCACGCTCGAACGGCGGGACAGGTTTTGATAAAATTTTATATGGAGGTAGCTGCCACCCTGGATTAACTATAGGCTACTTTTATCCCGATATTCCAACGAGATCGAAACTTATGCGGGTGTAACCGCGGAGCGCAGCTAGTTTAATCACAAAATGGTAAATAACTGAAGACGGTTAACAGTGGTGAGTGAAAGAAGAAAACGTGTTGCGCCGACCCTAAGTAACATGAAATAAGGATAGGGGGAGATGATGATAGTAAATCAATGAAGAATAAAATGTTACAATAAAATGTGGCTGAAAGTGTGGTGCAATAAGCACGTTGAATATTACTTTGATACCAATGTCTATTCAGGGCTATTCACCACGATATTCACAAAGGTGACGTAAGCGTGTCAAAGGTCAAGTACGTCATACATAATTCAGGAGCCAGTTCAATTTCAGAGGGGAACGTGACTGTTTGGGGAATTTCTGTCGATGCTTCTGTTTTTGGTGAAAACATTCAATAAGAATATAGTACAATCTAGCCTGAATGAACGAAATAGAATGAACAGAATGGTACCCGAGGAATGGAAAAAGATGTAGAGGAATACAGGTGAAAAGGTGGGAGAATGATCTGCCAAAACGTTGGCGAAGAACAGTTTTGAACAGGAATAAGTGGAGGGAAATAGAGGAGGCAAGACAGCCCGACCTGGAGGTTGATAGTTGCATGAGATTATTATTAAGATTATTTGTATTATGAACTGGTTTATGTACGAATAAACCCTTCTTTGTACAGACGCCAGCACATCAAGCTACCCGAAACTGTCAAATTTTCCCAATCAACTTTGAACCTTAGTAGCACCTATAAACTAATAATAAAGCTAAAGAGTTTGTTTGAATGCCCTAATCTCTGGAACTACCAGTCGGATTCGAAAAATTCTTTTTGCATTTCATAGCCCAATTCTAGAGGAAGGCTGTAAGTTTTTTAACATCACGCTAGGACTCTTAGGAGCCGAAAAAAAAGATAAAAAGTCAAAAAGAACGCTGAGCGAATACGAAACACAAGTGCGGACGGGCGATGCGATGCGACGGGGTGGATTGGGGAAACAAAAAATTTCACGCGGACGAAGTCGCCGGCAGAAGCTAAATAGGTAATAAAGGCTATTTTTATTTATTTTTACAATCTAGTCTGCGTTTAGCGCAAATGATTTCTGATGCTAGTTACCTAATTTCAAAATTAACGACGGTTACAAATCGTATTTGTTTTCAGAGAATGCTACACATTTCAAGTCCTTGGTCTTGTTTGAAAACGGATCAACGTCACATTGTTTTGAAGAGCTTTGAACTCGCTTAGAACACGACTGCGCCACTGAACTAACCTTGAGACGCATTGGCAATACTGATTATTGTCGTAATCGACCACGTGGAATGACGTCATCATATTTTAGTTTTGAAAACAATGTTCAGGATTCTAAAAACATGTCAGGTTTGTATCGTGGATTCGTGGCTAATAACAGCCGCACAGGTCATTCGATCAGGTAAAGCTACGCTTACCGCGGTTGGTCCGTGGATGGGTGACCATCTTTTCTTACAGAGACGGTCTCGGTGCCTCGAAAAGCACGTTAAGCCTTTGGTCCCGGCTGTCATTCGTGGATCTTCGATAGTCGTTACAGGTTGTCAGAAGCTCGATAGTCTGACAATCAGTCTTACCAAGAGGTATTGTATTACCCGGTTACTGGGTTGTGGAGGTCAGATAGGCAGTCGCTCCACATTAAATACTGGTATTCAGCTGCATCCAGTTAGAATGGAAGCCGACCCAGGATATGTAGTTAGGAAAATGCTAGGCAGATGTTGTGATGTCAAGTTTGTAAAGCTATCGAGGTGCTTAGATCTCACTTAAGACTGTCAAAACGGGTTCTACAAACTAGCTAGACCTATCGCTCTATAAAAAAAATAATGGCGCGCTCATTAATTAATTGACGCAACAGACAAAAATCTATTTATAAACTTCTTTGACGCAAGACCATGTTGATTTGACCCTGATAATAATTTATTTTATGCACATTAATTTAAGAAAGTCTTGGTTAGTTCTAAATATAAATTTTTCAAATGTCAAAGACCTGTCTGAGATAGATAAGTAAATAGATAACGGGGGAATCGAAACATTAATATCTAACATAATTAGGAAAAACAAAAATTTTATCAGCTTAGGGTAATTTAGGAACAGTCACATGCATCTCCGTCTTATGAAGTAGATACCTACGATTCCTAAGTGACGTCACATACTGTAGGCAAACTAGGCCATTATTATTCTACCAATACTATTTGCTTGGTAGGATTTGATTGATAGGTACAGTCAACAAAACAGTTTGGTCCTCACACTCATTCTAATGAGTGTTGGACTTGCATAATCTGTGGTACTGAAAGAAAAAGAAAAATATTATCTATCTATAATTCTATACTAATAATAAAGCTGAAGAGTTTGTTTGTTTGTTTGAACGCGCTTATATCTGGTACAGTCAGCATCAAAAGTCGATTAACACTATCATTTTTACATGTTATTAAATTGACAACAACTTTTTTCAATAAACTGATTTTTAGCTTTTCACATAATATACAAGAGTATACATTCTAAAAAAAATCTTCTGCTGCCATTTTGAACACATATTTTGCTCAATAACTAAGATTTAAAAAACTGAAATGTTAATCAACTTTTGATGCTGACCGTACTACCAGTCAGATTTGAAAAATTCTTTTATCATTTGTTAGCCCAATTCTTGAGTAAGGTTATAGGTTACTTAACATCTCGATTTCACCTGGACGAAGTCGCGGGTAGTAGCTAGTATAATTATAAATAAAATGAATTATAGAAGGAAAAAAAGAAAAAGAAGAAAAATATTATACTAAGTATAAATATTATATAAATGAAAAAAAAAATTATACCTACTCAACTGGGTATAGTGCGCAGCTCACATGGCCCATCAAGAAGTTCCGCTTTATAGAACGTCATCTGTGTCAGTCACACGTGTCTCTTTGTCTTTGTCTCTTCAACAAATTGCCCGACCTAGAAATCGACCTCAGGGCACGCTCAGTAGTCGCGCTTGCGACCACGAGACCAACGGGGCAGTCAGTTGCCTGTACACGCGAAAATA
The DNA here is from genome assembly GCA_947508005.1 of Amphipoea lucens. NCBI lineage: Eukaryota > Metazoa > Arthropoda > Insecta > Lepidoptera > Noctuidae > Amphipoea > Amphipoea lucens. Next base: position 9,446,783 of record OX382364.1, on the reverse strand, counting down.
GATACACTGTTAGCAAGCTACCAACCTCTTTTATCAACTGTACCTACGTCACGACACTACACACATTACACAGTATACTGTTATTCAGGGAATGTCGAAGATCATTGAAAACGTTTAATGATCCTGATAAAATCGTGTGATTGATGACGACAATGTGAATCATATTGTTTTTAAACATGGATGTGTCGTATTAAAAATCCGACCAATTGCGTGTTGGACCACGCACAATGAAGGGTTCCGTAGTTGGAATGAATTTATCCCAAGAACAAACTTAACATTGTAGTTGAAAAACATGTTCTCCCATACATTCCAACTGAAAAGTAAGTTTGTACGCACTATATTGAGAGATTTACCATGTTCTTTTAAGACCACATACTTCTTATAGGTTTTCCTGTAATCTATTGGTATACAAATATTTTCTGAATTTTTTTTTTTCAAAATTTTAGGCACAGTAGTTTCGGAGATAAGGGGGGGGGGGGCGAATGGTCAATTTACTTTAAAATTATAAGAAAAAAAATATATTTGAGATCCTCGTAGTAAGCCCTTTCGTTTGATATATTGTCACACGGTACAGATTGCGAAACATTTTTTTAACCTCATAAGGAAAAACTTAATCCTTAACCCTTTTGAGGTACGGAACCCTAATTAGGGAAACGGTACTGGAATTTTCCTGTTTTTAGACTATTAGTATTTCGCTCACGGCTATGTATGATATCATGTTAGAGTTGTTACAGATAGTTCAACTCATCTGTGCGCGCGGCGCCATGTATAATTTTGTGTGGCAGTGACGCAGGGTTACCAGATTGGGTATTTTTTTCGCAATTTTGGGTAAAAATTTGGCTCTTGGAGAAATTTTGGAGAATTGAAATATTTGGAGAAATGTTTGGAGAGAGGAAAAAAGTCATGGAGAATTTTGGGTATTTTTAATAGTTAGTCAGAAAGACATTGTGGTAGTAATTAGCCTATGAGAGTACACACGACGACATATCAAGCTATATTTTTCCAGTATAATCCGACTTCTCATTGTACGAAAAACCTATACAATGCGAGGTCAGCTAAAACTGAAAATGTATAGCTTGGGCTTATTAATTGAATCGACTAGCTTGATAATAATATGCCGTCGTGTGTACCTCTATAGACACCAAAAAAACGATGTGCATCATGATACGCTACTTTAGTAAGAACCCAAACTAATTTTTATAGGTTATTGGAAATAATTAGCTTGATAGCTAATTAATAAAATCTGCTTACTACAGTACTAATTTAATTGTCCATTTAGTATCAATCAAAGAGCATGCAATGCCCTTTTATAATTTTATGTCGATGTTGAGTTCAGTTTGGTTAGTCTACTTTATTTAAAAAATTTCACCAAAAACTGTTCCGTAATAGTTAAAATTGCTTAATAATACAAAATTTTTGCTTTTGGGTAAAACTTTGAAAAATTGTATCATTTTGGAGAAAAATAATTTCAAATCTGGAGAGAAATAAAAAATGACATCTGGCAACCCTGCAGTGACGCGGCTGTCGTCGTCCGAGCAAAACGTGTCCCTATCGCTTTACCCACACATAGCGCCGCGCGCACAGATGAGTTGAACCACAGAATACTTAAAGTACTACGTACAGAAAGGACACTCCCTTCCCCGCACTAACATCAGTTACCGCACCTCACCCCGCACTTCGGCGTGTTCGTCGCAGTTATTTAACAAGAGCGCTCGCAAACACAAGTACCTCACGCACACATTCATACGTATACAAACGTCATTTTTAGGGTTCCGTAGTCAACTAGGAACCCTTATAGTTTCGCCATGTCTGTCTGTCCGTCCGTCCGTCTGTCCGTCCTCGCTTAATCTCTGTGACCGTTAGCACTAGAAAGCTGAAATTTGGTACCAATATGTATATCAATCACGCCGACAAAGTGGTAAAATAAAAATTGGAAAAAAATGTTTTATTAGGGTAGCCCCCCTATATGTAAAGTGGGAAGTGATTTTTTTTTTAATTTCAACCCTAACGTGTGATATATTGTTGGAAAGGTATTTAAAAATGAATAGGGGTTTACTACAATAATTTTTTGATAATGTCAATAATTTCGGAAATAATCGCTCCAAAAGTAAAAAACAATGTGTCCCCCCCCCCCTCTAACTTTTGAACCATAAGTTTAGAAAATATGAAAAAAATCTGAAAAGTAGAACTTTATAAGGACTTTCTAGGAAAATTATTTTGAACTTGATAGAAACAACAGTTTTTGTACAAAAAAGACAAAAAGTTGTACAAAATCATTTCTGGACTAAGTTCGTAGTATAATCGTATATGCAAGCATTTTTTTTAACTTCGTTTACATATTTTATTATCCTGAACGTATCTTTTTTCAAACAAAAAAAGAATTATTAAAATCGGTTCTCGCAATCCAAAATTACCACCGAAAACTTCTGGCACGTCTATGTATTAATTAGTAACCCAATTCCCCGAGAGATGGCGCTGTAGGTACTTATTATATTGGGTCGGGTATTATCGAATTGTACGTGGGAACACTTATTGTGACGGACGGGAAACTACGGAACCCTACACTGAGCGTGGCCCGACACGCTCTTGGCCGGTTTTTTAATGTAGTAGTAGTAGGTAATTATTTTGCGAGCGTTGTATGGAGTGTCCGGGGTGTGGTTGAACTATCTATACACACATGGGGTTGGCGTGATTCGGCATAGCCGGGCAGCGTAATCTGCACTATACATATGTAAATTATATGTATGATAGTATAAAGACGTAAAATGTGTGAGTTTGTATGCAGGGGATAATCTTCGGAACTACTGATCCAATCCCGAATATTCTGTTACTAATGGGTACCAACAGTATTACCGAGTTTCATAGGATATATTTAATGTTAAAACAAGAAATCACACATTAGTCGGATGTATAAAGTATTTTGCCGTGTTAGTTACTGTGCCGAATCATGCCGACCTGAACAAAGTGTAGCACGCCTTATTCAAATTGCTCTATTTTTTTTTCTAATGATTACACTTACAACATTTCATTCAATCAACTCAGCCTATCGCAGTCCACTGCTGGACGTAGGCCTCCCCCGAACTGCGCCACAGCACCCTGTCCTCCGCCTTCCGCATCCAGTCTACCCCAGCCACCTTCATCCAACATTTACTTATTAATTAGGTACTAGCTCTTGCCTGCAACTTCGTTTGCCATCCAGGATGAAAAGATGTCCTTACCCAGGTCATGGTCTAATTTGGTCAGCAAAATTTTATCTAAATCCCTTCAGCCGTTCTAGCGTGAAAGCGTAACAAACAAACTCACTTTTACCTATAATATTAGTTAGGATGTAGGGTTTGTGGTTAAGTAATAACAGCTGTACGGGTCGACCGATCAGGTTAAGCTACGTTTGCCGCGGTTGGTCCGTGGATGGCTGACCATCTTTACATACCAAGACCCCTCCGTGCCTTGGAAAGCACGTTAAGCCGTTGGTATCGGCTGTCATTCGTGGATCTTTGACAGTCGTTACGGGATGTCAGTAGCTCAAAAGTCTAACAGCCAAGTCTTACCAAGGGGTTTCGTATTACCCAGTAAATGGCTTGTAGAGGTCAGATAGACAGTCGCTCCATGTAAAATAGTGGTACTCAGCTGCATCCGGTTAGACTAGAAGCCGACCCCAAATAGTTGGGAAAAGGCTAGGCAGATGATGATGATGTAGGTTAAGAGCAAAACTTAAGCTGTCATTTAAGCTGTCAGCAAAATTTTTGCAAGATCAGTACAGTAAAAAAACTCACACTCGATTCATTGCACTTTAGCGTGTTAGTCTGTCAAGCTCCGCTAATGAGACACAATTGATTTTTTGTTGTCAGCCTCGCTGTTTTTTCTCCAACATCCGCCACTTAAGTTAAAGGATTACGCAAAATTAAAACGAACAGCTTTTTCTTGAACATGATTCTGTGATTTTAAAGCATGCTTAAATAATAATATTGAATAATTTATTTCCTAATACAGTTCAATATTGCATATTATTATCGTAGTAAAATGCTGCTCAATGTTATTTAGCACATTGCTAAAGTGTGTCACATATGATGACACCAAGTCGTTAACCAGCGCGAGCGCATAGATTGTTCTAGTCCAACGTTCCATGTGGTTTCTGCCATGAGTACCTACGATTAACCGCATGTCTGTTGAACCACGAAATAAAGGCGTTGTCCCATAGATTATGTAATACCTAATGGAATAAAAAATACAAACTATATTATAGTGTACTTATTAGCGTTCCAGCTCAACGCACACTCTACTTTAATTTTATTAAAGGTAGAAACATGTTTAGTAGCCATTTTGTAAAAATAAAAATATTATTGCCGTCAGGTATATCTACATAAATAGCTTCAAAGCCGGAATACACATCAAAAACACATTAAGATTACCTACCTAAAGCCGGTATTTGGTCAGATAAAAATAAAAAGAGCACTTTTTTTGAGTGTCAAAAAAATATTGTTTCTATGTTACATAATATTATATTTGCATCTCCCCTCATTTAATAATAACGTTAAATTTACAAATATCTTATCAAGAAAGAGCTTATCTACTAATAGCCTAAGCAGTTGTTAGACAAACAGAACGACGTGTTTGGCCAACTTACAAACATGTCATAGCCCCCTATGAACATCTGAAGGCCAATTCTTGTAATTTAAAACGTTCACAAAATCTAGTCACAGTCTCGTCTCGGCGACAGTCAAATGTCAAAAACTTGTCAAAATGTAGGGACATTAGAGGTATTTTGACAGATTGAGACTGAGATCAGACTGTGAACGTTCTTAAAATTACGAGAATTGCCCCTCTGATACAAAGTTGACCTGTCTCATGAGTAACTTTGCCGGTTCATTCGGGACCATGATGCTACGTCACCAACTTCGCTTAAGCTGATAACAGACGCTTCACTCGTATAATGTTCATTTTTGTGTCATTCCATGTTCACACGAAATTGTATTGGAGTGACCTTTATCTGCTCTGGATGGGTGACCATCTTTACATACCAAGATCCCTCCATGCCTTGGAAAGCACGTCATTCGTGGATCTTGGACAGTCGTTGCGGGTTGTCAGAAAATCGAAAGTCTGACAACCAGTCCTACCAAGGAGTATGGTATTACCCAGTAACTGGGTCGTGGAGATCATACAGGCAGTCGCTCCATGTAAAATACTGGTATCCAGCTGCCTCCGGTTAGACTGAAAGCCGACACTAACATAGTTAGGAAAAGTCTAGGCAGATGATTGAGATGATGACAGTTCCTCTGCTCCTTTCCTTTAATTTTTCGATTATACGGTAGGCGATTGAAAGATGCCGATTACGATTACCGAAATCAAACATCATTGAATCGGTTCACTAATGTATACCAAAACTTTTGATTCGATTTGTGTTTAGACGGTTCACTTCGAGTGAATAATGCCGAATGAGATACACGTGAAGCGTCAGAAGCGCCATTCCCGTATTTTTGAGAGCGTTCACATTCTAATATCAAACTCTTTCTGTCAAAAATACCTCGAATTTCATTCAATATTCCTCAAATGACATTGATTGTCGCTGAGATGAGAATTGGCCTTCTGATATCAACTCTACACGAATTTCGTAATGTGGAAGTATCACGTTTTCGTCCTTTGAGCCTTGCACTACCTATTTTGTCATCTGTCAATATGAGTGTATTGGTTAGTGCTAACCACCTTTACACAACCGTTATCTAATGCCTCATTAACTTCTCTGAGTAGGGCGATGCAGAACAGCAGAACAAAACATGCAGCCAAAGTGACCTTCGCGCTGCCACCGATGACGCCGTGGAAGTGGCGAAGTTTTGGGCCAACAAAATTTATATAATGCCTGTGACACGAAGAAGAAGAAGTAGGGCGAACCACCAATCGCAAAGAAAGCAAAGGACCATACGTCTAGAAGTGAAAACAAAACACAAACAGAATACTTTGCCATCACTCACTGACATATCGGATATACATTAAAACCGAGTACATCCCGAGGACATGTCAAACACATCCGAAGCGGTGTCGATTACGGTAACAGTGGCGCGAGTTCAATAGTTTATTCCCATCTCAAAAAAAAAAAATGCCCAACACGCCTATAGAAGTATCTACTTAAAAAATTAGGTACGTCGTTGTTTACATGAAAATTATTTATTTATTTATTACAGCTAATAAAAACAAAAAACAAAAGGAAACAATAGTCGACAGAAAACCAATTACCTACAAGTCTTCGCGTTTAGGCTTATAATAGAACTTGTGTTGTGAACATACAACATTATCTCATAATTTGTAAATCATGAATGTTTTACATTGATATTCTCTGTTATTGCCTTCAATTGATAAAACCCTGCATCCGGGCACACGTTTTGTGCAAAGTTTAAATTAATTTTATATTGCAATCAAACATTGTATATAAATGTACCTACACATAAATGTCCGTATTAATTCCATTTTGCCACTGCACATATTTTTTTTTACATAAGTACAATTTTGTTTTATTTAATTTAAAACAAACAGTGGTATGTTAAAAACAAACGAAAATAACTTAACAAATATACTTGCCAGTACATTTCCCACAGATAACAACTTAGATATTTACAAACTGATAGCAAATGTAATTGTAGTCAGGGTAAAATCAATTAAATGAACAAAAGGAACTAAAAATAACAAAACAAAACTCCTGTTTGTTTATTATTAGGGAAATTATTATAGGAACCATCCTACGGGTCCTATTATAATTACCTAGGTACTTGAAAATGATGTGAACTACTCGTATTAGGAAACATTACATTAATAATCTACAGATTAATTTATTATTTGGTTACGATTACTTTTGAAAACGCAACGTTTTATTGTCTCAATTAGACTTTTAAAAAGCAGTATTTACCAAACTCATACATGAACTTACGTCTTCTTCCCGTGGGAGTAGGCAAAATAAAAAATCGTCTCATCTAATTACCGTGCATCGCGTCCAAGCCGCGTTCCGTGCAAAATAATTATTCGCACTAAAATTAACGTTATGTAAGTATTTGACATAGTATTGTGACCTTTTTAATTTTCCATGGTAACTACATAAGTGTGACTTCCTCACTGATGACATTGTACACAATGATGGTAATTAAAATAAATTAATTGTTCCTATTAATTAATTGGTGCGTATGCCACTTTATGAGCTCCGCACTTTCATTCAGGTCGCGCCACTGCCATCACGAAAAAAAATAGGACTGACCCGAGTGATGTGCGAAAGTTAAAAAAAATATTTAAAAAATTAATGTGACATTTGGTGTTCGTTTCTTGAATTTGAATTCCGAAATAGTTTGAAATGAAGTGGTTATTTTATGTGATCGTTATAGTGTACATGTTCTACAGGACAGGTATCGTATAAACCGCATATATAATTCATTCGTTCATTAAAAAATAATTCTTAAAGTTACAGTAAAAAAACAGATTTTTGTTTGGGACACAAGCATAATTATTAAAAAAAAAATGAGGATGTCGATTCATCTGTTTTCCCTTTCATTATGTTTATAATAAAGTTTTTGCAATACTCTAATAAAACTAATCATTGTGCCTTACAAGACGCTTGAAGTGACATAATTAATTATATTCTTGATTATTTAGTGTATGGGCTAAAACCAGTGGAAAACACTTTGACTGTGGATCCTGTCACTTATGGCGACGACGAGTTCCTGAAAGTGGGAAGTCACAAAAGCATCAGCTGTAAAGCGTCCAATAGGAATCAGAAGGTTAGTTTTAAAAAGGTAATTACAAGTTATAGACTGCAACAAACGTCGATTCAAAATTTCGTTTTACAAATCTTAATGAATAAGAAAACAATTGGAACAGAATTAAAATTTTAAGAATAATAACTATTAGCTATTTTATGGAATACTAAAAAGTAAAATAACTATTAGCTATTTTATGGAATATTAAAAAGTAAAATAACTATTAGCTATTTTATGAAATACTAAAATGTAAAATTTAAAAAATAATAACTATTAGCTATTTTATGAAATACTAAAAAGTGAAATTTTAAGAATAATAACTATTAGCTATTTTATGAAATACTAAAAAGCAGGTTATCGAATCATAATATAAAATCACGCATATATTCCTCAAGTGGTTAGGCAGACGTGTACCTATAGTACACCCACATTTCGCCAGATATGTTTAAGTCACATGTGGTAGAGATGAGCCTATCAACCGGGCACAAATCCAGACTCCGGGCTCCTACTGAGAAATTCTAGATGGAAAAACTCGGTAACATTTTGACCGACCTGGGAATTGAATCCAGGACCTCAAGCTCAGCAGTAGCGCTTGCGAGCACTAGACCAACTACCACTTACAATTTAAATAATTTTGAAGGATATTAATAGTCTGCTCAACAACGTAAATAACGCAGTGAATGTTGTTGAACTGTCCAAATGAAAGCCATTTCTGCTGTTAGTGTGGTACGCAATTACCCCGCTAATCTGTTTACTCGTTCGGAACGAACTTCTATCAGACACATTACCGGAACATTGTGTTAATTACAATAGTAACATTCAAACCGTCAATAACAGTTGCAAAGTTTCGCTATTATCATAATAGTCAGCCCGTAAAAGCCTACTGCAAATATGGAGTCCGATAAACTGTTGTACTAATTGGATTTATATAAATGGTCTGCAACCATTTTGATTAACGCTGCATTTTTTTTCAAAGCACTTTGTTTAATGAAAAGTTCGATTGTATTCTTTCATTGATTCGCATCTCTTAATATCGGGTGCAGGTCGTTTTCAGTCCAGCAGTAAACACAAAAATAGTCCTTAGTAAAAAGAAAAACATCGAAGCCTTTTCTCCTGCCCTATCAAGGGAGGGTTTCAGAGTAACCTTCGGTAGATGTCGCGATTCGATGCCTACGCGTTACGTTATTTGTATCAGGTCATGGAAAAAAAAACTAGATGTGAATAGTGATACTGGGAATCCCAAACGTTCCTTAGCTGTGATTTACGGCACAATTTTGAACATGTTCAACGACTATAAAATGTTTTATCTACACCCATGCTATAAATCCTCTATAAAAGTTTCTGTTAGATTATTGCCAACATTAAAATAACCAGTGTCATAGTAACCATAATATCATCCAAACGAGTGTTTTAATGTTGTACTGAATTTCATTATGCAACTCCTTTTAAAAAAAAGAACATTGTCATGCACGCGCGTTTCACTACCACAGTGCCGTAACTTAAAAAAAAGAACTTAAAAATTTGTCGAATGCACGTCGTATCCCGCCGATTCCCGCCGGCCGCCATTTTTGTTCGATATTAGTATTGCAAAAAACTGTTTCAGAACCTTTAAATAGACGATTCATATCATGGGTGTAGATAAAGTCTTGTATGCAACTGTACATAATTAGGTATTAAAACACTCATGTGATACTATCGTATCGTATCGTACTTAACACATTCGTGTTTTGATACCCTTTATTATACAACAGTTGCATAAATAACTATAAAAGATCAAGACTGAACCCAGCACTATCCTGACTCGTTCTTATGTACAGTTGCAGTCGTTAAATTAAAACAATGACCAGCATAAGTATTCACAACCATTCAATACGCTTCTGTGTCGAATCGAACGCCATTCAATGTTGTCGAAGGAGTCCTCTAAACGCTGTTTCCACACAAATATGTGTATATCCATTTAAATCAAATAGACGACTGCTATTAATTTGCCGGCGGTAACCGAAAATGAGACATTTTTGATACAGCATGCATCCTGTTAAATGGTTTACACAGTACAATACGCGCACAATATACAGTGCAAAGCATGTGCAAAGTTATAACCGTTTTCATAGTGATTGTACTCTTGCGTGAACAAGTCATTACAGGACAACAGCTTCTTAATTTATCATATTTCAGGTGGAATGGTTAGATCCAAACGGTCACGTGATCAAGCGCATCCCGGGCAGTCGGATCTTCTCTCAGGAGCATTTCGTGCCGTCCATGAGAGGACGAGCCCCGGCGTTGGTGCTGACCATCACCAAGGCTACGGTGCAGGACTCTGGGGTATACCAGTGCCGGTCCGGGAATTTGTTGCAGAATGTGTCTTTGTGTGTTATTGGTAAGTTTTCCTTATCAATATCTAGCTTATAAAGAAGCACCGAAAAAATCAAGAAGTCTTTTTAGAAACGGAACTGAATCCTATAGTCCCAACCTTTTGATAAATCGCTTAGTGACCAACTCCTTTATTCATAAACGTTGCTTAAAGTTAAGAAGTGATTAGCGACTGTTAAACCATACATTTTGATCTTTAAACGTCACTTAACTTTAATCATCGTTTATGAAATAAACCCCTAAAGGTCTAGTCAGTTTTAATGTTGTCGCCACAGGCCTGCTATTGATTATTTGAGGAGTGGCTAGAGATGCGTCACGGAGTCCTCGCCTATCGCTTGACGCAGGTCCTCACCGGACACGGATGTTTCGGGAGGTTCCTGCACGTCATCAGACGGGAGGAGACGCCCGGGTATCACCATTGCGAGGATCGCCCAGAGGTCACGGTGGAGCATACGGTGGAGGTCTGCCCCGCTTGGGCGGAGCACCGCCGTGCCCTCGTAGAGGCGATCGGCAGCGGCGGCGACCTCTCGCGTCCAGCCCTGGTTCAAGCCATGGTCCGGGGCGAGAGGGAGTGCGAGGCAGTCACCTCCTTCTGCGAAGCAGTCATGCTAGCGAAGGAGGTGGCGGGATGGCTGAGGGAGAGAGCATCACGTCCCAGCCGCCGCGGGAGACGCTCCGGGCGTCGGTAGCCGCGTGACGACTCCCGGCCACCGTAGGCGCGGGCCTGTGGACGGAGAGTAATGGGTAGCTCACCGTCCGATCAGGACCACGCCCGTGCCGGACGGCGCGAATGTGTTTCACGCGCGCCTCAAAGAGATGTCAGCAAAAAGGAAGGGGCCTGCCAGGGCCGAAGCCTGCCGGGGGTGCGGGATTGTCCGTAAGGGTTACCGCTACCCCGGAACATAAAGGGCTAAGGAAGGAACACGGATGGGTTTTAGTCGGTAAGAGTCTGACACTCCCTTCCGCTCAACCCAGAGCGGGAGGGGTCATTTGATGATTTCCCATCCATAAAAAAAGGCCTGCTATTAATAATATTCTGGCTACATAATCAGCCTATAACGTTCCCACTGCTGGGGCACAGGCCTCCTCTCTGTGAGAGGGAGTGGGCCGTAATCCACCACGCCGGCCCAGTGCGGGTTGGTGGATGTCACATGTCTTCGAATTTTTGGTTCTAGGACATATTCTGGCTGGCCCTTCATAATTATGTTTATCCTGTCATTATCGCGCTAGTTACCCTCTCCATTCCCTCTTATACTTCAAGCGTGACATAAGTACGTACTTAGGTACTGAAACGTGTTCACCTACATTTTAATTACTTTAAAAAGAAACTTAATTAAACACCGCAAAACAGCTCCAATAACTGTTGCTAACTAGTTCAAACTTCAAAGTGCAATTAACGTTCAAAGCTTCCATCAAACCACGAAGTGGAATAGGCAAATTAGATTCAATCAAAGTTCAGTTGCTCGAATATGAAACATAATAACTGTCGTAATATGATTGATTTTGATGTGCACTTTGGTGGTTGCTATGGAGTAAATAGAAATATGCCGTAGGTATACAGGGTGTCCCGTAATTAATGGATAACGTCTTAAGGGGTCATTGTACTTATCATTATAAACAGCTTTTACTACGGGATCAAACACGAAATCGCAAAAAAAAAAATCAGCTGTTCCCTACATTTATGTTCGCATAACTCGTCAAAATGTAGGTAGGAAACAGCTGATTCTTTTTTCGCGATTTCAGTTTGGTCCCATTGTAGGTAATAGTTGTTCATAAGTAAGCTGAAGTTTGACGGCTGTTCCCCAATAAAGGCTCACATAGACAGGCGCGACGCGACTCTAGTAGCACTATTTCTATGAAAACTTCATGGAAACTGTTCTACTAGCACCGTTGCGTCGCGCTTATCCACGGGAGCCTTAAGAATGAGCAAATTGTGTAAAAGGATTGAAGGTACTGTTGCAAAGCCGTCATGGAGTTATAGGCTAGCCAGTAGTATTAAATGTGTAGTAAACCTTTCAATTAAGTATCGGTTGCATTAACCTAACTGATTGTACAACTTGCTTGGACATTCATATTATTACGAAATTCTCATTTTTTGTAAACCATAGCTAAAGTAAAGATATACTAAACCAACCATATTATAAAGTAAAACTAAATTATGAATTGATAAACATACATTGAAGCGATGTCGTAAGCACTCTTTTGTAACTTGAAGTGGAAAATCAACAGGTTTGAGGGTACAACCAGCTACTCACCTATACAACCTATATTTATTGATATTGTTATGACAGGCTAAATAATTTTATTCATTACATTACTTAAAATAAATGTTCTTGTATATCCTTTTATTCAATTTCGAGCGGCCATTGTTGTTTACATCTTTGGCAAATTTAGCGCGGCTGGACCTTAGGTATTATTATTTGAAAAGAAAAAAAAAATCTTTTATATTTGGGATCAGTTTTGAACTGTCAATAAAAGGTGTAATTCTTTTAGGTTGTAGATTCTCGTCATCATGTAACGCAATGAGAAGGGTTGGCTTATCCCTCACAAAGTTTCAGAAGGGCAATTTTCGTAATTTTAAGAACGTTCACAGTCTGATCTCAGTGCCAATCTGTCAAAAATACCTTTAATTACCATATATTTTTGACATTGATTGTCGCTGAGATGAGATTACGACTACATTTTGAACGTTTTTAGTTACGGGGCTTTAAGATGACAAACAATTTATAAGTATGAAACTCAGTGGGATATATAGGTACTTCTCTTCACTGTACTTGGTTTATAAGGGAACAGAGATGCAGTGCAGTAATCGCGTAACACACTAACAGTAGCATGTTAACATTCATTGCGTTATTTACGTTGTTGAGCAGACAAACTTTTCGAACACATCAAGCAATCGATTAGCAATATTCTTCAAAATGATTCAGATTGCGATTGAAAGTGTGTTTCGCAATTAGGGTGCTGGTCTGCTTCTCAAAAGACACAAACAATCAAAAGAGGCTTCCACTGAGTTCTACCAAAATCAATTAACATTTCAACATTGTCTACAGAACCGTCGGACTTCGCAGACACTCCAGTGGAAGTGGTCGCAGACTTGGGCCGCTCCATAACCTTATCCTGCCAAGCTAAAGGTGACCCAGAACCCAGAATTTCATGGAACAGGAATGGAGTAACTATTAGCGGTAGGTATAAGCTATGCTTTGTGTATACTACGTAAGTGCTTCGAAAAAGAAACTGAGTCACGAATATTTGTACTAAAATTAAAGTGTAAATTTGATACCAGAAGGACAATTCCTGTATTTAAAAGCGTTCAAAATCTAGTCGCAACCTCATCGTAGCGACAATCAAAGTCAATATTTTGGGAAATTAGAGGTATTTTGTACAAATTGAGATTGAGATTATAATGCAACCGTTCTTGGGATTTCGGGAATTGCCCCTCTGGCTCTGATACCAAATTGAATCTTCAATTTTTAATTTGAAATATTCAAGTTTCACTAGTGAGCAATCATTACTAATGACTGAAAGTATTAGAGGTTATTTTTTAGGCAGGTCCTGAACAAAGGATGTTTTTTTTATTTTTTTTGCTTTGAAACTTAACTTTGAATAAAGTTTATTTACCTTTGCGCAGTATTGTTTATTGTAATGAGTGACTCCACCAAATTACTAGTACTAAGTGCAAAAAATAACAACAATAAATTTCATGTAGTTATATAAAATTCAGCCTATACCGCTGGTCCTAGAGACATGACATTTAGAGGGTGTGTTCTTTGTGAAGAGTAGGTATCCACTAAGAAAGGGTTTTTCGAAATTTCACCCCTAAAAGGGTGAATGGGGGGGTGCGAAATTTCACGCGGACGATGTCGCGGGCAGAAGCTAGTGTAGTTATATGTCACTTCATGGAAAAATAAACATTAAAGCTCTTAGTACATATTCCTTTTGATCGTAAGTCGTTAATGTTTTTTGTAAATAACTGCTTTAAAGATAATATTGCACCTACGTTTAAATAAAACCTTTTCATAAATGCTTTGTCACGTATTATGCACAATAATATACACGAGTTAAATATTTATTTTATGTCTACTACATGGCTTTAAGATTTTTACATACCTAGAACCCGGATAAAATTTTGTCATTAAAAAGAAAAACAAAAGACTCTATAATAATACTGGAGGAGTCTTGTGTTAAAAATATTTATTACATAATTAATATTCTATTTATCCTAATGAGTCAAGTTCTAAACTATAAAATAAGTTTTATTGACAACATGTCTATTGCATCTGGTTGCTACAGAATATTGATGAAGATTTTTATGCTAAATCAAATAATTCTTTAAAAAAAAAAAACTAAAGTATAGTTCGCGGTTCACCGCCGCGCCACTCCGGTTGGTTTCCTAACTTCTTAATAATAATATCTAATACAAAGTATTGTGAGCTAGGTAAATTACGAGTCCTTGAAATTTTTGAAAATATTTGGTCGTTACTTGGACATAAGTTTATTTTTAATCAATATGCATAATTTATTTATCTAGTCAGTCACAGTATTGTCCACTGGCTTTAAATAACTTATTTACGCAGTTAGCAGTAAAACAAATATTTAAAGAGTTAGTTAGGGGTAAATATGAAAGTAAATAGTACACAATTCATCCTAAATTACGCTGATAATAAGCCAAAACTATTTTGCCTAGATGAGGACAGTTCAGCAAAATATAGAGTGATGACGAAGTACAACATCCAAGGGTTCGAAGGTCTGCTGACCATCACGTCGCTGGAGCCAGAAGATACTGGTATTTATTCCTGTCTGAGCATTCAAGAGAGCTCTCAAGCCGAAGACTGTAGCCACACGTCGACGTTTAATATCACTTTGAATGTAAACTGTAAGTGTTTGGAAATATTCTATACCTATAGCCACTTGGTTAATTTTGTGCTCATTATACGTAATTATATTTGTTCTACATCAGTACAGTTCGACACAACTTAGATGTAGCATCGGCAAAATTCGTAAAACCGATCACATCCGAACTAAGTGCGCCTTCAAAATCACCAATCTTTACGATAATATTTATTTATTTATATTTATTTAATATTTACGAATACGAATTACGAACGTTTTACGAATTTTGCCGATGCTACATCTAAGTTGTGTCGAACTGTATTTGTCTGTCCATCCCCTTTTTAATCCATCCAAAGGTTAAAGATCGCTCTTAGCGATAAGATCGCCCATTGTGTCACCCATTGTACAGTTTCTATATTTATGTCTGTAATTTATATGGTGTACATAATAAAGAGTATTCTATTCTATTTCAGATCCTCCTATATTTGACGATGGTAATAAAACTAAGCTTGTTTATGGCAAGACTAACCAAGAGTGAGTATCTATTTGTAACCGCACTTTAAGTCCTCGGCAGACCACAGTCGACTGCTGGGCTATTCACCTCTACAAAGTTCCCCTCCGCCACAATACCCGTTTTTTCGCAATCCACAAATCCACACTACATCCAGTTTCTCCTAGCCTCATTTTTAAGGTCGATGATTCACCTAGCAACCGCACTTTTGTTGACTTAACCTGAGTAGGAGGTAATTTGATAAACGAGCTGTTTGTTTTCTATTAATGAAATTAAATTTTATTCGAGAACACCCATCGGTTTCTTACTAAACTTCAACTATATCCGACGATCCTGCATACTTATCGCTTTTGTTGACTGTACACACTTACTATCTATGTGTATACTAAATAATTATATGCTTACTATGATAGCGTGACGGTTGACAGAGGAGAATTGAAAAAGAAAACGTATTGCGCCCAAGCAACACAGGATAAGAGCACTAAGATGATGATGTACTTATTTATGCCTTTTTTTGCATACTTGGTGTCATCATAATCATCATTATAGGTTATCACCTGCCCGCCTTTTCCCAACGATCTTGGGGTCAGCTTCCAGTGTAACTGGATGTAGCTGAATACCAGTATTTTATATGGAGCGACTGCCTATCTGACCTCCACAACCCATTTACTGGGTAATACAAAACCCATTGGTAAGACTGGTTGCCAGACTTTCGGGCTTCTAACGACCCGTAACGACTGTCAAAGATCCACGAATGACAGGCGGGACCGACAGCTTAACGTGCTTTCCGAGCCACGGAGGGGTCTTGGTATGTAAAGATGGTCACCCATCCACGGAACAACCGCGGCAAGCGTAGCTTAACCTGATCGATCGCCCCGTGCGGCTTATTACTTAGCCACAAGGTTATTATAATCAGCCTATAATGTTCCCAAATCCCACTGCTGGGACGCAGGCCTCCTCTCTGTGAGAGGGAGTGGGCCGTAATCCACAACGCGGGCCCATTGCGGGTTGATGTAAAAACTAAAAAAGGATACTCACACTCTTAAAAAACCTAGTTTTTATTTTAGCGACATCTATTCTAATAATAAGTTTGTTTGAGAGCGCTAATCTCTGGAACTACCAGTCGGATTTGAAAAAAATATTTTTGCATTTGATAGACTAATTCTTGAGGAAGGTTAATTTATGTTCATCACGCTGCGACCCTTAGGAGCCGAGCAAAAAGAAACTAAGTCAGAAATAACGCTATTAAGCGAAACCGAAGTAATCGCCGGCGGGCGATGCGATGCGACGCGGTGGATCGGGGGCTGAAATATTACACGGATGAAGTCGCGGACAGAAGCTAGTCTATAGATATCCTACTATCCTACTTCCTACTATATAATATATATATATATTCCTACTAATATTATAAATGTGAAAGTTTGTGAGGATGTTTGTTACTCCTTCACGCAAAAACTACTGAACGAATTTTGGTGAAACTTTGCAGTAATATAGCTTATACGTCAGAATAGCATATAGAATACTTTCTATCCCGATATTCCCACGGGATCGACACTTATGCGGGTAAAACCGCGGGGCGCTGCTAGTTCTTGATAATTCTACCAACAATTCGGTTCAAGTTTCAGAAATCAGCGGGGTAATTGCGTAACACCGCAATACAAAGGCATTGCGATCGATTGCGATTTTATGTGTGCCCCGTAGGTATTAAAAATACGTGTTTTGAGAACTTGGGTTTGGGAGATTAGCCGTTGTTTTGAGGTATACCTGGTGTCTGTAATTTCTTATAGGGACACCTCATAGTCTATTTTAGAATATAAGTACACTTAGGTGAATGTACTTAGAGCTAATAGATAGAATATTTATGAAGTGTATTGTCAATACGGTGTTCCCTGAGTATTTGTACTACGTCACGCCAAAGAACTTACGAGTACCATAATATTATACTCGTAGCTTGGCAAAGTTGTTAGTAAGTCCAACCCGACCCATCGAAAGATTATATTATTATAAAAGATTACATTAACTTTGCTTTTTGTGCGGTTTGAGCAAGATCACAGCATATTATACAGTCAAAAAAATTTTAGGGTTCCGTACCTCAAAAGGAAAAAACGGAACCCTTATAGGATCACTTTGATGTCCGTCTGTCTGTCAAGACCCTTTATCTCGGGAACGCGTAGATATATCGAGTTGAAATTAAAACCGTATACTCAGGTCTACAGTCCCTTAAAGCTATGAAAAAATCAAACTTCTGTGTTAGTGTAAAAAAAAAGATACAGCCATGTATGCTGCAAAAACGTTTATTTCGATACTCTTAAGGGAATCAAAATGTATAGGGTACTTCCCGTTGACCTAGAATCATGAAATTTGGCAAGAAGCAAGGTCATGTAGCACAAGTAAAGGAAACAATCCGAAAACTGTAAATTTGTAGATAAATAAAAAAAAATCCCGTGATAAACTATTTACATACCTACAAATTTGTCCTTATTTTTCAGAGTCGAGATAGTTTGTTCTGCAGACGGTTACCCAGCACCCACATACAGATTCTTCAAAGACCTAAGAGACGATATTGTGTTCGAGTTCGATAAAAAACAGATAAAACTTATTGATGATGGCTCTAAGGCGGTATTGACTGTGGTTGCTAACCAGTCAACGTTTTGGACAAGGTTCAAGTGCCAGGCAAGCAACGAGCATGGTGATACTGACAAGTATTTCACTTTGATGAAGACTGAAAAACCAAAAAAGCCTGACGAGGTTAGTTGGCATGAAGATATTTTGATTCACAGATAAAATAATGAGGAGTAAAAATATTGCCTTATAAAATAGAAAATAACACTTTCGTCTTCAGACAAAGTCCATAGGGGTAGTAAGAATTTTACTTAACTTCTAGTGTTTGTAGGTACAATGATAGATTAACATACAATCTATCAATTTGCCTAGCCTTTTTCCAACTATGTTGGGGTCGGCTTCCAGTCTTACCAGATGCAGCTGAACACCAGTATTTTACATGGGGCGACTACCTATCTGACCTCCACAGCCCACTTACTGGGTAACATGATACTCTTGGTAAGAGTAGTTGTCAGACCTTTTGGGCTTCTCACTGCCCGAAACGAATGTCAAAGAAAACGAATGAATGACAGCCGGGACCAACGCCTTAACGTGCTTTCCGAGACACGGAGGGTTCTCGATATTTAATGGAAGCTCACCCATCCGCGAACCGACCGCGACAAGCGTAGCTTAACCTTAGATCGGCCCATGTGGCTATTATCATTTACAACTACACACACTACACACAGACACAAAACTAGGCCGGCTTATACAGATGCCTACAATAACTATCAGAGCAAATCTATACTAATATTATAAAGAGGTAAAATTTGTAAGTTTGTAAGTTTGTAAGTTTGTATGTAGTGGGTAATCTCTGGAACTCCTAATCCAATTCTAACAATTTTTTAACTGGCAGAAAGCTACATTATTCCTGAGTGCTATAGGCTATAAATTGTTTCTATAGCATGTATATTAACCGAGCTATCACAACTTTTGTCTAGCAAGTCGGAAAAAAATACCACATAAAACAGAATTATTTGCGTGCGCTGCCTAAACAGTTGCTTAAAATTAAAAACAATGTATGGCTACCTGGTTCGTCTTCATTATTTCTACAAAAAAGTCCGCGATACCATATCTCTATCTTTTATATTTTATCTTTTATACTTCTTTTATTGTATTAAAAAAATTTTTTTTCGGTATACTTACGTTTGGTTGATTATTTGAGCAACAAAATATTAATTCTTATGACAATAAATTATTTCAGTATCACAAGAACATCATACAGATAAGATTTGCCATTTACAGTATATCAATTGGTCATACAGTTTCGGAGATAATATAAAATTACTAAAACGCAAAATGCCCCTAGCATAACTTTCATTGTGCAGACGTTTTACCTATTTGCCCATAGATGGCGTTCTGCAATTACGTCATTTTTCTGAATCGCGGTGTTAAGACTTTCCGTGGATTGATGACCCTCTGGAATTTTTATATCCACGTTGTCGTTAGTTGGATTGGAGTTCCATACGAACGACGATTCGATTAAAATCGATTATGAGCACGGAGATTATGAGGTATCCAATAGTATCTATTAGATACCTCTCATATTCGAAAATATCGTAAATTCGTTGTACGTTTGATTTCATTGTTTTGTATGTTCGTAATTTCGTACTTCGTTCTATCGTAATAATCGATACGAGTTATTCGATATTACGATTGTTTTGTTTTGTAAAGGCGGACGGTGTTCGAGTCGCTCTCCCTTTGTTCATAATTGTTTTCTTTCAAGTCTGTGCGTAGTTTGTCGAGAGCATGCCTAAAAGGAAATCTCAACTGTCCCGGCAGACATCACAGACAAGAGCCGCTCGAGTACGCCGTACGGAAGAATCTGCCCCTGAAAATGAGCAGCGCCTCTCGAGAAATAGAGAAAATATTTCGCAAGCACGCGCTAGAGAATCTAGCTCCGAGCGCTCACAGGGCCTCGCTAGCCAAAATGTGAGGACGTCGCGGGCCCGTGCTCGAGAAACTAGCGCTGAACGTGCGCAGCGTCTATCTGAGTTAAGGCAGCATGTCTCTGAGACAAGGGATAGGGAGACTGGCGCTGAGCGCTCGCAGCGGCTCGCTAGGCAAAATGCCATAACATCACAGGCCCGCGCTCGAGAATCCAGCGATGAACGTGCACAGCGTCTATCTGTTTTAAGGCAGCATGTCTCTGAAACAAGGGATAGGGAGACTAGCGCTGAGCGCTCGCAGCGGCTCGCTAGGCAAAATGCCATAACATCGCAGGCCCGCGCTCGAGAATCCAGCGATGAACGTGCACAGCGTCTATCTGAGTTTCCAATAAAAACATCATTTGCCCTGACTATTAACAAGTCCCAGGGACAAACATTCTCTTTGGTTGGCATTATTCTGTTACCGGAAAATAAAACAACCTCAAACATTGTATATAGAGAAGCTTTAAATTAAATAGATACCTAACTTAAATAAATAAAATAAGTAAAAGGCGACCAAGGGTTAAGTTACCTTGAGCAGAAAAGAGAACTTAGGTAATCTTTGAAGTTACTGATCTGATTCCAAACAATATTTTACTAATAAAATTAAATACAGTAATATCAATCGAGTGTTATCTTATGTTAAAACAAGAAATTTTCCGCGGACGAAGTCGCGGGCAGAAGCTAGTCATATATAAATTGAAAATTGGCTTAGTGCCTTTTACACGCTCCGGTTGCGGCGGGATTCGCCGTCACTGTTGGGTCGTTGCTTGTGAAGCGTAAGGGCTATGGTAAGTATGACAGCTTACACACGCAACAGGTAAAATACCGCGCTTACCAATCCGCATTGTTACCGGGTACCCGGGTACCCGGGTTACCAGACATGTCAACGACACTTAGTTGGAGACTCGGACTGTTTCAAAAGGCACTTAGCAAATTGTGTTGAGTTTATGATCTGCTCTGGTAATTGCTGCAGGCGTCTGAATAGGGCACTCTCTTTTCACTATCATTAAGAAAAATCTAAGAAAAAATTATTAAAAATAATTACCTAAATGATAGGCACACTTTAATTTTGTCTAGGAATCAATATAGGATGAGATTGTCAGACATATTAAATTAATAGTAATTTAATTTTCAGGTAAACTTCTATAATGGCACCTCAGATTCAGTATTTTTGAATATAACGTGGTATGATGATATACAATTTCCAATTAATGGTAAGTTTAAATTATTCCCCTCACCGAGGAGAGGCCTGTGTCCCAGGAGTGGGAACATTATAGGCTGATTATGTTATATATATTAAATTATTA
This sequence comes from Amphipoea lucens, assembly GCA_947508005.1. Lineage (NCBI taxonomy): Eukaryota > Metazoa > Arthropoda > Insecta > Lepidoptera > Noctuidae > Amphipoea > Amphipoea lucens. The sequence goes on along the minus strand of OX382364.1, from coordinate 9,425,500 downwards.
CGTTTTATTAGACAGTAAATATACAGAGGATTTACTTTATCATCGAAGTTTTCTTAAAAAAAGCCGCCACTCGCATACGAAGGGTAGGTATCGTACCTCCGTATAATAATTATTACTTGTTGTTATAGCAAAAATAGAATTAAACATTCTGTGAAAATTTCAACTGTCTACCTATTACGGTACATGATATATATATATACAGCCCGATGATAGATAGACGGACGAAAGGACAGCGGAGGCTTAGTAATAGGGTTCCGTTGGCACCCTTTGGGTACGGAACCCTCAAAAACAATATTAATCAATACCAAACCCAAGGCGGGTTTGGTATTGAATGAAAAAGTATTGTTTTTACAAATCAAGTTTTTATCAATACTATGGGTGTCGTATAAAAACTTTGCTAGACTTTTTTAAATTCAGTTATGTCTATGTTACATTAACTTAAAAACGAGGCTAAAGGAGTATGTAAGGATCGTTGCAGGTTGCAGGTGCCATTCTGTAATTTCCGTCTAACCCCATGGGAAGGAGGCATGAGTTTATGTATGTTTGTATGTATTCTAAATTAAAATTTCACACTGCTTTAATTGTTTTTCAGCGTTCGAAATTCAATTTATAAAAGATCAAAATGATGGCAGCAGAAAACTTGCATTGCCTACTTTAGCCACGTGGAGGAAAAGTAAACAGACTGAAATTCAATTTGATGAAGTGGAAACTGTTGATCCAGAAATTAACGGTAAGGGATTTTATTATTATTTAGTAGAAGATTTCATTGTGTTACATTTTTGGGCTGTTAGATTTGTAACGGTATCTACAATGCCACATGCGAAGTACGCGTCATATTGACGTCAATCAAAATCCTGCATCTCGCAAGCAGAGTTTACCGCGCAACTAGCATATATACAACAGCCCGACATGAATCATCGCGCAGTTGCCCGTCAGACACAACTCCCGTCTGGTCAAAGGATCCTCCTTTTTCTATGGAGGATGAGTGAACTTTACACCCTGTTCCTTCATACCTCTATAGATTATCGTTATTCATTGCCTTACTTAATGTACAGACGCGCCAGCACATCAAGCTACCAGAAACTGTCAATTTTTCCCAATAAACTTTGAACCTTATTTATGCTTTAGCGATAAAGTTGAAAATCTATTAAAGAAAGTTGACAGAGTTTGATGTGCTGGCGTCTGTACTTGAACTTATACAATACTTTATAGGTTTTTATCGGCGCTCTATCACACCAAGACTCTTACAGGGCTACTTCACCTTTTACCTCTTGCCGTCATTCCTGGTGACTGACAGATGAAAATAGTGACATCAGCCACCTCACAACTTATGTCTATGATACACTGTTTGTTTGTCTAATAAATACCTAGATAGATACACTACAACACTTTACACACTACACATTTTTTTACTTCTTTCAGGCCTCATAGTCGGATTAGACGAATTAGAAGCTGATACCTCTTACTGGATCAGGCTCCGAGTTATAAACGAAGTCGGGGAGTCTCTCTGGTCAGACCCTACCCTGGTCTCCACGACAGCTGAAGACGATGAGACTACCACCACGGAAACTCCTGAAGCTGAACAAGAAGTGGGCGAGAATGAGGAGTCTATGAACGATGCTACTTTCTACGGAATATTCTTTGCTGGTGGCATATTTGTCGTGGCTTTCGTTTGCATGTTCGCTATGAGATTGGTCAAATAGATGTTCTTTTTATTTAAGTAGGTACCTAATGTGAATTATTTTGTTTGTATATTGTATGCTATTTTTATGGTATCTATTGTTAATTTGATTTTAATGAAGTATTTTAGTTGTAAATACTTATTTTAAAGTTAATGTAATGTATCTTTGTTTTGTGTTTTGTACAATCTGTCCAATATTTCACGAGAACATGTTTTATTGCAAATAAATAGTATCTAATTCTTATTAAAGAGTCTTATTTCAAATAATGAACCGATTAAATGTTTATAAACCATTTTATTAGAGGCAGAAACACCAGTGTAATTAACATAACAATTAGTGTATATGAAACTCATTAGCCGACAATATTATGTATGTACACAGTAGAAATTACCAGAGTTGTGTACATTTATTACAAACGGCAATAAACATCTTATAAAACAATGATTTCGTTCAACTACTTATAAATTTTTATGTAAACGCTACAATTGTTCAATGGTTCACGACAGTGAATATATGCAGCACGATTTGTATGAGGCTCATATAAGCCATTAATTTTTAGTGATACCAAGCTTCTTAAGCTAACTTTGCAAGTAATATTCAAAGGTACATAATTCTCAGCGTGTTAGGAGCAATTAATGTCAATAGCGAAATGTCAATTATGACATTTATTGTTTAATCAATCTCAAAGATTGACCATATAAATCGATCATTTTTAGCTCATATATTAAGGTAAACCTATCTATGATTTACCTAAAGAAGCGATACAAAGGGAAACGAATACACAATAGAATTATCAGTCTTCCTGCAAGAACATGGTAGAACTGTGACTTAAGTAATTGAAATTGACCGATTTTGTTAAATAGGTATTAGTAACTTGGAATGTAAAACTGTAAATAAAATCGTCAACAAATTTTGAATAAATAGTACCTGCATAAATATTGTCATAGTTTATAACGTTAAGGATTCGATTTCGTCAACATTTAAAATTAAAACTTACTCTAACAACGACGATAACTTAAAATATACTTAACAGTAGTTATCTACTCGTACGTAGTGCATGTATCAGTTCCAGCTACACATACCTATGAGTGCACTTTTGAGGTTAATTTGTAGACAGACACATTACAGAAAGGCTTCGCTATTGTTTTTATTAATTTACTCTCTCACACCAAAGCCGATATACCTAGGTAGTCTAGGTAACTTTCCTTATTTTTGTAAATGGGTAGTACTTACGTAGTTGGCGCTGGCAACCCCAAATAGGGTGAAACCTACTTTTAATTCCTAATGCCAGGGCCACACTTTACGGGAAAATCGCGATAAGTTGTTTCTTATTGGCTGAAATCGTAGGTCCAGCCAATGAGCATCAACTTATCGCGCAAATCTTCGCGTTATCGCGATAGTCTGGCCCCAGCATAAGCCAGTGGACATCACTTGTATATAAGTGTTACTAGGTAATAAAGTAGGTCTAGATATTATTTAACATTCAATTTCAGCTAACCTAGATGTAAAAAATGTTATTAACCCCAAAAGTACGCTTTTAACCCTTTTACATATTATATGCGATAACTTAAAACTACGTTACTTTATGCAGAGCTAAATAATTTTATAAGTATACGTATTTACAAGTGAAAACCAAGCTGCGAAATTGGGTGCTCTTGCTGCAATTGGTCAAAAAATTTAGCTTCTAAAGTGTTGCCAGTAATAAAATTATCTGTTTTGGAGATCGCAAGTTCAATTTCATTTTAAAAATTTTACAGAAAAGAAATGTTTTAGAAGTCGCATGTTCTGTCTTAAAATGGAAAACGTTTAACGTTTTCTTAAATACTTAGTTAGGCATTGTCTTTGACTTTTGAATGTTTTTTCGGTAAATTCATAGTTATGCCTTACTTAACAACGTACTCAATCAAATCACAGCAATATAATATACAAGAAATTTATGCGTATTTTAACTTGCAAATGATAATAAGCCAGAACAAGTCGTTACCATTCATGTACATTTAGTGAAATATTAAATACATGTTATCTATTAAAAAGTATAACCTCAGGCTGTTTATATATTCGGTAAGAGAATTGAACACTTAAGTATTTAAAACTTCAATAATAGACAATTATTTTGTTTAAATTAAATATTATCTATCTACATTTACTTTGGAATGTCATGGGGATAGAATGTTTCTTAAATTAACACTAAATGAACGATTTGGCTTAATATTTGGCATCAATTGCAGAGGAATTTATATTAATCTGATTATATTATTAACATTTTAAGAATCTTTCTCATAAAACTCAAATACATCAGTTTATTTCATTTATTAACATGTAGTAAATATATTTCTTAACTGATAAAAGTAATATTAACACTGAATCATCCGCACTTAACTTTAAAACCCAACATTGTCTATCCTGTCGGCTCTCATCCATACTAGAAAACATCTAAATGAACGCCAAATATTACTGCACTGCTTTTTTGCATTTGCAACTCTCGCCTCTAAGCCGAGCGCTGAAAATCTAACAGAGTGCTTAGTCATTTATTTAGGTGTCAGCTAGTGTTAGTGAAAACGGGCAAAAAACTTAAAAATCACCACAAACCTCTTTATACATATACCTCGAAAGAAAAAATATCCCCACGTCAATCGAAAGCTGGTTTAATAATAAAGTTGCACAAAAATGGCGGCGACGACAAGCACCAATGTGGCGGTGAGCCTGATCGCGTCGTCAGTTGTTTTCGCGTCTGCAGTCTCCATCCATTCGGAGTTGCCCGCGGCATTACGCGTGCGGACACGCACGTGGTACAACGTGCCGTTTGTTAGCGGTCCCACTGTGAAGAGGGTGTCTGAAAAATGGGAGGGCGTTGTTAATCAAGACTCATTATACAAAAAAACTTTTCTTCTGATTCGGTCGTCGCGAAAATCATAACTACTTTTTCCCACAAGTTACGGAAACCAGGTCATGCTGGCAAGCTGTGAAGGATGGATGGTCGCAGCAAATTGGTGAAATATAACAATGAAATAAAAAAGATATAAAAATGAAGAAAACTTACTGTTGGCTTCTTCGATGTCAACACGGAATTCAGGTGCTCCATCCCAGTCCGCTGGATAACCCTCTTTAGCTGGAGCGAGTTGGAAGATATATCCTGAAATTAAACGAAACATTTTAATTTCTATAACATCATTATCAAACCAACGGATAGATCCTATGACTATAAGTTCTTGGCAAACATCAACACGATCAAGTTGCCAACGTCATACATTAGAAACTAGCTCATCAATACAAACTTATAGACACTGTAGTACCATATTATAAATACAACCCTCAAACGGTGTTAGAGAATGAACCATACTTCGACCGAGCCATACTCACCGACCGCACAATTTACTTTAATAGACCCAATATCGAATTAATTAATTAATAAAATATAAAACGAAACTGGGTTCCTAATAGACATTGTCGAGCCAAATACGCATAACTTACAGACTAGAATGTAAAAGTTGTAAAGTAACAGTAACAGTGAACTTATTGTTAAAGAACCTAATAATAAATAAATCGAACTAAATAATCGAAATAAATCGATCGTATTTGACTCAATAAAATATAGCCTAACAGTAAGAACTACATTACAAATAATGTAAGTGCGTAGACGGCTAAAACTATATTAACTAGCCTGAAGTCCAAACTAGGTACCCTGTATCTTGGAAATCAGTACGCTTCCGTGGTAGATTAGGTGGAAAAACTTATAAATCACATCATGGCAATTCCCAAATTAAATGACTTGACATAACGAAGAGGTGAATAAGAGAAGGTAACTCTACGTACACAAGGAAAAAATAATACAAGACAAACGGATGTTTGTGGTGTGTGGAGTGTAGGTATATGGTGTGGTAGGGGTGTGTACCCGAACGTGTAGGTGTGCTTTCAGTATCTTAAGTCTACCAGTAACTGCCAAATATTATTATTTACCTATAACTGGCAAGTTCTTGGGGTCTGGCGAGACCTCATCACCACTAGCGAAGATGCAAGATGAACAGTTCACGTTAAAAGTCAGCTCGGTGACATTGGCCACAGCCAGGATAACCTGTAACACATATTCAAATAAGTATATTTTCCAAAAGACAACCAATAGGTACCTTTCTTAGTCAAGCTTGGCCATCATCCAGGAAACTGGAAAGTTTACGCTAAGCAAGTTGATATATACTCCCTCGGATATCTATGATACTCCCACACGCGTTGAGCTTTCACAAGTTGTCATTGTAAACGCGTTTCAGCAACTTTGAAAGCCAACTTCGATGTGCTGGTACTTGGCTTAACATATCCTTTTGCTCTAACTGGTCAAAACTAACCGGCATCCGGCATCCATATACTCACGGCATCCGGGGGCTCTGGCTTGGAACCAGGGTTGACATGGAAGATAATGGACTCGGAACCCTTGCTGTTGCTGGCAGAGCAGCGGTATTCGCCGTAGTAACTCTCGTCTCGAATCCTCAGGATGAGCACGGAGTTGGTTCCATCATCAGAAGTGATCACCTTCAAAAAGAAAATGTCAGTAGTCAGTAAGTATAGATTTTGGACTCAATATAAGAAGCAAGATTGAGAAGGATTTGAAAAATCTTTGGGTGCATTGCAATATACTGTCAACTACATAACATTGCAAGCGGTGAACTAAGAAGTTCACGACTGACCATTAACCGCAATGCAAAACTTTGGACGGCCTGCACTAACTTTATGTCTACATCAATCTTCGTTTTGATGAAGGCTCTCTTATTATATTCAGCTGTGAACGTCTATAATCTATTTTTTTTTTGGATAAAGCTTAAAATTGGAAGAGCTTTCCTACAATTTGAAGGTCACAGAATAGATTTTATTAAAGCTAATAAAATATGCTAACCGTGTCGGTATCCGTAATTGGGTCGTCATCGAAGCCGTTCACTCTCCTGAACCATCTGTAGGTAGGTGGTGGGTTCGCGATAGCGCTGCAAGTCACGTTTTTGCTGGAAACAAGAAAAATGGATATCTCAATCATTAATTCAGAACTATCTATCCACCTATTTTATTATATTTCTTGGAAGTAATTCACAGTCTTCAAAGTACTCACTCATAATGTCGTTATGACCGATTTCTAAGGCTTCCCAATAAATTTTTATTGGTGCTAATGAAAGCTTTCGAACAGTTGAAGCGTAGTGTTTACAGATCGCTTTTATTGGCTAGAAACGTTGACAGCATACAAAGGCCCAGTGTCCAACCATATTAAATACTGTTTTTTTGATTTGAGAAATAATACAAGCCATATATGTTACTACAGCTATTGTATTGTTGCCACTGACTTCTATTATACAACTTGTATGATAGAGGTCAGTGATTGTTGCTTTGTAAGTAGAAGAAAGGCTTAGATAGATAAAGGGTGTTTTTTTTATTAATTGTATTCTGTATGCTTTCTAAATGAAGAATTGTTGATAAAAATGAGTTTCATTTCACACCAATAATAAACAACCAGTAAGATATATTATCAATTCGTAATAAGATATTTTGATAAATGACGGATATTATACCTATATCTCTTTATCTTCCGTTGAAAACTTTACTTATATTTAATCGACTCCTGTCATACAGAATGACGTAACGTTACTGAAGTTTTAGATATAAATTACTATAACTACTATTTACTTATATTACAAACTTGAGGTCCTATTTTAGGGTAAATAGAAAAATTCACTGGTAAGGTAAAAGTGTTCTAATAAATACTTACGTATCATTTAAAATAGCGTACACTTCTTCAGTCTTGTATTTTTGGTTCGTGTAAATCATTTGAGTGTCGCTGTTGTACAAAATTGGTTTATCTGAAACAAGAATTCAATTTATGCAAGGTATTGGACATTTAAAATAGAAACTTACATTATATCACGCCTGTAATCCCTAAAGGGTTAAGCAGACGTGTACCTACACAGTGAACATGTACTAGGGGGCGAGCCTACTGCCATCTACTGGGCACAAATCCAGACTCCGGGCTGCTACTGAGATTCCTGATAGAAAAACCCAGTAACACTTTTCGCGATCTGGGAATCGTACCCAGGACCTCGTGCTTGTCAGTAGCGCTTGCGACCACTAGACCAGAATAGAACCGAAGTAGTCAAATGGAAACTCATCGGTATTATTTATAAAATCTATGACATAAATAGAACTTAACTGTGTTGGTAATAAATAAGGATTCTCTCTCGGTTCTGTTTGTTTGATTAATACGGATTCCACACGAAACCAACAAATAATAAGCGCAAATATTTACCGGAATTGAACATCGTTTTTATTTATTACATGCAAACATTTTCACTGCAGAGTTCGGAAATGGAATCTGCTGTCATGAACTTAACACCTTCCTGTCAGCTTTATGAATTAATCAGTCTATTCAGCAATATTTCAGTCCATACTTTGACGGGTGATTGGTGCAGTGGGTGAGCACTTAGTTGCAGCGCTTCGGTAAGCGGATTGGAAACCAACGTAGGAAGTGAACAAATAGGTAACTAGTAATTCCGGTTCTGAATGTTTGCGTATTAGAGGTTTGTGTTTGTAAGCACACAGGCTATACAGGTGAAATTGCTGGAGCAGGGCGAGCAACAATTTAACCAGCTTCATCTTTCTGTCTGACAGAGTCCTTGAAAACTTTATTTTTGACTGTCGCGTTGCGTATCTGTCGAGACGCTCATCTGACAAGTTGCGTGTTTGTCGAGCTGCGTCTTTGACGTAGTGCAAATCTGACGAGATGAGTTTCTGTAGACATGCGTTTTCTGGCGAAATGCGTATTTGACCATATGCGTTTCTGACGACATGCAAGTAATCCCTCTAAAGCGCTTGTAATTGGTTAAATAAAGTAAATGCTTTCAGTTTGAGTTAATAAGGAAAGCCAGCAGTGTTATACTCTTACTAGCTTCTGCCCGAGACTTCGTCCGCGTGAAATTTCTTTACCCCGACCCACCCCGTCGCATCGCATCGCCTGCCCGCACTGTTACTTTGTTTTCACTTAGCGTTCTTTCTGACTTTTTTTTTTCTCGGCTCCTAAGAGTCCTAGCATGATATTATGTAGCTTATAGCCTTCATCAAGAATTGGGCTATCACTTACAAAAATAATTTTTCAAATCAGACTGTTAAGTATTTCTAGAGATTAGCGCGTTCAAACAAACTCTTCAGCTTTGTATAGATAGCCTGTTGTAGGTACGTTTGTGATAGTGTTGAGAACTTACGTTGTACAGAAAGATGAACAGTCTTCTCAGTGTAGTGGGACAGCGCCTTTTGTCTCACTTTGCACACGTAAAGGCCAACGTCGGCGTGGTTCAGTTTCTTAATCTCTAGAGTGTTGTCTTGCTTGATTGAATACTTCTTGGGCTCGTCCTTATCTGGAATTAAAATATTAACAAATTAAGATAGGATCTAATTAGATGACTCTGCAGTTTCTACGCTACTCCTTTTACATTTTGTTAATAGCTATTTAAATTCTGTGCACGCCTTTTTAGTTTTACAATAATCTGGAAATAGGTACTAACTTATGCACAAATTATGCTCGCTATAGTGTTTCAGGTTGCTTTTTGTGATGCAGCTGTGATACCTACAATACAGGATGAAATTGAATAGGTGCGACAAATTAAAATATCTAATTCAGCGTGCTCTAAAGTACATTTAGAGTATGTTATTAAAGAAAAGGATGCACATACGTGCGCATACGCGAGCGATTGGCAACGACTTTACGCGCTCTTTTTTTCGTATGGACGGTCAAAATTAGGTAAATACGAGTACCGCTAGTTGAACACGTTGCCAACTTGCTTCATGGTTTGAACTCAGCGATGAATGGATTGCTTATCGGGCGCGCGCTAAAATTGGATTTTTATTTTATTTAATTTCTTTTGATAATTTTGAAACAAAAAGAACTGAAGTGGCGATAATTCGTGTCTACTTGAAGGCAATAACTTAGTTTTCACTATCTAAGACGATAATTACACGATTTTTTCAAGAATTTTTATTTGAGAAATGTCTATTTATTATGATTATGTAACAGTTACTGCACCTCCTACTTCGATTTGTCGCAAGTTTTCAATTTCATCCTGTATATTATATGAATGTGTTCTGCCTTAGCACAGAACAAACAAATCAAAGCCTAGCCTCGAGTACTTAAAAATATGTAATTTTATCACATAACTACATATACTATAATGTTCCTACTGCTGGGACACAGGCCTCCTCTCAGTGAGAGGGAGTAGGCCGTAATCCACCACGCGGGCCCAGTGCGGGTTGGCAGATGTCACATGTCTTCGAATTTTTGGTTCTAGGACATGCCGGTTTCCTCACGATGTTTTCCTTCGCCGTTTTGAGAGCAGTGGTGATGAAATAATTTACACAAAGTAAAGCGCCTGTCTGGGTTCGAACCTACGACCTACAGCTCGTAAGTCGCGGCCGTTACCACTTGGCCACCACTGCTCTGTAATTTTATCATGGTCGAAATTTATTACACTCTTAGGGTCAATCCCCACTGAAAGAGCAGCGGCGCGCAGCGGCCGATCAGTGTCATAATAATTTTAAACTATATCTTTATTACATAGTATCGCTAGAGAAACTTGACTCCGACTCGACTCTCGAGCACTCCGACGACTCAAGTTTCTCAAGCGGTACTATGTATTATAAGTAAAGAAGATACAGTTTAAAATTATATGACACTGAACGGCGCTGCTCTTTCAGTGTGGATTGACCCTTTGAGTATTTTCAAGTAAACTCACCCTTAATCTGTTGCTTATCCTTGTACCAAACAACGACTGGGGGAGGGTAGCCGTTGGCTTCGCAGGTCAACTTTACAGACTTGCCTTCCTCTCCTTCCAAAGTTACGTTCCTGTCCGTGATGTTTACTTTTTCTGGAAATTAAATATTTACAAGCTGTAATAAGAAAAAATGCGGAACGTGCAAACATACCATCTATTTGGCTTGATTATGCTTTTATTCTCCTCAAACTGAATATACATAAAAAAAAACTGTGTATTTTCGTATTCCCTGAATTTTTATATTAAATTCTTCAACCCCTCTCGGATTGAAGAAAAAATACCTAATATTGTTCATTAAGTAAAAATGTTGAGTAGGTTTCTTGTTTTTCTTGGCTTTATAACTAATTAGTTTCAGTTCCATAGGTACTTTTTAAGTAATATTTTTCAGTAAAATTCAATATCAATCTGCCTTTTCCCAACTATGTTGGGGTCGGTTTCCAGTCTAACCGGATGCAGCTGAATACCAGTATTTTACATGGAGCGACTGCCTATCTAACCTCCACAACCCCGTTACGATTTATTCCGGTCTTTCGATACCCCTTGGTAAGCTAATTTTTTCAGAATTTCGGGCTTCTGACGACTCGTAATGACTATCAAAGATTTAGCAATGACAGCCTGGACCAACGGAGGCTCGAAGGGTCTTGGTACCTATGTAAAAGTGAAACTAACTAAAATCGTAAAATTAACTCTTGAAACTACTGAAGTAATGATACTTCAAATATTATTGACTGATGGCCAAGACAAGTGGCAGTCACTATCGTAATTCTACGACGACTTTCAATAGAATAGCTGACATACGCTTTTCGGAAGCTTATGTCAGTCTCATACTTTAACTTTTCGTCATACTTAGACCTGTTTCGTATTTCCACATTCTTTATCGCTGGTAAAATGTCACTTTGCCTAGGCCCCCTGGCTTAGAAATCCCAATAGTTTTACAAGACACATACCTCCGACAATAAACTCCTTAGTTTCACTAAGGTTCCCAGCTTTGCAGGTCCAGTTGCCTCCATCGCTGATCTTGATACGATGGATGATGAGGGGCACCAGGACTCCGTTGTCTTCAGTCTTGCGTTCGACAAACACCCGGCTATTCTTGGTAGATCGCTCCTCGACTAACTTGCCCGAGGGGGAGTACCATTGAATAGGCTGGAAGAAAGGAGTCGAATTTTAACATATTAGAAAGAAAGAAAATACGTTTATTTGCGATTAACATGACGCGGAGAAAGAACACAGATACAAAAAAGAAAAAGTTGGGGGAAAATATTCGTCACATCCACGCAAAACGGCCATCGTTCAGCATAATGCTACGACCCTATGTGAGACAGACCCCACCGCGGATTTTCAGCGTTTTTATGCCTAGTGAAAAACTGCCCGACTACGGCCTAAATGGATAGAGATGGCTTGCGTCCCCTAATGACTCCTGCTACACGAAGGGTTTTTTTTATGATGCGATTAGACAGAGATGAAGTTGTAATATCTTTGTTCACACTCTTATATTTTCAACTGGAGTTCTCAGCAGTTCTTCTTGGCACCTGTAAGTTTTCTAGCTTGTTCTATTAGCTATTTGACATCCACCAATCCACAGAAGTCCTACTCACTTTCACAAAGGGGAGTCCTGACTGTAGTCTGGTTATAAGGGTGCGTCCACATCTGGCGAATGCGCCGCGAATGCATTTTTGTTCGTGCGCGCGCAGTTCGCGCGCGACCTAAGCGCCGTACGCGATCAGCGCGCGGGCGACGCGCTAGCGGTTCGCGTCTTCCTTCCGCCCGCGCTTCAATCCGTGCGAGAATTGTGTGCGAGCAGATCGCGCACCGTGCGCACGCCTTTATACGAGCCTTGCATGAGTTGCGCTAAAGAGGCGCACCAAGCCATTGCCGTGACTGCTCGCGCGCAGCTTGCGGGCAGCTCGCACACGGCTCGCGGCGCATTCGTCAGATGTGGACGCACCCTAACATCTGAACAAAAATCATTTACGAACCTCTACTAGATGTTGTCCTTTACAAAATATGGCTTTGGTTTCGCCGACGTTGTACACCGTCGACCTGGCCATGATGCGGAGAGTTGGCTCTGGAAGCTCCTCATCTGGTCGAACTGGAAAGGAAGAAAAATAAGTTAATTAAAACCATTTAGTTAAGTTTATGGGAACATATTTGATAAATTCAATGATAAATGTTCAGATATCTATGAATCTTCATCAGATTAGTGGGCGAAGGTGGTCCAGATTTCTACTAAGTATAACTACATTGACATCGGGTATCGCAGCAGACCCGATATCAATTTAGCCAAAAGGGGAAGCTGATGTGTATTATGGCACATGTAATATACTTATGTATGTGCAGTAGGTACCTACTGCAGCAGACCCGATGTCAATTTTTAGACCTTGGCATAAATATGTCTTATAGAATATTATCATCTAGTTAGAGAAAATACATTTCCCCTCTTACTAATAATTAATAAACGTATTATATCAGATGAATAGTTACACACCGATTTCTCTCTTTCAGTCGAAAGTAATTTGACTTTCGAAAGAAGAAGACAAAGAATCGTGTAACTATACAGATGCTATACAATGTTTTTTAGCAAGCGGGTTTATGTAAATAAATAATAATAAATAAATAAATGTTTAAATTAATCCTTCTAGAAAATCGAAGAGCGCGTTCGCTATTTTATTAATTACTGAAGTCTCATGTTATTTAAATTTTTGCAGAGTTAACCGAAGTGCTAAGCATTGATGTGAATCGAAACTGTGTGCAACGAAACTTGTTGTGTCCACAAATTCCGGTCGCGGGAAACTTTGTCGTGTCGCTGTACTACAAGTAAGTCCTAGAGGCACGCCCTCTACTATTAGCGTACTTCTATTAGCTACAAATAAACTTAAAATTGTGATTAATCCTTATTTTTTATAACATTCCAAGCCGTGTGAAGGCATTTCCTATCGTCAAAAATCACGATATATCTTACAAATTTGTATGCCTTATTTAAACTGTTTAGAGGATGAATTTGCTGAAATGCTTCCTTAGTGTTCACTTTCGTTATTAAAAACGAATGTCAGTGAATGGATTTAAGATTTTTATTAAGTACCTGGGTTACAGGTCTCCTCTCGGTGAGAGGGAGCCGCAATCCACCACGCGGGCCCAGTGCGGGTTGGTAGACGTCACATGTCTTCGAATTTTTGGTTCTAAGACATGTCAGTTTCCTCTCGATGTTTAAATTCACCGTTTTTAAGAACAGTGGTAATGAAATCATTTACATAAAGTGAAGCGCCCGTCTGGGTTTGAACCTACGACCTACAAACTCCTGTTCTTTAGAGGATAAATTAGCTAAAATCCTTCGTTAATCCTGATTATTAACTATCTGTGTGCCAAATTTCATCCAAATCTGTTCAATGGTGTACGCGTGATTGAGTAACAAACATCCAAACATCTTCACAAACTTTCACATTTATAATATTAGTAGAATTTTCTCTACACATTCCAGTTTTGTACCTACCCTCATAGTACTTATACGTTTATTACATATTTGTTCCAAAGGCAACGTACTACCTAACCATAAGTAATTGGTTGCGTTGCTTGGGGTGTGACACGTGTAGGTGCGCCTGACCGCGGGGCGATGACCTAGCCTAGCCTATCTACATAATTCGTAATGCCTAAAGACCTAACCTATGTCCTAGGTATCACATGTTTGAGGTATTGAGGTAATTTTGTCGTTACTCGTGCCTAAACATACTAATAAAATTGAAGGCCTTTTTGGGCTGACCTGTTAAACAACTTTCAGTGCCAGACAGCCTCTACAAAATTATAGGTTACTTTTATTACGATCATTTTATAGGATAGGTATCCATACTACCATCTTTATGATCTTATGGAAATATAAGCTGAAGCATGCCAACACAGCTATTAATTTAAGATCGTTCAGACATTTTCATTAATGAGGTAGCTCTAACGCATTAAATCACCTTTGCCAAGGGAGAACCGAGTAATACATACAGTACCCGGCGATAAATATTGTACATCGACCGTATCTCATCATCGTATTTTATACAAAGAATAAAAAGAATTATCAAAAGAAGCAAAACATAATTGTTTTAACACACAGACAGAGATAACGCTCTACGAAGCCGAAATTAGCCGATTGTCTCTTTCCAAAGGTCGATGTGCAATATTTACCGCCGGGTACTGTACATAGTACATAAGTTATGTATCTTACAGGCTTAGGTAACATTCACTCATTTAATATTGCTAATGAAATACCTAAGCGTACATTTCAAGAGCATCAGTATTTCTTATCTGCAGCGAAATCCCTCTTGAATTTAAAGCGACTGTAAGCGCGCTAAGCGCTGAGTGGACGATCATTTACTGCAATTACAACCGTAATTTACAATTAAAAGAGTAGTTTTTTGTTTGATAAATGTTGGCAGCAGATGGTCTTTACAGCTCGCCAGCGGAGAACGGATAAGCTCTTAAAGCGCTCAGACGGGGCTGTTACTATGCACTAACGAATTAAATGGCTATAGACGAAAATATACAAGTTATATCGGTTCACTTAAAATGCCACCTAAATCTTCGTCAAGTAAAAGCAAACCATGCAAATTAAAATTAATGTATAATAATTTATGAATCCGTTTATTGCATAAATTAATCTCATGTCACTGGTCGTTAGGCACACATTAACGCACCACATTATATGAACAGGATGTCAAAATATTATATTTCCTTAATGGAAGGTATAGGTACCCCTACCTTCTTACATGTATTTCGTGGGAGGCTTGACAGGTTGTGGGTACGTTATGGGTATACCCTACGTATCTACATTTGGTATATTTAATGTATATCAACCCTGATTACTAACCATTAATCATCATTCATTTTCACGATTTTCCTGCTTCTCTATGATTCTATTAGTAGAAAGCATTTTTTACGTATCATAGGAAATTCAATGAATAAGAGCCTTGATTGCTTAATTTGCCAGGGAAGCCAACAAAATAATGAATGAATTCTGCTTTCGCCAATCCAAAGACTGCCTTTCAATTTGTTGGTTTGAAGAGTATCAATGGGAAATAAATCTTATACTCCTAATGGAACATTGCATGGTCTCCTCATTGAATTTGAAATTGTGAACTTCAATATAACAACTAAAAAATAATTAATTAATAAAAATAACAAAAATACACATAAACTAAAATATAGCGTCGAAAATTCATCCGCATCGCTGTCGACTGCTAATGTACCCAAGAGACTGGCGGAATTACCACGTTGCATGGCAATGCTTAGCCTTTGGCCAAGGTAAAAGCCAGCCCTTGGGTCACGGGAACTGTCAACCAGCCGTTTCAAAATGTTCCTAAAAAGACCATGAGCACTCGGGCCCCACAGCCCGAGGGTTATTTGTTAATTTTATTTGTTGTTATTTGCTTACTTATTATTTGAATTTACAGAAATAAATATATTGCCCACGAAAGCATCCACGCTACCTACAAAATACACCTAAAAGTTAAAACCAACATAAATAATTAAGCTTTTGTTTAGGTTTAATTGTTTTTTTTTTGCAATCAGTTTCTGAAACTGTTTTTAAAGATAAAGCACAAAATACAGGCTAATTGTGAACCTCCTCCTTTTTGAAGATGGGTAATAATATCAACTAAGTGACCCTACTTGCTACCATATATTTATTTACTTTTGTTAATTAATTAATATTATAAACGCGAAGGTTTGTGAGGATGGATGGATAGATATTTATTAATCTTTCACGCAAAAACTACTGAACGGATTTCGATGAAATTTTACAGTAATATAGTTTATACATCAGAATAACACAAAGGATACTTCTTATCCCGATATTCCCACGGGATCGACACTTATGCGGGTGAAACCGCGGGGCACTGCTAGTATAATAATATAGAGATAACTAATAGACTTAAAGCCTATACTACTAACTATGCAGATATGATGATGTTAATTGAATGTCAATTGCACACTGACAGCTTTGATTTCTCATCGAATTAACTGTATCATGTCATAGATCTAGTTAGGTGTATTTGCAATTTACTGAATACGCTTGCAGGTTTGCAGTTAAATTATCGAATGACTAGTATCTAATTATTATCATCGTCACTTTAGCAGTTAAGTATAACAAAATGAATCATAATACCAATAGAATACACACGTCATGTGAGCGAAGCCAAAGGCACGGCTAGTAACAAAATGAACCTAATATCGGAGATGGTGACGAATTCGATAGTTTAAAAAAAATATGTAGGCAAAACGGAAAACGACAGGGTATTTAAATATATTAATTAAAATTTTCTTAATATATGTTTCAATATCAATCAATGGTATCAATAGTTATGAACTTAGAGGGTTGTATTCATGATTTTAATAATTATGATTCTGTAAATACCTATTAGGGTTGCTTATCATATTTAGTTCAACATATAACCTGATACTTGCCTGCAAATTGCAAAAAACGTAAGAAAAATTGAATTTCGCGAGCTATCTTGACGTTTCCCCCTTAAGGGATAACTGTTCTGTTCAAAATAATAGACTATTACCTAAACAAAACGTACACACTTCTTATTTCAACAGTTGACGTGTCCCGAACACCAAATAGCGTAACAGAAAAACTAGCGCCGAAAACAGATGAAAATGGAAAGCTGGTCCCCAATAAGTGAGCAAGAAATAAATCATTTTGACACTTATTACTAAGATGAGTAACGACCAACAATAACTTTGGAGGTTTTTTTTTAATATAACACGTAAATAATTAGAGGCAGACGAAAGGCATTGCTTAATGATCAGTATTGTTTTGATTAATGTTCACGTTTGTTTGTTATAAGCGCCGAAATTATTAATGTTAGAAAGTTATTTTTGGGTCGAATAAAATTAAAAAGTAAACAACATTCTTTGAAAAGAAACCATTATCAAATCTTTCTGTATTCAGCGTTTATCAACTGTGATTTCATTATTTTTTATATTCAAGAAAATCATGCCTTTATATATTATAGGTATATATTTTTTACCCGGAATGAGGTGTTCCGGCAGAGAACCGAAGTTGTTGACAGCTTACAGAATAAGCAAGCTAAAGTGGCAATGGGCCGGTTATATTTGTTGTAGAACTGATGTCCGTTGGGGTAGACGTGTTCTTGAGTGGAGACAATGAATCAACAAACGTAAAATAGGACGCCCTCAGGCTAGGTGGAGTGACGATCTCTGCAGGGTGGCTGGTAGCAGCTGAATGACCTGCAATTGAAGAGGCCTATGTCCTGCGGTGGACTGCTATAGGCTGATGATAGTGATCCTTTTATAAATTGCTGCTCTTTAACATTGTCCAAGAAATTAAAACTTCACCTCATTACCTTACTGGAACTAAAAACTTCAATATTTTCCGTGTCACCGTTCAACGCTAAAGCAAGATAAGTAGCTAAGTCAGGGGTTGTCAACAAAAGTTTAATGTCCGCAGGAAAACATTAAGGACATGAGAAGTGGTCAAAGTTGGACGCAAGCGTGGCATAAAGTCCACAACTTCATCTTAATGCTGTGTGGCGTCCATTAGCAAGTTACATGGACGTTACATAACAGGACCATGCCGAAATGTAACGAAACGGAATCTTTGTATTGCGAAAGTTCTGGACATATGTATGTGACGACATGACTGTGTGATGCCTTACACGCAAACGTCAGTGCAAAAGGACCTATTAAATAGTTCTAACCTGATCTAACAAAGTTTGCAGCGTCATGCCCTTTTACCCCTTAATGCAAAAAAACAAAGAAGAGAGAAGTTTTAATTTTTCATTTACGTTATAAAAATGCTCGTGAAAAAGTTTAATTAAGAGTTTAGAACTTAACAGTCATTTGTTTGGGTCTGACATGAATGTAGTCTCAGCAAATGGTGGCCGTTAATCAGAGCTTCACAAAGCAGATGAGCAAAATGTAAAGACATATACAAGAACAACGGGCTTAGCTGTTAGTCCTAATTAAACCTCAATTGTCTTAAATTCCATTATAATTATAACGAACATCTTGGAGTCATTAATACTGCATTTCTTAAAATAAAAAAAAAATACTTACTTATATTACAAAATTTTATTGTATGAATAGATAACTAACTATTTACACTAATTATACAAATAAATACAAAAAGAAAAAGACACTTAGGCGTCGAAGAGCTCGTCCTGTCACTGTCATCAGATTTTATTAGATTATACAATCCTTACCTACATTTGACGTTATAACCTACATTTAAGTTGCACATTAAGCCGTTGGTCCTGCGCCTGATCTCACTTCGGTCGTGTCGGATTGCGGTCCCATCGAACTATGATAGGTAGGGAAGAGAGAGTGCATGTCTTACCTACACCCAAAAATAAAGGTAAATAAAAGGAGTTCCTAAAATGTTTACACACGATTTCACTCTCTTTAATAACGCTCACATTCACGTCCTTATAAAAATAAAAGAAAACGAATTTGTTTTGTATTCCGCCGTTGTAAATTAGGCCCCATGAAGAATGTTAAACGCTCGACGACGCAATGAAATTTGTTTCAACTCGTTTCGCGAGAGTAAAGTAAACGAATGACTGTGGTTCTTTTAACGAAATTGGGAAAATCCAGCGGTATATTTTACATGTAGGTATCTACTTATTTTGCTCTGTTATTAAAATACGTTTGTTTAGCAATTTTCTTTGAAAAATCTTTGGGAATATTATAAGAAAATATTTTCGGTATCCAATTCTTACGTTATATCATAGCATAAGCATGCGTTTTTTTAATTTCGAACATTATCTATGTATAGTCAGGGAAATTGATTGTTTATCAAATTGACGCACTAAGCCAATTTGGCGTGTTATGCAAATTCATACAACTGTCAGAGAACTTATGATTTGATTATGCGGACGATTTTAATTAGTATAGTACGCGCCACGAAAGATGAGACTTGACTTTTGTCTTAAACTTTATTATTTCGTAATAAATATTATAAAATTGTTAAGAATTTTTATCTAAATGTCATCGATACATCCCTGAATATCTTATACATATTATGGGCGCAAACTCCCTACTACTGAGCTTGTCAAGTCTCATCTATCGTGGCGCATATTATACCTAATCAATTTATTAAACTACTAATTTCAATGTAGGTATTCTGTATGTATCTTTAGATTAAGGTTATAAAATCTACCTTACTTATACCTACTTACATAACATAATATGAATTATAAAAATATAAAACCTAATCTCAAACAAATCGTCGAAATAGACGTAAAACTGTCGAGCGGAAATGGGTTTAGACAGGACACATCTGTCAAGTGTCGAATGAAAACTAGCCAGAAATATCAGGTGAATGGATTCCACAGATGAAAAATGACATCTCAGCTAAGATGGTTTCCCCAACTATATTTGGGGTCGGCTTCCAGTCTAACCAGATGCAGCTAAAAACCAATATTTTACGTACCCATGCTATACTGGTTGTCAGACTTTCGGGCTTCTGACAACCCGTAACGACTGTCAAAGATACACGAATGACAGCCGGGACCAACAGCTTAACGTACTTTCCGGGGCACGGAATGTAAATATTCGCGGTATGTAAAGATGGACACCCATCCACAGACCTACCGCGACAAGCGTAGCTTAACCTGATTTATCAACCCGTGCGGCTATTACTTAGCCGCAAGCTCCTCAATACCCTTTATTACAAAATATTTAGATAATTCGATTTTTTTATCTATTATTTTATAAACTGTTACTCTCTTATCTTTATTCTCTCTTGCCCCTGACCCAATTTATTTGGGATGGTCGCAGCATGTCTTTTTCTTTCATACTTTTCGATAAGTCGTTATCTCAGTCACCCTTTTCTAGCCAGACTACTCTGGTAGGTACTATTTTTTTTGTACAGAAAACACTTACACCTGAAATTCAGAAAAAAAATATTATAAAAAAAAAATGTTAATTGAAGAAAAGCCTAAGTACACTCTAATTATTATTTATTATTATTATTATAAGCCTGTATTGTCCCACTGCAGGGCAAAGGCCTCCCTTCCCTCTTTCCACGTTTCCCGGTCTACCGCGATTGTGGGCCAATCCTTTCTAAAACAATGTTATATTATAACTAAGTGGCTATGCTAATACATTGAACAACAAGATAAGAACATTACAAGGCAAGTCAAGACACACAACAAGACAAGACAACAACAACAAGAAGACAACACACACAAGATACAAGACAAGACACAACACAGACAGATAACAACATATAGATATATAACATGACATCATATTTCAGATGGTCACTAAAGTCGAGTACGGAAAGGTAGGAACCGACTTTTCGAAACTCATTAAGTAGCCCTTTTTAAAAACCTCTATTGACTGTTAAGGTACCTCGATTATGAAGGTACCTTTACAGTCAAGAACCTTTCATATGAAGTGTGCGGTGAAGCTTCAAAAATTGATATTCGGTCGGCTCCATCATCGAGGTTTACTGAAAAGCTTACCGACCGTATTAAGTTTCGTGTCAGGTAAATGTGTGTAGGCTAGGAAACCCTTTACTTAGACCTGTGTGCAGGTGACTAGATTTTTACTAATACTTACCTATTGAGGTGTTAAGATTGTGCCAAAGATTTTTTTCGTTCGTCCAAAGATGGACGGTATTGAATACAGTAAATCTACAGTAATTCTTATTTTAATATTATAAACGGGAAAGTTTGTGAGAATGGATGGATGTTTGTTACTCTTTTACGCAAAAACTACCGAACGGATTTGGATGAAATTTGGTACACAGATAGTTTATAACCAGGATTAACGCATAGAATACTTTTTATCTTGATATTTCCACGGGGTCGGGACTTATGCGGGTGAAACCGTGCGGCGCTGCTAGTAGAATATAATTAAAATGCATCCGATAAATTAAAACACTAATTAAGCTTATTTAAATATGACGAGATGTCTGCATATTTCACTTGTTTTTTATTTTCATTCATATCTTGTCAGCAGCCCTTATTTAAATAATTGAATGTGTGGTCAGTCAATTAGTCAAATTATTGTGTCAATAAGTTGATTAGTCTCAACCAAAATAAAGCGCTTAATTGAAAGGCTAAACTATGATCAAGGTCAAAAACCTTTGAAACTATCCTCCCGCTTAAAATAAACTAAGTAATAATGATACTAAAGTTCAAATTAAACTAGACAGTCTCGTAAGCCGAGGCTGGAATCATCTTCATTACACGATCTGTTTATTTTGAATATCGGAGTAGGTCTGATGTAATTACGCCGACGCTCAAGGTGCGAAGTAATACCTGTCAAGATGATTTATTAACGCCGTCTTATTGGGCTTCAGCTCGTCGGCTGAGTTACATCGTATTTGGAAACAGTAGGATAATCCCCCCCAAATACGTAATACGTACAGACTTTTCAATAATTCTCAATCTTTGTGCTACTGTGCTGCGACTCCTGACTCATATCGCTGTGGGTTGTTTTGCGCACAGGTGAACATTTATAATTAATTTTCCGAAATTGAGTGGCTTTTCTCAGGTGTGCTGTGTCATGTGAGTTGTGAGCTAGTGGTAGTATATTATGAATATTGTGACGTACTCTGGAATATATATACGTTGCTTTTGATTGATGTACTAGCGCTAGTTAAAGAGCAGTAGGTAAGTAGTTGCTCAGAGTGACTCATGAATACAGTGGAAATCCGAGATCAAGGTACTCGTTGCGTAAGACGTAATAAATTCCAAGCTCTGAAAAGCAAAGTTTATGTAACTACAGGCTTTTGAACGAAAGAACTTTTCACAAATTAAAATATTTCATAAACAAAAATAACTGACAGATGTACGAAAATAATTTATTACAGCTTACAGTTTCCGAGTGCAAAATTTTAGGCTAATTTACTCCAAATTGGCTGCGGTACTGAAGTAAATTTATATTCAAGCGCACAGACAAACACCACTGAATAACGTCCTATTAGCCAATTAGTCATCATGAAATATTCCGTATGATTACTGCAGCTCAGCTGAAAGTGTACCACCGTACACGCTTTATGTACGAACTTATTACGTAAACTCAAAAGCTAGATAATTTCGTAATTTCGTCCATGAGGAAAACGTGGACCATTGCTGTTGATATTTTAGAATTATAAAAATGGAATCATTAATATTGTATTACGATACAAGTGAAATCCGTAGGGTCTGCAGAATTATTACTACCCGGGTACAGTTAACTTTGCACAGCCTCGGGGCATAATATGACGGGATGAGCCCGGTTTACCTGACACTACACTGATTGGACAGGTCCACTCAATCTGTGTGATTCTTTCCTCAAAATACCATTTCAGACTACATGGTCTTCACATGATCTGACCAAAATTGCGACCTTTGAGTTTGTTTCGGCCTTTCTTTTCAGAGTAGTCAGATAGTAAACGCCATCTTCTGTTTGTACAAACTTACTGACGGAAATAAAATCATTTATCATGACGTAGCGGGGCTAATGTTGAAAAGTCCAATAATATTTTTCTCTAAATTTTAAATAATGTTACGTGATTGTGCCTGTGCAATCCAGGACACTAAACGCCGCTGTGCCGTCAGTAAGTTGCAGCACA
Source organism: Amphipoea lucens (assembly GCA_947508005.1). Lineage (NCBI taxonomy): Eukaryota > Metazoa > Arthropoda > Insecta > Lepidoptera > Noctuidae > Amphipoea > Amphipoea lucens. The sequence goes on along the minus strand of OX382364.1, from coordinate 9,402,458 downwards.
AATTGATCAAATAGAACTTTGTTGCTCTGACAACACTCAGGTCGGATCCCCGAAACTACAAAGTAATTTACTCACTTACTAACTGTCAATTTGACAGCTTGCTACTTGGTTAATTTTCTCCGACGGACAGACAAACGGGTCCTGCAGAAAATAGTTTCATGTCACAAGAGTTTCGAATTATAAAATTATATTTGATAGTAATAGTAATATGTCATACCTTTTGCACATACTGTGGTCCTAGTTAAGTTAACCACATAACTTTAACATCGTTTTCCATTATTTGACTTGGTTGTTCTTGTTACTAACAATGCTGATTTCCTTTTGTTGTTGGGCGGCCGACCCCTAGTAATTAATAATTCGTAATTGCTACCCTTAGTAGTCGTTTATTAGGAACTATGACTTATTCAATCATAATTATAATGAAGTTCTTGTATCCATTCCAATCCTAATTAATATTATAAATGCGAAAATGATTTTGTTTATTATGCTTTCACGCTAAAATGCCTGAACGGATTTGGATGAAATTTGACACATGGGCAGACCATGACCTGTCTTAGTACAAATGGTTCTTTTTATCTCGGTAGTTTGTTCTCGTGGGATAATTTCAGACTTCCACGCGAGCGAAATTGCGGACAAAAGCTAGTTATCAATATTTCTATAATCGCTGCTATACCAATCACTCAAATATATAGATACTGGGTTCAGACAAGTTCCTGTGGGCCTAGACAAAGTGAAATTCTGTTAGTGATAACTATGATGGAGAAGTCAAAAATGTATTGCATTGACATAAGCTACCGAAAGCTAAATGTCAATACTGTTGAAAGTCGTTGTTGGAATACGAAACGCTTTAAAAGCGATTGTCACTTGTCTACGCCCTAAGGGTAACTATAGAGTTTACCTTTGCTAAAAACATGAAGTAACGTAGAGGCCTGTCTTCTTTTATCACTTAACATAATAATTTCAAACTTATTCCAAAAGCACTATGAGTAGATCCCACGTAAAAGAAGGGACATAAGGGACAAATATAAAAGGAAAGTATTTCTGTGTGTTAAGATTCACGGCTTTTATCTATTGGCTTTCAAAATTCGGGCACGTGCCTTTGTCGGGTGTAAGACGTTTGTGCAAAGGTTTGTCCAAATCTTGGGCGAGTTGTCCTCTCGATAACAAAATGTTGGTGAATGTTGGTAGGTAAATCTGTCACGCGTGGCTGTGAATGTTTATTAGAGTATAAGTTATTGCTGAAGTGTGACCGTGATCCATTGTGTACGTGGAAGGTCCAGGATTTTGGAAAGCTCAGCTGCCTATTTTTATAAGAGCATACAACCGGGTAGAATTTGCCTTTATATTGCGTAGATTTGAGCGGGCTTATGAATCTCAAGATAAATAAAAAAGAATCAAAGCGCCAGCTGCGCTTTTTCTCACGAAATTTTGCAGCACTGGTTTAAACATAATTTCATATTTATGAAAATAAATGTAAGAACTCTAGATCTACTGCTAGTGCAACACAATTATATTAAATGAAGTACTTTTAAGATGAATCGTAGGTACAATGGGTATAAAAAGATGCGTAATGAAGCCGAGAGTCAAAGTCAAAGTCAAAGCATTTATTTCAAATAGGCACATAAAAGGCACTTTTGAACGTCAAAAATTATCTTAAAATAGAATTGATTCTAGTCGCCCATTCCAAAAGGTAGTTTTCGTATGGAGAAGAACGGGCAAGAAACTCCACCGTTACTCTTTTAAAATGCTTAGGACCAATATTTTGCATGGGTACATTAATTATATAATAACATGTGAGGACGATGCACCTACAATAAAATTACTATACCACAATAGGTAAAAGAATTAAAAACGAAACCATGACATATAAATTAATTATCTGATAGATACATGGTGCTCACATATTTACAAACATGGTACAAGCAAAACGATTTTAATTAAAAAACAAAATACAAGTAATAAGTCAGGGTGTGAGTAATAAATGTAAAAAAAAAGAATAAAAAAAGACGGGTTGCACTCCGGGAGTGCCGGCAGAAGTGAAAACTTGAATATTAACGTTGAAATAAATCAATTATTAATTTCATTAATATAACTCATTATTTTTCACTATTTCTGCGTCACTTTTTTCATTAAGGACCGATACTAGTTCAGATTGCGAAAATTGCCTTAGCATTAACGGCTGTAGTTCCAACAGTTCTGCAGTTTTCACTTTGAAATTAATATACGATAAAGATGAGGACTACTGCGAGGTGTCATCGGTTGCGAAAACACGATTGCATACAATTTTCTCGATACAAAGAAGTCTCAAAGTTACCTCTAAACCGCAAAATAAAAGGAGAATATTCAATGAAAATTTTCAAATTAGGCCATGAAAATTTGCAAGCTAATCAAACTATGCATAAAGCAGGTGTCATAGGTTCGTTTTTATTTTTTTAATCGTTAAATTTAACGTAAAAAGATGAGATCCGAAATATCCAGCTTTATAACCACTCATACCTTGAACCGCTCTGCCGCCCGGCCCCCGACAGGACCCCGATTCAGTACTTGTCAGTACCGCTTCGGCTATCAGACGGGGAACCCGTGTCACTTTGCTTGCGCTCAAAAGACCCGATTGACAACGTTTTATGTTCTGAAGAAATTATGTAATAAAGTAAAATAAAATATAGATGTAAAATATAAGGCCTCGTATTTTTATTTTTTCCAAATTTTGTAGTTTTCATTCATAAAATAATTTTTTAAATGGTTTAAAATCGTAATCTCATGTCAATGTCAAAACATTGTCAAAAATTTAGGGAGGTAAACGTACCTATTTTAGACAGTTCCCAATGTGTAATGGTGTTTTCAATATATTCAGTAAAACTATTTTTATAAATAATTTTATCTATTTATTGATACAGGGTGTAAAAAGACTTTAGCCGTCGTACATCAAACTAAGTAACATTGCACAAAAGATCTGTGACAAAAGTAATTGCTGGAAATCGACTTTAATTTTTGGTGTAAACATTTGCTGTATGCGCACTACCACAAACAGTAAATTTTGCACCGGCATGTAACTATACAGGGGTCCTGGAGGTATTTAAAGTTGTGTTATAATATCAAAACTTGTTTTCGTAAAAAATATCAGTGAAAGTTGTAATTTTGACCTTAATAATAATATCTCCGTAACCAGAAAGTTTCTAGTACAAAGAAATGATTACAATAATGGGGAGTACAAGTGACTCTCGGCTCGTTGTGTCTTTTTAAACCCGTTATGTTGTAATAGGAGACCAGAAACTATGATCTGCATTAACTAATTTTGAAAAAAAATACAGTCGGCATAAAATTAGCCAATTTACACAAAACCTTTATATTGTCTACGGTTTTCATTCATCGCAAGTAATCACAAATTACCACTGACAGATTTTGAGAATTAATTATGTACAGACGCCAGCACATCAAGCTACTACAACCTGTCATATTTCTTTAATAGATTTTCAGCTTTATCGCTAAAACATATTGTTCAAAATTGATTGGGAAAATTTAAAAGTTTCGGCTAGCTTGATGTGTTGGCTATGCTTGATACATGTAATTTTTTTTGGTTTAAGTTAATACATTTTTTATCAATATTCAGCCCGGAGGCTGAGTTGTGCCTCTTTTCGTCTTCAGCCTCCGAGTTGACGTAGATGCTAAACGATCTTGGCACGGCAAGCCTAGAGGTTGGACTTCAGATGAATATGTCAAAGACCAAGTTGATGACGAACAGTGCGCATCGCAGGATCACTGTGACGGCTGTGGAGGTCGAATACGTTGATGAGTATCTCTATCTCGGGCAAATAGTCTCTTTCCAGGCAAGACAAAACAAAGAATTTGCAAGACGCACCGAAAATGCCTGGATGAGCTAATGGGCCATGAAAGATATAATGAAGGGTGATTTTCCTTTGTCCCTTAAGAGAAGACTCATTGACGTGTGCATACTTCCCATCCTCACATACGGTGGTCAAACGTGGTCTTTGACAAATCAGCAGAGGTCCACGCTCGACGTTTGCCAGAGGGCTATGGAACGGAGTATTCTGGGTATCAAACTAACGGATCGGATAAGGAATACGACCATCCGTTCCATCATAAAGATAACTAATGTCACTTGCAACTCCAAAACAGACCAGGTCTCGATAAAGTCAGAAGCTTGCTCATAGACCACAAACGTAAGACAAAGGGGCCGGTTATACTCTTCGGATTTCTGTATAATTTTTGGCACTGTATGGATGTGGTCTATTGTGCTGTATCTTCCTCGAAAGCCGTCTGATCCGGTGGCTAAAACTCGGTAGAGTACAGTTCTTCGCGCTAGAAGATTCGTGACGATGCTTGAAAACAATTTATAGACACGTTACTAAAAAGTTTTTTACCACCGCCTTCCGAAATTAAAGTTATTTTACACTGTGGATTTTTTGGAAGTCGTTTTTTTTTTGTTAAAACGTTTTACTTCTCGCTTTTTAGTGGGTCTGCTTATAACTTATCTAAGCATAAATTGCTTCGCAACCAAAATTCCAAAATTCCTATGGGATTTTTCGCTTACAAACTGTTTTGAATTTAGCGACCGCATAAATAATAATAAACCTACTCAGGCTACAAAAATAAAGTAAGTACGGTATTTTTGCTGTCAATTTTTGTCAAATTGACACAGTGATTAGAAATAGAGTGAGCGTAAATACGAAAAATTTTAACTCGAGCAGCAACAATGGGTAATAAGCGAAAAGCGATGCAGAAGAAGATTGGTTGGCGTAAAAAAACGGTCAAGTATATGAACGAAGCTATGAAGTAAGTACCTAGCTTTTTATAAAATATAACTAAAGCCAAAGGTACGATTCCAAAGGTAGGTCTTTGCTAGGTACGTACGTACTTAATATTAAAATAGAGCCTTGTGGTCTTTTTATTGATAAAGAGTTACCTTTTCTAGGTGCAACTCCGGACGGAGTTGTGCAGGGAGAAGACACAATAGTAGAAATAAAGTGTCCAATTTCTGCATTCAGGACTTCGTTGGACGATGCAATAGATAAAAAAAAAATAAGGTTTTGGAGGAAAACGAAAGATGGACTTTCCATAAATTTGAAACATCCTTGGTACATTCAGGTGCAGGGACAACTACACATAACTGGGAGAAATACATGTATTTTTGGCGTATGGTCGGGATGCAAAAATCATATCAAAACTGAAATTATACAGAAAGACGATCATTATTGGGCACAATTCATGGAACCTAAATTAACAAATTTTTACTTATCATACATGTTACCAGAGTTATGTGATCCCAGACATACACGGAATATGGAAATTAGGGATTTAAGGAAATTCACATAAATGTTCTTGCTTTCGTCATTCTCCTCCTCTTGATTCCTTTTGTTTTTAATTTAAATGTTTTCATTAATAACAACTTATTTTAAAATTCGTTCTATTCTCCTCCTCCTCAAGTCGTACTCCTCATTACTGAGGGTCGTGATCCTCCCTTGAAAACAACTTTTCCCTGACGATGTTTCGCCATCTCTGTCTATCCTTGGCCAAGTGAAGCGCATCATGAAATTTCGTGTCAAGAGAAGAGCTTATCTGGTCAGACCATCGCAATGGGCTGCGACCTCTTGGTCGTTTACCATCCACCTTGCCGGTAACCATCAGTTGTTCGAGGTTATTGTGTTCTATTCTGACAGGCCTGATGGTCTAGTGGTTAGTGACCCTGACTGCTATGCCGGAGGTCGTGGGTTCGATTCCCACCCAGGACAAATGTTTGTGTGATGAGCACGATCATTTGTTCTGTGTCTGGGTGTAATTTATTTATCTATAATATGTATGTATTTAGAAATATATAAGTATGTTTATCAGTTGTCTAGTACCCATAACACAAGCTCTGCTTAGCTTGGGACTAGATGGCGTTGTGTGATAATTGTGGAATATTATTATTATATTATTATTCTAAACCATCGTTAAAGCCAAAATGTATGAAACTTTCTAATCTTAATAAGCCGACTTATATGTACCAGCCGTTTGGGGCTGAAACACTACGGCCACAGGGTCCGAGTGCCCACTTAATTATTAGAGAAATCGCCAAGCGATTGGTCGACTCTTCACGTGACCAGAGGACTAGCCTATTTTTTGGCCAAAGAATCAGCAAAAAGAAAGTAATTTTAAGGCCGGCGCTCACTGACGGCATGGCACGGCGTGTCATGGCAGAGAATATTATTACTAATCAAGTTATTTTAAATCTTATTTCAATGAGTTTAGAATTCATGTTACTTTATTTCGATACCACGATGCCGGGAAATGACGCTACGTGCCGCGGGACGCTGCGGCATGACGCGACGCGCCGAGGGATGCTGCGGCATGACGTGTTATGCCGTTTCATTCCACGTAATGCCGCGGCGCGCCATTGCATCCCGCGGGACGTGTGGGTCACTTTGTGTCGAGGAATTATGACTGCTAAGCTGGTTGAAATAAGGTTGAAAGTTGTGCAGCGGTCATTTCGGTTAATGGGGCGCAGTCCAGTCAGGGCGGGCTTTCAGCAGGATTCCACGGAACGCCGCGGGATGCCGCAGCACAACCTGCCGTGTCACGCCGTCAGTGAGTGAGCAATGGTCTTTGGTCGGTCATAGAACACTATCTAATGCAGTAGGTATATTGCGGATTTCGCGGTAAACTTTGCTTGCGTGATGTAGGTTGTGATGTCAAACAAAAGATTGGTGTAGTTCGTTTGTAGACGTCGCTACTCAAATATTATGTATAAATAACTTTGTCTTTGCTTTGTATTTGCTATGCGAATGATGAGCGTCCCATGTTTTTTTTGTTATTATATTATTATTTACCTGTCCATTTAAAAGAATTTTATATATACTGCACATACAATGTGAAAGCTAATTTTTATGTGAATGTAATAAATGAATGTTAAGTTTAATCATTTTATTTCTTGACATCCTTCCCACAATAGTACAGTTCACCCTAACTGAATCAGTATGTCAGTGCGAGTGGGATAGAATGATACATAGCGCGGGGAAGTGGGGGCAAAATCTGAATTTGAGCTGAACTATTACAAGCCCTTAATAGATGTACTTTGTTCAATTTCCATATTTTAAACACGGCCCTTATTCATAATCCTATTTTATATACACGAATTTTACGAATACACAGCAGTGTGGCTACTACACAGACGGTCGAGCCATCTGCTGTCCATCCATCCATCCATCCACTTCCACTTCCACTTCGACTTCCACTTCGACTTCCACTTCGACTTCCACTTCGACTTCCACTTCGACTACCACTTCGACTTCCACTTCGACTTCCACTTCGACTTCTTCCACTTCGACTTCCACTTCGACTTCCACTTCGACTTCCACTTCGACTTCCACTTCGACTTCCACTTCGACTTCCACTTCGACTTCCACTTCGACTTCCACTTCCACTTCGACTTCCACTTCCACTTCGACTTCCACTTCGACTTCCACTTCGACTTCCACTTCGACTTCCACTTCGACTTCCGCTTCGACTTCCGCTTCGACTTCCACTTCGACTTCCACTTCCACTTCGACTTCCACTTCGACTTCCACTTCGACTTCCACTTCCACTTCCACTTCCATCACCATCCATCCATCCATCCATCCATCCATCATTGTGTCCGTGTGTCACTTCACATTGGTGTTGGCGCCGCCGTAGAAAGACGGCGGTCACGTGTCCTGACGCGATGTCCTGACGCGAGTTTAACATTTTTTACCCATTACTAAAAGTATGCAACGCCGCTAAAGAAGTTTACACTTCAAAAATTTACAATTAAATTAGCAACCAGTTTGATTTTGTCTAGACTCTAGATTGTCCTATGGAGCAGGACCAGCATGTTTCCAAGCGTTCTTATCTTGGATATAATCTTCTAATTTATAGTATGCTTGTTTACAAAGTGTACGTTTAATGTGAGTTTTAAATTTTCTTTCATTTAATTGCAATATATCACAAGGTATTTTATTGTAACATTTAACACAGTACCCCATAAAAGATGTATGTACTTTGGCTAATCTGAAAAATGGTTGATGTATTTTATCTTTATTTCTTGTATTAAAGTTATGTCTATCGCTTATTTTATTAAAAAGATGTAGATTTTTTCTTACATACATAATATTTTCATAAATGAATTGGCAAGGTACCGTCATAATATTAATCCTTTTAAATAGTTCCCTGAGAGATTCGCGGCGACGCCGACGTAGATTATAAATGGCTCTGACAGCTCTCTTTTGCAAAATAAAGACGGATTCAATGTCAGCAGCTCGACCCCATAGTAAAATGCCGTACGACATAATGCTGTGAAAGTAGCTAAAATAGACTAAACGCGCGGTTTCTACATCTGTTAACTGTCTTATCTTCCTAACAGCATAAGCGGCCGAGCTAAGCCGCCCCGCAAGAGATGTTATGTGAGGTCCCCATTGTAATTTCTCGTCTAGCGTGATTCCCAGGAAAACCGTTTGATCAACAAATTCTAGTTTTTCTCCATTCAGTATGATGTCACATTCGCTACTTCTAACATTTGGTAATTTAAATCTAATGCATTTGGTTTTCTTTTCATTTAGTACCAAATTATTTACCGTAAACCAATCTTGGACCTGAAGAATGGTTATTCACGTCGTCAAGATTTTGTGCCCGTCTGTCATTTATGTACTCCCTGTTACTGTGATCTTTTTTTGTACTGGTCCATACCTGGGAACCTTCTGGTTACGGAGATATTGAAGGTCGAAGTTACAAATTTTTTGAAGTGAAAACTTCTTTATGCGCGTAGGGCATTTTTTGAAATGGGAAAAAACCATTGAATTCGCGCCACTGTTACCGTAACCGACACCACTTCGGATGTGTTCCGTTGTCCTCGGGATGTACTCGGTTTTAATGTAGGTATATCCAATATGTCAGTGAGTGATGGCAAAGTATTCTGTTTGTGTTTTGTTTTCACTTCTGTCGGCACTCCCGGAGTGCCACTGTTTTTTTATTTTTCTCTTGATAGTTTTGGTACCTACCTACAAATTCGTAAACTACTGCTTGCAATGTAAGAAAGTAACTCTTTCTTTTCTTAAAGAAAACAAGTTTTTAATGTTATAAGTATAACTGACATAACTCCTGTACCGTTGCATATAACTACAAAGTTTGGCGCGCTGCCGTAAGCAGCGATTTTTCACTCCAAAAATAGAAGTCGTTTTCCAGCAATAATTTTTGTTTAATATTACTTAATTTGATGTACAGAATGCGTACATATCTAACGGCTATTTGATGTGTCACCCTGTATACTTAGCTGACAATGAAAACCATATGAAGATGCTCCACAAACAGCAAAACTATCTCGTGTAGATAATAAGTAGGTAATGTTGAACATTATAACCATAGCCTCCAGTTTTTGACAGATTACCGAGCCTTAAGAAATCCAAATAACTGAGATTCAATCTCTCAGGCTTCGTCTTTGGACAACAAAGAGTTATTATTGCTACATTTATTCTTTGAATGGGTTCTGGGTTTTCGTTTGTACGATATTTCTCATGATTTCTATTTTCTAGGCGCATTCATATGGATTACTTATGTGGCGAATATATTCATGATTATTGTTTGTTTTGTTTGAATTATAATCATTAAGGTCATCAACACAACTCTCTAAGACCAAGTAATCCCACTGAATGACTATTTCATAAAATCTTGACATAGGATTATACTAACTTAAGACCAGGCACTCTAAAATAATTTCTACGCATGAGAGAAAGAGATGAGAGACCGGTTAGACCGCTATGGTGAAAGACGCTAACGTAGCCGTAATAAGGTTGAATACCGCGTGCGCTCTTTGATCGTGTTCGAGCTCGAAACTAAATGTCGTAAGTCTCAATTCTTATTTTGTTTATAACTAAAGTAATAATTGATCTAGATAAAAAATATCTTGTGGCTGGATAGTAAACTATAATTTCTTACTGTTAACATTTATTTTAGACATAAAGGCCAAGCAATCTTGAAAAAAAAGTAATAATCTTTAAAAAAGACATGATTTTTGAATAAAATATGAATCGAGCGAAAATGTTACAATTACGTAACTGTCTTGTACATGGAAAGAAAAAAATCCAATGAATCATATACTAAAGTTCCATTTTGATTGTATGTGTGACTGTTTCAGAATATTAATGCAAATTAACGTAAAATTTAGGGAGCCTCCTCTTAACAAGTTGTATTACTGATTCTAATTATTATAATTCTGTAAATATATATTTGTTACGGTCGCCAATCATATTTTAATCAACGTATAACTTAATACTGACCAGCAAATTGCAGAAAACGTAAGAATTTCGCGGGCTACCTTAGCACTTCCCCCTTAATGTTGTCGAGTATAAACGTTACTAATAATTATAATATATTGGGTACTCAATGAAATACGATCGTTTTAAGCTTCCCTGTATCTACAGTGTACAGACACTTATCACCCCAATATGTTAAGAGGTGTTAGCATATACATACATAGGTACCTATCGATTATACAAGTGCCATCAATATCTTCGGTATATCGAGTGTCAGTCATTGCAGAGATGCTTGACGCCCGATATAATCGGCTACGGGTCGATAGCTCTTGCCAGATGTGACAAGAGGCGTTCAATTTCACCACTTGTAACCCATTTTACAATCCAAGTTTTCATAAAGCCGATGTATTCTTTTCTAAGATGCTTTATTTTGAATTGGATCTGATAGTAGGCTCACATTATATCGTACGTTGTTCGTTCGACGTAAACTTGAATAGGTTTGACTGAAATCAGACTTCAATTTAGTTTCATAGACGACGACGACTTACATGAAGCAATTAGGCTTTAGATGTGCTTAAATTGCTATCTGCCTGTAACGCAAAACGTTAGAGGAACAAAAGGACTTGTTTCGTATAAACAGAATTTGATTGCGATGGTGCAGCTTTTACATAATTTACTTCTGCCCGCGACTTCGCCCGCGTTGGTTTCAACGTTACGATACAAAGCATGAAACCTTAGGGCACTCGACAATAAAGTAGCTTTCTGCCAGTGAAACTATTTTCGAAATCAGATTAGCACTTCCAGAGATTTCCTCCTTACAAAACTTACATTTTTTTTTAATTTTAGCTGTCCCGCTGCTGGGCAAAGGCCTCCCCTAAATCCATCCAGGAACTCTTTTCCCGCGCCACCTCGAACCAGCCCTCGTGGTACGCGTCCAGGTCATCTCGCCATCGCAACATTATATATCACGCCTTTGTACCCCGAAGGGTTAGGCAAAGATATACCTATAGTACACTCACATTTATGATAGTTGTGTTTTGTCAGCATCTTTATTTGTTATAAAAAAAAACTAGGCACCGTAGTTTCATTACCTATTAAAAGTGTTTAATAATAATGAACTATTTATTTTATAGTTTCGCTATTAACTCCGCCTTGGGGCGATACCACAGAATAACTAATCGATACTTCAAATGTTTTCAACTAGCGCTCCTGTTGTTCAGGGAAGAATACATGGCTCGTTATGCCGTAATTGGAAGAACGGGGGATCATGTGAATGCATTAATGTAAGTAGTGTCATTATAAAATGACGCTAATATGAAACGTGATCGTTCGCTGGTGACAACACATTTACATGAGCCACTTTGAATTTAGCTTGAAAGTGGGTCAGTTGTTTTTAGTTTAAATAGCTTTCTCCTACAATTAAGTTTGATTAAAAAATCTTTTCAAAATATAAGCGGACGGTAATCAAACTCAATGCATTTATTTCAATTAAACCAATTACAGGCACTTTTAAATTGTCAAGGGGTCGGTCAATCATAAAGATGAAGCTAATTGATTAAAGTCGAAAAACGGATGTGTAATACTACTAATATAAAAAATGTGATAGTTTGGATATTTGTTACTCAACAACCACGCAAAAACGGCTGATCGAATTTGGCTAAATTTTGGCACACAGATAGTTTACCTATAACCTGGATTAACTCATACTTTTCATCCCGGAAATTGGTCCACGCAGATGAAGTTGTGGGCACACGCTAGTAGTAAATATTCGTTATAGGTACATTTAATCGAGCAAGTCAGTAGGCAATGTTCATACAAATTATCGTACATAAAAAGTCGCTCGACACTTTAATAACAATCTTTGAGCCTCAAAACTTTTCATTGTGTTATACACTTTGTTAAATCAAACTTTAGCCTTGGCTGAAGTCGAACAGCGATTAAAGCTATTTTCAGAGCTTTTATTCAAAGTGGAGTGTTTATAATAATTAATTATTTTATCATGTAAAGTGGGAAAGATTTTGAGTTCCTAAATCTTAGGGCGGCTTGTTTAATGTTACACATAAGTAATACATTGAAAGTTTGTTAGGGTCTGGCTGATTTAAAATTTTGAAACTAGATTGGCTCAGCCATATCTTCCAAAATATAATTAACAGGTAAGTAAGTCATAATGCGCCGACCACAAATAAATTCGAATATGCGGCATCGGCAAGAAAATGATGATGATGATGATGAATTGACCTCAACCGACTAAACTTAGGAATGTTTTTCTTTTCATTTAGCCAAAGATCTAAGTGATAATGTCTGCGACAGTCAAACACCTCGTGGGAGTCGTTTAGTACAAAAGAAACTATTTTAGCATTCAGCACACTTGTTCTCATTACAAGGCTTTGTCCTATTATTTATGAGCTACGTGAACTCTTTACTTGGCATACATACGTATATTTTATTTAAAACAATGTTATTAATTTGAAGCATACATTTCCCTAGGCGGGAATTCTTCATGTAAATGTTTAGTGAAGTACCGATAAAAAGTGTTTTTGCAATATTCATAATGTTTCGGAACTGTATACGTTACAGGCATGCTTTTAATAGCGAGGGGATCAAGACTAGTAGGTACTTTAACTCTGAAAGCACTCAAATAAATACGTTTGAAAGGTTTATCCTAATCTCAGGAGTTTCACTTTACAAACAAACTCAGAAAACATTTTCAGTTATTCACATTTTTTTGTCTTTATCGATGCCTATACAGGTTGAAATTGAAAACATGCAACAAATCGAAATGGGAGATTGTACTAATAAAAATGAGCTGTGCCCTACATTTTGACGAGTTATGCGAACATAAATGTAGGGAACAGCTGATTTTTTTTCGGGATTCAGGGTTGATTCCATAGTAAAAGTTGTTCACAATGATGAGTACAATATCCCATTTCGATTTGTCGCATGTTTTCAATTTCACCCTGTATATACATAGGTATTACCTTATATCGACAAACTCAGAATTTCTATTTGTTTTCATTAAACTTTACCATTTACACCAAAAAACTGTTATCACAGGACCAGAAACTCATTGAAATATTTCAGATCGATTTCATGTTCAGTAGTCGTGATTCTTTGCGAACGTTACAATTGATACAATCATACGACATTTGGCAAGGCCATTCCCGTTTGGCAAATAACCAGAACGTCTTTCTAGCCCCTCCTGATCAGAAGGTCTAAGTAGCAAAATGTCCAACAGCGCGAAATGTCTAATGAGCAGTAAGTCTAATGAGCAAAATGTCCATGTAGCAAAACGTCCAACTATCAAATGGTCTGTATAGCAGAACGTCTATTTAGCAAAAAGTCATTTTTAAAATGTGTACACTCATGATAGAAAGTAAAAGTCATTTGTAAATTAGAGTAAATTTATTTGTTAAAAAAAATATCAGGGTTAAAAACCTTATAGCCTCATAATTATTAAGATATTAGGCGCACAAATTCCCCTGCATTTATTCACCTAATATCCTTTTGATATGGCGAAGATTTGTCAAAAATTCAGAGGGGCTAACTTTTTGGCCCTCAAGCTTTTGCAGCTTTCTTTTGTATTTGGCATTAAACATTATATCGATCTTTCTTCTTTTATTTCCTTCAAATAACATATTCTTGTATTTGCGATCTTGCCAAAGTGCTTCTCTTCTAAGAGCTTTGAGGAATAGTAGCAGGGTTGGCTTTGATTTTATATTCGTGTTTAGCCGCCTGTGCCACCCCTTTTTTTTTTGGTGGGAAATCATCAAATAAGTCCTCCCGCTCTGGGCGGAGCGAGAGAGCGTGTCAGACTTTTACTGACTAAAACCCACCCGTGTTCCTTCAGTTGCCTGTGCCAGGGGCCACGGTATCTCTTTCGAACAACCCGCGACCCCGGCAGGCTTCGGTCCTGGTAGACCCCGTCAGTTAGTGCTGACATCTCTTTGAGGCGCGCGTGGAACACAACGCGCCGTCGACCCGGGCCTGGTCCTTACCGGACGGCGAGCTGCCCATTGCTCGCCGTCCGCAAGCCCGCGCCTACGGTGGCCGGGAATCGGCTATAGATTCCCGACGCCCAGGGCGTCTCCTGCGGCGACTAGGGGCGCGAGGGCGCCAAGATTGCCTCTCCCTCACGCGCTCCGCCTCCTCCTTCGCGAGCATTACTGCTTCGCAGAAGGAGGCAACGGCTTCCCATGTACTCTCGCTCCGTACCATGGCCTGGATCAGGGCCGGACGCGAGAGATCGCCGCCGTGAGGACGCGGCGGTGCTCTGCCCAAGCTGGACAGGCCTCCACCGTATGCTCCACCGTGTCCTCCGGGCGATCCACACAATGGTGACACCCGGGCGTTTCCTCCCGCCTTATTCGAAACAGGAACCTCCCGAAGCAGCCATGTCCAGTGAGGACCTGCGTCTGGCCGAAGGTGAGGACGCCGTGACGCCTCTCCAGCCACTCCTCAAAGAGGGGACTTATCGCCGCAATAGGTATGGACAAAATAACACAGCTCGTTTAATCTGTATTATTATTACATCATCACAGCTCGTTTCATCGGTATATATTTTTCGTTATTTTTTTTTTTTTTGTCGGGCGCTGGGGGCACAACAACTGATATAAAGTCCGGCGGTTAAAAGGTTAAAAAGATATTATATACGCTACGAGTACATAGACCAAAGAGTCTGTATGTACATATTATAATACCGTGTCCGTTTCCTTCCCGATGCAATTTGTGTGTTGAATTTTCTGCCTGAGTATCCAGACATTTTGAGAATCTGACTTTTTGCTAAATAGACGTTCTGCTATACAGACCATTTGATAGTTGGACGTTTTGCTACATGGACATTTTGCTAATTAGACTTACTGCTCATTAGACATTTCGCGCTGTTGGACATTTTGCTACTTAGACCTTCTGATCAGAAGGGTTTCTAGCGATAGTGTTCGGGCAATTGAAATGGTAGTGATTCATTTATCTCATCTTATGACAGTATTCAAGGCTATTCGTTGACATACATTTGTTTTTATTTTAGTGTCATTTACAATATGTTTTGGTGACGATATATGGGTATGTAAGGTCCGGCCGCGTTAAATTTGCCAAAGATGTAAACAACAATGGCCGCTCGAAGTTGAATAAAATCGATTTATTATAAGAAAATTAATTTTAAGTGATGTTTGTTTTCGTTTAGTTACCTCGGAGATTTAGACGAAAACAAACATTACTTAAAATAAATGTTTATGTATATCGATTTCATCCAATTTCGAGCGTCCGTTGTTGTTTACATCTTTGGCAAATTTAGCGCGGCTTTAACTTAGAAAGCTTTTTCTTTATTCTTTCTCCTTCTCTGTTTATTTCTGCCCTTATCAGTAGGTATAGTCAGGAAAATGTATTTTTATTAAAATTATTATCAACTTAAATTGTCCTTTAGTTCCAATAGCAACAACATTTTTTGAATAGCTAGATGTATGAAATGGTTAGCATAATCAGCCTACAATGTTCCCACTGCTGGGACACAGGCCTCCTCTCAGTGAGAGGGAGTGGAAAGAATCCACCACGCGGGCCCAATGCGGCTTGGTAGATGTCATATGTCTTCGAATTTTTGGTTCTAAGACGTGCCGGTTTCCTCAAGGTGTTTTTTCCTTTGGCCGTTTTGAGAGCAGTGATGATGAAATAATTTACACAAAGTAAAGCGCCTGTCTGGGTTCGAACTTACGATATACAACTCGTAAGTTGGGGCCATTACCACTGGGCCGGCACTGGTCTCATGAAATGATTATAACATGGCAATTTGACGTAGGATGCCAATTTTTTTGTTCACACGACTACATACATAAGTATCAAGCTACACATTTATAGTTTTAGCTGACCTCGCATTGTATAGGCTTTTCATACAATTAGAAGCCAGCTTATACTGGAAATGTAAAGCTTGATATGGAGCCGTGCGTACAGTCAGCATCAAAAGTCGATTAACACTATCATTTTTACATGTTATTAAATTGACAACAACTTTTTTCAATACACTGATTTTTAGCTTTTCACATAATAGACAAGAGTATATATTCTAAAAAAATTTCTTCTGCTGCAATTTTGAACAAATATTTTGCTCAATAACTAAGATTAAAAAAACTGAGGTGTTAATCAACTTTTGATGCTGACCGTACCTAGAATCCAACGTTTACAATCTATCTTTTATTTCAGGATTTGATTATACTCACAACAAATTAAGGATAAAGCCGGATGAAATCCGAAAAGCTGAAATTGAATACCGCAAGAATAATTCATTAAGGCGAAGCAATCTGTTGCTCAGAGCTGAAAGAGACTTTTGTAAGAGAAAGTAGATCGGTATTACAATTGTCGAGTGCTGACATCATTAAAAATGGATACCCGTATGTATACGAGTATTATGTTTACATTGTCGTATTCAAAACATGATTGTTTCGAGTCGCATGACTTTTCACACATTGATGCCTCTCGAGGATACTTCCCGGCAGCGTCCTTTAGAAATAGGGTGTGCAGATGAGCAAGCACATTTTATCACATTCGAGAGAATTCCCTAGACGTCGCCGCGTCGGCGCCTTTTAACGAGGGTAGCTAATATCTTTGTAAATAAATCGATTATTTTAAAATTCGACGTAGAATGTTTCTTTTCTCAGGCAACGTTTTAGAGACCTTTTGAGGCGACTGGAGTGGTTATAGGGTATTGCGTGTGTAACTCAAATATAATTATGATACTAACGTAAATATGTAGTAATTAACAAGTAAACGTATAAATTGTTCTAAGTAATGAGTAACTTAAAAGCTAACAGTCTTAAAACAATCATAATAATATGTACAAGTATATTATAAAAAAAGGGAAGTGAAAGAATCATAGGGCATCAAAAAATTCTTCCGCATCAATGTCAGCGGGAAAGCAAGTATAAGTAACTTATATTAAGTCATCATCTGCCTAGCGTCTTCCCAACTATGTTGGGGTCGACTTCTAGTCTAACCGGATGCAGCTGAATACCAGTATTGTACATGGAGCGACTGCCTATCTGACCTCTACAACCCAGTTATTGGGTAAAACGATACCCCTTGGTGGTAACTTAAATTAAGTATCCGCACTAATAACTTTACTATATATTTTTATGATCCGTTCCCGAAGACAAACCGTAAAACAGTTTTGTGGGGTACAAGATTATAAACTCTATAAAAATAAATAACATATTTTTAAAAATATGACTGGGTTTGAATGCCAATCAGATGAAGCTCTAAAGCTTTTTGTTTTTCCTTGAGCACCAAAGTTAAAAAAGGTTCAGATACAAAAATAAAAATGGCAATAGAAAAGCTTTTGCAAACAGCGTCTAGCGAAAGTCTGATAACTAACTCAAAACTAGTAATATTGAAAGCCAAGTTTGAAGTGCCTACGAAAAGTCACTTAACAAGATAACAAGCCCTTATTCCATGCGAACTGAAGATACCTAGAAATAAGATCTAAGAAAAATAAGTTTAAAAAGTAAAACCCGACTGCTGAAAAGGATGAAACAAGAAAGTACCTTCCTTTGGTCGCATGCCGCTGTACTAACATACTTATAAGCTATGGTAGCATACGACCACGGGAAGGTACTTTCTTGTGGTTTTAGTTTCTAAACTTATTTTTATTTCATTATTTTGGGGCTTATTTCAGTACTTATTAATATTTTTGACATGTGCTAATTAAGCCCTTTCATTTGATACCCAACAAGGCACCATCCCAAAAATTCATTACTTTATGTCCTCAAGAGGGTGTCATAAAGAATTTAGTGTAATATCACACAGCCTATAACCAGCGGACGGTCAAGACGCTTCTAACGATACCTCATTTGTCAAATCATTATCAGTACTTTTGAAGTTATGAGGGAACAGATGAAAATAATTCTTTGATTCATTGTTTTATGCATGTTGTGTTTACCTATAAGTAATTGATGCACTGTTATTTTACTTTTATCTGTTATCGTTCTGTTGACAGCCTTGAATATGTTCAGATACCAGCTTTTGTTATGATTTACGTTTTAGTTAATCATAACAATATAATATTGTTATACCTACCTATCCCACCAACATTTACCTAGGTAGGTAGAGTGACGTATACCTAAAGAAGTTAGTTTCTTCGCAATGACTAAGTTCACTTCTACACGAGTAGAAGTGAACTTAGTCTATTTTTTATGTTCAAAGGATTCATGTTAGTTTTTTTTCTTTTAATCTTACATTGCAGCACTGGTTTTAATTACAAAGTTTAAATAAATATACACACGCTCAAAACAATTTCAAATGATTTAAAACAATAAATTTGAATGTGTCCTGAAACCTCGTTACACTTTAATTAATAACGTTAAACAAGTAAAAAGGCACTAAATTAAAATCCCTTTCCAACCTAAAGAAACTTTGTAACCGTGTTTAGTAAACAAAACAAATTAATTATCAAACTTTCTACGTGGGTTCAACAAATACGAACTATTAGCGATTGATGCTGATCCATTAATAGATGTAAACATTGAAAGGACCTGAAGGATATTTACTTGTTTAGGTTAAAGTTTCGTCTTAATTGTATGACAATATTGATATAAGATTGAACCTGTAAGCAGTATTCGTTAATTTTATGGTTGATAGCGAATTTGTGTTCGCACGGTCCTCATTTTCCGGTTCAAAGACGATAACTATAGCTTCCAGACGGGATCTTAAAACCTGTACGAATTTATAAGATCGCTTTTACAAGCTATGCCCGCGCCTTTGTTTGCGTTTATGTCGAAAAACAAAAATGTGACTCTTAGAGAAGGTGTAAGTACCACTCCTCCATTGAAAATGAAGAATTTTGTAGGTGAGAAGGCCTAACTATTTTTTTTGGAAATGTTTTCAATGTACAGACGCCAGCACATCAAGCTACCCGAAACTGTCAAATTTTCCCAATCAACATTGAACCTTATGCTTTAGCGATGAAGTTGAAAATCTATTACAAAAATTTGACAGATTGTAGTAGCTTGATGTGCTGGCGTCTGTACAGAAACGCCTCTTGATGAAAAGTATCGACCATCATTGTGGCTAAATTCCTACCTCCATGGTCGTCATCGAAAATTATAAGTCTATTTTATTTACTATCCGGCCAGATACTGAATTGAAGGTCAATATTCGGCCAACTAACTATCCGTTTCATCTATACTTATAATAAATCTGTAGAGAGGTCAATTCTGTACATGAAATATATTTTCAAAATAACTATCAGGGGGTGATTAGTGATCGATACTGATGCCAAAAATGCAATCAGTAAAATTTTTGTCTGTCTGTCTGTCTGTCTGTCGGTCTGTATGTTCCTTATAGAAACAAAAACTACTGGACGGATTTTAACGAATCTTGGTACAATTATTCTTCATACTCCTGGGCAGGTTATAGTATACTTTTCATCACGCTACAATCAATAGGAGCAGAGTAGTGAAGGGAAATGTTGGGAAAATGGGAGAAGTTACTCCATTTTTTAAGCTTCCGTCGCGTGTGCAACCGTAATGGTTAAAGTTACATAGAAATCATGTATGACGGAAATATTCTACATAAAATTGTCTAAAAAATATCCCGCAACAGCATATGTCTATCTTTTATGGTTGACCCACAATAACACGTGTAACTCCTGATAGCTTGGCAGTTCGGAGCATTCTGATTATATTTGTTTACTCTTACGTTTATAATACTCTCACTCATCCCTAATTTAAAAAAGTTAACATTATTACCTATTCAATAAAAAAAGAATCATAGAAATCGGTATAGAAACACCAAACATATACATGAAATAAGCCATCGCGCATCGCCATCGTGAATACTGATTCATGCTATAAGGATTATTTTTGTGTAACGGTTGCCGCGCTCGACACGGGTCGCGGCGGCGGTAGCCCGGTAGGGTATAAAAAGGCGGGGGGAGGTCCGAGTCCGAGAGCGAGCTTCATTCAATATTTGGCTGTTGATGCGTTCAGAGCGTTCGACCTTATTGACAGACAATAATTGATATTGAGAAACCGTGCTTATCAGCGCGACTTTTAGTCTTTAAATAGTTTATTTGAATTTCTTTTGTTGTTATTTTGTAAAATAGGTATGAGTTGTTTTGGTAGTGTTTAAATATTCGTTCAAATTAAAAATTATTAAGCGTAGGTACTTTTATTAATTAAAGTAGTTATAAGTATTTATTTTTAAGTGAAGTAGGTATAGGTAGATAGTATTGCACAGGCGTTTCAGCTTTATTTTCATTTCTTTTTTGTTGTGAGTTGTATATATTTCTGGTTATAATTCTATAAGAATATTTTGAGTTTAAATAGTGACTTAGATTTTAAGTGTAAGGTAGCTAAAGTTAGGACCACGTATTAGTTGTTTTGGTAGTGTTTAAATATTCGTTCAAATTACAAATTATTAAGCGTAGGTACTTTTATTAATTAAAGTAGTTATAGGTATTTATTTTGAAATTTTACACAATTATTCCCTTTCTAATGTAGACAAGGAATTAGGAAGGATTTTTTAAAATTCAACCCCTAAGGGAGTTAAATAGGGGATTAAAGTTTGTATGAAAGTCCGTCAGTTTTAAAGTTAGGATCTTCAAATTTTGTGTTTAGGCTGACGACTAAAAATTAATATATACGTGTCTCAGCGTTTTTGATAATTCCAACCCCAAAGGGTTAAAAAGGGGGATGAAGTTGTGTATGAAAGTCCATCAGTTTAAAAGTTAGGGTCTTCAAATTTTGTATTTAGGCTAACGATTGAAAATTAATTTATACGTGTCTCAGCGTTTTTGATAATTTCTCCCCCAAAGGGGGATGAACGAACTGACTGAAATATCAACGCACAGTCTAAACCGCCGGTCCTAGGGACATGAGTTTTGGAGGTTGTGTTCTTTGTGCAGAGTAGGTATCGAATAAGAAGGGGTTTTTGGAAATTCAACCTTTAAGAGGGTGAAAAGGGGGGATTTTGTTTGTATGAAAAATCTTATTTATTGAGTTAATAACCTTGAAACTTGGCACGAATACTTATCTAAGTAAATTATGAAGTATGAAATTTTTCGTTTTTCTAAAATACCCCCTAAAGAGGTAATGGGGGGGTGTTAAAATTTGTATGGAAGAATTTTAACGCCCTGTCCGATTAACTTGAAACTCAGTATTTATACTAAGGACTAAAAATAATTAATAACATGTATCAGGGTTTTTCAAAAATCTACCCCTAACTGTATGAAAAGAGGTAGTTAATTTTAAAGGGGAGGATTTTACTGCGTGGCTTGATTAGCTCGAAAATTGGTATAAATAAACTTTGAGTCAAGTTATGAACACATCTTAAACGATTTTTCAAATTCTACCCCTGTGGGGGTGAAAAGCGGGGATAGTTTCTTTGAAAAATCTGATTCCTTTGTTCTATAAACTTAAAAATTGGCCCGAATACTTATTTATTTAAGTTAATTATAAAGATCATACCAACATACATTTTCGAAACTTTTAGAGGAAAGTACGAATTTCACGCGGACGAAGTCGCGGGCAGAAGCTAGTAACAAATATAATTATAGAAACAGCACCGTATAAGCTTATTGGAAACATAACAAGTATCTTGACGTAATGGCAATGGCTATCAACTAACACGTTGCTATAACGCGACTTGGACTCACACTGATGGAAATGTCATTTATGGCTGTATAAAACAAGCCATTACGGACTCTCGACAACAGCCATTGAGGTCATTGCGAAGAAACTAACTTCTTTAGGTATACGTCACTCTACCTACCTAGGTACCTAAATGTTGGTGGGATAGTATTACTATTTGGGGTAGGTATAACAATATTATATTGTTATGATTAACTAAAACGTAAATCATAACAAAAGCTGGTGTCTGAACATATTCAATGCTGTCAACAGAACGATGTTTTAAATTAGTTTATCGTTAAATACATACTTACTTAGGTGATTTGTGATGCAAGTGGGCACTAGTCATTAAAATAATTACAGAAAGGCATATACATAATCAGCCTATAATGTTCCCACTGCTGGGACACAGGCTTCCTCTCGGTGAGAGGGAGTGGGCCATAATCCACTATGCGGGCCCAGTGCGGGTTGGTAGATGTCACATGTCTTCGAATTTTTGGTTCTTGTTGAACATGTTGGTTTGCTCATGATGTTTTCCATCACCGTTTTCAGAGCAGTAGCAGGAAGGCACATATTTATATGAAAAGATTAGCTGCGCCCCGCGGTTTAACCTGCATAAGTGTCGATCCCGTGGGAATATCGGGATAAAAATACTAAATAACACATAGGTATCCTATGTGTTAAACCTGGTTATAATGTATCTATGTGCCAAATTTCATCCAAATCCGTTCAGCCATTTGTGAAGAAATAACAAACATTTAAACCATAGATATCCGAATATAAACACACTCATAAACTTTCGCCTTTATAATATTATAAAGTGTGATTGGAAATCACAAATTCCTTCAAGAATAACCTAATATTTTCAAGTCACGCGTTGTCTTGAAAATATTAAGTTGTTCTCGGAATTCTGAAATAAAAATGGCAACTAATTAGTTTTGGTTCCACTTAGGAATCTACTTTATGCAATACTTAATAAGAACTTGCAGGACGTGAAAAAGTAAAAAAAGCTTTAAAAAAGATGGCAAAGAATACCGTTTGCTGTCAAACAGTAATTACACTACTGTGAAAACAAGTCCTGAAAAGGAGTATTTTTATACTAAGATATATATAGTAGATGATGTTACTAACCTTATAAATTTTATTTATACTGTTTTATTTATGCAATACAGATTTAATGAGATTCGAGTCAACCGGATATGATGAGCCTTATTTTTATCGCTCATAAGCATCAGAGGGCTCCCTTTTTATTCCGTGCGAGTTATTTCAGAACGAGGCATAAACGCGTTTTATAGGATTTTGAATTTAAATTCCTAGCTTTGCAGAAATGTAGGTAATTTTCTACCATTTCTACGATACATTATTTTCGAACGATACTTAACTTATATAACTACTGGCTTCGGTAGGTCGTTATCGGCTTTATAAGAAAGGTAATGTTGTTTAAATCTTGATTAGTAACCTGAGGAAAACGTTAAAGAAAAACAGCAACGAAGAAAAATATACAAAGGTTTAATGCTACCACGCAGAAAGGCATACGCAAACGTGTGCATAATCCAATATTAGGAAATTTCATGTTATAGGAACCCACCTTTATAACCATGAAAAGTACGAGAATAACGTAGAGGAAAATGAAACAGTTGTAGGTATTATGTACTGCGTTAAGCCCGCACAATAACGTAATATACAAATATTTGTGCAAGGCGCGTTTCAACGAGGTTCCTGACCTCGATAACTCTGTGAACCTTGGTTCCCATTCCATAAAACCACGAGTCGGTAGGTACAGGTTAAACCAACAACTGGTTGTTGATTCTAGGAACGGTTTAAAATGCCGAATAAACCATAACAGTTACTTATAGTTTGAATGAAAATACGAATGGGTATGAAAATACGGTGAGACTTTTCAGCGAGTTTTATAGTCTGATGTAAATAAAAACAGCTTCTTCAAAATTTTACAAATACCTCCATGTTCTTCCTCCTTGTGTGTCCACACACATCAATACAGGTTCCTTTTTATTCTAGCTAGAATCCTAAAATCTACACGGCATGAATGAAAAACGCTTTGAAGATAGAAAACAAATAAATAAACAAAGCGTATGTCCAGAACAAACCATGAAAGCACGGACAGAGGGGAAAGAATGCAATGTAATATCCGTTTTTATGCGGAAAATACTGCTCACGTTTTACTGTACAATTGATGTTTTAGAATTCAGCGGTAGTGCTTGTTAGCACCCGCGGTCTGACGGCTCTTCACTTAGTACCTGCATATATCTATACAACATACTTGCATGTGAAAATAACAAGACACTCGTGGCATACCAGGGCAGGGGAAGCACGACCTGAAAATGTTTGTTTTTTTTTTCTTTATTTGCGTGCTAAAAACAACGCAAAGCGTGAGTAAGGATATCTTTGATTGTGCAATGATAAGGGTCGGTATTTCACAAATCGCCATTTGGCATTTTTCCGTCAGAGTAAGCAGGGAAGCGTAATGAGCGCCCTTGACATGCGTATCAAATTTTAGTCCTAATTTGTGAAGTTTCTAAAAGTTTTGAGACTAGTTCGTAAGACTAGAACTAAAAGTCATCCAATTTCAAATTCAATTAAGTCTAGCCTTTACTGCTGAATAAAACTGGAATGAAGAAATAGTGATGGTGTGGCATAAAGCCTGTTCGTAGGCTTCTGAACTGGACAGGTTATCCCGCTCTGGTTTTGATTGGTGTCAATACAAATAGAGGTGCAACCAACCGGGTGATTGATTGTCTTACACAACGAAATTTTGAGAGAAAACCTCACCAAAATATTGCCAAAACATAAATAAAACGTGAATGAAAACCAGCGAATTGGAAACCATGTTGCTTTTAGAATTTCTTTCCGGGAAATGAATTAGGAGTATTACATTATTTATAAATCTGTAAAGCTTTTAAAAAAAAAACCACGGAAAACAGATAAGTCGTTTAAGGAAACGTCCAGTTTTAAATCATTTATAAGGGATTATTCTGTTTCAGATCTTCCGATATATGTAACGAGTTGTAAATCTCTACTTTTTCATGAAGACTAAAACGTTTACCTGTTGTGGCACACGTTTTTCAGTTTCAAATAGAATGCAAAGATGAAAAATATAATGATAAGAGAGATTTAGAACGTGTACCTACCCAATACAACGGCTGCTGCAGGTGCGGAAAACCTCAAACAGCGCAAATACTCCAATCTCTTTGGAACTTGTATGTTCGAGGCATTTGGGGTTGAAACACTAGGGCCATGGGGTTCGAGTGCCCACTTTGTATTTCGAGACATCGCCAAGCAGTTGGTCGACTCTTCACGTGATCAGGGGGCTGGCCTATTTTTCGGCCAAAGAATCAGCATTGCCATACAACGTGGCAATGCTGCCAGCCTTTTGGGCAGTCCGGGGCAGTGGTCCAACTGCTCTGTCCAACTAGTTGGACCATGGGTCTTTACTAGGGGCAGTTGTCCAACTTTAAAAATAGTTGGACCACAGCTCCTTTTGAGAGTTCCGTGGTCCAATTCATTTAAAAAATAACTTGCCAACTCTAAAAACCTCAACTGCATCTTTATATGTGTATGGTATCTACTGGTTTACGGTTATATTGAACCTCTTTAAAATTGTAGGCTGGTTTTAAAATTGTAGGCTGTTATTATCATTGGTCACAATGAATTTGAAGAAAAGCAAAAAAATTAGGTACTTACCTCAAAAACTAAATCAAAAAGAGTCAAAAGAACTATTTCATTATGCTCAGTTTTTCCACTATTGCAGAGTGATAAATTTGTATAAGGCTGGGATTACATAAAGAAGTGGTGTTGAAGCTAACAAACTGATTCAATATAGGTATAGAGCGTTATTGGATTAATGGAAATTTTGATGAATTTTCTCAGCTTATAAGCGTACTAGCACTTTGCCCGGGACTTTGTCCGCATGTATTTCGTACATTCTTCTAAAATTTTCGAAAATAATATGTTTATGATCTTTAGCATTTATAAAGATTTTTTATAAGTACCAGTATTCGAGTTAATCAAGCCACGCATTAAAATCCACCCCTGTAGAATTAACTACCCCTTTTCACCCGGTTAAGGGTAGATTTTGGAAAAATCCTGATACACGTTATTCTTTATTTTTGGTCTTAAGTATACCTACTTAAATACTGAGTTTCGAGTTAATCGGACTGCGCGTTAAAATTCCTCCATACAAATTTTGGCACACCCCAATCCCCCTTTAGAGGGTAGTTTAGAAAAACAAAAAATGCCAAACTTCATAATTTACTTAGATGAGAATTCGTGCCAAGTTTCAAAGTTATTAACTCAAGGAATAATATTTTTCATACAAACAAAATCCCCCCTTTTCACCCCCTTAAAGGTTGAATTTCCAAAAACCCCTTCTTAGTGCTCCCCTACATTATAAAGGAATCTGCAAAATTTCACATTCCTAGTTCCAGTAGTTTCGGCTGTGCGTTGATATGTCAGTCAGTTTCTCCTTTTATAAATAGAGATAGAAGATAGATAGATTTAGCCAGAGGCATAGGACTAATAACATTTCGGGAAGCTCACATGCAAAACTAAGTCGGTCCATGAATGCAAAACATTTTACAATGTTTCGTCTATTAAATGTTTTAGAAAATTTTACAACTTTATCAAGTGAAATCGCACACAAAAGACGTAAGGTCCAAATTGAGAATGATGATTATATACGAGAAATTCAGCTACAACTGATTTCAGGTGATATTACAGGTCATGCATTCGTTGAATGTTGTAAAACATTAAAAAAAAAATTAAGTTTGAAAATTAGTCATCCGACTTTAATTTTGTTATTTTACTGCAGAGGTTCAATATAACCGTAAACCAGTAGGTACCATACACACATAAAGATGCAGTTGATGTTTTTAGAGTTGAAAAGTTTTTTTTTAAATGAATTGGACCACGGAACTCTCAAAAGGTGCTGTGGTCCAACTATTTTTAAAGTTGGACAACTGCCCCTATTAAAGACCCATGGTCCAACTAGTTGGACAGAGCAGTTGGACCACTGCCCCGGACTGCTTTTGGGCACGTTTCCTATTGACGAATTTTTCGATGCCCTTTGATTATTTCCCCTCCTTTTTATATACTTGTACATTATTATTATTTTAAGACTGTTAGCTTTTTAAATTATGTAAATATAATGTAGTTTACTATCTATTAATTAATACAACAGTAAATCGCATTATAAAAACGCAAAAGAAAAAGCAATGAAAATAATAATAAATGATGAAAATTTTTCTTTTCCAAAACAGTTGTTATTCAGTATTGCACCTGCTTTTACCCGACTACGGCAAAGCCAAAGGAGGGTAATGATTTTAACAGGCTACGTATCTATAAGTCTACTTGTTACTTGGCCATCCCCACTTTTCTATTGAAGAAATTATTATCAAAACTTTCTTTACAAATAAACTTACAGACATTCGTAAAGGCAAAAAGAAAAGTATTTGTCTCACAACACAAGTTCCTGACAAGGGGAAGTACTCGTATCTTCCACAATAGGTATTGTGCAATCTGTTTATCAACTTCTCGATACTCACACAGTAACGTTAACAGACAAGTTTTTCAACGATAAGTAGGTACTAAGTATCGGGGCACTCGACATTTACATAAAAGATAGAGTTTTGTTCGCGATAGATATGACAAATAATTTACGTTTCATCTTTCTGAAACAGTACCTAACACAGCAGTGTTTTTTCATTATTTTTTTTTGTTTCTTCTCACACATAGTCATACATAGACATAGTCGAAATATAACACTCACTAAGTTTAATATGAATGTCTACTTGAAACTTTATTTGGATATTTTACTTAAGAAATAAACTTTTAACCACAAATTGTCCAAGTCGTTCGGCACCGAAAATGGAAAACTTAAAAAAATATTAAAATTCAGAGCAGTTTTCTTAACTTAAAAGTTATTTAAGTAAAGAAGTGTTTCCTTTCTTAGCAGAAAAGTCTAGTCTATCTTCTAGAAACAGGAAGTTGAAAAACTAGAGGACGCAAAACTTTTGAGATCTTTTTGTCTGCACCAACTTAAACAAAAGCAAAATGGCGGCATGTAGTTCAAGCAACATGACATTTGGTCGAGTTAGTTTTGTGTTCAACACTTGTTTTTGTCTCATTTTCTCTTCGTTAATGTCGTATATATTTTGCATGAAAACCGCAGTTAAAATGCGGGTTTTTATCTTTCACTAAAATTATTCTTTAACGTTTGCAAATCAGGGTAAATAGCAGCGTTGAAAAGCAGCCAAGTTTAAAAAGGTTACATTTTAAACGAAGAATCAGGCTAGCCATGCTGACGTTGATGTTAATGTCGGGATTTATTATTCGTATAGAGATAAAATATTTTCAAAGTCGGGAAAAATTGTGCCAAGTGGACTTTGCATTAATGTGACACCTGCGTTTTAATCAGCAAGCGGAAACTCGTTTTTATGCCATTATATTGTAAAAAAAATTATCACCATTCTTTAAAAAGAAAATTATATTTTTCGTTTACCATGTTGTACAACATAAACCTTTATAACAATCTCAAAAGTCCGTTTATTGGAAAATGTTCAAGTTGAGAGTCGAATTTCATGGTACAAATATAGAGAGCCGAAGGCTTTAAACCGAAACTTCATCGTAAAGTTTTGCCAATGTCATGAAGTTTCTTTGTGAAATGTAGTCTTAAAGTTCACGATAAAATAACATTAAATAAGTGAACAGGGAGCAGTGGTGGTCCAATGGTAACCGCTGCAACTTACGAGTTGTCGGTCGTAGGTTCGAGTCCAGACAGGCGTAAGGCGGCTTTGTGTAAATTATTTCATCACCACTGCTCTCAAGACGGTGAAGGAAAATATCGTAAGGAAACCCGCATGTCCTAGAACCAAAATTTCGAAGACATATTGTATCATCTACCAGCCCGCACTGGGCCTGCGTGGTGGATTACAGCCCACTCCCTCTCGCCGAGAGGAGGCCTGCGTCCCAGCAGTGGGAACAGTATAGGCTGATTATGTTATGTAAGTGAACATAAATTTCGATTTCTCGACAATATTTGTAATTTAATTTGTCCGTTGTTACAGGCAATGTCTGTCCGTTATTGATTACTAGCAGCGCCCTGCAGTTTCACACGCATAAGTGTTGATCCCGTGGGAATATCGAGATAAAAAATAGACTATGTGTTAAGGTTATAAACTATTTATGTGCCACCGTTCAGCCGTTTGTACGTGAAGATGTAACAAACACACTCGCAAACTTTATAATATTAGTATGATGAATGTTTGAATCCTAATAAAAAATGAAATATTATTACGTTACGTACGAACAATAATGAATATTCCAGCTTTCTTTTCCGCAGCTGATAAAGACCACAACAATTTAATATGAGACAATTTGGGAACCATTTTGGTAGATATTTTGCGGCCGTAGTTGGTATTAAATCATAAGCTGTAGATGGTGGTGCTTCATGCTATTAATTTTCGGCTATGAAACGAACGAGTTGCCTTTGAAATCGTGCGTAATGTTGGTGATTTTACTAGCCATTTTGGAAATTAATTCATGTTTCCATGTAATAAGTCTAGTGTACAATGCCCGATTCTCGCTTCTTCGGAGTCCGCTCGACCCGAGCTGTTCCGAAATTAAATACCAGACACATTGTATGTGACAAATGGAACAAATCTTCCCTGCACATAATAATATATCTACGGCCATTATGGTACACGATACCCATATTTAAACAGCATCCAAGTTACTCCGGTAGTTTGTGTCCAGACGCGACAATTTATTGACTCCAACTACTCCAAGTGCTATTTTCGTGACTTCACACACTAAACTTTATTACTTGGTTTCCGATGTCCATATTTATTTATAGGAATAAAAACGGGGTTGTTTTTATTTTATTTTTGGGAGCTGTTTTTATGGCCGCATACAGAAACGCCTGCTGCGGCTCGGTTTCCGCAACTCTGCCTCGTGTGTAGGAGCATTTGATGCGGAAACTTAGTTAGTCCGGCATGTTACAAATGACGGTCCGTAACGGCGGTCAAATGTTTGCAATATTAGAGTAATTACATAAATAAGATCGCGCCAAATTACCTTCCGTGGTACTTACGTACATGTTTTTTGTTTGCTCTGCGGTTGTAACATTTTGAGGTATAACGATTATGAGGGTGACGTTAGGGTATCAAGGTGAAGGACGAAGCCTTAATTTTGCTGAGTTTTTAGATCAGCTTTAGACTAAATAGAAATAAAGTAAATATAAAGTACATATTAAGTTTTTTTTACAAAATGTGATTGGAGCAGTAGAGAGTGGATGAAGTTTAATTGGAAGCTGAGTGGGGAGTAAAACTTAAAAAAAAAACTAGTTAACACAAGACAAATGAAAATTCTAATAAGTAACCACAGAAGTGATAAGCAGGGACGTAGGTCCTACTATCCAACACGTACAGTCGCCAGCAAAATTGCATGGGTACCTTAGTGTCTATTTTCCCGTGAACGTTTGAATTCAAGTTTTCGAAAATAAACTAGATGGCGTTGGTTTCTTCACAACTATGACTAATTTACGAAACGTAAGTAAGGAGTTAGGAAGAAACGAAGGAATTACAAGGCTAATACATTTATCTAATTATTACATTACAATTACCAGCATACGTAGCTTAAATGATAAAAATAATAATAGAAACCGATAGGAATATATTTATTAAGCTAACGAGTGGGTATTTTAATAATTAATTTAATATTCGAATTGGTAGGTAGTTACTTAGCAACAGGAAAAAAGAGCAGATTCATCGCAGGTAAACAGGCTCGCCTTGTGAGCTCGCAAAAAAAGATAGAGGTTTATTTCTTACAGTTTATTATTCAAATTTAATAGTCAGTTTATTAAATATTATAGGTGTAACATTATAATATTATGAAGTTATTGAGGCGATAGCTTAAGTATTCGTTTCCAAAATCGGAAAGAGGATTGAAGCTTATGTAACCTCAATAAAAACAAACAGGAGACCAGGTCATTTTATTACAAAGGTCAAACGGATTAAATGGATACTAAATAAGTAGGCTAATAACTACAAAATTGCACAAAAACATATCAAATGGTTAGTAGGCAACATAAAAAACTATGTTGTTTAAACTTAGTGTTCATAACTTTTTAAATTATTAAAAATACGTAAGTTATAGTTTATAGACACATAACCAGGTCTCCAGTCAATATAAATAATATTATCTAAGTATAATTATTTAGCTCGTAGCTACGTAACCACTTGTGTATCGCGTATTATTTCGACGCCACAAACATAAGCGTCCGTGTTCACTGGACTTAAAAGTTTTTTCATCTGTAAAGATGACATTACTCCAATCGAAGTTTATGTGATCCAAAGTGAACTGTAATCTTGCCCTTTTATGGTTTTCCGTGAGCAAGGGTTTCACAGCATGCCTCCGCGGCACAAGTTTTGACGCGGCTCCGTGTCAAAACTTGTGTCAAATAAACCATCATAGTGGTTCGGCGGCAGAAATCCATTTTCTTCATACTGCCTTATCATGGTTTGATGCTGCAATGTGTTTTATAAGTCGTGGTCTACCAGTTCTTTGATGGTGTTTCAAAGAACCCTCTTTTTCAAATCGTCGTACTCAAAGAACAACTATTTTTCTCTGCAACAATAAAACAGAAATATATAATACCCAATAATGATTATTATGTAGTATAGTAACAAAAAAATAATGCAGTTTTTAATATAAAAGTGTAAAAATAAAACTACTTACGTTTACACCGGTCTCTGGCTATTTCTGACAAGTTTTTGGCTTGATTATTCAAAGCAATTATTTGAGCTCTTGTAACGAAATCAATATTATAAATTTATAACTCGTGCTCGTTTTGGTAAAATAAGTAATCCGCCTGATCATAAATAAAAACTGAACAAAAGGCACTCGAACGAGGTAATCGAAATGAACTTAGCGAACGATCAATTGAGCTGTCATAAATCTTCGATCTAAGTATTATTCATACCACCTACCAATTATTTATAAATCCATATTTAACCTACCCTCTCAAGTTTGAAAACTAAAACTTAGAAAATCAGATACCTACCTACTTATAAATTGATATTCAATTTTAACATAGTAGGTTAATAA
The DNA here is from genome assembly GCA_947508005.1 of Amphipoea lucens. NCBI lineage: Eukaryota > Metazoa > Arthropoda > Insecta > Lepidoptera > Noctuidae > Amphipoea > Amphipoea lucens. Next base: position 9,370,465 of record OX382364.1, on the reverse strand, counting down.
TTAGGATCAATTTTCTTTAAAAGAAACTATTAATTATAAATTGTTTGAATGTTTTAAGAGACAAAAAGAAACTGCAAAAATATTTTATCATATAAAGCAAAGCAACGCCATCTAATAACAGCATAATTAAATTTTGTTAGTCGTTAACTGGTTTTACGCTAGATGGCGTCATTTCTCGCTTCATACGATTTTGTTTCTGTACTACCCATGCACTTTTGCAGCCTACTGTACAATTAGCCTATAACTGCCCAAACGACAAGAATTTGACCCTCCGCCAGGCAATCACGGCATATTATTACCGATTTTCGGACCCTTTTCGCCTGTCGAACATAATAATTTGGTGCGTCACTTTCGTTAGTCATAAACCAGAGCAGGGCGTGTCTTTGCCACCTGTATGAGTGTGTGCTAACCTTGTGGCCCAATATCGCCACTACTGGGCTCACTGGGCCCAGCCAAAAGGCTTTTACGTTAATAACTTTTTTAAATTGTTTACTTTGCTGTCGTGCTTGTAAACATTATGTTTTGTTTTTTTTTTTTTTAGGATATTGTTGGTACTTTATGAGTGCAATTAGGGACGGGAAATGTCGTGTTAAATATGTATGCGACAGTGTTTTTGAATTTAAGCAGCGTGAGTAAACTTTGGGTCTCATTGTGTAGGTCCAACGTGATGGTGGGTACCTAAGTATAAGTATCCGATTTTCATACGATTTAAACTTTAATTTGTTGCTAAATTGTTTAACTTTTTCCCGTGGTAATGGCCTCGACTCAAGAGTTGTAGGTCATGGGTTCAAACCCAGGCAAGCGCTAATTTATTTCATCATCACTGCTCTCAAAACGGTGAAGGAAAACATCGTAAGGAAACCGGCTTGTCCTAGAAACCAAAATTTCGAAGACACGTGACATCTACCAACCTGCATTGGGCTAGCGTACATATGAGACTACAGCCCATTCCCTCTCACAGAGAGGAGGCCTGTGTTTCGGCAGTATTCTTATGTTATGCTAACGTTTTTCATTCGGCACCATAGCAATGAAATTGACGCTTCTAGCGTCATGTTTGCAGTTTCATTTTTACGGCAACCTAATCTCTCTCCTTTGACGAAATGCTAAACAAAAAAGCTTGCAAAATGTACGTGTGTTTTGCAATATTTCTCAAATATCTTCCAATCGTATTTCAAAGTAAATAGGGAAATGCATATGTATCCGCAGAGGTGCTTACCTTCAAAGATATGAACCCATTCCAACCCTTGGGAAACGAAAAGGGGCAAACGGCATTGTCAGTTTATCATCCGTTTTTATCTTCATCATTATATTTAGAAATAAGTCTATCGTTCTGTATTTTACTTGTTTTACATGTCATTTAAGCCTCGGGTAGATTTCGTAAGGCTATGTATGCACTGATAGATGCTTAGCGCCTAGAACATTTTTTTTTTGTCGGGGTAAACCTTCAAAAGGCACCCGACCTCCGATCGATCGGAGGATCGTCGTATATAGTTCAAGTTTAATAAGAAACCGATGGATGTTCTCGAATAAAATTTAATTTTATTAATAGAAAACAAACAGCTCATTTATCAAATTAAATTTCAGTCGACAAAATCCATAGGTTTCTTACTTAACTTCAACTACAGGATGAAATTAAATTCATGGGCATCCTTTTAAGGGGTCATTGTACTCATCATTATGAACAACTTTTACTATGGGACTAAATCTAAAATCGCAAAAAAAAAATCTGCTGTTTCTTACATTTATGTTCACATAACTCGTCAGAATGTAGGGAAGAACTGATTTTTGTTTTGCGATTTCAGGTTTAGTCCCATAGTAAAAGTTGTTCATAATGATGATTACAATGACCCCTTAAAAGGAATGCCCATGAATTCAATTTCACTCTGTATATCCGAAGATCCTGCGTACTTATCTCTTTTGTTGACTGTACTGATTGTGAAATTAATTAGGCCTCTATCGACTGACGTGACATACTTTTTAGGATGAATCCTTAAATATTGGCTGGGTATTATTATTTACTTTATTGTACACCACAAAAATACATAACATAAAGGAAAGAGGAGGAGGAGGGGGTATTCGGTAGGATGTAAAGTCAGAGAAATTAACAGCTAAGCAAAGTTACTACCAAGTTAAATTATTGTACAGACGCCAGCACATCAAGTTACCGGAAACTGTCAAGTTTTCCCAATCAACTTTTAACCTTATGCTTTAGCGATAAAGTTGAAAATCTGCTAAAGAAATTTGACAGATTGCAGTAGCTTGATATGCTGGCGTCTGTACGTATATTCAAATCACAACTGTCATTCTTTAAGTTGTATGAAATGGCTATAATACGGTAAGCGTAAGGTGTCAATTTGTTTCGCGGACTGTATTAAGCTAACTTTTATGATATTTTTTTTGAAATGGAATTGTTACTGAAGATAGATGAAGGAAATTGATATCATTCATCCAGTCTTTCATGAAAAAGTCGTTATTTATTTTTATACTACTACAACTGTTATTACAGATAAGCATTTTAATTAATTAACTTCAAAAAACTCTAGACCACATACAGTAATTAAAATAAATTGGTACCATACGTTAATTTGCCGTGTTATAGGCATTTCAAACTACTGTCAAAGAATGACACTTGTGATATTAATATACGTACATTTTAAGGTGGCATTCAATTTGTTTTCATGGTATACATTCTTACAGGATGTATTAGGTACAGTCGAGTTCATTAATATATTGGCAGCGACAATGTTTCAAAATATTGTAATCATTAAAATGGACATATAGTTCTATACAAACTTAGACATCAATAAAATATTTTCATATAAACTGTTCATAAGTATGTTACGGTAGCGCAGTCAAAAATATCTGACTACTCTTCGGAACATAAATATCTAAATACTTTAGATTTCAATATATTTGTTGCAACCTAGGAGTCATAAATATCTATACAGCTTTGAATATTCAACTAAATGGCCTTTACCATTAAATTTATTTTTGCTTGCCGGAGCAGAAGTTCGAGTACCTAATAATGCAATATTGCCGTTGAAGGATGTCATAACTGACAACTTCAAATTGATTTTGTTTCAAGATCTTTTTCATAGAAAAATAATTGCATAGATATTTTGTGAACCTAACTTTGCGCTAAATAATATGAACAAGGGATTGCGCACAATTTTTAGAGTCTTTGTCTGTAGTAATATTATTGATATAATGTAGTCACATATTTATGATGTCACAGATTGTTTACAATTTATTGTACGGCAAAGCTGTTTAGAGTTTTATGAAACTTACCATTGCCTATATATTTTTGATTCATGGACAGGACATGCTCATATATTAAAGAACTCGACTGTACAACCCACCAAATGAAGCTATAAATACCTGTTTACGCGAAAAAGAAAAGAAAGAAACATATTACCATTTACACGTGTCGAGGGCGAGATACGTAAACAATCCATCCGAGATACTTTCTTATAACGACGTATGATTGAGGTGGGAGATTGTTTATACTGTGTCCCCATTCGCTTTGGCCGGGACAGGTAACCTAGTTACAAGTACAATGATCGCATAGGGATGAAACTTTGTGTGGACAAAGATCTGTGGGGTCAGCTGATCGGTAACAGATATAACTTATCGAATGCTTGGTAGAAAATTGTTGAATCGATTATTTAATTTATTGAATGACTAGCCCGACCGCCGCTTTGCACGGTTTTTACGAAATGACAAGACATCGAGATTTTTTTTTAAATTATGGATCATTGGGCACCATTGTATGGAAACTATATCCACGCTGTACATATATACAGGGTGAATTTTTCAAGTGGGCGTGGATGGCCAAATCCGAAACTATGAGGACTAGCGAAAAGTACTCAAAGGAGTCGCGGGCTCGATTTTGATGAAAACTAAAACTGCATCATTGGATTTTTGAAAAATCAATATTCTAGCCAGGAATCGAACCTGTTAATTTTGAACAAAAAAAACACATACTTTATTATTACACCATTCGATAGTGTCGCCAATAAGGATCGAATTCTGGGAAGTAATGACATACGGCAAACTAAAGGAAAGAGCACATTTTTAACAAAATCCTTTTTTTATTTTTCTTATGTTACCTACCTCATCATCATCTGCATAGCCTTTTCCCAGCGGTTGCAGCTGAATACCAGTATTTTACTTGGAGTGACTGCCTATCTGAACTCCACAACCCAGTTACTGGGTAATACGATACCCCTTCCTCTTGGTAAGACTGGTTGTCAGACCTCCGAGCTTCTGACTGCCCGTAACGACTGTCAAAGATCCAAGAATGACAGCCGGGACCAACGGCTTAACGTACTTTCCGAGGCATGGAGGGGTCTTGGTATGTAAAGATGCTCAACCATCCACAGAACAACCGCGGCAAGCGTAGCTTAACCTGATGGATTGACCTGTGCGGCTGTTATTATTTAGCCGGGCCCGGGTTATAATCCCTACCTACTAAATCTTAACTGATTAATTGTTCAAAATGATGACCATCGTTTTTAATACATAGCTGGATTCAACGTCTCACGGGTTGTACTGCATTTAGCATTACAATATTATTGATTCCATTAGAATATTTTCCAAATATCGTAATAGAAATTTGAATTTAGAACATAATGTTGTGAGGGTGACTGCGCTGCGGGTGTGTTAATAAAAATATTGAGCATCATTTCGAACAAGGTGCGTAATGTAGGTATGAATTTACTTTAAAATAAGAAGTTTATTAAAATTTAACATTTTCCTTAAGTTTGCCGTATGTCATTACTTCCCAGAATTTGATCCTTATTTGGGACACTATCGAATGGTATAATAATACAGTGTGTGTGTGTTTTTTTTTTTCAAAATCAACGGGTTCGATTCCTGGCTAGAAATATTGATTTTTCAAAAATCCAATGATGCAGTTTTAGTTTTCATCAAAATCGAGCCCGCGACTCCTTTGAGTACTTTTCGCTATTCCTCATAGTTTAGAATTTGGCCATCCACGCCCACTTGGAAAATTCACCCTGTATAGTACGGGTTGCATTAGTGTGGGTACCGTCTGTTCTAAACATTTTTTTATTGGGAAAAATAACAAATATACTTTTTTGAAGTGAAAACTTCTTTAGGCGCGTTGGGTATTTTTTGAGATGGGAAAAACCATTGAATTCGCGCCACTGTTACCGTAACCGACACCGCTTCAAACATATAACATAAATTACCTGGAGTTCATTAACCTGAACCGATTACTTATCAAACGCAAGAACCAAGAATTGCATTCTCCATCAAATTGTTACCATTAAGATCTGCAGCAATTCAACCCTATCACGCCATAAACTATTCAACGCAGCCTATTCAAGCGATGCGATATCCCATTGTAATATTGATTGATATAAATCGCCTCTGTATCACAGTTCCAAGCGAATGGACTATTACGCCGTGCTGGTCTCCTGGCGATAGCAAATTATACGTTTGTATGCCCGTTATCGTATGTGTCTCGATACAAGCCACTAAATACGCCAACATATAGTGTCGACTGGATCCCATATCTGCCTGTAATCGGGCAATGTAGATTGTATATGGTGTGGCGAGGCGATACGCTATCAGCATTTTGGGGTTGAAAAGGATCCTCTATCTCTAAAAGTAGGGTTTGATGATAGAAAAAATAAAACTTGTATTGCAATATTCAATTTGTTTTTAAACGGATTACGTAACATTTTATGTGAAACTAGCAGCGCCCCGCGGTTTTACCTGCATAAGTTTCCCGTGGGAATATTGGGATAAAAATAGCCTATATGTTAATCCAGGGTGTCAGCTACCTCTATCCAAAATTTCATTAAAATTGGTCCAGCCGTTTAAGCGTGAAGAAGTAAGAAACATATAAACACACAAACAGACTTACAAACTTTCGCCTTTATAATATTAGTGTGATATTAGTATAGATAAGTATATAAGTATGAATACTTAAGAAAAAAAAGGATGTGATAAATTACATGGTTATGGTATATTCATATAAATTAATTCAGTTCACAAAAGTAAATTTAATTACGTACAACAGTATAAGCTCATGTTAAACGATAATCGTATATCCACTCAGTTGCCCTATCTTTTGAAACGTCGCATCGTCTCTCTCCGTATAAAACCGTCGACGAATGAAAAGTGTTTAAACGAAATTGGATAAAAACGACCGAAAAAAGTGCATGAATCGAGCTTTTAACGCGAACCTACTCGCTACGGACGTTCGTCGTCAACTAATGTGCAATCACTCTAAAGCATATACATATAGGGTGTTACTGAAAGGGTATATCAATACAAACGGGTTGAAGAGTGTATCTGGTCTAGAATCTCTGTACAAAATTTCAGCTCAAAAGCATTAACTTTGAAAATGCTTAATTATTTTTTTATTTCGACATCACGGTGCTGCACTGGTGCGCGGCGGCGTGATGTGCGTGTACTAGGCGCACAGACACACTACAGATAATGGATAATGACCCTTGTAGTGCGGTGACACGTTTTTTTATGATTTCAATTTAATAGACTATCGAAATAAAAAAATATTAAGCATTTTCAAAGTTACTGCTTTTGAGCTGAAATTTTGTACAGAGATTCTAGACCAGATACACTCTTCAACCCGTTTTTATTGATAAACCCTTTCCGTAACATCCTGTAGAGTGACTACATAGATTAGTGATCCTAGTATATCAATAGGGAACAAGATATATGGGCTCTTTACATGCCATTTGGTGTCGCTGTGAGTTACTGGGCGCTGAGTGGATTCGATCAATAGATACTTCATCATTACGGCTTACGCTCAAGATATTCCTACACAGGCTACTATCAATTTTTCCACTAACTGCTCTCTCTTAACGATCGTTATAAATTGTCGCCGACTGCAAATCTGAATCGATTAGCATTCTCATTCGATACACGACAATTTTACAGCTGCGTGCGTTATTGAGCCCAATTAATCGATTGGATTTCGAACTCCCAACGTATGGTGAAAATATGGAAATAGATATTAGTGTGCGCATTTTTCACGAAGACTAAGTTTGTTTTACTTTGCAATTTAGAGTGGCTTCTGATTTGTGTGTCTTATAAGTTCAATGAAAGTCATAAAATATAGGAAATATTTTATTATGACTGTGTGCTTACGTGAGGCAATTTCTAACTGGGATATGTCTGATTCTGAGGTCTCTGAGGGGCTTGTGGCTAAGTAATAACAGCCGCATGGATTTATCGATCAGGTTAAGACTTGCCGTGGTCGGTCCGTGGATGGGTGACCATCTTTACATACCAAGACCCCTCCGTGCACCGGAAAGCACGTTAAGCCGTTGGTCCCGGCTGTCATTCGTGGATCATTGACAGTCGGTACAGGTCGACAGAAGCCCGAAAGTCTGGCATCCAATCTTACCAAGGGTTACCGTAAGTACTTATGTGTTGTGGAGGTCAGATAGGTAGTCGCTCCATATAAAATATTGGTATTTAGCTGTATCCGGTTAGACTGGAAGCCAACCCCAATATAGTTGGGAAAAGGCTAAGCAGATGATGATATGTCTGATTCTGAATATCGCTATCGTACAACAAAGTAAAGTAAATTAGAAATATTGTGTTTAATTGTAGTCATCATTTCAGCCAAAAGACGTCCACTGCTGGACATAGGCCGCCCCCAAACAAGCAGTAAGTATATTATTTTATATAAGAAACCATATCCCAGCTGTGGGAAAAAATAGGTTCACAAAAAAAAAAGCCTTCAATAAATTCGTATCCGTTATCTTTAACTACCCTTAATGGCCTATTTTACGACTAAGTGGCCCGCATACCTACCTAATATAAAATCTAAGCTGGACTTTTACTGCCTGGACAAATGACGTAACACCCAGAGTACTAATGTGTCCCAATACTTGATACCTAATAGGATACCTAGTACCTACTCACCCCTCCTATATCAAAGAACGCAATTTCAAAAATTATTTTCAACGAATTATTTACTCAATTAACTTGAAAACTTTAAATTTGTAGATAATTTTAAATCACTTTCATCAATCGAAAAGCAATCAAAAGTTCAAAACTAAGATTAAGGGGTTATTAGACCATCAAACATATTTCGTAAATAAACATTTGCTGCAGATTTTATGAAGTTTGAGAGGTTTTATTAAGAAATAGTAATACAGACAACCAAAATTAAGTTTTGAAAGATCTTTTATATCCAAAACTAGCTGACCTGATATTGTCCTATGGTTTTGAGGTGATACCAAAAACCCGTAGAAAAAAGTCAGTTTACGGACGATAATTTTACGTGATAACGTCATGAGAAAACATCCGATCGTGCCTCTCTATCGCTTGTACCGCGCTCTCGCTTGCACACTTGGTTCAGGCGGAACGTGACAATGAGTCATGCTTTTTCGTGCATGTAGCTGGCGTTCATCGATTTATCGTTATCACGTCAAAAACCAAAAAACTCATGTTTTCTCGAATTTTCAAATTAATTTGATCTATTACGAACGGTTTAAAATTAAAAAAAAATAGCCAAACTGGTCATCATGCCGTTCTCAAGTGATGCGCTTACCAACGAACAGCATTGCATTTATATTTATACTAGCGATTTCGTCCGCGTGAAATTTCTTGTACCCCCGGCCCCCGACCCACCGTGGCATCGCATCACCCGTCCGCGCCTTTACTCGTTTTCGCTTAGCCTTCTTTCTGTTTCTTTTTTCCCGGCTCCTAAGGGTCATAGCATGATTTTAAACTATAACCAATTACCTTCGATTTAGCCTATAACCTTCGTCACGTTTCACGTTTGTTTACGTTAAAAAATGAATATTCAAATCCGACTGGTACTTCCAGAGATTAGCGCGTTCCAACAAACAAACTCTTCAGCTTTATCATAGTACTAGCAGCGCCCCGCGGTTTCACCTGCATAAATTTCCCGTGGGAATATCGGGATAAAAACTATCCTATGTCCTTTCCCTGGACTCAAACTATCTCTATACCAAATATCATCTAAATCGGTTCAGGGGTTTAAGCGTGAAGAGGTAACAGACAGACACTTTCGCATTTATAATATTAGTATGGATATGGATATTATTATAGATAAAAGTATAAAGTAAAAAAAATATTTATATAGATAGATTGGACCTTCAGAGATTCTTATTATAAAACCTAAGTCACGTTTTATTCCCAAATAAATGTTCTTTCGTACACATCCAAAAATAGTAGACGCCATCATCCTTTAAGAGTGCTCCGATGTGATTAATCCATAAGGTCCGGAACTTTAGCATCAGCATATAACGTTCCCACTGCTGGTACACAGGCTTCCTCGCTGTGTGAGGGAGTGGGCTATAATCCACCACGCAGGCCCAGTGCGGGTTGGTAGATATCACGTCTTCGATTTTTTTAGTTTTAGGACATACCGGTGTCCTCACGATGTTTTCCTTCACCATATTGAGAGCAGTGGTGATAAAATAAATTACACAAAGTAAAGCGCCTGCCTGGGTTCGAACCCAGGCTTTGTGGTCGTGGGTTCGAACCCACGACCTACAACTCATAAGTCGGGGTAGCTCCCACTAGGCCACCACTGCTCACCACATAGTTAGTCCCCTTTATAAATAATGTGTAACTTAATTACTTATCGATCTCCAGGCAGTTAGCGTAGATTAACCACATATTGATGCTCCTTTAACTATTACACGGATGGGAGCGGCGTGGTACGGGACAGCTTGTTAATTAAGTATGGTGGTGTAAAGATAGTGATTGGGGCTCTTAAATTGGCGGTAATTCCTAATTCAATTATGTTTTTTGCAACTGCTCCAGTATCGTTTGAAGCATAGGTATCTAAGTACATAAAATTCGTGCTGTTAATTATGTGTCAGAATTTTCTTCGTAGCGTGTTGATGGTAAACCATACAGGAAGATTTTTCTATCACCATCCAAATTTTTACAGAATGATCTACCCATGAATATGAACAACTTTCACTAAGGGACCAACTCTGAAATCACGAAAAAAATATCAGCTGTTTAATACAAAAGTTCAATACCTACTTGACCAAAATGTATGAAACAGCTGATTTTTTTTTCGTGATTTCAGAGTTGATCCCATAGTGAAAGTTGTTCATATTCATGGGTAGAACAACCTGTAAAAATTTGGATGGTGATAAAAAAATCTTCTTGTATAGTCAGCCCAGAATTTGGCAACGGACTTGGCACCTTCAGTAGCGTCCATCAGCTCCTGTAGCGTGCAGATAGCAGGACATGCTGGACACAACATCAAGTTTATCATTGTTTGTGGGACAGCACCACATTTACACTCCAGGGCGAAATCATCTGTGAATCTTCACCTGAGCAGGTTTTATACGCTTCGGCCTTCCTGAGTCGGAGTCTATTTAAAGACTTCCAGGTAAAGCCAAGGCAACTCATTTCCAGGTAGGAGATTTTCAGCAGGTAGAACGAATGGGTTGGGTTGAGAAGCACCTTTTAAAATGGTGTCATGAAATACTATTGAGTCAAAAGATGGAAGCGACGCTTCACCAATCATGTCGCATTGTATCTATTGTTACTTTTTGATGAATAAAGGTTATCATGATTAATTACAGCCCCTGTTTGTGGAGAGACTGACCCATACTAATAAGGTAGGTAATAATGAAATGGAAAAGAACACTCCGCAGGTTAATTAAGTCAATTTTAATAACCTAAAACTTTATTTAAGAGCTCTAATTTATAAGTCTATCACCTAGTTTTAGCGCTGCCAATAAACTTCCTCGGTATATTAGTTCTGTCGTTTAAGCTAAGCAATCAGTTTTGAGCGCTGAAGCAGAATTAATTTAAATGTCGATTTTCCAATCAGTACACAGCATGTATCAGAAAGGTGTGGTCTTATTTGAGGGTGTGGTCGTTGTGTCCCACTGCTGGGCAAAGGTCTCCCCTTTAGACGTGTCCGGCCCACTCCCACTTCAGGCTGCCTGTTTTTTCTCCATCATCCGCTACTTGAGTTATGGAGCGCAGTACCTATATTCTTTATTTTCTTATATTAATTTCGCGTTACAAAATACCATCACCTTAAATTAAAACATGATTAATTATATACGTTTAATAAAATCATTACATATTTTAACTCTGCATTACTTACATACTGTTAAATGTTAACGAAATGTAATACGTTACATAAATTATTTAAAATCCATGAATACTAAATGTTCATGAAACTTTTTTGAATATCCTCGTGAATTTGTTAACAATTAATATTATTTTAAACGGTGCTTAATATTTATAAAATTATGGCCTTATATAAAGTACTGGCGAGACAACAAAGAACAACGATTACGAAATAAATGCTCGACTGGCGTCAAAGGCTTTTAATATTGATGTGCCACAAACTTTTCAATAACGTCTAAATGTTCGTGAAAAGTTGCTGTCCTTATAAATTAACTTTGATTATTTATCCGTTATTCCATTAGCAGGATTTCAGAAATGCATTGTGATAAATTGACAGTAGTACTTTCTTAACATATAACCGTAGAATCTATTGTTAGGTTATTTTAATTTTATAATGTTATTTTCTAAAGTCGATGCTAAAGAACATTTACCTAATATTTTTTTAAGAAATGACGAAGGAGCAATATTTTGCAAAACTCTATTTTAAAAAAAAATGTAAAGAGACCTAAATAAATAAAAACACACCGTACAAATAAACAGCAAATTCTAATTATAAAACAATCTCAAACAAGCTTAATTCTTTCAAGCATAATAAATAAAACATTTCCTGTTCTATATTTACTACATTCACATAGCTATATAAAGCAAAGCCGCTTAAATTCAGATTAAATTAAAACGTAGTATCATTAATATCTCAGTACAACTCGAAGAAACTTCTCAAGCGGGTTATATTAGATTTTAATTACCCCTGAGTCGCTTATTTCATGGCCCAACCGTAGTATCGTTAGCGACCTGAGTAATAGTTAATCGCAGAAGTAGTTTGAGCATTCAATTCTTGTGCTGTTATTTTTGTACAGAAATATTTTCATTTCATTTGTAATTATTGAGGGTTTATTCATTCATTATTACGTATAGGATCATTACTCAAATTCCTAGATTTATGATGTGTGTGTGTGTGCGTCATGTTAATATAAATATTTTCTTAGGTTAGTAATTTTCAATTTAGAGTACCTAAGTTGCTACAGTAATAATTATCATATTTTGATTATTCCTTTTTATAAAAGCAAGTACCTAATCCAAGGCAAAAAGGTTTATAAATTAATGCGAAAAAAAGGCCAACCCAAAGACGTAACATTTAATATTGTGATAAAGATTTAATTTCAGGCATTTACAAATGTTTTTTTCTACATTATTTTGTTTCTAGACTTTTCCATTTTCTACAAGTGTTACTTGTCACTTTTTTTCAACTGTTACTGTAAACCATTACTTCACAGACTCACGTTTTCTGCGAACAAGAACAGCTTGCTTGGAATGTTTGTTAACACCGAATAGAACAGCAAACAATTCTATTATTATGTAAACTAGCAGCTAAAGTGGAAGAGCTAAAAGCTTAAACAGCTTGCGTAGTTTAGGAAACAAGAATTAAACTAAGCCATCGAAGCTGAACGGTGGAAGGAGGATTTTAAGGAATTCTGTTATAGAATACTCTTTTGCTAGATACTTGAAATTACATTCTGAATCTTGCACACATCGGCCGAGCCCAGATTTCACTAATAGATTCGCAGACGGTCGCTTACCTTTCCCAATGTTCCTTTTACCTGATTGGATCTGTCATCTAAGACATAAAGGACAATCAACAAAACTTCCATTCCAAACTATCCATTCTGTTAGCAAAGTGATAACATTTGGGTCGCTAGAAACTGTTACTGCCAGTTACCCACATCATGATGATGTTCTAACAGCTATTCAAAAACAGCAACAGCTGTACTTGAAACATTAATTACACTCTTTTATTTTGTGTTTCAAGAACTGTGTCCAAATTTACATTTTCTGAAGGATGGAAAGGAAGAATAACGTTTTTATTCTTTCCGTCCTTCAAAAAAATGTAAAGCTTTTTTTAATGACACAAAAGTGTTTAGATGGGTAATTAACGTTTTATTTCATCACAAATGGTTCATACAACACTCCACTTTGTTTGCCCCCCTTCAATAGTGAGCCTTTGAGCCTTAATGTAATGGTTTCCTGAAGTTTGACAGCGCTTTGAAAATGGAAACTTCGAGTTTGATCGGGGACCCTTCAGTTAAATACTTGGATACATCTAGTTTCTATGTCAGCCTAGTACTACTTTATTAGCCAGACAACGTCAGAATCAATATCGACCAATATAGGTACAGAAAACGTTAAGTAACTAAATGTTATCTTTATTTATGTCCTATATTACCTTATCCTCCACCTTTTTGTGATCGTAATGTCTCTTCTCAATAGTTCTAAATCTTTTTTTATTTCTTTTTTTTTACTTTTCGTCTAGATATACTCGTAAGTACTGTATTGAAGCGAATTTATTTATTTTACGAGTCGCTTCATTACTTAAAGTTATTGGATTTGTAATGATCGGGTCTTCATTTTTGTTTGAACTAATAAATTGTTAAAAATATTTATTTCGTTTAAACTTGAACTAATAACATTTTTTTCTTTGTTTATTTTGACATTGATATTGAAGAAAACAAATGACTATATACAATATATAACGCAGGTAATAAACAAAGTACTTGCTAAATTAAATAACTAACTAACTGAATATACAAATAAATACAAAATTTGTCTTATATCGTTTTATACATGTTGTGTGTGTGTCTATGGAGTTTCTTGCCCGTTCTTCTCCATAGGTACCTACGCTTTGGAATGGGCAACCAGCTTCATCTTTCTGACTGACCCACCCCTTGACAATTCAAAAGTGCCTGAAATTGGTTCAATTGAAATAAATGCTTAGAGTTTGAGTTTTCTTTCGACCGTCCTCATAAATTATTCTGTTAAATCATTGCTTCATTATTTCAGCACCCCACATTGCTGATACAAAACCAAGTTCCAATCAACACTCAAACCAAAACCGCTAAATCAACAACACCCATCCTTCAATATCCCCCACTAAACATAATACAAAGTCTATAAACATGATGGCCTGCCCTCGAGAAACACGCAACTCATCGGCTATTTATCAAAGGCCTCCATAAACTCCTATACCTACTGAATCCATTAAATTTATTAAACGAGCATTATGTTAACCAGTTTGCCTCTCTAAATTCTCTCTATGTTCGTCTGTATCTTTTTGTAATCGTATCACGCTCTCTTCAGTCTCGAAATGGAATAAAAAGCAATTTTTCTCTGTTTTTGCTTCGAGCGTTTCTTTGTGCTAAGCTTACGCCTAAAGACTGTTGGTATTCTTTGCATAAGTAATATTGGTTTTAAGGAGCTGCTATGTAAATGAGGGCTGTTTCAAGGCTATGATTCTTAAACTTATTTGGCTGGAATATATCTACGTGGTTATTTTTACTTGTTACTTGATTAAACACAATTTTTCTACGTATCTAGAGCAACTAAGTAACGTTTTCAAAGAAATAATAAAATATTATGTTCACAAACTAAAACATGTACTCGTAGATACTCTTTATTGTTAAGGCTTACAAAGCCACAGAGAAATCACAAGAATAATACGAATGAAGCGGTATAATAATTACTTCGTAAAACCTGAGAGGCTAAGAGAGAGAGAGAGGATGAGAAGTTTCTTCTCATCTTCTCTCGGTAGCCGAAAAACATCGGCGCTTCCTATTCTATCGCTAAATTGCTTCATTACAACAAAAGTAAATAAGGCAGCATCCGCAGAGACCACAAAAACTTTTTGAATTCGTCTCAATTACGACTTGTCACAATAAAGTTAGGGTTTATTAGGAAACTTTATTAATACTTACGATCTAAGAAATTGATGTCTTCAGATATATTGTATATTATTTATGTATCGATATTCATCAATGATAAATCCTTTACTATATATTTTATTGATTTTCTCGCCACAATTGTCTTTTTTGGGACCTCTGTAGTCATCTTCTACTCTCCAAATAATTCCATATTGTTGTGTCTTACGTAACCTCTTGACCTCATCCTAACTTTATATATCACAGTAATATTATAAAGGTGAAAGTTTGTGAGTGTGTGTGTGTGTGTTTATATGTTTGTTACTTCTTCACGCCTAAACCACTGAACTGATTTAGATGAAATTTGGTATAGAGATAGTTTGAGTCCCGGAAAAGGACATAGGATAGTTTTTATCCAGATATTCCCACAGGATCGACATTTACGCGGGTGAAACCGCGGGGCGCAGCTAGTAATATTATAAATGCGAAAGTAAGTTTGTTTGTTTGTTTGTTACCTTTTCACGCCTAAACCACTGAACCGATCATCCTGAAATTTTGCATATACGTTATCAGGTGTACAAAAACGGACATAGGGTACCTTTCATCCCGAAAAAAAATGCTGTTCCCGAGGAAAACAACAATAACTTTATTATGATAATAGATGGCGCCACGTGTCTTTCACGATTCATGATTGAATTATAAACGAAACTTATGTGGATGAATCCGCGGGGCGCTGCTAGTTGGCCATAAAAACACGTTGTACCTACCAAACATAATTATTACCTATCGTCTTCCTAGCTTTATGCCATCTCTTTGCTACTAAGCCTTTTCAATTTCGCACAATCTTGTCCGGCCTTCATGTTGAGTTTATTAGCACTTTGGTCGGCTTTTACGATATCCTGCCAGCATTTCTTGGGCCTCCTGCGGGGTTCACTTGAGGTCTCACTAGGAAGAGGATTACTCGCTGGTCTATGAGCAATAAAGTGTAGCACTCTTTGAAACAATATCATAGCAAGTTCGTTATGAAGTTGTCTATTTTTACGTTTCTAGACTTTGTTTGTCGGATTTGAAACAATCTTTTTGCATTTGATAGCCCAATTTTTGAGGAAGGCTATAGGCTATTTAATATCACGTTGCTCTAAGGAGCCGAGCAAAAAGATCGCTAAGTGAAAACTAAGTAAAAGCGTGTGCGGGCGATGGGTCTGCGGGGGCCAAAATTTACGCGGACGAAGTCGCGGGCAGAAGGTAGTTTACGAATCAAAGTGTCTTATTTCATTTAAGTCCCTTCAAGGCTTCAGTCTTACATAAACAAAAAACTAATTAAACGTTATTAATATAATGCTCTCAATATAACGAGTCTTTTATAAATCCACACTCCTTCCATCTTAAATTACCGCTGCCTACACAACATCAGTATTAATTAAGTAAAAACCCACGTACGATAAACTAAAAACACGATACAATATCGCGAACAGAAATTAACTTCGCTCAAGTTCCGAAGTTTATTTTTAAACTCCATCGTGTTCAGTGCACTTTATTGTAAAGTTGTTGTTCTATTTAACATCCGCGACTTTGGCATCGCACTGATTACTTCGCTATTTGCTGCGACGAGCGCCTTTCAATTTAGGTGTCTGCTTTTTATTTATTTTCATTCAATAACTTGAACGTACGATCGGGCCGCACAATGACGTTGCTAGTTGACTGTTATCAACGGTTTTAGATTTTAAAGTTGTATTTTTGGCTTGGGACGTTTTTAGAGATAAAACTGTATAAATTGTTAAACAGTTACAGTGTTTTATGTATATCTTCTTACTAATATGATGAAAAAATAAAAAAAAAATTACGAAATAATTTCGAAATATAAACGATATGATTAGCTATTATGCTTCAAAATGATTCAGATTATGATAAATCATAGTGTGTTAATTAGGGTGCAGTACTTACTGTCTTCTTCCTTTTTAACAGCATCATAAGATTTATTATATTACACCAGTACTAAACCTACTTACAATAACAAAATACTAGCTTTTACCTTTAAACCTCCTTCTATTAGGTAAGGTTGGGGTAGGTGGGGGGGTGGGTTTAGGTATTCATTTACATGAATGTAGGGTTACCCCTACGTTCTTAATATCCGTTGTTGGAACACAGCCTCTCATCCGGTTCACTGTTGCTAAGAATACCCTCTTGTATGTAATTGTTTGCTTTGATTAATTCGTTCAAGTTATATTTATTCTAAGTCTGATATTTATTCAAGTCTAATTGTACTAATGGATCACGTGTAGTTTTATTAAAAGCTACTTAGACTTTTTCTTTCATTAGATTTTCGTTGCTTCACTACCCATCTATTCATCTATTCGAGTGAAAACTTAGCTGAAGTGAACTTGAAGTGAGCTATCATTCCACCAGAAGGCCAACTCTCGTAATTTAAAACGTTCATAATCTAGTCGCAGTCTCATCTCAGCGACAAACAAATGTCAAAAACTTGTCAAAATGTAGGGAATTTAGAGGCATTTTTGACTGATTGAGGCTGAAATCAGACTGTGAACGTTCTTAAAATTATGAGAATTGCCCGTCTGATGTTTGGCATTGACACCACTGACAGCTCACTTCAAGCAGATTTTTACAGAATAGCACTGCTGGTAAAATCTTATGTATTAGTTAGTTGCAGCGTTTACCATAATACGAGTACATACTTACTTTGTCTCTCCAGAAGAACTCTCTCATTTGCAAAATTTTGAGATTTATAATCACTTGGCGCGTGCCTTTGTCATTTTCATGGCAATGAAGTAAAAGGGCGAAGATTATTTACGCCGCGAGGCGGTTTGTGACGTTAATAAGACGGGAGACTGACTTAAAGTGGAAGCGTCAGTGTATCCCGCGAAATCATATAACCCTATTGAATGAATATTTCATCAATCAATATGAACTTAGAGGGTTGTATTGATTATAATTCTGTAAATACATACTGGTTACAGTCGCGAATCATATTATTATTGTTTTGTTCAACATAAAACCTGACACTGACCTGTAAATTGCAAACAACGTAAGAAGATTTGATCCTGCCGCTTTCCCTTTAACGCAACCGACTTTCGTTGGTGGAGCCAAAAATATATCACATTAAAATAGTAAGTAGGTAGATAACAACTCTCCACTAACTGTGGTATAGACGCCAGCACATCAAGCTACTACAATCTGTCAAATTTCTTTAATAGATTCTCAACTTTATTGTTAAAGCTTATGGTTCAAAGTTGATTGGGAAAATTTGACAGTTTCGGGTAGCTTGATGTGCTGGCGTCCGTACATTGTAGTGAAGTACCTATCTACACGTCATTGGAGATTGAACTACAGGCGTACCGGGAATTCACTCCGACCCGAATGATTGATGACGTAATGACGGTGAACCAGTCGAAATGATTGACACTCGATTGACTAATCTAACCCGCGAGGGAACGCAACCACTGTTTATATGATGTCATTATTTTATTAAGGTAGGTACCTACATACAGGTGCCTTGAATGCACTAAGGATTATGAGAAAAACATTTTAATTAATCTACATTAGATAATCAGCCTATAATGTTCCCACTGCTGGGACACAGGCCTCCTCTCTGTGAGAGGGAGTGGGCCATAATCCACAACGCGGGCCCAGTACGGGTTGGTAGATGTCACATGTATTCGAATTTTTGGTTCTAGGACATGCCGGTTTCCTCACGATGTTTTCCTTTAACATTTTTGGAGAGCAGTGATGATGAAATAATTTACACAAAGTAAAGCACCTGTCTGGGTTCGAACCTACGACCTACAACTCGTAAGTCGCGGCCTTTATCACTGGACCACCACTGCTCTTATCTCCATTAATCTACATTAATGAGGTAGGAAAACATTTTTTCTACTGCAGAATTCTGTTCCCTGCGATAAGAAGATTATCCGTTACTATCCACATTTTTTTCACCCAGACACCAAGAAACTGTGGTTATTATTACATTTCGCTGCATTCTTCTGATATTCACCGTGTTAGCTTTTCTATCTCAGAATGACATCATACAATGCTGTCTCAGAATGAATAAAATTACACTTCTTGCCCATTCAAACAAGTTCACAGGGCCCGCTGGTCCCATTTCCACTCAAGGCTAATACTAAGCTTTCTAGCTTAAACACAGCCACTATTTACCTAACCCAACTGCAGTTGAAACTCCTCATGAAGTGGGTCGGTTTATCGATCAAACGTGTCGGTTCCCGCCCCTGACCTTTGCTCTGTCGCTAATGAGTTCTCGCTGTGGCTCAGTGTTGACTGTCCCTGCATAGCAAGGATACCGGGGCGTTGCGTCACGTATAATTAAATAATCTGGACTTGTTGTTGCGTGAAAACTGAGTATCTACCTATATTTTAGAATACTATACAGGATGTTTTTTTTTTTCGCTACGTTCAATTTTATTTTATTACTAGCGCCCTGCTTCGCGTCGGGGTATACACATAAAAATGGAAATAATTGCTTTAAACGATGCTGGAAACCGCATCAAAATCCAATGCGTAGTTTATAAGATTTAAACGGTCACACATACAGATTCGAAAAGCGACTTTGTTTTATAATATGTATAGATATAGATGGATATACTTAGATGTGTTTACTTCTCAACTTTTCATTAGAACTTTTTGTTGTATCATCCCAGATACTCATTCGCAAGAGCGGACTTAAAAGTAATGCACTGGGCAAGTTTGAAAACACTGTCATTAAACGCCAGATTAAGTTGTATCTTGCAACTAGGTTAATTAAATCACCATTGTGGACCCGTCCCAGTTCAGACACAGATTCAGCTCTCTATTTTTATTTTCATTACTAGAACAGCAGGAAATGTTTTGTTTTCGCATTTATTATGTCCGACACAAAAACTCCAAGCCCCGAGATAATATTACATTTTCTCGCTATCTAGATAAAAGAGGTACCTAAATATGTTTATCGCTGAAAATATACATTTCCCAAAGTATAATCTGGCAGTCAGATTTAAATCTGAAATGTGTCTAAATATTTTTTAATAAAACGGAACAAAAATATCACACATACTTTTCATTTAGGCTTATATGGACATTATCTTATACAAATTTTCTCTTCCATTTACATCCCAACTTTGGTATACTTATTATCTCTTTATGTAATAAGAAACTTTTAATAATATATATGTTCAAAAGAAAGCCTTCCTTCGGTGGCGGGCTTAGTGGTTGTCATAATGAAGTTAATCGTATAAGCATCCTAAAGCCCGAATGTCACAATAAACGACTAGAGGGACAGAGCAGAGTGGAGGCGAAAGCGAAATAGGAAACTGAATTTAAATGCACTGAATTTGGACAAATTTGTTGACATTTATGTTTAGGTACTAACAGCGCCTCCACCATCGGCCAGGATTAGGAAGATTTTCACTTGACAGTTAAGTACGAAGATGCAACTGAATTTTGTACCTAATAAAAGGAAAATGGAGGACTATGCTTTGAGTTTCTCTACGTGATCGAATCTGAAATCAAGAGATCAGGGGAATCAAGGTAACCGACATAGCCCGAAGAATTGCCAGGCTTAAGTGGCAATGGGCATAATGCTCGCAAAACAATTGGCTGCTGGGGCCGAAAAGACGTAGCGTTGAAAGGCCTCCCACGAGGTGGACCGATGAGATTGTGAAGGCTGCAGGAATCCGCTGAATGCGGGAAGCTCAGAACCAATCGAAGTGGCGGTGCTTGGGGAGGCCTACGTCCAGCAGTGGACATCTTTCGGACATAACATATCAATGTTATGTTGTCAGGTCATGGTTCACATTCGTGTGTGTTTTATAGGTACATCGGATACATAAGTATGAAATAGTATGGAGCCAATAAGAAGATCTTGGCACTATAGCAGCTTGTTTATTTCACAGCACGAACCACTGTGCCACTGAGCATACCAGCACATGATTTGACCAAGATTATGTCTTGACTTGATTATGTATGGACTTTAAAAGAGACATGTGACCTCTGAGTTTGGTTCGGCCTTTCTTCTTAGAGTAGTCAGATAGAAAACGCCGACCTCATCTAGTTTTGAAAATATCATTGACGTCTAAAAGTGTTTGTGCAAAAATACTTCATCATCATCTGCCTGGCCTTTTTCCAATTATGTTGGGGTCGGCTTCCAGTCTAACCGGATGCATCTGAATCTATTTGTGCAAACCTACTTATAGAAACAAAATCATTTATGTATTATTTTTTTAATGTAGGACTGTGTTAACGAACCAGAAATCCTTTGCTAAACATGTTTTCTGCAGGACCTAATGATAAACGGTAGTGATAGAATATTACCATAATCACTACGCAACCACTATCATGCGAAAAGGAGCTTCAGCTCATTGTACTTAGGCACATATTGCGATAAGCTTAAACGCCTCTATGAGCGTGAAACACATCATTAACACGCCTCAAGGCTTTTCACAGGAAACTGTACAGTAACACACTTAACTCCTAGTACATAAATAACCTTTTTCATGTAAAATTCCAATGAAAACGTAGCAGTTATGAGCCATGGATGCATTGTTTCTCGCAGCACTAGGTATTTGAATGAAGGATTTTAATAAATAAAGTTTTTCCATTAAAATATACGAGTACAGTATACAGAATAGCGCACGTCCGCAACATACAGACGTTTATGACTACAGTCTGCCACAGAAAATAGCAGAAGAGTCACTTTGTGTAAAGGACAATGTAACTTATAATTTAATTAAAATTACGCACTCTTGCTTGTAATGAAACAATACTTTTTTATTATATATTTTCTTGGCGTTAACTTGAGTCAGAGAAATGTATGTTTACGCATTTTCAGTGTGTGTCTAGTGTGTACAAAGTTTTTGCCCAAACACTGAAAAAAGGTTAGGCAATTCAAAAATTATTATTTTTATTTCACACCAGCAGCGCCTCGCGGATTCACCCGCATAAGTTCGATCCCGTGGGTATATCGGGATAAAAACTATCCTATGTCCTTTCCCGGGACTCAAACTATCTCTATACCAAATCTCATCTAAATCGGTTCAGCGGTTTAAGCGTGAAGAGGTAACAGACCGACAGACAGACACAGACATACTTTCTTATTTATAATACTAGCTGCCTTCCGCGGTTTCACCCTCATAAATGTCGATCCCGTAGAAATATTGGGATAAAAAGTAGCCTATATGTTAATCCAGGTTGTCAGCTACCTCCATACAAAACTTTATCAAAATTGGTCCAGCCTTTTGAGCGTGAAGAAGTAACAAACATATAAATAAACACACACACTCACAAACATTCGCCTTTATAGTATTAGTGTGATTAGTATGGATTTATGAGTCGTTCTGCCTCGTTGGTCTAGGGGTTGCAAGCGGTATTGCTGCACAGGAGATTTTGGGTAAGATTCCCAGGTCGGGCAGAATGTTATTGGGTTTTTCTATCCGGAATTTCTCAGAGCAGCCCGGAGTCCGGATTTGGGCCCAATTGATGGCCCCTATTACATGGGATTTGAACAAAACTGGCGTAATGTGGGTGTAGGTACGGACAGCGTCAGAGAAAAGGAACCCCCTTTGGTAAGTAACCAAAGGGGGTTCCTTTTCTCTGAGGCTGTATGTACTATAGGTACCTTCTGGGTAACAAATTGTGTTGTTATGTTGTGTAGTCGTACAATCTTCTTGATATTGAGTGAACCTTCTACCATCTTTCTAAGGATTTTGTCATTCTACGTAGATTCCGGAATTGTACCCGGGAAGTCTGCATTAAGTAGTCCAAGTAGATATGGGAGAAGTTTAATTAAATGTATAGAATATCAGCTGTACGCATAACTTAATTTTGATGCTGAATGTGTGGTTCGAAACAATAGCATATAATTAAGGGGAATATGCAAACACTGTATTGCGTTTATACGGGCGCTGATTGGTAATGATTATGGTAATGACGACAGTGTTTTGGAACAGACTACCTAAAACAAGGAGGTACTGAATTAATGAAAAGTTTTATGTTACTGGCTGTACCTACCTCATTAGGTACAAGTATTAGATTAAGTGAATCGTCCTCATCATGCTCTTTGAAGCTAAAAATAATAGAACAGCTCATACACATACATACCATAAACTCACGCCTTATTCCCATGGGAGTACCTAAGTTCCGGCCGCGCCAAATTTGCCAAAGGTGTAAACAACAATGGCCGCTCAAAATTAAATAAATAAATAAATGACAGCCGGGACCAACGGCTTAACGTGCTTTCCAAGGCACGGAGAGGTCTCGGTATGTAAAGATGGTCACCCATCCACAGACCAACCGCGGCAAGCGTAGCTTAACCTGATCGGTCGACATGTGCGGCTGTTATTAGTCACGGACCTGTCCAACTTAACCTATTAACTTAACTAACAGAAAAGGAAAGGTGGTTATGGAAAGGTGGCTGGGACAGACTGGTGGAGAACGGGGTGTTGTGGCGCAGCTTGGATAAATCCTATGTCCAGCAGTGGACTAAAATAGGCTGTGCTAATTAAGGTTATTGAACTATTATAATGCGAACATTAAAATTAGGTATTCATTACCTCTATAACTTAGTACTTTAAACTCAAAAACTGATCAATCCCTATCGTTCTAAAATATTCTTCTACGAACCGACGACGCTTTGCATTTCGCTTTAGAATATTTGCCTTCGTTACCCCCTGTAAACCAAACGTGACCACTTCAACCGGGTCTCGAACGTTAGCGATCTTATTTATGCGGTCTGATTTAGTTTACGTTGGTATAGACTTTCAGAGAGCTCGTTGCCTTCACGCTCGCTTAGCTGTATGTAAGCGGTGTCGTAAGTGAACTGAATGGGTAACTGATTCGGAAAGTTGTGAAGGATAGATGTAGATATGTATATTCAGTTTAAGATAAAACAATGATGCTTAAAAGAAGAATTAAGTTTTACTTTTACGATACTCGTATTCTCGTACCTACAACTCTTCCGCTAGCTGAGCAGCATCATAATTTTGTTACGCTTGTGTGTGCTAGAAATAGATCAATAGGCGTCTAAAGGTACAAGTTCGTAGTGGACTGCAGACGACAGCAGCAGGTGACGTGTAGCCGTGACACTACTGGTTTCCATGTCGTATTTCATAGAAATACTTTCCGTAGCTAGCGACATGGCTTCTGCCACGTATTTCATAGAAATGCTTTCCGTAGCTAGCGACACGTCTTTTGCCACATATTTCATAGAAATACTTTCCGTAACTAGCGACACGTATTCTGCCACGTATTTCATAGAAATACTTTCCGCAGCTAGCGACACGGCTTCTGCCACGTATTTCATAGAAATACTTTCTGCAGCTAGCGACACGCCTTCTGCCACGTATTTCATAGAAATACATCAACCAGTAGTCGCGGCGACCCGTCGCTGCTTCTGCTGCCTGCAGTCGTCTACGGACTTGTAATTTTACACAAAACTGGTCTGTTGTTTGAGTTTAAGTGTTACTTTAAGATGCTTATCGGAGTCTTTCTGTTGCTACAGTTCACCTTAAAGTAACAGAGAAATCCTGCGACTAAACGGGGCCTTAAAATTGAGTTTTATTTCAGTATACGGCCTTAAATCCAAAAATTGGTGAATGTTAAAAGAGATAAGTATCCAGGATCGTCGGATATAGTTGAAGTTTAGTAAGAAACCGACGTATGTTCTCGAATAAAATTTAATATTATTAACAGAAAACAAACAGCCCATTTATCAAATTAAATTTTAGTCGACAACATCCATCGGTTTCTTACTAAACTTCAACTAAATCCGAAGATCCTGCATACTTATCTCATTTGTTGACTGTACATGTAAATAAAAAAGGAGGGGAAACAACTATAATCCTAACTATATGACCCAAGTTGCATGACTATAATGTGCGTGTGTAAAATAGTTTGAAGGTCGATTTAATTATACAACACGGCCTAAATGGCTCTAACTTTTGTTATATCCACAATTATACACCTACATATACAAAATTGCATAAAATACGTATCGTGTCAACATAATAAATCGCCCAAGAGTTTTAGTGGCTGGTTTCCCCTTACGATTCCTTTGGGAGTTAGTTAATTATCGCATGGGTATTGAATGTACACATTGACAGATTAATTACTTTTTTTATATCCGTATACGCCTTTACTGGTAACAGAAGGAAATAAATGAGCCAATTCAATTAACTCTTCCTGCTTAAGAGGCTTACTAGACCTAAGTGTCCTTGAAAAACGCATGCACACATATGCAGAATCGACGCAAACGCCATCTAACGACGACGCCCATCACAATTATGACATAAAGCATACATGAGATTTAGAAGTAACGGTTTTGTGAGATTACGCCCTAACTGTACTAGTATTCTAATAGATGGCGCGGAAACGATGTGCAAATAAGAAACAAATTATGTAGTTATGTGTGACAACATAATAAATTTTATTCGTTTTGAGTGTGACTTGAAAAACTTAAGGATGTGGGTGATTTTGAAATAAAACTGATTCAATGAAATTTAAAACATTTTTAACCGACTTCAAAAAAGGAGGTTGTGTATTCGACCCGTATGTATGTATGTAATGTATGTATGTGTGTATGTTTGTATATATATTTGTAGATTTTCTAAAAAACTGATGAACCAATTTTGATCATTCTTTCACTAATGTGATCTACATACTTCCAGGAAGGTTTTAGTATATAATACATTAGGTAATTATTCTTATGTAGTATGTCCGAAGTTAATATGCATAAATGTACTGCATCTCCGGCATTTCTATGCGAATTTTGATGATTCTTCAATGCACTAGTGTTAATTGAATTTTTGTGGGGTAGGTACAATTAGAAAGAAAAAAAAACAACCGACTTCAAAAAAAGCACTACAGCGTGATAAATAACTATAATTTCGGAAGTCGGTGTCAAAAAACGAAAATGCGGAACCAGCAACACCGACTTCCGAAATAAAAATTATCACTTTGCAGTGTTTTTTTCTAAAACAATGAATTTTGGAAACATCTAAGAAAGTGCAGTCGGTATTTTCGACTTCACGTACAACTGTCACAGTGACGTATGTGGACGACGTGTAGATTTGTATTCGAGAGTCCCCGGGTTCGATTCCCAAAGTTACGAAATCGAATTTTCTATTTAAATGTCATTTTGAATTTTTAAATATATCTATTAAATATTTTTATAAATAACTAAAAAAAGTCTGCAGGAGAAAGAAAGTCGAAAATATCAACACGGAAGTTAGGTATTTCTAATGCGCAAGTACCTACACGTTATCTAAGCTATTACAAAAATAAAAAAAATTCTGACCTAATGTTTTTATTAACCGACCGCGACTTATTGATAATGGGCATAATGAAATAGGTAACAGATTCATCTGAAAATTGCGATGAAAATGATCAAAAGCAAGAAATTAGATTTAAAATTGATTTTGTTTATAATAAAAAGGAATCATAGTTATATATGAATGTTAGGTACCTAATCTTTGAGGCCGTTTACACATTATGCCGCAGCTGCAGCGGCACCGCCGTCGCTGCATCAGTCACCCTTGGATTTGTATGAACACACGGCGCCGCGGCGGCGCGCCGCAAGGGCTCATACAAATCCAAGAGAAACCAATACAGCGGCATCGCCACAGAATATAATAGTATGGCACCGCGGGCGGCGCACAGTGGTCTGAAAATCGAGCTCCATACTCATAGAAACTTAAAGTTCGGAAATAAAAAAACAAAAATTGTAATGGGTCTAGTATACCTCCCTTTACGTAATATTAACGTATGGATGGTATCAGTCGCTCCACGCGTGAGAAAAAAAAGTTTTTTATTTTTTTTTGTATGGGAGAAAACACTTAATGTACATTTTTTTGAAACTGGATGGAACTGATAGGCTGGAGCTCGCACGAGCTATTGTACGATACACGGCCATCAAGATGACATACAATTCATGCACCGTTCGGCGCCGCTTTGCACGTAGCAAATTTTTGAAATTTTGAATTTTCGATACGTGATTTTTCAAATCTTTGACGAGGTTAAATTAACTTGCCGATCGATTTACTTATACTATCGTTAGTTGTAGCCTGCTTATGACCTTTGTGATGACAACAATTAAAAATTATATTGATTATATACGTTTTTTTTTTATTTCATTCCAAGAACTAACTCATTTAATCACCGTGATTATGGTTGAGTTATAATTATATACTAATGACATGAGCATCAACCAGCTCTAGCAGGGCCAAATGGGCCCTAGTCACAATAAAATTCTATTGTCTGTAATATTAAAGTCTGTAAAACCCATAGAAATGTAAAAAACAGGAGAAGTGGCAAGGGGGCGTGTCTGTGTCCACGCGTCATGAGCAACATGCGCTTGTACTAGGCGAATGGCCGTCTCCGCGAACTAGTGCGCTTTTGACTGTGATCGTGATAAAATATAAAAATACCGAGTTGTTCAGTGGTTTCCTGTAAAAAACGAAGTCAAAATAAAATCCTCGTATCTCGTGGAATCACTTACCATATATAAGTAAAAGTATTTTACTGTATTTGTCTTTAAAATCATGAAAAACAACAAAGCGTAAAATATTTCTTGCTTTTACTACGTTATTTTTGTTTTCAAATATCGCAGCGACTGTACTATTTTTGCAGCAAATACATTGCTTCTTAACCACTAGCCACTCAGTATGTCGTTAAGTGAACAGCAAGCAATGTAAAAATTACAAAACGATACTTCATTGTCGCCGAGCGTCGCATAGTACAGCCGCTGTGTCTTGCGGCGAGATAGTGATGTGGTTATGAATGTCCACTAACGTAGGCTATCGACAACAACGTCGATTGCTCAACGAATATATTGCTATTATAGTTAATTTTTCAATTTGTCAACCATTTTAACCCGGTTTATAGAAGACCTGAAAAGATGGCGTTTAAATGGTTGGAAGGCCCTTGAGAAAATGAAAAATAATGTTAATTTTTTTTATTAACTTCAATAATTTTTTTAGCTACTTTTTATTGATTTATAATATAATAATATGTTCTGGACATATCGTTTTTTATTTATTTTATTTTCATGACCCTTTATTTTTCTTAGTACAATAATGAATTAAAGAGTCGATAACTTTCCGATTTAGTCAATCACTAGCGTATGTGTAAAATAAATTGCTTTTGCACAGCACAACGATAGCGATAGATGTTTTTGTGTGAGTGAGTTGTACGGTGCATGGTAAAATGCACGCTGTGTTTGATGAGTTAAGGTTTATAATTGATTGTGTAGTACGTTCTGATTTATGAATTGCAAGAGTGTGCGCGACTTTGTATCTATTGCTTTTACTAAACTACATCTGTAGTAGTGGCGCGGTGGTGGGGCAAACCTAGCGACATCGGGTTCTGATACATTTTCAACTACCGCGCATATCTCCTTCTTTCATATATCTATGGTAAAACCTAATTAAAGAATAGCGAACGATAATGAGGGTAGTTGTATAAAAACAGGACGTTTGAGCTTACTTTTATCAGTAGCTCTCAGTACTTGTGCGCGCTAACTTATTACGTTATTTTTTTAATTGTGCTGTGATGGAAGGTTGTGATACCAATTTGGACATTGTCATGTTTGTGACAAACAACAATTGTTTTTCACAGCCCAATGTTTTATTTGAAGTTTTTGAGAATACTATTGATTTGTTAGAAAATGAAAAGAGGGTATTGAAACAATTCTGTCAGACTTATGTTTGTTCGTTGAGGAACAAATGGATCTCGTGTAATCTCACGAGACGTACATACATAACAAAGTATGAGACATGGCTGCAAGAGAACATAAAATGGCCTGAGATCATGAAAGGAAAGATGACCCCTTATTTAGTGTCAGTAGAGCAGCAAACCCGTTCCAGTTCTGACTTTGTTTTAAATGAGTGTGCATCAACATCCTACACACCGGAGACGTGCAGTGTTGGAACATCAACATCAGTTGTGAGGCCGAGAAAACCATTTAAAGAGCTAAGCCCGCTACAGAAGAGAAGGAGAGCGGAAGACCTCCTAACGTATAGCACTGAAAGCCTTGCTCATGCAACCGGTTTGAAAGCACATGACAAGAATATAGCAGATATCGTTAAACTAGTCTCGGAGCAAAGAGGCTACAAGGATAAATAAATTGTTAAAGCCCAAGGAAACTGTGCCTATATATTCCGCTGATAAAGCTTTATTTATTTTGACCTCATTGAAGCTTTCGAAGTGGCAGTATATAACATTAAGATCTTGTGCAAAAGAAGAAGGAGTACCACTGTGTCCTTCTTATACTGCCATCCTTGAGGCGAAGAAGGACTGCTGCCCTCCAAAAGTTACCATTGTACATCACGGAAGAAGACCTCTTCTTCCGTGATGTACAATGGTAACTTTTAGCTAAAAGCTTTAAGCTTTTAGGTAAAATTTAGCTTTACTTTTACCTAAAAGTAAAGCTAAATTTTGGATAAAACTGTGCAAAGCTTGAAAAATTCCTACGTGTGGAACCTTCGCTGGATGGCAAAGAGTTAACAATTATATGCAAGTATGGCTTTGATGGTGCTTCAGGGCAAAGTTTGTATAAGCAAACTATGGCAGACGAAGACGATTCCAGTATGTTTATGTGTTCTTTTGTGCCTCTGCGCTTAGTTTGTGGCGAAGAAAAGGTATGGGAGAATCCAAAGCCATCTTCCACAATGTTCTGCTGACCAATTTATTTTAAGTTTTCAAACGAAAACAAGTTGAACATCGTGGAAGAACAGGCTCTGATTGAGGCTCAGATTGAAGCAGTATCTAATTATAACTCAACCATAATCACGGTTGTAGAATCCTGTTGATTCCGTACTTATGTTAAACATATCACTTCACTGGCTCACTACCACACCAAGCGCCATCGTATATAGCCTGCTTCACTTTGTCTGTTTCCCGCCATTCCTCGTAACTGACAGATGACATAACATAACTGACAGCAGCTACCCCGCTTGTGTGAATAAGACAGTGTTTACATATCTATTTAATAGATACACTACAACGGTGATTAAATGAGTTAAGTAGTTCTTGGAATAAAATTTAAAAAAAAACGTATAGGTACTTATAATCAACATAATTTTTAATTGTTGTCATCATAAAGGTCATAAGCAGGCTAAAAGTAACGATAGTATAAGTAAATCGATCAGCAAGTTCATTTATTCACGTCAAAGATTTGAAAAATCACATATCGAAAACACAAAATTTCAAAAATTTGCTACGTGCAAAGCGGCGCCCAACGGTCCATGAATTGTATGTCATCTTGATGGCCGTGTATGGTACAATAGCTCGTGTGAGCTCCAGCCTATCAGTTCCATTCAGTTTCAAAAAAAATGTACATTAACCCCCTTATTCATAAAACTTATCAAACCTATTTTAGTTAAAATGGGGTTTGTCTCTTTCTTACACACAGAAATGACAACGTGACAGATAAAGACAAACGTTCTATAAACCTATTTTAGCTAAAATAGAGATAAAATAGGATTATGAATAAGGGGGTTAGTGTTTTCTCCCATACAAAAAAAAACAAAAAACTTTTTTTTCTCACGCGTGGAGCGACTGATACCATCCATACGTTAATATTACGTAAAGGGAGGTATACTAGACCCATTACAATTTTTGTTTTTTTATTTCCGTACTTTAAGTTTCTATGAGTATGGAGCTCGATTTTCAGACCACTGTGCGGCGGCGAGTTTTGATAGATCTTATCAAAACTCGTCGCCGCGCCGCACCGCCGGCGGCGCGGCGGCGCGGCGGCGGCGCCGTGTGTTCATACAAATCCAAGGGTGACTGATGCAGCGGCGCCGCGGCGGCGGCGATGCCGCTGCAGCTTCGGCATGATGTGTAAACGGCCTCAAGGATTAGGTACTCGTACCTAACATTCATACATAATTATTATGATTTCTATTTATTATAAACACAATCAATAAAAATTAAACTCTTGCTTGTGATAATTTTCATCGCAATTTTCGGATGAATCTGTGATTTCTTTATGCATATTATCAATAAGTCGCGGTCTGTTAATAAATTTAGGTTTTTTTTTATTGTTACAATGGCATAGAAAACGTGTAGGTACTTACGCATTAGAAGTAACTTCCGTGTTGATATTTTCGACTTTCTTTCTCCTGTGAAAGATAATTACATTGTAGACGTTTTTTTAGTTATTTATAAAAATATATTTAAAAATTCAAAATACATTTAAATAAAATTAAATCGATTTCGTATCACTGGGAATCGAACCCGGGGACCCTTGAACACGAACCTGCGCGTCGTCTACATAAGCCAATGTAACGATTGCGTATCTCGTCGAAAAAACTGAGCATATGCGTAATAAGTGCATTTTCTTAAACTACCAAAATTCATAGCGAAAAAAAATATTCAGTAATAATAAAATGCTCTTACTTTTTAATTTCGTTCATATGTTCGGCGTTTCTTTTATATGAACGTTTTGTAGTCCTCCTAAGGGAATGTTTCACTTTATTTCCCATATTTACAAATGATATAATTGATAGCAAATTATTACGCTATTTTAACTTAAAAGTATTTTATATTTACATGAAATAAAAATATTTACAGAAAGAAGATATGCAAATAGTAATAATAAACAATGAATGTATGTAGGTACAAATAAATAATGCGGCGAAAAGAGCGACGCGTCCGTATAGTATCAGGCCTCGGCCGGCATTATTGCTACACGCACGGGGGTTTACCGTTTACGTACACATGCGCACTTATTATGTTCGGAACTATGAATATTATGCTATTTACAATAAAACTATTGTTTGAACTAAAAAAATAAAACACTATTATTTTAGTATGTTGCTTGTAGAATGATCTGACAAAAAATCAGAATGATTGTATGTATAGGTATTAGTATGGTTTCTATTGTAAAAAGAGTTTTTAGAGGTATCTTCATGATTTTTTTCTATCGTACCAAATTAGTTGTATTATGTTTTCAAAACACTATCTATCTAAAAATTCAAAATACATTTAAATAAAATTTAAAAAGAAAGTACGATTTCGTAACCTTGGGAATCGAACCCGGGGACTCTCGAATACAAATCTACACGTCGTCCACATACGTCACTGTGACAGTTGTACGTGAAGTCGAAAATACCGACTGCACTTTCTTAGATGTTTCCAAAATTCATAGTTTTATTGCAAAAATAAAAATATTCAGTTAAAAATAAAAGGCTCATACTTTTTACTTTCGTTCATATTATGTTCGGCTTTTGTTTTATATGAACGTTTTGTAGTCCTCCTAACGGAATGTTTCACTATATTTCCCATTTATTTACAAATTATTACCCTATTTTAACTTTGTTAGGTTACGCGGACCACTGCCGGTAGACACAAGTGAAACGCCCGGGAGTTGGGACTCGCCGTACAATAGATGGCGCGCGCCTTGCACCCATACATAACAAACTTAAAAGTATTTTATATTTACACGAAATAAAAATATTTACGGAAAGAAGATAATGCAAATAATAATAAACAATGAATTTACAAATAAAACTTAACAAAAACATAACAATTTTGACGGAAATAGTGCGGCGAAAAGAGCGACACGTCCGTATAGCATCAGGCCTCGGCCGGCACTGTCGCTACACGGGCGTTCACGCACACATGCGCACTTTTTATGTTCGGAACTATGAATATTCGATTTACAAAAAAACTATTGTTTTAAATAAAAAAATAAAACACTATCATTTTAGTATGTTACTTGTAGAATAATCTGACAAAAAATCAGAATGATTGTATGTATATTAGTATGGTTTTTATTGTAAAAAGAAAGTTTTTTAGAGGTATGTTCATGATTTTTTTCTATCGTACCAAATTAGTTGTATTGTGTTTTCAAAACACTATCTATCTAGCATATATCCTGAAGAATATCATATATTTTTCTGATTTTGTTTACTGTAGGCGATCATATACTTTTATTGTTTCGAAAACTACCGTTTTTTTGCGTTTAGCTCATGTAAGCGCCTTAATACAGTGCCACGGTCATGCGCCCGCGGCAAAATTTTGCCACCGTATATCACGCCCACACTAGATCGACCTTATTATAAAAAAGGTTTACTTATACACACAGGTCTAAACCATCGAGTCATTTTTGAATTTCAAACATAATTCCGAAAAAAAAACTAACGATGTTAAAAATATTAACATCGTATGTATAACCTTTAGGAAATTGGCAGTTAAAGTTACGCAGCGCATTCATCATA
Source organism: Amphipoea lucens (assembly GCA_947508005.1). NCBI lineage: Eukaryota > Metazoa > Arthropoda > Insecta > Lepidoptera > Noctuidae > Amphipoea > Amphipoea lucens. The sequence goes on along the minus strand of OX382364.1, from coordinate 9,337,416 downwards.
AAGGTGCTTTTCACATTTTCTTTAACAACGTTTTATAACAAAAAAATATGATTAAACAAGAAATGAATATACTTCTGAAAGTTTGTCTCATTTGTGTGTTATAGCTTCTAAGATCGCCATAAGTCCAGTAGCCATCAAATTGCCTTAATTGAAACAAACGGTCAAAAACAGACCTTTAAGTAAATAAAGCTTATTGCGAGCTTGCGGTCAACAATAAAAAGGGATTGGAAGCCACCGATTCTAGAAACTTCTGTTTGTCCTCAAATGTTCGGAACACACTTTTATTTGGAACTAGCGGTGCCCGCAACTTCGTTCGCGTGCATGTCGGAAAACAAATTGGATTTCATGGGCTTTAATTTTTTTGCGAGGAATCTTAATATATATTTTTTAAATAAAAGTTAGCCCACGTTACTCCTTACAACATCAGCTATATCTGCCAGTGAAAGTCCCGTCAAAATCGGGATGAGAACCAGCCGTTTCGGAGATTAGCCAGAACGAACAGACAGACAGTATTAAAAAAAGAGATGTTTTTTAAGTACCGTATACATATGCTTTCATATTATGTAGTTAGTAAAAAGCTGTTATTTTGACATTACAAACAGACACTTCTATTTTATTTATTTCTATCTATGTATGTAATATGTACGAGTACAGGGAAAATTATTCACTGGGAATTCTGCCGTTTTGCCAAAATTTTTTTGACAAAATTTCATTATCCAAACAAATTTTAGCAACCTTTTTTGATACCAATGCAATATTTGGAATGATTTTAGTACGCACATTTTCATTTAGTCAAATTTTTACTCGGCAGAATATTACCATGGATGATATCATCAATGAATTTGGTCTTTAATCATTTTTTTTATTACAGCAACAATCTTTAAACAGTAAACATTTAGTCAAATGATTTGAAAAAAATATAAAGACAAAAATAAGATTTTTGGTTTTTTCTTTTCATTTATTTATATAATTAAAAAAGGCTAATTATTTTCCAGGCGACTAACAACAATTTAAGAATGCCCATTTTCTACTTTTTATCCGCCGTCAAGTGTTCGCTTAACAATAAATTCAATTTCTCACTCACTTTCACTTCACTAAGCAATTGAATGAATAGAAATGGTAAATTGAAAACTGACGATACTAAATATTTGGCATATTTTATTTTACGTAAAATATGTTATACCAACTGAAATATTTAACTACATTAAAATTGGTAAAAGTACTAGTTGGTAAGCAAGTTATTGAAGTGGCCGTTTTGCGAATTAGTCCTCTATAGAATTAGGCATTTTGAGAATTAGTCATTTATAGAATTAGCCATTTTGAGAATTAGTCCATTAAAGACTCAGTTGCTATTTTGAGAAGTGAGCATTCTGCGCCTAAATCGTTTAAATGTTCACTTGCCAAACATTAGGTTTGCGTTACAATTATTTGTGAAGAGTTTATTTGCTAAGTAATAATTTGGCAAATTAAATAATGCGGAAAATTGTTTGGGGAGTGATAATTTGTCAATTTTTTTTAATGAATTAATGGTAACCCTTTTTTACTGACTTTTCTATTTGATTACTGGAGTTTTTCATCTGGAATATCTCAGTAGCAGCCCAGAGCTTGGATTTGTGCCCGGTTAATGGCAATAGGCTCGCCCCCTATTACATGGACCTTAAACATAACTATCGAAATGGGGGTGTACTATAGGTACACCTCTGCCTAACTCTCTGGGGAATACCGCCGTGACGTTATATAGCTAATTTTTCTTTTCATTTTTTCATCGACATAACTGCAACTTTTTTTTTTACGTCTTGGCTTTCCTATAGTAATTACGCTTTCTAAGTGCTTTGGCATATTTAACTCATTTTTGGGAAAAAATACATTTTCGTCGATGTTTCTCCAAATGCGCGATTTATGTTCTCTATTAATCAACCAACCGGCTGAAATCCAAAATATAATTGTCCCGTTCACGTTTCGTAGCGGAAATGGTACAAAAAAAACGCAGAGTATTGCAATCAATAGGTATTGATCAGCGTTTTTAAGCCGTCATTGCATCGAAATATTTTACGAAGCCAATTTGAAAGCCTCGTCAGAGTACCTATATGCGAGTCATTCCTATTTAATTGCAGCTGATTCTGACGTAGGTAAGTAGTTTTTTGATAAACGACTAGATATTTTTTTTCTGTACCTTCAGATGAAGCGCAGTCGTCACGCAGTGTTAGCTAGAAGATGGGCGTCATCGCCGATGGACGACAAGGAAACGCTGGCGTGATGACTTTAAAAGATTGGCCAGAAAAGGCAACACACAAGGAATATTGGAACGCTGTTGGAGAGACCTTTGCCCCGCAGTGGGCCAATAAATGTAAAAAAAATTTACTTGCATGATAAAATAGTTAATGAAAATAAAGTAGGTACTGTTTCCATAGATCCAAAATAACACAAAACTTTCAGTTAGCATTAGTGGGAAAATTCACATACGTAACATACATTATAGGAAGGTAGGTAGGTACATTATTTATCGTGATCGTTTATACAAAGAAGTGTCCAAAGTCAGACATAGGTATAAATCAAGCCGTTTTACATTGCACTTGCATACTTCTTGAACTCGGGCCATTAATCAGGTTCCTACATCCTCCCTACTTGTAAGATGTTACAAGTTATCTGGTGATATAGTATAGTAGATGCTATACTAGACTTGCTGCTGAAATAGGAAGAATTCATATTATGCCTGAATTTCTAGATGTATTGTGTACATTGATGTAGAAGTGTAGATCAGTGTACACAATACAATGTATACATATTAATTAAAATTAAAAACGTTTATTTGTCACTAGAAAAAATACTTACATTAAAATATGATAGACACTCAAAGTCACAATCTTACAATATGCATGTATTACAATAATAATGCAATGCGATTGCATGCCCATATTAGGACACCAACTTATTGTCATCAACCGGATACTAGCTGCTTTTTTCCGACCTGGGGGTCAAACTCCACACTCGGCAATCCCCCAAGCGATGTCTAGCACAAAAAGGCAGGCGAGGCAATATTAATATTTATATCGTAATAATGTAGCGATTTAATCAATGTAGCGTCGCCGTCGTCGTGTTTTATTTTGTTGTTGAAATATTAAATTCTTTAGCGTCTAGAATGTTGTAGATGCTGTGTGTGTGTGTTCATTACTCGTGGTAGTATGTTTTAGACACTGTACCATCGGTCAAGAACTTTTATGTTATTTATACGGTCCATTCTTACCTGTGGACTCTGGCTGAGTCGATTGATAACACTGGTTCATAGTTAACAGTTTTTAGAATAACAAATAAGGTACGTTTTTTAGGAAATCAGTTCTGAAAAAACTTACCAAATCAGTAGCAAATTGTCAAGATTGGCGTGAGTATCCGAAAAGAAATATTTAAATAATAATTATTTAGGATATGGAAGAGCGGAGTCTCTTAACACAGGCGTATTTGCTTACCGGAGAGAAATCAGGCGCAGGACCAACAGCTTAACGTGCTTTCCGAGGCACCCCGTGCCTCGGAAAGCACGTTAAGTTATCACACCATCAACTTTCAAACTCCTGTCGTGTCGGATTGCCGTCCCATCGGACTATGAGAGGGAGGGAAGATTGAGTGCACCTGTGTCTGCACACACACTTGTGCACATAACAACACTATAGCCATCTACGCGGGAGATACCCTCGTAGATGGCTAGTCTCCGTTGAGATTGGCTGCGATGGCCGAAATTCGGTATGAGGACTTTTTTTAAATTATTATTTGCTTACAAGGAGGCTCTAACCACTATTTGTAAAGGTATCCGCGTGTTGAAATAATAAACCATTTTTCATTTTCATAAGAGATAGTTGTACATACCTACTATTCACTTATCTTCTGTTTGTTTTCATCTAGCTAGCTCGGAGATTTAGACGAAAACAAACATTACTTAAAATAAATGTTCTTGTATATCGATTTTATTCAATTTCGAGCGGCCATTGTTGTTTACATCTTTGGCAAATTAAGCGCGGCCGGACCTTAGTTGTGTCATATCTAAATGGTAAGTGTCGTCATCTTTTATCATAATTTACAGTCTACGGGAGGAAATCGAATCTGTGTATTCAAACTTACCGACGTAGTGATAGGGATGGGTACCTACCTACCTGGCGCGAAACAGTTCAAATGGACCGAAACAAACAAACGAAAATCCATTTAGAAATTGTTTTTACGTTTTAGTAGGGAACTCAAAAACTATCCGTTGTTCAGTGGCTGCGAATAGTTTGGAACAAGCTCGTTGTTTATGTACTAATGTGTGCTGTAGATAATTCGGTGAAACTTGTTGTTTTGCGAATGATATTTATGAATTAAATTTTCGCCACCGCTTTGACTGGTTAGTTGGGTAGTTAGTGGATATAAATCACTATTAAAATGCATCCATACTAATATTATAAATGCGAAAGTGTGTCTGTCTGTCTGTTACCTCTTCACGCTTAAACCGTTGAACCGATTTAGATGAACTTTGATACAGAGATAGTTTGAGTCCCGGGAAAGGACATAAGATAGTTTTTATCCCGATATTCCCACGGGATCAAAACTTATGCGGGTGAAACCGCGGGGCGCTGCTAGTATGAAATAATTTCTACCGGATACTAAAAAGCTACAAACTAACTCTAGGTTAAATTTAGATACGGGCAAGTTTTTGTAACTACAAATTCGTTTTAGTACTCCTGAGAGTCCTGGGCAACAATAAGACTATTGGCACACTGCACTGCATTACACAGCGGGGTGCGTGAAATGGAGCCAAATTCCCCGCACGGAAGCGCGTTTTTATTGAATTTGTATGTAAAAAATCACGCGCGGGAGCACGTTATCTGCGTCCCGCTGCGTAATGCGATGCAGTGTGCCAATCGCCTAAAGTACCCCAGTAAAATTGTGGTTTGTGTTAACTCAGAGCTAATAGTCTCTATGGAGTTGAAAGCAGCAATAATTTTGACAGACTTGTCAGTGGCAGCAACCCAACAGCATCCTTATTAAAATGAGAATAAAGATCACTGTGGTTTGGACAGTGATGCAAAATAAGAAATAAAATAATTATTGTGAAAGGACTTTATATTCAAATCACTACTGTCATTTTTTGACAGCTGTATGTCATGAATGTAACACGGCAAATTGACGTAGGTGTCAATTAGCTTCGCAATTAATTTCCTTGAATGTACGATAGGCTGCAAAAGTGCATGGGTAATACAGAAACAAAATCGTATGAAGCGAGAAATGACGCCATCTAGCGTAAAACTAGTTAACGACTAACAAAATTTAATTATGCTGTTATTAGATGGCGTTGCTTTGCTTTATATGATAAAATATTTTTGTAGTTTCTTTTTGTCTCTTCAAACATTCAAACAATTTATAATTAATAGTTTCTTTTAAAGAAAATTGTTCCTAATTATTAACCTACTATGTTAAAATTGAATAACAATTTATAAGTAGGTGCTAAGTAACTACTAATTCGAATATTAAATTAATTATTAAAATACCCACTCGTTAGCTTAATAAATATATTCCTATCGGTTTCTTTTATTATTTTTATCATTTATGCTACGTATGCTGGTAAATGTAATGTAATAATTAGATAAATGTATTACCCTTGTAATTCCTAACTCCTTACTTACGTTTCGTAAATTAGTCATAGTTGTGAAGAAACCAACGCCATCTAGTTTATTTTCGAAAACTTGAATTCAAACGTTCACGGGAAAATAGACACTAAGGTACCCATGCAATTTTGCTGGCGACTGTACGTTACAGGGATGCACGAATTAAATAATAAGTAACAGGAGCTAGTGTGTTCCCGAAGTTTTTGTGTTAGTTGTGGTATCCATCAGCCGAGCGTGGTTTTACTGTTTCAGATGCTTTAAGAGGTTCTCAAGTACCCGTCGCTGGTTTAATGGTCTGACGCAAGCTTGAGTGTGCAAACTCTGATCAATGCAGCTTCTGCTATGTATAAAACTAGCTTCTGCCCGCGACTTCGTCCGCGTGAAATTTCACCCACCCCCCCATTCACCCTCTTAGGGGTGGAATTTCGAAAAATCCTTTTTAGTGGATACCTACTCTTCATTAAGAAGACACCCTCCAAATTTCATGTCTCTAGGACCAGCGGTTTAGGCTGTGCGTTGATATATCAGTCAGTCAGGACTTTAATTTTATATAGATAAATGTAATGCTTACAAGAAGACACGATATTAGCTTTTTTCAGTGGTTTCACCCGCGTGGAGGTCAGATATTATCCTACGGGTACGTACTGCTGGGATAAAACGGTCAATTCTATGTCGTAGTCCAGGACATGGTCTACTATTTGTGTGAAAGTGCGTAAAAATGTACTAGACAGACAGAGTTATTTCGCATTTACTTATAAAGTTATATTAGTATGGAGTGCGAATAGGAGGCATTAATCTCACACTACACTCTTTTCACTTAGCAGAAACCCAAAAACAACCTTATACTATCTTATTACGTGAATAAAGAGCACTGTGATTTTGAAAGACTAGCCAGTGGCACAAGCCAAAGGCAACCTTATTATAACGACAGTAAGAATCACTTTGATTTTGACATTGATGCATAGGTAACTCTGAAAGAGTTGTAGCTACAGTCAACAAAAGAGATAAGTATGCAGGATCGTCGGATATAGTTGAAGTTTAGTAAGAAACCGATGGATGTTGTCCAATGAAATTTAATTTAATAAATGAGCTGTTTGTTTTCTATTAATAAAATCAAATTTTATTAATGAACATCCATCGGTTTCTTACTAAACTTCAACTATATCCGACGATCCTGCATACTTATCTCTTTTGTTGACTGTGCCTGTAGCCACGACAGGCTGACAGTATATTCCTACTCATGACTTCACACTCACACATTAATTTTCACAGAAACAGAACTTCCGATTGAATATTTGCTCCCCAAACTAATTAGCTTGACCAATGTCCGTAAAATCTACGGGCATTGCGCTTAAAAGCCATTACTTAGTTTGACCAGCGGCACAGTGCCACATATCTGACGGCTTGTGTAATTTACGTACGACATTCATTGCTGCGTCAGCCCCCTGTGTTTGATGTTGCACCCGTTGCGAGCGGCAATGTGACTGCAAATGGATTTATACCTGTTTATGTCCTGTGTACCCCTGGGCAGTTTGGAACGTTTGTTGCGATTGCTCTTTGTGTTTATCGATATTTTTGTTAGTTAATTTTTATAAACTGCGTGATTAGTTTAATCTATGCAGCCTCTTCCTTATTACAAAGAACAGGTAGTATTAGCAAATAAGTAATTATCATACTTAACTACATCACACGTGGCATAATAGTATAGTTATATAACTACAGAACCCTTAGTGCTACGATCCTTATAATGTAGGCCCCTTTTCATTCATTTTCATATTCTTTTTTCAGGTTTATCACACATCTGAAGACCAATTTCCTTAAATAATAACGTTCAATGTCTAGACGCATTCTCATCTTAGCGACAGTCTATGTGAAAACGTATAAGAAAATTAGAGGTATTTGTTGACAGATTGAGGCTGGGATTACTATGTCGTTCGAATTCTAATCTCTTTTTAAAAATACGGGAATTCCCCTCTGGTCACGAATACCAAAGTACCTACTAAATAGTAGGTATAATTATTGAAACCCACAGTAAGACATACCCCTAACCATTTCATAAGATTGATTGATATCCGTGTCACCAGCGATACCCAGAAAATCGGCAAAAATCAGCGCGAGCAGCAAATTTTCGGTAAAGGGCTCATCAATCCATTAATTAAGATTAACGTCATCATACCTTTACCTATAAGCGCGTTTATATTAACGAAAAATGTTATAATGACGCCTTTTACTAGGTGACCAAGTGATGATGATGACTACGAAAAACTTAGGGGCCACTTAATTTAAATTGAATTGCCACTTAATACCTAATAGATTGTTGCCGTTTTGATTATCAATCATATTTTAGCTATCCTGAATTATCAGTGATCAGACTTTCAGGGTAATAGGTCACGTACTCATACCATCTTGAAAGAATTACAAAATACAAAAATTCCAATTAAATCATTGCACCATTCCATTTAAATTTCAGGACAGGACAATCACTGTCCAAACAATAGCAATAATACCTCTAGACTAAAACCAAATTAAGATCCCCCGCTATTTCGCGACAGCACACGAAACGAATGAGATAAAAAGATAAAAACAACAATTAAACATTGTTTTCGTATAACAAAGTGTACTGCAACGGTCCCGCTAACCAATCCCGGTTAACAAACGAAGATTATGCAAATTATTTCATTAAGTATTCACAGGCCCGTCCCTAAAATACCCACTTGATTAACAGACGTGGTCAGAATTCGTGCTGGATTCTGGATAGTTCACGTGAACGCCAGAATAATGCAGGGTTGTAAGATCTAAGTCTGATTAGATTATTCGATGAAGAGGTATCATTAGAACCTCGTTATGGCTAATCGCCTTGTACGGGAATCTCCTAGAACCTTAAGATGTAAATTAAGTTAGGTAAGTTTCGAAGTATCAGGAAGTGTGAACCCTTTATGGAAGCATTTAGGAATCCTGTAGGTTCTTCGGTTTAGGTCTCCTTGTTGAAAATGGTCGATCATTAATGAAAAGATAACAGTGTTTAAGGAGAAATTGAAGGTAGCAGCCCTAAAACCAACGACTACGCTACACTGGTTACATATTGTACAAACAAGAGTAACCTGAATTCCGAGAAACTGCTAAACGTAGTGACTTTAAATTAACGAAGTTACGAGTAAATCCGCTTATAGGTAATACTTACCTTTTAAAAACTAACCCCCTTATTCATAAAACTTATCAAACCTATTTTAGTTAAAATGGGGTTTGTCTCTTTCTTACACACAGAAATGACAACGTGACAGATAAAGACAAACGTTCTATAAACCTATTATAGCTAAAATAGAGATAAAATAGGATTATGAATAAGGGGGTAACAATTTAGAAAGGGAAAATTGGTAAATACCCTTCATGTCAGACAGCTTTTCATTAAAAGACAAGCTAGGTTTTTGATTAAAATCAGGAATTTCTCAGTAGCATCCCGGAGCCTGGATTTATGCCCGGTTGATGGAAATAGGCTCGCCCCCTATTATTTCAGACACCAATCTACATGGTCTTCACATGATCTGAACAAGATTTTGTCTGGACTTTAAAAGAGACTGTGACCTCTGAGTTTGTTTCGGCCTTTCTTCTCAGAGTAGTCAGATAGGAAACGCCGACCACATCCAGCATAAAAAAAAATTTGTTTGACGCGTAAAAGTGTTTGTACAAGCCTACTTACAGAAAATAAATAATTTATGATATTATGACATTTGGAACGTTTGTTCACTACCCGTGCTTGATGGTAAGTTTATGATACGGTCGACGATGGTGAACGCTTGCCTAGAAGTATCCCATTAACTCGCGATAATTGCATACACCTATAGTAAAAATCGCAGTGCTGCACACCCCCACCATATTTCAAGTTAAACAAATATCAGCTTTATTTCAATGAGAATTAAATTGATTTCAGAGTGACTAGCACTATTGAAAAAGTTATAAAAATGTTTGAAGTTATAGCGTAAATTGAACTTTGTACGTAACCTGCAAAATCTTTACTAATGAGACACAGCCTTCACATCTTTTGTTACTTTACCCCCGGGGGCACTCGGGTAGCTATATGTGAAATCCGTCAAATATAGTACAAACACCTGAATTAATTGTGTACCCTTCTCGCATACAAATTAGGTGCAAAATATATTAGACGCGAGGGTAACAAATCAATGCAGCCGTCCGTACTTAGATTCGATATCCAATAAAACACAAGTACGGTCACCAAAGGAGATGAGTAACCAGGGTTGTCGGATATAGTTGAAGTTTGGTAAGAAACCGTTTGATGTTTTCGAATGAAATTTAATTTGATAGATGAACTGTTTGTTTTCTATTAATTAAATTAAATTATTTTCGAAAACATCCATCGGTTTTTTATTAAACTTCAACTATATCCGACGACCCTGACATCTCCTTTGTTGACTGTACATTCAAATTACTTCTCACATTGTACTCTCTGTAATTTATAATGGAATCACTAACACCGTAACGTGAGCTCTCCCAGAAGGTTTCAAATAATAAAACAAGTGTTCGCCACCTCAGGAGAATGTTGAAATGTATTTACTGTCGCATACTCCCACTGGTGTGTCTGGGTGGTTCTAGAATATATTTCATAGAGTACAAAGTTTTGTATCAAACTACAAAGTAATGTCGCAAAATATATTTTGAGCTGAAGGTATTCAAGCATCATCATCATTATAGGGGTCCGGTTGGCTACCTCTATAATAGGATGAAATTGAAAATGTGTTTTATAAGGATGTTTTTTTTTATGGGTGGGAAATCATCAACTAACCCCTCCCGCTCTGGGTGGAGCGGAAGGGAGTATTAGATTCTTACTGACTAAAACCCGTCTGTGTTATCCATCCGTGTTTTATAAGGATAATGTTATAATATTACCAAAAAAAATTCCTTTAAGTACCTACGTTGAGGGCATCATACAAAACGATTATCATTCTTTTCTGTGAAGAAAATCCATATATATCCTGACTTTTACTTCCAACCCCAACCTTGCTGTTCACCCCCTCATAAGAAATTGTTGTATAGCCCGCTCCTATAGGTACATGAAAAGAATTTAATACAAATTCCAATTACTGCGAGGTAAATCTTTGAAACGTGGCATAAAAGGAAATTGTATTACACAGAGCGCAATAAATCCACTGAAACGGTCAAATAAACAAAAAAGGGAACGAAGACTGGTCAAAAGTCCCACCCAACCAGTGCCTTTGGAAAGGATGAAAACATCTGTGGTACGAACTGTCAGTTCGCAGGACCAAAACACACCGCAAATTGTTTTAACCCGATATAAATTTTGGTCCTTCCGCACACCGTCCGATACGGATGAGTGGTACACTCAAAATGTTTTAATTACTTTCTGAAAGTATAATATATCAATGCCCAGGTGGCCTTGTAATCTCAATTATTCAGATAGCTGAGTCGATAATGTTTAATAGGATGCCGAAACAGAATTTGTTTAACCTGTGTTCGTCAATATTTGGTGTAGGTATTACCCAATATTTCTTTCTTGTAGGAATAATTTTCCATTTCCTTTCACATTATATTATGTAAACAATTATTCATTATAATACATTATTTATCTTTTTTTTCGTCGTTAACGTTAGAAAAATAGCATCTACGAAAATTCCTACATTATTTATCTTTTATTTTTCATCGTTAATGTTAGAAAAATTGCATCTATATCAAGTCATTGGCTCCGCAGTTTGGCGTGATTTATCTTTTAGTTCTCCATCTAAAAGACCTCATGAAAGATTTAGTATCGTATAAAGAATATCTATAAGAAAACGAAAGGAATTACGTTCACAGCTTTCAGAATATAAAAACCATAAGTATTTCTAGTTTTTTGATACATCTAGACTAATATATTAGACATACGTTGTCCTGTTCCAATAATTCGAAACAAACCCTATAGAAAAAAGCACATTCAATTTTTCCAGAATTTGAAAATTTCCCGCAAGACTTTTTCGATTTTTCTTTCCACAAAAACGTAATTCGGACTATTACGACCATTTCAAAACAAAAAATAGTCAAATCGGTCCAGCAGTTCTTAAGTGATGCGCTTACCAACGAACAGCATTTCATTTTTATTTTTATAGGCCATAACAAATGTTGATGCGAGAGAAAATAAAATACCCTCATCATTCATCGTATTCACCTCAAAATATTTATGTACGCCTTCGTTCATAAAGTACCAATATCAAAGATATCATGCACGAAGCACCTTATCAAGAATTCCATAGTTCCGTAAGTACTAAAAAGGTTGACATACGCGCAGCCATATCTACGTTCCGCACTAAAAGGGTCAAAGAATTTTGTTATTGTTGAGCTGTGAAAGTGACAAGGTGACCTCTGGACTCTCCAGTGGGTAGACCTTTTTTATTTCATGACACAAATTTAAAAAACTTACACAAAACCTGTTTCTATCTCGACATGTAACATGTGACCTAAGTTAAAGATCGTTTATCGAAAATTATAACGGCTATTTTTGGATTTGGAACAGTAAATCGAATGATTCCCAATATTGATATTTGTAATCTCAGCTAAGAACTAATCAGCGAAAAACATTGCTAAAATTTGTAAAAAAATATGATCACATACATGTAACTTCGAAAATTATAACGTCTATTTTTGGATTTTGGACGATAAATCGAATGATTTCCAATGTTGGTATTTGTAATGTTAACTAGGAACTAATTAGCGTAACTTTGTAACTGCCCACATCAGAGCGGGCCCTATCAGAGAACCAGCGCTGCGACATTTATTTTTTAAATGTCGCAGCATCATGCTGAGATAGGAGCCTTTTGGCCTCGTATAGGACTTTCTATTTCATTTTTATATTTGTTACTTTGAAAAAAATACAGGTAATTTGTTTTTTTATTTTCTACTGTGTTTAGCTTAGTTTGTGATCTTCCTGTACGAGTCGCGATAAATATTTATTTATTTTAATTTTCTTTCTTTTAAAAATATTGCCAGAATCCGCGAAACAAATCAAAACACCCTGAAAAACGTCATCCGATAACAAAATACGATCATTAGAAAATAACCTACATAACTATAAGGTTACGACTTATATAACGCCAACCAGTAACGCAGGATAACTCGTAAAAATCTTTACTATATTTTTATTAATACAGATAGCTCCAAAATAACTCATAAACCCGATTTCTTCGATCATAAATCAAAGCCAGGCTGTTTACAAAGCTCGGCTTTTAGACCAATGTGCGGGCTTTATTGCTTGCCAACAAATTGTTTTATATATCGCCGATACGGGCTCCTGTTACCTAACACAACGTAGTTTAAGTTAAGCAAAACATTAAAACTAAAACTCGTTGGCAATAAGCTTAGGTACTGGAACCTAAAATTTATGTTGTTTAGTCTTTCTTTTAGTGTAACACTATATTTGAACAGAACGGGTAAGCCGAGCGAGGGTGACGCAAAGTTGGCAAATTAATTAAAATGTCTGGATAAATAGCAGTTATACCTATGTATTTTTGTCACGGTCATTTCTGTAATTAATAAGATCACTTACTCTCGACAAACAAGGATTGTTTCATTATCAATTCAAGATCATTAGGAGAAGCAAAAAAGCAGACCAAAATAGTTGTGATTGTGACTACATTTACATCCATTTCAATTAATGAAGTAACGACTGTTTACAAAGCCATCATTAGTTTGAGTCCAAAATGAATAACCTTTTTTATTTTTAGATTTTCTGGGAAACTCGGGAAAGCAGTCAGTGAAAAAATACTTTTGGCAGCAAAACAAATGTCAGTAACAGACAAACAGGACAAAATAACATACTATAAGCTCATTTTTTGTTCCCATTTGTGCGACAAAATTCAATCTAATGCAATGTTACATGTACCGTCCGCTATAAACAAATAACTAAGCTAGAACAGCCTGTTTGGCTTGTACTAATAGATTAGTCTGCGAAACACAGACTAATACATTAACTAGGAACCGTTTGCATTCGAGTTGCTTTAAATTGGGCCACGGTGTTTGGCACTGAGTGTCCAATGCCAAATTAATTCAATATTGATTCTAAAGACGTGTCTGATCAGATGTTTGAACTTGAGCGGACTCATGAAGAGGTATATTTTTATTTCTGTCGATGAACTATAAGCAAATAATAACTAATACCTAATAAATTAATAAAAATAATAAAATTAAATCCTAAATTAACTGAAAATATACAAATATATATATATAGCGTCGAAACTTTCATCCGAATAATAAATAAATATTGATACAAAAAGTGAATGAATCGATGCATGAAAGTGTAAAGAAGCAAAAGATTTAGTATGCAAGCATCGCAGTTCGTGGGATGTTTAGTCTCTATGGGCAAAACATGATTAATTTAATTGGAATGTATCCTAATGCATTTTAAGCATTAATTATGTTTCAAATGCATTTAGATACATTCCAATTCCTATTGGGGCTCAACCCATATAATTCAAGTACCTAGATAAATTCCATTGCCACGAAAATAAGAAGAAAGATTCCAATTTCTGAAATACATAAGAATCATTGCAACCGTACTATTAATGCCTTCCACACGAATCTTGTCAGCATATATAGAAAATAGGGCACATAACCCATTTTAACAGATTTTAAGTTATTGTGTAAGAACCTATTATATCAATGCGAATACTGAATGGAAGCCAAGTCTGGGGTCACAGTGGCGACGTTATGTCTCGCCAAGAAACAGTTCATGAAAATTCGGTGCAAATATATTAGCCCGCACCGAAGCCTGTGACCTATATTTTGATCTAATATACGAAGCAAATAACCGTGTTTGAACAATTATCTTACCAGAATTACTGTACTATGTACTATACTTTTTCATAACCAACAAGTACTGAAGGACCCTTCATGCTTACAGACAATTAAATCCAGATAACTACTAACATTTACGATGATAAATTTACTTAACCTTATTTTTTGTTCCTGTCGCGTCCTTGCCAAGCCTTTGTTATAGAATTTGGCACTGAAATAGCATTAATTATCAAAGATATCCACGAATGGCAACGTGGCGAGAATTGATGATGTACTCTCAGAGACAAATACTGCCCGATACCGGTCATTGCTCAATTATGGAAGTAACAATAACGAAAGACCTGTCATAATACGGGGACCGTTGTGATGATATATTGTTAGGTAGAGGCACCTAAGCACTGCTCAGTTGGATAAAGACAGGAAATATTTTATCATATAATTTAGAAACGGAAAAAGAAAAGACTGCTTATTTACCAGCCAGGTATTTACTTGAAGCTGCCATCACGCTGAGCAAGCTGATTAAGGAGGCTGTAGTCAAAGAGGGTATTTACTGGCTTACAAGTCTGTAGAAATCTGAGCAAAATAAAGCATGTTACGCTATAGGGTGAGCGCTAGCCAGGCCGGGATTAATCTCATCTGACATAAAAATAACAAATACAGAACTGTCTTCATGAGTTAGGTCGTAGAATATCAGTACTTACAAACTGCCAGACCATTGAACCACGTATGTTGGACATGGAGTCACGTGCAACACGTTTACTGATAACTAATGCAGTAACTATCTTCCTCGGCTACTCGAAACGACTACAGGAAGGTTCGGGTGAAAAGGTTTTTCAAACAAGCAAAAAATACTTACTACGCTACAAAATTCGATAAAAGCACATAGTCCTTTCTAAAACGTCGTTTAAATTAGACTCCTTTATTGTAATTACCAACGTTTGGTCCCAAAAAGATATACGTAAACCCCTAAGTAAATAATATCCCAATGAATCTTGTCCAGACACAGTAACTGGTAATATTCAGAAATCTTTTAATCCGTGTCGCTATAAATACGAACAAACGTATAGTGAAATACATCGCGATACTGAAACAGATTCATTAAGGCTTTAGTAGAAATTGTTTCTATTAAGTTTTTGAAATCCCCGCGAAGAGCAATCAGAATTTCTTAATGTTTACCAAGAAAACAAGGACACAGCTCCACCGTCTCTAAGTTTTGGAAGTAACATTACAAATTCATCAAGATCTTGATGTAAAACTAAGGATCTTTTCTGATGGTAAAAGCTTTCAAAACCTTGAAGATGAAAGGCCCACTTTCGTTGAAAATCTAGAATACTTTATTAAGTTGATTGCCTGTCACCTCATTAATTCAAACAGTGAAGTTATGGGTCAAGATTATATTTGATATTTCCATAAAAATGCTTCAAAACCTTTCCTTTTAGTAAGAAAGAAGAAATCACTTCGGTCGTTTATGAATTAACAAATAACAAAGTTGTTCGTTCAGTTTTTTTTCACAAATCTGCACTGAAAAGAGATTCAAGGAGCTATTCTGTGCACCTAATTAGAACAGAAATAGTTCTTCGGACTTGTTCGTCGACGCCTTTGGACCAGAATTAAACTGTGTATTCCTGCAATCTTAAGTCTGGTCTATATTGGTGTATATGTCTTGCAGCACTTTCAGCTGACCAGGCATTAATATTGTTTAAAGCTAAGTGCTCTTTTTGTACGAGAAATGGAAGTGATATACACCTAAATGTAACAAAAAGCTACGATTTTGTGGAAACTAAATCATAGATCACTAAATATAATATACGTATCTAATAAATTTATCACTAAATATAGTAATGTCCCACGCATTACATAATTATAAGGGAATGAAAGCAGGCTGTTAATAAGGCTTTTAATTAAACCGTTCTCATGAGAGAGTTTACTGAAAAGTTGTCAAAACGTTAGTTTTTAATGAATTACGAGTATATTTATGTATATTTGACAACTTAAAACATGTACGTAATAAGACACTTGAAAATTAATGAGAGAAGTCTCGACTTAAAGTAATTAATAATAAGATTACTTTTCGTATTAAATAGACCGACACTGAGAAGTTTATTTTAACGCTATAATTTCCTATTTACCTGTATTTTCTTTTTACAAATATAATTTTACTCCCTAATTTTATTTCTTTCAATTTCCTTTTATACTGTGTCCACAATTTGCGACGGTGATACGTCTTCTAAAGTAATTACTTTTAGAATAGACAAACATTTCAAGAACCTGCTAATTGACCGAATGAGGGGCCCGTGGCTAAATAATAACAGCCGCACAAGTCGATCGATCAGGTTAAGCTACGCATGCCGCGGTTGGTCTGTGGATGGGTGAAAATCTTTACATACCGAGACCCCACCGTGTCTCGGAAAGCACGCTAAAGGTATGATTCCGATCTTGGCAGCACGCAGCAGTGCGGTCGCAGCACTACTGGTCCTCATACATTTTCTATGGGTTCATATGAGATTACATTCCGAGCACGGCAGCAATGCTGCGCGACATTCCTATAGAGAATATATGGGGACCAGCAGTGCTGCGGCAGCACTCCTGCGTGCTGCCGAGATTGGAATCATACCTTAAGCCGTTTGTCTCGGCTGTCCTTCGTGGATCTTTCACAGTCGTTACGGGTAGTCAGAAGCCCGAAAGTCTGACAACCAGTCTTACCAAAGGGTATCGTATTACCCAGTATCTGGGTTGTGGAGGTCAGATAGGCAGTCGCTCCATGTAAAATACTGGTATTCAGCTGCATCCGGTTAGACTGGAAGCCGACCCCAACATAGTTGGGAAAAGGCTAGGCAGATGATGATGATGATGCTAATTGACTGTTTTGACAGTTCTTTGGTACAAAATCTGTCAGACGTCAATTTTATTCTACGAATAAATAATATATGTCGATTGAGAAATCAGCACTTAGTAAAGTAGGCAGGTACTATTAATACTACAGTTTTTAATAACTATGTCGAGAACTAAATAACTACGGTACTATCACACCCCGGACACTCCATACAACGCTCGCAAAATAATTACCTACTACTACTACATTAAAAAATGACGTTTGTATACGTATGAATGTGTGCGTGAGGTACTTGTGTTTGCGAGCGCTCTTGTTAAAGAACTGCGACGAATACGCCGAAGTGCGGGGTGAGGTGCGGTAACTGATGTCAGTGCGGGGAAGGGAGTGTCCTTTCTGTACGTAGTACTTTAAGTATTCTGTGGTACTATCTAAGTAAGACCACATTTTTGTCACTGCTGTCTTCTGTGTTTGTTGAGTTAATTACTGTTTGTCCGTTTTCCGTAACTATATTAGTATTTTAATTAGTCTATAATTAATAATAATTAGCACTTATTCTGAACTCTTTTGACATTTAATAAAATCTAGAGTTCGTAGGTACGTAATCCTGCGACATTTCGAAATCTCGAACAATATTCCACGAAAAACTTTTTACCTTAAAATAACGTTGAACCGTTTTAGTGTAGTGTCGTCTCATTTATTTTATTTTGCCTGATCACATGACAGCTCGCGGTAACCATGACAAAATGTCTTTAAAAGGCTTTCATAGGCGACGCAATATTCATTATGTCACGCTTGCGGTCTGTAGAAACCCGAGGTCATGAATTAAGGTGGAACCATTATACTAGACAGGAAATTTGCACGCCCCGCGTTTCGGGTGCGTATTATGGCGTGTTCCTACTACCAAATTAGTAATGTTATCATGCTAATGTTTTATTATAAGAGGATTTTGTGTTGGCTTCTTGGTTATTTTGGGCTGTTTGCTTAAAGAGCAGGTTCGCAATTTCAGACATACGAGTATTCTAGCTCACCTTTTAACAGCCCAACCTACAGGGTTATTTTAAATTGGATATAAGATATATTTATGGCATTCGTGATACAGGGTAATCCTAGCACGAGTGCCAAAGCACTCTGTTGACACCTAAGTGTTACATAAGACCTTTGTTTGTTTTCAGGAGATTTACTGTAGGTACCCATTCTTCTAGTCTTATAGATTTGTATTATTATAATTAAAAAATAAAAAGATTTGATGTTTTTTTGGGAGGTCAACGACTGCTGCTATTGTTTTTACTTAAAGTATGAGTTGAGAAAACACAGTTCTTTTATGTTTTGTCGTATTAAATGTCGATAACAATCACGTTTGTGAAGTTTACACAAAATAAAATAGATTTTGTAAGCAAATATTTCAAGTGTCTACAAGAATAACTGCTGGCAATGAACCCACCCATAAAGTAATACAAACATAATCAACCTAGATATAACGTTCCCACTTCTGGGACACAGGCCTCCTCTCAGTGAGAGGGAGTGGGCCGTAATTCACCACGCGGGCCCAGTGCGGGTTCGTAGATGTCACATGTGTTCGAATTTTTGGTTCTGAGATATGCCGCCGGTTTCCTCACGATGTTTTCCTTCACCGTTTTGAGAGCAGTGGTGATGGAATAATTTACACAAAGTAAAGCGCCTGTCTGGGTTCGAACCGACGACCTACAACTCGTAAGTCGCGGCCGTTACCACTGGGCCACCACTGCTCAAAAACACACACACACACACTGCAAAAATAATACAATTTATTTATTTTTAGTTTTATCATGTTTAGATATTTACATCCATCGCCCTGTTTAATGAGAGATTGATTCCCGAATGAAGCTCAAGCATTCATCTTGGTTCAAACTGGCACTGAGACAAAAATAGCTTCAAGTCAAAGATGTGGGGGATTGATTTCCACAAGTGGGGGTTCATTAAGGCTGCGTTTGCACCAGAGATGAGCGAGGGTGCGCAGCGAGGAATGTGTGTAAAACTGATCAATAACAACGCTAACTTAGTTCAAGATATGAAAATGAAGCGATGTGATTGGTTTGTTGCACACACATCCCTCGCTACGCATCCTCGCACATCTCTGGTGGAAGCGCAGCCTAAAGGCACTGACCTCCGGTGTGTATGCCGTGTCTCTCCACAGACAATAGCTCACCTCCGATTCTGGTGGAGTGCGTCAGCGAAAGCTATACGCGTTGCTGAATTTTGGGCCCGAGAAATTTAAGGAAAAAAAAAAAAACTATATTTTTGCCGACACGCTGAAGAAAAAGAAATCAAGATTTATGATCAGCTGCTATCTAAAATACGGCCCTTAGTATCTAAAATTATCTCTGGGAAAAATCTTACTTATTCAAAGCATATAATTATGTATCTAAATTTTTTCCCCAATTTCTTTATATATTTAAGTCTATTTACGGCCTGAAAACCCTCAGGCCGTTTTTTTGTTATTCATCGCGAAGGTATAAGGAAACTGACGTACATAATAAACGCTCGATGGTCCTTAATTTATATACTGAGGGTAAATAAAGAGGTCGTAGCGAAATGCAAACATAATATGGCGTACGAAAATAAACTACATAAAATACTACAAGAGGCTTTTATTGCGGAGAGAGTCATACTTTTGTCACATAATGAATTGACGACTGAGTTGTTTTTTTCCTGAAGATATTTTTCTGAAGTGTTTCAGCAAGTGTTTGGGCGTGAAAAGGTAACATACAGATAGTCAGAGTTGAGTTACTTTCGAATTTATGATCATCATACCGTTCTGAGCTCATCTGCCTAGCCTTTTCCAACTATGTTGGGGTTGGCTTCCAGTCTATCCGGATGCAGCTGAATACCAGTACTTTACATGGAGTGACTGCCTATCTGACCTCCACAACCCAGTTACTGGGTAATACGATTACCCTTGGTAAGACTGGTTGTCAGACTTTCGGCCTTCTGACTACCCGTAACGACTGTCAAAGATCCACGAATGACAGCCAGGACAAATGGCTTAACGTGCTTTCCGAGGCACGGTGGGGTCTCGGTATGTAAAGATGGTCACCCATCCACAGATCAACCGCAGCAAGTGTTGCTTAACCTGATCGACTGACCTGTGCGGCTGTTATTATTTAGCCACGGGCCCCTCATTCGCATTTATGATATTCATACATATCGTAAAAAAGTCGCTTTTCATGTCTGTATATGAGACCGCGTTATTTTTCTTGCGGTTTTTACTAGAAAACTATACATTTTTCCAAAAAACCTTATGAAGATTCATTCTTTCTAAGGTTTAGGTGTATAATAATACATTACCTAATATAAAAAATTACATAATTATACTGGATGATTTTTTTTTTAAATCAGCTGTGTAATACAAATGTTAAGTAGGTACCGACTTGATCAAAATGTATGAAACAGCAGATTTGATTTTCGTGATTTCAGAGTTGGTGCCATAATGAAAGTTGTTCATATTCAGGGGAAGAACACTCTGTAAAAATTTCGAGACAGTAAAAAAAGTCATCCAGTATTTAAAAGGTATCTCAATTTTTTGTCAAGTCGAAAAGGTAGGTCGGGAGGTCGCTAGTTGGTGTAACAGAATAAACGCAAGTCCTGAAAGTAGTTTGTTTATAATTGCCTACTGAATCAATTTCAGTAACTTTTAATATAGACATTTTTTTTAAAAATAATGTATTTTACCATACACTGACCGCCGATTTAGCCAAATAAATTTAAATCTTAATTTAACGCAATAAGACTCAATTTTAAATGCATAAAGTAATGCTATAATCAACACGATTTTCTGTGTGTTAATAAATAAAAATAAATAATAATAGTTAGCATTAAAAAAAAATTTTGGTCATTATATTATGCTTTTAACTCAATACTCTAATTGGGGTGTATGAGGTCTTGCGTTAATTATGTTACATATATGGATGTTTATAGTTTAATTCACGTGTATATTGTGCCATATGTTCGTGTTACATGCTCCAATAATTTCGCGATGTAAACTGTAGTTAGACTTGCATTGTGACGCTTAGGGATTTGACGAACAAGGACTTCGGTTGATTTCGCAAATAGTCAAGTATACACGAATATATATTATAATCTGTAAGTCATACAAACCAAACATTTATTTACTTACGGTGGCTATGGCTGTACATAACCATTGTCTTTTGTGTAAACGTACCAAAAGAACATCTTACTGAAGAGGGCTAAAGCAAAATTGGCAATCGAAAAATCGATTTTTCATAAAATTGGCAAGACTTAGGTATAAAATAAAAATAATATACAACTACTTGATACATTACATTTGTAATACACAATCATTGTTTTGTTTACGGAAACAACCCCTATCCCTAAATGACAATTTCTTTACGAAGGTGTAACAGAGAGAGGTATAATTTCTTCACGACACACTTCACGGGAATCCATATCTATTGGGGATAAAAAGAAGCCCTAGTTTTCCTTGACGTGAGTTTCAACGTTTCTTTATTATCTTTTGTTACATTGAGACAATACACACATACTAGTTAACGATATTCAAAATATTATTTAATATCTGGAGAGGATTCAATTTCAAAAGATTGGCTACACATCAAGCTATACAGGGTTATTGAAAAAACACCAACAACCTCTTAAGAGGTCATTGTACTCATCATTATGAACAACTTTTACTATGGGACCAAACCTGACATCGCGAAAAAAAATCAGCTGTTCCCTACATTTTGAAGAGTTATACGAACATAAATGTAGGGAACAGCAGATTCTTTTTTCGCGATTTCAGGTTTGGTCCCATAGTAAAAGTTGTTCATAATGATGAGTACAATGACCTCTTAAGAGGTTGTTGGTGTTTTTCCAATAACCCTGTAGGTATATTTCCAGTTTTAGTTGACCTGGACCTCGCTTTGCATAGGTTTTTCGTACAATCAGAAGTCAGCTTATATTGGTTTAGATAGCTCGGTGTGTAGCCGTGCGTACCACACAGGTTCTCCTTCATGTCTAACAATGGTTGTGTAAATAAAAAAAAATATCAAAACATGAAACTTGTATTCCCAGAAGGGATAGGCAGTGGTGTAAAGTACACCCACAATTCGTGAGTTATGGTGTAATAGGGGGCGAGTCAAACCGAAGTGGCAGTGGGCAGGGCATAATGCTCGCATAATAGATGGCCGATGGGGCCGAAAGGTTCTGGAGTGGCGACCGCGTACCGGAAGACAAGGTGGACCGATGACCTTGTGAAGGCCGCAGGAATGAGCTGGATGCAGAAGCACAGAAGTGGCGGTTCTTAGGGGAGGCCGATCTAGTGGACCTTTCAGTTGAAATGTTGAAGATGATGATGAGGGGGCGAGCCTATTGCTATTGGCTATCTGGAGTTCGAAACTGCGTAGGACCCAATACTCTGTATTCATGCTTGCAACCACCAAATAGACGAACGACGCAGTCAACTGAAATATTAACTTGGTAAATATCTAATAGAGTAACAAGGCCAAACCAACATAGCTATGGCAGTTTTTGAGGTATGGTGGATAGTGGTTATCTTATTAATGAGTTGGTCACGCGAATATCAGTAGGACATGAAAGCATTCGGGGTGAACATCGGCCTTCAAACACGGTGGGGAGGGGTAATAAATAGCTCTGACGTCACACACACAAAATAGACAGGTACAGACAGAAGGCCTTTTCCATGCAAGGAGCGAAAATAGCCGCGCGCACACTTATGTATGGAGAACTTAGGTAGGACATTCACGATCGACATAAAACCATTAGTAAGTCATAGCGATGTAACTCTTATCGATACCTTACTTTACCGAAAGTAGCCTATGTCCTGACCCAGGTCATGGTCTATCTGTGTGCCTAAATTTTGTCCAAATACGTTCAGCCGTTTTTACGAGACTGAGTGACAGACAAATAAACAAATTCTCTGTTGCATTTATAATAATTAGTTGGATGACAATGAGATGAGTTACAAATTTAAAATGCAATGGCTTACTAATGATACGTCATTCTTTGATCGTGAATTGCTTGCTAGCCGTGAGTGCGCTTACACCCGTGTCTATGTGCGCGTGCGTTTTCGCTCGTTGTATGGAGCTGACCATACACAATTATAATGGTTAAGAAGCAATGTATTTGCTGCAAATATAGTACAGTGGTTGTGATATATGAACAAAAATAACGCAATAAAAGCAAGAAACCTTTTACGATTTGTTGTTTTTCGTGATTATGATGACAAATATAGTAAAATACTTGTACTCATATTATAAGCCACTCTATGATTTTTATAGTTTTTGGTTTGGCTTTCGTTTTTACAAGAAACTACTGAACAACACTGCATTCTTAAATGTTGTCACGATCGCAGTCGAAAGCGCACTAGCTCGTCAAAAACGGCCGTTTGCCTGTGCAATTTGATCTCGACGCGCGGACACAAATACGCCCCCTTGCTACTTCTCCTGTTCTTTATATTTCTGTAGAGCCGAACTTCTGTAGATACGTTTTTACTTTGTGGCTTTAACGTCACAGAATTCTAAATGGGACACACATGTCGCAAACACGCTCGCATTCAATTCGTACGTGCATTGTTTAATGGAAACTGTTATTAATGTTCTAATTAGTTTACTCTTAGAACTAATTATGAATTTAAACAGCAGCGGTTTTAAACTGCGTCATGTTTTAATGACACACCAGTTATCAAATTGGCGTCCGTTTTCTGTGTCCAGTTAATGAATAATAATACAAATTTATTCAAAAATATAAGGACTAACGTTAAAACAGTATTTCTAAAAAAAAAAAATTAGGCGTTAATTTACCTACTGGTTTACATTTACATCACAATTAATAGGGTACCTACATTTGTAATTAGAAAATGGAAAGATTTCATGACAAAAATTCAACACAAAATATTTTTTTTAAATAAAAAATAAAAAAATATTCGGAATTTTTTTGATGGAAAATTATTTATGTTATACATAGATAAATTCAAAATACGCTAAAAAGACCTCAAAGTGAGATGCATTAGTGCATATATAACACATACGGCCAAGCAAAGAAAGTAATGAGTTTTAAAATACAACCCTCACATGGACGAAGTTGGCCTCGGAAACCACTCGACATCGAAAAGTATGATATGAAAATATTTTTGCTCGTGAAATCGGGTTATATGACTTTCGGCTATGAGCTTTCATTATTGGTGGAACCTTTTGAAAAATATTAACGCGCTCAGCATTAATAATTTTATTAGAAGAACAGAAAGAAAGAAAGAAAATACGTTTATTTGTAAACATAACGCAGAGAAAGAACATAAACACAAAAAAGAACAAGTCGAGGAAAAATATGCGTCACATCCACGCAAAACAGCCATCGCTCAGCATAATGTTACGACCCTATGCGAGACAGAACCCCAGCGCTGGTTTTCAGCGACAGCCGGCGGTGACGTGATGACGTCAACCACATTTATTCCGGTCTGATCCCCTGACCCCCTCCCGTCCACCTCCCCTCCCCGATCCCCTGCTAGTTCGCTGGGGGATGAGATATAAATAACTCAATAAGAAATAAAATAAATACCCAATACCTATTTCTAAATGTTCATATAAATAATTACAGGTAATATTTATAAAATGCTGGTGGCTCGAGGTCTAGCAAAACTCAGTTTAACTTAGTGATAACTACCTAAATTCGACTTGCAGATTGATAATAGTACAGACGCCAGCACATCAACCTATTACAATCTTTCAAATTTCTTTAATAGATTTTCAACTTTATCACTAAAACATACCTAAGGTTCAAAGTTGATTGGGAAAATTTTACAGTTTCGGGTAGGTTGATGTGCTGGCGTCTGTACCTTAATAATCGATTAAAAAACACACATAAACTCAAACCTTCTTCCCATGAGGATAGGGCTACAAAACGCCAACCGCTACGATCCTCACATACTTCTTTTGATTAAAAAAGTGACCTCGATAGAAAATAACTACTTAATAACTAACTAATCAAGCAGCCAT
The DNA here is from genome assembly GCA_947508005.1 of Amphipoea lucens. Classification (NCBI taxonomy): domain Eukaryota; kingdom Metazoa; phylum Arthropoda; class Insecta; order Lepidoptera; family Noctuidae; genus Amphipoea; species Amphipoea lucens. The sequence goes on along the minus strand of OX382364.1, from coordinate 9,312,151 downwards.
TGAATAAATCGGCTTATTGAATACTAGCTTCTGCCTGCGACTTCGTCCTCGTGAATGTCGTAAGACACAACAATATTCTAAAATAACTTTGCTTTGCAACTCCCACGCCGGGATTTTAAACCGATTTGTTCGTCGTCGTTGTTTTAACGTTGACACAAAATAAATTTAATCTGTCAAGCTAATGAGACACAATTGATTTTCTATTGTTTCGTCACCGATCGGTAACGCGCAGGGCTGGACCGGTTTAACAACAATAAAAATAATTTTGAGAGAAAAAGAAACCAAAATTAGTGTTACGAACTGAATTACACTGAACAGTCTATAGAACATGTACTGTTCAGACAAGAGGGGCTTGCGGCTATGCAATAACAGCCGCACGGGTCGATCTATCAGGTTAAGCTACGCATGCCGCGGTTGGTCCGTAGATGGGTGACCATCTTTACATACCAAGACCCCTCCGCGCTTCGGAATGCACGTTAAGCCGTTGGTCCCGGCTGTCATTCATAGATTTTTGACAGTCGTTACTTGTAGTCAGAAGCCCGAAAGTCTGAAAACCAGTCTTACGAAGGGGTATCGTATTACCCAGTAACTGGGTTGTGGAGGTCAGTTAGCTGCATCCGGTTAGTCTGGAAGCTGACACTAACATAGGAAAAGGCTAGGCAGATGGTGAGAACCTACTCAGTTATTGCAGGCGAACAACTCAATTGACAGTGCATTCATACATTATTATATTATGGTTTACCCCAGTGTTGCGACGCACTGATGTTTTTTGTAATCGATTGCCGCTGTAATATGATTCATCATCAATTAATTATCATTCGAGTAACAAACTCTCCAAACCATAATTTAGCAGATAGACTTTTCATCGATCATAGAGTTGTCGAACAATGACCTTGACTGTGTTGAATCGATTGATCAATATCGATACGGTAATATTAATAAATTTTAAATTTCACCGGGTTGTTACAAACTTGAGATCGGTAAAACTAGTCTCAAAACCACCAAATTGTTAAAATAAGTAAATAAACTACCACGTCTAAGTTATCCATTTACTCTCTCGTGGTCTAAGTGAAAGCTATAAAGTTAACAAAATTGAGGAAAAAAAACAGTATACCTGAATACTTAAACACTGTTAACTTTTTAACAAGTGTGGCACAACGCATTTTTGTTGCATGTTGAAGTTAAAACACCGACACACACCACCTGTTTTGTTGAGTAGAGAGAACAAGTGGAAAATGTACTAAGATCTAGTTTTTACTTTTTGCTAGACATTTCGTTATGTCAGGTGTGGTGGGGTATTATGTAGCGTTGTAAAGGCACAGGAATGTTTTTATTTTATTTTGCGGTTTTACTCACGGGTTTAGATGTTTTCTACAACCTGTTTTCGCAAATATTCATTCGTTAAGTGTTGTGATAAAATGATAATTGATGAATGATTATTACGTAACTAGCTGTAAGCTCGCGACTTCGTCAAACTCAAACTCAAAGCATTTATTTCAATTAAACCATTTACAGGCACTTTTGAACTGTCAAGAAGTCGGTTAGTCAGAAAATATGAAGCTAGTTGCCCATTCCAAAGCGTAGTAAGTACCTATGGAGAAAAACGGGCAAGAAACTCCATGGACACTCTTTTAAATTGTATTATTACAAAAAAATTAGTTACATCATTAATGTTTTGTTTATAATTATTTATGTAAGAACAATTATAGATTTTCTATATGTATGTCTGTAATTTATATGGTGTACATAATAAAGAGTATTCTATTCTATTTTATATTACCTTTTTGTAAAGGTTGAGGATTTTAACCCGCCTTCAGCTGGGTCGATTTGAGTGTATGTGTAATGTATATAGTGACTTTCAGCGACTGTGTGATTATAAAATATTCAGAAGACATCAGAGTTTTAACTTTGTACTGTCTTTGTGTCTAGTTTTTCGTGTAACTTTTTCAATAAGCGGACTTTACAATTATATCAAAAGGTGAAATATGTAAGACTTTTACTAAGGGGATGACTATGAAAAAGTGAAAAAAAAATCTGCTGGTTGTATGTAAGCCTACCGACTAACTAATAACATTGAAGCTTACACTGTGCTAATAATACACTTGAAATTAAATAAAATTGTTTATTCTTGATATAGGATATCGGAATCTCTTTTACTTGTCATGTTATAAGAAAATAAGCTAGAAGGATTCCTATCTGAATACCTCTGAGAAGAAATGGCGAAACAAACTCAAAATTCTCTACATTTAGATAAATAAAACGCTAACATCTTCTACTAGAAAATCCCGGGGTTACTTGCACCATTGGTGCATCATTCATTTTCCCTACAATGCACGTCAATCAATAATATTATAATTACTTCTTTTGTTATCCCATTTCTAGATAACCTGTATTCAGCAGAGCAGCCGCTTACAGCTGAGCGGACCTTTTAAAAAGGTAGTTTTTTTTTACACTTTTAAACTTAATATTGAACTGGGTTTCAGAAATTAAACGTGCTTTTTTCATTAAACTAGTACCTATGCAGTTTAGTTTTGAATTTTAATATTAAAAGCATGTTGACTTGACTTTAATTTAAAACGTTTATGTACCTACAGGCATGCTTTCCATTATATGGGCGAAAAAGTAAAGCTACGAGTTGTTGTTTTGCTTACAACACCACAGTTTCCGGGCAAATAAATACCGACACAATAAATTGTATTCATCAGGTTCCACGAAATCAAAAGGTTAGGTTTTTCCGGTACACAACTTGGAACCACATGTTTAACCAATACACGCATATATTTATTTGGATATTTGCGCAAAGGCTACAAAACCAATTCGGCCAAATGACGCGTCATTCGATTTATCTCGATACAGATGTTAATTGGTACAAAAAAAAAAACGAATTTGAAAATGGAATTGGACGTCCCGAAAAATACGCATTTGGTGAATGGCTATCCAATTTACTTACGTAAATGATTTTTAATAAATGTATTTTTGCACCGGTTCGAATATTAGAAATAAAAATAGCAAAATTAAATGACCGCATTTAAAAAAAAAGGAAAGCACTTCAGCTAAAATTTCTAACCGTAGAAAGGTTAGCTGAAGGTTATCAGAAGTTCTTTCCTTAATCAGCAATAAACAGTGCGAAACTTAAACAAAGGCTGCGGGCAGGGCGGTAGTTACGCACAAAATAGTTAACATACGCTTTTAGGGCCCGGGATTTGAGTTGAAATGAGTAGTCTATTCGAACTTTCAAGATCATAGTGGATATGACTTTCATTTGTGTCTCCCTACGATAAGATGAAGGACGTGGAAACTCATTTACTTGCGGAGGGCAACTTCGATTTATTCATCTATTCATACTAGCCTGTTTACTGAAGATACCAATAACTTTTTTTTTTATACGAAATAAAAGGAAGGCCTTGACTTACTTTGGCACTCTTCATTCGATTAGTTAGACAAAGGTGTCATTACTCTGGAGTGTTTAATGGGTAAACAGGGTGATGAATTAGGATACGCATCAGACCCAACTTTCCGATAGCCGATCAAAGCTATTAAATGGACAAACTAATAAATAGACTTCAAGGTTGAGTTTTTTATAAGATCTCAGGGTATATGCAAGTTTTGAGTCTAAAGTCACTTACGAAACGAGACTTTACTTCTAATTAAATTCAACCCTCTCATAAGAATCTGCAGATTTTTTAGTGCGACAGTCGGTCACTACTTTGATAGCGGAGCATATCATGAGCATCAAACCAAATTTATTCCACGCCATCAACTGTCTCAAAAAATACTACGTCAACAGATTTACGATTTGGTTTTATTCTCTCTGAACTCCGTTTCGTTGGAAAAATAAAACTATATTTTCTTTGGAAAGAAAGAAAATTATATCTTCCGTATAAAAAAATAGATTAAGTTACACGTAAACAAAGCCGCGGGGAAAAGCCGGTAAAGGGACAGGAATCCCAATGTCATATAAGTATACAATTTATTTGTAAAAAATATATATATAAGGTAATGTGTGTTTCCCCATTAACGGGGAGGGTGAAGGGACTTTGGAATAATTTATTGCCCCACCTGTAGCCAGATCCGAATAAAGCCGGCTTTAATAACTAATCGCTCGTGAAATTAATATGATAACTTTGAGAAATATACTCAACTTTATTGTAACTAGTTAAATTAAGTTTCTGGTTATCTGGCTCGGCTTACAGAGTTTGTTACAGTTTATGGATATTAAACGAGAATATATTTTATAATAATTAAGAGGCCCGTAACTCAGTAGTTATTACTTATCCACGGGCCCCTTCAGCTGCACAGGTCGATCAATCAGGTTAAGCTACGCTTGTCGCGGTTGGTCCGTGGATCTTTACATACCGAGAACCCTCCGTGCCTCCGAAAGCACGTTAAGCCGTTGATCCCGTCATTCGTGGATATTTGGCATTCGTTACGGGTAGTCAGAAGCCCGAAAGTCTGACAACCAAGTCTTACCAAGGGGTTTCGTATTACCCAGTAAATGGGTTGTGGAGGTCAGATAGGCAGTCGCCCCATGTAAAATACTGGTACTCAGCTGCATCCGGTTAGACTGGAAGCCGACCCCAACATAGTTGCGAAAAGGCTAGGTAGATGATGATTTTTTATAATACTTAATTGCTTTCGTATAAAAGTTTTGTATGTGGACTTTTGTGCTATTAATGCAGAGTGCATGACGTTCTTCAGAATCCATCGCTCTAAGTCTATCAATATCTAGAAGAGGTTCGTCGAATTACTTAATGTTAATCAATCAGCAATACGAACGGTATTGTGTTTCCAACATGATTAATTATTGTATTTTAAACCTTACCGTATACCTAATACGGTTTCGCAATTACTATGAAGACTTCTACAATAATTTAGCACCAACCACTTATGGGCGATTCCTATATTTACGGACCGTTATTGGTTAAAATTAAAACTCTTGTATCTTTACAAAGCAAAGACCCCATTCATAGCTTTGCATAGTAGACCTTCCCATATAGAAGTAGCTTTCACGGGTAAAATTAGCTTACGAATCCATTAATATGCCCAGTATGACTAAAACGAATGCTACCATTGGTAAGCAAAACGATTCGTTTTTGTTTATAGGAAGGTGCATTAGGCCCTTTACACATTATGCCGTGGCTGCTGACGGTGCCGCTGCCACTGCGGCATAATGTGTAAAGGCCATAACTCCAAAAATATTTTTCAGATAGTGGCAATCAGCCCTGAAGCAATGTCCAATTTTTCTCGAGTTTTTCCTCGTTTCCTACAAACAGGAAAGTAAAGATTTTCTTCGTAGGTAATTATGATTTAGATGTATACCTTTGGGACATGAACCTATTTGGCAGTTGATTTTCATTTTTCGAACATAGAAATAATTTTTAGTTTTACATAGGTACCTATATCTTACGGTTACGGCAGCAGTAATGCGACGCGAAAACTTTACTAAATAAAAAGAAGAGTGTTAATTATTATAAACTTTTTCGCACATTTGCAATTTTTTTTTGAATTTCCGAAGTTTTCTTTCATACAAACCTTGTCCTGGCAATACCGAATACAACAAAAACAAGAATTACCCAATTTGGTACAGGCGTTCGGAAGTTATGCGCGTACATACGTTTCGGCGATTCATTATTTAAAAATATCAGGAAAATCATTGTCCTGATTGCCTGGAAGAGATTACAGAAAGCGATAAGGCCGTTGTTGCTATTTGCCATGGCGCCATTTTGTAGTGTTTGATGGATTTTTTATGTTATGTTTTTTTGTGGTGTACATGCAATAAAGTATAGGTAGGCATTAAAATTAGAATTTACAGCAGTTTACAAAATCATTTAATGATTTTGTAAACTGCTGTAAATTCTATATGGGTGTATTCCTGAAATAAAAACGATTTGATTTGACTATGTCATATGGAGGAGCAAGGAGAATATGTTATGACTATTTCCCCCTCCCCCCCCAATCCTCAAAATTGATTTAAAGTTCACCTCTAACCTAGATATGTACCCAAACAAAACAAACTAAAACATTTTCCAATATTTTAACGCATTTACCCTCTGGTCGTGAATTAGGGGCTAATCCAGCAGTTTTATTAATAACGTTGACATTATAGTTGCCCAGGCTATAATCCTCTGATTGATTGCCCAAGGGAGCAAGAATTATTCAATGTCGCCTTGCGGGTTATGATAGACCCTTAACACGTTTTTGCTTGTTCATTCTGCTTTTGTTGATAAGCTGACTTATTCTTTGTTGTAGTAGGAGTATATTTATTAATATTGAAGTATATTATGACGCTTTTTTAACCTGGAGCGATAGGCAGAGGAGGAAAACAAAAACATTTATTTCAGGTCACCATCTGCTTAGCCTTTTCCCAACTATGTTGGGGTCGGCTTACAGTCTAACCGAATGCAGCTGAATACCAGTACTTTACATGGAGCGACTGCCTATCTGACCTCCACAACCCAGTTACTGGGTAATAAGCTACCCTTGGTAAAACTGGTTGTCAGATTTTCGGGCTTCTGACGACCCGTAACGATTGTCAAAGATCCACGAATGACAGTCGGGACTAACGGCTTAACGTGCTTTCCGTGGCACGGAGGGGTCTTGGTATGTAAAGATGGTCACCCATCCACGGACCAACCGCGGCAAGCGTGGCTTAACCTGATCGATCGACCCGTGCGGCTGTTATTACTTAACATTTACGTTCAGGTAAAACCCATATAATTAAGAAAAATGCATCTTTAAAGTTAAAGTTCATAATTAATGTGATTATTATTTGATTGAGTTACCTCTAGGTAAATAAACAACATTAAAATCATGTTGTTTCATAATATTATTTTATATTTCCGCTCTTCGTAATATTATTAACCTGACACCCCATTAGGTAACATCCTCATCTCACCATATTTTTTGCTTTACCTTAATGTTGTTAAAGAACCATGTACTAGGCAAGCACATTTACTAGGAGCTATTTCTTTTAAAAACTCTAAAGACTGTCTCGTTTATATTTTCGCCGTCTTGTTTTCAGCCGCGTGAAAACCAAGACACGTTGGTTTGAGATTTGTGAACACTGAGAATCCGAACTTGTCTTTACAAGCTTTTCTGCTTCTGAGATTTTGAGATATATTTGTTTCGGTGTGATTTAATCAAAATTGAGCTGTATTAGATATTTTTTTTAGTTTTTGTTATATTTTACTTGCTCTACGAAAACCAACTTTGAAGCTACGACATAAAGGTACACTCCATGACAATATTTTAACATTGATGTGCTGGTTACCCTGTGGTTAGCAAAACATTGCATTTTAAAAATAAAAAAGTCTTACTACCTACTACAAAAAATTCAGTGCTCTCTTGAGAGCAGTACGTAGGTTTCTTAGTTTTTTGCTGTTTTCGACGAAAGAAGTTAAATCTAATATTTATTTTATTTAGGCTGGCCGCATAAGTACGGTTTCCTGATTAGGTTTCCTGATCAGGAATTCAGATTCGGAGACCCTGAATGCATACAAAATTGTTTCATACAAAATTGTCTCTAAACGCATACGTTCTAAAATATTTCCGTCCGGAAAATATAAGAACGTATGCGCTTAGATTTTGTATGAAATGCGTGCGTTCAGGGTCTCCGAATCTGAATTCCTGGTCAGGAAACCGTACGTATGCGGCCAGCCTTATACTAAAATGTCGTATTAGTACAGGAACAATCGAGCGGGATTCGGTAGTAAAACGTTGACCTTGAACTGGCCTAACGTAGGACGGAGTTTCAATAGAATGAGAGGCCAGCTTCATCATCTGCCTAGCCTTTTCCCAACTATGTTTGGGTCGACTTCCAGTCTAACCGGATGCAGCTGAATACCAGTGTTTTACATGGAGCAACTGCCTATCTGACCTCCACAACTCAGTTACCTACTGGGTGATACGATACACCTTCGTAAGTATGGTTGTCAGACTTTCGGGCTACTGACGACCCGGAACGACTGTCAAAGATCCACGATTGACAGTAGGGACCAACGGTTTAAGGTGCTTCCCGAGGCACGGTGGGGTTTTAGTATGTGAAGATGGTCACCCATCCACGGACCAACCGCGGCAAGCGTAGCTTAAACTGATCGATCGACCCGTGCGGCTGTTATTACTTAGCCACAAGCCCCTCATGAGAGGCCAGCTTATACAGGGTGTTACGGAAAGGGTATATCAATCCAAACGGGTTGAAGAGTGTATCTGGTCTAGAATCTCTGTACAAAATTTCAGCTCAAAAGCAATAACTTTGAAAATGCTTAATATTTTTTTTATTTCGACATCACGGCGCTGCACTGGCGCGCGGCGGCGTGATGTGCGTGTACTAGGCGCACAGACACACTACATATAATGGATAATGACCCTCGTAGTGCGGTGACACGTTTGTAATGATTTAAATTTGATAAACTATCGAAATAAAAAAATATTAAGCATTTTCAAAGTTATTGCTTTTGAGCTGAAATTTTGTACAGAGATTCTAGACCAGATACACTCTTCAACCCGTTTGTATTGATATACCCTTTCCGTAACACCCTGTATAATGGTTATATCACCACTGATTGTCGCCCCACTTTACTATGTCTCAATATTCCTAATCTTTTCTCAACTATTTTGTGGTCGGCTTCCAGTTTAACGGGATGTAGCTGAATATAAGTATTTTACAAGGAGCGACTGCCTACTGTACTATAAAAGATAAGAAAATAAAGTGCTCATACTAAATGGCTATTAGACCAGTAGTTTTGAAGCTGCCAACACGGAAATAATCCAGGTAATGTTGGTACCACCGCTTCGTTTCTATGCATTAATGTCGCTGAATTTTCAAGGATACTTGGAACTCTTTTTTTAACGACAGACTAGCATGAAATGCCACTAATTAGTTGCTTTCCCCAGAACTTTGAGACGTGTACCTTTTGCACCCTCACAAGTATCTAATTACTGCTCAAGGATAGCAGAATAAGCAGAGAAGCGAGTTTAGTTTATATTTTTAATTTGTGACTAAATTTGAATAAGAAATCTCTTGAATTATATCATAATTAGGATTTTAGGGTTGGATATAAAACAGGCAGTCTGTAATTTAGCGCAATTTGCAGTCTTAGAATTTAGAAATGTACTTGTTAGAAGTTTTAGTGGAACAGACTTTTTCCCACTGCATCATAATCAGCTTATAATGTTCCCACTGTTGGGACACAGGCCTCCTCTCTGTGAGAGGGATTGGCCATTTGATAATCCACCAAACTGGCCCAGTGTGGATTGGTCGTTGTCACATGTCTTCAAATTTTTTGGTTCTAGGTCATGCCAATTTCTTCACGTTGTTTTCCTTTACCGCTTTGAGAGCAGTGGCGATGAAATACACATAGTATATTGCCTGCTTGGGTTCGAACTCACGACCTGCAACTCACAAGTCGGGGTCGATACCTCTCGGCCACCACTGTTTCATAACTATAAATTAAAAATTCCTACAAAAATATTGAAAAAACAGAACAATAAACCCTAATGAAAACAAATACGAAAAAAAGTTCCACATTCGTGCGAATGAATACTATACTAAACGCCAGATAAGAAAAAAATAAAACTTATTGACCCGACTTGTACCAAAAAGTTCGCAAAACTTCGTTAGAGATCGCTCGTCATTCAAAACAGTCGCTAACAATACATCGGTCGAGTTTCATAATACCCAACACTTAGTCCCAACGGCATAAGTAAGAAATAAGTAAATTTGAATAATGATTGTGATATTTTTTTTAAGTTTCAAATATACATATTCTAACAATGAAATATGTCATTGCTATTGTTTATGTGTTTAAAAAATAATTTTCGTGGTGTGTTTTTTTTTTCAAGATTACTTATGTTTTCAACATATATTTTAATATAAGAACATGCCATAATTGGATTTATTTATTTAGCTTCAACTTATATTCATAGAAGTATACAAGTAATTAAGATAACCGAATCTTAAAGTTCTTACCAGAAAATTACATTTTTTGGGTTATGCCCTCATTCTCGGCGCTGTGTGTGACGTCAGAGCGAGGCAGGGGTGCATTACCTGTCCGCCATTTTGTAATTATTATGTTATGTACTTAACGCGTCCTTCGTCTCGCTCGAGTCTCATTCCAAATCTGGTTTGCGTGTAGGGTTGACTAAGCGTACTCCATACTCGGAAAGTTTTCATGAATATTTGTTGTTATTTTGTTACTGTTAATTGTTTTAGTGTTTTGTTTTTGTTAGTTTGATACTGTTTTGTTTTATTTTTGTTATTGTTAATGAGTGAAGAAGTGAGAATGGATCCACCAACAACCCAAAAAAGGCGACGACAGAGAATCGTTGAACCTCAAGCAGGTTGGTTAAATTATTTTTAATGTATACGTATGAAATAATAGACTAATGACGGACTTAGTAATTAAGTGGTGAATCTTAACTTTAGATATGCAAAAGTACTTACTTTTACATTTAAAATTCTTTCTTTATTGTTTGTTTCGCTTTCACGCTTAAACGGCCACCGAGAAAACCATTATTTATGCAGTGGGAATTATAATTCGACACCTATTTTTTGCGTATATCGTGTTTTTGATCGATACAGTAATGTCAAGAAAAATTTAAAACTCAGACTGCATTATTATTACACTTAATAGTAAAGTACAGCGCAAACTCCATTTAATGCCACTCGACTTAAAAACATTCATTTGTTTGTTGTAATTATCATGCACGTGTTCACCTCGGCTGCTAGTGTCGTTATGTTGTTATGCATTGTCTATACGTTAAATAATGTTGCTCACAAATGTATACGATCTTCCTTAAGTATCGCTGTATTTTTTTAAATGTTTGATTACAGGTCCATCATCATCACAACCATTACATTCTCCAATCAAAAAGAGAAAAAGTACGGTTTTGTCTGTTGGCGAGAAAACCATAGTATTAAATGTATTTAAATACACTAAAAATACATGGCCTGAGAATGAATACCGCTCCAATATGGCTATGGTTAATAAAACTGCAGAGATCACTGGTATAAGTAAAAGTGCTATTTACGGAATTTTGAGGGAATATAAAGATACCCATGAACTAAAACCCAAAGGTACTACAAAAAACAAAATAGGCATAATCCAGAAACTGGATAGTTTTGACAAGACAGCTATAAGGCAAAAAGTGCATAGATTTTTTATGGAAGGTGAGCTGCCTACAATAGACAAAATACAGCAGAAAATAAATGAAGATGACACTTTGCCCAACTTTAGCAAAACTACCCTAAGACGTGTTCTTAAACATTTGAAATTCAAGTTCCAAAAAAAGAACAGGAAAAGTGCCTTAATAGAACGTCCAGAAATAATTCTGTGGCGAACTAAATATTTAAAAGAAATGGAAGGGTACCGTAATGAAAACCGTAATATCTATTACCTCGATGAAACTTGGGTCAATGCAGGTAAAAATCAATTGTCATACTATGAGTCACTAATTTACACAATGTGCAGGGTGCACATTTTCTTCACTTGTATTTTTGGGTATTTATTTATCCTGAATTGTTTTAGGTCATACTGTTACGAAAGCTTGGACCGATACCACTGTGACGTCATCACGCCAAGCATTTCTGGAAGGTCTGTCGACTGGCGCTAAAAACCCAACAGGAAAGGGTAGCAGACTTATTGTAGTGCATATTGGTAATGAAAATGGCTTTTTGAACGATTGTCAATGGGTCTTCGTTTGTAAAAAGACTGGTGATTACCACGAAGCCATGGATGCAGTTCATTTTGAAGAATGGTTCGCTAAAGTATTAAATAAGCTGCAACCTAATGACGTAGTTGTTATGGATAACGCAAGCTATCATTCCAGGTACATACAACTTACTTAGAGGGCCTTTTTTTTTTTTTTTTTGTTTTAATTATTCTAAATTTTATACAATGACTTTCAGACGATTGGAAAAAATACCAACTTCATCTTGGAGAAAGCAACAGATTATGGAGTGGATGCAAGATAAAGAAATCGCGTTCGACCAACAGGACACAAAAGCACATTTAATGGTAAAAGTCCAATCTGTGAAAAGTTATTATCAAAAATATGCAACTGATGAAATGGCGAAAGAGAAAGGCGTAATAGTGTTACGGTTACCGCCTTATCATTGCGAGCTCAATCCAATAGAGCTCGTATGGGCGGATACGAAAAGTTACGTTGCTCGACACAATACAACATTTAAATTAACAGACGTTAAAAAATTATTTAATGATGCCTTAAATCAGGTAACACCTGAAAAATGGAAAAATTGTGTCGACCACGTCAAAAAGGAAGAAGTGAAGATGAAGGGACTCGATCATCAGATAGACAAAATAGCCGATCGCTTTATTATAAATGTTACAGACACTTCAGAAAGTGAAAGTTCCGTGAGTGAAAATATGGACACAGATTCCTCTTCTGAACAGAGTCACTGTTTAGAAGAGGAATCTGTGTCCGTGAGTGAGTTCCAATTACCAAAAAATAATTAAATACGAAACTATGTGCCTACTTTTAAATGTTGATTGACTTGATAAAACCATAGACATATGAAAATACTGAAGCTCTCCTAAAAAACGTAACTTTATACAACTACACGACCCACTCACACACACAGACTCCCATACCTACACGTACATTCACACACACATACACATGCAACCACACATTCATAAGACTCATGTACAGACGCCAGCAGGTCAAGCTACCCGAAACTGTCAGATTTTCCCAATCAACTTTGAACCTTATACTTTAGCAATAAAGTTGAAAATCTATTAAAGAAATCTGACAGATTGTAGTAGGTTGATGTGCTGGCGTCTGTACATTCACACACACGTTCACATAATTATATTTTGTTTTACTACACCCATGTACTGTTTTTATTGTGTTTTAAGTATGTACCTACTGTTATGAAGAAGCGGAGATTTATAATACAAACATTTTTTGCTTAAATGAAGACTCCAAACATATTATTATTATTATTTGAAATAAATGATTTGACTTTGAATTTTGTTTAAGAGTTTCATTGAGTAAGTACCTTCCAAAATAAATACGACTGAATATGGTTTTGGCCAAAAGGTTTGTAACTCATTCCTAGTAAACGCGTCAAGGACGCCCCTTACCGCGATACGTTTGTTATGATCATGTTAGCGATACTTCCTTTACATTTTTTCGTATCGTTTTGAAATATTGGAATACATTGGTAGACGGGTGTTAACGACTTTTATTTTTTTCTTATCTGGCGGACACTTTAATCAAATTTTTGTGAGCTCATTCCATATGCATAAAACATGCTAACAATAGTCAAATAAACGGGATGATTCTCTTTATTCCAGATTAAATTCCATTGCACTCACTTTCATACACGTATCGGAAAAATGTTCTACAATTCGTGTCACGAGTCGCGACTCGGACAGCCGTATCCGCTATTGAATACCTACCGGAGTACCCGTAGTTAGACACCATTTTATTTTATTCCCTCTCAGACTGGGAAAAGAATATTTTTACTCTTTGTCGTCAGTAATTGAATTTCGTTAGTAAGTACTACCACGGTTTCGTGGTGAAATAAAGAGATTCCCAGCAATCTCATTGGGAAGTATTTGACGTTTATGCGGAACATTCTTTAAACGCAAGCTTTTGATGCTGGGTTTACTGGACTTTGTTGGGGCTGTTTATCATTTTTATGAACCGCCCCTTATTGTATTCAGTGCTGTAAAGAACACATACTACATAGATTCTAGAAGATCACTTCACAACACTTTAACAAAAAATGTAATGAAACGTGAAAACTCAGGACATCTAAACTTTATAGCTAAGGTATGCTTTTGGTCAGTACGTTATCGTAACGATCATAAATGTATTATTATTTGACATTTGAGGTGTTTTTATTATTTGTCATATGAGGTGTCTGTGGGTCAACTTATCTTTTTAATCTTTGTTTTTTTTTTCTCACCTTTTTATGTTTTTTTTTTAATGCCTGTATTGTGTCTTTTGTTGCACTAAATAAACGTTTTATCTATCTATTTATAAACACTGTTTTGCATGCCATTTATAATTATATAATGTACAATTACTATAAGTAGGTATCTAATAATGCGTTGCTTTTCTATAATTAATGTCCATATGAAATCAAGATAGAGACAAAGATTGTTGGTTAATGCTGTGTATTTATTTAGTTGGCAAGCCTTAATATAAATAAATAAATATTCAACAGAACCAAGAATCTTAACTTAATCGCACTAAGGTAGACATTCGCTACTACATGCATCAACTTGTGCGTTCATCTTACGCGCTGCGGTTGGACAAATTGGTTCAGTCAAATGTGACGACAAGCCAGCTCTATTTAGGCTGCGTTCCTATAAACAAAAATCGCTGTTTTTCTTACCAACGGTAGCATTTTTTATTGCCAAATTGGGCATACTTGTATATTGATTCGTAAGCTAATTTTACCTGTGATAGCTACTTCCATATGAGAGGGTTTACCATGTATAGCTATGAGGTCTTTGCTTCATTATTGGTAAAGATACAAGAGTCTTAATTTTAACCAATAACGGTCCGTAAATTATAGGAATCGGCAATTAGACACTATAATACTAGCCATACATAATTACTTCATCATAATCATAATCAGCCTATAATATTCCCACTGCTGGGACACAGGCCTCCTCTCAGTGAAAGGGAGTGGGCCGTAATCCACCACGCGGGCCCAGTGCGGGTTGGTGAATGTCACATGTCTTTGAATTTTTGGTTATAGGACATGGAGGTTTCCTCACGATGTTTTCCTTCACCGTTTTGAGAGCAGTGGTGATGAAATAATTTACACAAAGTAAAGCACCTGTCTGGGTTCGAACCTACGACCTACAACTCGTAAGTCGTGTCCGTTACCACTGGGCCACCACTGCTCCAGTATAGATATATTTATGATCAATTTAGAGACCTAGGATAAGAAAAAGTCCAAACATATTCTTGGTCAGGCTATATGACGACTAATTAAATAAATGTCTGAGATGGTCTTTGAAGATTTCAGTGGACCTGTCCAGTTAACAATCACCCAAACACCGCGTGATTATTTCTTACCAATACCAAAAAAAATATGAAACCAGTATTGATTCTTCAAACGAAGATAGCAACTGACAACAAACGTACCCAGCAGATTTGTTTCCAAAGTAAGCATGAGGCGTGCGTCAAAACTTACAATCTCTTCACATCGCCATCTCCGTGGCAGAGTCAACAGTGAAGCTGGAGCGAAAACTTTTAACCTCTGCACGTCTCTCAGTTCCTCCTCCCACTTACTATTTAGCTATCCTCATGCAAATACTGTTTTGAAAACTTGACTTCAACTTACTACCAACTTGTTTTGGTAGTAAGTGGTTTCAATAACTTTTGAACTGCGGGGCAATTGCGTAACACACTATCAATCGGAATCGGTTTCATTTTGACAGTTCAACAACATTCATTGCTTTATTTACCGTTTATTTTCGTTGGATCCCACTTTTGAATCCCATTTTTTAGGTATTAACGATGGATCCCGTTTGCTATTTTCGTTGAATCCCATGTTACAACAACATGTGTACATATCAGAAGAAAAGTGATTTACCTTTATCAAACACTAGATTAGGTTAATTATTTAAAAAAAAATTGTTAGGTTAGGTTAGGTTAAAACTGTGACCGCTACGCACGAGCCGAGCGAGCGAAGCGAGCGGTGCCGCGGGAGCGGCCGGCGAGTGCCAGAAACGACTAAATTATATAGAAAACGAGTTGTTTGTGACATAAATAATATACGAAACGTTGGTTGTAAACTAAAAATTGGTCAATGGAGTTTTGGTGAAACATTAGTGAACCCCTCATTTTATTATAAACAATTTTGTTGTTGAAAGTACCCGCATTCAGATTTTTTTAAGCATTCGGGATCCAAAGGAAATACTTTTCGGGATTCAATGACAATAAAACGTAATTATCTTGCATTTTTTAAATTCGGGATCCAACGGAAATACATAGTTAATAATGTTTTGCGGGATCCAACGCCAAAATTATTAAAGTGGGATTCAAAAGCGGGATCCAACGGAAATAAATCTTATTTACGTGTTGAGCAGACAATATTTTTGAACATATGAAGCAATAGATTAGCAATTTGCTTCAAAATGATTCAGATTCCGATTGATAGTATGTTACGCAATTAGGGTGCTGGTCTTAGTCCTTTAATCCGTTCTCATAAATGCAAGGGCGTCTCTGCTTGTATGTGTGTTTACGTTTTCACGGCCATACCGCTGGACCGGTTTAGATGATGATGAGCATAGGGATAACTAGAGTCCTAAGGAAGGACACAGTTATACATCTATCGATACTAATAATAAGGCTGAAGAGTTTGTTGGTAGTACCTACCATTAACCAGAGATTGCTGGTAAAGCTATAATTGGCGACGGTGTAAGACCGAGGCTATTGTGATCTATAGGTACTGCTCCCGATAGTTAAAAAGACGTATCTAACAAAAATTAAAAACGGAATATAATTGTTTTAATGAATGAAACGGGATATTAATTGCTGTTGATTGGGAAATTAATTACTGGAGGAAGTTAGAAGAATATTAAAAATACAGGCAGATGCGTCTTTTTTTTCTGATTCCGGCAATGTATGTAACTCAAATCTAGTAAAAATGTTAGACGCGTCTTTTTTCCTATAGCGGGCAGTATATTACTTAAGATATATTATATTATATATAGAAGCTGTTGGTATACCTTAATAAATAAATAAATTACCTAACTACCAGTCGGATTAAAAAAAAATCTTTTTATATTAATTTGGTAGCCCAATTCTTAAGGAAGGCTACAGGCTTTTTAACATCATGCTAGGACCCTTAGGAACCGAGCAAAAAACTCTGAATGGTACGCGAATACGATGTACCTAATAGCGCGGGCAGGCGATGCAACGGGGATGGTGCTAGAAATATCACGCAGACAAAGTCGCGGGCAGAAGCTAGTAAAAAGTACAACCTTGAAGGGGTGAAAATTGCTGTTAAACTTTGTATGTGAAAACCCGGAATCCTGACAAATATTGAACAAAACGCTAGGAGATAATAATTGAAAGTTCTGAATGAAACCATAGCTAATTTCCAGCCCTGTTTCTGCTCCAATTTCAGTTAAACGTAGATTTGTTCTAAGTTAAACTGAGATTAGAAGCATAGTCTATATCCAGTTAGAGTTGTAGACAGATTGTTAATCACAAGTTATCAGCTTGTTAACAAGCTATTATCGGTAGGTATTACTCGGTAGTCCGTTGGATCGAACAATTAATTGGCTTGAACTTATATGGCTAAATTGAACTTGGGGTTTGTGAACTCGTTTACATTTAATTACTGCTTGGAATCATTCTGGAATGAAGGTATTGAAGGAATAACAAAGAGAGTAATTTTAGATGATAAGTATACAAGTTGTGGATATGCATCTGTACCATTTAACAGAAGACGTTAGTACTATTTGTTTGTAATAAAACACAGAGATTAAGTAAGGTTCCACTTGTATTTAAATAAAAAGAAAAAAACAATGGCCAGTTACATTCATAAACGTTTTACTAAATTTAAAAAGTGTCAATAAAAAAATGTGTGTTGCCACACTTAAAAAATATTTTTAAGGTACATAAATGTTGCACACATAAAAATAAGAAAAGATAATAATAATATTTAATTTCATTCTAAATTATTATAAATCAGTGCAAATTATAACAAATTTATAATATCAAAATATAATATGTTCAAATTGTATTGAACACTATTAGTTGAAAAGTGAAACAGAATCAATACGCTAAAATTACTAACGTTACTTTCAACATTTTATTTTCGGGATGCCTACCCTGCAATTATTTACACAGCACTATGAACAGTGATGGCCCACTAGTAACAGCCCTGATTTAAGAGTTGTAGGTCGTGGTTTCTAACCCAAGTAGGCGTTTCACTTTGCGTAAGTCATTTCATCACCACTGCTCTTAAAACGGTGAAGGAAAACATCGTGTGGAAACTGGCATGGTCTAGAACCAAAATTTAAAAAACGTGACATCTACCAACCCGCATTGGGCCCGCGTGGTAGATTACAGCATACTCCCTCTCGAAGAGAGGGGGCCTGTGTCCGAGCAGTAGGAACATTATAGGCTGATTATGCTATTTTTCTTCAGTTTACTATTTAGTAGATAAGTACCTTATTAAAAATACTTTTATATTGTTTATTTGCTCAAAAATATACCTAGCAATAAGTTCGGTATAAGAGCTTTTCGTGATTTTCAAAAGGTGACGTAAACTTTCGCGCGCCATTATAACTTTTGACAGTGACAGAGTTCCAATTAAGAACAAATTGTTCTAATTTTAGGAGACAGCCATTTACTTGGCAATTTTAAAGGACCTGAAGAATTGAGAATCAACGCAGCCATAGCTGTAGAATAGGCTGCAATAATTATAAGAAAGCTATTTTGTTTATGTAAACCTCGCTTCGGTTGGAAGGGTCGTTTTATTATAAAGCGACCAATTCCAGATAAAACCAATAAAGAATTTGCACATGTACATATAATCAGAATCAAACAATTTCATATGACATCGTGTCAAAATTATGAAGTCTGTGAAACAGAATTAATAAACTCAGTTTTCTTACATATTCCGTTTTACAAAATCCTCTACCGTGTTCCAAGCTAAGCGTTTTTGGATAGCTAGCTTAATGGCTAGTCTCTTTAAAATAACTCGGTTTTCTTTCGAATAGCATCCAGCTACTTAACGTGTGAAATATTGCACTTCGCAAAAATGTTTCACGTTAAGGTGAGTTGCGAGTGTATTTACGTATTTTTCGCTTGCATGCTTCGAATTTTATTTGAAAATGTTGTATCTTTATGTGCTGTCGACTTCTGTTTTAGTTTACGAAATGGTTGGTTGGTAAGTACTACATTTATCAAGACTCAGTGTTGTAAAGGTCGAATTTCACCAATGAAACTGAACGCGATCGGCATATCCAAACTACGTTCAAGAGCTGTCAGTATCATCATTGTTGTAGAATATATACATACTGACATGACAGCTCTTGAGCGCAGTTTAGGCTATCGCGTCAGTTTCATGAAAAAGTTTGTGAAATACGCCCTTATACAAATATACCTAAATCAAAGCCTTATAACTCTAACATAAACATACGAAAAATTTCTCTGAATTTTCCGCGTCACTAAGTCACTAGTATCTCCGGATACAAGTGCAAAATAATTTCGGTTTCTTTTTCTTTGTCCCCAGATAATTTATTACATCAAAAAAGTTCCAACAAGCTATATCCCAAAGCGCTAACAAGACAAAACAAATTGTCCAACGGGAATCGAACCCCGGCCGCCTTTTCCTGACATAAACGACTCTGCAATGAGAAATTGTGCAGAGATCGTGTGGAATATCGTACAATTTTATGCGGTCGCCTGGAAACGCTGCATTTACATAAATATTCGTTTATCGGGACAACTCAGTGATTTAAGTGAAAATCTGGCTCGGTCTGCGAAAAAAAGGAAGGAAGACAATAAAGAAAAGGTTTAGGACGCCTGCCTAGGATGAAATAATGGAGGCACGGCTGCGACATATGAAGGTAAATGCGTCATAAGAGAGGAGCCTAAACGATTTCGTATAAAACTTTAATATACTCGTAGTTTCGTCAGAAACGTCGTTTATGTCAGAAATCTTTGTGATATTGAAAAATGTAGATGTTAATTAATGAGTTTTATTTAACATCTATGGTAGTAAGAATTTGGAACAGGCTAGCTCAGGAATGCAGAAAACTGACTAGATCGATCGATGACTTGAAGAAGGTATCTGGCGTGGACTGCATACAGAAGGTAACCTAGGGGAAGGCTATGTCCATCACTCAATTACGATTAGCAATCAATCAAGCAAGCGCACTCTATCAATCACCTCGTCTACCTTGATAGATTGATAACAGAACAATGTATTTACCGGTAAATGCGTTTGATGTCAGCAAAATGCGACACCGAGGAGTGTTAAAACAATTCCGAGTATAGCCGCTCACAGTCATATAATTGAATTAAAAACTTCACCTACTGGGAATTCTATTTCAGTTTAAACCACGTACAACGTATTACGCCGTGTTCTCGTATGTGACTAAGTTTATTTTTATGTATTTCTCTTAGATGTTTGTTTTACTTTAGTTACACATTGTGGCATTTGTTTCTAATATTGGTTTGTGCAAATCAAAAGTTGGATATTACTTTACCACAGAATATCACTTTACCGGAATGCTAAACATACTTCAAACATCGTTCTCTTATCTGTCGTCTTGAAACGGTTGAGATAAACAGAAAGATGTTTTGCGGGTTTCAACTCGCACTGGGCCCGCGTGGTGGATTACGGCCCATTCCTTCTCACAGAGAGGAGGCCTCTGTCCCAGAAAGAACTTTATAGGCTGATTATGCATTAAGCGGCTTTAGGTACAAACGGACTTTTAATGTTGATCTCTATACAAACAAATAAAATTGGAGTGTCTGTTTGTAATATAAAAAAATATCGCATTTTAATAAATGCATATGGATGTATACACGGTACATATAATAAAATAACATTTTTTACAATTTTTGTCTGTCTGTCTGTTTGTTCCGGCTAATCTCTGAAACGGCTAGGCCGATTTTGAAGGGACTTTCACTGGCAGATTGCTGATGTAATAAGGAGTAACTTAAGCTACTTTTATTTTAGAAAAAAATAGGGTTCCGGACAAAAAAATAACACATTTTCCGTCATGCGCGCGAACGAAGTCGCGGGCACATCTAGTAAAAATATAACGAACAGTTACATTTTATTATGAAGTAGTTTCAAGATAAATTTACTGAGTCGACATTCAGCGCACAGCCTTACTCACTGAAAACAGATACATAGAAGGAAGCAATGTTCTTAAGAGAGTTCACAGTTGTATTTCTAAGAAAAGATTTTCCGAAACTCTTTCTGTGTCTAGGGATTGAAGTTAGTATGCGACCGAAGTTGCGACACTGAGCAAAAGCTAGTTTCATAAAAGTATCAATCTTTTTTCCCGTATTTGTCTCGCTCCACTCACCTCAAATGACAGAAACGTGAACATAATAAATATATTTATAAGGTATAAAGAAACACATAATACACCAAATCAACAGGCCTTCATACGTGATCTGAAAGTGGATTTTATTCCATCTCTATTGAGAACAATGTTCGCTAGTTTATTTTGCAGGTAAACTGTAAACAAATTAGAATCTATGTAGCTTCATTACCGCTGGGACTCGTCCGGTGTTCTATAATTATCTAGAACGGAAAAGTTTTTTTAAACTAAGCCTGTGTAGAGCAGGAGGTTAAGTTTTTAGGGTTCCGTAGTATACTAGGAACCCTTATAGTTTCGCCATGTCTGTCTGTCCGTCCGTCCGTCCGTCCGTCCGTCTGTCCGTCCTCGCTTAATCTCTGTGACCGTTAGCACTAGAAAGCTGAAATTTGGTACCAATATGTATATCAATCACGCCGACAAAGTGGTAAAATAAAAATTGGAAAAAAATGTTTTATTAGGGTAGCCCCCCTATATGTAAAGTGGGAAGTGATTTTTTTTTAAATTTCAACCCTAACGTGTGATATATTGTTGGAAAGGTATTTAAAAATGAATAGGGGTTTACTAAAATCATTTTTTGATAATGTCAATAATTTCGGAAATAATCGCTCCAAAAGTAAAAAACAATGTGTCCCCCCCCCTCTAACTTTTGAACCATAAGTTTAGAAAATATGAAAAAAATCTGAAAAGTAGAACTTTATAAGGACTTTCTAGGAAAATTATTTTAAACTTGATAGAAACAACAGTTTTTGTACAAAAAAGATGAAAAGTTGTACAAAATCATTTCTGGACTAAGTTCGTAGTATAATCGTATATGCAAGCATTTTTTTTTAACTTCGTTTACATATTTTATTATCCTGAACGTATCTTTTTTCAAACAAAAAAAGAATGATTAAAATCGGTTCTCGCAATCCAAAATTACCACCGAAAACTTCTGGCACGTCTATGTATTAATTAGTAACCCAATTCCCCGAGAGATGGCGCTGTAGGTACTTATTACATTGGGTCGGTATTATCGAATTGTACGTGGGAACACTTATTGTGACGGACGGGAAACTACGGAACCCTACACTGAGCGTGGCCCGACACGCTCTTGGCCGGTTTTAAATTATAATTATATAAGCGTTGATATGTACGTCCCTGATTTTGTAGCTTCAATAAAGAGTTACTCTGAGTCTACATTATTATGGTTTATTAATTTGATAATTGGACCTACTTATGCAAGACGGAACCAATCCACACACATGCCAAAATCGAGATAAGTATACAGAAAGCTTTCAAAATGCACCTTCTATCGACCCTGTAAAGATCAAAATGATCTGTCCCCCTGTTGCGTATTTATATTTACGTGCAATCAAACCGCGGTTCTGTGTCATACTGATTTATTGAGATACCTCGATACAATGTCGCGTGCGCGTCGACACAGACACGCGTGTCGTACGCGCAGTAAGGTACAATCCATACCACCCCCAACTTGGTATTTTTTGTTTTTTTCTCTGCGTCATGTTTGCTGCAAATAAACGTATTTTCTTCCTTCTTTTATTTTATTTTCTAATTTAGGTAGAAATGTAGAAAATCAATGGGAAGGTACGGTCAGCATCAAAAGTTGATTAACACTTCAGTTTTTTTAATCTTAGTTATTGAGCAAAATATTTGTTCAAAATTGCAGCAGAAGAAATTTTTTTAGAATATGTACTCTTGTCTAATATGTGAAAAGCTAAAAATCAGTTTATTAAAAAAAGTTGTTGTCAATTTAATAACATGTAAAAATGATAGTGTTAATCGACTTTTGATGCTGACTGTACGTAAATGCGGCTGGCCAGTGATCAATGCATGTGCTAGCTGCGACCATGGTTCAGTGGTGATGGCATTGGCAATTCTGAATAGGTCATGCACATTGCACACGTCGCTTTTGTTTTTGATACATGAACCCTGACCTATGACACTTTTGAGCTTAGGTTGCGCGCAGTCGCGAGTAAATATCAGGCTATCGCTCTATGAAAGCAATGATTGTGCACACAGTTGCAAAAAATTGTCTCATATACCCGGTTTCCGAATTGAGAGTTTGAAGATGAGAACTTGTTAAAATCTAGCATTAGGTTCTTAAGGTGAAAGCACGTTAAATTCAACATTGCTTTGCAAAAAAATTAAAAGTAATGCTAAAGAGTAGCTTGATAAATTCTCAATTCAAATTCTCAATTCAGAAACCGGGTAATGGTCAAAGTTGTCATTCTAGAAATCTTGTTTTGCCACAAGGTAAAGCTATGAATATGATAGACAAAATTGTTTTGTTTTTAATGGAAACATTGTGTTACTGTACCATTCAAGATACTTTTCCATTTCCATAACGGAGTTCAGTGCCCCTCAAAACACACTCTTTACAGCACTATTTAAACACCATATGCATGAGACATAACTTTAAGATTACTATCGAATTTCAAATGACGTTAATGCTGCGCTTTATCGATAAAATAAGTGCCTATCGATACTGTCGATAAATCTATTAATCTTTAGGCTATTGTTGAAGATCACGATAGCATTGTTAAACCGTACGTAGACCGGATTTAACGTTAGACTGACTTGAAAGAAGATTCAATTCGAAAATATATATCTTTTATTACTGTGCGGTACCTACGGTAAGGCCATATTTTATTCAGGTGTTCTAGTGAATGGCCTTTTAAACATAAATTGCAAGGTTTACGTTCTGCTTATACAGGGTGGCAAAAACATCGGCGCGCAAACCATGGCTTCAGCACATGATGTGTAGAAATTTTTCGTCAGTTATTAAAAAACAAATTAGCTGTTTCAAAGTTATGTGCAATACCAACGTGGTCCAAATGTATGGAACAGCTATTTCTTTTTTTAATAACCTTCTTAAAATTTGAACGCAGGAGAGTTCAAAATCATGTATTGAATACATGATAACCAGTTGCGCCTCGATGTCTCTACCACCCCGTATTTCACTAACAATATAATTAAATCAATTTTGAAGTCATGTTAGATGGTCACGTCCTAACTCTACAAGCCCTAACTTTACAAACTCTACACCTTAGTCAAAGTATGTGGCTTGGCCGTTTCGCTACAATCACATGGGCGTAAGGTGAAACATTTATTCACTGTTGATTACTTTTCTGTTACCAAGCCAAGCCTCATATTTTGACTAAGGTGTAGAGTTTGTGAAGCTAGGGCTTGTAGAGTTAGGGCGAGTAGAGTTAGAAGCTTGGCTCTACATGAGATCTGATAACTTTTTGACAGTGCGAGCTATGTGGTCTCGTCTTGGCAACATTTTACATGAAAATGTTTTTGGTGGGATGCATTTTGTTTTAACAGTAGATAACTATATTTTTCGTGAAAATGTGTCTATCTAATATTTCGGCTTGGAAGCAAATCTTTTAGACAGTTCAGACCCAGCTAAGAAAACCTTCAACAAAAACTCTGAACCTAAAAAAAATAGTCATCTGTTACCTGCTTATACCCGAAATAATTTAACCTAAACTAAAAGAATTAGCATTGCCATACAACATGGCAATGCTGCCAGCGTTTTGGGCACTGTTCCTGTTGATAGCGATGCGGGCGAATTCATTGATGCCCTATGATTATTTTGTTTATTTTTTCATATAATTGTACATATTATTATAGTTTATATGTTAGCTTATATTACCTAAACTAAATAATCACGGAGGCAACATTAAATAATACTCTCTTGCTTCCTACTCTAATCCTATCTATGAACGGATAACTTTCCAAATCCTCTGTGTAATCTTTAAAGTATACCGTAGTTTAACGCAAAATCTCATAAAATTAAATCAGGACACGTACAGCAAGGAGAGCTGTTAGACAGATCATAAACAATTATTGTATTGGATAAACGTTTTATTTGTCGCAAAATCCTACGGAATATGATTGAATAATCACTCAAAAGGTATTGCAATAAAACGTAGGATTTTACTGTTTGTTTTTTTGTATACGTTATGTCCGCAGGTGAACGTAAAGGCGGGTACGCACAAACGAACAAAAACATGGGGAAAACGAACATCTAACACTTTGTTCGCACGTGCGTAGGTACCAGTAACGAACATCAAACAAAAATGTTCGTGGCGATCCAATTTGGTTGTTCTGTGCCGACGGTGTTCGGAGAAATTTGATGCTACTTCACTGTCGACCACTTCCAACGGTGAATCCATGGTTACTGAGGAGTTAAGGGCGAACTCAAGTAGAACTGTGTTCGCAAGGCAGGTTCATGTTCGCTTTGCTAATTTACGTCCACACGTACGAAACAAAATGTTCCGTGATCGATGTTCGTGTTCACCATGTTTTGTTCGTTCGTGCGTACACGGCTTTAGCCACTCAAAGACAACATGAAACGACAATTTTACATAAAATTCATGATGAAGAAAATTTTTAATGACGATCGCATTCAATTGATTTTTTTTGGTGCGAAGTAGGAGAGCTGACTGCCTCGTTGGTTTAGCGGTCGCAAGCGCTACTGCTGAGCACGTGGTCCTGGGTTCGATTCCCAGGTCGAGCAAATTGTTATTAGGTTTTTCCATTAGGAACTTCTTAGTAGCAGCCCGGAGTCTGCGAACTAGCGAAATGTTGGTGTATATGTCGTAGCCAACTGGCTTAATTAGCCGTTTAGTTAACCGCCTAGCTTTTTAACTAAACGGCGGCCGTTCCACTAACGGCTTTAATGATATTCAATATTATAGTTTACGCTTCACTCTGTCGGCTCGCACGTAGTTCATCACAATTCTAACCTAACCTAACCCATTTGGTCGGGGTTCCCTGGCTTAGTTACTGCGACCAATTTGGCTCGAGCGTGATTGGTTACAGTTCCAACCTAAACTATGATTGTAAATTCGCGAATTCTGTGATTTTCTCGATCACGATGTTGATTCCATGGAAAAAGTTGTTCAGTTTGATTGTGTACCCTACAACACCCTTAAATAAGTTTAAACTGAATTATTACCTTAGTTATAACAAACCTGTTAAATTATATTTTAGTAAAACAAAAACCCTTTGTGTTAAGATCTGTTACCCAAATTCTAAGAACAAACTGTTTACCCATTCATAAGCCGTTGAATTATTAAAATCATTAATCATCAGGTACAAAACACTTTCGGTGTTCAACATTATAAATAGGGCCCACAGTAAAATTAGTGCCTTTCATAAACATTCATCTATATTTATTATTATATAAATTATAATTTATAATATTTATATAAAATTCTAAGTCCTGACTGAATGATATATCAACGCACAGCCTAAACCGCTGGTCCTAGAGACGTGAAATTTGGAGGGTGTGTTCTATGTGAAGTTTAGGTATCCACTACGTAAAGGTTTTTCAATATTCTACCCCTTTTTTTTTTTTATGGATGGGAAATCATCAAATGACCCCTCCCGCTCTGGGTGGAGCGGAAGGGAGTGTCAGACTCTTACTGACTAAAACCCATCCGTGTTCCCTCCTTAGCCCTTTATGTTCCGGGGTAGCGGTAACCCTTTCGGACAATCCCGCACCCCCGGCAGGCTTCGGCCCTGGCAGGCCCCTTCCTTTTTGCTGACATCTCTTTGAGGCGCGCGTGGAACACGTACGCGCCGTCCGGCACGGGCCTGGTCCTGATCGGACGGTGAGCTACCCATTACTCTCCGTCCGCAGGCCCGCGCCTACGGTGGCCGGGAGTCGTCATGCGGCTCCCGGCCGTTCTATTCTATTAAATTCTACCCCTAAGAGGGTGAATGGGGGGAGGGTGAAATTTCACGAGGAAGAAGTCGCGGGCAGAAGCTAGTTTTCTTATGAAATAGGTCTTTATTTGACTCTGCGTTTGAAAAAGGTCCTGTATTTAATTTTTTTTAAATGTATAAGTAAAGAACTAAATTAAACTAATGTATAAGTTAGTAACCTAGGACCAAATTTCTTTTTAAGACATGTGACATCCACCAACCCGCACTGGGCCCACGTGGTGGATTAAGCCCCCCCCCACTCACTGAGAGGAGGGCTGTGTCCCAGCTGTGGAAACATTACAGGCTGATTATGCTTATGTTATGTAAACTCCCAGTTTTTTTAGGCCAGTTTAAAAGCTTTTAGCTGTTTTTTTAGGAAGCATAGAGGTATGAGGAGTATGGTCCACTCAACCTCCATAGAAAAGGTAAGGTAGATGTTGTGTGTGGCGGGCAACTGCCCGATGATTCATGTCGGGACGTTGTACTAGTTTCGCGGTAAACTCTGCTTGCGAGATGCAGGATTTTGTCTGACTTCAGTATGACGCATAGTTCACATGTGGCGTTGTAGATACCGCTACAGAAGAAACGAGATTTTATCACCACGCTTACTCTTTGATTGTTGATAGCCAATAGTTCTTAGATTTGCTTAAAGGGTACTAAATCAAATATTATTTTTATGACATCTTTACAATTACACATGATCTGCTTCCATTTCTAGAAAACATTTCTTATCCTTTAAACTAAACCATCAATTGTAATAACAACACAAAATGTTTTTGATGTCAAAACGGTGAAGAAGAAAAAAAGTGAAGAAACCGGCATACCCTAAAACCAAAAATTCGAAGACTTGTGACATCTACTAACTCGCACTAAGCCCGCGTGGTGGTTTACGGCCCAGTCCCTCTCACACAGAGGCCTGTGTCCCAGCAGTTGGAACAATATAGGATGATTATGCTGCTATGCTTTTGATTCAATAACCTACTGTAAAGTTGTAAAATAGGTCTAAGAGTGTATACTACGGATTATTTCATAGGTAAGTGTCGAGAATATCACGCCGCACCGCCGCCGCAGGCGGGGAGCTGCGGTCGCGGAAGGGACGCTCAACGTGCGGGCGCGCACCGGCCAGTAAAACACTCGCCAATTGAAATCATTGTTTACCTTTTTTTTCTCTTCGGTCCTTCGAGCCGGAACCCCATACTGCTTTAGTAAGTCCGTAATTATACAATGGCTTAATTGCTTAATGCACTAAAAAGCTTTTAACGTGCTTTAATGAAGAGAAGGAACTTAAACGTCTTCCTACGATGTTACTTCTGAAAGCGTGCTACACTAATTTGAGCATCGTCTTCCACTTAAGTAGTTTTAATTGAATTATAATGACACGGCAGCCCTCGCATACTAATGCATGGTGTGTTATAACTTATAAGTTAAACGTTAAATGGCTGGAAACTGGGTGAACAGTTGTAGGAAAATTTTCCTTAGATTTTGTTGAAAACTGTAAAATTGGTATCAGCCCAAGCCCATATTTCTCAAGAAAAAGTCCTGAAATTGGTAAAAAAAAATAAAGTTTACTGAGTCGGAAAAAAAAAATAGAATGTTCTATTTGATTTAGCTTGGAAAATCCAGTTCTTGGTAGGTATCTACACTCACTTTCTTTAGAAAACAGGAACCTGAGGGGCAATTCTCGTAATTTTAAGAACGTTCACAGTCTGATCTCAATCTGTCAAAAATTGGTCTAATTTCCTTAAATTTTTGACAAGTTTTTAACATTGATTGTCGCTGGAATGAGATTGCGACTAGATTTTGAACGTTTTTAACCAGTCAAGCGGCGCGTGTCGCCCATTGGCGACGAAACAATACGAAATCAATTGTGTCTCACTACCGGAGCTTGACAGATTCATTACGGGAAACTAGCCTTCTGAGGAGCAATTCTCGTAATTTTAAGAACGTTCACAGTCTGATCTCAGTCTCAATCTGTCAAAAATACCTCTAATTTCCGTACATTTTGACAAGTTTTTGAAAATAATTGTTTGTCGCTGAGATGAGACTGAGACTAGATTTTGAACGTTTTAAATTACGAGAATTGGCCTTCTGACCTCCAACATAATTCTTACATTAATTGGTTGACATTTGTTCAATACCTACCTACAGTTTCTGAATTATATAGAAGGTTCTATAACACAGTACCTAACTGAAATAAATTCTTTGAAGAAAACATTCTGAACGAAAACCATTTTTAAAGAATTGCAACCGAATGCAGAATACTTTGATTGAATTATAACATTTTCTTAAGTTTCGCAGCCGTCGAAAGCGAGCCAGCACGGTCACTTCATTTTATTTTTGCCAGAAACTAGTTGGCAAACCTGGGCCAATAACTGCCAACTATGATTTAAAATGCTGTCTGAGGCAAGTTGGTTATAAAATATTTACAAAATGTTTGAGATGTTACTCTGGATATGTAAATATTATATTCCGCAAAGTAATCCTTTTAAAAGGTTGTGAATATAATATTTCCGAGAAAGCCAATTCACGTGAAAGTGTTTTCAGTTCTAGAAAAGCTGGTGAAGTGTTTTAATTTTAAATAAGATACTTAGATACTTTACAGAAACACTATACATATTGTAAAAAGCTCTTGTTACTATGATAATTTAGGATCCGGAAATCGGAATTTTAGAAGGAAAATGAATCAAGTTTAGAGCGGAATTTTCAAATATTATTAAAGCAAATACTAACCTATGTTCCAGGAAACTACAGTAAGCAATTTACACAAAATTAGCTTCTGCCTGCGAATTCGTCCGCGTGAAATTTCATCCTCCCCCCATTCACCCTCTGGATTTTCTAAAAACCCCTTCTTAGTGGTTACCTGCTCTTCACAAAGAACACACCCTCCAAATTTACTTAGAATTTATAAGATCAACAATTTGTTCCTTCTAGGAATACGGATCCCTCCACTTAGGTATAAATCAAATACCATAATTTAATAGCAACCTACATAATTTGTATATCCAGGTATTTTATTGTAAATAAAGAAACCAGAGCCGTTCGTGTCATGGAAGTCGCGGGTAACACCTGGATGAGGGAAGCACGAAACTGGGAAATATACCCAAAAAAAAGGAAGGTTTAATTACCCAGCAGTGGGTAATTCCGGGATGAAATGATAATGATTCCGAAAGATTCTGTTTATCACATCTATTATTATAAATGAAAGTCGCTTTTTGTGAGACGCCTGTGTGACCGCGATGTAGTTTTCAATATCATTTAGAGAATTTATTCCGAAAGGATTAAGTGTATAAAACACTAGTTGCGCCACGCGGTTTTACCCGCGTAAATGTCGATCCTGTGGGAATATCGGAATAAAAAAAGTAATCTATATGGTAATTCAGGGTGTCAGCTACCTCCGTACAACATTTTATTAAAATTGGTCCAGCCGTTTGAGCGTGAAGAAGTGACAAACATATAAACACACCCTCACACACACACACACACACACACACACACTCACAAACTTTCACCTTTATAATATTAGTGTGATTAATAGTAAACTTACATATTATAATAGAGAAATCTCCATGTTTTGTAAAGAAGTAAAACCGTGCCAGGCAAGGGCGGCTCACTAGTTTACAAAACAAGAACAACAATCAAACCACGAACTTATTAATACCTCCAAATCATAGCCAAACATCAAGTCGTCAAATCAGTTTACACTCAAGAACCAGGGTATGACGAGCGAAATCCATGCCGTTCGATGTGGAAGTACGTAACGTTAGTATATCGAGGCGTTCAGCTGACAGGTAACGTGCTTATCTTCACGGAGGCATGCATGTTTGATAGTGAGTGACACTGACAGACAGACAGCTACACTACGAATATAATGAGACTACACTTACTACCTATGTTTTGGTGTAGGTGGGTAGTTTTGGTTGGTGTATGAAATGTTTTGAATGCTCTGGCAATTTTGACAAAATATTGTCATATTTTTACACCGTTTTTTTGGATGGTGAAGAGAGCCTATGGGTACAGTCTTACAAATTTTAATAATCACTGATCAATCTCCACAATTTGATGCTCTATCATAGTATCTACATGGCAAAGTTGTGGTGTCTGTTCCACAAAACTACTAATAAATAGTTCTCTAGACCGTATTTCTGCCATGGCGGCTAATCTCAACTGAGACTAGCCTTCGGAGCGAGAGATGTTATAGTGCACAAGTGTGTGCGTATAAACAGGTGCAGTCTCTCTTCCTTCACCAATGCAACTAATAACTAAGCTACTATAGTCCGCGCGGAACTAGTTGGCCGCTGAGGTGGGGACAGGGGTGAGGCGGCGGTTCACAACGCCCGTACTGAGTAATGCGCCCCCGCTCCTCTGTCCCACCGCTCACAAACGTAAGGCGCGGCCACTCGGCCAGCTATAGTCCACGTGGAACTAGTTGGCCGCTGAGGTGGGGACAGGGGTGAGGCGGCAGTTCGCAACGCACGTACTGAGTAATGCGCCCCTGTCCTTCCGTCCCACCGCTCCCAAACCTAAGGTGCGGCCAACTAGTTCCGCGCGGACTATAGCTCCGCACGGACTATAATAAATAAAATTAAGTTAACAAGCTTTATGCCAGCTATACCAACATTATATAAAATGAGAGTAGGCATTGCTTTAATTGCAAATCGATACCAAAATTGGCAAACCAGACAGTGTACTACGATAATTTAGATTTACTTAGTCATAAACTACATACTTACAGATAATAGACAATCTCGGTAGAAGCTACATAACCCTTTTTCTTTTTACGGCTTCGCTCGTACCTACATTTTTATAGTAAATACCTTTTAACACAGACATATTAATATTATGGAATAGCTTATAAATATTAAGTGCATTTGCAAAAGTAGCTACAAAACTAATAAAGTTTAGAAAACCATCATAATCTGACGAAGAAGAAGTTTCTCAGTTCAACGAGATACTGTAAAGGTTGTCTGCAAAACTCGATCTTATGTTGAGCAGGCTGGCAGAGAAATAACTCCTTGTTGCATTCGAACAGTCAAACGCTTGTTTTTTGTTTCCAAACCAGTGATAGAACAGACGCTTCGAAGCAAACACGCTCGCTTGGAGTAATAATAATCAAAATCAAAAGCTATTTCTTCAAACTAGGCTGAAAATCAGCACTTTTCGAACGTCAAAATTACAAAAGACAGTCCCCCAAAACGCTCGCCCTTCACCACTTCCTAGCGCTTTCATACGCGATGAAACGATTATAACGTTGTATCATTTAAACGTCCCCTCACTATACTCACTACAGTACCTGAGTTTATATTTGAAATTCTTGCCAAAACCTTGATTACAAACACACGCGTTTTGTAAAGGCGTTACAGGCGTTGGTAATGGTGATCAATATGAATTAATTACGAATGAATTAATTAATTAAGTAGTCATTTACGTAATGACTACTTAATTATGTTTCCAAATTTAGCTGAGATAAATAATAATCAATCTTTTATATTATTAACATGTTAGTAGATAAAAAAGTCAATAAATCAAAATCATGAAAAAAAAAAATGAAAAAAAAAAAAAAACAATGAAAACAACAACAACACGAGAATGAATCATGTTATAATCATGCTATGTGACAGTAATCAAGAATCATGATTATCACTGCACACTACTGATCGCACTTGATGTAATTATTATGATTATGTGTAGTAGATAAGATTATGATCACTTGACTGCACTTAATACACACGCATACAGCGCCGAACAAAATGATGTAGATGCTATCTGATTAAATGTCATGATCATGAGAAAGGTAATACATTAAAATATATTATATAATTTGAAAAAATGTTGTTTTAGGCATTGAATTATAAACATTTTCTGGGCACAAAAAATTATAATACCTACCTACAGGGTGTCCGGTGGCAATTTTCACATTTCAAAGGTTGATAATAAAATAAATACAAAAGTTTCCTGAATTATTTTTATTATTATTTACGGTACATTAATGTGAGTTTCATTTTTTAAAAATAACGTTTTCTAAATGTCGGCCTTCTTGACGCAAGCACTCTTCCCATCTCACACGCATATTTTCATTGAGTTTTGCTTGGTAATCATTTTCATTGAGTTTTTGCGTTATTTGAATTTTATACGGATGGAACTTGAGCTTCTTTTTCATTATTTCGTGCAATGTTGATCTAGCGATCCCTAAAGCTGCCGAACGTGCTCTTAGTGACATCCGTGGATTTTGCAAAACTGAATCACTCACACGTCGAATGTTTTCTTCGGTCGATACAGATGCAACTGGACCTTGGTGACGTGTGTTTACAGCTGAGCCTGAAGCACGAAATCTTGCTACCCAATAACGAATTAAAGTTTTTGAAGGCACATCACTTATTCGTGGAAGATTAAAATGATTACGGAATTTTCGCTGCGCCGCAATTAGCGAAAAATTGCTTGTTAAGAATGCCTCGATCACGAAAGCACGCTCCTCTCCTGACCAACGCGGCATGGCGACTAAAAAACTCACGACGCTGACGAAGCTAACCCCCCACCTCGCGCCCCTCTAGCTATTCGCGTTCTTAAGTAACAAAACTTTCAAATGTGAAAATTGCCACCGGACACCCTGTACAATAACATCACCTGAAGTGTAATGTATACACTTCATAAATATTACACCACCTTCATTATATATTTAAGTACCTCTCTATCTAAACTGTGTTTTAATCGTAGTAAATGTACGTATAAACTGAATCAAGATGCCGTTAAATATGATAAATGTTTAAAGGGGTGTGAGCCTGGAGATCTGTCATGGTCATGCAGGTCCCGAACCTAGTTCAGGCTCCAGCTCTCACAAAGGTTCTAGCATAACTAAGGCAAAATTGTATATACACACTACTGTAACAATGTACTCTTATGAGAGAAATAAATAAATAATAAAGAAATACTTTTACTAATTAGGTAGGATAGCTTACCAGTGACAAATGACATCAAGCTACTGGGTATTGTTCCATAAATTATCATCATCATTGTCTCAAGTCCGAGTTGTTTACCCTATCTCTTCCTTCATGTATACTTTGCTGAAGTAATCTTAAAAACTCAGCTTACCTGAAAGAAAGAAAAGAAAGATTAAAGTAATAACCTGAAGAATGACAATTACGGTGCAATATCTAAACAAGGTCGACACCTCGTTTAAATATTCTTCCGAACCTTGAAGTTTCATAAAATAAGATAATGTGTAAACGTAAAACAGGTTGCAGATAAAGGTTGTTAGGAAAACTTCCCAGGAAAATCACATTTTGACTTTTTTTTTTTAAAAGTATATAAAGTATATTATATATATAGTATATATTTGAAAGTATACCCCACATTTTGACTGGGGTATACTTTTTATCGGCCTCATTATTCAGATATAGCCGTGTGGAATCGCTTCCCAATCGTTATTAGCTCAGATTAGGCTTGCAACAGCTGCCCGCAAAAGTATCAAAGGAATTATTGTGATTATTGAAACGAAATACAGTCCTCGAGTAGCGAAATTGATTTTTTATTAACGGAAATAGGTTTACCGGAGGAGCAATTAAGGTTCAAAGTAAGGAAGAAATAAGCCTTCAATAATGCTGATTCCACCATTCGATTTCACAATTCGAATAATTTAGCCGATATTGATTTGATACCCACTCGGCTTGTTGTGGCGTTCGAGACTCGTTTCATCGTACCTTGTTTTGACATTTTCTCATCTTTAATTTTAAATCTTAATTTAATAATACAAATATGGTTCATGAAATTATTAAATCTCATCGTGTTACTTTTAAACTTTGCTCAGATTCCTTGGAAAGTTTTAATAACTTTTGTGTTTTATTTAGCACCTCGAGCTTCGTGAAAAGATTTTGGTGAAACATTTTAATATTTTAGTGGCGGTTTCCTCAAAGGGGTATTTATTCCTTTAAGTTTATTAATGAAGGGGATTAGGGATAAATTGAAAATGCCTTTGAGTCTATACGTATATTATGAACGGTAATTTGAGTTAGGAATTCTTAAAAAAACCTAGGTTTTGGTTTCAAAGATTATGACTAGAAGTTAGTATTGTGATAAACCAACGTACTCAATTTTCTTTTAAATGGAGATCTCAGTGTTTCAGTCTGTCTAAATAAAGATAATTACGTATAGATATTACTTATAACATTTTTTAAAGGGTGGTAGGTGCAACTGGATTGCAGCAACCTTATCGGAATTCGTAACTGAATTAGGTAATTAACAATAATTCATAAATAAATAATTACACCGAAAACTGATTATGTAAACTAACAGCTTTGTTATTGAAAACACCATTACGGTAATTGATTCACGAGGAAACGAATTAACTCAATCAAATTGGTTTTACATTATTTAACCAATTAAATTAATTTATTTATTTATTTCAGGCGACGCAGGCCCATACACCTTAACCTAAGCATACATAATTATTTGAATTACAAAACAGTACTTCACTAGTGCTCACTAGTACCTACTCTTGTGCAGTTCTGTGGTACTTGTCCGCGGAAGCGACGGAACACCACGTCCTACGGTCAGAAGTCTTCTTTCATGACGACGGGCAGATAGCAATTCGGAAAGCGCCCCACGAACGCCTTGAAGTTGACGTTGATTATGTCAATGACCACGAACAAATGGTGTAGTGAGGCATGAAATTCACAGGTAAATGCTCCAGTTAACACCTAGCTTACTTATTGTGTGACAAGGATAGTTTGTCACAAAGATA
The DNA here is from genome assembly GCA_947508005.1 of Amphipoea lucens. NCBI lineage: Eukaryota > Metazoa > Arthropoda > Insecta > Lepidoptera > Noctuidae > Amphipoea > Amphipoea lucens. Next base: position 9,276,637 of record OX382364.1, on the reverse strand, counting down.
TAAAAAAAGAAGAAGGTGCTGAGGGCTCAGAGAAAGCCATGATGGAAAAGTAAAAAACCGGCCAAGTGCGAGTCGGACTCGCCCATGAAGGGTTCCGTAGCAGCAAGTAACATAATATAAAAGTTCTTGTAGTTCGTTGTAACTTTGTGAAAGGTAAATTGCGGTTTTCGATTTATGACGTATTAAAAAAAAAACTACTTACTAGATCTCGTTCAAACCAATTTTCGGTAGAAGTTTACATGGTAATGTACATTATATATATTTTTTTAATTTTATCATTCTCTTATTTTAGAAGTTAGAGGGGGGGGGGACACATTTTACCACTTTGGAAGTGTCTCTCGCGCAAACTATTCAGTTCAGAAAAAAATGATATTAGAAACCTCAATATCATTTTTGAAGACCTATCCATAGATACCCCACACGTACAGGTTTGATGAAAAAAAATTTATGGAGTTTCAGTTGTAAGTATGGGGAACCCCAAAATTTATTGTTTTTTTTCTATTTTTGTGTGAAAATCTTACTGCGGTTCACAGAATACATCTACTTACCAAGTTTCAACAGTATAGTTCTTATAGTTTCGGAAAAAAGTGGCTGTGACATACGGACGGACGGACAGACAGACAGACAGACAGACATGACGAATCCATAAGGGTTCCGTTTTTTGCCATTTGGCTACGGAACCCTAAAAATGTGTTGGTTTGACATAAGCTATCGAAAAGCTTAAGATAAGTTACGATAAGACATTTATTTGTAGAAACATGAGTAACATGAAACATGCATACAAAACATGCAGATTGTCCATAAACGAAAAAGATCCGTCATGTTCGGCCTTTGTGACTTAACTCATTATTGTGATTTTTTCATATAATTTTAAAATTGTATTCAGTATTTTAATACCGAATTATAATGTACACAACATATGGCAGCACTGTCAAAGTAAAATGATTAATATTGTAACAAACTTTTAAACGTATTTTCATTATGGCAACTGAATATATTATTTTAGTTTGGCAACACATAGAAATAACGGTTATGATTATCATTGTTATTAGTATAGGTGGGGCAAATATGTAGTGCAGAGCCAGTCGTTGTTTGATTGTGAAAAAGTAGGTACAGTTGGGCGAAGAAAATACATTTAGCTAGAAAAGAGTTGCAGAAATACGAAACGCATTGAAAGCGCCATTTTGTGACAAGTAAACGAACTAATCAAATTCTTGTACGTTGAACTAAAAACAAAAAATATCGTTAAAATAAACAAGTTTTTCTGGAACTGGGTGATTCACTGTTTATGCGCATTTTTAGGTAATCTCTAGGTTTTGCTCTACTGGGCCAGCACCCCAGTGGTATCAGCCCCGACTTAGGAATTGTAGGTCATGAGTTCGAACCAATACAGGCACTTTATTTTGTGTATTTAATTACATCACTACTACTCTCAAAACGGTGAAGGAAAACATCCTGAGGAAATCGGCATGTTTTGAAACCAAAAATTCGAAAACATGACGTGCCATCCAGCAAACGCGCTCTTCTGGCAAAAAATATCTTTTTTACCTAAATAAACACCATTAATTTACTAGACCTAGGTAGTACTAAAAAGCTTGAACACACAAACTTGTGCTTCATATAAAAACTGGGTATTATGTTATTTGCCATAGCTGGACGTGATGCTAATCAATAAAGTTTAACTAGCTTTAAGCCTTAATTATCACAAAAACATTACTATTCTCTTGCAGCAAACCCTAATTTCAGTTTACCCGACCAGAGACAACGGTTTTGAAATCAGGTTTTGGTCCAGACCAGCTTTGAGTTATGCAATTTTTTACTAAAAAAATATTGACAAACACGCCTATTCCAGTAAATTTATAGTGAATTGTACGGCTCTGCATAACGTTTTGTATGGTTTCGCATTCGATGCAGCCAGCCGTCGCTGCACTTAGTCGCAGGCGGGGCGGGGCGCGCGAACATTATTCATAATTATCCGCTTTTGACTTTGCTACCATTTAACACGGTTTAATTGGCTTTTTTGTTGGAAGACGAATTATCATTCTGGTTGAACGTTTGGCAGGTGACAAAGGGAACTAGCCAATATAGTAGAAAACCTACTTATGTAAGCCGAAACTGAACCCGATCAGCACATCTAAACTGCGTTGAAGAGCTGTCAGTGTCATCATTGTTGTGGAATATTGACACTGACAGCTACTGAACATGGTCTGGACGTGCTGATCGCGATCAGTTTAATTGGTGAAATTCACCCTTAGTGTGTTGTTGAGTCATTAATGACTTTACTAGTGTCGATCGAAAAATAGGGCCCTACCTTAAACTTGTAGCGGTATCTACAACGCAACGCCACATGTAAACAACGCGTCATACTGACGTCACGCAAAAGTTCTGCATCTCGCAAGCAGAGTTTACCGCGCAACTAGCATAGATACAACGGCCCGACACACCGTCACACGACACCCGTCTGGTCGGAGGATCCTCACTTTTCTATAGAGAATGAGTGAACTTTACACCCTGTTTCTCATACCTCTTAAAACTTGTGATTGTATAAAAAAGTAATCATTTATTTCCTGCAACACTTAGCCTAGGTAACATCAGTGTTGTTTCAATAAGGGATGGATATTACAGATGAGTAAGACCTCTTCCCTTCAAACTAGGAAATGGAGTATGGAGGGCATCTGCGATGAATTTAATGCGGTGTCGAAATACCTTTGGTTCTCTTCCATTTGTCAATTCTGATTGAATGAGTTGAAAAATACGCCCTGTTCCATATATCCCTACTGATATATCTCCATTGGTAGGGATAACTTATGTATAAACCACGGAGCGAATTATGTACGGTATTTTACATAATGAGCTCCAAAATCTACAAGCATTTCGAAATTTTAATTAAATGATAAATATGATCACGTTTCATGATAACTTTATAAGTTATTAGCTTTTGTTCGCGGCGTCGCCTTCGTAGAAGTCGAAAATTATACCACGGGAACGTACTTCTGGAATAAGAAGTATCCCAGGTTACAAACTATCTGTGTGCCAAATTTAAGCTGATTGAGTAACAAACATTCAAACAAATTGTAACATTTATAATATTCGTAGGATTATATTATACCTATGCATATGTAGGATTTGTTTGATTAGATAGTTTTCATATAATAGAAATAAAGCCTGATTAGTGGAAAGGAAAGACCACTTCTAGATTATAATGGCTGTAAATAATAAGTAAGTATACCAAGCAACGATTTTTCAACGTAAAGTAAATTTTTATCACCATCCGCGTCACAAAGACATTTTGTGATCCCGTTTAATAGCTGTGATGAAAATAACATACACTAAAAATATTTACGATAGCAGATCATTCTGATAAAAGGTTTTTATTTTCATATCTATTTATTTTTCAGATAGTTTTCTTGGGTCAATATACCCCAATTGCGTAACGCAGTTTCAACCACAATCCGAAAGATTTTTAAGGAAATGCTTCATAAGGGCCAAAGCACGCACGCTACTTTTTGCATCGGCACTCGGCGATTCAGCTGTTTTTTAGAAGCTAAATGCAGTGACCAAGCATTCCACACCGCACACTTAAAAACGCCAAACGCGGCGAATCGGTCGCTTTTCGGAAGCTCGATACAGCGGCTGAACGCTACACTCCGCACACATTTGGATGCCGGTCGCAGCTATTTGGCATTTGCGCCAGCATCGGAGCAGTCGCTAAAACGCGCGCTTCCGATACCACGTCCGAACGCAGAGATTCGCCAAAACGCGATACAGCATCGGAGCAGTCGCTAAAACGCGCGATTCCGATACCGCGTCCGAATGCAGAGAGTCGCCAAAACGCGATGCAGCATCGATACAGCCACAAAATCGCCGATCGCTGATGCAAAAAGTAGCGTGTGTGGTTTGGCCCTAACGGATTTAAAATGACGCTTAGAAGCCGAGAGTCACTTGTTTTCTCCGTCACGCGTCACCTGGGAACATATTGGTACGTTAAAAAACGCCAAAAAAAAGTTCGACCTTCAATATTTCCGTAATATTGAAGATCAAAGTTCCGAGTGTTTTTGGGGTTTTTTGTAACTTTAAATAACCTTTAAGGTTTTGTGTGCGTTACATTCATAAGTGGTGGCCCAGTGGAGAGCAGTGGTGGCCCAGTGGTATCAACCGCGACTTACGAGTTGTAGGTCGTAGGTTCGAACCCAGACAGGCGCTTTATTTTGTGTATATTATTTCATCACCACTGCTCTCAAAACGATGAAGGAAAACATCGTGAGGAAACCGGCATGTCCTAGAACCAAAAATTCGAAGACATGTGACATCTACCAACCCGCACTGGGCCCGCGTGGTGGATTACGGCCCACTCCCTCTCACAGAGAGGAGGCCTGTGTCCCAGCAGTGGGAACATTATAGGCTGATTATGTATGTATACATTCATAAGTTACGTCACACAAATTTCCGATTTTTAGAGCCCCAGTCCTTGCCATAGTTTGGTGTGACGTCACATACTTTACAATTTTTCTATAAACTCTCATAATAATATTGATAGAGTTAGTAATATTTCAAAGTTTTTCATTTGAGTGGAAGTCTAGAATTTGAACACTTTAGTTATTTATGCATGTGACGTCACGAAGCTTATAAGTCGTCGGCCCCCCTTGGTTAGTCATACTTTGTTGACCTCCCTCTCTCCCCCTTAACGAGTGAAGTGAAGGCAGACAGGCGCGACGCGACTATATTAGAACAATTTCTATGAAAACTTCATGGAAATTATTCTAGCTGAATCGCGTCGCACCATCGCGTCGCGCCTGTCTGTGGAAGGCCTGACATAATTTATGAATGAACCCTTTTATGGTGTAATGAGTTTAAAATATGGAAAACACTAAAAATATTATGTTTTGTTTCAGAAATCAAGAGTTGGAGGAACCGGTGTAAACTCAATTAAAGTCAAAGCATTAATTAAATAAATTTATTTCAAATGGGCACATAAAAAGAACTTTTGAACGTCAAAATTTACAATAATTAAATAATAAATTATCAATAATAGTTTATTTTGTGAACAACATTTTCCTCTTAGTAAGAACTATGTTTCTTCTATTTAGGTGTTATTGTACAATGTACAACATTTCAGTGTTAAAATGGCACTTTAACTCTATGAGGAATATCCAAAAGCTTCCAGCTTTTCTAGAACAGTCTTATTTCTTGTTTGCAGTTCAGCTTAAAAGGACAAACTAAGAATAACATTAACATTGTAATGAACTAATTTGAAATTGCAGAACCCGGTCTGTAAAGTTGTTTTACAGAATGAAACTGACTAATTCCTTTTTTCTCTGATACTATAATGGTATGAAGAACAGGAAGTAAAGTTTACTCATTCTCCATAGAAAAGGGAGGTTCCTCCAACCAGACGGGTGTCGTCTCTGGCGGGCAACTGCCTGATGATTCATGTCGAGCCGTTGTATGCTAGTTGCACGGTAAACTATACTTGCGAGATGCAGAATTTTGCGTGACGTCAGTATGATGCGTTGTTCGCATGTAGCGTTGTAGATACTGCTACAAAACTATGGTGACATCTAAATTAATGCCTAAATAAAAGCTCACTGTTGATTTTCAGCGCAAACAGTGCTAATTTAGGCGTTCATTTAAGCGTTTAATAGTGTGTTAGTGAAAACGGGCATTCAGCGACACACAATTAGCTAAGCATGTCCCTAACTTAGTGAATAATAAAATAACTTAGTGAATAACTCATAAATGAGTCATAATTATGAGTCTTTGGTCAACTGGACCCACTCGAACTGGACCCGCCGGTCCAGTTGACCAAGGTCTCATATCGTGGCTTCGTTTCGTTAGGTACATGTGGATGAGACCTTGTATACACGACGACATATCGAGCTATGATTTCCAGTATTAGCTGACCTCGCATTGTATGGGCTTTACAATGTCGATATTATGAAATATCTTAACTAGCTTCTGCCCGCGACTTCGTCCGCATGAAATTTCACCCTCCTCCCATTCACCCTCTTAGGGGTGGAATTTCGAAAAACCCTTTCTTACTGAATACCTACTCTTCACAAAAAACACACCCTCCAAATTTCACGTCTCTAGGACTAGCAGTTTAGGCTGTGCGTTGATAATTATATCAGTTAGTCAGGACTTTGAATTTTATATTATAGATAATGTCGTCGTGCGTACAAGGAAAATGTTTTACAGGAAAGGTTACTTAGTATCTAACATAAATAATGAACTTCCATTTTAGTTTAATTATTTTCTTATTAAACACTACCTACAGTGCTAAACAGTCAATCAGTCAGTACTAAAGGTACACCTCTGCCCATAACCCTTCGGGTAAACAAAGCGTGAAGTTAGGTTATGTAATTACACCATCCAATATCCAGCGGAGTAATTGCGTAACGCACTATCAGTAGCAATCGCTTTCAATTTGCCAGTTCAACAATATTCATTGCGTGTTTTACGTTGTTGAGCAGACAAATATTTCGAACATATAAAGCAATGCGTTAGCAATGGATCATCGAAGCGAAGCGCATAAGCGATAAGGCCGCCCATTGTATATTTTTGGTGATCTATAAATATATATTTTTTATGTATTTTTGTGGTGTACAATAGAGTATACTTATATAAATAAATATCCAGCGGCTGGATGAGAGTTGCCAAAAATCGAGTTGAATGGCGTGCTATAGGAGAGGTCCATGCCCAGTAGTGGACTGCTATTATAGGCTGATGATGATGATGATGATGAAATATCCTTCAAAATTATTCAGATTGTTATCGATCGTGTGTTACGCAATTAGGGTGCAGTATGTACCCTGTACTACGCATACAACCTAAGGGATCAATACATCTTTGTGTACCAGATAATGACAATGACCATCTCGTTTGGCCTTTAAACAATCTACAAGCCCTTGATAAATCTACAGCCTGTCTGTAACAAAATAGGCTCGAGTTTCCGTTGAAAATTCTACAAAAGACGGTATTAGAAAACAAAGGTATCTAAAAATAGATAAATTATTAAAGCTGACTTGATATTAATTTCATAAAGCAAGTAGGTCGCTAAAATAATAATTAACAAGAAACTATAATATTACGTTAAAAAAGATATTTTCTTTAACATTTAATCATTTTAATCTGTCAAGCTCCGCTAATGAGACACAATTGATTTTCTATTGTTTGGTCACCGATCGGTGTCCCGCGGTCCTTGAGCGGTTAAGCAAGCAATTTTCCGACGATATATTTCAGTTCGTTAATAGTTTTAGTTATTTTAAGATATTACATTGTTATCTTTATTTGTATATTACTAGCTGTGCCCGCGGCTTTGCTCACGTGACTGTCGATTCTCTTCTAGCATTATAAGTCAAGAGAAACGTGAAGTAGTTAATTTTAAGTAAATCCTACTTAACTCCTTGTAGATGAAGCGTGATGATATTCATTTCAGAGATTAAATCCGTATCTATGCGCAGTTTAATAGGTATAATATTTTCTCTCGTCTACTTAAATCTCTCGGTAAACTGCGAAGGAGTACGGACATTATGCAGTATTGCTTATCTCCCAAAGCAAATAGCCTATTTGAAGACCAGACCTTTAAGGAATATTTGTGCAATATTTGAACAGAATTTATTCATTAGTTTTTTCGTCAATCCGGAACATGCTTCCAGGCAAACGGAGAAAAATTCTAAAACCATATTTTCGGCATCAGAATCGTTCCCATACCTCATAGCAATAACTTTTTTTTTTTAGTTATTGCTACGAGGTATGGGAACGATTTCGTAATATTTACGATACACAGTAATATGTACAATATTTGTACAGTTTTGAGTTTGCTACTATTTAAAAAGTTTGTTAGTTCATTGGATAGGTTCTAGTTATTCTTATCCAATAGACGTTGCAACTGTTGCAATTATTTTTGTTCGTCATTGATTTTGAAAAATACAATTATTTTTGACAAAAAGTTCTGCCTAAGTACTACTTAGTTTTAATTTCCGCGCATTCTTTATTTATTTATTACCTGTGAGAAAAGTACTATACAAGCCTTGGCCACAACTAATCAATCTGCTTAACTATGTGGCTTGTAACTGGAACCTTGAGAGAATCTGTTGTTCTAAGGTTGAGGGATACTATCCGCTCGTGATACAGTTTTATACTAGTACGAGGGGATAGGGCGAATCAGTCCAAAGACAACCAAATCTCTACCATTTCACATTCTCAAACTGTTGACCTGTCTTTATTGTCAAAATAACTTTAAATTATATTTGTGTACACTGGGTTTATTATTAAGTTACTCTGTATGGTTGTCTCATATTCATCAATAAAAAGATTATTATTAATATACAACTAGGCATTGATGGACTTACTTATGTGTGCCTCGGCTTCGCATCGGCCCACATTTACACGTTCGTCCATGAATGCCTCTTTTGCTGGCCGCTGCAGTAATGTACTATTTTTATATAATGAAAAAAAAAAACGTCAACGAAAAATCTGAATCGAATTTACGACAGCACTCTCGAATTTTCGGTAAAATACGATGTAAGTGTACACGTGTCGATATATTCACTGTGTATTTTAAATCATAGACGAACAGCGTAATATTGGAGGCACACCTGTCGTCCCCGTTCGATTTAATAACACGAGTTCATGTTCAATTCTACTATGACGTCGTAAAGTTTAATATTTTACACCTATGTGTGTTTGAAGTATGCTCTGATAGTGAGAGATTTATGTTTTGGGAGGTGATTTAGTTTGCAGACAGCTGACCTGTGACCTATCAAACAGGAAAGGTTAGTGTTAAATAAATAACAGTTACTATTCGGAAAACACTCACTGTTTTTTCCTTTTTATTTTTATACTGAAAATAGATTTTTCGCCAAAATTATAAAAGGTAAACTGATAGTGCAATTGAAAAAAAAAAACCCGCATTATGCATAATATTCTCCTTTCTTCAAGTCGGTTAATTAAGTAAACTTGTGAGCTCGATGGTCAGTTTTAGACTCAGAATTGACTTTGATGCTCAGGCGAATTTAGTACATAAAAATGAGCATATAACATAACACTAATAACAGAACATAACACTATAGTGTTATGTGTGTTATAACACACTAATCACATATATTATAAAGGCGAAAGTTTGTGAGTGTGTGTTTATATGTTTGTTACTTCTTTACGCTCAAACGGCTGGACCAATTTTGATAAAATTTTGCATGGAGGTAGCTGACACCCTGGATTAACATATAGGCTACTTTTTATCCCGATATTCTCACGGGATCGACATTTACGCATGTGAAACCGCGGGGCGCAGCTGGTTTGTTCATAAATTACATAAAAAGTGGCCAAAACCACAACACTACAATCGCAAACGGATACAATCCTATTTAGTGCTTACCAACTTGACTTAACATACTCGTACGTTTGCAAATAAAATACGAGTGTTCAATAAATAGGATCACAGTGTAATCCAATAGGATTTTATATATTGTGGGCAACATTACATATTCAAATCACATGCACAAATATCCGCTCACTACATCCCGAACTAAACATTTGTAAGTTATGTACTCTTGTTCCGTATATTATCCGGATATAAGAATCGAAGTCGCCGCTTGAGTAAGAAATATGGACATTCTTCTGTTTAGTGAACCAACTACATTTCCCTCTGTGTCGTGACGATAGAATCTGACTGTTGTCCTGTTCAGTGTCGTAGCTTGGATATTTAAATGGAGTTGTACCTACACATTATACCACGGTACGATAAATGTCGTATTTCGAATATTGTATTTCGTTTTTATGTTTTCAAAATTGTTCCGAAACATTTATTAGTTTCCTCAATATTTAAATTCGTATCCAAACTAATATTTAATATTTTTAGAACACGTAAAAACTATGAATATGAAAGCGAATAGTTGATACCAGAATCGTTTACCAAATGAAAAATATGTCGCAGAAAACTTTAACTTTATTTTGGGTATAAATACTGAACGGATTTCGGCAGAAGTCAAATAAATGTTTTCGACGGCTTTGCCTCGAGGTTGCAAAGTTATGTACTTGTAGATGTAAAGGACGTTTCTCAAGTGTTACCATCATTACGGAAATCACTTTTTACAGGGTTTTTAGGGACTATGAGTAAGGGTCTTGTGATGCAATAAGGAAAACGTCCATCTGTTGGTGTTGGCTTTGGTTTGGTGGTTGGCTTCTATGAAAGCATTGACATTTTTATTAAAGAAATCACTTAAAGTAAGTGGTCTCCTAGTAGGAAAACCGAAGTTTTACCTTCAATACATAAATAGTTTACTTATAAGAAGAGTTTTCGTCGGAGGAACGTTTGTTAATCTTTTTAATTATTCTAATATAATTTAGTCACTTGGGCCTCGTGACTTTACGTAAGTCTGTTTGATGCTTTTTATAATACTAGCTGACGACCCGACAGACGTTGTTCAGTCCAAATTTCAATATGATCTGGAGTTCACCAAAAAAATTCCATAGAAGAAAGGACGTTCAATTTTTCCGAAATGTGAAAATTTTCCCGGAAACTTTTTCAATTTCTCTTTCCAGAAACCCCTATTCGGACTAAAACGAAAAATTTGAAACAAAAAAATAGCCAAATCGATCCAACAGAACTCGGGTGATGCGCTTACCAAAGAACAGCGTTTAATTGTTATTTATACATATATACAGATTAAACTGGCCCACTCATAATAACTTAGTAGTGTAAGATGCATTAATAATAATTGATGCATTTAAATTTCGTGAAATTAACTATAAGTCCTAAGATCTAATATAAACTAACACATAATATAACTGTCGAGAATTTTCAATGAAAATGAATAATGGTCACATGAAAATCCAGTGTGCACATAAATCATGTTTTTATCTCTTAGAAGTTGTAACAGTCAGTGTAGAACCTGGACGTTTTGCAGTGCATGGCCTTTTTCAAGCTTAATAAATAGCCTTTCTTTTGAAGCCATTTCATCAATGCAATTGCGGATGCTTATTCTACATTTCCTCTACGATGAGATCAGGTATAAAATTGGCGTTGTCAAGCTTGAATACTCTGAGAAGTAATTTTAATGGTTTAATAAAAATTAAGTTTCGAGAAATTGTAAAGCGATTTTTTTTAAAGCTATCTCAACACTTTCATTTGCCTTTTATAATCCATTTAAATGTGTGTGGTCTCAAAAAGCCAACCCTTCCCCTACCACTTCTCTCTATGTTGTGTTACTGCTTGTCAATTCTTGAGGACGCCATCCAAAGTATCTTTTAGTTTACATAATCCGTCTGTAATCCCACTGCTGGGACACAGGCCTCCTCTCTGTGAGAGGGACTTTGCCATTATCCACCACACGGGCCCAGTACGAGTTACTGTATGACACAATATGTCTTCGAATGTCTGGGTCTGAGATATGCCGGTTTCATCACAATCTGACCAATGGTTCCAGAACACATAGAGGACAAACATACAAACATTGATTTTTATTTCTACAGGGTGAAATTGAATTCATAGGTCCTCACGTTGTGTTCCTTCACCGCTTTGAGAGCAGAGGTGGTGAAATAATTTACACAAAGTAAATCTACGACAACTCTCAAGTTGCGACCGTTACCACTGGGCCACCAATGCTCACGCTCTTTTAGTTTAAAAACCCGCCGATGATTTTATTCATTCCAACTTATGTTATTCGTTGACTCATTCCGACAAATTCAATTCATATTTTGTATAGGCACTGAATGTCAATACGAACTATGTGCTTTTATTTGCATACTTAAACTCACCTATAGATAGTAAGCTACACTCAATGTATTGTTTACGGGGAATATATTCCATTTGATGGATTCAATATTCCTAAAATCAATCAATCAAATCCGTTTATCGTAGTGCACTGCCGGAGATAGGCATCTGTAGGTATTTCCCACAAAACCCGGTTATAGGATGGTTTGGCTTCTGCAAACAGTTCGCACGTGCAATACGATTTGCTGCTGTATATATATTAGAAGTACATTTCTCAGATGTAAATGTATCATTGAAATTAGTTTACCTTTCATCTACATACATCCCCACAATATCATTAGATTTATCTTTATTGGTATAGACCGTACTCCTTGCTCTAAACGCTTTCGTATCATGTTTAGTCAGGCTTCATGATTATGCGTCAAAATCGTACAAAGGAACAATAATTTCCACGTCAGAAATTATTGTTCAGAAAATTGGATTATCAAATTAAATTGTCAATGATTATATTCACACAAAAGACACATATAGCACAAAATCAGTCGAAGTGGAGGTGCTTGGGGGAGGTCTATGTCCAGCAGTGGACGTTTTTCGGCTGAAATGATGATGATGATGATGAATTATATTCAAATCACAACTGTCATTCTTCGACAGTTGTATGAAATGGCGATTTATTTCGGTCTGATCCCCTGAGCCCTCCTTCACCTTCCCCTCCTCGATCCTCCTATTAGATGGCAAGTAGTAAGGTGTCAATTTGCTTAACAATTAACTTACGTCAAAATGCATATGATGACTATCATCTCTGGGCACAAAAATGCAAGCTTAGAACGATTAAACAAAGAAATTAGTGGAAGACCGTTGCCTAGCAGGAATCATGACTAACAGGTAGGTATGCATTAGTTGATTATACCTATGTTAGCAAAGACTTACTGAATAGGATACCACTTTTATACCTACCTGTGGTAGCAATTCAATTATTTGAACCGGCAAAATAAGAAGTATGAGGAGGAAAGTCAAAAGAAAAACATATGTCGTATAAAATATGTTTATCCTAATATTTATGACAGCCGTATATCATACAGATAGAACCTGAACACTTTGTTACATAAATTATAGAAAATCCTATTTTTCCTTTTACACGTAACAGAAGTTACAAAGGAATAGAAAAGTGAAGGTACACGCATTATTACAAAGCAGTGGAAATTATTAATGTTGAGAAGGAAATATAAAACGATGTTCATGAGACGCTTGGAAAACTTGAAACGTGATATGTGTATAATAACTTAATTTATAATTCCATTCCTTTTGATGTTTAATTTTTAGATACGGTATTCCGTACTAATTACAGAACACCATGCCAATAAAGACATATTAGCACATAGAACGAATGAAAGAGTTATGGGACTCAAATGGAGTTGGGCACAACAACAGGCAAGGCGCAGTGATGGCAGGTGGAGAAAGCTAGTGACCGAGGGGCGTCTAAGGACTGAAAGACGAAGTGTAGGTCGTCCGGCGGCGAAATGGACGGATGGTATTGTTGCCATCATGGGTAGAACCTGATGAGGCTGGCACAGGAGCACGGAGATTAGCAGGGGAGAGGTGCTATGAAGGGGACAAAATTCTTTAATGACTGATTTAGGGCAGTTAATGAGAGATTAATAAAAAAGTTTATATTTATATCATAAAGTATTTATTAAAGTTTAAAAAAAAAAATATAACACATTCGTAAATCGAACAATTTGGAAATAAAAATCAATTTAGAAAACATGTCGATATGTCCCATTCATAACAGGGTGGCCATGAATGGGACATCATAAGTTATAAAAGGGACATATAAAATTAAACCTATATTTGAACAAATCTTATTTATTATTGTAAATCTTTACTATCTTATAATACGTGTTTTGTATGCTTATGAAGTATTAAATATTATTTGGAAGATTTTAATCATATTAGATAGGTTTGATGCAATCAATTAAACACCATCAAATTAAGTAGCAAAAATAGCAAATATATAATAAATGTAGTGGCATAAGTTATAAAAAAAAAATTAAAAATGCCTGTAACGCCGCATTTTTCATTTTAGACAAACTTTGCATTGAAACCAGTCCTCCTTACTTGTAGAAAATTTCTGCTTACAGACCACGCCCATATCTTCTATAGTAGGTATTCGATGATTTTCTAAGTTTATGTAACGGTTCATTATCACAATCAGACACAATCGACCTGGAACAATATCAGCAAGCAATTTCATAGGAACAGTACTTAGATAATAACATTCAAAAGCATAAACTGCCACCAAGCATCACTCAGATAATCTCGTACTGAAAGGGACGGTTATGAAAGGGACGTCCCATTCAAGACCTATTAGAGTGTCCCAATCAAAACTTTCATGCTTTTTGTAAAAGTGACCCCACACCAAAAAAAGTTATACAGAAAGATTGCGTAATTGTGCACTTACCTGTTAGATACATAAACCACTGATTAGTTTACTGTATAGACACTTTCAAATATGCACTACATTCATGTAAAACACGACCATAAAAAACACATAATAAAATACTTTTCATCACGATATATGTCAACAACGCTTCACCATTTTATGACATTTGACAGCCAAGTGTCAGTTACGTCAATGTGCCCTATGGATCAGTGTTGCCAAAATATAAAAAATGAAAATGGACGACTGTGCTCCTAGCGGGATTTATTGAACTTGTCCCATTCAAAACTTGTCCCCTTCATAGCACCTTCCCCCCACATGAAAACAGAGGTCTATGCTCAGAAGTGGGCAAAAACGGGCTGTTGATGAGCACATAGAACTTTTTTAGGCTCACACTTTGCCCCACCAATCTGTCCCACCAGTGGGACAAAGTGGAATGTTCACAATTGTAGCATCCACTGCGTCCCACTTACAGATTTTGGTGGGGCAAATTACACTCGCATAAACTATGAGTTTACTTTTTCCTATGTATCTACCTGGAAAAGTTCTATGTGATAATTACTAATAATAAGTAAAAAAAAAAAAAAAAATGTCATCCACAAGAATTCAAACTGCCTATAACTATCTTTGTGCCATAATTTAGTATCAATGTATAGCCACAAAATATATAACACATTAGGTGCTGAATTATAGCTAGATACACATTTATACAGTATTATGAAACACAAGTTGCAGATAATTATATTCCTGTCGATGTACTCGTATACAAATATTTTTGAGGCTGATTGTAATAAGGGTATAATATGAATACGACGTAAAGTTGGCACCGACATGGCAGAAGAACACGGAAGCTCGTCTCATTAATAAAAGTCAATGGAAACATTAGAAATCTTATAAATTTTAATTAATTTGTTCCCTAAAGATTTTAACTTGGAAAAACGCAAATGTAAAAACATATTAAATAAAAATTTGCATTTTAATAAAAAATATCGGAAACCAGGTGCGGCGGACATTTATTAAAATGTAAGACATTGCAATTCCGCAAATCCGTTGTAAAATTAACAACAGATAGGAAATTGGAGCAATTTTCTTTGTTACCGCCCGCGCCATTTTGTTTTTTTACGGGGTTACGGCACGACACTGTAGATGTGTTAGAGCTTTTATTTAACCTTTCCGGGATGCCTTGAAGAGGTAGAGGCGATCCTATGATAGCTGTAGTGTTGTAGAATGATCTACTGTCAGTCAGACAATAGTCAGACTTATATATTTATGAGACCAAACAGAACTTATTAAAAGTACCTACTAATTAAAAAAAATGTGGCTAGCGCGTTATTAAAATATCGCGTTTCCAGCAAAGAATCGGCACCTATCATAGCGCACGTTTTCCGTGCATTTTGGTTTTGGTACAGAATTTTCCACTAGACTAAAAGCCATAGCAAGCAACGAATTTGTATATTTATATTTCATCCATATCCGATACTCCATTGAGCTTGGATCTATTCAGTTTTTTATTCAACATATCCCGGTATAAATAAAAGTTCAAAAATAAAATTTATTTGCTGCATACGCGACCGACGCATACTCTGTTTAACGATAATTCAGTTAGTTGACCAAATGGAGGTACTTCCTCTCTCCTTTAGTTCGTTTTGTCCAGAGTTATGACTCATAATTTTACCAGCAGTGCCATTTGTAGCGCGAATTTATATTCGATATTTTATTGGTTCTGTTGCCTCTATTTCAATTTTCAAGCTTACGATTTTGGTCCCTTTATTTTGTTGAAGGAATATTCTGGTATCTATATACTTACTAAGAATACCTTTTTTTTATTTGAAATGGATTTTCTCTTGACTTTAGTCTAGGTCAGAGGTGACAGAGACAAAGTTGAGGATGGAGTGAGCATACCCAGAAGAAGCCTGTTCACTCTCCCTTTGAAGAGAATCGGGTTGTATGCGCTCGGACACACAGACGCAGGTAGAGAGTTCCACTCTTTCACACCTAAAGCTAAAGAGTTTGTTTTTTTGAACGCACTAATCTCTGGAACTTTCAGTTGGATTTGAAAAATTCTTTTTGAATTTGGTAGCCCAATTCTTGAGGAAGGTATAGCCTTTATCAATTTAACATTACGTCGCCAACTTTATCAGACGCGAAAAAAAAGTTGTTAAACAAACGCTAAGAGAAGGCGGGCGATACGATACGACGGGGTGGGAAGGGGGTATAAGAAATTTCACGCGGGCGAAGTCGCGGGCAGAAGCTCGTCCATAATAATTGTATTTGGAATTTAATACTATCTGTTACTCTCTTGCAACTCCACTGATTACTGTTTGAACATTTTAGTTGACTATCTACAAGGTGAATTTAGTTCCGAAAGGAACGTATTTCGACGGCGAAAATTCTGTTAGAGAAATCTGAGCTGATTACGTATTAACTACAGTATCCAGTAGGTACTTGAATTAGGAAAAATGAAACTGATTAAATTAAATTTCTTAATCCAAGTACTTTTCTATCTAAAGCGCGTTTAAGCACAGCATAAGCATAATCAGGCTTTAGTGTTCCCACTACTGGGACACAGACCTCCTCTCTGTGAGAGGTAGTGGGCCGTAAACTACCACGCGGCGGGCCCAGTGCGGGTTGGTGGAAGTCACACGTCTTTGATTTTTTTTATTCTAGGACGAGCCGGTTTCAGGTGATGATATTTTAATCTGTCAAGCTCCGCTAATGAGACACAATTGATTTTCTATTGTTTCGTCGCCAATGGGCGACTCGCGGTCCTTGACTGGACATAAAGTAAAGTGCCTGTCTAGGTTCGAAATCGCGAGTTACAAATCGTGAACCGGGGCCGATAGCACTGGACCACTACTGCTCCTTTAAAGCAAGATTTTTATGAAAGAAAAATTAACAGTTGAACATCGTTAACAAAAATAAATCTGCCTCCGTTAGGCCGCGGCCGCATTACTAAGGCGACTGCGACGCGACGGCGATTTCGTGAAAATAAACTCATAATGGCCGCACTGCAGAAATGACAAGCGATTTGTTCATATCGTCGCTGCCACCTCGCTGTCGCCATACCGGTGCGGCCCCGGCCTTAGCCTCAGGATTCTACCACACCTCGTCGTATTAATTTTCATCGTAAATACAGTTGAACGTTGTGAAGCCAACCATTATTAATTGTGAATGAAACAACGGTTTAATTGCGTCCATTATTACATAAACAGTTCTGACAGTTTATGTTGTCTCTGAATGTTTTCTCTCATACTCTGGCATGAGAGAAAACATTATTGTACCTGCCTGACATGTCATCTCTGTTGATACAGACCAGGCAGCCATACCTTTTAGTGGACTGGTTGAGACGCTAGAGGATAACCAAATATAACGATAATAATTATAATAACAATTGCGTGGCTGAGTAGCAGTAGGTACTCTTGGACACAGCACGCATAGTGAGGAGGTTCTTCTTTCTAGCTTGGACCCTGTTCCTGATGCCATTGAGCCACTATTTTAAATAATCTTAAATGTTTATTCATAAAAAAACGAGTGTGCTTATGACCACACGACTGAAGTGAAACTTCTTTCGCTCCATCTGTATTGAACGTATTTGGCTATGCGAGGAAGAGAGAAAGAAAATGTGCGCGCACTGCTTTCTCTTGCTTATATCCCCCCCTCAACTCCCGTTCGCCTCGCCCGATCACACTTTTCGTAACGCTTACGTCACGCGTTCGCCAAGCTTACTCCCCAAGTCAAGCGTGCGTAAAGACTTCAAAATATAACGGAAAAAATAATAATGATAACATAATCGATTAAGAAATACCTCTCGCTATTTTCTGTATCAGTCGAGTAACTATTGAAGATTTAAATTAAAGCACAATCAACTAAAACAAACCAAAAATTTCAGCAGCTTATTCAAACTAAAATTGATTACGTTCATAAGTCCTAAAAACCAGCCGAAGAAACCCTACACTTCGCAGCCATTCCGGGCGTTAAAAAGGCCACTTAAAACAATTAAACAAATCTACGAACGGGGTTGCCAACGTTATAAATCTTTGAAATATTGCGTTGGAAACTCCGGTTGTATGGCAAGCAAGAGTCGGAAAAAAGGGTATTATGCAGCGAAGCGGGCGCCACCTGGTGTCACCGTTACGGGTTATTGCTTGAGAACGTCTTCTTGACGCATCGTGGTGCTTGGAAGAAGTTTTTATTGGGTTATAATGGGCATTGATTATGGAAAATATTGTTTGAAAAATCGTGACGTACTTAGCTATGACTGCTACACAACATAACAAACACACTGGAAAAAAACGGTACTTAAAACATCCCGTAGAGAACCAGTTTATGTAAATTCCTACGGGTTCGGTCCGATCCTAAATACAGATAGATAGGTATATCCAATAAATACAATGTAACTATTACAAATAAAGCATACCAGAAACACTAAAATACGTAACTACGTGAAGAAAACAGTAGTATGTAGATAGTTTAGTTGTAGGTATTTCATCGAAGGTAGCTTTTAACATAACATAATAATCAGCCTATAATGTTCCCACTGCTGGGAGACAGGCCTTCTCTCAGTGAGAGGGAGTGGGCCGTAATCCATCACGCGGGCCCAGTGCGAATTGGCAGATGTCACATGTCTTCGAATTTTTGGTTCTAGGACATGCCGGTTTCCTCGAGATGTTTTCCTTCATCGTTTTGAGAGGAGTGGTGATGAAATAATTTACGCAAAGTAAAGCGCCTGTCTGGATTCGAGCCTACGACCTACAACTCGATATCGCGGCCGTTACCACTTGGCCATCACTGCTGCTGCTTTTCATATACATAGATGTAATTAATACCTAAAGAACCATTCGTTGATTTAGAAAATTCTAGTTTTAAAAACACCTTGATTATCTACCAATGAAACTTTAGGTAACCAACCAATAAAGAGTAGCTAATTTATAAACCAGCTTTCAACTCGATGTGTTCCCAAAATAGAGGTGCAATTTTGCAATTTTCCTAGCAGCGTTCACTGAAGAAAATGGAGACTAAAATAACTGATAGCTGAAAGTAGTGGATGCTGTATTTAGGAAACCACTCTATTTCGTTACTTTCTTTTGTTAATTATGATTTAAATGAGAGACGGAATCGATTTACTAGATAGAAGTTATGTTATAGGGTTTTAAATAACTATCTATCTGCCTAGCCTTTTCCCAACTATGTTGGGGTCGGCTTCCTATTCAGAGAACATTAATTAATTGTGTATTATTATGCTGCCATGGGCTTATTAAGATCGTCGATCTAAAACAGTGTTCCATCAAACTCTTCAAAATAATCATGTTATTAATTTTCATGTAAAATAATATTTGAAACGTCGTTATCGTCGTTTTATTTAAGGGTCATATTTACATTTTAATTAAATAACTACTCGGGACGTTCTCTCCTCATGTATCCAGTAAAATATGTATTATGAAATCTATATAATATTTACACAATATATTATATTATGTTACCTATATAGTATTCAACTAGCTTCTGCCTGTGACTTCGTCCGCGTGAAATTTCACCCTCTTCCCATTCACCCTCTTAGGGATGGAATTTCAAAAAACCCATTCTTAGTGGATACCTATTCTTCACAAAAAACACCCTACAAATTTCATGTCTCTAGGACCGGCGGTTTAGGCTGTGCGTGGATATATCAGTCAGTTGAATTTTATATATGACACGTGCGTGGAATTATTTATAAAGGCTGGTTAATATCACGCTATGGCCCTTAGGGGCCGAGCGAAAAAAAAAAGTTGGAAAGCACGCTAAATGAACACGAAGTTATAGGTGATGTGATGCGACGGGGTGGGTCGGGGGAACAAGATATTTCACGCGGACGAAGTCGCGGGCAGAAGCTAGTAATATTATAAAGAGGTTAAATTGGTGACTTTGTATGTAGGGGGTGATCTTCGGAACCACTGATCCTGATTCCAAAAAATTATTTCTCAAATGGAAGATACAGTAATGCTAAGTGTCATAGGATATAATATTTTATGTTAAAACAAGAAATTTTACACGGGCGAAGTCGCGGGCAGAAGGTTATACTTAATAGAATTAATTAGTTAAACGAACATATTTAATACTTATTATGATCATTATTGAACAAAGGAATTCTCACTGATTGACAAAAAGCTTAGTCCGTCTTCGGTCCCTGTAGATCAATCATTTTATTTCAGACATACTTAGACCTTACTAATTCGATGAAGCACTGGCAATGTTCAAAAGCCCTCTCAATATTAATAATATACTTACCAATATTTCAAACCAATTTTCGTCCGAAAACTCCCGTACTTTGTTGCCGGGATTATGTAGGCACCTCTAAATCGTGAACGATAAGTTGAGCGCAGCTCTTCGGTTACATTGTAGTTACAAAACTGAGCTATTTATTATAGTACTATGGTATACTGGTCGAGATACTGTTCGATTTATAGTTACTGTTTAGATACATTCAATATTTATCCAGCAGTAAATAATAGTGGTGACCCAGTAAAGGCTCCGACTAGTTGTAGGTTTTTTAAATACATTTTAAATACTTAAATTTCTTTATTTCATAAAAGTGACAACATGGTTATGGTTACAGATATTACCTTTACAACATACAAGGTAGAATCTGAAACAAAGGTCCCATGGCTCCCAAACTAGGTATATACCTGTGACTTGGGAGTCAGTGTTCCTCCATTATTAAAGTCATTCGCATGTGAAAAAGAAAACAAAAAGGCACATTTTTAAAGATTAAGTACAACAGTCGTGTGTGATGGTGTTTTGTGAGAGAGTGTGAGTGTTTGAGGGTGTGTATGAGGGTGTTTGTGGTTTGTTAAGTGTATATATGAAGAGATGTTTGTGTTGGACTATTGAGTAGGAGAGAGTAGAAGATTTTCTATTTCATCGTATTTTTTATCCATCAACCGCTTTCACTGCGATTTTACATTTGTGCAAGTTTGTGTATCTTAGATCGCGGTTTCGAACCCAGGCAGGCGCTTAACTTTGTGTAAATAATTTAATTACCACTGCTTTCAAAACGGTGAAGGTCTCAATACTCTCGATATGTAATGGATGGTCACCCATCTACGAACTGACCGCGGCAAGCGTAACCTTTGTACCCGTGTGGTTATTATCATTTAGCCACGAACCCCTCCGAGGTTTTACTAACATGGTCATACAAACCTTAACAATGATAACATGAAACAAATTGAACCAATTTATACTTCAACTCCCATTAATTGAAAACAGCAAATAATACCCAGATTATGACCATAATCCAAACGATTTATCTCGGCGGGCCAACTAAGTTGTGAAAGAAATTAAATTTAACCATCTGGAAATAAGAATCATTTATTTCAACGACCGTTTTGCCCTTATATTTTGAAAGTTGCTTCTCTAATCTATCAAGATTAAAGTGATAACTACTAACTATGGATTTTTATCACAGTTTTTGGGCTTGCAAAGGAGATTTCTGTACCATAGGCTTCTACTCCGTTCTCGTTTTATACCCTGTTTTTACCCGACTGCGCCAGGAGGAGGGTTATTGTCATCATCATCTGCCTTGCCTTTTCCCAACTATGTTGGGGTCGGCTTCCAGTCTAACCGGATGCAGCTGAATACCAGTATTTTACATGGAGCGACTGCCTATCTGACCTCCACAACCCAGTTACTGGGTAATACGATACCCCTTGGTAAGACTGGTTGTCAGATTTTCGGGCTTCTGACGACCCGTAACGACTGTTAAAGATCCACGAATGACAACCGGGACCAACGGCTTACCGTGTTTTTCGAGGCACGGAGGGGTCTAGGTGTGTAAAGATGGTCACCCATCCACGGACCAACCGCGGCAAGCGTAGCTTAACCTGATCGATCGACCCGTGCGGCTGATATTACTTAGCCACAAGCCCCTCTTATACCCTGTTTTTGTGCAGACGGTAAAAAAAGTCAGCCGGTATATATGTATATCGGGTAATTCGTTATCATAGATACTCGTACGTACCTAGTTGGATAAGTCAATAGAAACTTTAAAGTAGATATACACTTCAAACACTTGAAACTACGATTTTAAATGATGATGGCGCCAATTCCCTTGTTCACAATCTAAACTAAATTTAAGTTCAGTGCATCTTATTCTTTCTATTTCATTAAGAAAAGGACAGAACATAAATATTAGTTTAGTCCTGCCAAATTAGTCAGCGCCTGACGTAAATTGACGTATTTTTCAATTTTTTAATCACGTCTAAACTTGTCTATGGAGTATCTTGATTTGACAGGACTAAACTAATATTTATGTTCTGTCCTTTTCTTAATGAAATAGAAAGAAAAAGATGCACTGAACTTAAATTTAGTTTAGTTTGTGAACAAGGGAATCGGCGCCATTGTAAGATCAATTTTCAACTAACTTTTGTCTTTAAATGCTATTTAATAAAGCTATCTATGAGTGCTAAGTGCAAAAGTCTTTACCAGCGTTCATCTAAGTATCAAAAGTTACTAATACAGTCATAATGTTAGTTCCTTGCAGACTGTACCCTAGTGTGGCAAAATAATCAGGAGTGCACTCCTTATTATTGTGCCGTGTGTTTTTGAAAGCATTATTAATTTGTGTTTATAGTAATTTAATTAATTAACTGGCAAATCCAACACAATACTATTTAATATATCTCGATTCAAAATTGCAGCTTTTGTCTAGCTACATCATTTATTTTGATTGATATTTAAATATAATATTTTATATAAACTAGGTTAATTATTAGTGGCAATATATGTATTAAACCATATTATTATTAATACACAGCTAATAACTAACTAACAGGGCAAGTTAAATAAAGCTTGTAAAATTTAAAATGTACCTATCTACAGACGCCAGCACATCAAGTTACCCGAAACTGTCAAATTTTCCCAATCAATTTTGACCCTTACGCTTTAGCTATAAAGTTGAAAATCTATTAAAATAATTTGACAGATTCTACAGTCTGTCAAGACGCCAGCACATCAAGCCATTACTGGCTTGATGTGCTGGCGTCTGAACTTAGCAGGTGCATTTTTTGTATTCAGGCAATTATCACAACATAATGTCGCTGTTGTTTTTTGCCAATCCAATCAGCCTAGCTTTTGCCTAAGTTGGGGTCGGCTTCCAGTCTAACCGGATGCAGCTAAAAACCAGTACTTTACATGAAGTGACTGCCTATATGTCCTCCGCAATCCAGTTACTGGGTAACACTGGTTGTTAGACGGTCAAAGATCTACGAATGACAGCCGGGACAAACGGCTTAACATGGTTATCGAGGCACGAAGGGGCCTCGATCTGTAATGGATGATCCCTTCCACGACCCAACAGCGCGCCGATCGACCCGTGCGGCTGTTATAATTTTGCCACGAGCCCCTCCGTCGTATTTTTTTGCCATCGACTATAATATAAATGATTAAAATAATTTTTATTTTCATAAATATACCAATTAGTGGCACCTATTTAGCAAATATCATCCATCATCATTAACTTTGAAGCTAAAAAATTTTAGCGAAGATTTTGATAACGACTCGTCGAAAAAGAAGGGTCACGGGACAAATCACTTTACTAAAAACAATTTTCTTTTCTTCAAGTTCTTTATAAATTGCGAATAACTCAATTAATAGACAGGCTCGATAATTTGGAGATGTTTATGGTAAATATTTATTAAAATTTTGACCTTTTACCATGTTTAGACGATGTCGGTACCGAAATAAAGAAAACACTAATTAAAATACTGTTGCCAACCGCACGCGACCCTAAGGACGTTTGTCCACCACAGCCGTCAACGGGACGTCACCGAGAACGAGATGAATGACGGTGGAAAGTAGCGATGCATACATTTACCATGCCCGCATGTCCACCGCACGTCTATCTCAAACTCAAACTCAAAGCATTTATTTCAATTAAACCTATTATAGGGTCTTTTGAATAGTCAAGGAGTCGTTAAGTCAGAAATGTGAAATAAGTTACCTATTCCAAAGCGGAGGTACTTACCCATGGAGAAGATCGGGCAAGACACTCCAGCAATACAAAACACAATTCATCATGTCCACGTTCGCCCGGCTTTTGTTTTGTGTATCATAAATTCATAACACACTGAACTGCCGAGTTCATTCGCGGTTGACAAACGTTCGCCGTCATCGGGACGTCACGCTCGGCTCGAATAATCTCGTTTCTCGGTGACGTCCCGATGACGGCTGCGGTGGACAAACGCCCTAAGATGCCTACAGCTAATAGAATATGTTTTATGTATGGGTTCCGCCGGTAAAGTTTAATTAATAAAAACGACGCTTTTTATCGATACCGTAGAGCTGCTATCAGATTCGATTACACTAATGAAAGAACCTGGATCATGCCATCTTTATTAATTAAATTCAAGTTAATTTTCTTTTATTCATTATTTTATGGTATGTTGTGATCTTGCCGAGTATCACGGCTTGTTTGACTAATTTATCTCGATTATACGAGTAGAATCAGGAGGCGGAGGACAGGGTTGTTGTGGCGCAGCCTGGGAGGCCTCTCTTAGGCTCACTCACTCACCCTATTGCAGTCCATTGCTGGACATAGGCCTCTATGTCCAGCAGTGGACTGCAATAGGCTGAGTTGATTGATTGATTGATTGATCAGTTACTTACCTAATTGCTATGTCATAGGTGTAATATTGCATTTCAAAGGTTGACCTTTATCATGTATGACGCTGAACAAAGCTTAATAATTGAAATGTTTTGCCCTATAATATGTGTGTTATCTAATCACAAAACATATTACTACCTAACTAATTAACCCTTAATTGTTAATAAAGTTAATTAAGGAATTTTTATTTCACAATGTTCCATTTTAAAAACTTTTTGTTTTACTCGCGCACCGCTTTATAAAGTAAAAACAAAAGGTTTTAAAAAATGTAGAGTATTTGCAGAGAAAACCTAAGGCTTTAATATTAGCAGGTAAAAACCCTTTTTACCTGCCAACGTGTCCCAAACAACCTGATACACATAATTTGTTTTCCTGTCAGTGCCATAATAACCAATAAACATTTACTTACCTATTTATGACGTAATCAGGGAAAGAACGACATTATACGTTATTCATGTAGCATCTCAATAAGGCTCTCGCAGACTGACGCAACGCGACGTTGCGACGCGATTCTGATAGAACATTTTCCATGAAGTTTTTATTTAGTTTTTTTTTTTAGTTTTTATCTATCTATTTAAATTGTTCTACTAGAGCCGCGGCGCCTGTCTGCGGGAGCCTTTAGTCTGACCCGAAAATTAAGTGGAGGATTTTGTATGAAACTCGTTTTAAAATTTTCATGGGTACTTTTTATACCGCATAAGTCTCGATCCCGTGGGAATATCGGGATAAAAAGTATCCTATGTCCTTTCCCGGGACTCAAGCTATCTCTATACCAAATTTCATCTAAATCGGTTCAGCGGTTTAGGCGTGAAAAGGTAACATACAGACAGATAGAGTTACTTTCGAATTTATTATATTAGTATGGATGATTAAAGTGAAGTTACGTTCAAACGTCAAAAATGTAAGGTTAAATAGTCGCTAATCACTACTTCACTTTAATCAACGTTTATGAATAAAGGGGTACATTGACAATCCAAATATAAGGGCACTTTATAAAATTAACACATACGTAACATCGCTCCAGTATTGCCCGAAGGGTTAAGCAGAGTTGTACCTATAGTACAGTCACGAGCACTAATATGTCAACACTTTTCAAATGCGATTTTTTCGTGAAATAACGAATGCAACGTTGTAATACGACACTTTATATAAACCTATGGGTTCGAAAATACTATGGTCGTAATAACATAAAATTTCATCCAAAAATAAAGGAGAAAATCGCTTTTGAATAAAGCCAAGTATATACATACTTATGCTCGTGACTGTACACCCATATTTCGCCAGTTACCTATGTTAAAGTCCCTACATGGGACTTTATATATTCAGGGCTAGTTGGTTGTCGTCAACCGGACACAAATCCAGACTCCCGGCTGTCACTGAGAAATTCCACATTGAAAAACCCATAACACTATGCCTTACACGGGAATCGAACCCAGGACCTCATGCTCAGCAGTAGCACTTGCGATCATTACACCGACGAGGCAGTCAAGTCAGTATAACATTAAAATGTTATTACCATGTTATTAACATTCTTTCAGACTTGATCACATAAATTGTAATAAAGACATCATTTGCCTAGCCTTTTTTCCAACTATGTTGGGGTCGGCTTCCAGTCTAACCGGATTCAGCTACCACCAGTATGTTGCATGGAGCGACTGCCTATCTGACCTCTACAACACAGTTACTGAGTAATACGATACTCCTTGGTAATACTGGTTGTCAGACTTTCGGGCTTCTGACGATTCGTAACGACCGTCAAAGATCCACGAATGACAGCCGGCACCAACGGCTTAAGTATTGTATCTCAGTGGAATGCCGAAATAAATAAAAGAGAAACTGATTTGAATAATTTAAATTCTGTTGCCTACAATAATTCGAATAACGCGTAGATGAAACCTGAAATCCTAAAAAATCCCCCCCAAAAAAAAAAAAGTCCTAAATCCTTCATAATTAATTAAATTTCTGCTTTATTGCCGCTGGGCTCTGGGTGGCTGATAGTGTCCATCGGATTTTGTCTTTTATCTCAGACGTTATCTACAGATTTCTTATTGGTTAGGAATAAGTATCACGGATTCGAATTTCTATGTTTGACAGTAAAAAGCCTAAGTATGCACACACACGAGTGACACGCGTCGACTATAGAATCTATTGCAAACGTCGACGCGTGTCGCTTCTGTGTGTGCAGCCTCACTTTCAGAATGATTTTGTAACTTACTGAAAATAAATACTCGATTAGGATTTGTCAATTATATTCTTTTATAAACGTTGCCTGTTTATAAAAATACAAAAAAAAAAGTTTACCAATTAAAAACTGTCGTTACTACAGCCACTGGAAACATTTTGTAAGATTGAATAATAATAACAGCAATAGGTAGTATTTATTCATCGATTACTTTACAATCTCGATTTATTATCAACTAGCTGCTGTGCCCGTGACTTCATCCGTGTGCACGTCGGTAACAAATTTTTTTATTTTTCCGCGGAACCCTAATTCTTTTTCTAAAATAAAAGTAGACTAAGTTACTCCTTAAAACAGCAGCTATCTGTCAGTTAAGTCCAGTCAATCGGTCCAGCCGTTTCGGAGATTAGTCGGAACAAAGAGACAGAAAAACAAAAAAAAAATGTTTTTGGTTATAAGTACCATATACTTTCATATGCATGTAGTAAAAAGCTGTTATTTTGACATTATGAACAGACACTTTATATAATATTTGTAATATGTAATATAATACAATATGTGTACCTAATAGATGTACAGTCAACAAAAGAGATAAGTATGCAGGATCGTCGGATATAGTTGAAGTTTAGTAAGAAACCGATGGATGCTTTCGGATAAAATTTAATTTATTTAGGTAATAGGAAACAAACAGCTCATATATCAAATTAAATTTCAGTCGACAATATCCATCGTTTTCTTACTAAACTTCAACTATATCCGACGATCCTGCATACTTATCTCTTTTGTTGACTGTACATATATATCTAGATTTGACGACATAATATAAAAAAATAGGAAATTAATGTATCTTTTGCCCAAGTTACATCGAAAAACTGCAATAGGTATGTGGGTAGGTGCCCGAACATGTTAGGTTTCAGCAACTGACTAACTTAGACCGTGGACTAAGTAATAGCTGAAGTTGTTGAATGTACTTAATCTTCACTTCAATACTACGTAGTGCAAACCTTTGTAAGTATATGCTAAGCCAAATCCTGGAGGTGCAATACCTAAGTATTCAAGTATTCATTAAACTATAACACAGGTAATAGAGTTAATCTTTTTTAACAAGTGATAGTCGGACTCGGACTCGAAGGGTTCCGTACCACGAGGCAAATAACGCCAAAAAATCACGTTTCTTGTATAGAGAACCCCTTTAATTTTTAACTTTGTTTTATTTTTTTGTAATAGAAATACACACTGTAAAAAAAATTCAACTGTCTGTCTATTACGGTTCATGAGATACAGCCCGCTGACAGACAGATAGTCGGACAGACGGATGGACAGCGGAGGCTTAGTAATAGGGTCTCGTTGGCACGTTTTGGGTACGGAACCCTAAAACAATCCCAGCCGTTGGTAAAATTTAATTCGTATCGAAACCACAAAAGTTATTTCATTTAATTGTTTTAGTAAACATAATCCAAAATGAATAAAGACTTTGAGCCGACTGGACTTAAAATACGAACAGACACCATACCAATATTTTGATTCAGATTCCTAACAAAATTTGAGCTTCAGTGATCAGCAGGGCAATTGCGTAACACATTATCAATCGGAATCGGTTTCATTTTGACAGTTCAACAACATTCATTGCGTTATTTACGCTGTTGAGCAGACAAATTTTTCGAACTTATGAAGCATTGGATTAGCAATTTGCTTCAAAATTATTCAGATTCCGATCGATAGTATGTTACGCAATTAGGGTGCTGCTTAAATCAGATTAATATTGACCTTTCACCTTTTAAGGATCGATACCGATATAACGAACATAGGGCTGCCGATAGAAGAACTCAATTAACGATGTCGATTGTTCGGAATTCGGACTCGCATCGAATTTTCCAAAAAAAAAAAAAATACGTATTGACAGCTAATAAAACTCCTAATAGTGTTGGGATCAACTCACGTTGCGTTGTGACGCGACCCGACTCAATCCGACACGATTGGCCTGACACTGACGTCGATATCGACTGAACAGCCTAAGGGAAAATAAAATTTGAGATTTATATTTGACATTCATACAATGAAACACAATTTGTGCGAAAATAATAATTCGCTATCGACATTTGAGTCGACCATCATTTTCTGATCTTGAAATTAATTTGAAATTTAGGGATGGTGTCCCTGTGTCGAGGTACAATTCGTTCCCCACGGAATTCGCGTGTACCGGGGTCATAAATTGGCCGCCTTTGTAAAGCGGAATTGGTTTTTCTAGTACAATATACGTATATCCATAGTCAATAAGTGAATATCGTTGGAGAAAACAAATAGGTACCTAAAATTGAAATCAGGAACATATAGATTGGACAGAGCCAAAATATTTTTACAACTTTTCGAATAAACAGAATTGTTTTGTTATAGAACCGTCGTCGTACCTTTTTATAGTAGGTATAATGTACCTACACACACAGGCAAAGGATTGAAACGATAAAGTTTTTCAACAGGTTTCGATTGCAATCCGTTTCAGAGATATTACATTAAAAGCACTCCAAAACGCATCTGCACGTTATAGTCTGCGCCTCGTTAATGTTATTGGATCAGAAGTAAACGTTAGGAATCGAAGCGCTAATGTGGGTGCGATGGGTGCCTTGCTCGTTGGATTACTCGTTGGCTACATGCATCAGCACGTCCCGACTGTAATGCTGTCGAATATCGTTCTGAAACGTAACGGCAGTGGCGCGCTCGGAATATTCAAGCGACGTACTACTGACCGCGCGGCTGAATGCGATGCGATCTTTTGGATTTTGACATTCTATGCGAAATACGCGTTTGAAATAATGGAGACCCGAAAAAGGTTCGCGAGATTTAACCTTTTTTTATTGTGTGTCTAATGGTCTTACAGAAAGTTAAGGTATAAGAGTCTGAAAAAAATGGAACAATGGTCACAAAATCTTTACTTTTATTCATACCTGCAGGAGTAAGCGACGAAAAAACCATTTAGGTACTCGTAATAGTTAGGTATGTTAAACAATCGCCCACCATCTTTTATGTCGTAAGACTAACAGCGTATCTGAACTTGCGAGTAAAAGGAAGCCTAAATAATTGAATTGGACATCTACTAACGTATATCCGACTGAACATTTCAGTTCTTCAATCTCTTAAGAACCCTTCAACAAAATGTAACCCAATAAACCACCGAAACCAACAGCCCAACAGATTCGGCACAAACAATCGTACAGCTATTCATATCACGAACCGTGCGAGACCTGCAATCCTTCAACTCAAAGCCAAAACGGAACCAATTGTAACTATTTCAATTAAGCAGTCCGCATCAAAGTCCGCACTCGGATTCACCGCATAGCCTCCCTGATTTCAGGAGCGTTTGGCACATTTGCATCTAGTGGGAGACGTACGTAGCTTTGACGTCTCCTGGTACAGTCTATCTGGTAATGTTCTTGTCACAGACGAGATTAATGATGGATGGGGGATGATGGAAGCAAGCTGGCCGAAATATCGGCTCTTTTGACGGTGGGATGACTGTATGTAATTCCGTGATGGCAAAGTTGCCTGCTGGAGATGTAAGGATTATGTTTGTGAGTCTTGAAATTGTAATGAAATGGAAATTCTAGATAAAGAAGTCTGGGGGCGTAAAGATATTTTGTAAGAGAATATAAATAGATATAAGTCATGTTCACTAGCTCAATATAAGTATCTTGTGTGTTGTAAAAATTATAATATATTGAACAAAGTTTAAGTACAAGTCTTTGAAATCAGAAGGCCAATTCCTGTAATTAAAAACGCTCAAAATTTAGTTGCAATCTTATCTCAGTGACAATCAATGTCAAAAACTTGTCAAAAACGTAGGGATTTTAGGGGTATTTTTTACAGATTGACACTGAGATCAGATTGTGAACGTCCTTAAAATTACGAGGATTGTCAGTAGTCTTTTTTGTACATTTTTAGAATTTTCAATGTACCTACATATTAGACATTAGATATGTAATGCATAATAATTTTATGTGCTCACCCATTTAACACACTGACAAGGCTATTTGTGAAACAGAGCTTGAAATTGTCTACGCATAATAATATGTTGTCAATGTCGATACCGGTAGTCGTCCAAACATAAAATAATATAGGTTATCGTCTAATTTTGCGAATAACTAATCGATTCTACTAGTATTAGTAAGTAATCTATAACAATAAAATTAGAGGATGCTCGATAACATTCGATTGTAATCGCAATAGTTTATGGCCTTTGTGATTTACATGACATTACCCATTTTCCTTTTGAAATTACTTAACGATACAAATCTGGTGTAAAACGATTATAAGTAGTATGTTATAGTGATTTAACGATTATCTAGATTAGGTACAGGTATTGCCCGAAATAATCATCGATTTTGATTTTGATAACGATTATACATAATAATAATCGAGATTATTCAGCTACAGTAGTACTTTGTGATAATGTCCTTCGGCCCGCGGGAGTACTCCACATTATTTATTTCTGTTACTGCAGAAATTAATTTATTTCTCATCAGATATACTTAGGTATATCAGTCATTGATATGAGTTCCATTAATCGCTAAATGCAGACGATAGTAGATTACAATTATTATGACAATATGCTACTTATTCTTACCTTGATTATTTATTTCATTTTGTAGCACACGTTGTAATTTTGCAAATTATCTAATATACAGGGTGTTACAGAAAGGGTACATCAATACAAACGGCTTGAAGAGTGTATCTGGTCTAGAATCTCTATACAAAATTTCAGCTCAAAAGCATTAACTTTGAAAATGCTTAATATTTTTTTATTTCGACATCACGGCGCTGCACTGGCGCGCGGCGGCGTGATGTGCGTGTACTAGGCGGACAGACACACTACAGATAATGGATAATGACCCTCGTAGTGCGGTGACACGTTTGTTATGATTTCAATTTAATAAACTATCGAAATAAAAAAATATTAAGCATTTTCAAAGTTACTGCTTTTGAGCTGAAATTTTGTACAGAGATTCTAGACCAGATACACTCTTCAACCTGTTTGTATTGATATACCCTTTCTGTAACACCCTGTATTAGGTAGGTATAAGAAATCATAATGACCAAATCGCAATGGGCTCGCAGGGTGGATTACTCTCTCTCACAAAAGAGACAGCCTGAATTCCAATAATTTGTGGAAATATTATAGGCTGATTACTCAAACCGTTCGTTCCACCCGCTGAAGACCTCCCACCTGAACATGAGTTACCTTGGGTAACTTGGAAGTCTTTAAACAGACTCCGCACCCAGGTTGGCCGAAGCAAGGAAAACCTGTTCAGCCCCCTTAGTCACAAACACTCGATATGCTTCCGTATCGTATCGAACATTAATCATTGTTATCGTAGGAGTCTTCTCAATGCTGTTCACAAGTCCAAAACCCGAAAATTTTGTCAGTTTAAATCAAATCGACGCCCGCTATTCTTCCAACAGGTATTTGCTGTTGAGGGGAAGTCAAATCAGGTCATCGAAATGTCAGGTTTTCGATACGATAGCCTGTCGTATGTTTGTGAATCAGGGCTCAGGTGGAGATTTATAGACTACTCCGCCTTGGAGTGTAAATGTGGTGCTGTTCTACAAACGATGGGACACTTAAAATCGTGCCTTGCGTGTCATGTCAGCTGCACGTTTCACGAACTGATGGACGCTGGTAATGACGCCAAACAAGTAGCCGAATTCTGGGCCGAGTACATTTAGATTGCTATCGACACGCTAAGAAAAACATAGGCTGATTATTACAGTACAGTATGTTTCTCATTTACTCGTTTAACTCCTACCCTTTTCCCCCTAAATATTCATCGACATAATGATGCTGCCCTGACATGAGGCTTCGATACACTATACAGAAAAATGTCTAACACATGACACAAAGTTATTTGTAACGCGTCATGAGCTTGTCCGCTGAGTAACAAATGGATGTCATCGGTTTACACTTTGCCGGATCGCATCGTAACGTATCGTGCTGGCACGTTTGCTGTCATAGATAACGAAATTTAGTGAGCCTACTGTATAAAGGGTGAGCCAGAATATGTTGTAGAACTATTGTGGTACAGTGACTTGCTTTTAAAAAGAATAATGGGAAACTTATTTGTACGATACGGTTGAGCACAAGTTTTTTTTTATTATTGTAGAAGACTAGCAGCGCCTCGCGGTTTCACCCGCATAAGTTTCGATCCCGTGGGAATATCGGGATAAAAACTATCCTATGTCCTATCCTGGGACTCAAATTATCTCTATAACAAATTTCATCTATATCGGTTTAACAGTTTAAGCGTGAAGAGGTAACAGACAGACAGACACACTTTTGCATTTATAATATTAGTATGGAATTTTGAGACGACGCAGTGAGGATAGGTACTTCAAGTGCCATGCAAAAATAACTTTAATGGCAGGCGTACCGCTTCCTTCACAATACCCAATTTACTAAACCAAATACCTGTAGACATTAGAGACTCAATGAATAGTAAAAACATAAAGCGAAAGCTGAAAGAACATTACATCAATTCGATTATAACATAAATGTTAATAGCGCGTTGATCAAATCTTAGGCCATGGCATGCTAAGACAGACCCCAGAGGTCTAAGTGTGTGCCTTGTTTAAGTTTTTAGTATAAGGAACTTGTAACTTTTTAAATAAAAAAGAAATAAAAACCTACAGGAAAACAGTTTTAGGAGACTGACCTTAAGTTTTTGAGAAACTTTGATTTGCATTCATAGATTTTATTTTTGCCAATAAAACTTTTTTTAGGTTCTTTGTTTTTCCATCATACATAGCTTTTATGATGCCACAAAAAGGTCCTGTTTGGCTTATATTTTGTTAGGAAAAACTGAAAATATAACTTTTATAGGTTTTCTATATTCATGAATTGACTTAATTTACACTGAAAGTTTAATTTGATATGAAGCCGACGCATCACATATTCTCAATCCAATAACTTTTTTGTAAACGGGAATAAAAAAAAACCGTTCATTTTCGTGTTAGTACCTACCCACCACAAAGTAAATTAAGTCATGAATAAGTATAGATATATTTATGATCAATTTAGAGACCTAGAATTCAATATATGGCATAGAGATATTTATTTCTGAAAATTAGTATTAAAAACCACTTTCTCATCAAACTACTATGTGAAGAAAGCTCGAAACAGACTCAGAGGTCACAGTCTCTTTTAAAGTCCAGACATAATCTTGGTCAGGCTATATGAGGACTATTTAGATAAATGTCTGAGATGATCTTTGAGGATTTGAGTGGACCTGTCCAGTTAACAATTACACAGACACCGCGTGATTAAAAATAAATCTATTTAAGTATATAAAAGAAAGTCGGGTTAGTTACACCATATATACTTATAACTCAAGAACCACGGGACCGATTTTTATGATCTTTGATTTTTTGGATTTGTCTTCGCCCCAAATAGCAGAATATCTATTAAAACATGAGGAAAATTCACAGAGAAAAAAAAAAGTTTTTCTCATAGTTATTGTATGGATCGGTTTTTTAATTTTGAGGCAGTAGGAAGTTTGCCGGGTCAGCTAGTAGGTATAATATGAAATGGATGAATATTAGATTTTGGTTATTATTCATAAAATATACCCACGGGAACAAAACTGCGATTCGCTCAATTATAATCTGCCAGCAAAACTAACTGTCTATCCAGTTTATCCAACCGTGATTGTTATGATATTCAAGGTCCATACACATTTTCATATAGATAGCTTTTCATTCATAGAGGCGATGAATAAATTGGATCTATATGAGCATTACTGTGAGCTACAATCACAGCTTAGTTTTATTTTATCCATACTATAATATTATAAAATCAAAAGTAACTCTGTCTCTCTCTGACAGACAGAGTTACTTTCGATTTATATTGCTATAATAAATTACCATTACACTTGACATGCGGATTGCTGACGTCAACATTTACTTCCCATAGCATTTGAAGTGGTGTTACGTTTCTAGAGTTTATTTGCTTTCCCACTATAAATACACTTATATCATCTATCAGGTTACTGCCCTACATTTTCGGGCTCATAAACTGCATTACCGCGTAAACAATTACAATTTAGAGCCCGATATAAATCGCTACTATGACATAAAAGTAAGGCATTAACTGAATGCATATTAGAGAGATTTACATAACATTTGCATACCACGCTGGCGGCGCATCGCCGCTGTCAACATATGACGTCATTAAAACTCGCTTTTAGATGATTTATAGTGATTAAAACACACGTAGTGTTTGCCTTTATTGATTGCGTTAAATTTATACCTATAGCAAGGCTTTTAGTTTATACCTACATTAAAGGTTCAGTAACTAAATACGGGTATTAAATTGGATTTTGTTAGTACCAAAGTGGACAGTATTGTTTGGTTTATTTATGTTCTTCATAAAGCAGTGGTGGTTACAGCATTATTTGCGCTAGTTTCCATGGATATCGTAAAGTGTGGAAATTAACACGAAATAGATGATATTGCGCTAAGCTGATACTACGCCTCTAGGAACACCAGATAAGGTAGGCGATATAATATATTATACTAGTTAGTATTATAAACGTGAAAGTTTGTGAGGATGGATGGACGGATATTTGTTACCCTTTCACGCAAAAACTACTGAACGGATTTTGATGAAACTTTACAGTAATATAGCTTATACATCAGAATAACACATAGGATACTTTTTATCCTGATATTCCCACGGGATTGACACTAATGCGGGTGAAACCGCGGGGCGCTGCTAGTATCTATATATTTTATATCTCCATCTGATTGAAGAGGATTAATAACACTGGTTAACAAATTGTAAGGTTTTGTTAATCCATGAAATGAGTTGTGCTAATTGCGAAAGAATACCTCTAAACATACATTTTGATGTAAGTTTAAGGCGATTCTCACACTGCCCCGCATGATGCAGCGGGATGCAGATAACGCACCCACGCGCGTGATTTTTTACATACAAATTCAATAAAAACGCACTCACGCGCGTGGAATTTGGCTCCGTATCCCGCACCCCGCTGCGTGAAACGCAGCGGTGTGCCAATCGCCTTAAGGTCGAGTTAGCTCGCGTTTTTTGTGGAATCAAATAAAAATCTTTTGACTTAAGATAACATTTTATTCATAAATCACGTATTATAAAATTTAAAAATGAGTTAATATATTGCTTTTCCGTTTATAAATAATATCTACAACCTCTCTCTTCAACGTCCAGCAGTAGTCTGCTAACATAGCAGGACTCCATTTGCCCTGGTATCGCTGTTCCATGCCTGAAATATCCTGGTGAAAACGTTCACCATGTTCGTCGCTAACATCTCCCATATTTTCAGGACAAAAATCCAAATGTGCCAATCACGCAAGTATTTACCACAACTCGAGCATATTACATGCGGAACCCAGGGCTTGTCTTGATTTTTCACTGGTATTCCGAAATAAAGTCCGCAAGCACGACAGATTCTGGGACTGAAGTTTTCGCTCGTATTTTTTGTAGTGAATTTACCACACACGTAACAAAAATTGTTAGGATTGCTTTCACAGGAACGAGGCATATCAAAAAATATAAATTCCCAAAGTTTTAGTTCAAACTTCACAATAAAAACTAAAAACAAAATTTGTTTGATACACTTAAGACGTTGCTGTATGTTACAGTGCTATTACCACGTCATACAGTAATTGTATTTTCACGGTGTTTGATAGCGAATGCCAGCGCAATCTTAACGTTCTTTATGATGTATTAAATCTAGTAAAGTAAAGCCGTGCTATAATAACGAACAAGTCGAAACTTGCGAGAGTGCGGCGAACGCAATACAAGATTAAACTTGCATAGCTCGATAACTCGAGCTAAGAGTCTAAGACACTTGTAATATTATAATTGATGATTAGTATTTACCAAGTACTGCCTATTTTTGTATTTCATCATTCATGGGTAAAACCATTGTTAACCAGTGTAATTGTTGGGTCAAAAGAACTCTTATTATTTTCATTATTTACGTGATAGTAATTATTTGTATGTTTCGATAAACAGAGCGAGAGGCACCACCTACTTATTATTTCGTCGTGAGTCGTCCGGCCTAGTTACGATTATTATTATTTGAAAAATTTGATATTACAAATATTATTTAAACGTTAACCTTTATAATTGACTCTGGATCCAAAAAAGGGATAGCACCTTATAGGGTGGGTCCTTATATAACTTGTTTATCAGATACTAGCTGACCCAACAAACTTCGTACCGCCTCAGAATCAATAAGAACAAATGTACTATGAGAAAATGAATTATCTTCATTATGAATTTATTTGTGGACTAGCTGCGCCCCGCGGTTTCACCCGCATAAGTTTCGATCCCGTATGAATATCGGGATAAAAACTATCCTATGTTCTTTTCTTTTTTTTCCGGGACTCAAACTGTCTCTATACCAAATTTCATCTAAATCGGTTCAGTGGTTTAGGCGTGAAGAGGTAACAAACATATAAACACACACACACACACACTCACAAACTTTCACCTTTATAATATTAGTGTGATTAGTGTGATTATTCCCATGTTTTAATAATTATTCTGCTATTTGGGGCGGAGACAAATGCAACAAATCAAAGCTCCTATAAATTGGTCCATCTGTTCTTTAGTTATAAAGATTTATTCCGATCTGATCCCTTGGACCCCCTCCCCTCTCCCCCGCTCCCCTCTCTCGATCCCCTGCTACTTCGTCTTCTGTTTTAATCTCTATCTTATCCACTTTATCTCGGTTACTCTTTTTAAGGTGTAAATAACCCGACTTTGTTTTATGTATATACTAGCTGCGCCCCGCTGTTTTACCCGCATAAGTCTCGACCCCGTTGGAATATCGGGATAAAAAGTATCCTATGTCCTTTCCCGGGACTCAAGCTATCTCTATACCAAATTTCGTCTAAATCGGTGCAGTGGTTTAGGCGTGAAGAGGTAACAAACATATAAACACACACACACACACACTCACAAACTTTCACCTTTATAATATTAGTGTGATAGTGTGACTAGTATGGATATGAATGGATGGATATGGAAGTATGGATAGTATGGACGTATGGATGTCGCAGCCAACTGTTTAAATTAGCCGTTTAGTTAACCGCCTGGCCTTTGGAAGTAGTGCTCGCCTCGCTTCGCTATCTCAGCTCGCACGCGGTTGATCACAGTCCTAACCTAACTCATTTAGTCGGGGTGCCCTGGCTTAGTTACTGCGACCAATTCGGCTCGCGCGTGATTGGTTAGGTACAGACTTCCAACCTAAACTATAATTGAATATCATTCAGGCCGTTAGTTGAACGGCCGCCGTTTAGTTTAAAGGCTAGGCGGTTAACTAAACGGCTAATTAAACCAGTTGACTGTGCATATAGATAGAAGATAAATGTAATGATTGTGTGTTACCAAGTAGCATCTACTCGAAATTCACATCATCATCATCATTTCAACTCTGAAACACACACTGCTGGGTATAGTCTTCCCCTTTCTTTTGCCCTACTTCCCGGTTCTGTGAAATTACCATGCTTTTGTTAATATGCTGTAATCAGCACATGTGTTGGATGAGACTTTAAATGAAGGCTGATTATTCTTTGTAAGAAATCATCCAAAAATCCATTGCGTTCCAAGAATGAAGTAAGAAATTAAGATGAATTCTGAAACTAAGTACCAAAGAATTCACCGATCGAACTTTTTATAGGTGTCGGTCTGGCGTCTCCCGGTCGCGACACTCAGGCGCCTAACCTGTGACGTCACAGTGAAAGTCGCCGAGGTCACTGGAGCAGGGAACCAGGGATAGTTCGTATATTCAAGGTCCGACAGGCGAGGATACCCGCGAGACAGTTTGACAGTTTGATTTACTAACTTACCTCACATTTTGACGTTATTTATAAAGGTACAGTCGGCAAAAGATTCCAACTTTTGAGGTGCGTCCATCACTTGGAAGTTAAAGTTAACCTTTCTGTAAGAAGATTTTATTGTGCAGTAAAAAAGGGTTCTGCTGTTCTTACACAATTTTTATCGCCGTTTGTCTTCCTGCTTCGCACTATTTCTATTGTAATTTCATGCTAGTGAATAATTTTGTAATTCAGACCGTTATGTGATCACATACTCTGTCCTCATTATCTATCTAATTAATCGCAATAGATTATTTGCGAACATCGAATAAATCGGGCGACTCAGCGACGTATTCCCTGGCGGTTATTTCAGTTCATGGAAATAATTTTTAGAATATTGTTTTGTATAAAATAATACTAGAAGGTAACTTAATTATTGTTGGAAATTAAGGTTTACTTGCTCCCACTCTAGTCTGACTAGAAATAGAACATTTATTTAGAGAATTAATTCCGAAACTTGTTTAAAATACTTTCATAATATAAAGAAATCTTTTTGTTTTTCACGTCATAAAACACTTGCGAAGCTTTTCAGTTCGCTGATACTTAATGGATCTTGTCCATTAAGTAGGTATCTAAAACTAGCGTACTGCCCCTGCTTTGCACGTGTTTAATGACGTGATAAACAAAGAGATTTCTGTATAATATTTAAGTTTAATATGAATGTATTTTAAACAAATTTCGGAATGAATTCTCTAAGCGGTGGTGACAACCGTATCAACATCTGTTGCATAGTTTAGAAGAAAATTGCGGTCACATAGACAGACACGAAAAGTGATTTTAATTTAAAATATGTATAAACGTTAATTAAAACCCCTTCTTACCTAAAGTATTACCCAATAATAGAACAGAGATCATAAAAAACAGCAAATAAACATTTTTAAAACCGCATAAAAACATGTAGTTTCGCGATTATAACCTTTGCAAACAACAGCCTTCTGGCAATATAAATGTACTGGATTGAGGTCGAAGGATTCATCCCCTATCTGGCGGGGTGCGTCGGCGACGTTGCGTCGCGACATGGCGTCGCCCGTGACGTCAGAGCCAGGATCGATACCAGCCCAGATGATCTGCCATACATCCCATGGAACTTGTTTACGAATTTGGCAAGAGTTCTTATGTTTTTTCAGAACGCTGGCCAAAATACTGACGTTATTGGTACTGAATCAAAAAGAAGATAAAAAGGAAACTGTGTCAGCAGAAGTTCTTCGTCTGGATTTTTTGTCTACTGGAAAATTCTTCGAAATATCTTTAACCTTTGTAATATTGAGTACTTTTTTGGCTCGTTTATGTGAACCGTTTCCTAGTGCTGTAACGTGGGCAGCACCAGCAACAGCACTAGAAAAGGATTCACCATGTTATCGCCGTGGAACATATACCTAACATATGTAGGTATGGACCTATGTTAGGTATATGGTCCACAGCGATCGTTAAACCATTATGTATGTTTCGCACAGTGAAATTGTTACTTTTCATTATTGCCGGAGAATCACCCACAATTCAATAAAAGAAATTCCACGAGTGTCGGGGCTAAGCTTCACCCTGCGCAACCTGAGTTTGGGTCACCAACCACACAGTCAACCTGCCTGACCTTTTTACCACGACATTAGCTAACGTTTTTGTATAGATCGTGCCGTCACGAGAGAAAAACACCTTCCTTACATGAAAATATCGATTTCTACATTATCGATATTGTGTCGGTTTTCTTTTACAAGCACTTGTAAGGTCTGTTGTGCTTTAATGCCATGGTCTCGAAAAGTTCTGTGATGGATAATGGTACATTTATGACGCGAATATGTGTGAAGCTATACATATTCGTATCATAAACACACGACAGCATAATCAGCCTATAATGTTCCAACTACTGGGACACACGGATCTTTTATGGGGCTGTAATCTACCACGCGGGCCCAGTGCGGTTTGCTATTATGTCACATGTATTCGAGTTTTTATGTTCTCGGACATGCCGATGTCTTCCTCCACCGTTTTGAGAGCAGTGGTGATGAAATAATTTTCAAAATGTAAAGCACCAGCCTTTTTTTTACAACGTATAACTTGTAAGTCGGGGCCGTTACCACTTGGCCACCACTGCTCACATTATTGTATGCATAATCCTGCATTACTCAGTTAGTTTGTGGATACCCTCTATAATCTTCTAAGGATTCCATCCTATATAATCCTTTATCATCCTTTGTTTTGGTATTATTGGATTCTGTTTTTAGCCTGTCTTCATGATGCTGATTTTATCATTCAGATACAAAAATAACATCTAGGTACTTATTATTTTTACCTTATTCTTTTTAGAATCAACTCATTCTACTGCACTACATTAGGTATTATGAATAGGAGGTGACGGTCTTCTGACAGTTGGTCCAATTAAGGCACGAATTAGTCCCAATCAGTGTATCAATCTATAAAACCCAGGAGCACGCTAATTAGTGACTATATGACTCTTAAAACTGCATCGTACAGTCGTATTTTCCTTGTTTATACGTTGATGTGGTTATGTAAGCAATTTCAGTTTATGTTCCCCAATTAACAATGATTAAAAAAAATTAAAAAATAAGACGTCATTGTTCCGTTCTCAATTCAAAATTAG
Organism: Amphipoea lucens; assembly: GCA_947508005.1. NCBI lineage: Eukaryota > Metazoa > Arthropoda > Insecta > Lepidoptera > Noctuidae > Amphipoea > Amphipoea lucens. The sequence continues at coordinate 9,235,166 of OX382364.1, read as the reverse complement.
AAAACGAGAATTTAGATACGATGAAGTTTTTTCCAACATCCTGAGCTGACAACTAAAAGTCGTATTTCATTCGGAGCTGCGTTCTTTGTTAGGAACTTCTTGGTACTTGAAAGCTTCGTGGACGCAGTCCCTCTCACGATTAATTACGTAATTTGTGAGGGACCTTCTCATCTGCATGTATTTGCGAGTCACGGGATATTTTTTTAGGACGGAATATGTTCCACTTTGTTATCGTACGTGGTTTTGTCTTTTTTTAAGAAGGATACGTTCGTAATTTCAAAACATCGAATTTTCTGGTTTGCTTTCGTTTTAATCGTTCCATTTATCACAATGTCTCAAGACGAAAGTATTTGACTAGTGCGTGTGCGCCAGTGATGACCTATGGCACTGAAACGTGGTCGCTCACAATGCGCCTTTTTAGAAGGTTAAAAGTCAGCCAAAGGGCAAAGGAGAGAGCTATGCTTGGAGTTTCCCTGCAGATCGAATCAGAAATGAAGAGATCCGCAGGAGAACCAAGGTAACCGACATAGCCCGAAGAATTGCCAAACTTAAGTGGCAGAGGGCACATTACTCACAGAACAGATGGCCGATGGGGCCGAAAGGTTTTGGAGTGGCGACCGCGTACCGGAAGACGTAGCGTTGGAAGGCCTCTCACAAGGTGGACCGACGACCTCGTGAAGGCCGCAGGAACTCGTTGGATGCGAGGTGCACAGAACCGGTTGAAGTGGAGGTGCTTGGGGAGGCCTATGTCCAGCAGTGGACGTCTTTTGGCTGAAATGATATTGATGATGATGATGATTTGTTTTAATTAACAATTGAACTAGGATTTTTAATAGCTACTCTAACAACCTATCGTAGTCGACGACCGGGTCTTTGCCAAAGCCACTAGGCAAGTATGCGTAGCTATAATAGTCAATGCCCTAGTAAGTACGTGTCCACAATTACTCTTACAACTAAAAAAATCTTTTTTTTTCACGCTTTTTACGTCGAGGTCTTAACCATTAATCATACATTGAAAATACCGCACAAAAATGGCGTTGACTATGGTCAAAAGCGCTCGCGTAATAAATTAAAGCAGATTTTAAACATTTATGTAGGTGGATATTGAATCTTTTATTTCAGTATACGCTCGATTTGGCTTCAGTTTTTATGAAAACGGAACTCTGCACTTCATTTTTAAAGTGGAAATATAATAAAGGATATAATAACCAAACAAAATAAATACATTTTACGGCCAATAAAGTGAGAGTGGTCTAAGCTTTCATATCTACTAAACGGAACGACTAGACTTTGCCATCTCCTGCAGCGTTACTAAAACCTAATAAAAAATTTCACATAAAAATTGATAGTTCCTATTGGCTAGTCGATGGTGCTCAAATAGCTTAACCGTCCATTTTCTAACCATTTCTTAAATAAAACTAGGAAAGTATAAGGCGAGGGTAGCAAGTTGTAGGGTCTTATTGGATAAGTTTTGAAACCTTTATACAGGTCGGGAAGGTTAAGTTGTAATATAAACTTTCGAGTTTTAAGAGCGCTCTCTTCCTCGCCGCAGCTGAAGTTTGCATTTAGTCAAAGCTTTTCTATTTGATAAAAGTGGGCTCAGTGGCTTTGAGGGCAATAAAAATGGGATTCTTTTAGTTTTTACGTGTGTTTTACTTTATCATTATTGTTGGATTTCCAGTAAAGAATGAGTGGAAGTCTGCCAATTTAAATAACCTCCAAGAATCGCGATGTTCGCGATGGCATTTTGCGTGGATGTGACGTATATTCTTCCCCAACTTGTTCTTAATGTTTGTGTTATTTCTCTGCGTCATGTTTACCACAAATAAACGTGTCTTCGGTCTTTTTTCTTTGTTACATTTAAAAGTTCGGGCGCACACAACCTTTTCGGAAACCCTATTTTTTTTTTTTGCCAAAGAATGCAAATTTAGTATACGAGTAGTTTGTGCCAAAATGACAAAAGAAGAAGTTAAAAAATATCTATATTGCGTATTCCAGTGCCACCAATTGCCATGAATCATACTTAATAAGATGCAAGCCTCCAACCCTATTATAGCTTCTCTACCGGTGACTTGTCACACTTCACACTAATATTATAAATGCGAAAGTTTGTGAGTGTGTGTGTGTTTATATATTTGTTACTTCTTCACGCTCAAACGGCTGAACTGATTTAGATGAAATTTGGTATAGAGATAGTTTAAGTCCCGGGGAAGGACATAGGATAGTTTTTATCCCGATATTCCCACGGGATCGACACTTATGCGGGTGAAACCGCGGGGCGCAGCTAGTTATGTAATAATCATTCATTTTAGCAGCTCATTAGAACCTCCATGTTTATCGTAACTACAATGTTATTCATAACCTTAATTCACGTACATCATGTAAAGGCCATCGTCAGGGATAAATTCACAATAAGACTGTGTAATGAGAAAGCGTCACCGCAATGCATTTCGTATGCCGACCGTACCAAATGCCTTCTGTAGGCATTCAGTACGGTCGGCAGATGTGTGTCACGTATCACGCGCCCATTTGAAGAGCTTCTTTGAATCCTAATCCGGTGAAACAGCCATTGAATAGCACGTATTGTGATATTTGACATTAAAACTGGAGAAAAATAAGTATGAACATACCTACAATTCTTAATACAGGACAGCGGAAGATGAGAAAATAATTAATGTAAAATAATACTTTGTTGACCAGTGGTGCAGTGGTAACGGCCGCGACTTACGAGTTGTAGATAGAGTTACGAAGGTTCGAACACAAAGTAAAGCGCCTGTCTGCGCTTTACTGCTCTCAAAACGGCGAAGGAAAACATTGTGAGGAAACCGGCATATCGTAGAACCAAAAATTCGAAGACATATTGTGTGGCATCTACCAATACGCACAGGGCCCGCATGGTGGATTTCGGCCCACTACCTTCGCCGAGAACAGAGGGGCGATTCTCGTAATTTCAAGAACGTTCAGTCTGATCTCAGTCTCAATCTGTCAAAAATACCTGAAATTTCCCTATATTTTGACAAGTTTTTGACATTTGTTTGTCGCCGAGATGACACTGCGACTAGATTTTGAACGTTTTAAATTAATTTCTCTTAATTCTCTTAATTTCAGCCTGTACTGTTCCCACTGCTAGAACGTAGGTTCTAGCAGTGGGAACAGTACAGGCTGATTATGATGATTACGAAAACTGTGTTAATAAAGAAAAAACATATATTATTATTCCTTAAAATAATATCACACACACATTCAGAAAAGGCGCAGAAGACTTCAAATTACATCTCCTGTGTTCTACAGCCAGCCAAAATACAAACAAAATAATAGAAACGTGACGAGCTGTTTCCGTACAAAGCAATCAGATTAATTAAATTAATTGTTGTTAGACCCGGTTATTACGCTGCAGTAAATGTGGCTTGGTATGCAAAGCGCTCCAACGTACGTACTTGGCTCTTGAAGAGCTTCGCATCGCATCAGAAGCAACGCGGCAAGGCAAGGGTTGATTGGAGCCTGAAAATTGTATTCTGATGTTTGTAGACGAAACTGGTATCTTGTCTAATGAATTAATTTGGTATTCAGGTAGTGAGGGTTTCTCTTGATGAACTGTAGTTAAATAAATAAACAGGACCGATCTTTTCAGTAGGTATAGCATTGAAAATTATACAGTTGGTTCTTTTGTTATTGCTGTTTATTGCATACTGGGTTTTTGTCTAATGTAAAGGATAGTAATTTTAGTCATCATCTACTAGTAGATGTGTGTGTGTGATCTACTGTTTTTTTATTTGGTGAGACACAGAGGGCAGGAGTAAATCCGCGCGGTCTTAGGAGTTTTTTAAGTTACTTGCACTTTCGTATACCATCGGGATTAAAGAGGCAGTCAAAGTGCCCTCTGCGCTGCCACCGACGACGCCCTGGACGGGACGAAGATTTGCGGCAACAAGATCTGAAATGCTGTCGTGCCAGCGACACGAAGAACAAGAAGAAGTGTCCGTTAAGTTAGGATGAAATCCAATTTCACACGCAGCGACTGCCATCTAACGTCCAGAACCCAAAAAAAAAAAAATCACAAGCACACAAAAAAAAAACATTTCACACAAACAACATTTTTTTTTCAATTGCTCCTCTCACTGAGAGGAGGCCTGTGTCCCAGCAGTGGGAACATTATAGGCTGGTTATGGCTTGAAAATCACAATTTTAAGGCATATCTTAAAATTGGTTTCTTCAGAAGGAAATTAATTCATACTCAGTCCTTCCAATCGAAAACTAAGCGATCCACGAGATTGTTATTATGTTCGTTTAAAGTATTTATTGAAATATCATCAATAATAATACTTGGTCGGTAGATACGTAGGTATAAAAAACAAATGTTATTTACGTAGTCCCATAAAGCTTCTGTAATAAATGTGAACCTTTCACAAATAAACCATCACAAGACGGTCTGGCAAACAAACATATAAATTACTTATAACATGTTTTTCTATTTTCGCCTCCATGTTATTGTTATACTTCAGTTACAGAAGCTCCTTGAAACTTTCATTACCTCTGTTTTCTTTTGAAAATACTTTTGCCGAATATACATTTGAGTGAGTGTTTTGAGAAGATACTGATAATAATTTGCTTCCCAAATTATTATTAAAAAACACTTATTTGTTTATACAGGTTTCAAAATGGTGAACCACCATTAAGGAATTTGCTGACTACATTCAATGTTCTGTCAAGAAATCTCCTTTTTATTTTTGTTGCGCGGTGGTTATCCTCATGGATTTCCTCCATCGTGGGGGTGACAGAGGGGCATGCCGTACTCTTACCGGCTAAAGCCACCGCGGTGTTCCACCTCTACCTATGGCCGGGGGTGCGGGATTCGCATAAGCATTCACCGCTCCCCCGATAGGCCTCGACCCGCAAGAAACCTCCTAGAAATCGGTAACAATAGAAACAGTAATTGTGTCTCATTAGTGACAGTTGAGCTACTACAGGGTACTCGTAGTGCGGTGAAACGTTTGTTATGATTTCAATTTAATAACATATCGAAATAAAAAACATTAAGCATTTTCAAAGTTACTGCTTTTGAGCTGAAATTTTGTACAGAGGTTCTAGACCAGATACACTCTTCAACCCGTTTGTATTGATATACCCTTTCCGTAACACCCTGTATATCTATCTATACTAATAAGAGTTTGTTTGATTTTAAGCGCGCTAATCTCTGGAACTATCAGTTGGATTTGAGAATTTTTTTTGCATTTTATAGCCGAATTCTTGAGGAAGGCTATAGACTATTTATAATCACGCTAGAAATTATCATTTATTATTACTGGCATTTGATGTCCCACTGTAAAGCAAAGGCCTCCCTACTCTCTTTCTACTTCTCTCTTCAAAGCTGCTAAGGACCAGTTCTTGTTGAAGGAGGACTCTTAGGAGCCGAGCAAAAAGGAAAAGAGTTAGAGAGAACGCGAAAAGGAACTAATATCGCGGGCAGGCGATGCGATGCGATGGGGTGGGGTCGCGGAACAAGAACTTTTACGTGGACGAAGTCGCGGGCAGAAGCTAGTAGAAAATACAAATAAATCATGATCTAACGTAGGTGTGCCCAAAAAGTTTACTGAATGATATGTTGGTATTCCACTGAGTGTGCCTTTGCCTACAACCGGAAAACAAGAAAATGTGTTTCTCATTTGATTTATGGACGAATTGCATACATTTCTGACAAATTCTGTTTATAACTCGACACACATTCAATTCTTTAGTAGGGGAATACGAAATGGGTAACGGACATCACCCATCCTGAGATATATTTTTTTTTGGCGGCCTTCTTTCATAATTAATGTATTTTTAAAGTACACATAAACTCATTATTTTTTAACAAAGGGGTCAAAGTTGAAAACAATTTGGATTCGGGAGGCGGATCGAAAGATAAGATCGTTGTATATCTTTGTTCCCAAATTCATTACAGTGTTGTCGCCATACAAATTAATTTTTCTACAACTGCGACCATTAAAATAAAATGTAATTCATTCCTGGCCGCCAACTTTTTATTTTTTATCCCAAGTCACCGAACAAAATGAGTAATCTCCTTTAATCATTTGAATGTGTTTCTATCAATAACCAGCCATGGAAAACATACTAAGTGTTATATTTTATTAGTACACGTTTTTGTTATGTAATTCGCGTAGTTTCCTAAAAAGGTTTTTAGGAAGATCAAGTTTACTAAGGGCGAATTTCACCTAGCTTTTATACCTAGAACAAGTCTTATAGAATTTTTGACAGTTTATCCATACTAGAACTGTCAGACGTCAATTTTATTTCACGGATAAAATATATCTGACTTTGGTAAAATCAGCCATAAATAGAATAACCTAAAGCCTAAGAATAAATTGAAAAAAATACATTTTCCTAATTGGATCACTCCACACAATCTTTTGTGTAACTAAATGTACGAATACATTTAGCCTATTTTTTTATAACAGTTACGTACGATTTCTATTATTAAAGCTTTTCTCAAAAATAATTCATATTTAGCTCTTTGAACCCAGTTTATTAGTATCAAAATAGATGACAAAGCGCTCAGTTCCCCAGAGAGCCATAGGAGGTGGTAAAGAGATTACACTAGTGGCGTCATTTTTTCTATTGATAACGATGTGATAACCAATCATACATAAACATCATCATCATCTGCCTAGCCTTTTCCCCACTATGTTGGGGTCGGCTTCCAGTCTAACCGGATGCAGCTGAATACCAGTATTTTACATGGAGCAACTGGAAACATATTCTGTAAAATAATTTGAACGTTATTTTACTAATAACTAGTGCTGCCTATTACTTTGTAAAATAACGATAATTTATTTTAAAACACAATAATGAAATTTATTTTTTTTTTCAAATATAAGATTGATTCTTCAAAAAAAAAAATCATCTTTAAATATATATATCATCAATAATTTTTTCATCACTGCATACGACCATATAAAATTATCATCAGTTTTAAGCTGATATAAAATGCACTCTGAAAATTTATTTTCGCAAAAATTATTCTCGTACTAGCAACAGCGATATAAAATGTTAATGGAAATGGTTATAACTTTCAAGTAACCAACATACGGAGGTAAATACTTAACCATAAAACTAGCTGAAACTAATATTGGAAGTACACACATGCCGCCATGACACTTTTGTTTAGCAACTACATTGCGTGAGTTATAATGAGACCCGGGAAACATGGAATAGGGGAAATAGGAGAGCATTAATTTTGAAATGGATGGATGACTTGGATGATAGATTTTTTACGAGCAGTAATAGTTGATAATGGATTATCCTAATATCCTAATAGGTCATTATTGTTTTTTGATGGTCATGGAGGTGGGTTCATTTTTGGGGATTCGTTTTTCTTGTTGATACCTAATGGGCCTACCTATACTGTATTTATTTAAAAAATTATCACAGTAAGCAGCGGTCGCCCAGTGGTAACGACCCCAACTAACGAGTCGTGGGTTCGAACCCAGACAGGAGCTTTACTTTGTGTAAATAATTTCATCACCACTGCTCTAAAACGGTGAATGCAAACATCGTGAGGAAATCGGCATGTCCTAGAACCAAAAATTCGAAGACATGTGACATGTACCAACCCGCACTGGGCCCGCGTGGTGGATTACGGCCCACTCTCTCTCACTGAGAGGATGCCTGTGTCTCAGCACTGGGAACATTATAGGCTGATTATGCTATGAAATTATGAGTGGGCCGTATTTATTTCCAAGCCTCGTAAATAAAGATATACCTACGTATCAAATATTCGTACTGAGAATTAAATAGACAGAATAACTGTACCTCCTAAACAATGGCAACTTTCATTGCTTTAAAAATGCACAGAATCTATTTTTATACTAGCTGTGCCTGCGACTTCGTTCGCGTGGATGTGGGAAAACAAAAATGTGTCTCTACTAATTATTTTTCTTTTTTAGGGTTCCGTTGCCAAATGGCAAAAAACGGAACCCTTATGGATTCGTCATGTCTGTCTGTCTGTCTGTCTGTCTGTCTGTCCGTCCGTCCGTATGTCACAGCCACTTTTTTCCGAAACTATAAGAACTATACTGTTAAAACTTGGTAAGTAGATGTATTCTGTGAACCGCAGTAAGATTTTCACACAAAAATAGAAAAAAAACAATAAATTTTGGGGTTCCCCATACTTACAACTGAAACTCCAAAAATTTTTTTTCATCAAACCTGTACGTGTGGGGTATCTATGGATAGGTCTTCAAAAATGATATTGAGGTTTCTAATATAATTTTTTTCTGAACTGAATAGTTGGCGCGAGAGACACTTCCAAAGTGGTAAAATGTGTGTGTCCCCCCCCTCTAACTTCTAAAATAAGAGAATGATAAAATTTTAAAAATATATATAATGTACATTACCATGTAAACTTCCACCGAAAATTGGTTTAAACGAGATCTAGTAAGTAGTTTTTTTTTAATACGTCATAAATCGAAAACCGCAATTTACCTTTCACAAAGTTACAACGAACTACAAGAACTTTTATATTATGTTACTTGCTGCTACGGAACCCTTTATGGGCGAGTCCGACTCGCACTTGGCCGGTTTTTTTTCTAAAATAAAATAGTAGCTTAAATTACTCTATTAAAACATCAGCTATCCGCCAGTGACAGTTCCGTCAAAATCCATCCAGCGGTTTAGGAGATCAGCCGTAACAAACAGACAAAATAATTAAAATGGTTTTTTTGTTAAGTACCTACCGAAATACTTTCATGATTATCCATTTAGTAAAATGTTGTTGTTTTGATATTACAAACAGACACTTCAATTTTAGTTAGATGTATTGATAGTCAACACTGCGCACTGTTTATTGTTCTGGATCACAATAGACCAGACCAAATTAGTTACACTTCAAAGGTCTGTGAGCAAGAAGACTCCATGACTTATAGCTGTTAAAAAGTAACCATTAGTTATTTGCCAGATGACTTATTACTGAAAAAAACATTTACAAAAAAAAGCGACTTCAAAAAAAAAAAAACACTAAAGTGAAAAATAACTTTAATTTCGGAATTTAGTGTCGTTGGTTCCGCATTTTCGTTTTTGACACCGATTTCCGAAATTAAAGATATTTTTCACTGTGAAGTGTTTTTTTTTTTTAAGTTGGTTGTTTTTTTTTGTAAACAAGTTTATATTTTTCACTTTTTAGTCGTACCTACCCCACAAAAATTCAATTAACACCACTTGCTATGTAAATATCAGTTAAAACATCATCATTATAAACTAAGTCGAAAAAAATCGCAACATAGGTACCTACCCACATTATTATAAATATGATACTGTTTTTCAAAACATAATTAAATAAAAAAAAATAACGAGACTAATATAAGAGCTTGGTTACCAAAATCAATTTATTGTTCAACAATTTTTAATATAATTAATAACACAGAAAGGTCCAATGAAATTGAAGTATCAAGCTATTCGGGAAAGGCAATATTGTTTTTTAATCTTATCGCTGTGAACTTAACAACGGAAAACTCAATGAAGAAGGAAGATATCACGTTTTGAAGATAATCGAAAGAGTATCAATAAAGATGAACCTGTAGTTTTTTTTATAAATATCTTATTTTAAGCATTGAAAGAGTACCTTACTGAATTACCGATGTAATTTTATAATAAACTAGCTGCGCCCCGCGGTTTCACGGGTGTATCAATACATTTATTGCTTCCACTTGTGAACTAAGGTAGTAGGTTTCACAGAATAATTATGATCATTGTAGACCCTGTCGGGCACAGCAAAACATACATTTCGGTACATTTAATAATTTATCACACTAATATTATAAAGGCGAAAGTTTGTGAGTGTGTGTGTGTGTGTGTGTGTGTGTTTATATGTTTGTTACTTCTTCACGCTTGAATTAACATATAGGCTACTTTTATCGCGATATTCCCACAGGATCGACATTTAGGGAATATCGGGATAAAAAGTATCCTATATGTTAATTCAGGGTGTTAGCTACCTTCATACAAAATTTTATCAAAATTGATCCAGCCGTTTGAGCGTGAAGAAGTAACGAACAAACACACACTGTATTGAGTATTGAAATTACTAGACCAGTATGCTCAGAACAATGTGATTTTTATATAAAGATATCAGTATATCAATCTATTTACCTGCATTCTTATGTAGATTAATAATTAATTGATGGACTGATTGCATTGATTTATTGATTAACTGTATGCAGATAGAAACATTTACCTATATTTGGAAAAACATTCTTAGAAAAGATTTAAAAAATTTGATATTAAGTAGATAAGTTTCAAATCAATTCTGAGTAGCAATAATGAGGATTTGTTTACGAACGCAGCTGCAGGAAACAATTACTTAAACAATTAGAAACGAATCATCTGTTTTGAAACCAAATCTAACAACAGACCCATTCCTTTGACCATGTACCGGCTAAGATTCAAATAGATTAGTATCTTTCCTTCTATGAAATGTACCTATCTAATGGTAACCAACAAATACTATCGCTGGATATTCAGAGATGTGTGGGCATGTGGGGCATCTGTACGTATCATGTTTATCATGTTTCCCTACAGGTGAAACAAAGATCCTTGTGTGTAAGCTACCAATGCCTGAAGCTTAGACTTGGCTTGCAAACATTGGTGGATGGGAAATCATCAAATGACCCCTCCCGCTCTGGGTGGAGCGAAGGGAGTGTCAGACTCTTACTGACTAAAACCCATCCGTGTTCCTTCCTTAGCCCTTTATGTTCCGGGGTAGCGGTAACCCTTTCGGACAATCCCGCACCCCCGGCAGGCTTCGGCCCTGGCAGGCCTCTTCGAGGCGCGCGTGGAACACGTACCTACGCGCCGTCCGGCACGGGCCTGGTCCTGATCGGACGGTGAGCTACCCATTACTCTCCGTCCGCAGGCCCGCGCCTACGGTGGCCGGGAGTCGTCACGCGGCTCCCGACGCCCGGAGCGTCTCCCGCGGCGGCTGGGGTGTGAGGCTCTCTCCCTCAGCCGTTCCGCCACCTCCTTCGCTAGCATGACTGCTTCGCAGAAGGAGGTGACCGCCTTCCACTCCATCTCGCCCCGGACCATGGCTTGAACCAGGGCCGGACGCGAGAGGTCGCCGCCGCTGTCGATCGCCTCTACGAGGGCACGGCGGTGCTCCGCCCATGCGGCGCAGACCTCCACCGTATGCTCCACCGTGTCCTCAGGGCGATCCTTGCAGTGGTGACACCCGGGCGTCTCCTCCCGCCTGATGATGTGCAGGAACCTCCCAAAACATCCGTGTCCGGTGAGGACCTGCGTCAGGCGATAGGTGAGGACGCCGTGACGCCTCTCTAGCCACTCCTCAAAGAGGGGTCTTATCGCCACTATCGTGGCGTGCCCTGCGCTGGGTTGCGAAAGTCGCTCCTTCCATGCCACCATGAGATCGCGCCGGAGGTCTGTCCGCTCCGCCGCGATTTGCCGCGGAAGCGGAGTTTCCCCCCGGCTCAGTGCCTCCGCGCGCCACTCATACAGGCGCGCGAGGACTATCGCCTCCAGATCCCATGGCGGCAGTCCGGCAAGGAGGCTTGCCGCCTCGCCCGAGATCGTGCGGTACCCCCGGATCGTGAGCGTCAAAGTGACGGGATCAAGCCTCCAATTTAAAATGTATCACATCCAAATGTTTGTACTACATATGTACTAATTGTACCCTAAACAAGACATTTGTACCTCTAAAGGTAAAGGAAGTATGTGAAGACATCCCTGGTCCCGCCACTTTGACGTCAAAGTGGCGGTACCTTCTCAAAATGACGGGATCAAGCCTCCAATTTAAAATGTATCACATTCAAATGTTTGTACTACATATGTACTAATTGTACCCTAAACAAGACATTTGTACCTCTAAAGGTAAAGGAAGTATGTGAAGACATCCCTGGTCCCGCCACTTTGACGTCAAAGTGGCGGTACCTTCTCAAAATGACGGGATCAAGTCTCCAATTTAAAATGTATCACATTCAAATGTTTGTACTAAATATGTACTAATTGTACCCTAAACAAGACATTTGTACCTCTAAAAGTAAAGGAAGTATGTGAAGATATCCCTGGTCCCGCCACTTTGACGTCAAAGTGGCGGTACCTTCTGGAAGCGCTACTCAGAGGTAGATAATTCACACCCGAAGACTTAGTACTACATATGTACAGGTATATACTCAATGTTCAATACAATTATAAGTGCCAAATTCAAGTTATGTGATTAAAACATTGGTCCCGCCAATTTGATGATTCATGTTATCGCTGAATTCATATGAAAATCGTTCCAGCTCGTGCAAATCAAATGTGGAAACTTAGTACGTCCTAAGTACATGAAAGTGTGTAATTTTCATATGCATAACATAAGTACATCAAAAGTTATCTATCATTCATCGTTATCTTTGAAATGAACACATCTATGCAGAAATGAAACAAGCCAAAATGGTTTAGATAATTATATTGTATATTGATCCAACTATGTACTATTATAACGTTTGCCTTTAGTGTTCTAATGATAAGTTACTTATATAATAAAAAAAGAAAGGGGTTTGAAGATTTTTCTATGGAGGGTGGCCCTAAGGTCGGCCGCCATTTTGATTTTTTTTCAGAATCGCGGTGCACAACAAAAGTTATATATTTAGATAGAGGACACTTATACAAACAAAAAATGTAATATAACATAATATCCTAAAGCGTCAGGTTTCGGAGTTATTCACCGAAATATAAGTCGAAAACAACAAGGATTTTTTTGTTTTTTTTTCCTCCAGGTAAGCATATTGAACTATTGAGGTAATAGAAACGTTATGAAACCTTTATGGACAAGAAACAAATGAAGAATAGACATTTTTTTAAATAAATAATTAAACACGGCAATTTATAGTTCGTTTTTTAATCCCAGAGACTAATCTGACATTTAAGTCTTTTGTGTTTTCGCTTTTTTTAGTATAGATGTTTGATATTACACTTGTCAGATTAGTCTTTGGGATTAAAAAACGAGCTATAAATTGCCGTGTTTAATTATTTAATTAAAAAATGTCTATTATTCATTTGTTTCTTCTCCATAAAGGTTTCATAACGTTTCTATTACCTCAATAGTACAATATGCTTACCAGGAGGGAAAAAAATCAAAAAAATCCTTGTGGTTTTCGACTTATATTTCGGTGAATAACTCCAAAACCTGACGCTTTAGGATATTATGTTATATTACATTTTTTGTTTGTATAAGTGTCCTCTATCTAAATATATAACTTTTTGTTGTGCACCGCGATTCTGAAAAAAATAATTAGTTAATTGTACAGGGGAGGATTTTACTGCGTGGCTTATTGATGTAAATAATGTTTAAGTCAAGTTATGAACACATCCTAAACGAATTTCCAAAATTCCGCCCCTGTGGGGGTGAAAAGTGGGGATACAGTTTATTTGAAAAGTCTGATTCCTTTGATCTATAAACTGAAAAATTTGCCCTATTTATCTAAATAAATGATAAAGATCATAAACATACATTTTCGAAATTTTTAGAGGAAAGTACGAAATATACCTACGCGGACGAAGTCGCGGGCAAAGTGCTAGTACACTTATAAACTGAGATACAAACTACGTAATTAGGGTTCCCACTGATCAAAATATATATCAGAATTATTAAGACTGCTTGTTTCATTTCTGCATAGATGTGTCCATTTCAAAGATAAATGATACGATTAAACGATGAATGATAGATAACTTTTGATGTACTTATGTTATGCATATGAAAATTACACACTTTCATGTACTTAAGACGTACTAAGTTTCCACATTTGATTTTGCACGAGCTGGAACGATTTTCATATGAATTCAGTGATAACATGAATCATCAAATTGGCGGGACCAATGTTTTAATCACATAACTTGAATTTGGCACTTATAATTGTATTGAACATTGAGTATATACCTGTACATATGTAGTACTAAGTCTTCGGGTGTGAATTACCTACCTCTGAGTAGCGCTTCCAGAAGGTACCGCCACTTTGACGTCAAAGTGGCGGGACCAGGGATATCTTCACATACTTCCTTTACCTTTAGAGGTACAAATGTCTTGTTTAGGGTACAATTAGTACATATTATTATGTAGTACAAACATTTGAATGTGATACATTTTAAATTGGAGACTTGATCCGGTCATTTTGAGAAGGTACCGCCACTTTGACGTCAAAGTGGCGGGACCAGGGATGTCTTCACATACTTCCTTTACCTTTAGAGGTACAAATGTCTTGTTTAGGGTACAATTAGTACATATGTAGTACAAACATTTGGATGTGATACATTTTAAATTGGAGGCTTGATCCCGTCACTTTGACGCTCACCCCGGATCAGCCTTACGGCTACCACCTTTTGGGGCGCGTTCAGATAGTGGGCGGCTCTGATTATTGCCGGCAATGATTATTGAAAGAGAAGGGAGTGAATGATACCATGACGGTTTACATGAGAGAAAAGAAAAGGTGTTGCGCCAACTCCAAGTAACATGCGACAAAGACAGGAAGATAACGATGATGATGAGGACCTAAATATGAAAAAAAAGAACAGGCTAAGTGCGAGTCAGACTCGCACACCGAGGGTTCCGCACGTAGATGTGTAACAACAAATTTAAGGTTTTCAGATTTTATCCTTTACTTGTGCTATTTGACATTGCTTCTTGCCAAATTTCATGATTCTAGGTCAACGGGGAGTACCCTATAAATTTTGATTCCCTTGAGATTGTCGAAATATACGTTTTTACGGCATAAACGGCCGTATTTTTTTACGTTAACAAAGAAGTTTGATTTTTTCACAGCTTCAAGGGACTGTAGACCTAAGTGTATGGTTTTAATGTTTTAATTTCAACTCGATACCTCTACGCGTTCCCAAGATAAAGGGTCTTGACGGACAGTCGGACAACAAAGTGATCCTATAAATGTTCCGTTTTTTTTTCCTTTTGAGGTACGGAACCCTAAAAAGAAAGTCCGATATAGGTATGCCTCCAAAACCGAAGTAGGTATAAACACTACCTCAGCTCAGCACCAGTAGCATGGTATAAAATACATATTCATAATATAATATAATAATATTATAGTAGTTAATATGAAAACCTGCCATGGTCACTCTGACGGACTTACAAAGGAACGTTACGTTTCATTTCAGTATGGACGTTTCATATGTATGGATTTATCTGAACATTCGTATCAAATAAACCAAAACCAACATAACATGTTTCGTGAAATTGGTAACAAGAATATTTTGGGAATTCCAGTAGGAACATACAAAATATGAACAACATTTTGGTATTATATTTCGTAGCCAAAACAGAATGACATTTGAACTGTATCCTTTAGACGTGTTTCCCTGCATTGCCATTAATTATTTTCAATGCTTGTGTTTGCTTTGACAGGCTAACGAGCGAAATTCCGGTTACCAATTTCTCAAATTCGGTTGTTTGTTAGACGATTTTAGTTTTCAATGATATATTGACATTTAATTTCAATTCTTTGTTTTTAAATTTATTTTAACTTTTTTGAGAGCGAGAGAAACTTCTAATAATTTACTCAAAGTTAAGCGCTTGTCGGCAAATATTTCATCACCACTGCTCTCAAAAACGGTGAAGGAAAACATCCGGCCTGTCCTAGAACCAAAAATTCGAAGACATGTGACATATACCAACCCGCATTGGGCCGGCATGGTAGATTACGGCCCACTTCCGCACAGAGAAGCCTGTGTCCCAGCAGTGTGAACATCATAGGTTGATTATGCTTGGTTTTTCAAAAATTAATTTAGCTGCTACGTGAAGTTTTACTTGCATTGTTAGTCCTTGATTTCCGATGGTTTTGATTGAAAACTTTTCAATAGCGTGGTGAATGTCAAAAGATTCTTCAGACGATAAAATTTTAATTAAGAATACTTTGCATAAATGTTTCCTGCCGTTATTTGTTATCATTATAAATTAAAGTGAAGGGGCTTTTAAAAAAATGCTTCTAGTTTCTTCCCTGGTACAGACGCCAGCACAGCAAGCTACCACAATCTGTCAAATTTCTTTAATAGATTTTCAACTTTATTGCTAAATCATAAGGTTCAAAGTTGATTGCGAAAATTTGACAGTTTCGGCTAGCTTGATGTACAGTCGCCAGCAAAATTGCATGGGTACCTTAGTGTCTATTTTCCCGTGAACGTTTGAATTCAAGTTTTCGAAAATAAACTAGATGGCGTTGGTTTCTTCACAACTATGACTAATTTACGAAACGTAAGTAAGGAGTTAGGAGTTACAAGGCTGATACATTTATCTAATTATTACATTACATTTACCAGCATACGTAGCATAAATGATAAAAATAATAAAAGGAACCGATAGGAATATATTTATTAAGCTAACGAGTGGGTAGCACCTACTTATAAATTGATATTCAATTTTAACATAGTAGGTTAATAATTAGGAACAATTTTCTTTAAAAGAAACTATTAATTATAAATTGTTTGAATGTTTGAAGAGACAAAAAGAAACTACAAAAATATTTTATCATATAAAGCAAAGCAACGCCATCTAATAACAGCATAATTAAATTTTGTTAGTCGTTAACTGGTTTTACGCTAGATGGCGTCATTTCTCGCTTCATACGATTTTGTTTCTGTACTACCCATGCACTTTTGCAGCCTATCGTACCTAATCGAATGACATCGTGCCTGTATTGCCTGAAGGGTTAAGCAGAGGTGTACCTAAATAGTACATTTCGCCATTTAGAGCCAGCGCGCACTAGCGACTATTGTTGACCAATAGTTTGATCGTTCAGGGAATCAGTATGGACCTATATTGAAGTGCACGCATTTTGCGATTAAAAATCGGCCGATCAAACACGTAGGTACACTTCAATATAGCTCCATACTAATTCCCTGAACTATCGTCAACAAAAAGTCTCTAGTGCACGCTGGCTCTTAGCCTTCAATCGAGCATTAATCCATACTCCGGGTCATACTCCGGGTTGGTACTGCGAAATTCCGAATAGAAAAACCCAATAACGCTTCCCGACCTGGGACTGGAAACCAGGACCTCATGCTCAGCAGTAAGTAGCGCTTGCGACTACTAGACTAACGTGGAATAACATAGAAGCAAAAATTCGGAACAATCCCCTTCACAATTTTACATAGCTTTTTATTTATTGATCAAACAGAATACCAGATAACTGTCTACATACTGAACTGACAATACAAAAAAGTACTGCTGACCTATTTTCAATAACAGGAGCGCTGATGGCGTTCATTCTCTGGAAGGCTGCAGGTTGGTTTTCATCAAGCTACTCGTATGAACAAAATTTGATTCGGAACATAATAAAATTTTGATGAACTAAGTTTTTCAATAGAATACGGATGTTTTTATCAAAGTGCTGCTTTATTATTTTTGGGTTAATAGTGTGTGTTATCGATAGATTTCAGCCTTGAGCTTTTAAAAATTAATTATCTGTTATTTTAAGAAAATAATGAATAACAACAACTTACTTGCAAATTAAATATAAAAACCACAACAAAATAATAATTTCCAACACGCCTAAAAGTCATCATCTGCCTAGCCTTTTCCCAACTATGTTGGGGTCGGCTTCCAGTCTAACCGGATGCAGCTGAATACCGGTATTTAACATCGGAGCGACTGCCTAAGATCTGACCTCCACAACCCAATTACTGGGTAATACGATACCCCTTGGTAAGACTAGTAGTTAGATTTTCGGGCTTCTGACTACCCGTAACGACTATCAAAGATCCACAAATAACAGCCGGGACCAACGGCTTAACATGCTTTCCGAGGCACGGAGGGGTCTCGGTATGAAAAGATGGTCATCCATCCACAGACCAGCCGCGGCAAGCGTAGCTTAACCTGATCGATCGACCTGTAGGGCTGTTTTTATTTAGCCACGGGCTCATCCCAACACACCTAAAAGTGCATTTTGGAAATAAGTCGTCGTACCTACCTACTTGCCTGCATAAAGGTACCTAAAGACAAAAAACGAAAGAATCCTAAGTCTAAATACCGTTTTGAATTTGGGAGTACAATCTTAATTTATGCGGAGTTAGTAAACATAGACTCAACATATTTTATGGTCTATGGATCCATCTATCTTTGAACATCACGTCCACAAACGATTCCAACTTAACTCAAAAACTTAACATGCCAAAAAGTAATAGAGCTACATACATTACGCACATTAAGTATGAAAGTTAAATTGTAAATCATCATGAAACAATGTTTTTATTATATCGATGGCAGTGACATCTGCCGTCACGAACCATGCGACAGCTGTTCGAGACGCGCAACTCTTTGTAATTCCCCCACGAGTTGAGCAAATGGCTGTTTACTGATTCAGAGGCCTTTTTCACTTAAAAAGTCTATAAGCGATTGGAATAGATGGCTTCCCCTATTACTCTATGAAGAAAGTTTTAGACAAGCGTGTGTGGTTTGGAATAAAACTGTTTATTTTTTAGAAATTTATTGTTTTGAATGATAACGGTTGCTGAAGTGGAATTACAGAGAGCATTATGATTTACTGGTGAAATGTGGATCTACCTAACCTTGCTGCAGATGTGAAGATATGTTATTATGTTGAAAACCAGCGTCAGGCACTATAGTGTCTGGCATTTTTGCTGAACTGGGTATTTTTGGCGCAGCCGTGAGGCACACTTTCCTGCTAATTTCTTACATCGCACGGCTATCTTTATACCAAATTTCATCTAAGTCGGTTCAGCGATTTAAGCGTTAAAAGGTAACAGACAGACAGACACACTTTCGCATTTATAATAGGTATTAAGTATGGATAGTATGGATAAACCAATTACAGGTACTTTTGAATTTTCAAGGTCAGTCAGAAAGATGAGGGTAGATTTATTTATCTGCTTTATATTGTGTGCCTTTTAGACAATGCTAAACAAATGTATTTTCTTTCTTTCTTTTCTTTATGTTTTAAAAGTCACCATTAAAATAAAAAAAAAGATTTATTGTATTAGCCCAGAAGTATTTATCGTCTAAGTATAAGCTGTACACTTTTAATTTTTTGGTTTTTGCTGTACCTACTACATAATTACCATTATCTCTTGTGGTTCAGTCTGAATTAACAAATAAATATATGATCTACTTAAATATTATAGATAACAAAAACAATGTTGTACTTAGTAAATCTTAATTGCAACGTCATTAGGTAACTATTGATTTGTAGCGTTCTAGAGAAAGAAACACGAAAAAAACTTCAAAGTTTCAACTGTTTTTTCTAAACTTAAAATCTGTTGTAAAAACTGCCCAGCCTAATTTTATTTGCAGATTTATCCAAATATTCATTTTTTTAATTATTTTACTTACATAAATAAGCAATTAGGTGCCAAACAGAATTGATTTACTGCTGAAATATTAACAAAGAGTGACCTGGGATAGATGTTCGTTTGAAGGGTAATTAGGTTAAATTAATTCCTTAGAAATGAGCATACCTAAATCTGACTGGTGTCAAACTGCGGTTCTTTTAGTAAATTTCAACGAAATTTGCAAAATGACGACAAAAAAGATCATACATTATAACATAATCAGCCTATAATGTTCCCACTGCTGGGACACAGGCCTCTCTCCGAGAGGCAGTGGACTGTAATCTACCACACGGGCCCAGTGCGGGTTAGTAGATGTCACATGCAAAGACAAAAAAATCATGCTAAAAGGATAATAGTCTGGTTTATGTAGTAAAACATCCGTATTTAAAAAAAAAAACTGCTTTCTTTGTGTCGAAGAAAAATAAAACGTCAGCTCATTTTTAATTACTCTGATAAGGTAAGTAATAACGATCCTAAGGGACACAGACTTTAATGATACTTTATTATACTTATTCCATGTATTCAAGAAAAAGGCGCGGCTTGATTGCTTTCACCTTGTTAACCTTTTATTGCATGGGTCAATTACTTAGTACATGCAACTGTCCGACTTTATGTACAGTCACCAAAAGGGATTAGTAACCAGGGTCGTCGTATATAGTTGAAGTTTAGTAAGAAACTGATGGATGTTTTCGAATGTTATAATTGTAGCAAATGTACAATGTGTTGATACAATACTTTATACAACAAGCTGCCATGAAGTTTGCTTGTCCTTCCTTCTTCATGATGACCTAGTTTGGGAACGGACAACTAGTTTTCTCATTAACGTATTCAACTGACAAGCTTAATTTGATAAATGAACATTTTGTTTTCTATTAATTAAATTAAATTTTATTCGAAAACATCCACCGGTTTTAAAAATATTTCGGTTCGGTCTTTTAAGCATAATCGGCTTTTACAATGATTTCAAATTAAATTACAGTGTTAATAGGTATATAAGTAAATTGAAACTTCACTAAGGTTAAAAAAAAATTATCTATTACACAGGCAAATAGACCTGCAGCCTAATTACGGAACGCCAAATCGTCAAATGATTCTGATCAGTTGGCTTCATTTCTATCACAATTGGCTTCATTTTACGATTTTCGAATTGCGAAACTCTAGTTTATTATGAAACCAATTATGAACGTTAAGGCCCTGCGCAGAAACTAGAGTTTCGCAATTCGAAAATAGTAAAATGGAGCCAATTGTGATAGAAATGAAGCCAACTGATCAGAATCATTTGACGATTTGGCGTTCCGCAATTAGGCTGCTGGTCGTTTTATGACGCACATTTTTGCTGTTTTTCTTTCGCGTATCGGCAAGCTTAGTGCTTTGTAGCTTTTGCCCGCCGTTTAGCAAGCGTGGAGGTGGATTTTTATTCCGCGTGCACATATGTAGTAAGTAAGTACTACTGAGTCTTATGTCCTAACCCAGGTCATGGTCTACTTGTGTGCTAAACATCGAAATCGGTTCTACGGTGAAGGCGTAAAAAGGTAACAAACACTGACAAACAGCTATTTTCACATTTCAAATTAGTAGGTACCTATAGAAGTATGGTTGTCGATACCTACCTATGTATTAATACATCTACAGTGACTTGTAATTTGCAATTTTTTCAAAATTAGCAAATTGTCGAGGGATTACCCAACCAACTTTGAGTAATGGAATTAAAAAGTTAAAAACACAACTTTTCTGCAGTGACGGGGTAAAAATGTTCTTGAAGGCAATTGGTACTTATAAATCTTGATACTTTCATTCACCTCGGCTATTGTATTTACTTCTTTTATTACTCTAGAATCGGAACAGTTTTTAGGGCTCCGTTGTTCGTCTGTCCGTCCGTCTGTCACAGGGCTTTATTTATTGAACCGTAATAGGTACACACTTGAAATTTTTACCCAGAGTGTGTACTAACTACATTAGGTACTATGGCCGCTACAATAACAAATAATAAAAACAAAATAAAGTAAAAAAATTAAAGCCCCATACACGAAACGCATTTGTTTCGGCATAAAATGTGTAGTGTAAAATATTGTACGGAGCTACGGAACACTTCGTGTGCGAGATCGACTCGCACTTGGCCGCTTTTTTATTTTTTTTCTGTGTAACTTAATTGGTTGCATCCAATTTGTCGAATCGCGTTTTGTCGTTGGCTACGTCAGGAATGTCACTGGCAAGTGAAAATCTAATATGGCTTCCGAAAGTCAGGTTGCGATGAAAGCCGAAAAGATAGGTAGAATTCTATTGCTAAAATTATCAAAGTACGAAAATATTATAGCAATGAGTTGAAGGTATTTTCGGCAGAATTTGATGCCTTTCGTGAAATATGAGCTCTCAATTAAAATAGTTTTCGACGTACCCTGTTTTACTTTGAATTCTTCCCAGCGATCCAGAAATGTTTGACGAATTCATTTGGAAATAGCGCTGAACTTTTAAACAGATTTTATTTTATACATAGGTACCTACATTTAATTAAATGCTCCCCAACCCCTCCTATGAATAAAGCCACTGAACTTATAAATTGCATATTTATGATTTTTGTAAAACTGCATGAATATTAAAAATAAAATTTTGACCGTTTGTGATCAACAAAATCTTATTTTGGAAAACACAATCCAGCATTAATATGATGTCCAAATATGCTTAACGAAGTGTTACCAATTTTAATAAAACAACAAACAGCTACTTTGCTGCGGTTTTTATGGAATTGTTCATCAACGGTATATATGTGTTTACGTAGGCACATTATTGAATTATAAGCGCATTTTTGATGGCAAAATTAATATTTCATCCCAAAAATTGTCATCAACACACAGAAAATACCAGGCCCTGTATTAAAGGGACGGTCTGTCAAATAACTTCGTTCCTACCCAACCTTTTTTGTCACCATTGTAAAAGATCAAAAACACGCTACTAAAAGCAATAATTAAAAGGAATATAGCAGCGAGAGTATTCCGGCCGGCATAGCCCGAAGATCGGACATTTAACCTCTTGACCCATTGTAATAAAGTTAGGAAGACGGGAATTTCATTAGTAAGCTGCGAGGGCGGAGTCGCGATGACTTAACTTATTAAAGTATCGTTAGGGACACGTGACTTGTTAATAGCTTTGAAACGCACAGGTTGGCCAATCACTGCTTGAGGAACAGTCTTGGGTAATAGATAGCGAAGATTTATTTGGTCTTATTAAAATTATTTGATGGTTCATAAAATTACGGGGCATCTTTAAGGCGGGTTTGAAGGGAAGTTCGGTGGTGATGGGTGTGCAATTATGGTGACTATCAACCCTGGACGGATTTTTGACTTTCAATCACAGTTCAAGGATTTTGAAGGAAGTTCCTAATCCATTGCTTTATAGGTTTGAAAAATTAGTCTGCTCATCAACGAAATAAACGTGACTGAACTTTCAAAATGAAAGTGATCAATTGTTATTATGCTGTGCAGGAAGCAGAGAGCAAGGGTTACAACGCACAAAGTAGGTATACAATTCGATAGTCCCTATTAACAATGTCGGTTCCGTAAAAAGACAACTGTTCATTAGAGCAGTTCAAAGCTGGTTTTGGCAATTCTATATTTTGTCTATGTCAGTACATAGTAAATAATACATAAACAATCAGTGCAAATTTGAACATCCACAGTCTTATACAGTTACAGTCAGTCTTTTTTTATCGCCAAAACAAACTTTGAACTGCTCTACCTATACATTTAGTATCACATCTTCGAGATTTATCATATATGGCTGTTCGCAATAACCACATTAACAGCAATACGACAACGGACTTTCCAAGAAAACATGTTTACTTGTCTCATATACAGTTACTTCTATATTTATTCACCCATAAAAAATAATAGATAAACAAAACACAGAGCGCTATAACTCTACGGATAATTCTTCCCGCAAAAAAGGTCGGCTATCTGCTCCAAGACGACCGGATTTGCTCGTAGACACAATTCGGTTTATATTTACTGTTTATTTACGTTTTTAAGGAACGAAGAGACTTAATGAGTTGAAAAAGTAGTTTTTGAATAAAATATTATTGGACTTTAAAATTAAGGCAGGATATTTTTTGTGTTTGCTTGTTGTCTTTTTTGAAATTTCAAAAAATTTAACTAGTCTTTTATTTTATTTCATTTATACATAATACAAGCTAAAAAAAATAAATAATAATAGATATTATATACAAGAGTATAATAAAATGAAAGGAAAAAAAAAAAGAAAACATTAGGAGCTCATTATGCATCAAAAAATTCGTCCGCATCGCTGTCAATGGGATAAGTGCCCAAAAGGCTGGCAGCATTACTACGTTGGATGGCAATGCTCATTTTTTGGGCTAAAAATAGGCCAGCGCTACTAGGCTTTTGAATAGCGAGGCTAAGATCATCCTACGCAATCAAGCCTGTCAAGCCCAACTATTAACTTAAAATTCTGACTGGACTGTTTTTTAACCGCGACAGCTTACAGCTGTAATATCATTTGTGCAAATTTTTTTCTATAGTATTTCAATTTGTTGTAGGTCTCCCACAAGGTGGACCGATGACCTGGTGAAGGCTGCAGAAATCCGCTGACTGTAAGAAGCACAGAACTGGCCTAAGAGGCCTATGTCCAGCAGTCTTTCGCTGAAATGATGATAATAAACTAAAAGAGAATCGGTTAGATAGCAAGAATATTATAATTTACTTAGGTCTAGATCCCGTATGCAAAATGCGCGCATTGACGTGGAGTTGCGGACACCAGCCCGTATTACCTATTACCTAGGTCTAGATTCTCAATTCTCAATTCTTTATTGCATACCATAATGTATATAGTTGGTAGAGAAATAATTATATTAGTCACAATTATGGACTCTGTCGGGCACAGCGTAGATAGTAGGAGAGAGGTTAATAACCTTCCTACCTTAGATCTTAATATCCAACGTATGAAAACATGTTGATCCATATGGACTGATTATCTGTTTCATTTGACATAATTATATTAATTCAAGTTCCTACGTAAATAAACGTGCATTAAACAAAATGATAAAGTTTATAAGTTTTTGGTACACGAAGTTCACATTTATAAAATGCATGTCCTCGTACATAACAAGAGCCGATGTAAAGCATCGTTCACACCAGGGAACATTGTTTCACGTCCATGTCGTGTGGCTTTTGGGCACAAGTATCCGTGTAAATCATGTAGCATGTGCTGTATTATTATGTACCGTATCGGCTTGCTATATAAACTCGTCGTATTGTGTGATGGACAAAATGAAATTGTTTCGAGGATAACTGATCGTACATCACACTAATATTATAAAGGCGACAGTTTGTGGGTGAGGGTGTGTGTGCGTGTTTATATGTTTGTTACTTTTTCACGCTCAAACGGCTAGACCAATTTTGATAAAATTTTGTATGGAGGTAGCCGACACCCTGGGTAACATATAAGCTATTTTTTATCCCGATATTCCCACGGGATCGACATTTACGCGGGTGAAACCGCGGAGCGCAGCTAGTGATACATAATTGTAAGCAAGTTATTACACTGAAGATGAAAACAGTATGGAGAATAGATTAAGAATGTTCCTTGTAGTGTAGAAACCTGCGACGGGTTGTCGTGAGGAAACCGGCATGTCCTAGAAACAAAAATCGCGACATGTGACAACTACCAATCCGCACTGGGTCCGCGTGGTGGATTATAGCCCTCTCACTGAGGCTGATTATGTATGGTGTTATGTGGTGGTGAAGAAGGACGCTTTTTCAAAACCTAAGCGGGTCTAACTGAGGGAGATTGCAGTTTATAAGATAACCCGTCTCGAACCCGATCTCGTAGTACCTTCTCATGTGAAAAAATCATAGGAAATCCGGCTCGTAGAATAAAAAAAAAACCTGTTCTATAAGAAAAAGGGTGTTACCTAAATAAACCAAATTATATTTTGGTACAATAAAAAATTATAACCGTATATTCCAGGTTAGTTTTAACCTAACTCTTATAGTGCGGGTCTATTTTTACGATATGCAATAAGAAATAAGCACCTAATATATATATTTTATATTCCCAGATTGCTTATTCGTATTCCGTCTGCTCCCATGTTGGGCGATATATTATGTTAGTGTTTTAGATTTATCTAGGAGAAAAATGACAAGTCTCTTTTTTTGGATAAACGATTTTTTCTAATATGTCTTTAAATGTAGATCAAATAGCTGAAAAAAAACAAACTAGAGTGAATTAATTCGAATGTCAATAGAATCTGCTGTTAAAATAAAACGTAGTGTTTTACTTATCTAAGTAAAAATATTAGTTCGGGTGAAATAAATACACGCCTTAGAATTACTTTAGTTTAGAGATGGTCACAATCAAAAAAGGCCTATGTATTTGGTGGATCCTTAGGATAAATTCACCTATTCATTAAAGTATTTTTTTTTTTAAAGAGTTAGGTACGTATAGGTACGTGGAGTCTCTTGCCGACTTACCAATTGGAACCGTGCACCTAGTTTCTGACGTTTCATAAGTGCCCATGCAGGTTTATATGCAATAAAATATTATTTTGATTTGATTACCAACCGGTATAGAACCCGATACTTCAGCAAAAACAAAAACTATCAATACCCGTAACTTTTTTTTTATGAATACATGACCTAGTTCTTTTCATCAAAACGGAACCAATGGGACAGAAAAACTAGGCAAAAGAAAATACGCCGCAAAAACCCGAATCCAATGCGTGAATTAATATTATTTTTAAATCCACAATGGCTATATAGGCAGCACGCGAAGTTATGGTGGGAATTGTCAAATGCAGGAACGCCATTAATTTTGGCGCCGTGGAACAGGGGAACGCTGCCAAAAACTGTAAAATAATCCCTAAACTCCGAAACAATAGTCGTAAAACCGACCCCTAATACATTATTTGACTTACGAACTTTTATTTCAGTTAAGTACTCTCTGCTGTTTGACTGTGCTAAGTAATCACCGCGTAGAGTAGCAGGAAGTGTTACAACTTCTTTTTGTCCGTACTAACGCTAATCTTGAAACTTTGTGTCGATTTGTTGTAAGTTTCCCCTTTCAGGCGGGGAGTGAAAGAAAAATAGAGCGTTCATGCTGACTTCCTCATGTTCCTTTCTAGTCTTTTTTTAAGTATCTTTGTTCGTAGTTTTCTTGTTTTTTTTTTCTATTTACCCAGATGCTAGTAGTGAAGAGTCTGGTATAATGAATCATTTCGAATTCCCTTTCCAAACATGGCAATTAGTTAATGAAGGTTAAACCAAACCTTTTTGCAGATCCTGATCTGCAAAAAGGTTTGGTTTCAGGATACAGATCTGGTAAAGTCGGGTCGTTGAGCTCCCTATAATAGGGTTGAGCTATACGATGACTGATGCATGCATGCCGTCTGTTGGGACAGATCAACTTAAAGCTGCAATGGTTCTATCTTTAAAAGGCCTTTCCAGACAAGCCTGCCGGGGGTGTGGGATTGTCCGAAAAGGTTACCGCTACCCCGGAACATAAAGGGCTAAGGAAGGAACACGGATGGGTTTTAGTCAGTAAGAGTCTGACATTCCCTTCCGCTCCACCCAGAGCGGGAGGGGTAATTTGCTGATTTCCCATCCATAAAAAAAGGCATGGCCCTGCATTGTTAGACTATTTACCTACCTTTTCCAAACATGGCAATTACCTACAGTTAATGAAGGTTAAACCAACTTGGTAAACTAGTTCTTTTTGCCTTAGCTACTGTCAGATGCGATTGACTGCCAGTTACTTGCTATTCAATGGTAATGGTAATGGTTGAAGTCAAAGAAAAACGATGGCACCTTCTTAGGCTGGCACCATTAAATACCAGTTGTTTACGAACTAAAAACCGTTTCCTACTCATTATAAGCTCTGCTTTGAAAGGAAAAGGGCAGATTTTCATTTTGGCATATCTATTGTTGTAGAAATTCATGGTCTCTCTATAAATTAAGGAACGGTTTGGAGGCTTTACGGATGTTTTGTTGAATTAGTTTAGTCGCTAAATAAATATTGGTAAGGTGAGCGTTAGCAAAATTACAAAATTATATGCAAGTAACGTCAGGGAAATTAGTTGTTTATCAAACTGACTACTAATTTAAGTTGTACGTATATTCAAAATCACAACTGTCATTTTTGACAGTTATAAGGAATGGCAATAACACGACAAATTGACGTGGTGTGCATATTTGATGATCAATTTTCTTGACGTTACCGTCTTTGTTTTCAAGAAAGTGCGAATAGTTGGACGATAATGCACATTTTGATTACATGAGAGTAGTGGTGGCCTCAACTAACGAGTTGTAGGTCATAGGTTCAAACCCAGACAGGCTCTTTACTTTGTGTAAATTTATTTCATGACCACTGCTCTCAAAACGATGAAGGAAAATATAGTGAGTAAACCGGCATGTCCTAGAAACAAAAATTCGAAGACATGTGACATCTACCAACCCGCACTGGGCCCGTGTGGTGGATTACGGCCCACTCCCTCTCACTTAGAGGAGGCCTGTTTCCCAGCAGTGGGAACATTATAAGCTGATTGTGTGATGTACATTTCGCTATAAAATCTTTCCGTTAGCCTATATTATTATCTCTTGCTGAGCATAAGCCTCCCCCGTATACTTCCACCTTTCTTCGTGCTGTGCCTTCTTCGCAAAAAAAATCTTAGCTATTAAATATTCAGTAGTATCTCATAATAAACTGTAGGTAGTACTTTATAATAAAGAGGCACATTTACGGTAGATTTTCAGTTTAATAATGAATTATGTTACGGGAATATTGTAAGGCGAGCAAGCTTTCAATTTGCCTTTACATTATAGTATCGCGGCGTCAGGTAAACTGAAAAGGACGTTCATAGAAAGCTGTTCAAGAAGATTATGTGGACATAATATAAAACAAGAAATGGTAGAAGTAAGAAGCACTCTTGAAATATATTTTTTTATTGAAGTGAATGTAATAAAATGAGCCTTATTTATATGGTGTACATAATAAAAAGAGAGATAATTCTATTCTTATCAAAAAAACAGTTATTATTTATTGTTGGAAATTGCTCGATAGACAAATAAGTTGCAAAAATGCTTAATAATGTCTTTTAATGTATAATTAAAGTTATTAGCTGTATACCCAAAAAGTAAGAATTTTATCATAAAGAAGAAAACTGTACTTTAAAAATCTTCGTACATGTAAACATGCTATTTAAAATAATGTTAGGTCAGCATTTTTTGTAGATACAACCAAGTCCTTTGTGCTAGAAAACATTCGCTGCAACCGACGTCATAGATTTTATATGCATCTCTCAATACAATGTCCCCAATTAGTGTACGTTTGTTGATTCACTATGCTATTGTGAGGCTCCTTAACCATTCCCGAATAATATACATAATAGCCACTTAGACCACAGATCCACTTGAGTCTATTAAGTCAGCTCATTGAATTATCTAGATATATGCATACGACTGTATTATACAGTATGGTTCATTGAGATGTGGAAACTAAAAAAGGAGACTACAAAGGAAAGGTCTGAAAATATAGTTTTCCATATGTGTGTCGTCTTCACATATAATTTTTCTATAATTAATGAATACAAAATATTGTAAAACATTTTCAAAGAGTAACGGTGGAGTTTCTTGCCCATTCTTCTCCATACAAAACTACCTTTTGGAATGGGCGATTAGAATCAATTCAATTTTTTTGTAAATACCTAAATTTTGACGTTCAAAAGTCCTTTTTTATGTGCCTATTTTAAATACACGATTTGACTTTGACTTCGTGTTACTTTATGTATGCTGTTATTTATACTTCTAATAGTTTCAGATCTGTCAATACTGATCAAATTCAAAACATGACACAAGCCATGCTCATCAGCCCACCCATCTCCAATTTTTGATCCGACGTCCACTCCGTTCACAATGTGGTATGTCAGAATTTTACACGCAGCGGCTGTCATTAATTTGATCCCCGGAACCCAATTACGAGAGGCAGCCGTTGACTTATAAGGATTTATTGTCAGCATTTTCTGGCTTTTGACTTGCCGAGACTTTAGAAAATCAAAGACCAAAAATAGCATTGACAATTATTCATAGAAATTTATATTTGAAGAAGGTAAATTTTTGATACAGGTGCTAATAGTTAACTATAATTATGAACTTTCTTATTAATCGATTATTCAGATAGATACCTAATTTGTCAAGATTACGAACCAACAGAATTATCGGATAGAGAATTCCTAAGCCGGCCATAAGATTGTTGGTTAGGTAATGTTCTTTCCGAGTCACGTAACGACAAACAAGACGATCACCCCAAATATATATCAACATTAAACGTTTTTTCCTCCACAAAGTTTTCATTTAAGATCGCAGTATAACACGTAATGAATGAATCACACCATGATTAATGACTCAAACGAACGAGCAAAGGAAAGTGAAAGAAATATACTTGATTGTTGACTTCATCCTTTATACCTATGTCTCGCGGGATCCCAGCGGGCACCTATCCAAAAGATAAATGACTGTGTCTGAGCGAGTATTATCCACAAAAGTTGTATACTCAATCATAAAACGTACCTTCGCAGTTAGAACTAAGTATAATTAGATAGAATTTCCTGTGGAGTAGCAATCATATTACAAGAAATTGTATTATAGAGTAAATTGAGTAGGTACATAATATGTTACTGGTCTTTGCTTCATTTTTACCTGACTGCAAATAGCAAATACAGGGTTGTTTTTATCGTAATTCTCGCTGGTAATGAAACAAAGAGATAGTGAGCACATGTCCCGTCCGATACACGTCACCAATTAGAAGTGTGGCTACTGAAATGAATTCAATTTGTTCGTAGTTCGCCGCACGCGCACTGCAACCCGTTCCATAGATTACCGTGCATCGAATGTAGGAAAAGTATAAAAATATTGAAACAGCCGCCGTAAAATTTAACGGTTTAAAGCCTTTCTATAGAAACGGGAGAGAAGTCAGGATAATAGGACATAAATTCGACATTTATATTTAAGTATAGAAAGTTTAGTGTTATGATATTTTGAAAGGAACGGATAGTTATGAATGATTTCTGTCTGTGTTAAATGTTGTAATAGGTACCTAAATTCTATTTTAATATCGTAAATATGCAAATAAGGGATTATGAAAGCTTCAATTACTTCAGGAATGAAGGTAGGAAAGTTACGATGACCTGGCCCGGCAATAATGGCAGATTATCTTTAGGGCTCGGCCAACACCACTCCCATTTTACGACTGATGGGGAAATATCATGTTCAAGTTAATTCCCTTGAAGCCGGAAAAATGTGATAAAAATAATGCGATAAATGCCCTTATCAAGATCTGAAGGAGCTTTATGTCCTTCTACGGTGACCTGATAAGAAATTTTATTGCTCGTGACGTGTTTATTGCTGATTTTAGGTGTGTACCTAATCAGGACGTGCTATTAAATAAAAAATAATAAACCATAAAATCATTTTTATTTCTGGAATACACCTAGAATTTATAATTTATACCAGATTAAAAATTACAAATCATTCGTTAATTATAAATTATTACAAAGCAGTGAAAAATCAAAGATCAGTATTATTTCAGTTTTATTTTTTTTATTAAGAATGGAATTTTGCTACCTCATGACCATGAAGCTATTTAAAACACCTACTTTTATATTAAAGAATTTGGAAATGTGAAAATTATGAATATAGTAATAGCCAACATTTATTTCAGTTATTCTAATGTCTGAGTACTTATCAAGAACCTGACTTGGACATGACTGTTCAGAATTTCCTAGTACCTAATTAGATACCTCCCAATAATATGTCTAAAATTAGAAATACTTACAACATTTAGCGACAATTACTCGATTGTGTCATTGATCAAGATTCCAGTTATTCCCGAACCAGACAATCAATTCTACGAAGTAAATTGTACCATGTCGCCCCATCAAAAAACCCAGAGATTTAAAACGTACTGTTTTTTGAAGTGAAACTTCTTTACGCACGCTTGACTGGGGCAGTAAGCTGGCGAACGCGTTACGAAAAGTGTGATCGGGAGAGGCAAACAGGAGTTGAGTGGGGGATATAAGCAAGAGAACCCAGTGCGCGCGCACATTTTCTTTCTCTCTTCCTCTCATAGCCAAATACGTTTGATGTTTCACTTCAGTCGTGTGGTCATAAGCACACTCGGTTTTTTTAAATTAGATCCAAATTGACAAAAATATTAACGACCTCCTCTCGATATCACACTAAATCAGCAATTATTTTGTCCTAAACGAATAATATCGTGGGATGTTGTGTACGACTGTACCTACGACTAGTCGTCAAATGTCGTTGTATTCACAGTAGCATGGTTAGCCTTACAGGTCTTTGCCAATACCACTAATTGCGTAACTTTAGAGCGTGACTGTACTGTTCGCTGAAACTTTTGAAACCACTATTGAAATGGGAACCCGAATACTGCAGGATTCATAAATGCACTAATGAAATGTTTCAGGAGACCCATTTTCATTTGGCTTGTGTTGACTATTTAGGGGAGACTGATTCGTTACACGTTCTGAAAAGACAAGTCGTCTTTTTAGAAGGACAAAAGATTTCAGACTAAAAGAATGAAGCTGAAGTCAATCCCTTTTAAGCAGATATTAAATTCCAGTACAAAATGACTATAAACGGACTTAGTTCCAACTCCAGTTTATGCTCAAAGAAATTCTAAACAGAAAATCCAATTTTGTCGGACTTTATTGAAGGCAATCCAAAGTGATAGCGGGGTTACGGATTTACCAAACGCCCACTCCTAGCACAGATAAAAATTAAGGGGATTTACGTAGGTCGTAGGTCCAGCGTAAAAACACACACATAATATCACTCACGGCTTTATTGGCAGAAAGATAGAGGTGTATAATACCCCTTCAGCCATGTTTAAGTCCCTCGTAATGCGTTGCGGAGGTGGACCATTCCCATCAATCGGGCAATAGATTCACGAAACACGTAGTTTTGGCCGAAATTACTGGCTTTACACACTTCGTATCACCTATGGACATAATATTAATTCAGATCCCGAACTAAGAATGAATGAATACACGATTTGACAATTATTGTCCCTACTAGCGATGTGTTTTTTGTTCGCTCGATAAATTTTATTTGTAACTTGTTTTGATGATCATCTATACTTTTGGACGGGCCCGTATCATCGTTGACTTAGAGAGTAGACCGATCATACAGACTGCGGTCTGCTACTAGGAAAATTCTGCCAAAAACCCTTCAACTTATTTTGACGGAACTGGAGATTTAACCCAGAACACAATGTTCATCATCAAAACAAATGTGATGTCAATTTTATTTGCAATGATGACAAAGATTTTTACAACCATGTCGTATTTATAGAGTCATCCCGTCATTCACCATGAATTTTATTGGTGCGTAACCTCATTAGTTGAACGAACTATAATTGACACACCGGCTGACCTGTCAATTAAATGCGCTCATGGGTATCATTTGTTCTTTCTCTGAAATATTCGGACGCCATTGTGGTAGTGTATACTTTGTAAAATATTAAATCCATGTTCGTTTAAACTAACGTAAAAGATAAAAAAACAAAGAATTTTTTTTTGTGCATAAGCTAAACTTAATTTAGGCTATTTCCGTCTTTTTCTATCTCTTAAACCAAGACAGGGACGAACATAAATATACATATACAGAGAGACGATGTAAATCTTATTTGTCGTAGAACATGCACATAATTATTAAGTTGACAAATCAGAACGTATAGACCAAAAAACATATTTCACATTCGTTCTTATCTGTCACCGTCCTTTTCTCGGGCTCTCTGTCTAAAGAGAATGTACCTCTACTTATTTTTATATTTATAATTTTAGTTCAGTTTGTAAACAAGGAAATCGATGCCAATGGCTCATACGATTTTATGTATGGGCAGAAGATTTTGGTTGCATCTACTGTACTTATGTAATGTGTCTCGTTTCTCTTCTAAATTATAATGGTCATGCATTATGCTTAGATAGTTTTGAAATATTATATAGAGACTCGGCTCTAATTAGTCCATCCGATATGATGCTGTGTTGCCATGACATGTATCTCGCCATCTACACATCTAAATGACTTGTAATTTTGCTTCATATCAATCTATCAAAGTAAACCTTCAATTGAACGATTTGGGAGAAAATGTAGGTAAGAGCAACGATATCGGAATGATAAAATCGAAGATTCATGAAAATATATGATTTCTTTCAGAATATTTGATGCTGATGGATGCATTGGGAGGCTTCCTTCACAAATATACGTGACTCGAATGATTCTGGTAATTGAACGAGATCCCTTTTTATTGATTCCTTTTGTAGATGACATGTTTGTTCGGAAAGCATGTCTTTATATCTGAATAAATAGTTCAGAAGGACTTAATAACCAGCAAATCTACTTACATAGTATACGGTCAGTATTACGTAAGTGGCTATAGGAACTTACATAAGTCTAGGTATGTAAGTAGCTACTTCGTCAGTTATTAATTTTATCAGTGCAGTTTGGCCAAAATGGCCAATGGCGAAATTATCTCAAGGCGTAAATCATTAGAATTAATTTAAAAATTCAGTCTCAAGGTTTTTTCAATACTTTTCATATGTCAAACGTATTCGTTGCCCAAACAACTAATAACGTACTGCACGAAGGTACCTAAGCCGATAAATCTTTAATTTTGATAAGTAGGTAGGTAAGTACAAAAATATCTAATCGCATTTTTTTTTTAAATTACAGTTTATGTTAAGGAGATATCTTAGGTCCAACTTTCACATCAACGCTCTAAAAAGTTTACATACCTGAACAAAACAAGCCGACGAACAAAACTGCAGTCAAACACCACCGCATGTTGATGTTTCTCAACGGAACTTACACAATACACGTCATAGAGAACTTTAGCAACGTTCCTGATTCCAAACTTGTACTATTCCTTTTTGAACGAGAGGAAACTTTTACGCGGAGCTGTGGACAGTGGGACTAGATGCGGCAGTCTGCGACGGTACCAAACGATGTACTACCGACAGCCGCGATCATCCGGCAGGAACGAACTCGCAACCTTTTGACACGCATGCGCGAACTAATGACTCCCTCTATTAAAAATGATAATAAAACTGCTCTGAAATATATTTAATCATTTGGCAGCAACGTGCCATAACCTTGGCATTAAAGTTAGATTTTGTAAACATAATGATATCGGTGTTTAGAACTCAAGTAGTTTGATATCAGTGACCGTTGACACGAAAATGACTTTCATTTGTCCATTTTGATATTAATAAATGTAATATTTACCTCAATGTGTTTATTAAATTATTTTATTTCTGTAAGTAGGTTTTTACACGACAATCTTATTCTAAAAACCACATACATCAAAAGTGTTTAGTATCAAGTACGTTTTAGAGTATCGCCGCAATTGAGGATTATTATTTTAACTTTTTTGGATGGTAATTGATTATTTTTAGTTAGTTTCACTACTTATTAAAATAAAGAATTTTCTTTAAATTTTGATTAAAAATAAAAAATCTAAATTAGGGTTCCTATAAAAGTGTATAATAGCGTTTTTACAAAACCATTGCAATTTCTGCATCAGAACTGAAAAAAATTGCATCGATATGAATCGACGACATCATTTGGCACGAGAAGTCTAAGTTGTATACAATTCGAGAGCTTAGAGAAAAGTGATACGTATTTAGTGACGTCTTCTGGGAAATTTTCTAAAATACATAAAAACTGAGTTTTCTCGAGTCGCATGAATTTTCGCCTAGGCTTTATGGGGTGCGTAATTGTTGCAAATGGGTCACACTATCACATCCTGACGTCAAATTACAAGTCAGCCTGTATAACCTTCCTTCTGAAATGATGATGATGATGAACATAATAATAAAGAAATCGATGCGGACGAATTTTATGATGCTCAATGTGATCTCCCCTTTTTTCCTTCATATAGGTATTTGTACATAATCCCCCTTATTTATAAACGCTACTTGAAGTTAAGTAGTGATTAGCGAATTTTTAACCATATATTTTTGACGTTTAAACGTCACTTAACTTTAATCAACGTTTTTAAATAAACCCCAATAAAAAAAATTGTGTTAGATTGTGAGTCATTAAAACGGATAATAGTGGCCACTTTTATCCGTTTTAATGATTATAATAAAACTAAACAATGTAAAACTACCGTTTGCAACAATATTAACGTACAATCTTGTGGAGCACAACTTAACGTGCTTATTTTCTGCATTTTCAATCTAAAATAAAAGAAATAACCTAAAAAACGATGAGGGCGCCACTGTGCGGTCGACTATGGTCGGCGCCCTCTTAAGTCGTGAAAACCGCGCGAAGCAGTAATTTATAAATCAATAACAAAGAGAAAAAAAAAAACACGGAGCGATATAGGTAACTTATATTTGTTAAGCAATTATCTATACCATAGCACATAAGCGTCTGCCACAACTACATGAAAGTTTACTGAACTTACCCTTCAGAACAATACAGGCGTCTTTGAAATCTGTTCATGATATGAACCCTCACTGTCTCGTAACTTTTAACAATTTGAAGACTTAAATGTTAATCTTAGTTCCTCGTCTTAGAACGGGATATAATTTTACCTCGTTTTGCAACAAGTAACACTTGTGTGATATTTCTTTAATAATGATGGGTTTTTCTCTATGCGATGGTCTTTTGTTTTTTGGAACGAAGTTCTTTATCGTACGTTATAGGTAGGTACTCTGCATACTTACTTGGCGCATGAGTTTGACCGAAAGAAGTGTCACATTTTGACCGTCAGGACACTTTTTCTATAGTATG
The DNA here is from genome assembly GCA_947508005.1 of Amphipoea lucens. Lineage (NCBI taxonomy): Eukaryota > Metazoa > Arthropoda > Insecta > Lepidoptera > Noctuidae > Amphipoea > Amphipoea lucens. The sequence goes on along the minus strand of OX382364.1, from coordinate 9,199,008 downwards.
TGTATTTGTGAGTTTACAAGCATACATATCTAATAATAAAATGTTCACTTACCTACTTATTTTTTATAAAAAAAAATACTATTTTATTAGTAACATTCCTTAATTTTTTTCATTGATGTTCTTTCAAACGTTGTTAATTTATTTTATTGTGGCGCAGTCATTGTATTAGAGTTTTCAATAATATTTTAAATAGAATTATTATTAGAGGTTCAATGAAATAAAATTAAATGCCTTAATCACGTTGAACTAGGCCACTGTTTGACGCCATCTTTATATTTTTTATCAATGCTAGACATAGTCCATTTTTATCAACGCCAGATAATATTTTTGCTATCAACTTTCTCAATTACCACTATATTGTTTTCTTATACAAATTCATGATAATTGGGTTCTTTAGACATACTCCCTGTATGTCCAACCTAATCTATTTCCAATAGGTACAGTCAGCAAAAGAGATAAGTATGCAGGATCGTTGGATATAGTTGAAGTTTAGTAAGATACCGATGGATGTTCTCGAATAAAATTTAATTTTATTAATAGAAAACAAACAGCTCATTTATCAAATTAAATTTCAGTCGACAACATCCATCGGTTTCTTACTAAACTTCAACTATATCCGACGATCCTGCATACTTATCTCATTTGTTGACTGTACATACCTATAGTTATAATCGAATGTTCTATTTATTTACAAACAAAGAAATACATTGTAGATAGATAGTTCAGTGATAACAACAATATTTTTCGAGAAACTATTTTATTTTTAGCTTCGGATAACATGGTAATGAATTGATTGATTTCTAAGATAAAACACATACGATTACCTATAATCTTAGTAGTAGGTTATTCCCGTGAGTACGTAAGTATTATCTTTAGTTTCCTTGACGAAATATAGATCAGGTACTAATTTTTGTCCGCGACTTTGTCTGGAAGTATTTTGTATTAAATACAAAAATAGCCTATGTTCTTCTCCAGGTTACCTATCTATCAAAGATAACGATCAGTTCAGTGGTTTAAGCGTGAAAAGGCAACAAACCAACAGACAAAGTTACTTTCGCATTAGTATTTCATAAATATAAAATAGGTAGGTACTAGATTCTGCCCACGACTTCGTCCACGTGAAATTTTTTGTGCCCCAACCAACCCAGTCGCATCGCATCACCTGCCCGCGCTGACACTTCGTTTTCGCTTAACGTTTTTTCTGTTTTTTTTTTTTTGCTCGGCTCTTCAGGGCCATAGCGTGATTTGAAACAAATGAAAGCCTTCCTCAAAAGTTGGGCTATGAAATGCAAAAAAAAATATTCAAATCCGACCGTCAGCGCGTTCAAACAAACAAACTTTTCATCTTTATTATTAGTATATTATAGATTAGTTTCAATTTGATAACATTACATTCATTACATTCAATTGGATTCCCTGAGGGAGTAAACATAACAAAAGTGTCAATGTAATTTGAACCTATTAAAATTATTGATCTTTTCGAATATCGATGACTATGAAATTAATTGAATAACAAACGTTTCAGAAATTTAGCCTTATTCGCTGAGCGGCCAAACTGAGCCGTCTCCAAGCAGTTCTATTGTCTGCCAAGTAATTTTGGGTCAGCAAGTGAGTGGCCCTCATAACTTATAGCACTTGGAAGAGCTACACGAAGAGACTGCCAAGTTTCTTGCTGTATGCGTCAATCCCGACCGAACTGACCTACAACGGGAGGATATCCAAAATAGTTCCTCACTTTAACGGCATAATATGTATCTACATGAAATAGCATAGGTACATGTAGTATACAGGGTGTTACAGAAAGGGTATATCAATACAAACGGGTTGAAGAGTGTATCTGGTCTAGAATCTCTGTACAAAATTTCAGCTCAAAAACAGTAACTTTGAAAATGCTTAATATTTTTTTATTTCGATAGTTTATTAAATTGAAATCATAACAAACATGTCACCGCACTACGAGGTTCAATATCCATTATCTGTAGTGTGTCTGTGCGCCTAGTACACGCACATCACGCCGCCGCGCGCCAGTGCAGCGCCGTGATGTCGAAATAAAAAAATATTAAGCATTTTCAAAGTTAATGCTTTTGAGCTGAAATTTTGTACAGAGATTCTAGACCAGATACACTCTTCAACCCGTTTGTATTGATATACCCTTTCTGTAACATCCTGTATATCTATCTCTATCGATATAAATAACATTCAAAATCCTGACTGATATATCAACGCACAGCCTAAACCGCTGGTCCTAGAGATATGCAATTTGGAGGGTGTGTTCTTTGTGAAGAGTAGGTATCCACTAAGAAAGGGTTTTTCGAAATTTCACTCCTAAGAGAGTGAATGGAGGGAGGGTGAAATTTCACGCGGACGAAGTCGCGGGCAGAACCTAGTACTTAATTATTATAAATTAAAGTTGCTTTTCGTGTCTGTCTGTTTGCGTTGTTCTTCTAAATTACGCAACGGATTTTGATGCGGTATTCACCTTGGTTTAGAATATATTTATTCAGGAAGGTTTAATATGTTTATATTACATTAATGTTAAACTTACATATAATACAGAATTTTCGATGATTTTTCGTAAAAACCGTGGGATGTAGGGCCTAGTCGATAATTTGATATAATCTAAGTAACAGACGTGTCTTGATTAGGAGGGCCGAGCGTTGTCACGATACTTTGAAGAAGTCTAAGTTGATTATATTTTAGTATTGCTTAATAAGGTAAGTAGTAATAATGCATAGTAACATGCTGCTGTGCTCTGCGGATGTCAGTTATAAACATAATTAAACAAGGCAGTTTAACTAATTCTGCCTCCAGGTTTGATTTGTGTTTCACCCTTACCTTAGACCAGTATTACCATTATTCGATAGCAATTAAGAGAAAAAGACTAGCATCTGCAATGGATATTCACGACCTTGACACTGAAAAATAAAAAAATAAAATGGTTAAAATGATTTTCCAATTTAATAATTTTGTAATACTTATTGTTATTAAGCATGGTATTTTGATAGTAGATTGTAATGTATGTGTAAATTGTGCATGCCCAAGTGACGGCAGAGCATGGAGAACATTACCAAAACATGTATAACATCTATACCCCTACCCATGTCGGCAAAAAAAAAAAAAGATTTGATTTGATTTGATCTTTATGTAACTGAATTTTGTACCCTGAACTTCTGCGTTTGTAACTGTTACCGAAATATACAATATATAACATAATTGACGCAAGACCTCATACTCCTCAATTAGAGTATAGAAAATCTTGTTGAACCCAGCATTTATAATAAAACGTTTATTTCATATTAAATCCATAAAGCATAATAGTAATAAAATAATCAGCGTACAAATATAAAAAAATAACAAAATAAAATAATTCAATTAACAGCAGATACAATAGAAATCAAGATACATAATAATTAAATAGATTAAATTAAATATTCAACGTCAATATTAGATTATTATTATGTCAATCAATCAATTAATATGTCAAGCTCCGCTAATGAGACACAATTGATTTTCTATTGTTTCGTCGCCAATCGGCGAACCGCGCCGCCGCGCCGCCCGCTTGACCGGTTAAATTAGAAATCGTACATACATAATACATTGCAATTAAATAAAATGATATGTCAGTAATGTCCCGTCGATATACACATCCATTTATGTTGGATCGGACAGTCTGTGTGAGAAGCAATCATCCTGAGAATGCTATTGTTACCGTCTCTCACTCGCCTTAATAAAGAAGCCACCTTTCTTCGGATTATAGATTGATAGCCATCCGTTCGAGCTTCAGCAAATATTAGCGACGCACTGCAATAGGGAGGCAGTCGCATCAGCATCCTAAAGGTGTTGTTATATTGAACTGCATTACGTTATGCATTTAAAATTGAGTCTTATTGCCTTCAAATAAAATTTAATTTTGTTTGGCTCCATCACCGGTGAGTCGGATATCTATATCGGTAGGTATGACAAAATAATTTAAAAAAAGCAACCTGTATTAAAAGTTACTAAAAATCTATTCAGTAGTCAGTATGAAAAAACTACTTTCTGGACTTGCGTTTCGTATTCTGTTACACCTTGTATAATAATAGCCAAAGGGAAACCGCTTCAATATTTCTATAGGTAAATTAGCTACGCCATGAACATATCCAAAAATGGTCCCGTCAATTCCCTGTCGAAAATCGCTGAACAATTATTCGGAAACAAAAAGGAACCAAGAATGTTACTGTTAATATCACTATGTGCAATTACCGTTGGGTCGACTTACACCCTTTCTGGTGTCATGAGGCTAAATTGCCCGGGGTCGCGACCCTTTCACAGGGCTTCAACCACAGCCTGTTGCTACAGGTAACTCATTAGATGGCCCATGCTGGCATAAGTAATTGCTTTGATGGTTATATACGAATGGTGAACAAGTGAATTGATATTTAGTACGCTTTAACGTAATACCTACCCGATGTCAATGATTTTTGTTTTTAAAACGAAAACACCACTGAAAGAAGTTACGAGTAAGATCATTTTTTTCAGCTGATTTTATTAAGGATCGCGAACCTATTTTATTCCATTTATTAATAAACATAATCAATGTCGTATTCTTAATAATTAAGTACCTAATAAAATGTCTCTAAATAATTAAAAAAAAAATAGGCACAACTTGCTTGACAATGCAATAAAGTCATTAATTTGTTTGCAATAACACCTGAAGCGTGACGCATTATTAGTAAGGTAATCATAACCAATCAAGATAATATCATCCTTGCCAAATTACAATCACATAACGATACACATCTTATCTATGACCCATTTTATAATAATCAGCAATCGAAATCTTTCGGCAAAATTAAAATAACCTTTGATGATAAAGTAAAGGTTTTTAACAAAATTTTCATTCAATAGAAAATGGTAGAAATCTGATTTGACAATAACAGTCAGCCTAATATAAAAGCAAACGGATTTACAAATTAAGCACAGTACGGAAACAGTCGATCAAGCAATATGTTGAAGTTCGCTATAATTTTGGCTGCTGCGGCAGGTATGTTAGTTTATTTGATTTCTTCATTATCTTCATTCCTTATTTATTGTACCTAATTATATACATGCAAATAACATTTTTAAATTATCACACTACCTAATATTATAAAGGCGAATGTTTGTGAGTGTGTGTGTGTGTGTGTTCTATCTATGTTCTATGTTATGGGTTTGGTTTCCGCACTTAGTCCTTCAAGTGGACCATTGTGCGTGAGCCATGGCGGCCGTCGGTGGTTATTCCAACCAGCCCACCTCCCTCCAGAAGCTGACCAGGTCTCCTGGTCTGCTGAGAACAACTGTGTACGATTTGGGTGTCCCGAGGGTCTCTGATCTAATCTGGGGTCACCCAGATCTCAGGCTCTCAGGCTGACAGGCGTCAGCCTGTGCACTCAAAGAGCACATGCGCAACGGTCTCATCAGCCTCCATGCAAGCCCTGCACAGAGGACTGTCCGTTATGCCAATAGTGTGAAAGTGTTTGTTCAGCGAGCAGTGTCCCGTGATGGTCCCCGTCACCAGGCGCAGGCCTTTCCTGTCCAGTCGTAGTAAGCACCTGGTTGCCATCCAATGATGGCATAGCTTCCTTGGATTGCCTGCAGTGTGTGTGTGTGTGTTTTTATATGTTGTTACTTTTTCACGCTCAAACGGTTGGACAAATTTTGATAAAATGTTGTATGGAGGTAGCTGACACCCTGGATTAACATATAAGCTAATTTTTATCCCGATATTCCCTCGGGATCGACATTTACGCGGGTGAAACTGTGGGGCGCAGCGAGTTGCATATAAATCATCTAAAATAATCCACCGAACCTTCTAGCCACAAACCGCGAAGATGCCTTGGCGGCCGCTGCCAGACACGGTATTGTTCTCTTATACGAATTGTCTAACCTTTCCATGCAAATCAAGCATGTAAGTCAACGTCACCGTTTACTCATAGAATCCGACGGCCTTTAAAAATTCTGACAATGACTGTGACAGCCGAATTTGCACCCTAATTGCGCGGGCACGAATATTATTAGGTCCTTACATATGAAATTGGCGTTTTGTATGGAAGGAACAAAAAGTCGAATATTTTTTAATATAATATATTTAATTAATCAAAGTATGAACCATTGTTTTCAATGCACTTTTGCCATCTTATAGGTAGTTCATTGATCCCTTTACTAAAAAAACCAGTCGGACGGGAATCAATAAAATCTTTGAAGGCGATTTGGACTGCCCCATCGGAGTTGAATTTTTTCCCTTGCAAAAAGTTATCCAAATTGCGAAAAAAATGGTAATCTGTTGGAGCAAGGTCCGGGGAGTACGGAGGATGTCTAAGACATTCCAATTCAAGCTCTTCTAATTTGGTAGCCGTCTGTTGCGCAGTGTGTGGTCTGGCGTTGTCGTGAAGCAGCAGTGGCGTGGAGCGATTGACCAGCCTTGGTTGTTTAGCCGCTAGCTTTTCCATCATGGTTTCTAATTGCTGACAATAGACATCAGCTGTAATAGTCTGGCCAGATTTGAGAAAACTGTAATGAACAATACCGGCACTAGTCCACCAAACGCTTACAAGTAACTTTTTTGGGGTTAATTTTCGCTTGGGGCAGGATTTGGCTGGCTGGCCAGGATCCAACCATTGCGCTGAGCGCTTCCGATTATCGTAAAGAATCCATTTTTCATCACAGGTAATGATTCGGTTTAAAATACCTTCATTGTTGTGCCGGTTCAGTAATGTAACGCAGCAGTCGACGCGCGTTTGCCGGTTTGCTTCAGTCAATTCGTGAGGTACCCACCTTTCAAGCTTTTTAATCTTCCCAATTTGCTTCAAGTGAATTAAAACAGTTTTATCACTAACATCGAAGCCTGCAGCTAACTCGGACGTGGTTTGCGATGGGTCCGCTTCCACAATAGCCTTCAATTCTCCATTATCAACTTGGGTCTCAGGCCGTCCACGGGGCTTGTTCTGCAGGTCGAAATTTCCAGAACGAAAACGTTGGAACCAAAAACGAACTGTGTTTTCTTTTGCAACATGACCGCCATACACATCATTCACCCTTCGAGTCGTTTCCGCAGCACTAGTGCCACGGCGGAACTCGTACTCGTAAATAATGCGATATTTTAAATTTTCCATTTTGTAAAATGAGTGACGCAAACAGAAAAAACAGAAGAAAAAAAACAAATGAATGACGGTCATCGAAGCACAAATACATGAGTAAATAGCTGTACAAATTTGAATTTGGAATTCCTTACCAAAGAGGAGAAATTCGTGATTAAAGTGGCCAGTACGAAAAACGCCAATTTCATATGTAAGGACCTAATATTAGTAGGTAATGTCGTCTCTATTCACTACCGGTGCTTTGCGGTGATTCTATGATCGTATAGACTTTCTGAATCAAGTCCTCGATCCAACTGCCTAACGATAGCTTCCTCATGTGTTGCTATAGACAGGTGGATTTTTTATACGGGGCAGTAAGGGCAGGTACCTAAACCATTGCTGCAACAGACAAATGTTCATAGAACACTGTCATTAACTTTTAGAGTTGTTGCTAACTATATTCACAGATTATGGAAAAAAATTACAGTCAATGTCGTTTGTTTTTGGAAAATTGTGCCTCGTTAAGGCGTGCATAAGGTCCTAGGTTGGATTCCCGGGCCCGGCAGTGCTATCAAAAATCAATCACTGCTCTCAAAACGATGAAGGAAAAGATCGTGAGGAAACCGGCATGTCATAGAACCAAACATTCGAAGACATGTGACATCTACCAACCTGCACTGGGCCCGCATGGTAGATTACGGCCCACCCCCTCCCACATAGATATACTGAAATGACCAAACACTTCATGAAAGGAACAATTCCAATATCTGGCCACGACATATATAATAAAAAGAGTTCAATGTTACGCTTCATTATTATCATTATTCTTAAGTAATTAACGCAACCAGACCGAGGGTACGCAAATGTCACGATAACATGTAAACGGATTGGTGATCGCTGTAAGTTGTTACTGGGCAAATTCTTTACAATATCCCTTCAAAGCTTCTATCAGCACCACACTTCAACAGCACAAGGACTATCCAGCCTGGATTTTCATAATTCTTCTTTTTTTTTGCAGTGTGCTATGTACACGCGGCTAATACATATCGCCTATATACCAGGTAAGTACCTACTCAGAAAAAGTATTCTTTCAGTGTTTTTCAACTTTTAAAGTACCTGCGTAACAGTCCCTGGGACAGACTCACTCATAACTTGTCGATCGCAAAGGAGAATGGACACTGTATGGGTTTCTGCCCTAAAGCCCAATAGCCTTAAGATAACTTAACTTTTCAAGTAGAACCTTTGCTACTAACACGACTTTTGCCAATTGTTAGTCAGTTCGGAGTTAATGACCTAAATATGTGACAACTTGGGCACCGAAGTTAAGGAATTCTTGGCGCCTAATAGCCATAAGATATACACCGATGGAAAGACCTTTTCAAGGAAAACTTTTGCTACTAACACGACTTTTGCAGATTGTTGGTCCAGTCGGACTTAATGACCTAAATAGGTGACTACTTTAGTATGCATTTTCCAAATATAATAGGGCTATATACGGACTTTCCGCGTACCGGACATAATGCGACTCCCACCTCAGCTCTGTAGCTCCTTACGCACTAACAATTAAGAGAAGTCGTCATAGTAAGAAATATTCTCCTTCATGAGATCTTTTCACTGGTATGTATCCTAACGTTACTGGGCTTCAGGGCAGATTTGCCCAATTTCCTTTTTTACAACAATGTTTCTGCAAACATAACCTAACCATCTACATGATTAATTTCATTTTTTAAGGAATAACCGACAGCCTGTGACTATGACGAGCACCGACACAATATTGCCCGATGTGTACAACCCAGAAGACAATACAATCATATTAATCCATGGGCACGGTGGAAGTGCGTCAGATGAATTTAATAGACTGGTCACGGAGGGTATGTCAAAGTACCTTCTATTTCACTAAGTTACAAACAGCTTAGTCATAGTACCCGTTTCATCTTATAGCTTTTAATGGCCTTTAATGTGATTTGAATTTGGAACCTTAAATAAAATTCGCATATAATATCACAGAAATATAATCATGTAGGTGTGCATCTTTCTCAGACAACGCATTATCTTTCTAAAAACTTATTTACAGAAATCCCAAATTCCGTCTTGCTGAAGTTATTTAATTTGATTCCAGATGTATTATTGAGGTCTGGCTCACCACATAACGTCATAGTGGTTGATTGGGAAAATGAAGCTAAGCACAGTTACTCGGTCGCATCATCAAATGTACGGCTGGTGGCTAATGATCTACGCGATTTCCTAATATGGTTATCTTTAACGGCCATAGAAAGAGACCCAACCCTAGCCACTACAACCCTAGCCACTACAACCCTAGCCACTACAAACCTTGAGTCAACTGACCCTAAAACTGACACTGAGCCTGAGATAGTGACGACCATGGGTAACGTACACTTGGTCGGGTTTGGCCTTGGAGCTCACGTTGCTGGCATTGCTAGTAGACAGCTGGAATTAAGCCATGGATTAGTTGGTAGAATCACCGGTGAGTGATTTTTCTCCTCTCTTTTTGCCGTATATTTTTATTTTTTGTAGTAAATTGCCTGGTTCACAATTGCAGGGGTAAGTGGACAAAGGTGTTATCTGACAAAACTGAAAAAGTCGAGTTAAATATATTAAAAATAAATACTTTATTTCTATTATATAATCTAATAAGAAATGATATTTTAAAAAGGATTGACACTTAAGATTTAAATAAAACATTTAAAATGTATAAATACCTTGATTTTAAGATTTAAAATTTTCTAACTCTCATATCTCAATTTGAATTTTTGTTAATTAACACCTTTGCCCACTTACCCCTTCAATTATTTTCATGAAACCTTATTTTTTCATGTTGCCTTTCCAGGACTGGACCCATCTGGAAGTGGATGGGGCAGCAATTCCGCACGCCTGAGGCGTGGTGACGCCAACTACGTTGAAGTTATCCACACCGATGGTTCAGGCCTACTTGCCAACGGTATTGGAACTGCAATTGGTCAAGTAAACTTCTATGCTAACGGTGGAAGCAACCAACCAGGCTGTTTCAGCCACTCCTGTAGCCATAACCGGGCATACGAACTCTTTGCAGCTTCTATGCGGGGCCACTTATATGGATCCCCATGCAATACAAAGACACAAATGAACCTTAACTTGTGTAGAGGAACTCTATTGAATATGGGTGGCACAGAATTGTCTAAAAGAAGGTACGTAAAATTTAAAAATGTGTTAATTATCCATTTCTTTGTTAAATAAGTGAAGGAAGTATTTTAGTTTGTCTTAAAAAAAATACATAAGCACTACAATCATTGTAATAGTCCATTACAAATACAAATAGGTATACAGGTACAGAAAAATACTGAACTATATAATTATGTTTCTGCCTTGTAAAAAAACCCTACGGTATACTTAAAAAAAAAGGGTTGCACTCCGGGAGTGCCGGCAGAAGTGAAAACTTGAATATTAACGTTGAAATAAATCAATTATTAATCTAATTAATATAACTCATTTTTTTTTCACTATTTCTGCGTCACTTTTTTCATTAATAGATGCACTTTGTTCAATTTCCATATTTTAAACACTTTATATAAACGAATTTTACGAATAAACAGCAGTGTGGCTACTACACAGACGGTCGAGCCATCAGCTGTCCATCCACTTCCACTTCCACTTCGACTTCCACTTCGACTTTCACTTCGACATCCACTTCGACTGCCACTTCGACTTCGACTTCCACTTCGACTTCGACTTCGACTTCCACTTCGACTTCCACTTCGACTTCCACTTCGACTTCCACTTCCACTTCCACTTCCATCCATCCATCCATCAATCCATCCATTGTGTCCGTGTGTCACTTCACTTCGGTTGGCGCCGCCGTAGAAAGAGGGGGGGGGGGGGGGGAAATCTCTCCTGACGGTCACGTGTCCTGACGCGATGTCCTGACGCGAGTTTAACATTTTTACCCACTACTAAAAGTGTGCAACGCCGCTAAAGAAGTTTACACTTCAAAAATATATATATATATATTGAAAATTTTATTTTTAGGTACAACGATATCTACAGAATCAACACCGGCAGAAGATACCCGTTCTAAGATTGGATTGTTTTGTGAAATCAGTTTAACTTTTTACCTGTCCAATTGAAGTACTCATTTTGACCTACATTGCATTATCCAAAGAAGCCTGTGTTCCGATGGTGCATACCACAGAGCACGGAATCCGTCACATTAAAAATATATCCAATAGTAAACCTGTTTTTATTTGTATATGGGAAGAAACCTAAATCCAACTACGAGTAGAATAGAATATTTAGGTATTTTAACCATAATTTAAAAGCTAATAATAATAATATGTACAAGTATATAAAAAGGAGGGGAAATAATCAAAGGGCATCAAAAAATTCGTCCGCATCGCTGTCAATAGGAAACGTGCCCAAAAGGCTGGCAGCATTGCCACGTTGCATGGCAATGTTGATTCTTTGGCCAAAAAATAGGCCAGCCCTCTGGTCACGTGAAAAGTTGACCAACCGCTTGGCGATGTCTTGAAATACTAAGAGGGCCCTCGGGCCCCATGGCCCTAGTGTTTCAACCCCTAACGGCTCAAACATATAAGTTTCAAAGAAATTGAAGTATTTGCGCGATCAGCTAATTAGCTGGTATAAATTGAATAATAAAAATCTATATCTATATACTTAGGTATAATAAAGCTGAAGAGTTTGTTTGTTTGTTTGAACGCGTTAATCTCTGGAACTACCGGTCGGATTTGAAAAAAATCCGTTTGAGTTTGATAGCCCTATTCTTGAGGAAGGTTATATAGGCATTTATTTAATAGCGCGCTACAACCCTTAGGAGCCGAGCAAGGGGAAAAGGCACATAGCACGATAAGCGAAAGTGAACTAACGCGACGCGATGCGACGGGGTGGGTCAGTGGAACAAGAAATTTCACGCGGACGAAGATGCGGGCAAAATCTAGTAATAATATATTTTCGTGACACAACAGGACGCCGGGCATTAGCTAGTTGATTATAATTACGAAAAATATATATTCATAATTGTTGTAACAGTCATAAAACACGTGAGAGACATACTACGACCAGGGAGAGATAAGAGACGGCAGTACTAATAATATTAGTGCCGTACAGTTCACGGTAAGCGCAAATACGTTTGTTACGGCCGTCAGTTTTTTTTGCCCCGATTTGCACGAGTTGGAGTAAACATAATATTTTTTTTTTTTTTTTATTGCTGAATGGGCCCGCTCTTGACCTCGATCACGCCTGATGGAAAGCGTTGGATGAGGTCTATGATCGAACGAGCGTGCCCAGAAGATGCCTAAGGCACTGGAACTCCCACGCATCGACGAAACACAGCAGGCTGCTTGACGCCGAACTCCGGTGGGAGGGTGGTCGCAAACCAGGCGGGCGTTAGCCCTACCACCGCAAGGGAAGAATTGGCCAGTCAAATAAGATGTTGGGTGTGACTGCCCAGGATGCGCCGAGCGCTCGGTTCAGTTGAGTAACTGGTGGAACAAACTGCGCTACACGGGGAGGCATGTGGGGACGTATGTAGTTAAAATAACAATAGTCGCATTTAACCGTGATTTGGTGTAATTATCAAAGTAAAAACATAAATAAACAAAATTATAGGGTATCGTAATATGTGGGCGTCGCCGTTTTGATTATCTTGCTTGTGAAGTAACCAAATACGCTGACGCCCACTGATACGCTTGGTTTTTATGGAAAGTGTTGACAATGCCATTACTAGCAGCGGCCGCTAAGGCGTCTCCATGATCTGTGGTAGCAACCAAGGAGGAGTAAGCTATAACCTTTTGAACGCCAGAGTATAAACGTATCGCCGTACCCCTGACGCCAGGCCACTTTAACGAAATAACACACACACACACTTAAAATAACAAATTTCTCGATATTGGTGGTTTATTTATATTAGTTTCATGCAATACAATATAGACGGAAGCTTAAACTTTTAAATTATATAAATAAAAACACACAAAAGTAATGATTAAATTGTTAATTTCATAATATGGTGCGACCCGTGCGACGTGTATTTTGTCATATATTTGTGACGTTGGCGTTCAGGCACAGAATACTTAAAGTACTACGTACAGAAAGGCCACTCCCTTCCCCGCACTAACATCAGTTATCGCACCTCACCCCGCACTTCGAGGTTACCGTCGCAGTTCTTTAACAAAGAGCGCTCGCAAACACAAGTACCTCACGCACACATTCATACGTATACAAACGTTATTTTAATGTAGTAGTAGTAGGTAATTATTTTGCGAGCGTTGTATGGAGTGTCCGGGGTGTGGTTCAGGGTAAGATTTCGTTTGTCACATATATGTGACAATGGCGTTCAAAAGGTTAATAAGCCATCACTTTCAATTTGAATTAAAACTGCAGAACGCCGACTGCTGCAAAACAGCAGCTTTGCCATGATAATGATAAAGTTTTTTCATTTCTCATACTCGGAAAGTAGTGTTTGTTTGATCCAAATAGCGGGTGGAAGACGCTGCTTCCCACCACAGGGCGGGAAAGACTCATAGTAATTACTTCCCTCTTTAGGGTGGGAATGAATTTTAAAAATAGAACTATAGTCAGCTACGAAATTTTTACATAAATTAAGAAAAATGCTGCAGTCTTGTGAGTTTATAAACAGCCAGTGTGAATTTAAAAAAAAAAACCTATTAAGCGGGACAGCCCGCGGCGATGACGCGGTGTGTTCCATATTTAAAATAAAAAAAAGTCAATAGTATTATTTGGCGGGATACTAACCCTGTAAGCTGTACCGAAATTCAAAAACTGCATGTTATTGTTATCAATAAATATTTTAGAAAAACTACTACTTTTTACTTTCCTTATATTCGAAATGAAAAGTAGAGTGTTTAACACAGGTGAAAGTCATCAATTCCTACTCGGGCTATAGCCGCCCTCGTTGCGCTCGGGCGTCTAAATGCCTCGTATAGGAATTGATTCCTTTCGACCCTTGCATAACAATCTACTATTCCGCAAAATCTAAGAGGCAAGTGATCATTTGTTGTTAAATTTTATTCGTTCTGACCTATAAAGACCCAGCCCTCTAATATTCTAGTCATAATACTAAAATAAATCAATAGTTTAAAGCTTGCTTAACCCTGAATATACTACTAAGGGGTTGAAATAACTTGGAACACTTTCAACATTTGGCTCTAGAGTTAGACAGTGAAAACTTTTTGTTTTAATCAAACTTGGAGCAAATGTTCCATTTGTTGACATTTGGACAACTGGATTTTGAGATGTCGACAGAAATAAACCAAGAATGTTATGAAATAAAGGTACAGACGCCAGCACATCAAGCTACCCGAAACTGTAAAATTTTCCCAATCAACTTTGTACCTTATAATTTAGCGATAACGTTGAAAATCTATTACAGAAATTTGACAAATTGTAGTAGCTTGATGTGCTGGCGTCTGAACCATGATACCTTTTTGTGGTTCTTAAAGAACCGTTTACTGGCCGTCTAACTTGCAGGATCTTTTTCCACAAGACTACTGGGGTGATTCTACCTTAACACACGAGCAATAAAATGGTATACGATATTTTTTTTACGATTGGCGTTTAGCGCCCCAGCGATATTGATCTGTAAGATATTGATTATAGCCGTACATCACACCTAGGGACATGATTCATAAACTTTCTTCTCTGCCGACGTGTAAAAACTTACCTCGATTTTATCATTCCTAATTAAAATTAATTAGAATTGGCTTTTGAGATTATTATGTGTTATCTGGTTATCAGATTTATAAACAATAACAGTTTGCTCTATATAAGTAAAAACGAATTTAGAAATCTGAACAGTAACTAAACTCTCGATCAAGCAATATGTTGAAGTTGGCCATAATTTTGGCTGTTGCGGCAGGTAAGTTAGAATATTTCATTTATTCTTATAGACTATACTGTATTGGCTTGTGGCTAAGTAATAACTTGCCGAGGTCGGTATGTGGATGGGTGATCATCCATTACCTACGGAGACCCTTCGGTGCCTCGGAAAGCATGTAAATATTTGGTCCCGGTTGACATTCGTAGATCTTTAGCAGTCGTTACAACACACGTTGTAAATAAACTCCACGGTATGTAATCAGTAATCACCACGGGACAAATCAATTGGTGATCATAGTATCTCTACATAGTGGCGATTAGGTAATCAATCACCTTAAATAGTACAGCAATTATTACAAGTTGTTATCGGTCTGTTAGAATAGACAATATACAATAAACAATTTTACTAATAATAGAAAACTGAATTTTTAAAACAAAATAAATAACGTGAAAATTGGCACGAAATAAACCATCCTTGATAATAAGGCAGTTAAGGCACTAGATACGTGCGGGGCGGTGGTATCCAAAATTCAACACAAACTTTATGGTATTGCTCAAATAATCACAAATTAAGTTTAATGTTGTTAAACACTAAAACCTTTACAAAAATTTTATTTGTGAATATACGTTTGATTAAATGTGATAACCTAATCTCCACACTGTATAATTTTTCTAAGCAAATTCGTAGCAAAATCTGTTTGAAGTAAGTGCCTTTATTGTATAAGTACCTACAGTATTTTTTTGTTACTAAATATACCTATTACAGATTCCAATATTTACATAATTTAAAAAACTAACAGTCTTAAAATAATAATATGTACAAGTATATAAAAAAGGAGGGGACATAATCAAAGGGCATCAAAAAATTCGTCTGCATCGTTGTCAACAGGTAAATGTTTTTTTTAAATGTTTAGAAAGCTTCGTGCTTATGTAATAGTACATAAGCACGAAGCTTTCTAAACATTTTTGCAACGAAGTTCTTTTACGGAGGTTGCGGTAGAAGTAAACTGGTAGTAATCGTCATGTAACGTAGATACAAGCGTTATGACCCAGTCATGCGACTTTTATTATATGTAATACAAAAAGACAGAGAGAGAGATAGATTTTCGAGGGTGCTGAAGCCAATAGTGAGGTCAAAATAAAAATCCAAGATTGCGGCTGCAAACATTTTTTTAAATGTTCGTCATGGGTGTCGTTTCTATGGTTTTCGAGATGAAAATCCAAGATAGCGGCTGCAAATTTTTTTTTTTTTATTTCGTCGCGGGTGTCGTTTTTATGGTTTTCAAGGGTGCTGAAGCTGATAGTGAGGTCAAAATGAAAATCCAAGATGGCAGCCGCATAAATGTATCGTCATTTCGCTTTCGAAATTTTTGCAGCCACCATCTTGGATTTTCATTTTGAATTTCGTTCCTACCGAGGGGTCCCCCGACCGTTTTTTTATTTTATGATTCTCAGTAAAAGTGATATTTGTAAAAAGCAATATTTTTGTATGATTTTCTAGTGTGCTGTGTACATGTGGAGAATAAATATTTCCTATATACAAGGTAAGCGCTTCGTAAAAATATAATATACGCAAAATGTGTTTTAAATTGGGTATTGTTTATAGGCGATGATACGGCAGAGAACCAAAGTAGTCTTCATAGCCTCTAGAATGAGCAAGCTGATGTTGCAATTCGCCCGCCATATTTACGGCTTACGTAGAAAGGCATAGTAAGATGCCCGCAGGTAAAGTGGAGCGACGACCTTAGCAGGGTGGCTGATAGCTGTTGGATAATATGGGACCTCGCTTACTACGCGGTCACGGGTGGTTGGATCTTCTGCGGCAATATTGCGACTACTTGTGGTCGTGACCGCATAGTGCATGATGTACTCAAGCTATCTACGAGTTTTTCATGATATTGGAAAAGCCTACGTCCAGCAGTAAACTGATATTAGGCTGATGATGATTGATGGGCGATGGTTTAGATTCACAACATCGATTGAAATGTTGTTACTACAACGTCGGATTTAAAAAAAGAAAGCATTTCGTTGATACGTCAACAAATTGCCTTCATTTTTCAAATCGTCACACAACGTTTTAAAAATTGTTGATGGTCAGTGAGTGTTAAATTCTTTTTACAGGAATAATCCGTCTGTACCACAGGAAATAACAGAAGAGGACCACATTTGGGATTCTAATTTTAATCGACTAAACAATACAATTATATTGATCCATGGGCACCGTGGAAGCTCTAGAACGTTATTCAACACATTAATCACGGATAGTAAGTACCCAGTTCTATACCAAAAGAAACGATGTATGGACTATGTGACAATATAATTCAACAAATATGATAATTACCTATGGCTAGGAAAAAGGTGACTACTGAGATAAAGGCTGGACATCGGTACAAATACGGATCTTTGATGAGTCATCCAACTTGGGATAGAGGCGAGCATCAAGATGATGGGTATCTACGTACCAGTGTCATAAATCACCAGCATTTATTTTATAATAAGCCTGTGTTGTCCCACTGCAGGGCAAAGGCCTCCCTTCCCTCCTTCCACTTTTCCCGGTCTACTGCGATTGTGGGACAATCCTTTAAGAAGGAGTCCAGCTCATCCCGTCATCTCTTTCTGGGCCTGCCGCGCAGTCGTTTCCTGCATTTGGGATCCACTGAGTGGTGGCTTTTGCAATTTGCTGCTCCGACATGCGACAGATATGGCCAGCCCAGTTCCACTTTAATTCAGCAGCTGTGCGGCCAGCGTCCGCTATTTGTGTTTTGGAACGAAGTATAGAGTTCTTAATGCGGTCTGTGAGTTTGACACTTAGTATACTCCGTTCCATAGCCCGTTGGCAGACTCCAAGTGCGGACTTTTGACGCTTTGTAAGAGACCATGTTTGCGCTCCGTAGCTGAGGGTGGGAAGAAGGCACATGCCCATGAGCTTTCACTTTAGTGAAAGCGGGAGAGGTCCTTTAATGAGCATAATAATTATTATCTACTTTTTCGCACCGATTATTATTATTTCATTTTCAGTCACTTTACACACATAGCTTTTTCGACATTTTTCTTTTTTTTTTTGTTTCTCGGTTACGCAAAAGCAAATACTTTAGATACAGCGCCGATGACCAAAACCAAGTATCATAGCAATGCGGCCAACACCGTATTAAATCATATAAAAAATTAAAAATTTTATTAAATCTATTTATTCTAAACAACTTGTCATGGAACATTTTACATCACATAGCGCTCAACCTTGGGATACAAAATAAGATTATGTGCGCTATTAACAAATTTTAGAGTTAGCTCACTTAAAGTTAACGTTAAACTCAAAGCATTCATTTCAATTAAACCATGTACAGGCACTTTTGAATTGTTAAAATTAAATAGTCGGTTAGGTAGTCATAAAGTTGAATCTAGATGCCCATTCCAAAACGTAGATCTCTATCGAAAAGAACGGGCAAGAAACTCCATGGACACTCTTTTAAATTATGATATTACAAAATTCTGGGTACATTATTCTTGTTGCTTCTATGTGTGAGAACAATAAAGACTAAAAACCTAGACGCCAATCGTTACGTGTGATTAGTTATGATCCTGACCCTGACTAGGCGGGCAGTACCTAATGGTCAAAAGCATTGCACATTCGAGGGATCTATTTCTGAATTATTCCACTTTGCCTCGCCAATTTTTCCCACCAGTGGGATAAAGTGGAATATTCGTAACTTTGGCGTCCAACCCACTAATTGATTTTGCTGGGGCAAATTACATGCGCATGAACTATCAGTTGACTTTTTTCTACTAGGGCTGCCACTGTTTGAAATCATTCAGAATAAACATTAAATTTTCAGGTGACACTTATAGATTTCCTACAATGAATAAAGATGATATTAGATCATCTTATTACACTGACGACCAATATAAAAAATCCTTATCATGAAATATTTCCGCGGGCTAGTATCCTAATAAAACTTTGCGCTAGTATAACACTTTTAATTCATATAATAATTTCTTTTAGATATATTGAGGTTTCAAGAACCACATAACGTCATAGTGGTTGACTGGGAAAAAGAAGCTAGCTACAGTTACTCGGTCACATCGGCAAGAGTACCATTTGTGGCTCGAGATTTGGAATATTTTTTGAGATGGTTTACTCATTATTCTGTTGAAATGAGTGTGCACTTGGTTGGGTTTGGCCTAGGAGCTCATGTTGCTGGCATTGCTAGTAGACATTTGAACTATGTCGTAGAACTACCAAGAGTAATAATTGGTAGAATCACTGGTAAGTAATAATTATTTTCTTAAAGATTAAGGTTAGTTAGTTTCTTCCGAATAATATTTCTTTTTCTTTCGATAACTTTACTTCATTAATTGAGTAGTACCTACATCAAAGTCTATTCCATTATTTGGCACCTGGACAATACCATTTGTAACATTGTAATATTCTTTTTGTATCAGGCTTAGTTCATAATTACTTTCCTGAACCTTTTCTTTCATGCCGCTTTTCTAGGACTGGACCCATCTGGAAGGGGATGGGGCAGCAATTCCGCACGCTTGAGGAATACTGACGCTCAATACGTCGAAGTTATCCACACCGATGGTTCAGGTCTACTTGCCAACGGTATTGGAACTGCAATTGGTCATGTCAACTTCTATGTCAACGGTGGCAGCAACCAACCAGGCTGTTTGACCCACTCCTGTAGCCATAACCGGGCCTATGAGCTGTTTGCAGCTTCAATGTACAACCATAACCTAGTGGGATTCCCATGCAGCTCAACTACGCAGATGAACCTTAACAGGTGCAGAGAAACTGCATTGAATATAGGGGGCACAGAATTATTTAAAAGAGCGTACGTACAATTTTTACTAGGACCTAGATAATTTTTTTACACTAGCAATATTTGTTTATTATCCATGATTTTATCAACGGTAATAATATCTCCAGTTTCTGGAACCGAACAATCATAATTAATATCTCTTTACTTTTTCTTCTTCATCTTTGACCTTCTATGCATAGGTAGAGATTCATAATCTGATTTGAATAAAAATTGTTTTCAGTGCCAGCAATGTCTACAGGATCAATACAAGGAGTTACCCATTCTAAGATTGGATTTTAATGTAAAAAAATAAACTTTTCACCTGAATAAGGTTTTCTTAAGCTTTTATTTGATAATTTTGGAACAGACTACATTATAGAATGATGTCGCGAGTCCACAGAACATAAATATCCTTTAGGTCCGTGCGGGTGACATTTTAGAACAGACTACCCCCCCCCCCCCTTAATAATAAACGTTGTATAGCGTCTGTATAGTTACACAACGCTTTGTCTTCTTCATTTGAAAGTCAAATTATTGACGACTGAAAGAGAGAAATTGTTGTGTAACTATTCATCTGATATAATACCTTTATTAGTAAGCCAGTAATATGTAGGTATTAAATAACTGTAGGTACATCATAACTTCCTAAGTATGATATACCTCGTTCTGTCTGTTGTCTGTGTATTTTGACGCAACGGTAGAGACAGTTAAAATTGTCTAAGGGCCCTCCTTAGACAATTTTAATGAAATGTAGCACTAACCAATTATGATCAACCCAGTATGCACTATGCAATTGCACCCAAGGAAAACCCCCAGTTGGTGTAGGACTATTACAGGATATAGATTTAAAAAAATGTATTGCGTTGGGGGCTAAAGTAGACAGTAGACAACTGAACATGGTGAAGTAGCGATAAGGAGACAACATGTCCTGAGGTGTTTGAGGAGTGGAGAGGTATTCTACGGCTATCAGGACAATCCCAGAGCCCGGAAGATGATCAAGTTCCCTACCAGCACTTACTGTTATACTTCTTTCCTACAAGCACGTTTACTCTTGCGAATCTCCACTCAAACCGGCCAATAAAGGCAAGAAAGAGGTGGGAGCTCTGTTCCTCGGCAGTGTTTACTCCAGCCGGCCAATAAAAGCAAGCCAGAGGTGAGGAACGAGAGAACTCCCAGGATGTAGGGTCCGTGGGGTCGCCACTGCCTAACAACTCACCACATGCTGCCCTGCGGGTTTCTGTATCTGTCTTGGTCTGGCTCCTCACCCTAGACCTGATCCAGTAAAAGAAAATTCTACCGGCACAGACCTAGAGTTCGGAGCGCGCAAGCCCCACCACGAGGTCAATGTAAAGTTACGGCGGTTATTATTATTAATTTCTTTATTTTTTAACGGGAAACTAAAGAAAAGAGCTCATTTTTAACAAAATAGGTACTTTTTTATTTTTCTTATGTTACTTACCTATTTAATCTTAACTGGTTAGTTGTTCAAAATGATGACAATGTTTTCAATACATAGCTGGATTCGACGTCTCAAAGATTGTACTGCATCCAAAAGGAGAATGGCAGAAGTTCATAGAACGCTGGCATTAAACTTTTTTAGTTTCCACAGAAATAAAAGTGGCATGGTTTGATAGGGAATATTATGAGCTTTTGTTAAAAAAATAAATAAATAATAATAACAATGGGGTTAAAGAGAAATCTTAATTTTTGTAAAAGTGAGGTTAAGTGCATTAATGTTTGTACTTTAATAGGTTATTTTACCTCTATTACTATTTTAACGCATAAATGTTTATTGTAAGCATAACATATTGCTAATTATGCTTTGTAATGACTTCAAAAATGATAAATAACTAATTGCTGAAGTTTGTTTAGTTCAATGATTTACCCACTGATCATAGACCTAATGACAGTTTCAAGTGTAGGTACTCGGTCAGTTTTAATTAAACTCAGTAGTCACAGAAAACTCAGGAGACTCTAGAGACTCACTTATCGGAATCTAAGCATATAATAGGAATAATAATAATAATTATTATTCCTATTATATGCTTAGATTCCATAAACCTTAGATCCCTCTCCTCATCCGAAAGCTATAAGTATTTGGGTATGTCGGAAGTGTTAGGCATCAACGATGCTGACATGAAGCAATCGTTGAAGGAACGCTTCTTTTGTCGCCTGAGGAAGGTATTAATCAGTCTTCTTTCGGGCGGAAATAAGGTGCGCGCCTTCAACGGTTGGGTCATGCCGGTTTTGATGTATTCTTTCGGCATACTCAAATGGACTCAAACAGAACTCGACGCCCTGGATAGAAGGGTCCGCACACTGTTGACTGCAAATCGAATGCATCACCCACGATCATCTGTGATGAGACTGTATATCCCGCGGAAGTGTGGGGGTCGAGGCTTTTTAAATGCAAAGACCCTCCACAACCGCGAGGTATGCAGTCTCAGGGAATATTTTTTAAAAGCTGAAGTGGGTATGCACCGTGATGTGGTCGCAGTGGACAAGGGGCTCACCTCGCTTTCCATGGCTAAAGAGAACTGGCGCAAACCTGTAGTACTTACTACTGATGACCGCAAGAAGGTATGGCAAAGCAAGGAGCTTCACGGGCGCTTCTATCGGGCTCTCCATGAGCCCGGTGTAGATTTCTTAGCGTCCGTATCCTGGTTACGTTTTGGTGATCTTTTCGGGGAAACCGAAGGTTTCGTCTGTGCAATTATGGACGAAGTTATCTTGACGAATAACTACCGGAGACATATTATGAAGGACGGGACGGTCGACGTGTGTCGGGCGTGCCACCGTCCGGGTGAGTCTATCAGACATATTATCTCTGGTTGTTCTCGTCTGGCTAACGGCAAGTACTTGCACAGGCATAACCAAGTAGCCAGGATTATTCACCAGCAACTTGCTTTGAAATATAAGCTTGTGGATTCTGAGGTACCGTATTACAAGTATGTGCCCGACCCAGTTCTTGAAAATGACCATGTCACGCTGTACTGGGATCGATCTATCATTACTGACAGGACTATTGTCGCCAATAAGCCTGATATAGTGGTGATAGATCGATTAGCGCGCCGCACAATGATTGTCGATGTTACCATTCCACATGACGGGAACCTCGTGAAAGCTGAGAAAGAGAAACAAATTAAATACCTTGACTTAGCACACGAGGTTGTTGACATGTGGAATGTGAGCTCGGCTATCATTGTGCCGATTGTCGTGTCGGCCAATGGCCTTATGGCCGAAAGCCTCGATCAACATCTGTCGAGGCTGTCGTTAGGCGGTTGGATCAAGGGCCTGATTCAGAAGGCAGTACTCCTCGATACGGCTCGTATTGTGAGGAGGTTCCTGTCTCTGGAACCCTAACTACCGGTACCTTGGACCCTGCTCCCGACACCGGCGGACTTCTATTTTTTTATATTTTTAAATGTTTTTTTTATAGTTATTTTTTATATGTTAATAAATATTTAAAAATGTAATAAAATAAGTAAAATAGACAAATAAACGAATAATAATAAAATAATAATCTAAGCATATAGGAAACGTCGAGGTCCAAGTCGTTCAGAAAGGTTCGAAATCCAAAAGCAAGCCAGGTCGTTGTAAAAATCCACGTAAAACTTTGGGCGCACAAAACATTCACACCAGCACAAAATAGTAGCGAGCGAGCGAATGTGACTTGTGAAGTTTTTCATCTTAGTCTATCAAAAAGTACTCTGTGGTCATCTTCTAAAGAGTCATGTTTGTTTGTTTGCCATGACAACACTGTCATATAGTATAACAAGTCCAAAAAGCCTTGTTTCCGGCTGCTCAACTTACTCATATTTAACGAGATTTAATCCCAACTCTCAATAATAAAGTTAATCTGGCTATCAATACATAAAAATAAGCGCTTTTTTTTTAAATAGCTTTGAATTCTGTACCTTTCCAAAATTAGCAATGCCAAAAACTGCCATCTCCTTTGAATTTAGAACATAAAAGAGATGGCTAAAAAAAAACCCAGAATCGCCAGAAACTTCATATATGCCATTTTTATAGGCATAATATGTACAACAAAAATATATAATAATATACTGCAAAAACGACGTGGTATACTAGATATACAGGGTGAATTTTTCATGTGGGCGTGGATGGCCAAATCCGAAACTATGACGACTAGCGAAAAGGGCTTATTCCCAAAGCCTCCAAAATTTTATTCCCAACGGCTCCAAAAATAAACCCACATTTATTATTACTAAATAAAATCATTCCCATTGGCTCCAAAAATCTTAAAGTACAAACTGCAAAAAAATTGTATATTTACAATAAAATTAATTTATGATTCAACAAACAAATTATCCGTTAAGTCAACATTTGAAAGATTCTACGATTGACATCATAATCTACTATTCACAGATGATATATTTAATAGATTCTGCATTTGACAGATTTTGAAAAAGTGAGACAAGTTAGGAACATTTTCGCATCAAAAATAATGCTATTATACAGTAATCACGGTATCCTGCCTTTTCGCCGAAAATTGTTTGCCAGATTATCACTTGCCAACCAAAGTTTCGCCGATGTTTCACTTTGACAACTAACGATTAGCAAATTTTTTTATGATAACGTTTCATTTGGTAGAATTATTGTTTGGCAGATTATCACTTGCCAACCAACGTTTCGCCGATGTTTCACTTTGACAACTAACGACTAGCAAATTTTGACGAATGACGTTTTGTCAGTGTAACAGTTCCCTTTTCATACATTGGGTTCTCTGCCTCTTCGCCTGTTCTTTTTTAAGTTAGGTTAGGTTAGAGTATGACAAACAACGCACGAGCCGAGCGAGCAAAGCGAGCGTGCCGCAGCAGCGGCCGGCGATGTGCCAGAATTTATAAGTCCAGATTTCATGGTTTTCCTTTCATTTAATTTATCAAGTTTTTTAGAGAGATTTCATCATTATAATTGATCCTAACGATCAATGCAATAAAAGTACAGGGTGTAAGTTTTACAGATTTTAGTCGGTTCGATTCCCGTGTGTGGCAAGCGAATATTCGAAAATCTTTGAATGCAGTTTTCTTTCTATTAAAAAATAAAGGAATGTTTTCTTTGAGTAAAATTTTCTATCTACAGTATTAAGAGTACTTTCCCTTCAGGTGGCATTAGAAAACTCCACCCTGTATAATGAAATAAATAATGATATAATGAAATAAATAAGCATAGATTAGCAGTCACAGAAAGAGATCGATTATACACACATCAAAAGTGTCTAGGGATCAAGCATTTTTATGCGGATTTCTTGAGATTGAGATGTGGCTTTGTAATAAATTTATGATTTTATAAATTTATATGGATCCTTTTTGGTGCATTTCATAATTTGAATCAGGAACTGTGAATCAAATTCGAGTAAAAGATGAAAATCAGCTGTCAATATTTTCCCTATAAAAACATACAACGCATTGAAGACATTATTAGTGCTACTGTTTCCCTACTACTGATTAAAACCAACGTTATTATGGAGCGGCGACGTCATTTAAGCAGGGAAGAAATGCTCAGAGCCGTGGGAATGATAGAAGCTGGTTCCCGGCAACGTACTGTGGCTTTAGCTCTGAATACAAGTCAGAGTGTTATCAGTCGACTTTGGACACGTTACCGAAGCACTGGTACCGTGGCTGAGCACCATGGAGGACGGTATCGCTGCACCACACGGAGACAAGACCGATACATTCAAATCTTAACTCGAAGAGCTCCAACAATAACCGCCATGATGTTAGCCGTGAGGCTTCATCACTCTTCAGGGAACTTAATTAGCGACCAAACAGTCAGAAACCGCTTGCATGAAGTGAACCTTCATTCCCGAAGACCGCTACGGGTACCACCTATAGCAATGCACAATCGTAGGATTCGATATCAATGGGCTCTTGAACACAGAAATTGGGCAGAAGAACAATGGCGTTTCGTGTGCTTTTCTGATGAGTCTCGTTTTGGTATGAGACCGGATACAAGACGTATACGACACTGGAGAACCCCTGGACGCCAACAGCGATTAAAATCCTGCCAGGAAGTCCATCCTTATAGTGGTGGAACCATCATGGTATGGGCGGGTATTTGGATCGGCGGAAGAACTGAGTTGATTTGGATCAGAGGCAACCTCAACGCTCAAATTTATGCTGAGACGATTGTATCAGACGTCATCGTTCCTCTACAAGTGCAAATCGGTCCCTTATTTCAGTTAATGCATGATAATGCACGACCGCACACCGCAAGAGTTGTAAGACAGACTCTCGCCGCAGCTAACATCAATGTCCTGCCCTGGCCTGCTCAGTCGCCAGACTTGAACCCGATTGAGCATGCATGGGATATGCTACAGAGAAGAGCTCTGCCGAATATGGAGGGTATCCAGTCGCAAGAAGACCTTTTTTTGTTGTTGCAACGAACATGGGCGGCCATTCCACAGCGTGATTTGGATGAACTCATTTTGAGTATGCCAAACCGATGTTCTTGTGTTGTTAGTGTTCGCGGTAGAAACACGGATTATTAATTGTTTAAGTTACCCAATAAAATTTTAAAGAAAACTGTTATTTCAGTCTTTTTTTCAAACTTTTGTGTTAGTGGTTCAAATGTTAGTGGTCAAAAATCCCTTTATTAGGAAAATGGCAAATTTCTTTATTAATGCAAAGGTGACTTGGTTTATCGTTACTGTGACAAACGAAAACACTTTATTTGATGAATCCTTAAAGAAAATTTTAATTAATATCAATCAGGAGAAAAGTTATTGCAAAAATATATGTTGATCCCTAGACACTTTTGATGTGTGTAGTTACGAAAAGTTTTAAAAGTACCCAAAATTTTTTAATAATCTTTTTTTCTCTGTTACTTACTAACATTAGTAAAAAGGACGCGTTTTTAATACACTGCATTATGGACCTACAAGCGGTTCATTATGAGCCACTTTACGAGCAAGTGTGTTGAAAAATAGATTAAGGTCAATTTAAATGAGAAGACTGTAATTTTTAATTCTTTAACTTCATATTGTGTGTCATAAAGTAAATTTTTGATGACAGAAAGTGCATTGTGAGATTATTGTTTTCAATTTTACATAGATATAAGTGCGTACTTAGCATAATATTGATTTGTGACTACATTTGTACTGAAACGATTTACCACGAAATCATAACATTAATTTTAGCAATTTGTGTTTTGTTGGCCTTACGTGATTTGTTTTGGAACCGCTGGGAACAGTTTTAATATTTTATTATTTTAACTAATAAAATTATGGAGCCCTTGGGAATCAATGTATGGAAATACATTTTTTGGAGAACAATAGATTTGGAGTTCGTGGGAACAAGCTGTGAAAAGTACTCAAAGGAGTCGCGGGCTCGATTTTGATGAAAAGTAATGCATCATTGGATTTTTGAAAAATCAATATTTCTAGCCAGGAATTGAACCTTTTGATTTTGAAAAAAAAAACACTGTACTATTACACCATTCGATAGTGTCGCTAATAAGGATCGAATTCTGGGAAGTAATGACATACGTCAAACTAAAACAAAGAGCTCTTTTATAACAAAGTAAAAAAAAAAAACACCCTGTATAAAGATTAATTAATAATAAAACGTATTAAAAGATGAAGGGTATATTTTTTACATTATTTTAATATATTATCATAATTATACTAAAGAGATTGTGATAAAATAAAAGTCGAGTAATCAATGTAAGTATGAATAACATAAACACACAAAGTATAATAACTTTTATACTATATGGTTTAGGAGGCTGATTTTTTGAAACCGTACTGGGTTTACTATAGTGAACCCATTTTTATACCTTTCGTTGCTGGCGATTCTGGGTTTTTTGTCTATGAACTTTTAGGGAAGGCGACTGCGCTACGAGTGTGTGTTAGTAAAAATATTGAGCATCATTTCGAACAAGGTGCATGCAGGTAATGTAGGTATGAAAAGAAGCAGTTTATTAAAATCCAACATTTTCCTTAAGTTTGCCGTATGTCATTACTTCCCAGAATTCGATCCTTATTAGCGACACAATCGAATGGTCTAATAATACAGTATGTGGTTTTTTTTTTCAAAATTAACGGGTTAGATATAGGCTATAAATATTGATTTTTCAAAAATCCAATGATGCAGTTTTAGTTTTCATCAAAATCGAGCCCGTGACTCCTTTGAGTACTTTTTGCAATTCCTTATAGTTTCGGATTTGGCCATCCACGCCCACTTGAAAAATTCAGCCCGTATATCAAATCCGACTGGTAGTTCCAAAAAAAAAGATAGCGCGCAAAGATTAGGGCGTTCAAACAATAAAAAAAAACAACAAACTCATTAGCTTCATTATTGGAATTGATAGATTAGTATAGATATTAATTACTACCTACAGATAACAGTGAGCTATATAAAAATGAAATGAATTTAGACATCTGAACAGTAAAGAAACGATCGATCAAGCAATATGCTGAAGTTGGCCATTATTTTGGCTGTTGCGGCAGGTAAGTTAGATTATTTCATTTATTCTTCTAAACTTATAATGGTTCGTAGCTAAGTTATAACAGTGGAACGGTCGATCGATCAAAGTTAAGCTATGCCTGCCGTGGTCAGTACTCTAGAGGCGTAGATAAGTAATCATCTACCTACGGAGATCTCTCCGTGCCTCAGAAAGCATGTAAATAATTGGTCCCGGCTGTCATTCGTAGCCAAACGCATCAATGCATCGATCTTGTCGATTTTTTCGTGCGGGCCAACCCCAACCTTATTCTGCGCTGTGTGGCGAGCAGACTCGATTGTGTATATGTGAGTCGCTGCTGCAAGCTGTTCACCTCGGTGTTAGGCGTGTGGCAGTGATTCACATATTATATATTCATAGTTTTAGGCTAAGTGATTAGAATAGGAATACTAACATAGGGTAAGGAATATTGTTACTAACGCAAATGAGTCATATTACTTGTTTAATAAATATATTATTATTATTTCGTTTATTTATTATTTTATCTTGTTTTATTACATTTTAAATATTTCTCAAAATATAAAAAATAAGTATAAAAAACATTTAAAAATATTAAAAAAAATAGTGGTCCACCGGTGTCGGGAACAGAGTCCAAGCTACCGGCGGTTAGGGCTCCAGAGACAGGAACCTCCTCACAATGCGAGCCGTGTCGAGGAGTACTGCCTTCTGAATCAGGCCCTTGATCCAACCGCCTAACGAGAGCCTCGATAGATGTTGATCGAGGCTTTCGGCCATAAGGCCATTGGCCGATACGACAATCGGCACAATGATAGCCGAGCTCACATTCCACATGTCAACAACCTCGTGTGCTAAGTCAAGATATTTATTTTATTTTATTTTATAATTATCCTTTATTCAATTAAATACATATAAATTAAATTTTTAAATATTTGAATTTAAAAAAATATTTAATACATTTAAAAATATAAAAAATAGTAGCCCACCGGTATCGGAAACAGGGTCCAAGCTACCGGCAGTCAGGGCTCCAGAGAGAGGAACCTCCTGACAATGCGAGCCGTGTCCAGAAGTACTGCTTTCTGAATCAAGCCCTTGATCCAGCTGCCCAACGAGAGCCTCCTCAGGTGTTATTATTATTATTATTAACCCAGCTTCGAATAAAAACCCGCTTGTCGACCATATTTCAACAACGCATTCTCTCCTATTTCGGCCACATAGTACGCAGAGGCGATGAAAGTTTGGAAAAACTGATTATGGCTGGGAACACCGAAGGCAAAAGATCGCGCGGTCGTTCACCAACACGATGGACCGATCAGGTGAAGGAATCAACGTTCTTTAAATTCTACACTGTGCCGGTGGTAAGGGGTGCACTGGACAGAAACCGATGGAGGCGGATCATCCGCTCTAGATGCAACTCCGAAGCTGACCACGATCCTCAGATATGAGGGACCGACTACAGATAGAGTAATTTGTAGATCTCTAGCAGTCATTTAACCACACGTTGTAAATAAACTTCACGAGGGTATGCTCTAGTAGTCGCCACAGGCTGCCTTATAATTGGCGATTGCAGAGGTACTGCAATCAATTTGTTGTTCTGGGCAAATTCTTAACAAAATCCGTTTGAAGTACCGATATTATATAAGTATACTAGTAGTTTTTGTTTGCATTATACAGGGTGAAATTTTAATCACCGTTTTCCTCTTGAGGGGTCATTGTACTCATCATTATGAACAACTTTTACTATGGGCCCAAACATGAAATCGTGAATAAAAAATCAGCTGTTCCCTACATTTTGACGAGTTATGCGAACATACTCGTAAATGTAGGGAAGCTGATTTTTTTTTTCACGATTTCAGGTTTGGTCTCGTAGTAAAAGTTGTCCATAATGATGAGTACAATGACCCCGTAAGAGGAAAACGGTGACTAAAACACCCTGTATAGTACCAAAAAATATACATATTATAGCCGACTGAAGCATTCTAAACCATTTTTTACGATTCTCAACACAGGTGATATTTTTAATAAGCAAGACGTTTGTATTATGTTCTAGTGTGCTGTGTACATGCGGAGAATGAATACTTCTTATACACAAGGTAAGTGCTCCGTAAAAAAAAATCTATGTTGAATATTATGCGTTTTAAATTGATAATAGGCGATGATACGGCTGAAAACTTGAGTAGTATGCATAGCCCTCAGAATAAACAAGCTGAAGTAATGGGCCGGCCATATTAGCCGCAGATCCTAGTAATAAACTAAGTTGAAACATTGAAAGTCATTTTAAGATATTTATTTTTATTACAGGAATAACCCGTTAGTACCAGAGCGAATTATAGCAGGCAACAATGCCTTGCCAGCGGGCTCTAATTTCGATATAAGACACGATACAATCATGTTGATCCACGGGCACGGTGGGAGCCCTCGATCGTCATTCAATGTATTAATCAGGCATGGTAAGTACCTCAGGTATCATAAATCACCCAGTATAGGTGTCTATGCTGGTAATTATTATATAAATCTCAAAGTATAAACTGTACTTCGAAGAAAAGCGTTTAGAGTACTTTTATTTTTCATCATGAATTTATTTAGGTACGGTGGTTTTCAAAGAATACTTTTCTGTTTATTCGACAGCAATTCCTTGTTTTATAAATAAAACATTGAACCTTTTTGAATGAAATAAGTCTTTTTTAGGGTTTCGTACCCAAAAGGTAAAAACGGGGCCCTATTACTAAGACTCCACTGTCCGTCTGTCTGTCACCATGAACCGTGATAGCAAAACAGTTGAAATTTTTACAGATGATGTATTTCTGTTGCCGCTATAACGACAAAACTATTAAAAACAGAATAAAATAAATATCTAAGGGGGGTTCCTATACAACAAACATATTTTTTGCCGTAACTAGCTCGATGTTAATAACGGCAACAGGTAGACGCTTGAAATATTCACAGAATATTTAGTTGCATATTAAAAAAAAAATCCCGTGATAAACTATTTACATACCTACAAAGGGGTTAGAAGATTTTTGTATGGAGGGTGGCCCTAAGGTCGGCCGCCATTTTGATTTTTTCAGAATCGCGGTGTACAACAAAAGTTATATATTTAGATAGAGGACGCTTATACAAACAAAAAATGTTATATAACATAATATCCTAAAGCGTCAGGTTTCGGAGTTATTCACCGAAATATAAGTCGAAAACAACAAGGATTTTTTTGTTTTTTTTCCCTCCAGGTAAGCATATTGAACTATTGGGGTAATAGAAACGTTATGAAACCTTTATGAAGAAGAAACAAATGAAGAATAGACATTTTTTAAACAAATAATTAAAAACGGCTATTTATAGTTCGTTTTTTAATCCCAGAGACTAATCTGACATTAAAGTCTCTTGTGTTTTCGTTTTTTTTTAGTATAGAAGTTTGACATTACACTTGTCAGATTAGTCTCTGGGATTAAAAAACGAACTATAAATTGCCGTGTTTAATTATTTATTTAAAAAAATATTTTTATTTAAATGTCTATTCTTCATTTGTTTCTTCTCCATAATGGTTTCATAACGTTTCTATTACCTCAATAGTTCAATATGCTTACCTGGAGGGAAAAAAAAAAAATCCTTGTTGTTTTTGACTTATATTTCGGTGAATAACTCCGAAACCTGACGCTTTAGGATATTATGTTATTTAACATTTTTTGTTCGTATAAGTATCCTCTATCTAAATATATAACTTTTGTTGTGCACCGCGATTCTGAAAAAAAATCAAAATGGCGGCTGATTTTAGGGCCAAAACCTTCAAACCCCTTTGTACGAAACCCTCGGTGTACGAATCCGACTCGCACTTGACCGGTTTTTTCAACCTTGTTGTTCTATATAATATTAAACCGTTCTTATTAACGAAGTTATTTATTTTTTTCAGAAATATCTAGGTTGCAAGAACCGTATAACGTTTTAGTGGTTGACTGGGAAGCATACGCTATGTTGAGTTACTCGGTGGCATCGTCAAACGTACCACTTGTGGCTAATGATTTGGTAAATTTAATAAAATGGTTAACCCAGCTGACACCTCCAGTGGATGTGAGCAGACTGCACTTGGTTGGGTTTGGCCTTGGAGCACATATTGCCGGCATCGCTAGTAGAGGGTTGCACGGAACCCCTGGAATAGCTGGTAGAATCACTGGTAAGTGACAGTTGTTTACTTTTATATTTAGAACATTAAACTGTGTCTTAACATGGAATTAGCAGTCATTGCCCTTAACTTAATATCTCTTCAAGGAACCCGAACAATAAACAAAGTATAATTTGGCATTAGAAAAAAAAAATAGATTCAGGATCCAGGTCGTAATTTGGCTTGTTTCCGTGTTAGAAATGAAATTTGTCAAGAAATGTAGATCCGTACCTTTTTCAAGAAATGTAACTTTTTGCCTCACAAAATGGTATAATAATAAATAAGTATGAAGGTTAAGTTCCCATAAATAGCGTTTATTATTCCTACGATAAGATTCATAAATGTCAAAAAATTAATCCAAAATGTAGCTAAGACTCGTCTTTGTCTTCTCAGCCTCAAAAGAACGCTTTGTTCACAATTGCTTTCTTGAAATCTTTACATGTTTATACTGCCTTTCTAGGATTGGATCCATCAGGAAGAGGATGGGGTAAAAACTCCCTTCGCTTGAGACGCAATGACGCTCACTACGTCGAAGTTATCCACACCGATGGTTCAGGTCTACTTGCCAACGGTATTGGAACTCCAATTGGCCAGATCAACTTCTATGTTAACGGTGGAAGCAACCAACCAGGCTGCTTCTCCCACTCCTGTAGCCATAACCGGGCTTACGAGCTCTTTGCAGCGTCTGTGTTCAACTGGAACCTAGTGGGATATCCATGCAACTCAACTACGCAAATGAACCTTAACAGGTGTAGAGGAAGTTCATTGAAAATAGGTGGCACAGAATTACATAAAAGAGGGTATGTATTTTTATTTTCATAAAGTATACCTTTCTTTTATCACACAAAAAACCAAATGACAACCAAAAAACAAATCCAAATGACAGCTTCAACTGTCATTTT
The DNA here is from genome assembly GCA_947508005.1 of Amphipoea lucens. Lineage (NCBI taxonomy): Eukaryota > Metazoa > Arthropoda > Insecta > Lepidoptera > Noctuidae > Amphipoea > Amphipoea lucens. The sequence goes on along the minus strand of OX382364.1, from coordinate 9,165,770 downwards.
ACTACTGCTACTAAATTTTTCAACTGGAATTACATTTATATCACTCTAAGGCAAGCTAACGAAATAATAATAGCTTTCTGTCACGTATAACAGAATCCAGATCACAAAGGCTTTTTCTTGGTCAATCTCACGTAACTTTCTGTTGTTTCATCCTTGTCAGTTCATGCGTCATATCTACAGCTTCTGTACGGTTTCACAGCTGATGGCCATATTAAATACGAAATGCTTGCTAAGCATTGTTGAATAAGGCCAATTCTAAAATTATCCTGCACTTATTTTATAGTAAAGAAGCGCTAACTACTTTAAAAATTAAATCTCTTAATCGACGAAAGGTCAAACTACTACCTTACTATTACGGTTGTCTTTATAACTTGTAAAAAAGGATCACGTTTCTTTAATTCGAATTGAATTAGACTCGACTTGAATGAACACGAAATGAAATGGACGAAGTATCAATTTCAATGTAGGGACCGAGTTACGGTCAATCCATCTACAGTAATTTGCTTTGACTAGCCGTGCCTATTGGTTTGAGTAAACATTTAGAAGCTAAATTTATTATAATTTTCATTTTAACCATATAAAGTTAAAAAGTACAAAACAAACTAAGCAACGAACCTTCTTTTTCATAGTTTAAGATAATAATAACAGCAACTTTTTCTAATTACAACCAGCTTTGAACGTTACGTTTTTACAAATTATTATTTATAAAAAACTAATGAGTCGAAAATTTTGTTTTCAGCCAAAGTTATATCTACAGAATCAACACTAGAAGGCAGTACCCGTTCTAAGATTGGATTGTTTTGTGAAAAAAATAAACTTTTTACTTGTCTATTAACACTTTTTAATTACACTTTCCTTGACTCCACCTGAATTTAAGTGTAGGAGGCTGTCCCCGCCGACTAATAAGGAACCAGCATGGGCTCATGGGACAGTCCTTTCCAAGATTTTATTGGCTGATTTAATTGGATATGATGGCTGATAGCCACAGAACAAATAGTCAGTTACGAAAAGAGTTTGTCAATGCCTGGTCGTTGTTGGGTTTGGGGACGGGTCCCCAATAGTTTCACCCAGCCTCCTGTAGTAGGTATAGATCTAAAATTATGTGATACGTATCACAATTAATACATATTTTAAACTTAGTATAAAAAGTTTATTTTGGAGTTAACGTATGGGTATCATTTAAGCTATCACCAATTTAATTAGTTTTGTGTTTCTTAAATAATAGGGTTTGTCCTCCAAATAGTAGATCTGTCACCAAAATGTAGTCACCAAACAATGCAAGTGACCTAACCAAACCGAACCTCGGGGTGCCCTTCGCTCGCTCTTGCATCCTATGTCGACGGAGCCCCGCATTTCTGTGTAAAGGGTTTAAAGTAACCTAACCAAACCGAACCTCGGGGTGCCCTTCGCTCGTTCTTGCATCCTATGTCGACGGAGCCCCGCTATCTGAGAACGAAAATATTTCGTGGCGATAGATCTATTTATTAGGTGATACAACTTGATGACAAATATAAATTTTGGTGATAGAAAATATAGTTCCCTTAACGTATTCTCAGAGTGGAAAATCAAACAGTGCAATCATGTTTAGGTAATTTTAGTTCATACTTAAATTAACTACAAATACAGGTTTCCTCACGATGTGTGACCGATGGCAGTACTTATTATCTTCTTTCTGCCCGCGACTTCGGTCGTAAGACACCATAATATACTAAAATAAAAGCACATGTTTATAAAAAGTCCCCGTATACTACTCAATTTGTAGTTTTGGTCTCAGCAACCAAAATAATATACAGAGAGTCAAGACTGATGCCAAGGGAGCACAAACGACGTACAATAATTGTCCGTGTGAGAAGTGAGGTTGACACCCATAACCTTCAGAAGCAATTTTCTATTGCTTGCGATTTTTTTCATTTTTAGTGAACTAATGAACGCCTGCGTTCCTGCACATACTACCTAATGGCACTACAGTGATACACTGACTGATGCATTCTTACAGATTATTCCTGACGAACAGCTATCACTAAAATAATATAACATTTGGGAATTCTCTATAACAGCCAGCTAACCATAGATATTTATTTTTATTATAACCAAAGGTGACAGAAGAGGCCTTTACTTGTATGTTTTTTTCCATGTAGGTACGTTCTACAAACTATCATATTAATTATGTATAATAGTATAACAAAAAGCACAAAAACTATCAATTGTTTGTTAGAAATTGAACTTAGGTTTGTAAAGCAGTCGTCGAACCTATAAGCTATGTGCTTTGTTGAAAGTTGACTGAAATAACCGTTCTTATTTATATCATAATTGACTGATTAGCTCTATAAAGGTATAGCGGGATGATTACCATTTAAATCTGTAAATATCTGCTATATTCGTTCCTTAGTCAGCTTAGTGAAGTAATGTATTAATTCTGACTGTTTTCATGCCGTGGTATTTTGTTCTTTCTCATCTCAGTCTTATTTCCTACGAAGTTTTTTCGAGATCTGACTTTTCTAGTACTCAGACCTCACTTGGTCCCATAGAGTATTTTGATCCTTTTTTAGAAACAGGGTCGATTGGCATCAAAAACAGTTTTTGTGAAAATGACAATGCCAGATGGAAAAGGAGAATGCCAATGGACAATGGCATTGTCCTTTTCCATTTTTGCTGACTGTATTTTTTTTTCCAAATCTATGAATGCAGATCAACATGTTAAGAACAGTTTCCTGAAACCTTTTTCTTGTAGCGACAACGATTAAGGTACCTGCCCTTATTGCCCCATCTCAAAAATCCACCCTGTATATGTTATGATCGACTGCTTAGCTCCATAAAGGTATAGCGTGATGACAATCATTTTAAAAAGTTAAATCTGTAACTATCTGCAATATTCTTGCCATTTGACTCGACTTTTTACAATTTTCGGTAAATATCATGCTCATCTTCTCATGGCAAACTCTATGCGGTAGTAATTGCGTGATGCTGGAATATTACAATTAGACAAACATTTAAAAAAATCTAGTTTTGGCATAAGAAATTGTCCCCAGATCTCGCAAAAATTACTTTAAAAAAACAATGTACAGTTTTGACTCCGCTACAATTTTATTATAATACTAGCTGCGCCCCGCGGTTTTACCCGCATTAGCTTCGATTCAGTAGGAATATCGGGATAAAAAGTATCGTATGTGTAATTTTGATGCATAAGCTATATTATTGTAAAGTTTTATCAAAATCCGTTCAGTAGTTTGTGCGTGAAGAAGTAACAAACACACTCAGAAATTTCGCCTTTATAATATCAGTATGATGTAAAGATAGATGATGGTGATGACGTCATCATCACCATCATAATCTACAGCCTGACTTCACCCACTGCTGGGCGCAGACGTCTCTTTGAAATGAAATGTTTATTGCTGCAAGTAGATATTTAAATAGACTTTTACACGTCAATATTTTTTTAGCATTTAGTTGTGCATTCGTGTGTTGTGCTGTCTTTTGTGTGCACTGAATAAATGTATATAAGAGCTTTCTTATGTCACATATTTGCTAGTTATTGGTCAGTGGGGACTATGCTGGGGACATTTTGAATGCATTTGTAGGCGATGTGAAGGATACTCGCATGAAAATAAACATGATGCAAGTAAAAAGTTTATTTTTTCACAATAATATTCAATCTTAGAATGGAGACCTCCTAGTGTTGATCCTGTAGATACTGCTGGAACTGAAAACAAAACAAATTAAAAATCTCTAGCTACATAATTATGCATAGATTACAAGGTCAAAGATGAAGAAGAAAAACTATAGAGATATTTTTCTTCAGTTACAGAAACTGGTGATAGGTAGTATTACCATTGATAATATCTTCAAATGGATAATAAACAAATATTTAATGAGTGTATATCATTGTGCTAATCTAAAAGAAAACTATCTAGGTCCTAGTAAAAATGGTACATACGCTCTTTTAAACATTTCTGTGCCTCCTATGTTCAATGCACTTCCTCTACACCTGTTCAGGTTCATCTGCGTAGTTGAGCTGCATGGGAATCCCACTAGGTTATGGTCGTACATTGAAGCTGCAAAAATCTCATAGGCCCGGTTATGGCTACAGGAGTGGGTCAAACAGCCTGGTTGGTTGCTGCCACCGTTGACATAGAAGTTTACATGACCAATTGCAGTTCCAATGCCGTTGGCAAGTAGACCTGAACCATCGGTGTGGATAACTTCGACGTATTCAGCATCAGTATTTCTCAGGCGTGCAGAATTGCTGCCCCATCCACTTCCAGATGGGTCCAGTCCTAGAAAAGCAGCATAAAAGAAAAGGCTTCAGGAAGACGATTATGAATTAAGAATTTAACATATATAATATTACAATGGTACAAATGGTATTGTGGCCCAGATGCCAAATAATGGAATAGACTTTTAATGTGTGTAGGTACTACAGAATATGTAATTAATGAAATAAAGTTATCAAACGAATAAGATATATTATTCACAGGAACGTTATCAACCTGAATCTTTAAGAAACATTACTTACCAGTGATTCTACCAACTATATCAGGGTATCCATCTAAATAGTTCAAATGTCTCTTAGCAATGCCAGCAACATGTGCTCCTAGGCCAAACCCAACCAAGTGCACACTATTGGCATTTGTCGCACCAGTATGATAAGTCAAATCTCTCAGAAAATATTCCAAATCTCGAGCCACAAATGGTACTCTTGCCGATGTGACCGAGTAACTGTAGCTAGCTTCTGTTTCCCAGTCAACCACTATGACGTTATGTGGTTCTTGAAACCTCAATACATCTAAAAGAAATAACTTTATGAGTAAAAAGTGTTATTTTACAGATTATCAACATAAACAAAGCTGATGATCCACTCACCGCGAGCATAGGTTTCACGAATTTGTTTTGCAAACATTCTCTCTTCTGTTACGCAACGAACATTCATTCGCGATACGAACAGTTTGGTTAGCACGTGTATCCAAACACGATTTACTAATAGGTACTTATACTCGCGAACGAATGTTCATTTCGTATAAAAGGTCACACAAAGAATGTTTGCAAAGATAATTCGAGATGCAAATGTTCGTGGTGAGTACCGTCTCTAATAAATAAAAAGAAGTAGATACAGGACGTACGGCCAAAATGTTTGTGCTATAGCAGTACGGCCAAAACCTTATAAAGTCAAGACTTGTGTCTTGTGTCGAAGTGACTACTGAGTTAAAGCCTTTAACTCAGTAGTCACTTTTTCCTAGATATCATTATCATAATTATATTATCACATAATCCACACATTGCTTCTTTTGGTATTGAGCTGGGTACTTACTACCCGTGATTAATGTATTGAATAACGTTCTAGAGCTTCCACGGTGCCCATGGATCAATATAATTGTTTTGTGTAGTGGATCGAAATTAGTATTTGAAATGTGGTCCTCTTCTGTTATTTCCTGTGGTACAGACGGGTTATTCCTGTAAAAAAGAATTTATCTTTCTCTGAACATCAACAATTTTTAAAACGGTAGTGTGACGAATTGAAAAATGAAGGCAATTTGTTGACGTATCAACAAAATGCTTTCTTTTTTCAAATAGTATCTAAAGGTTCAGAAATTTCTAGCGAGGTTGTGAATCTAAACCATCGCTCAATCATCATCATCAGACAATATCAGCCTACTGCAGGCCATTGGCTTCTTCAATATCACGAAATTTAACTTGTACCTCGACTACATTCCACGACTACGAATAGCCGCAATATTGACGGCAGAAGTTCCAACCAATCGTGACCGCATGGTGCGCAAGATCCCGTATCTAGCAGCTGCCAGCCATCCTGCTAAGGTCGTCGCTTCTCTTTGCATGACGGCATCTTTTTAAACCTTGCCACATTTGCCCATTTGCGAACTCCCGTCAAGATAAAGTGTAGCTCAATGATTATTGATTCTACGGCTAATATGGCCGGCCAATGGCCCCTTCAGCTTGAAGTGGCAGTCTGCATAGCATCCAAAGTAGTCTGCATAGGCTATGAAGACTATTTTGGATCTCTGTCGTTTAATCGATTATATTACTCAATTTAAAATCACATTATGTAGCATAGAAAATATTTTTTTGGAGCACTTACCTAGTGTATAGGAAATATCTATTCTTCGCATGTACACAGCACACTAGAAAATAATACAATAATATTGCTTTTTAAATATATCACCTAAACTGAGAATCGTAAAAATTGTGTAGAAAGCTTCGTGTTGGATAGATATTTAATTTTATATATTACTTAGTATATATACTACAAAAAAAATACTTTACTTATATCCCGCCCGACCGACCGATTTCGGTCACGATTTTATAAAGAACTCGCTTAGAAACATTATAATGGGTACTGTGATCACCGATTTATTTGCATCCTGTGGTGTGGAACTGTGGACTACAGTTACTGCACCATACCCTCGTGTAGTTTATTTACAATGTGTGGTGTAACGACTGCTAAAGATCTACGAATGACAGCCGGGACCAAACATTTACTTACCGAGGCACCGAGGGACCGTATATTATGAATGATCACCCATCCATGTACCGACCTCGGCAAGCTTAACTTTAATCGATCGGCCCGTGCCGCTGTTGTTACTAAGCTACGAGCCATTACAGTGTAGTCTTTAAGAATAAATGAAATAAACTAACTTACCTGTCGCAACTGCCAAAATAATGACAAACTTCAACATACTGCTAGATTTACTGTTTCTTTACTGTTCATATTTCTAAATTCGTTTTATTTATACACATTTAGCCGACTATTATCTTTATTATTGATAATATCTTTAATCTAGTTATTAGTTGAATTAAATAGAAATAGATTGTCTATACTAATATTATAAATAAAGAGGTAATATTTGTTCGTTTGTATGTAGGGGGTAATCTCTGGAACTGCCAGTAGGATTTGAAAAATTTTTTTTGGATTTAATATCCCAATTTTTGAGGAAGCCTATATTACATAACTTTTTTTAACACACACACACACACACACACCCACACACACCTCCACCACCACCAGCACCTCCTCCACCTTTTTATACATCACTTTTTCTTTTTTGGATGCTCCTGAACGAATTTTCATAGCTACTTTTTTATATGCTACATTTTAAGGATGGCGTTGGAATCATTATTTTGAGTTATTTTTCTTTGCTGTAGAACCACATGAGTAGACAAACGGAACAGAGGCAAAGCTTCTTAAGAACGTGCAAAATTGTTACCTATTTTCGTAGGGTTGTCACAATAGGTTAAGACAAACAAAACATTTGTTAAATAGTTTTATTATTCAGTATGATTTACAAATTACTTACTCTAATAATTTTCTTTTTATAATTTTTGTTTTTTAATCATTTATTGTTTCTTTTAATGGTGTGGTAAATGCTTTGAGCTGAAACAAAAATAAAATGAAAATGCGAACCGAACACTATTATACAAACGACATAGGTAGACCTATATTTTAAAGATTATATACCTATTTTTTAAATATTTATTTAATTTCAAGACCTACTAGTAGCGAGAAATAAGTACGATGTAGGTATTAATAATAAGTTTCGATTAAAATGCTTTTTAAACTCGTATTCAAACTTTCATGATCATGCTATTATGGCCGTTGATTATCAAAATTCATCTATCATAAAAATTTCGTGATCGTGCTACTAACCGTTGGAGAGTTCCCTAGTGAGGAGATAATCCTGGGTGCAGCGTCAGGTTATATCTTATTATTGCATTATCACCGAAGTTACGCAGGTATACAAAATTTCAGCTCAATCAGACATCGGGAAGTGGTTCAAACCTTACTTGCAATATTTAAACTTAACACACATACCTACTACATAGGTACCAACCCATCCACGTACCTACAAATATATAGTAAAAACTTGTAATAATAATAAAAAGGTAAAAACACACCGTGTACAACTGTCTTCTTATCAAAAAGGTACTTACTTGAAAAAGAAGTAATCAAATATTTACTTACCTATTGTACTCCTTGGGATAGTTGCAGTATGATATATCTTTATTTTTTTCTAGTATTATTCATACACACAGTACAATAAACCACCATTATTAACAATAATAATATACCGCGTTTTTACATTAAAATATTCAAACTTGGAACTAACAAAACAAACAACGTGCGTCGCACTGACCCTGAGATTGTCAACTAGCTGTGCCAGCGTAAACCGGTTTTTTCCAGTCTCGCCGCGTACGTGACAAGCGGCCAGTGGTCACGCACACATGCCCCGCGTGCTTGTAGTAGTGCAACCGATTCGCGCGGTTGTTTGAAGCTTTGTATCTGTTCCGTTTGTCTAATCATGTGGTAGAACTAAGTTTAATTTTGATCCTTCTTCTTTTGACAGGACAACGTCTATCGGGTCAGCTAGTTGTCTATAAATCTGAAGGTAGATACCACCATGGTAATCTAAACATCCATTAGGCTTTAGTTCATTATAATTACGAATGATACAATCTATATTTTTACCTGACGGCAGAGATTAAAGGTTATTGTCCTTAGCTGTGATGCACCGCTATAATCAATATAGTCTGTGTTATGTAAGCCGCCCGCACGTATCTACAGAATATTTATGTTCTGTGGACTCAGGCATCTTAGTCTCTTCCAAAAGTATCTTATGAACATGTAAACAAACCCTATTTAGGTGAAAATATTAGGCAATCACTCACCAAAGAAAATTTGTTACACATTTGTGCATGCATTTTGACGCTTCAAACCTTATATCGCACCATTCTTTGCAACGTTGACTGTTTGAATAAGATAATTTAATTATAATTTAAAAATCATCCACGATAGTAAAATTGAAGTTATAAATAAACCGATTAATGAAAGATAATATCTACAAGGTGAATTAAAATCATAATTTCAGAATTAAATTTCAAATAATTAAAACAAGCACTTGTAAGTGGCACTACAAATTGGCATCCACATAATGTTTTCAGATCCATTTGTTTATATTTTCAGTGACAGATATGTGCATCTGGACACTAAGAAATTATATTAACACCAAATCATTTATTATAATTATTTTCTTTCTCAGTTACTCAGTTGTGTATTAATAATTATCTTTTTCTTGGGGAGCATGACGAGCAATCCCGGACATATTATTAATTGTATTGATATTATACATATTTCAGTTAGCGATCAGTACTTGCATAGCATTCACCGCGGGTCGATCATTTATCAGTTTCAGCTTCTGTGCCGTCAGATTGTTATCTGACGGCACAGAAGAAAGAAAACGGAGGGTAAGGATAATGATACACTGAACTGCGTTCAACTTGTGTATTGAAAACTGATAAATTTTATTTATGAATGATAAAATCTTCATTGTTATGAAGATTTTATCATTCATAAATAAAATTAATTAGAGTCTAATGGATTTTGAGATTACCATGTGTTTAATCTGGTTATCAGATTCATAGACGACTAGATTATTTTTGACTTCCTCCGCGTGATTTTTTTTGTTTCCCGCAACGCATCGCCCGCTCGCGTTATTACTTCGTTTTCGTGTTCTATCTGAATTTTTCTAAAGTCGCAACAGGGTGTGTTTAATAGCCTTATAACCTTCCTTAAAAATGATGATTTTTTAAAATCCGACTGGTAGTTCCAGCGATCAGCGCGTTCAAACGAACAAACTGTTCAGCTTTATTATCAGTATATTATTTATTATATATTAGTAGATATAGATAATAGTCAGCTATATAAATAAAAGGATTTATAAATCTGAACAGTAAAGAAACGGTCGATCAAGCAATATGTTGAAGTTGGCCGTTATTTTTTCTGTTGCGGCAGGTAAGTTAGTTTATTTAATTTACTCTTAAAGACTACACTGTAATGGCTCGTGGCTAAGTGATAACAACGGTACGGCTCGATCGAGAGTTAAGTTCGCCGAGGTCGGTACGTGGATGGTTGATCATCCATTAGCTACGGAGACCCCTCGGTGCTTCCGAAAGCATGTAAAGTAGCAGTCGTTACACCACACGTTGTAAATAAGCTTCACAAGGGTATGGTTCAGTAGTCACCACAGAATACGAATTGGTGATCACAATACCTACATATAATAATGGTTCTAAGCAAATTCTTAACAAAATGCATTTGAAGTAGGTATCGATACTTCAAACGCAACAAAAAATAATGTACCAGTTACTTACCTACTTATAGTGTCCGGTAATTAACGGATAACCTCTTTAGGGGTAATTGTAGGTACTTATCATTATGAACAACTATTACTATGGGACCAAACCTGAAATAGCAATAAAAGAATCAGCAGCTTCCAACATTTTGACGAGTTATGCGAACACAAATGTAAAGAACAGCAGATTTTTTTTTTGCAATTTCATGTTTGGTAAGTAAGTAACTAATACATTATTTTTTGTTACTTAGTACCTATATAATATGTACTTATAGGTCCTATAACATAAAATATATATCCAGCACGAAGCTTTCTAAACAATTTGTTATGATTCTCAGCATAGGTGATATTTGTAAAACGCAATATTTTTTGTATTATTTTCTAGTATGCTGTGTACATGCGAAGAATAGATACTACCTATACACAAGGTAAGACCTAAGTAAAAAAAAATCTATGCTGCATAATATGATCTATTTTAAATTGGTAATACAGGCGATGATTCGGCTGAGAACTAAAGTAGCCCTCAGAATAAGTAAGCTGAAGTGACAATGGGCCGGCCATATTAGCCGTAGAACCAATGACCGTTGAGCTACACGTGTTTTTGAGTGGAGTCCGCGAATCGGCAAACGTAAGAAGATATAGTAAGATGCCGCAGGCTAAAGTGCGGCGAGGACCATAGCTGGGTGGCTGGTAGCTGCCAGATATTGGCACGCACGCGATTAATCACGCACTACGCGGTCATGACCACGACTTGTCACATATTAACAGCCGTACGGGTCCATCGAAGGTTAAGCTACGCTTGCTGCGGTCGCTTCGTGGATGGGTGACCATTAAATATCGATACCTGGCCGTGCTTCCGGAAGCACGTCGAGCCGTAGGTCCCGGCTCTCATTTGTAAGACCTTGACAGTAGTTAGTCAGAAACCCAAGTCTAACAACCACTTACCATGGGGTAGCGTGTTATCCAGTACCTAACTGGTTTGCGTAGGTCAGATAGTCGCTCCATGTAAACGTGCGGCCTCTGGACAAGTTGTACGCAGAAAGCCATTTATGTTCTTCGAATTCAATACAACAATTCATTAAGGATGCTGCTGGGGCTTCCACGCTTCTGCAGTGCGTCGGGAATGTTTGCTGATGCGCACACTGATGGCTTCGCAGCGATCAGACGTAAACGTGCCGCGTCGCTGCTACAGAGGGTCCGGGGCAGCTCCAATAGACTCCTGAATGTCATTGCAGGGAAATTTTACTGCCCGCTCGTCCATTATTTGTCCAACCTGCATGTTTACTAACACAGTTATTTAAAGTTAATGTTTTATTAACAAATTACGGACGTTTAATTCTGAAATAAAATGATTATTATTTCCTTTATTCAACTAAATACATATAAATTAAGTTTTTAAATATTAGAATATTAAAAAAAACACATTTAAAAATATAAAAATATAGTAGCCCACCAGTATCGGGAACAGGGTCCAAGCTACCGGCGGTCAGGCTCCAGAGGGAGGAACCTCCTGACAATGCGAGCCGTGTCCAGAATTACTAGGTGCTTTCTGAATCAAGCCCTTGATCCAGCTGCCCAACGAGAGCCTCCTCAGGTGTTATTATTATGTCCTTTATTTCATTATGTACATATAAATTATATTTTTAAATATTTGTATAAAAAATATTTAAAATAGTAGCCCACCGGTATCGGGAACAGGGTCCAAGCTACCGGCGGTCAGGGCTCCAGAGAGAGGAACCTCCTGACAATGCGAGCCGTGTCCAGAAGTACCGCTTTCTGAATCCAGCTGCCCAACGAGAGCCACCTCAGGTGTTGGTCAAGGCTCTTGGCTATCAATCCATTGGCTGTAACGACTATCGGCACAATGATTGTGGAGTCAACATCCCACATGTCGACAACCTCGCGAGCCAAGTCAAGATACTTTATTTGTTTATCTTTCTGGGCTTTCACGAGGTTATTATTATTATTATTCAGCTTCATCCTGTTCGACTGGAAGTCGACCCCAACATAATTTGGGAAAAGGCTGGGCCGATTGATTTATCAGTGAGAGATAAACTACAGCATACATTTATTTTTTATAGGAATAACCCGTCTGTACCAGAGGAAATAACAGAGCCCTATTGGAATGCTAATATCAATCCACTAAACAATACAATTATATTGATCCATGGGCACCGAGGAAGCGCTAGAACGTTATTCAATACATTAATCACGGATAGTAAGTACCCAGTTCAATCTATATCATTCACCTTCACAATCCAAATATCAGAAGTATTTTCTTTGTTGCAGTTTAGTAAAGTTGATTGACAACTAGGCGATGGTCAAAGACGTAGGTAACATAAAAAAAACTGAAAGTATTTTTTGGCTACTAATCGAATCTGTCGGTTTTACTTATAAGGTACTACCGTACCGTACTGCTATGATGCAAAAATGTTGGCCGTCGGCTCTGTATCTACTTTTTTTTTATTTAATGTAGACGCTCAACGAGAACATTTGCTTCTCGAATTAGCTTTGCAAACATTCTTTGTGCGAGCTGTTTTTACGCAATGATTTATCGTTTGCGAGCAGAAGTATTAAATTCTGTTAATCGTGTTTGGATACACGTGCTCACCAAATCGTTCGTTTTGCGAATGCTCGTTGCGTAACAGAAGCTCGAGTAAGGAATATTAGCAAAACAAATTCTTGAGACCAATGCTCGTGGACAGTACGAATATTTAACTGGATCATCAGCCTTGTGCTTACATATTCTATTAAATAATACTTCTTGTTTATTATTATTGTTTTTTTTTTAGATATTTTGAGGTTTCAAGAACCACATAACGTCATAGTGGTTGACTGGGAAAAAGAAGCTAGCTACAGTTACTCGGTCACATCGGCAAGAGTACCATTTGTGGCTCGAGATTTGGAATATTTATTGAAATGGATAACTTTTTATGGTGGTTCAATACGCGCCGCTAGTGTGCATTTGGTTGGGTTTGGCCTAGGAGCTCATGTTGCTGGCATTGCTAGTAGATATTTGAGTACAGTATCAGAAGTAAGATACCCTCTAGTTATTGGTAGAATCACTGGTAAGTATTGGTGGTTTTCTTAAATATTCATGTTGTTTAGGTTCCTGTGAATAATATTTCTTAATTATTTGATAACTTTACTTATTAATTATATACACTAGATACTAAAATAAATGACTAACTAACTTACAATACAAATATATAAAAATAAAAAACAAAGGACACTTAGGCGTCGTCGGCACACTTATTAATTAGGTAGTAGATACTTATATCTAAAGTCTATTCCATTTTTTGGCAACCGGGCCACAATACCACTTGTACCATTGTAATATTCTTTTTGTAAAAGGCTTAGATCATTATCACTTTTCTGAAACCTTTTCTTTCATGCTCCTTTTTAGGACTGGACCCATCTGGAAGGGGATGGGGCAGCAATTCCGCACGCTTGAGAAATACTGATGCTCAATACGTTGAAATTATCCACACCGATGGTTCAGGTCTACTTGCCAACGGTATTGGAACTACAATTGGTCATGTAAACTTCTATGTCAACGGTGGCAGCAACCAACCAGGTTGTTTGACCCACTCCTGTAGCCATAACCGGGCCTATGAGCTGTTTGCAGCTTCAATGTACGACCATAACCTAGTGGGATTCCCATGCAGCTCAACTACGCAGATGAACCTTAACAGGTGCAGAGGAAGTGCATTGAACATAGGAGGCACAGAAATGTTTAAAAGAGCGTATGTACCATTTTCACTAGGATCTAGATAGTTTTCTTTTACATTAGCACAATGATATACACTCATTAAATATTTGTTTAATATCCATTTGAAGATATTATCAATGGTAATACTACCTATCAGCAGTTTCTGCAAATGAAGAAAAATATCTCTATGCTTCATCTTTGGCCTTGTATCTATGCATATTTAGCTAGAGATTTTTAATTTGTTTTGTTTTCAGTTCCAGCAGTATCTACAGGATCAACACTAGGGGCTCTCCATTCTAAGATTGAATATTATTGTGAAAAAATAAACTTTTTAATTGCATTATGTTTATTTTCATGTGTTTCCTTGACATCCTGCAAAGGTGCCCCATAGTCCCTCACTGACCGTTGTCGAGTAAATAAATATATATATTTTTATGTTTAAAGAAACATCCCCCGTAATCGGAAGCCCAAGAGTCTATCAACAAAAGGACAATTTGGAAAAAATCTAGGACTTTTATGATTAGACTACTTATCTTCTACAGAAGATTGTAATCAATTACATCCAACAGTTCCTCAGGACCTAACCCAGACATTTCTTATAGCCGAGTGTAAACGAACCGTATCGGTAATCCTGCAGGATAAGTTTACTCACTTAACGAGGCTTCTTACTTATTTCACTTAAAGCCCCCTTAGCTGGTCACTGAACCATGTAAGTGGAAACTTTAGAAGTTATAGAGCTCAACTTACGTGGTGTCATAGTGCATTTTTTGTTTTAAGTTAGCGTTTAGAAAGCTCTCTTAATCTGTCAAGCGCCGCTAATGAGACACAATTGATTTTCTATTGTTTCGTCGCCGATCGGCGAACCGCGACGCTTGACCGGTTAAGAACGTTTTGCTTAATGCTAAGAAGGGAAAAAACAAAAAGGGATGAGAAAACCCCCCGTAATTAAAAACGATCAAAATCTAGTCGCAGTGTCATCTCTGCGACAGTCAATGTCAAAAACTTGTTAAAAAGGTAAATATTTTTTTTTTAGTTGTAAGGGAAAACAAACAGTTGTATACTTATTAAAAAATAAATGGAAATAACTCAACATTAAACTTAATGAATACCTACCCACCAACGCATTACATACCCACCCACGTACCCTCTAGGTACCTACTGCATTTTCCACAGATTACAACTTACAATTAGATATTTACTAACTGAAGGCAATCGTAACTCCCCGCTCCTCTCCGCTCCTCACTCGCCTCGCGATTTTTTTTTTTGACAGTTGCTAGGTTTTGAAATTGCACAGCCGAACTGTTGTCAAAACAAAATTAGAGGTATTTGACGGATAATACTGACAATAGAATCCGAACGTTCTTTAAAATACCGATCAAGTCCCGAAATCAACAAACGTTCAAAATCTAGTCGCAATCTCATCTCAGCGACAATCAATGTTAAAAACTTTGTCACAAATGAAGGGATTTTAGCTATTTTTGACACTGTTACTGTTTAAAACGTTACAATATAAAATATCTGGCCCATATACTCAAACTCAATTAATCAAAATTTAAATCTTGCATAAAACGCACACTATGCAGCCAAGCTTATTATAAGTTGGCGGATTAATGGTTGGCTTAACGCTGGTCCAGCTCCACAAAAGCGCATGGACTAATTGATTAGCATTCGAAAATATAGTTGGAGCTGCTGAAGATTGAAAAAACTATATTTGCATTGTATAAATTCAATCTTTTAGTATTATATAATTGCATAGCATACGTGTAAGCACTATGTACATAAACTATAAAGCTACCATTTACTGGGTACGTCTTTCATTGACTTGAATGAGCCCAGGCGGCTGAGAGCATATCATGCTATAAATAAAAAACCGAGTATGCTTATGACCACACGACTGAAGTAATACTTCAAACGTATTTGGCTATTAGAGGAAGAGAGAAAGAAAATATGCGCGCGCACTGCTTTCTCTTGCTTATATCCCCCACTCAACTCCCGTTCGCCTCGCCCGATCACACTTTTCGTAACGCTTACGTCACGCGTTCGTCAGCTTACTCCCCAAGTCAAGCGTGCGGGAAGAAGTTTCACTTCAAAAATATGCATAGGTATTTCTAAAAAAGCATAGGTATTTATTTACGTGGAATACAGAATTAATAAGTTATCGTAAACTCTGCGAACTAAACAATAACTTTTTTGTTACACTCCACGCGGACGAAGTCGCGAGTAACAGCTAGTTTCTGATAATCTTGCAAAGGAATTGGGATCAGCATGACGATGCGAAGCAAGGTTGTTATAATATTTTCTTCTGTAGGTACCTGTAGCGTCAATAAAATACGTGGGTCAACGACAGACTGCTTTTTTTGCAAACGTAAACTAACTACCCACCACCATACAATTATGAGTACCGACCGATGTCACAGTACCCTATTACTTTAAGAGAGTATGATTGTGTAGGTTCAGCTTTATCAATAGCGTATTTTTATATACCTGCTATGACTCCCGCTAAAATCAATACATTTTTAATTCTGTTTGTTCCTGTCTGCGCAAACACTAGCTTTACCACAAGGCTTCGTGTTTTGACAAAATATTATTTAAAAATTTCGTCAATATTTAAATGGGAAACACGATCTGTTGTGAAAAATGCGGAGGATTTTAATAACTTTTTGCCCATGACTTTTGTATAACCTATATTTAATTATTTAATACTTTAAGCACCTAAATGTACAGAGGCGGACTTAATGCCATAGGCATTTTTAAACGACTTTAAAAAAGGAGGTTCTGTATTCGACCCGTATGTATGTATGTATGTTTGTATGTCCGCGATTATCTCAAAAACTACTGAACCGATTTTGATAATTCTTTTATGAGTGTGATCTACATACTTTCAGGAAGGTTTTAGTATATAATACATTAGGTAATTATTCTTATGTACGAAGTTATATGCATAAATGTACTGCATCTCCGGCATTTTTATGTGAATTTTGATGATTCTTCGAGTCGTGTCTTCAATGCACTAGTGTTAATTGAATTTGTGTGGGGTAGGTACAACTAAAAAGTGAAAAATAAAAACTTTTTTACAAAAAAAACAACCAACTTCAAAAAAAACACTACAAAGTGAAAAATAACTTTAATTTCGGAAGTCGGTGTCAAAAAACGAAAATGCTGAAGCAACGATTGCTTTTGTAAAAAAAAAATAAAGTTACCTTTACAAATTGATTAGTTGTGTAAATAAAATAAGTCGGTCTCATTCAAATACTGTTTAAAAACAAAGAAAATATCCAAACTAATAAAGCCTCTTACAGACAGGCGCGATGCGACAACGCAACGCGACTCTAGTAGTACAATACCTATGAAAATTTCATGGAAAATGTTCTACCAGAATCGCGTCACACCGTCCCGTTACGCCTGTCTGCGGGAGCCTAAATTCCATTAGTGCTTCTTCAGTTCATTACAATAATAATGTCTAAGCTATATAGTTCCTGACTACTATAAACATATAAAAGTAAAGATTTCTGTTATAATACTGGTATAAAAACAAAAACGTTTTAGCGGCTATCAAAGCTTCCGCAGATTTTCTTGTCATCCGTCACGATACACGAAACCTTACTTTGAACGGATTTTCTCGTCAATCTTCGCCTTTCAATGCTTCGTATCTTCGCAGCAAATGCTGGATGAGCGATCACAATTGTGTACATAAATAATGACATGTCACTCGGCAGCGCCTCGCTTCCGAGTAACCTATATCTTTCAGTTAACAGCTATCATAGAATGGGGCAGGCTAGAATAATGCGAGTAGAGATTATAATTTTGCTGTAGATGGAGAGCTGCTGGAGTAACCAGTCTTACCAAGGGGTATCGTATTACCCAGTAACTGGGTTGTGGAGGTCAGATAAGCAGTCGCTCCATCTAAAATACTGGTATTCAGCTGCGTCCGGTTAGACTGGAAGCCGACCCTAACATAGTTGGGAAAAGGCTAAGCAGATGATGATGATGGAGAGATGCTGGAGCAGTGGTGGCCCAGTGGAAACGTCCGTGTCTTATGAGTTCTAGATCATATTATCATATTTGAACCCGAACAGGTACTAACTTTACTTTGCGTAAATTATTTAATAACCACTGCTCTTAAAACGGTGAAGGAAACATGTAGAACCAAGAATTCTAAGATATGTGTCATCCACCAACCTTTGAGCCCGCGTGGTCAACACCTTGACTGCCAGACAACAGACACAATAGAAAATCTATTGTTCGCGATCACCGGTGACCTACACGGCAGTGAATGTGTTAAATACGGCCCACTCCCTCTCGCAGAGAGGAGGCCTATCTCCTAGCAGTGGGAAGATTGTATAGGCTGATTATGCTGGTCCGTAGCACCAGGTTATCAACTAAAGGCAGCATCCTCCTCTTCAGTCGATGCTTCACTATTGTGGATCGTGACTTCTTCCTTCTCATGAATAGAGGAAATCTTTTTGCTATGGTTTGTGGCTTGCTGCCACTTAAGCAGGTACATCGCGTGCAGAACAGATGAGGCCGATGGGGCTGAAAGGTTTTGGAGTGGCTTTCGCGTACCGAAAACCGTAGCGTTGAGAAGCTTCCCACAAGATTGACAGATGACCTGATGAAGACCGCAGGAATCTGCTGGATGCGAGAAGCACAGAACCAGTCGAACTGGCGGTGTTTGGGGGAATTCTATGTCCAGCAGTGGACGTCTTTCACTTGAAAGCATTAGGCTTGATGAAGTTCACGATTACCAATGCTAACTGCAGCTCCGACTCCTGGCAGCTGGCTAGCAATAGTTATGTTGCTAATATGGGCCAATGGGCACAGTGGCGTGTATTGCGTATAGGCATATAAGCAGTACCTACCTCGATATATCAACATAAACATGTCAATTACATTTTAGTGTGTGTGCCCCACAATTAAGAAACTCACTAAATTATCATACCTAACAAAAAACAAAAGCATCATAAAAAACGCGCGGCAGTATGCAGCCGCCGCGCGCCGGACGGCCTACTCGGCTCCCGTACTATTCGCATATTGTCATTGGTCTTTACTCGTTCAAGTTAATACGACAAAATTAAAAATACGTACGTCTCACGCGTAATACCATGACGTTCGACCTTCGCAATTTATCACCCTTAAGTAGGCATGCCTACTCAAATAACCACACTTTTGACCTCACTTTTTTTCTGATTAGTGACCACGTTTGCCTAGACTAGACCCGGCTTAGTTTAGTTAGGTCTGAAAACCAATGCACGCCACTGAATGGGCAGTTACGGAAACAAGTTGCGAATTATCATCAAACTTTCGATGGATTTCAAAGATTGCCGCCTATATTGTAACCTACATAGTAATAGAATGTAATAAGGGCCACCCGTCAATATGTAGCTTTAGGAAAGAGGATCGCTTCTAGGTTATTATTATTTGTAGACGAAGGCGACTGCCCAAGAGTTTGCTCGCTGGTGGCGATTAACCACTTTACATACTTGCCCTCATTTCCACGAAAACTACGCCAAAGTTAAAGCGGATGGGGAAAACAACAGCTTGAAAACATGAAACAATTTCATGGGAAAAGAGGTAATATCAATGAAAAAATGTTTGCAAATAATTATTATTTTACATGGTAACTGATATTATTTACAAAAAACCTGTGTATAAGTAGAAGCTTAACACGAATAATTCCGGATATATCTCTCGACACTTTTTCAGCAATTAACGCCAACGGACTTGCATTTTTCACAGCACCACTAAAAACAATACAAAGAGTATAAACCCAATGCCAATTATCGGAAAGCCAAACTAACGTGAAACTTGCAATATTTACATTTATCAAGTCAATATTCAGTCAGTTCGTGTATTCTCATTCAAATTCCATCGTATGCCTCGTTTAACACGTCGACTAGTCCGCCACGGAGTAGTGGATAAATGGAGTTTTAAAAACGCGTGCCTATTTCTCGCGGGAATAAAACCCATCTGACGCATGCCACCTGATGAGAAACTTGTTCGAGAAAATAAATACAACGCACCTCGAGAAAACTGGTAAGTTTCTATGAAATCGCGTACGACATAACTCAAAGAACTTATAACTCAAGAAGGAATAGCGGTGTCTCAGACTCGCAAAGCGACATATAACGCACTTACGCATCTAGCCGTACCTACCTATCTTTGTCCAGGCATTTCATCATCATCAACTGCCAAGCCTTTTTCCAACTATTTTGGGGCGTGCTTCAAGGTTAGACATTTATCTTAATTAAATAAGCGGCTGTTATGTCATAATTTTTCAAAATCGGTACTCCAAAATAGCCAACCTGTCTTGAGCAAGTGTGGTGATAAATGCTCGTGCCTTCTCGGCATGAGAAGAGTCCTTTGTCCTGTATTGGGACAATAATACAATATCAAGCTGGTGTTTTATGTTATAATATTGTGTGTTGCGTCCTTGTCTTTCC
The DNA here is from genome assembly GCA_947508005.1 of Amphipoea lucens. Lineage (NCBI taxonomy): Eukaryota > Metazoa > Arthropoda > Insecta > Lepidoptera > Noctuidae > Amphipoea > Amphipoea lucens. The sequence goes on along the minus strand of OX382364.1, from coordinate 9,145,479 downwards.
ATTTGCTCATTACTCCGTGTAAACTGGGCATCAGTACAGCGCGTAATTGAACTCGTTAGGTGGCCGGCCAACTGCCTGGCGCGATGCAGTATTGCTACCATTGCTATTTTATTTAGCTGACTGTGTGAGCGAGTCCTTAAGTGGAGTTTAAAATTTAATGCGGAGTTTCTCATACTATAAAGTATTGTTGTGCGATGTTATTGTGCACCTTATATATAGGGTGTAAAAGAATCTACGCGCAAAAAAAAACCCATTTTGACCCAGTAGGTATTTAGCTATTTTTTTTTAACAGATGATTATTTTTTTTAATCGTCGACGATAAATGTCTACGCTGGAGGGGTCTAAACATGTGCTGAATTCATGGTATTAGTTGTGCGCCGATATACCATACACTCTGTATATCGGTATATGGTAAAAATACCGAGAATTTACCGATTGAGCACTTAGATCCTAACATAATGGTGCCGATTCCCTTGTTCACAAACTAAACTAAATTTAAATTCAGGTCATCTTTTTCTTGCTATTTCATTAAAAAAAGGACAGACGATAAATTTTACTTTAGTCCTGTCAAATTAATCAGCGCCTGACACTACTCCATACAAGTTTAGACGTGATTAAAAACTTGCGGCCTACTAAAATTACGTCAATTTACGTCAGGCGCTGATTAATTTGACTTCCGAAATTAAAGTAATTTTTCACTTTCCAGTTTGTTTTTGGAAGTTGTCACTTTTTACCTACCCCACACTTGTAAACCTTCACTTGCTGAGTAAAAAACAGTGATGGGAAGTTATTATAACATCATCAACATACACTAAGTGGATAAAATACGTATTATTAAAGCTAACTTTAAAACCACTCATCAGAACATGACCAAAGAACAAGGCTCACGGCCCATACAAAATTAACCCACGTCCTACAGAAAAGAAAAGTATCTCAAAAAAATGTTAAAATTGAGTACAATAAGATGGCATACTCCCGATCGCCATCCTTACAGTCTAACATATGAAAAAATGCTATGAAAGTTTGTTCAAGGGCAGTAATATGTACAAGAATAGAAGTACAATATTGAGAAATACTTGGCGATCTTGACTTGTAATCATGCTCAACTGACAGTAGAAAGTATTTATAATGAAAAGAACCTACTACTTTATGATTATCAGATGTTTAAAAAAATATTATATTAAGTTTTTTATATTTTACATAATTTTTTATTTTTGTGTTTTACTTTCCTAAAACTCATTTTTTTAAATCTATGTTAATCATCAACAGAATGTTCATCATAGTGTACCCTACTCTGTTCTATTTAACAATATTAAAATCGAGCTTTAGTTCTCACTAATGTTGTTTTAGTTCGATGTTCGGCGGTCGAATAAGTGAGAAAAAAAAAGTTATTAAAAAAATTCGACTGCAACCTTATACTAAAACTAACTGAAAAACTAAAAACAAGCCCATTTTAAAATAAATAAAAGTTGGAAGCAGGCGGTCCCGCCTGCTTCCAACTTTTATTTATTTTTTTTTCAGTTAGTTTTAGTATAAGGTTGCAGTCGGGTTTTTTAATTTTTTTAATTGCTCTTTTTTATTTCCAGCTTTTTAGTTTACCAATGTGAAAGATTTAGTTCTTGGTACGTGTTTTTTACGATTTGTCACTTTGAATTACTTTTAACCATATAAGTGGTATATATTTTTGTAATCAACTTTTAAAACCCTTTATTTTGATACCCCACTCGATAGGCTTTGAGAAAAAAAAAATTTTGAAGGCATAATATGGCACCAAAAATCCGCCATTTTGTTTTTTTTATTTTGATATACCCAGTGTCACTCTTATAGTAAATACGAATCTAACGACACCTCTCAAGCTAAAATCCATCGAGCCGTTCAGGCCGCAGAGCGTGCCAAACAATTATGCATACATACATACATACTCTCGAAAAACATAACCCTCCTTCTGGCGCAGTCGGGTAAAAACCTCAGTTGTTCGATGATGAAACTCTATAATTGCAGTCATGTCAAAATAGCCAAGTATTTCTCGATATTTTAGCTATATTCTTGTACATATTACTGCCCCTGAACGAATTTTCATAGCAATTTTTGAAGTGAAAACTTCTTTAGCGGCGTTGAACACTTTTTGTAATGGGTAAAAAATGTTAAACTCGCGTCAGGGCATCGCGTCAGGACACGTGACCGTCAGGAGAGACTCCCCCCCCCCATCTCTTTCTACGGCGGCGCCAACCGAAGTGAACCAAGTTAGACACGATAATGGATGGATGGATGGATGGTGATGGTGATGGCGATGGTGATGGCGATGGCGATGGTGATGGCGATGGCGATGGCGATTGTGATGGCGATGGCGATGGCAATGGCGATGGCGATGGCAATGGTGATGGCGATGGCGACGGCGATGGTAATGGTGATGTGATGTGATGTGATGGCTCGACCGTCTGTGTAGTAGCCACACTGCTGTGTATTCGTAAAATTCTTGTATATAAAGTGTTTCAAAAAATGGAAATTGAACAAAGTGCATCGATTAATGAAAAAAGTGACGCAGAAATAGTGAAAAAAACTTAGTTATATTAATTCAATTAATAATTTATTTATTTCAACGTTAATATTCAAGTTTTCACTTCTGCCGGCACTCCCGGAGTGCAACCCGTCTTTTTTTTATATGTTAGACTGTAAGGATGGCGATCGGAAGTATGCCATCTTTTTATACTCATTTTTATCATTTTTTTGAGATACTTCTCTTTACTGTAGGACGTGGGTGAATTTTGAGCCTTCTTCTTTATAAATGGGATCACTCTATCAGTAGGTAGGTATACAAACAAAGAAGGAATTTTCTAATCACATCACACTAATATTATAAAGGCGAAAGTTTGTGAGTGTGAGGGTGCGGGGGTGTGTGTGAGTGTTTATATGTTTGTTACTTCTTCACGCTCAAACTGCTGGACCAATTTTGATAAAATTTTGTATGGAGGTAGCTGACACCTGGCAACAAGGCACCTGGGGATGACGGAATAACGACAGAGCTCCTTAAAGCGGGTGGGGCTCCAGTCCTGAAGGAGCTAGCGAGTCTCTTTAATTCCGTTATCCAAGAGGGTACAACGCCCGAGGCGTGGAGCAGAGGTGCGGTGGTTCTGTTCTTCAAAAAAGGTGACAAATCCTTACTGAAGAACTATAGACCCATCTCACTTCTAAGCCACGTATACAAGCTGTTCTCGAGGGTCGTCACGAACCGTCTCGCCAGGAGACTTGACGAGTTCCAGCCGCCAGAACAAGCCGGTTTTCGGAAAGGCTTCAGTACCGTAGACCACATCCATACTGTTCGACAAATTGTACAGAAGACCGAGGAGTACAATCAGCCGCTGTGTATGGCATTTGTGGACTACGAGAAAGCCTTCGACTCCATCGAAATATGGGCAGTTCTAGCCTCTATGCAACGATGTCGAATTGACTGGCGCTACATCGAAGTGTTGAGATGTTTGTATGACGCTGCAACGATGACTGTCCAGATCCAGAATCAGAAAACCAGCCCCATCCAACTGCTCAGGGGGGTGAGACAGGGGGATGTAATATCCCCTAAATTGTTTACCAACGCGTTGGAAGACGTTTTCAAGACGCTGGACTGGACAGGGTATCAACATTAACGGCGAGTACATCTCCCATCTTCGATTTGCCGATGACATCGTCATAATGGCAGAGACGTTAGAACAGCTAGACCAAATGCTGCACAGCCTAAATGGAGCCTCCCGGCGTGTTGGCCTCGGCATGAATTTGGACAAGACGAAAGTCATGTACAATTCGCACGTCTTGCCGAGTCCAATCCACATCGAAGGGTCGCTTCTCGAAGTTGTGAAGGAGTATGTCTACCTAGGGCAAGTCATTCAGCTCGGTAGACACAACTTTGAGAAGGAAGCTGACAGAAGGATCCAGTTGGGTTGGGCAGCATTTGGAAAACTCCGTCAAGTCTTCTCGTCGCCTATCCCGCAGTGTTTGAAGACTAAGGTCTTCAACCAGTGCGTCCTGCCCGTCATGACATACGGTGCTGAAACGTGGACACTGACGGTCGGGCTGGTCCACAAATTCAAGGTCGCTCAGCGCGCTATGGAGCGAGCTATGCTCGGAGTCTCTTTGAAGGATAAAATCAGGAATGAAATTATCCGGAAAAGAACCGGAGTTACCGACATAGCTTGCAGAGTAAGCAAACTGAAGTGGCAGTGGGCTGGCCATGTCTGTCGAAGGACTGATGGCCGGTGGAGCAGGCGAGTCCTGGAGTGGAGACCGCGTACCGGCAAGCGCAGTGTAGGACGCCCCCCCGCTAGATGGACGGACGACCTAAAGAAGGTGGCTGGGGTCGACTGGATGCGGAAGGCGGAGGACAGGGTGCTGTGGCGCAGTCTGGGAGAGGCTTATGTCCAGCAGTGGACTGCGATAGGCTGAGTTGATGAGCTGACACCCTGGATTAACATAAAGGCTACTTTAAATCCCGATATTCCTACGGGATCGACATTTACGCGGGTGAAACCGCGGGGCGCAGCTAGTCGGTTTATACTTAAATGCCGGAGTTCTGAGGTAACAAGAGAACCTCCTCTATTTTTTGAAGTCGGTTATAAATTGAGATAATTCGAACCCGCAAAAGGACGTTAAAAATAAATCCTATAGAAATGGCGTGTTTGTTGAACTACGACATCCACTCATTGCTCATTGTCATCAAACCAAGGAAAGACTATCAATAAATTAATTACGAACGCACTAGTAACCAATCGAACCATAAATAAGGTTCTATAAATCATATAGACGTCACGTAGTGTTGGTCTGACGTGGTGTGATTGATTAATTTATAGAAGCTCCTTGTTAATGGTTCTCTAATGGTTCGGATATGGTAGCACATGAATAGAGGTCTAGCGGGATAAGGAGATTGGACCGATTTGGTTAGATTACGTTGTTGTTATGGTAAGCATGAAGTGATACTATAAGGGTGGCATCGACGACACGTACAGACGCTAGCACATCAAGCTACCCGAAACTGTAAAATTTTCCCAATCAATCTTGAACCTAATAATGCTTTAGGGGTAAAGTTGAAAATCTATTAAAGAAACTGTAACCATGAATTCAGTACATGACTCAAGACCCCCTAGCGTAGGCATTATTCGTCAGTTATCAAAAAAATTATACGCGGTTAAAATGTATGGAACAGCATTTTTTTTTCAAACAGGTTGAAATTGAATTCATGGGCATCCTTTTAAGGGGTCATTGTAATCATCATTATGAACAACTTTTACTACGGGACCAAACCTGAAATCACGAAAAAAAAGTAACTAAACTACATTTTGACGAGTTATGTGAATATGAATGCAAGGAACAGCTGATTTTTTTTTCGCGATTTTAGGTTTAGTTCATAGTAAAAGTTGTTCATGATGATGAGTACAATGACCCATTAAAAGGATGCCCATGAATTTAATTTCACCCTGTATATATGACGATTTTCAATGCAGGGTTCAGGATTATGTATTGAATCCATAGTAACAGGGTGCGCGTCGATCTCCTTACCACCCTGTATGTAACGGTTTCCTTATTAATGTAGGGTTACCGGTATCAAAAGGGTTCCTTTGATTATTTTGACGTGTGACCTTTCCTTGCCCTTATTAGGTTGATGATGCCTTTAAATGATGTTTGTATAATATTATATAATGTTTGTATAATTAAGATGTTCCAAATGAGACGTTGTACAAGTAACTCAATCAATCAATCTGCCTAACCTTTTCCCAACTACGTTGGGATCGACTTCCAGTCTAACCAGATGCAGCTGAAATACCTGTATTTTACATTTTATGTAGCGACTGCCTATCTGACGTCCACAACCCAGTTACTGGGTAATATGATACCCCTTGGTAAGACTGGTTGTCAGACTTTCGGGCTTCTGACGACCCATAACAACTGTCAAAGATCTACGAATGACAGCCGGGACCTACGGCTTAACGTGCTTTCCGAAGCACGGAGGGTATTGGTATGTAAAGATGGTCACCCATCCACGGACCAACCACGGCAAGCGTAGCTTAACCTGATCGATCGACCCGTGCGGCTGTTATTACTTTGCCACAAGCCCCTCACGTTGTATACGTAACTATGCGTAGGTACTGTCAAGGAGCGAAAATGTTAAGTAATTTTCAAACACATTTCTTTCCCACAAGCGGGCGGATGTGATCTTGTGAACTGTCATTCTTATTCAAAATCTTGGCAACTCGTAGGCGTAGGTTGGTTTCCTAGAAAAGCGAAGACCGCACATAGCGGCCGCAGTGACGGACGACTGTCATGAAAATTATGACAGCGGCAAAGATTTAAATCGCTAGATACCCTATCGCGTCAAAAGATAGTTGCGTTTTTATTTTGTTTTTACATATCTGACATACAATGATGCAGTGACTTGACTTTATAGTCATAGAAACACTTTAAATAATAATGTGTGACCTCACTCTGCCCAGTACACTTTTCGCGTGACTAATTACAGTGAGGATTAATCTAGCGATTTAAATCTTTGGGCAGCGGGGTTTGGGGGTTTTAAGGTGTCAACAACGCTCTCTAGGTAACAACTTACTTTCAAAAACAACGTTTCAATGACGTCATTCACCTGCAAATTACGGACGCTTTGTCACCGATTTTCTATACGAAACCCTAGCTTTATAAACTCAAATTACCAATGAGTATAGTCCTCTAGGTATTTTGGCCATGGCGGCCAATCTCAACGGAGACTAGCCTTCGGTACGGGAGATATTATAGTGCAAAAGTGTGCGCGCAGACATAGGTGCAATCCGACACGACCGGAGAGAGATCAGGCGCAGGATCACATGCTTTCCGAGCCAGAATGTCACAGCACTAGTATTTCAATGGTGGTCCGTACACGTGGGTTGTGTCCCAATCACTAACTACCAATGGACCTTTGGCACTACAAACGACAAACATTATTCATACTACGGTTAGCCTCCAGGCAAATCTTCAAGTTCAACCACTTGAAACCTCCTCCTACAAGTAGAACGCGAAAGCATCCAAAGTTCACCTCCAAAAACATTTTAATGAACTAATTATTATACGAAACATTCGCGAAATAACTCGATCTGCAGTTTTGCAATATTTTGTAACTCATCTCGAAGCGGCATTGTTTATTTACCGCCGAACGAAACCGGTTGGTCGTAATTTCAGTTAATTAAAACAAGTGTTTCTTAAATATTTCTGGCTAAAGGTTTGATAAATAGTGGAGTTTGCTTTTCGAAATTATTTCTAAGAATGAAGTTCCTATTATTACCTATAGAAGATACAATTATTTACATTAATTACTTTAGAGCCGTTCTTATATAGTCACGGGGGATATTATGACAATTATATGCACATACGGGGTGTAAATCACACTAATCACACTATAATATTATAAAGGCGAAAGTTTGTGAGTGTGTGTGTGTGTGTGTTTATATGTTTGTTACTTCTTCACGCTCAAACGGCTGGACCACTTTTGATAAAAAAAAAATTATAGAGGTAGCTGACACCCTGGATTACCATATAGGCTACTTTTTATCCCGATATTTCCACGGGATCGACATTTACGCGGGTGAAACCGCGGGGCGCAGCTAGTAAACTACGATTTTGCATGCCCGTAATGAGGGTGAAATATGTCCTGTGCTATAATTTAATTTAACATCTTGTGTACCCACCATATTTCAGGCAAATAAATGATTTATTATTATTATAAAAAGACCCATCACATAGCCATCAACTACGCATTCTTACATCAAAATAAGTAACATTGCACAAAAATAATTGCTGGGAAAGGACTGTTATTTTTAGTGTAATCATTTGCTGTTTGCGGTAGTACGCAATGTAACATACGCAAAACATTATGCATATGGGTGCATGCAACGGTACAGTGGTTGTGGGGGTATTTAAAGTTGTTATTAGCATTAAAAATATGTTTTCGTAAAAAAAACTTAGACCTTTATTATCTCCGTAACCAGAAGGTATGGTCCCAGGTATGGTCTAGTTTAGTTACTATACTCTATGGGTCTAGTACAAAAAATATATCACAATTGCGGGAAGTACTTGAAATGACTTTTGGCTTCGTTAAGTGTTTTTTTTACACCCGCGGGGCAGTTGCAGTAGCAATGGGTTTCAGTTTGACAGTTCAACAACATTCATTGCGTTGTTTCTGTTGTTGAGCAGACTCATTTTTCTGACTTATGAAGCAATGGATTAGCAATATCCTTCAAAATGATTCAGATTGTGATTGATAGTGTTACGCAATTATGGTGCAGTTATAGGTAACACCGGTAAACTGAGCTTTAAAACAGGCTTCCCACATAGATTTTAGCAATGAAGCCGTTCAAGAAATGATAAATGTCCTGGAACAGACAATTTGTATAGGCTTATGTTTAACTATTACAAGATAAAGTAAAATATAACATCAAAAAAACACTTTTCACTGCCTGAAATCGTAAATGATAACCAAAATTAAAACTCCATTTTATTGCAAAATACCTAGGTAGTTATGGTATTTGTATTCTCATTTGCTCGCTCTTGTGTAAAGGGTTGTTTTAAAGTAACCTAACCAAACCTAACCTCGGGGTGCCCAGCTAGAACTATTGTAATTTTAGACTTAATTTAATCAGAGACTTGTATAAAGAAAATAGCACAACATAGTTTACCTCAAGATATTTAAATTTCGCCACAATACTGTCTCTATCCTCTATTAAAATGTACGTGCACGTGCTATAGGTATGCAAGGCCATAATATTAAAAATGCTTCGCTCTGATTAAAATACGAATCTAAATAAAGATTATAATGAGCAGTAATCATGTGCAGTGTTATAATGTGCAGTTTTGCGAGTTAATTACTTATTAAAAATGCTGAATAAATTGTGAATTATTAGCACAGAATAGAGATGGCTAGCGGAATCTCTTTTACTACATAATGAGATAGTTAAGTGCATATTGTTTATGAGCAGGATTTTAATTAAACCTTTTATCGTCGGTGTTTATTTTTTTTTAACTGAAACTTTAATAAATAATGTGAGTAGAGAGTAGGTAGGTACTACTACTGTAGAATAATTTACCTATGCATTATCAATGGCGTTTGGATTAAATATGTTTTTATTATTTTTATTTATCTTGTAAATAGATTCTTTTATATTTTGTGAATGTGAGTACATTGTAGGTAAGCCTTGTAGGTTTGTAGACCATTTTCTATTTTGTAAAACTTGTTGACAGGCGTGCACTGTCCTCTCATACCTGTTTACATTGTAAGTTGAAAATATTGTAAAAACCAATTTAATTTCAAAAGAGTAACCGTGGAGTTTCTTGCCGGCTGATTTCTATAGGAAACGACCAACTAGAACCGCGCATCTAGCTTCTGATGCTTCATAAGTGCCCATGTATAATAAAATATCGGTTTTGGTTGTATGCCTAAAAATTGATCAACGGCGAAACATTTTTAAAGGATGTATCCTCTAAAAAATACAATTTTAAGTAGAGTCTAGTAAAAGCTAGATATGATAAAATTGTACGTACATCTTCTTCTCTCATGTGAACACGATAACAACATTAATTATTACCGATATAACATTCGTTTTGGTTTTCGGGTCAACCCATTTTCAGGTGTCATTCACATGTCATCCTTATGAACAACTAAAAACAAAAGGGACCAAACCTGAAATCGCAAAAAGCAATCAGCTTTGGATCCCTTTTAACGTTTAGGGTAAACAATAACTGATGTTTTATACAAGGATCCTTTTGTAGAATAAAGAACTTGCTTCTTAATCACCGAAGTTCTTTATATAAATCCTTAGGCCCTTTGTACACTGCACGGTTTCTTTACGGTACGGCGTATAAACCGGGCCGTAGAAAAAACGTGTCCATCAACAAGCTTCCATAATGATTCATACAACACTGACAACCGTGCTTACACACGGCGAATAAACCGTAGTTTTTTTTTATTTTTTTATTGCTGAATGGGCACGCTCTTGGCCTCGATCACGCCTGATGGAAAGCGATGGATGAGGTCTATGATAGAACGAGCGTGCCCAGAAGATGCTTAAGGCACAAGAACCCCCACGCATCGACGAAACACAGCAGGCTGCTTGACGCCGGACTCCGGTGGGAGGGTGGTCGCAAACCAGGCGGGAGTTAGCCCTACCACCGCAAGGGAAGAATTGGCCAGTCAAATAAGGTCTTGGGTGAGACTGTCCAGGATGCGCCGAGCGCTCGGTTCAGTTGAGTAACTGGCGGAACAAAATGCACTACACAAGGAGGCTTCTTCATGCATCCCAAAGTTACTCACGACAAGAAAAACGTGTGTGTACAAAGAACCTTAGGCACCTATAAGCTGCACAGGTACCTATAATCACAACAAAAGCCTCCATATTGCCTTCACTTCTGCCACCTGTCAGCCTCAATATGAACTATCGACGCAATCTGGGTGCATTGTGTGCGAACCATTCACAGTAATGACACTCGAGTATAAGAGCTCGGATTATTGGCTTATATTGCTAATACCTAGGCTGGTTGCTAGGCTAAATATGTTTGTTATTGGAGGCTGTGTTTGAGCCTAAGTTAAGGTGTTATTGTCTTGGGGAAGATGATAATGGTTGCGATTAGACCACCCATTGGTTCAGCCATGGTGTTATTTAGATACTCTAAGGTATGCTATAATTATATAAAGGTTAGGAACTCCTTCTGTCTCTAAAGTTGATTTTAGCTTAGTAGCTATTTACATATTTTGGCCTAGTAGCTGTTACATATTATAGTTTGTTTATTTATTGGTTTATAGGTTGGTTAACCAAATTAAAGCCATTTAATTGTTTATTAAAGATATTATTTTACCTAGGAGCGTTGTTAGTGCATACAATATACTACATAAATGTAAATGCCGCAGTACTGCGACATTAATTATATCCCTATGTTAGTCTAGTAAGATAGCTATATTACTAGATCGCGCTGGTATCATAGTTATATTCCTAGTAAAACAGCCATAAATCGCGTTCATATTAAGGTATATAATATAGCTGCTCTATATCCCTAGGGATATAAGTACATCACAGCATTAACATTAGGTATACTGCGACATATATACAGCTTTACCGGATATTTTCCCGGAATGCCTTCAAACATAATTTTAGTTTCGAACGAATAAATAAACTACAAATACCCTGTAAAGCCAATGCCAGCTCAACAAGATAAATGTAGATTCGGAACAAATATCTTAAATCAACATGGCTGCTCGGAACTTTAATGTGTCATTAGTCAAACGACGCTCTTGAGCCTAAAAATAAAATAATATGCTACACACAATGCCGACCATGTCTAGCAAGTCTATTCTGTAATAATCTCGCTGTGAAAACTTGGTGAAGTGAGCTTGATGTGAGCTGTCAATAGCTTCATTCCTTAGTATCAGGTGGAATGACTGCATTCCACCTCACGTTTTCACGGTGAGAATTTAACAGAACAGAGCGGCTGATGTAGCTATATGTTCTCACCAACCCTGATGACCCCATAACCCTCCTCCATGAGAGCAATAGGGCAACCAGTACAGTGCACAAACACAAAAAACCGACATTCCGACATCGCCGCCGAGGTCCCTCGCGACGTCCCTAACTAAATAACTGGATAAAGTATCAGCACGCGGCGTAGCTGAGCCTGTATCTTTAAATTTCCAACTGTGACCTCTGAGTTTGTTTCGGCCTTTCTTCTCAGAGTAATCAGATAGGAAAGGCTGATCTCATCAAGCTTTAAATAATATTAATTTGATCCAGCCTGTCCCATTTTGCTGTCCTCTCCCGAGCGACGCCCAAAGCCGAGGTTCGTACCCCACAAGGATACCCCACAGGAGTACGAACTTAAACTTAGCTTGGCTTTGAGTTTACCTAAGGCGACCAAAGGATAGTCCGGTTAATTAGTTAGTTACGACCTCTCAAGGTTAACTACGAGAAACCATTAAAAAAAAATGATGTAGCTACAAGTTGTACTTAAGGTGATTCCTCAATGTAGCCCGCAAAATTCAAGATTTCTTACATTTTTACCAAATTACAATGTTTTTATGTTGTATGATGGACAAAGTTATAATAAAATAATTAGATACTAAATTCAAAATGTTAACATCATCAATTAAATAAATAAAATTAAAAAAAGTAATTATATTTGTTGCATGTTTTTATGAATAGTCTTATTTCCTTACCCATTATATTTGTATTTTTTTATTAGAGGAAGCTGCAGACGTCGACACGTGTCGTCGGACGTGTCGACAGTTACCTATGCCGTTGACGCGTGCCACTCGTCTATATGAGCACTTAATTTGATATTTAGGTAATCTAAAGGAATAAGGTTATATGCATGAAGACGTCTTTATTGAACATTCAGCTAGGGTTTACCAGAAATTGTTACAGGTTCAAAGGAACAAGGTATAAAATATATTGAAAAGTAGTATATCTCGGATGCTAAACAAGGAGTTTTGCTCACTGGCTAGCCTTTCTCAGGTGCTAAAGAAGTTTTTAAATCAGGGTTAAGACATTATTCATAGAAGTAGAAACCGTCAGCTTTTAGATCACTATATTCATTATGTAAACAAAAAAATGTTATCGTATTTTTAACCGACTTTAAAAAAGGAGGTTTTGTAGTCGACCCGTATGTATATACATACATAAGGGTCGACTACAAAACCTCCTTACATATATACATACATACATACGTATGTATGTATATATGTATGTATGTATGTATGTTTGTATGTCCGCGATTATCTCAAAAACTGCTGAACCGATTTTGATAATTCTTTCATTAGTGTGATCTACATACTTTCAGGAAGGTTTTAGTATATAATACATTAGGTAATTGTTCTTATGTACGAAGTTATATGCATAAATGTACTGCATCTCAGGCATTTCTATGGGAATTTTGATGATTCTTCGAGTCGTGTCTTCAATTCTTCAATGCACTAGTGTTAATTGAATTTATGTGGGGTAGGTACAACTAAAAAGTAAAAAATAAAAACTTTTTTACAAAAAAAACAACCGACTTCAAAAAAAACACTATAAAGTGAAAAATAACTTTAATTTCGGAAGTCGGTGTCAAAAAACGAAAATGCAGAACCAACGACACCGACTTCCGAAATTAAAGTTATTTTTCACTTTGTAGTGTTTTTTTTTGAAGTCGGTTGTTTTTTTTGTAAAAAAGTTTTTTTTACAATGCTAGTTTTGTACTCCTGCCATATCAGTAATTTTTATATTATTAGGATTATTACCCTCGCCCTCCAAAGAACCAGCTTTCTCCTCACATCGTATGATCGTGACAATTAAATATGAAAGGTCACCACTCACCACTAGGTACAATTTATCTCATATATTGAGAACCGCTGACTCAATGCTAGGTACAATATGGTATATTTCACCTGTCTTCATTTCATTATCAAGAGTGCCTTGACACTAATCAAGTAGAATCATTGTAAGATTCGACTCGATCAAAAACTCGCCGCAGAGGACTCATTGGACCTCAGAGTTATTATGATTTGTTGTAGTAATGACTTTATTGTTGCATTAATTTGTGTAGAGGTTATTGTTTACGTCAACATCACGTGTATAATCCCCGAAGGGAAAAGCAGATGTGTATTTATTGTATGTATTTACGTAGGTGCATCCACACTTCGCCAGTAGTTTTCATATACGAATTATATTATAGCCTTCGCAAGTTCTAAAGCTGTAAGTTCTTATTTTATTCTTCTGAAAATTTGGCTTGCTGGTAGAAACTAGCCATCGAACATAGGCCTCTTCCATGACTGTTTTAGTAGGTACTTAATAATAATTCGTGTATGAGAACTAGCCAAGTCAGACCTTAGGCCTTAAAAAACCCTTTTTGGAATTAAATCTTGTGATTCGAAACTTATCTTTTAACCAATATTTGTACCTACCTAAGTAATAGTAAATAACTAAAAAATGAGCATATATAGAAACCTACCTTTTGGAAAAAGGAGATACAATGATGACTAAAAATAAATATTAAATGTCCCACTAATAGTGGCGCGTGTGTTGGATCATTTGTTTCCTTACAAAATGGTTGAGCTGGATGGTGTTGATCCACGCGACATGTTTTGTTCTCACATATAGAAGCAATAAGAATAATTTATAGGATTTAGAAATATATTGATTTAAAAGAGTGTCTTCAGAGTTTCTTACCCGTACTTCTCCATAGATATCTATATTTTGTCATAGGCAACTACATAGTTTCAATAAATATATGTGTGTGTGTGTGTGTATATATGTTTTATATTCATAGTTTAATTTCTGACTAACTAACCGACTTTTTGACAATTTGAAAGCCTGTAAATGGTTTAATTGAAATAAATGCCTTGAGTTTGAATTTGAATAACAGTAGAAGCTAACTATTTTTTTTTAAATATTTTGTTTCAGCTGAGAACAGATTAATTAATCAAATCATCCATAGATTATTTACGCTAAGATGAGACCTTAATGTAGAGACAATAGTCCCTAATTAATTGCCAGTTATTATCCGTAATTATCCACATACAACTACATTATCTTAGACGAACAATGCACTTAATTATCAATGACCCATTCTCATTACTAGGCATTATTGCTAAATCCCATACTACAATGCATTTTCTCAACTATGTTTTATTTGGTAAACAAACACTAGGTTTACGAAACTCAGGGTATTCGAGATCTACACTGGAGGTTGTGGTGGCTGCAGGAATCTGCTGGAAGCGAGAAGCACAGAACCGTATGGAAGTGGAGGAGCTTGGGGTAGACCTATGTCCAGCAGCGGACGTCTTTCGGCTGAAATGATGGTGATGATGATGACACTGGAGGTTGGGAATGAAAATCCTAAAGGTCGATTTACACGATGCAAGTTTCTTGCCTGTAGCATATGATAAAAATGAAGCAACAATTTTGAATGACTTGATTGTTGCTGCAACTTATGGCATGCAACAAGCAGTCGGACCATGTCTATCAGGCTTAATCTTTGTAAGAAACACGTATAAATCACAAAGACTGCATCGAACTCACCTTTTGATCTTTTTTCTAAAAACGTCAACCCATCTCGCCATTTAAATTTAAAATTTTAAAATAATACTTAATAATATATTTTTTTTATTTTTTTTTTTCGCTACTCGCCCCCATTATCTGTGTTCTGATAACAAATAATCTAACCCTACACTCGCTTGCGCATACGACTGTTATTCAGCATAACCTTGCAATATTTAAGTCACCAGAACGAACAAAGCACAAGTCACATAGAATCACGAGGGGATGACCCTA
Organism: Amphipoea lucens; assembly: GCA_947508005.1. Classification (NCBI taxonomy): domain Eukaryota; kingdom Metazoa; phylum Arthropoda; class Insecta; order Lepidoptera; family Noctuidae; genus Amphipoea; species Amphipoea lucens. The sequence continues at coordinate 9,130,177 of OX382364.1, read as the reverse complement.
ACATTGCAAGATAAATAAAAAACATTCAAGACATCCATTTTTTGTCCACCAAAATACAATCGTTTACGGCTATTGTCGTATTTACACTGCATAAATCTACAGCGATTTATACCTACGACTCATCCATTAAACTTGACTTAAAATACAAGTACTGCAGTACATTGGTATCGTCTAAAGTTTGTATACGCGCGCACTGACCGCTGCGAACGGACGGCCATTTTTTTTTGTAAATTTTTCTACTAGTGTGGAGTGCGTTCGTGTATTATTTTGTTACACTATGTTGAGTTTAGATTCAGCTATATTGAGCACTGGGCTTATGAAAGAAAGTAGAACTTTGTTGAAAGTGAGACTGTGGTTCTATGCGTTTTCGTATTTGCATTTGGTGGCAGTTGCGGCGATGTTGTTGACCATTGATTTTGGTGCTCATGATGATCCGGATATACAGATGTATCAGAAGATCCGGTTTAAACTGATCACTGCGTGGTTTAACGTAAGTTAATAATAATATTAAATATTTAAATCTGAAAAGCATTAAAATATAATTCAAAATAAAATAAATAAATTTTCTCCTTGTTATGGACTGAACCCTAAAGGCAGGTATATCCTGCCTTAATGTGTAGGGTAAATACAGTCATTATCCTGCCTTAATGTGTAGGGTAAATACAGTCGTTATCCTAAATATAAACTTGCTGAAGATCGATATTTTATTAATTCTTTAGAAGTAAACGATTTGTGTTTCTATCTTTGTTTATAAAATAAACCATAGAGTACAATTAAGCACACTTGCTCAAAAAATAAGCTATTTATATATTCATTTAATTTGGGAAAACAAGCAGTTACACAAACGTCGTAATAAACAAGTAGCACGACGTTATCCAATCTTAAATACTACAAAATTATTATGGAACTATTTGCACAAGAGTGAATCTTAAAAGGTAAAATCTTATGAACATTTTTAAATAAAAAGAAAAGATAAACATTATTTTTTAAACAATAATAGAGAAATAACAAGTCAAAACAACTAAAAATCTGAGTCACTAATTATTTTATTTATCAATGCTATCAAAACAAAATTTAATGCCACCATTATAACCATAAATTAAATTATAATTACTATCAACCACATTGTTATCCATAGGTACAGTCGCCGGCAAAGGCGTTGTCGTTAAAATTAAACACGGACATAAATAACTTCCAGTTTTGAAGTTGGCAAAACGCATTGGGAAGGTCACCGAGCCATATTCGGACCTATTGTATGATTATTATCTTTTTCATTCTCAATCGTGGCCTGATCCGGTGGATTCACGACGCAGTTTCGAAAACTCGAGTGAATTATTTTCGCAAACATTGCTTATGTAATGTTTGCGAAAATAATTGTTGGACTGGTGCTGGACTTGACCTTGCTTCGTCTTAAACTGGTATAACAAAAAACAATAAAGTGGAAAGAGAGGGGTGTATCGTTTAATTTAAGGAACATTCGATTGTCTATTAAACACAATTTATTTCATTAAGCTAGCATTCTTAGTTTCCAAGACTTTCAGCTATCTAATTGTGACCCTAATTCATTGCTCTTGAGTGTATAAAAATTGTCAATGTCAGAGTGTCCAATTTGTGACAATCTGAAGTTTTAAGGATACTGCTATGCTAGCCTTCAGATTCCATACACACCTTGGCGAAGGAATATAGTGAACCATCTAACCCAACTCGGTCAGTAGAGTCCACATCTCAAAGCACGTAGGTACCTACGAATAAGTAATTACTTATTCTTAGACCGATACAGTTCGACACAACTTAGATGTAGCATCGGCAAAATTCGTAAAACGTTCGTAATTCATAATTCGTATTCGTAAATCTTTATTACTACTTTAGGAAAAATTAATCAATTATTCCTAAAGTAGTAATAAAGATTGGTGATTTTGAAGGCGCACTTAGTTCGGATGTGATCGGTTTTACGAATTTTGTCGAAGCTACATCTAAGTTGTGTCGAACTGTACCATGATAGACTGGACGCTGACTGGATCTGCACTGATAATATAAAATACTGTATCCCCAAACCTTCGTAAAAACACGAATCAGATTTATATTGCTACCTACATAATAGTTATACCAATCCCAATTTATTGTGAGAGATAACCAAACCGCTATCCCGGTGGACCAATAGCATTCATAAAATATATTTTTCACGGAGAATCATAAATTTTTTTTTTTTTCGCACTTTTCTGGAAATTATATAGAATATTATAGTAGGTACCTAACATTTTTTCTTAGCGGACCGCCTCCTTGGGGGGGAACACACTAACATATACATATCGTCGCCTTAGAGTGAAAACCTCGGGACTGTATTTGCATAGTTTTTTGTATGAATACCTTGTAAGTGGCATTTTATGCATTTCGGTTAATCTTCGAGAATATGACTGTTCTGGATATGAAAGTGGGTTAAATTTACCTATAAATTAACAAAAAAAAAATAAAGGACCCCGTACAAAAATTATACAGCACGCAGTTGTATCTTCCTCCTGAAAAATTACTTCTTTTACACTTAAGAGGTTTTCACTCTAAGGCGTCGATATCATAAATAGGATCATATCGCTTAATATAGCATAATCAGTCTATAATGTTCCCTCTGCTGAGACACAAATCTCCTCTCTGCGAGAGGGAGTAGGCCCTAATACACCACGCGGGTCCACTGCGGGTTGGTAGATGACACCATGTCAATTCCATTTCAGTCCATTTGAATTTTAAATAAATAAATAAAAAAAGTTTATTTGCAGACATTACATTATTGACTTAACTTATGGACCAACTTAAGTTTACAATTTACAAAAGAAAAAGAAGATAGCCACAAAAGTAAAATACTGTGGCGCAGCTATCAATGCCCAACTTAAAATAAATATATACAACGACATTGTTCCAGACTTCCCAAAGAAAGTTAATTAATGACAATGATTTTGATTCTAGGACATGCCAGTTTCCTCACGATTTTTTCCTTTACCGTTTTTGAGAGCAGTGATGAAATAATTAACACAAAGTAAAGCGCCTGTCTGTGTTCGAACCTACGACCCACCACTCGTAAGTCACTGCCATTACCACCGGGCCACCACTGCTCTCCTATGAAATATAAAGAACTAGCTGCGCCCCGCGGTTTCACCCGCATAAGTCTCGATCCCGTGGGAATATCGGGATAAAAACTATCCTATGTCCTTTCTCAAGTTCCAAACTATGTTTGTACCAAATTTCACACAAATCGGTTCAGTAGTTTAGGCGTGAAGAAAAGACAGGCAGAGTTACTTTCGCATTTATAATATTACTAGTCGTCATCGTCATCTCTGTAGTCACCCCCTTTCTAACCATATCATCATTCACACAGTCCATCCATTGTTTCTTTGGTCTTCCCCTACTCTTATAGCACAACTAGCTGCGCCCCGCGGTTTCACCCGCGCAAGGTTCGATCCCGTGGGAATATCGGGATAAAAAGTATCCTATGTCCTTTCCCGGGATTCAAACTATCTCTATACCATATTTCATCTAAATCTGTTCAGCGGTTTAGGCGTGAAGAAAAGACAGACAGACAGACAGAGTTACTTTCGCATTTATAATATTAGTTTGGATAAATAAATAATAAGCTTATTGTACGCACGGCTACACATCAAGCTATACATAACCAGTACGTATAAGCTGACTTTTATTTGTACTAATGTGAGTTCAGCTGAAACTGGAAAAGTATAGTTTGTTGTGTCGCCGAGTGTACAAAGAGAAACATGTTGTGCTTAAAGTTAGTCATACACTAAACATGATTGTACAAGTGGTGGTTAAAATCAGTTTGACCAGCTGGCTCCTGAACTAAGTAAAAACATACTTTGTATCTCAGGAGATAAAGTTCCTCATAAGCATTGATTATGTATCATACCATAGTTCACAAATTGAGGGGCCCGTGGGTAAATAATAACAGCCACACAGGTCCATCGATTAGCTTAAGCTACGCTTGCCGCGGTTGGTCTGTGGATGGGTGACCATGCATCTTTACATACCGACACCCCTTCGTGTCTCGGAAAGCACGTTAAACCGTTGGTCCCGGCTGCCATTCGTGGATCTTTGACAGTCGTTACGGGTAGTCAGAAGCCCGAAATTCTGACAACCAGTCTTACCAAGGGGTATTGTATCACCCAGTAACTGGGTTGTGGAGTTCAGATAGGCAGTCGCTCCATGTAAAATACTGGTATTCAGCTGCATCCGGTTAGATTGGAAGCCAACCCCAATATAGTTAGGAAAAGGCTAGGCAGATGATGACCGTAGCTCACAAATTATTCATATTTTACATTAATAATAATAATAATAATTACTTTATTGCAGACCAGTGTCCATTTTGTTAGTAACAATGTTCTTATAGACTAGTGTTAGTAATACTTAAAACTACCCACCACAAAACATATAAAAATAAAAGTAAGTACCTAACTATACCTACTCAACAATCATTACCGCGCCATTCCATGACTAATGGCGCAGCAACGACCGATGTACGCACAGTCCAGGCGACTAGCGATCATGCTCAGGATGCTGTTGGCGCTGCCGCGTACTCTACGCACCAGGGATGCGCATCTTTTACGCATCGTAGCGTAAAAGCAGTCTACTCGATGTGTAAACCTGCAAACCTGCAAACCTGCGAGCTATCATGTTCGCCCGCACTGCCAGCGCCCTCCGTTCCCTCTCGATGTCATCATTGTCCTTGAGGTCACAGGTCAGCATATGTCCTAAGTACTTAAATTTGGACACCCTACGCAAAGCTGTACCATTAAGCGTAATGTTGGGAAACACATTACCTGTACTGTTTCCTCTGGCCTCAAAGACCATGACTTCACTTTTGAGTGGATTATATTTTAATCCGTGTTGCTCGGCATATGCTTCACAGATCGTTAGCATTTTATTAATGCCACATACCGAAGCACTCAGTAGCACCATTTCATCAGCATAACTTATGTTGTTTATATTAATTCCATCTATGTGACAACCTAACCGGGTGCTACTGAGTGCCACAATCAAATCGTTCACATACAGGTTAAAGAGGGTTGGCGAGGACAATCCCCCCTGCCTCACCCCGCACTCCAACCTGTACGATTGTGACATGGTTCCCGACCATCGCACGCCATTGACCTGATTTCCGTACCAGTACTTACAGATGTTGATGAGTTCTATTGCTAGATTAGTGTTTTCTAACTTTTTCCAAAGAATGTCATAGGAAACCAGGTCAAAAGCTTTCGAAAGGTCAAGAAAGCATGCGTGAACTGCAGTTTGACGTCTTGTGTAGTATTTGACAGCATGTTTAACACACAAAACTGCACTATCAGTGGATAGTCCGGCCCGGAAGCCGAACTGATTGTCATGAAGTTCAATGTGTTTGGTCAGCTGCGAGTTCAACATGCTGTCAAACACCTTCGATATCACTGTGGCAAGAGAGATAGGTCTGTAGTTATTCCTATCAGATAGATCAGCTGTCTTATTTTTAACGATAGGTATTACAATGGTTTTAATCATCTCATCAGGCAGATATGAATGGCTTAGACAAAAGTTAAACAGCATAGCCAACAATCTCGGTAAGTGGGGTCCAGCATGCTGCAGATGTTCAATGCTCAACCCGTCATGGCCGGGAGATTTACCTCTAGTCATTGATTTTATTATCAACTTCACTTCTCTAGTTGTACATCTAAAACCTATCTTTTCACCGTTCTCAACATTGATCACCGACTGCGAGGACCCCAATGGCGATTTGACACTAAAATGTTGTCGAAACAGATCTGCTATTTCACCGGCATCGCTTACGCCGTCGATACACACAGGAGTAACCGGTTTATTATTAAGCTTATTTGTAGCTTTCCAAAAAGATCGAAAATCGTTTTTTGAGTGATGAGAGGCCAAAATATCGTTTATTACCGTTGGATCCCGTTTTTTGATCCCGTTTTTTAGGTATTACCGATGGATCCCGTTTGCTATTTCCGTTGAATCCCATATTATAACAACATGTGTACATTTCAGAAGAAAAGTGATTTACCTTTATCAAACACTAAAAAGAGATTATTTTTAGTGGGTTACCCGGAACCGAACTAGTTAGATTAGGTTAATTATTAAAAAAAAAAACAATGTTAGGTTAGGTTAGGTTAAAACTGTGACCCCTACGCACGAGCCGAGCGAGCAAAGCGAGCGGTGCCGCGGCAGCGGCCGGCGAGTGCCAGAAACGACTAGATTATATAGAAAATGAGTTGTTTGTGAAATAAATAGTATACGAAACGTTGGTTGTAAACTAAAAATTTGTCAATGGAGTTTTGGTGAAACATTAGTGAACCCCTCATTTTATTATAAACAATTTTGTTGTTGAAAGTACCCGCATTCATATTTTTTTAAGCATTCGGGATCCAACGGAAATACTTTTCGGGATTCAACGACAATAAAACGTAATTATCTTGCATTTTTTAAATTCGGGATCCAACGGAAATACATAATAATGTTTTGCGGGATCCAACGCCAAAAATATTAAAATGAGATTCAAAAACGGGATCCAACGGTAATAAATCCAAAATATCCATTTTTACCTGTTCTTCGTTTGTCATTGACATTTGTTTGACATTGTCTTATTAGTTTATTATCTACCTATGACTCATAGATCTATCATCCTAGGTTTAGGATAGTATAATATCCTCCCAACTGAAGAAAAAAGTTGATTACGGTAAGAGGCAGCAGCATTTTGTTTGCAAATAGTAATGAACGCACATTTCTAAGTAAATATTTGCCCGTTCATTTAACACGTCATTTTTAAAGGTTATTGTGCAGAATAAATAATACAAAAATAGCACTTGATCGTTAACTTTACTGACGATAAAGACTTTGACTTTGACTAACAATTATTTTGTGTATGTGTGTATGTGCCTTTATAAAATCATCCAAGACAGCAATATTGCCGCTGCCATCATTACTTGCATTACTGAGATCGCCATTGCAGTTTTTCTGACAGTAGCTATAGTTAGCGCCACGAAAGATGAGACATGACACACCACGTGGTTTGAGTTGCGCAGTACACGATTTTAGATTTCTTTAGCGGTATGAGGTCTGAGCGCGGGACGGGACCGGACGTCATAGGGGCGGCGGAAAGGGCGCGGGAGGCGGGGTTAAGTCTCATCTTTCGTGGCGCTAACTATACAGTTAGCTTCCTGCAGTCTCCTAGAAACTATACAGTAATACCCTTCTTTAATTCTGTGAACTGTTAGCTAAGGCGCTTTGCAGATGGAGCAACTTTAGTTGAGGCAACTATCAACTTTTTGAAATTTTCCTTTAAATGTTGCCAGTTGCTACAACCAAATAGTCCGAGATGTATGTAAACAGCTAGTTGCCAATTGCTGCAATAGTTGCTCTGTCTGCAAAGCGCCTAAAGTAACACTACACTAGTCTTAACATTAAATTTTATTTTAACTTTAAAATAAACTTATCTTGCAACAAAGTTGCAAGAACAAAGGCGATTATAGTAGCACTGTCCCCCATTTAAAAACTCCCTACTCCCCCTCTGTCAAAGTTTTTAGAGATTTAAGCCTTCGACGTCCCCAACGTTACAGCAAATGACGTCAAACAGGGCTTAATTTAATAACTTACGGAACAAAATGGCTTCTTTCCTTTGTTGAATTAGCAGGACGTGTGACCGGGAGGGAAAGTTTCGCTTTGCTATGGGTCTGTACTATTATTACTGTGGAGACCCTGATAAAGAATTAAACACGACGTTACAGTGACACTTCGTATGCATTGAATGACTTACACCAAGGTCGGGCAAAGCGTCATTCGGTTTTTCCATTAGGAATTTCTTGGTAAAAACCTGAAGTTTGGAAGTTGGCGGTGTGCCTCGGTAAGCACGTTATTCCGTTGGTCCTGAGCTTGGTCTCACTCCAGTCGTATCGGATTGCCATCCCATCGGGCTATGAGAGGGAAGAAATAGTGCACCTGTATCTCCAGCGCCGAAGGTCTTCGTTGAGATTGGTCGCCATGGCCGAAATACGGTCTGGACGACTATAAGGATTTGCTCCCAATGTCAGTACATCTGCTGATACTTTTTACCTAGTTTGGGTTTCAGAGGCTTCATATGTTTTGTAACACTATTTTATTCCAATAAAAAATTATTATTTATACCAAATTTGAAGATACAGCTAATCAATCGGCAACAGATAATTACTGACCCGAGATTTGACAGGCTCTCAGAAGCTAGGTGAGACGCATAATATGCGCATGTAATGCAGTATCAACTAGTACGGGGGTATTGTGACTGTACTGGCGGCCTTGTACTATACCCACATTGCTATGTCAACAAGGTAATAAATTGAGCATAAAAAAGGTAAATAAACTAAATAATTAAATAAATATGTCCTGAATAAATCAAAACGAACTGGTATCACTAATCCAGGGACTAAGGGACGTGATTGCTGATTAGTCAAATTTAAAAGCCAATGTTGATTTTCAACATCTTCTAAAGTGTAGTTTAAATAACCAAGGTGTCTGAGTATGTTCCGGCCTGTGTAAGTAAGGATTGACCTTTAGTCTGTAGTTTGCTTAGGCTATGTACACACTGAAGGTGGCTTACTTTGTTTCTAAGACCCGTTGAGACACCCAGTCCTAGTGATTCTAGGTTAACACGTAGATGTTTGACCACTACCGAGAAATCTGGGTGTATTTTGAAGGTTTGATCATATTTTTGCTATCTTCAACAATACAAGTTTATCATTCAATTACTAACAGACAGCGCACACCCCAAACCGCTGGGTCTTGAAGCTTCAAATTTTACACAAGATTTCCTTACCCACCGAAAATGAGCACCAAACAATCGTAGATTGTTTGCCGAGGGAGCTAAAAACTATTTTGAAGGCGAGAGTGTTTCTTTGAATTCAAATCACTTTTAGTCCCTAGGGATGAAAGAGCTATTTATTCCTGTTTATGAAGAATACACTAGCTCTTTTTGAATAGATGTGATAAAAAGATATTTTTAGATTCATTTCCAAAAGGGGTAAAACTATCATCCCCTATGATAGTTTGCATGAAAGTCCGTCCTTTCTTGCCGATGGGAATGTCATTGGGCACACTACTTGCCTATTAATAAAGATGTTATAGTATTATCAGAATCTCATGTTCCAATCGCAACCAAGTTCATAATGCCCAAAATAATTTTCACTGTTACGTTGTCATCTGTGTGGACCCAAATGAGACACCCCTAAACCGATCGTCAGATAATATGATAATATTACCATAGGGTCATCCCATGGTCATCCCCATAGATCATCCCGATCCCGGTGATCTATGGTAATTCCGTTCGGCAAAAGAATAAGAGATTACAGTACTATTTGGTGAATACATCTGTAAGACATAGATACTATTTGGTGAATACCCACATAATGTGAATTTAATTTGTATTGTCCTCCAGGCCGAATTTCGGCCATGGCGACCAATTGCAGTGGAGAGTATAACATTCGGCACGTGAGATATTATAGTACATAAGTTTAGTGTGAGCACGACACACTCTCTTTTCCCTCACTCTCATAGTCCAATGGTACGACAATCCGAAATTACCGGAGAGAGATCAGGCGCAGGACCAACGGCTTAACGTGCTTTCCGAGGCACGGGGGTATCACACCGCCAACTTGCAAACTCCGGGCTAAGAACTAAGAAAAAAAAAAAACCAAAAACACTTTGCCCAACCTGAGAACAACGGAGCAGTTAATGTAAATGTAATAATGGATATAGGATGTAGTTAGCAGCTATGACTGCTGTAAAACGCGTCTAGTTCTTTGAAAACAATATGTTTCTCCCAGATGTATCCACCTAAACAAGAACCACGTGACCAAAATAAAGTTTTGCGTAAACAAAATGATTTGCGTTTTCACAGGTCGTAAATTGACAAACGGCTTTTTACCAATGTTTAAGACAAAATTTGCATGTCGTGTCTTTAACAAATATTTACCATGATTATTATCTACCATAAAGTCAGACTTGACAGAATCACGCGAAAACCATTATTAAGACATTACTTTTTGCAAATTGAAACATACGGACGGATGTCATAATTTATGCCTGGTGATGTCAGAATTTAATATGCACGTGTACTCTGATTGCAGCATTGTTACCAATTATCTGGTCGACGAAATGTTTCGGAATTCAAAAAAATTCTATTATGCTTGTTCTACGTAAAATAATAAATATTTGCTCTGCTATGTCAGTAAATATCTATTTAAGTCCTTCCTATTTATTTAATTACAAACATTTATTTGTTTGTTTGAATTTAAAAACTTAATTAACAAAAATAACAAAATTAAAAACTAACTTAACTAAAACTATATAAAAACTAAAATATAGCGTCGAAAAATTCATCCGCATCGCTGTCGACTGGTAATGTACCCAAGAGACTGGCGGCATTGCCACGTTGTATGGCAATGCTTAGCCTTTGGCCAAGGTAAAAGCCAGCCCTTGGGTCACGGGAAGTGTCAACCAGCCGTTTTGAAATTTCTGTAAAAAGACCATGAGCACTCGGACCCCACGGCCCGAGGGTTTCAACCCCAAACGGCTCGAAAATATAATTTCCGATAAGGTTATTATATTTTCGCCGCTTGAGGTTTTCCGCAGCCGCAGCAGCAGCGCCAGCACAGCAAGCCGATCCAGGAAGATGGGATGGCGCAAGAGTATCGACACAAGTTGCGTCCCACACTAAAGGCCTACCCACCTTCCAAGGAAATAGAGACATACCGTCCGGTCTCTTGCCATCGTCGCGTACCAAGCCATTGGGTTCTAATACAGCTGGAACGCCGACGGTAACAAGAGCTCGTCGGATGATGTCATTAATGTTTGCGTGGCGCGCTAAGCGACCCGCACTTCGGCTGCAAGACAGGCCGTGGTGTCCGAGGCTGTTGACATCTTCGCCACAGTGACAGCGATGAGGGGAACAGCAAGGAGTGCCTAGTCGCAGGGAAGCAGCGAGGCGAAAAGTAGTGTCGTCGAACAAAGTGCCTATGTTCGACGAAGGTAGTGCATGAAGCCAAAGTCCCGACTCCCATCTACCCACAGCCAGCAGGCGCGCACGTTCCGCAGGAGTAGCAGACGAGTCAAGTAAATTGTTCTGTACTACTCTGCAGAGCGGCTCATCCCACCGTCTCTGGGAAGATGGATTGTCGGGTGGATCTGTATTCGGGCAAGCGAGTCTCCAGGCATCCATAGCCTCGGTGAAACACGGCACATCAGAATTAATCAGTGTGGAGGCTAAGATTTTCCTGATTAATTTATCAGTGCCGTGGACCGAGGATATGAAAGCCGGTAAACTAATACTAGAAATTTTGCGGACGCCGAGGCCCCCCATACGAATGGGAAGAGTAGCTTGTGCCCAAGCTCGGTCGTCCATGGCCACATTTAAAATAGATGTTAATGTATACCTGATAATTTGGTCCATTTGGTCTAAAAGGTGAGTGTGCTTCCATAAATGTGAAGCGCGAAGAAAATATGTTAATTTAGGGCCGAAACAGCAGTAGCGGATTAAAGTTATGGCCGAATGCATATTAATTTCTAACAATCTTTCCGAAACGTCATTGAAATTTTGAATTTTTTCCTGAATAAAAACGGGAAAGGAATTGTCAAAGATTGGAGACCCAAGAAGACGAAGAGAGCTTTTTTCAATAATTTTGATTTCTGGAGCTATTGCGTTAAATTTGGGAAGTGTCAAGTGTCTGTCAGTACTGTCCGCTAGGTATAGTTCACATTTCGAAAGATTGAGATCAAGGCCAATGGAATGAAGTTCGTTTTTTAAAAATTGAAGGTCGTGTAGTACAGTTTCTGCATCGCCTCCCAAGGTTCCATCATCGAGATACCAAACGTTAAATTTGGAATTTAGCTGTCGAATAATTGGGTGGATGGCTAAACTAAAAATCACTGGCCCGAGGGGGTCACCTTGTTGACAGCCAACAGCAGATTCCAAAAGGTTGTCCCGATACAGTAATTTAGAAGGGTGTCTGTAACATTGCCAAATGAAACTATAAATTTGTGGTATTTCTTTTCTAGTTTCTGTCAGCAAGGTGTCCCTATTAACAGAATTGAAGGCATTCTTTATGTCAACCTTCAGGATGACCTCTCCTTTTCCAGAATTTAGGTAGGTCGACAGGGCGTGTACGGCAGCCTCACAGCCCCCTTTGGAGCCGTAACCTAGCTGCAGGGGCTGAAATTTTTCCGAAACAACCTCACCATAAAATTTACAGCAAATTTTGGCTGCTATACGGCGGTAAGTAGTGCCCACGGCAATGGGCCGAATGCCGCCATCCCTCTTACGCAGGGCGCATAAATTGGCACCGTACAGAACGTCGATGACGGCCTCGTTCACCTTGCCGGAGAGCATAAGGTTAATCAAAGCCGTAAGCTCCTTCAAGAGCAACTCACCAGCTGCCCCGGCGCCTGAACAAATAAGGTCCTTGAGGTGCTGAGGGCTCAGGCCGTCAAGGCCGCCAGCGGAGCCGTTCCTGAAGGAGCAAACGTCTGTGACCAACTCTCGACCTGTAATGGTGAGGGAGTGGTTATCAGGATCAGGAGGGTCAGGAAAAGAAAGGCCATCCGCTGCGGCAGGGTGTTTGCTCTCCAGAGCTGCGAGTGTTTCTGGAGAACACGGTGCCACCACATCACTACTAAATAGAATCCTGGCTGCTCCGCTGATGTCACCTTCCCCTAACTTAGTTTCTACGAGATGTGATATACCTCTTGATGAGGTATATCTCTGTGTCTGTAATTTAGAATCTAAATTATGAGTCGAAATATTACAGTTTTCTTTAATTTGTGCAGTTAATGTCTTTTTTGTTGCCAAATTCTTTTGAACATGTAGAATTCTGTAAGGGAAGGTGAGTAGTTGTTCCCAAGCACTTAACGAGTTCTCGCGGGCGGCAAGACGAACGCAACCTGCTAGGTGTTGCGCCACTAGAGGTCTAGCGCCACGGGGAACTCGCTTTAAAACAGGAACAGAGTTTTTGAATTTGGACAGGGTTTTCCAAAACGGGTCAAAAGTGGATATAGCTGGAGTTGTAGGAGTGGTTGTTGAGGCAGGGTCTGAAATGAGCACATTTGGTGGTCTGTGCACCTTTCCAATGTGCACATTCAAACCTCGCTTACCTTTAAAAAACCGTGCCTGGGTACACAGCGGACATCTCTCCAGGATGCTCAGCGATGTCGAAGGTTGACAAGCACTGTTATCTACCACATCCCTGCTACCACTAAGCATTTAAATTTACTTATTAAAACTAATTAAAATAACAAAAATACAATAAAATAACGAATAGAAACACTAAAAAGTCTATGTGACACTTGAATGACAGAGAAGACGGGAGCTGTGACGGGACCGGCGCAGTCACGCAGGCGGCCTAGGGCGCCGCGCCGCCGATGCATTACGGCGCAGCCCTGGCAACCGTTGCCTGGTGACAACGAACTGGCGTCGCGTCCTCAGCGACGCGATGGAATAATACAGCCGTGAAATTCACTTCAATTTATATCTGATTGAAAATATATTAAAGAAATTTGACAGATTGTAGTAGCTTGATGTGCTGATTTTTGAAATATTTGTTACTTTTGATTGTGTACACCATATAAAACAGACATAAATATATAAACTGTAACTAAAATGTCAACTCAAGTCAACTGGTTGGTATTTTGGAAGAATTTTCTTTAGAAATAAGCATCACCAAACCGACAGCAAACCGATTGATGTCTTCGAATAAAATTTAATTTAACTTATAGAAAACAAACAGTTCATTTATCAATCAATCGGTTTCTTACTAAACTTAACTATATCCGACGACCCTGGTTACTTATCTCCTTTGGTGACCGTACATACATGAACAGAAAAGAAAAAAAGAACAGAAAAATAAAAAAGCAAATAGATATTTTTCTGTTTTTTTTCTTTTTGTCTGTTCATATGTTTGTACAATCAACTCAGCCTATCGCAGTCCAATGCTGGACATAGGCCTCTCCCAGACTGCGCCACAGCACCCTGTCCTCCGCCTTCCGCATCCAGTCTACCCCAGCCACCTTCTTTAGGTCGTCCGTCCATCTATTTGAGGGGTATATGTTTGTACGTAAATGGGTAAATAAATAAAAAATGTAAAATATTAACAAAAGACGAACTATTTACCAGTTTAAAATAAAGAAACCTCATAAATTTTTCAACATGACAAATGCTAGCACGGAGGTGGTATCAGGCACATCACTATTCCTCAGGAACCCGCAGATTAAAATCCCATTAAAACCCGTCCGGTATTGTTTACGTGACATGCGTGCAGATCAACGAAAAAATATTACTTGGTTGCGTTCAGCCGTTCCATTTTACGATGAAACATTCTCGTCAAAGTTTTCTGTGTAACACAAGAACACAACCCCACACACCTGTTATGATATAAGAAAACCTTCGAATTTCACAAACAAGGTAATGTTTAACTTTCCCAAAATTAATTAGAATTTGTTTTGTTTCAGCTCTTCACATTGGTGTATTTCCCGATATGCTTCTACTGCGATTGGAGGGAGCTGAGAGGGGAAAACGGGAGAACTCACGTGAAACTTCTCAATCAAGTTAGGTACTTGTGCTTCACAAGCATCCTACTGCCGACCACTGCAGTAAGTTTCAACATACAAATTGCCACTAAGCGGTCCGGTAAACATATTTTCTTAATAGATGACCGTTATAAGTACAGACGTGCTCAAAACTTCTAATTTTATTTTTAAAGAAATTGTAACACAGCGATCCTGGCTTGTGTCGGGTCGTTTGGTAAGCTTGGATCCATTTTCTATAAAACGTTTTTTTTTGTATTGTTCAATTTTGCGAAAACCCAAACAAGCATGGCAACATAGGTACGGGTCGGGTAGGGTGCGGAAATATCGAGAAAAAACAAATCCCGAGTCGCTTTTGAAACGTATACTTAATTGAAAATCACTTGGCCAAGCATTTACTTTTGTAATCTACTTATCTAAGTGGTCACCCTAAGAGAGCAACCTTTTCTGATCACTTATAATGATAAAAAATAATACTCCTTGACTTTACTATTTAAATAAATCTTTTCCGTATGGCAGCTTGGAAACAAAAGATCAATAAAGTTAACAGTACCTCTGTTTGTTACTTTGTTGTAATAATAATATTTAAGTAATGTAATCACTCACGCAGATTTAATTTAATCAGGCTCCCCTACTTGGCTTGCCTCAAAAGGGCATGAACACAATATGTTAATTTTGGTACACAACAGTGTCTTTACATGTTTTAATCATTTTTTGACGTCACATCTCGTACATACAACCTATATTGCAGAAATTTTAGGCCTAGCGGCCCCGTAAACCAACCATCTCGCTGATGGTGGCGCATGTGTTGGAGCATTTAGCTCCCTTCAAAATGGTTGAGCTGAATGGTGCTGATGCATGCGTCATGTTCGTGAACGGGCGCCGTCAGTAGGGACTGGTCATCTCTTTGCTGCCATGGCTTATTTTAATTTATTATTTGAATTGTTGTTTTTTTCTCATCTTTTCATTATGGACGCTTTTAACGTTCTGCATCGTTCTCACATGTATAATTTTTAACATGAATGATGTAACCAAGACTTTGTAACCACATTATTTTGATTTAAAAGAGTGTCCATGGAGTTTCTTGCCCGTTCTTCTCCATAGGTACCTACGCTTTGGAATGGGCAACTAGCTTCATTTTTTCTGACTGACTGACTTCTTGACAATTCAAAAGTGCCTGTAAATGGTTTAATTGAAATAAATGCTTTGAGTTTGAGTTTAATTAGAAATAAGTAAAAATGGAATTGGGTGAAAACATTTCTCGTGTAGGTTTGTTAAGATAAGTTCGAAATTAATAAGTTACTCTTGAGAAAAATAATAAAACGATTTACAAAAATACGGATGACATGCCAAAAGCAAATCAGATTTTATTAAAAATATGTCTTCCTTCCTGATTCCGCTAAAAACCTTTGCACTTACAGGTAACTTTTTCAAGAACAGTGTTGATAATGAAAAGACGGACAAAAAATTCTTTAGTAAAGCCTTTTTCCGACGAGTCTTATAATCGATTAACAAATCAAGCGTTAATTGGAAATAAAATGGACGTCGTATTATAAGAAGTAATATAATATAAAAGTAAAAAGATGCCTACTTATAGTATTTGGCCTTATAGCTGTCAAAAATGTGGAAGATTTTAAGAGATGTCATCAGATTGCAATTAATTCACAATGCCACATCCTTGGCTTGTTTGGAAGTGACCCGAAAAACATGTAATTAACTATGAAGATACCGAAACGAGTAAAAATAAAATAATATATGCAATTATCGACTTTAAAATGTTACTTTCATTGTTGGTGACTGTACTTCTTTGGGTAGGTAAATGCACCTTACATAACATACATAATCAGCCTATAACGTTCCCACTGCTGGGACACAGGCCTCCTCTCTGTGAGAGGGAGTGGGCCGTAATCCACCACGCGGGCCCAGCACCTTGCACCTTGTGTTGATTCAATCTAAAACCTTATGTTTATGCTTAGTTTCAACTAAATTATAACAAAATTTTGCCACTGTCATTGCCAAATAGGTAGACGAACATGTATAGTGAGCATAATTATTATCCATGACGGTTGATCGATGATATTATAAGTAAAAAAAGGCAGATAGGCTACACACGTTCCGCAAGTGACACGAAACATGATAAACTGCCGTTACCTCTGCGGTTAAAACCTTATTTTCTAATTAAAATGTCTGGTCATTAATCTTTTTAAACGGAATTCGAATTTTGACGTGACAAGCAAAAATATTTGATGGATAACAAAATCTTGAGTTGCGAAATAATCGAAAATCATAACAGTCGATTATCACAATTTATCGGTTTTATTAAATATTAATGGAATCCTAGTACAAATATATTTAAATATATGTAAAGTCACCACACAAATTGGTTTACGAGTTTCTTCGAACCTAGTATAGAAACAGTTACAAAGGGCTGCTTGCGGCCCTTTTTCTGGATACCGGATTGTCTATCAGGCTTGCGAGTCTTTTGTGTCGCTATCGTCAGGCAAACTGCACAGCATCTATGTACGGTCGAACAAGCTATTTGGTATACAGGCAGCTAACTTGCTTTTAAACAATGGTGTGCTGACTAAGTCAATTCTTTTATACCACTCTATTTAATTAAGGATGCCATAAGCTAAAAAAGTTATAACGCATAAAATACAACTAAATATTGGCAGTGTAGTGGAAAAAATGAATATTTTTGCCTGTATACCAAATAGCTTGTTCGACCGTACTTCGAGACCGCCGTGTCCTTTATGTTACACGACGCTTGATTCTCGCATCACCACCGGTTCCATTGAAGTCTGCTGAACTTCGAGGTCACCTTCGCCTGAGTCCAGGAAACTACTATCTTTACTTAATATTATTATTAACACTTAAGTGCTTAGATCCTTTTTTAATCGGGACACCTTAGTAATCTATTTTAAATTATATTATTTTTAAAACCTGGTCAAATTAGTTTTAACGAGCCTAAAAACCGATAGCAATCGATTTGCTAGTTCTTAAACCAGCGCGCGTTATAAAATTTTACCATCCAAGATACTCGACTATTAATATTCTCTGTTTTCTTGTGTTCCCATTACATTTTATATTTTACCTGTGTCCGCAACTGTTTATAATATAAGATTTTTTACATTTTATATTTAACTAGCTAACCCGGCGAACTTCATACCGCTATCTATCGAATTCAGACAATCCATTCTCAAGATATCAATAAAAAAGCCGTTCCATATAACACTTTTTTTCCTGAATTTTTCCTATGTTTTAATAGTTATTCTGCTATTCGGGGCGGAGAAAAATCTAACAAATCAAAGATCATAAAAATTGGCCCAGCCGTTCTTGAGTTATAAATGGTTACTAACCCGACTTTGTTTTATAATACATAGATTTGGGATCCATTTTTATTAAAAAACTATACGTGTTTTACATAGTGAAACTCCTCTTTTATTTCGCTACAATACGTAACGTCTTGTGTCTTCTTCGCTCCCGACAATTACGACATGCCGCCCTTCTTCCGTGTCGTCTAATAATATGACATTGTGTCGATTTTGAAGATCGAATATCAGGCAGGTAACTTCATTCCGGTTGATAGCAATGTATGGAATATGGAACCGACTACAAAAAAAAAAACATACCTTGCTGACCTCAAAATAACTAGAGTACAGACAGAAGGACAATAAAGATGAGATTATTAAATATAAGCAATAATTTTTTTATTGAGAAAGAAATGGGGCAAAACAATTTCAGTGAGTTGACATAGTAATAAAAACCTGCTTGTAATTTGACTCGGTTTCTGTAGGTCTAACCTTGTACCTATTTATTTACCATAAGTCATCTCATTTCGCAATGGGGAAAATAGTACGTTTACCTTATTTTTTATGTCTTTCATAAGAATGTTTCCTAATCATCGAGTAAACAGGCATGTTTCAAGGTTTTAATGATTCCAAGCGGGCGATTATGATTCGAGTTTACAAAATCTTTGAACCACATTCAACAAAAGGGAAGTTGAATGAAAGGTTGTTATTTTGATTTAATTATTTTATGAGAACAGGATTTTTTTATCCCGTGAATAATTCTGGGAAGTAATGACATACGACATTCATTACTTAACTAACCACGACATTCATTTGTTTCCAGTTCGGTGACATCCTGTTCTGGCGAGTATGGAATACTCATCGAGAGCTGATCGCACCGCCTAGCATCCACAAGGTGGTCCCATTCTGGTCCCAACACTGCATGCACACAGTCTCCTTAGTTGTGGTTCTTATGGACCTCGTACTCGTCCGGAGGAAGAGACCCAAGAGTAATGTGCTGAATATTGGGATACTGTCGTGCTTCCTCGTCGCGTACATTGTTGTGTAAGTAGTCAAATAAAATCAGAATTATATAAGAGGTGTAAATTTAAAACCTTTTGAGGGGGTCATTTTACTCATCATTATGATTTTATACTATGGGAAAAAGCCTGAAATCACGAAAAAAAATCAGCTCTGTAGGTACGGACAGCATCAGAGAAAAGGAACCCCCTTTGGTAATGAGTTGGTTACTTACCAAAGGGGGTTCCTTTTCTCTGACGCTGTCTGTACATTTCGCATGCTTAATGGAATACTGACATAACTCAAAAAAGAAGATTATTGGGACATTGCAAAAGAAGGTCTTGCTATGAGGACTTATCCTACTTGTTGACCCATAAAATTGAAACTGATTTGATTTAACTATTTATTAATCATGAATGCTTGTATTTTAAACGTCTATGATTAACTATTGATGAGATCTGAGTAAAAAAAAATCTGCAACTCAATTCTGACCTATCTACTAATGGGTCAATGTTCCATTAAGCATGCGATTTATGTTTGTATAACTCGACAAAATGTAGGGAACATCTGACCTTTCCGCGATATCAGGGTTGATCCCATACTAAAACTTAAAATACTTACCGCGGCATGAGATATGCTTATATACCCACACAGTTCGTGCAGATACAAGAAAAGAACTCTTGATTATAGGCCGACCGCTTAACTGATACGTTGCCTGAGGTAGCAGCGCGGTGCGGGAAGGGTGTGGTGACGTGATGCGAGAGCTCAGTAATTCGTCAACTTGTGACAAATATCACGCCTCCCGCACCGCACAGCTACCTCAGGCAACGTCTCTGTTAAGCGGTCGACCTATAGTGGCTTTTGTAGACGCGTCACAACAATTTCATATTGGTATTTTGAAAATACTCTATTCGCCTCTTATTACATAATTACGACTTAGAAATAACTGGTGAAACGTGGGTGTACTACAATAGGTAGGTACGACTGTTTTTCCCAAAAGTTTAGGCGGTGTACTATCGCGGACACTCCCGTTTGACCACCACTAAATTCATTTTTGCTTGCACTCAAAAAATAGAAGCGCTCTAGCCCCGCGCCAAGGTCAAATAGTTCCTCCGTAAAATTCACAAAAGGAGTACACGTGATGCGTCACTAAGCTGCTCAGTACAGGTTGCAACTAATTGCGTTATCGCTTTCCTAATAGGCGAAAACTTTAAGGGGGCATGGCTTGGCAACGCCGCAGGATTTAGGCGAAAAAAAATTAGGTAATCAGACGGAAAAGGCCGCGATGGTACAGTCAGCAACAAAAGTCGATTAACACTGTCATTTTTACATGTTATTAAATTGACAATTTTTTTTTTCAATAAATTGCTTTTTAGCTTTTCACATAATAGCAAAGAGTTTATATTCTAAATTTTTTTTTCTGCTGCAATTTTGAACAAATATTTTGCTCAATAACTAAGATTAAAAAACTGAAGTGTTAATAGACTTTTGTTGCTGACCGTACTTCATCTCTGCAGCCTCTACCTAACCCTTCGAAGATAACAAGCTTGTCGTTGTGTATCTATTCTATTCCTAGCTAACACAGAGCTAAAACCTGCATTTCCACCCACGACTTTTCCCAACTACGTAAGTGTCGGCTTTCAATCTCGCCAGATGCTACCAAATATAAGTATTTTACACGCAGCGGCTGCCAGCTGACTTTTGCAACCCAATTACTGAGCTCTGGAACATCGGGACACATCCAGAATATTTTGATGCAATTACACAGTGCAGGCTGCGGAAAAGGCTTTACTTTTTTTCAACGTAATTATAGACGACACTTGGTTATGTCACATTTTGGTTTATTCAGAAAACGTTAATTATAATTATTAAACACTATTTATTAAACATAATTATATTTAATAAATAGTAAGGCTAGATCAAACACTTCTTAGTATGAGATCGCCGATTTCTTGATGCAACAGCACGATATTTTGTTTTTAATATTTTTCAAAAAGAGCTCGATATATTTACTAGGGTTGTATGCCGGTCGCAATCCGTATGGTTTGTTTGCTCGTGGTGGGGTATATTTTTCGTTAGGTCTGTGCCTTTGAAACTTTGTTCATTTTTATGAAATGCAACACATAAACAAACGAAAAAAACATACGTCCATGGCGCACACTCCACACGGCATAGCCGTAAACTAACAAAAAATAACGTTCTAACGTAACTAATGGTAGGGGAGAGCCCTTTACTTTACTTTGTCGTGTATCACTTCTTCCTAGAGTGTAATCCTTACTAACGAGACCATAGGAGGGTGCAATAACACAGGCTGTGTCTTTTTTCCAAAATCTACCGAGTTCGATTCCTAGCTACAGTAATTGATTCTTCAAGTTTTCGCCCTGAATATGCTTGCTCAATAACCCTCTGGGCTTCCCCTACCACAATAACAAACCGTGTGCCCGATGGGATTTCCTATAGGCAAAAATGACGAACTTCCATATAAATTTTCATCCCCTCTTTAGAGAATTAATTGTCAAAATTTCTTCATTAGCGCTCATCTTCGTTATCTCGCATAAGGAAATCTTCTGCAAAATTTCATGTTTGTAGACCCAGCGGTTTATGCTGTGCGTTGTCTGTCATCAAGTAGAGAAGATCGGTGATATTCATTTGTTTTTCCTTGTCTTCAGGTGCGTGCAAAGTGTTCTGAAAGGCGAGTACATCTATCCAGGCCTCAAGTTGTTCACAGGGATCAAGTTTCCAGTACTAGTAATATACGTTTTCGTCGAAAACTTTTTCTACTATACAAGCCAATGGCTTATCGTCGACATGGTGTGGGGCCCAGGGCATTTGAAGAAAGTCGTATAAGAATTGATTAAGTTGTAGCGGTATGTACAAACGCCACATGCAAACTACGCGTCATACTGACGTCACACAAAATCCTGCATCTCGCAAGCAGAGTTTACCGCACAACTAGCATTATACAACGACCCGACATGAATCATCGGGCAGTTGCCCGCCAGACACAATACCCGTCTTGTCGGAGGATCCTCCCTTTTCTATGGAGAATGAGTGAACTTTACACCCCGTTCCTCATTCCTCTTTAAAGTAATATTTAATAGATAAGTTAGTACAACCGCTATGTGGTAAAGGATATTTTTTTACTAATATAAGAGGTACTTTTAATTTATTAACATAACATTGTACATGGTTAGCGAGTGAAGATGATTGAAGGGGAGCGTTGGCTCGGTTGAATACTTTTATTATAATAGTGCAATGCCTAATGAAACAACTTCATTGTTGATATTAAAGTAAGCGGTACCATTCGCATTTTCTTTCACTTTATAAAATTGTAAAGCTGAAAACTTAGTAGCATGTTAATTATAAAATTAATAATATTCCAGTGATCTTTTAGTAATTTATGACAAAAGCACAAAGTGTTTTTTTATTTATTTTATAAGTCCAATGTGTCATTTCAAATTTATGAACTATATTATGTGATAGTGTATTAAGAAGGTGTAGTAGTTTGTTTAATTAAACCGAATTTGAGTATTTATTGTTGTTTTATTAAGGAGAAAAGCATTACTACTGTGATGAAGCAGACAGGTACCTACATACTGAAAGTACCTATACCCTAACAATACATAATATATTCTCTGAACTCTGAAATTAAATAATTGTGCTCTTGTAGCTTTTAATCTAGATTTTTCCTTTAAAAAAATATTTGCCTTTTGTCAATCAAGGGAAATAAATGATTAAAAACCACCAACTAAAAAGATAAGCCTCCATCTTGGATTTTATGTGTTGTCATATAACCTATAACCCGCGGAACAACATGACGCTTCTAACAATACATCGTCTGTCAATGACGACGAGTAGTTTAGGAGTTATGGGAGAACAGACGTACGTACATACATACCCTGTTAAGGCGGTACCCCGACCAAATAACCTTGATCATTCGCGACAAAGCAAGAGAGCGACACGACTTCCTCGTACGAAAGGGAAGCAGCGTACCCTGCGCATGCCTCTTTATCATAAAATTCGCAAAATTTTTGGAATTATCTTAATAAAAAAAGAATAGCGATATTCTTAAATAAATAAAAAAAAGGATTATTTAGATTTTTAAATTATCTATCCATTGATGAAATCCTCAAATTAATAGAATGTCAACTTTAGCAAAAGATGAATGCAATCAATAGTTTTAGTAATTTTTTTTAAAAGGAGATTTTAAATGTATTAGTAACATATAAAAACAAATAATAACGGTCAATGTGATGATAGGATATCGAACATTAATAATGTGCTTTCAGATGTAGTTTATTTTTCATAATTATTGAGTAAATAGCCTCTGAATAACGAAGTAAAACGCGGTTTTGGTCGGGGTACCGCCTTAAAATTAAAACTCGCCTTTGGGTTTGCTATAGTCGGGTGTATATAGGTATCTAGCGTCGAATTATGTTACAGTCTTGTTTATCATGACAATTACTTATGGCCCTATTGTGCTTATAGTTTATCCAACAAGTAATGCGATAATCCTGGGATAACTTCATAAATCCCTTTGTTAACGAATTAATTCTGGTTTTACTACAGCGGGCTTACTTGCTAAATACGTGAATTTGATACTCGCAAGTAGGTCATACTGTTTTGAAAATGACAATGCCAATGAAAATTGTAACAAGAAAAGGTCGGTAATTTCTGTGATCTTAAAGAGTAGATGGAAATGTTTTGGTCGAAAGTAAGTTAATTCTTCTTCGAGTTAAAGGCCCTTCACGGTTTGACAGATACGACTTGCGTCGAACAACGCGCGTACGTAACCTGTCACCGCTCCACAAGTCGCGTCGCGGTGACTCGAGGCGTGCTCTAGGAGGGTATCATATCTCCGCCGTGAAATCATAGCAGCAAAACCACAAAAGGTCCGCCATGTATTGTACGACAAGCAAAACTGCCTGTTCTAACGCACAGATTTGATTAGGATTCTATCTTTTTTATCTGCCCTCCACAACCCAGCTACTGGGTAATACGATACCCCTTGGTAAGACTGGTTTTCATACTTTCGGGCTTCTGACTACCCGTAACGACTGTTAAAGATCCACGAATGACAGCCGAGACCAACGGCTTAACGTGTTTTTCGAGACACGGAGGAGTCTCGGTATGTAAAGATGGCCACCCATCCACAGACCAACCGCGGCAACCGTAGCTTAACCTGATCGATCGGCCTGTGCGGCTGTTATTATTTAGCCACGGGCCTGTAACTGTAGCCCAATAAAATAAGACTGCCCTACTGTGACATGATGCTCCTATTGTAGCCCTATAGAAAGACTGTTTAACCGGTCAAGCGGCGCGGTTCGCCGATCGGCGACGAAACAATAGAAAATCAATTGTGTCTCATTAGCGGCGCTTGACAGATTCATGTTTAACAGGTCCTAATTTAATTAAGCTATTTCATTAAACATGTAATCTCCCCGATTAATATCCACAATCGGAATATACATTTTAATTGTTATCTACCAATTAGAACTATGTCCAAACAATTTGGAATAACGTGATAACATTTTGGAAATTTGGACGCATCTGTTAGTTAAACCTTGGCTTAATCATAGCAAATGTCGATTCGATTAATTGGTGGTGCGGATAATCAATTAGTTATATTCACTTGGTTGGAGCGCAGTGGTGGTCCGACTTATAAGTTGTAGGTCGTAAGTTCGAATCCAGACAGGCGCTTTACATTGTGTAAATTATTTCATCACCACTGCTCTAAAAATGATGAAGGAATACATCGTGAAGAAACCGGCATGTCCTAGAATAAAAAAATCTAAGACATGTGACATATTACCAACTGGGCCCGCGAGGAATTCCGAAGGTGCAAAAAAACGATTTTATTTATATAGATTTTATTCTATTCTCCATTAGGTAGTACGATCGCAAAATATTGTCAAACATAAGTAATCATCATTGCAGCTGAAAGATGTCCACTGCTGGACATAGGCCTCCACAATCACCTCCACTTCGACAGTTCGATCATTGCGAAACAATTCGTCATTAAATATCATATTCAAATTATATGTAAGCTGAAAGTCTGACAACCAGTCTTACCAAGGGGTATTGTATTACCCAGTAACTGGGTTGTGGAGGTCAGATAGGTAGTCGCTCCATGAAAAATACTGGTATTCAGCTGCATCCGGTTAGACTGGAAGCCGACCCCAACATAGTTACGAAAAGGCTAGGCAGATAATGATGATTCAAATTATATGTAAATGTTCGGAACATAATGTTATGTTTGGAATACACAATGACATGTTTATTTGCAGTGACTAAGCTTTTATTATAAGTACATAATAGGTAGTTTGCATCTAAGCACGTGTCTTAAGCAAGTCGTATCGTTGACAAAGAAACACGATAAAAAACTTATTGCTAAAATCATTATAAAATGTGAGTTTCAAAACACGTGCCTTCATTAGCAGAGCAGTGGTAGCCCAGTAGTGTCAGCCAGTCGTGAGTTCGAATCCAGGAAGGCACTTTACTTTGTATATTTAATTTCATTACCACTAAGTACTCTAAAAACAGTGAAGGAAAATACCGTGAAGAAACTGGTTTGTCCTAGAACCAAAAAATGCGTGCGTGTGTGCGCTTAACGTGGTGGATTATGGCCCACTGCATCTCACAAAGAGGAGGCCTGAGTTCCAGCAGTAGGAACATAAAACGTAAATAAAGTATTTAAGTCAACTTTCTAACTAAGTGAGATTAATTATTATTATACACATAGTCACTGCGGTCGCCTTCGCAGAAAAGCAATCGAGCAAGTAAAAGGGAACGGCAATGGTTTCGCGGAAAAGTCATTTATGTATTGCAATTTTCTTTGATGAAAAGCAAACCACGCTAATAAACTTACTATTTTTAATAAGGTGCATTGTGGCTTACAATATGAAAATGGATCTCGTACTGTATACATTGGGGTTTATAAAGGAACGGACACACATATAAGTGACAGGGGCGACGCAGTACAAACCCGAATATTTTTTTAAACTTGATGTGCAGTCAGTGAAGTTAAATGATATCAAATTGACAAACTACGACAATTAGCCATGCTATAGCCAAAAAGTTGCTGTACCAAATTATTGTATTGTCATCAGTCGTTGAAACGTGTGCAAATTTTCAAATTGATCGGACGTCTTGAAGTTGGTGAAAATTACGTTGAAAGATTCAGTTACATAGATATAATGATTAGATATCTGCCTCCTAAGATACAGGATCTTCCTAGTTTAGGAGCCAGGGCTCAATTTCTATATTGACTGTACTTTACCCATCTCTTGTACACTATTTGTTAATTTGTCAGTCCCCTAGTGACTACATTTATGTGTATTAATATGTGTCAAACTTGTATTGTGCTAATAAAAAACTTATTATTATTATATAGGTCAAGCTAATAAAAGCATGTTAAAAAGTAGGTACCCACAATAATATAATTTTTAACATTATAATTATTTTAAAGTAACCAAAATATAGATTTTGGATACCTTCGGTAGTTCCTATCTAATGGGACCATCATTATAGCAAACTCTCTTCACTTCAGGAATCGGTTATGTAATGTTTCTGACCATGCAAGTTACAGGGTTAAAGGGGCGATTCATCACCTCGGACAAACACATTTT
Source organism: Amphipoea lucens (assembly GCA_947508005.1). NCBI lineage: Eukaryota > Metazoa > Arthropoda > Insecta > Lepidoptera > Noctuidae > Amphipoea > Amphipoea lucens. Next base: position 9,103,659 of record OX382364.1, on the reverse strand, counting down.
GTACCTCCGACTACGGGAGTTACCTGTTTCTTGACTTAGAATACTAATGCAGGAAGGATGGTTTATTTCTGGAAGTAATAGATAGTAAACTACATTATATATATTTACATAATTTTAAAAGCTAACAGTCTTAAAATAATAATATGTACAAGTAAGTACTTAAGTACGTAAAGAGGAGGGGAAATAATCAAAGGGCATCAAAAAATTCATCCGCATCGGTGTCAATAGGAAAAGTGCCCAAAAGGAATCAGCATTGCCACATTGTATGGCAATGCTGATTCTTTGGCCAAAAAATAGGCCAGCTCTCTGGTCACGTGAAGAGTCGACCAACCGCTTGGCGAAAGGTATTGAAGGAAGGTATTCCAATACTATTTCTTAGTTTATATTTATTTGGAGACGTAGAGTAATCAAAACTTCTAAACTAATACTACATAGAGAAAATTGTTTATTTATTAATTGTTCTGTTGTTGTCCATTTTTCAAAAATTATTTCACTGAGAGAAATCTAAATTATTTCGGAGTGCCATATGATGTTTTATGTTATAGTTAGCGTCCACGCGGATAAAGTATCAAGCAGAGCCTAGTTAATGATATGGTCAAGCAACATTGATAAACCCTTAGCTTTTATTAACCTAATAAACAATTTTATACATAGTTCATTAGAGCTAGTTAGCTGGGTTCATAAACAATTTAATTGTTAAACGTTTAGATTAATGCTTACTAAAATAGCATTTTTACCATTAAGAGTATTCAACTTAGCCTTGGTTGAAATCTCAATTTTAGTTGGAATGGCATTTCGTAGGATAAGTTTGTGTAATTAATTGGTTAGGCCCTATTGAGATAGGATTTATTAACTCTGTTAGACTTGATTCCCTTTTAGGATTCCCGGATAAATTATAGATAAGATCCTAAGAATCTATCTACACCCCTTTAGGCGTATGTCTGTCTGTTATCCAGAACACAGGTAAACCAAACAAGGTCTGCACTTCGGTAATCTCGTGTTTCTGAATTCTTACCAACGTCGCACTACAGAGTAACCCGCCACAGAGGCAAAGCTTGTAAGTTATGTTCTGCCGCGCTTTGTAGTGCGCGTTTTGATGAACCTTTCTGCTGGGTTATCTATCTACGTACTATAGCCGCACCTTGTAAACTGTCACTCAAAACTTTTTTGAAGTTTTATGGAATGGCATAGAGTTATTAATCTCTGATTTTCTAACCACATCATCTTCCTAGCCTTTTCCCAACCATGTTGGCGTCGGCTTCCAGTCTAACGGGATGCAGCTAAATACCAGTATTTTACATGAAGCGATTGCCTGTCTAACCTCCACCACCCAGTTACTGGGTAATACGATATATACCCCTTCGTAAGACTGGTTGTCAGACTTTCAGGCTTCTGACGACCCGTAACGACTGTCAAAGATCCACGAATGACAGCCGGGACCAACAGCTTAACGTGCTTTCCGAGGCACAGAGGGGTCTTGGTATGTAAAGAACCGCAGCAAGCGTAGCTTAACCTGATCGATCGACCCGTGGGGCTGTTATTACTTAGCCACATGCCCCACCCAACAACAGCTCTAATTTTCTAACCATGGTTACAAAATAGGTAAATCTAATATAGAGCTGTTACAACCATGGAAATACTTCCATGGATGTAACAGCCTTATACTAGATTTCTATATCAACGCGTGTTCGTAGTTCCGAAGATGAACGATGATTGCCGAAGCACATACTTTTACTGGGAGATTTGTACTATCGCTACAAATAACATGGTGCTGTTTCACTCGTTTTCTTTTTCATATCGCTTTGTTTTCTGACGTCAATCTAGTCGAACATGGCTGAGTCAGAGAGCACTTCACTTGTTTTATATTCAACTGAATCTGGACGCTTGTCGAAATATTCACAAAGGCCTTTTGTGGCGAATAACATTTTTGGTGACATTCCTTGCTATCGCTGGCAAAATAACGGAAAACTCGTTGATTGTAAAAAGCAGAGAATAATTTAATTGAACTATAAGTTAAAACTGCTACACGTATGACAGGAATATTGGGTTTGTACCTACCTTCGTAAAAAAAGTGCACAGAATTTTATAGTTTCAAAAGAGAAAAAAAAAATTCCTTGGACACTGGAGGTGCCACTGGGACACCTAGAATAAATGCTATTATTTACTTTGACGTTTAAAAGAGCCTTTTAATGGCGTACATGAAACAAATTATTTTATTTTAACTTTGGCAAACAAATTTTTTAAAGCTTATTTTTTGTCTCACGTCATAATTGAATCTTGTTTACAAAAGCTATAGGTAGCTTTTCTTCTAAGTGTAGTCAGGGGGCCTTATTACATGAAAATTATTCTATACTAGCTTCTGCCCGCTACTTCATTCACGTAAAATTTCTTGTTCCTTCGACCCACACCGTCGCATCGCATCGCCTGCCCGAGCTTCGCTTTCTTTCTTACTTTTTTTCTTTTTTTTTCGGCTCCCAAGAGTCCTAGCGTGATGTAAGATAGCCTGTAGCCTTCCTCAAAAAATGGACTATCAAATGAAGAAAAAATTTTTCAAATCCGATTGGTAGTTCCAGAGATTAGCGCGTTCACAAACACTTCAGCTTTTTTATTACGAGTAGTATAGATGCCGTGATTAAAAATAAATGGTTAGTCACCTCACCAAATGATTGTGAACGTTGATTAAATCCGGCGGAGTCATTTTATGCTTATACCTAAGCCCTATTTTAACACTGTTATACTGGCTATACATGATAGATATGTCAGTATATAAAGGAAGGGGCCTGCCAGGGCCGAAGCCTGCCGGGGGTGCGGGATTGTCCGAAATGGTTACCGCTACCCCGGAACATAAAGGGCTAGGGAAGGAGCACGGATGGGTTTTAGTCAGTAAGAGTCTGACACTCCCTTTCGCTCCACCCAGAGCGGGAGGTGTCATTTGAAGATTTCAATCCATAAAAAAAAAATACTGGCTATACATACATTGTGTTGTTACTCTACAGCGTTTCCAATATTCTCTTCTTCTTCAACCTACAGTAAATTCTAAATGTGTCAGTCGACGTTATGTAAAATATTAATAGACTTCGGTCAGACAAACATCTTTCGGTCCAAGGTTCATTCTGGCAACGTATCCAGACAAAGCTATAATTATTTGGACGACTCCAACTTGTCTAGCCTTAGCTCTATCAAACTACAAATTCACGATGGAGAATGTTACGAAATTATTACAATACATTTTTGGCACGTTATAAAAACTTGGTTCGATTCAAACTACTTCATATTATCAGACGCCTGTAAATTATTTGGTGTTCCTAAAAGTTCGTTATGTATTTTATTTAATTTGAAAGGTCGGTCAAATTATTTTAATAATACGATACTGGGTAATACGATACCCCTTGGTAAGACTGGTTGTCAGACTTTCAGGCTTCTGACTACCCGTAACGACTGTCAAAGATCTACAAATCACAGCCCGAACCAACGGCTTAACGTGCTTTCCGAGGCTCGGAGGGGTCTTGGTATGTAAAGATGGTCACCCATCCACGGACAAACTGCGGCATGCATAGTTTAACCTGATCGATCGACCCATGCGGCTGTTATTACTTAGCCATAAGCTCCTCGCAAGTAGCAAGCTTCCCTGTTTACGAATTTACCAGCGTCAGTCCCTATCGCGTATGCAATTTTTTTATATTTTTTCCCTAACTACATTTAGGTCTAAATAAATAAAGTCAGTAGCGTGCTAGTTATTTGCGCGAGTCTCTCGCGTGCCTGCTTGCCGGTCATGTCACGTACGGGAACATAAATTTTGTCAATCCCACTGCAGCTGTATAACAACTTTTCAATTAAAGTCTGAAACAATACAATTTTGCCTCACAAATGCGCTGATGAATAGAATATTATACCAAATAACTTTTTTGGCACATTCAAAAACAAAGTTTGTCGTCCACAAAAAGGCTTCAACTTTTTCTATATTCTAAAGGCGTTTCCTAATTGTTTTCCAAATATCTTGAAATTTTCGTGGTGTTTATCGACTAATAGATTAGGTATTATCAGAACCTTAGAGCAAAAATGTTCTGATTCATACGAATAACCTGATGATACAGTCGAATCCTACTAACAAAGAAAAATGGAATATTTGTTGTCTTTGCGGTGACTTTTCATTGTGTTTCATTCTCAATATTATCTATTTTCGACCATCCTCGTAAACACAATGAAAATAAACTATTCGGGGACTTTTATCATTCCGTGGGCGTTGGCAAAGAAATGCTTTCCAATAGATTCATTTATCTATTACTAGCTGCGCCCCACGGTTTCACCCGCATAAGTGTCGATTTCGTGGGAATATTGGAATAAAAGTAGCCTATATATTAATCTAAGGTGTCAGCTACCTCCATACAAATTTTTATCAAAATTGGTCAAGCCGTTTGAACGTGAAGAAGTAACAAACACACACACACCCTCACAAACTTTCGCCTTTATAATATTAGTGTGATGTTAAACTTGTTTTCTATTACCCTAAATCTGGGCAAAAAAAAACACATTCGACCTGAATGTTTCCCACATGTTTTCCATCCGCACAATGGAGGATACAGACGCGTCCCACTTGTCGCGATCTCAGGAGGTAAAGCAACAGAGGCACAAAGTCTGCAGACAGACACTTGATAGAAAAGTGTAGGTGGTAGTTTCGCTTTGTTCCACGAACTAACTCCGTGCAAAAGGAAGTTGGCCCGCTCGAATGGTAATGTATATTTTTGTGTTGCTCGTATTTTGCGTCCTTTATTTCTGTGTATATGTATTGGTTACTGTTTTGAACAGCAGATTGTTTGAAACAAAATATTTACATACATCACAGTCATGGGTCAGTTTGGATTTTCATACTGGAAAATCACTAATTTTAGTACCTTTCAGGAGTGAAACATTGATAGATTTATATTTCAGCATCAAAAAATTTACTTACAATAACAAAAATAATCTTCAGATGGATGCATAGAAAGTTCCTTTTGAGGTGTAGGTATAGAGAAAGGGATATTAATAGGAAACTCGTGCTCGAAATTATATTGCTCTTTACCGGGACGAAGACTGAAGGAAATATTAGGTACTTGTCAGAAATACCTTTTTTTTCTACTCTCATATCAGAACTAAATATATAAATAAAAACAGTTTGGTAACGGCGTAGTCAAAATGTCATTAGGAAAAAAGGCAACCATTTATATTTTTTACAGAGATTAAGTATATGACGCAAATCTCAATGTCGTTGCTATCCTTAATAAGACAATACAGAAACATGTTATTGCTTTACCAAATAATATGGATGCTTTATGAACCATAACCAAGACGATTAATACATCTGTTTAATTGATATCTTACAATAATTTTAACTACAGCAACTAATATGTCTGCATGTGCAGTATTCAATAGATAGTTATTGATTCTACGAATGTCTTATTAACAGTGAGAGGTGCCTAATCTATCAACGGATGTTCCCATAAGTCTCCTAGAATTGCGATTTAGATATTGTATCATTGAGGAGCTCGTGGTTAAGTAAAAACAGCCGCACGGGACGATCGATCAGGTTAAGCTAAGCTTGCCGCGGTCGGTCCGTGGAATGGTGACCATCTTCGCACGCTAAGCCGTTGGTCCCGGCTGTCATTCTTGGATCTTTGACAGTCGTTACGGGTCGTCAGAAGCCCGAAAGTCTGACAACCAGTCTTACCAAGGGGTATCGTGTTACCCAGTAACTGGGTTGTGGAGGTCAGATAGGCAGTCGCTCCGTGTAAAATACTGGTATTCAGTTGCATTCGGTTAGACTAGAAGCCGACCCAAAAGGCTGGGCAAATTGATATTGTATCATTGATTTCATTAACATTTTAAAGCAAAATTGGATTGCCATGAACAGACATAAAAACCTAAAACTTATAATGAATGATGTTACAGCTAAAAATATACAGTCATTGCTGGCCAGGTCCTTATTCCAAATAAAGGGAGGCTTTTCAGAGTTCAGATGAAAAGAGCAGCTAAACTTTGATGTTGTGTCCGAGAAAAAAGACATTTTAATACTTTGTGAGAGAAGTGAGATTGCTATGAGAGGAAAAACGTTAAGATACTTAGTACAAAGGTGTTGAAAAACATTATTTGAATTTAGAAATGTGGGGAAATAGACAGGAAAGACATAGAAGCAACAGTAAAAATGAAGTAATTAATTAGCTTTAATGCTACAATAATGGCGGCAAAGATTAGACGTAAAATATTTTCTTTTTCGGACGTCTGAAAACTGAAAAAAACATGTAGGTACCAACTTAATTAACCTTGAAAAAGTAAACAACATGCGTTTATTTATCTAGAGTAACAATAATTACTCAGCAAACCATCATTTTCATCAGTCTACCATCATTCATAATGTAAATATACATTCATATCACAAAACTCATTTTCTTCGAATCTAACATGAACACGTAATAACGAACATCGCCAATAACGAAATTGCCAATTTGTGCAGATAATCTCATACAAAAAGCCGACCATGCATGAAAGATCAAGATTTCAGTACGCTTGGTCGTCCATAATTATTATAATCCTTGACTGAGGGAATTAGGGAGGTTATACGCCGACCGCTTAACTGAGACGTTGCCCGAGGTAGCAGCGCGGTGCGGGAGGGGTGTGGTGACGTGGTGCTAGAGCTCAGTGATTCGTCACCTTGTGACAACAATCACCCTCCCCGCACCTCAGCTACCTCAGACAACGTCTCAGTTAAGCGATGGGCCTTTATTCTGGTGAATGAATCGACCTAGATTTTATACATAACTACCTGTTTCTGAATACAAGTAAGGTCTCGATAAAAGAACAAACTTTTCAAAAAGTTTCGTCTTTTAATTTTTATTGGTTTGTTTGATTCTTTATCCATTTATTTAATTACTGTACCGTGACTAACGAATTTTTGGTGCGATCTCAGGCAGGCGCTTTACTTTGTGTAATTTTTTTTATCACCAATGCTCTCAAAACGGTGAAGGAAAACATCGTGAGGAAACCGACGTGGCTTGGAACTAAACATTTTAAGACATGTGATATTTAGCAACCCGCACTGGGCCTGGGTGGTGAATCCCTCCCTCCCACTCCCTCTCACAGACAGGAGGCCTGTGTCCCAGCAGTAGAAACACTATAGGCTGATTATGCTATGTAGGTATGCCTATTTTGCCGAGAATCTGCCTTTTTTCTTATCATTTTTATACCATCATGGTTCGTCTTACTTGTAAGAACGGATCTAATGACCGCCGATTCGTCACATTGGCCATTTCGTCGCTATCCCTAATAGGCCACATTCACTAATACGTCACCTTGTGCACCTGGTCAGTTTCTTAACTCGTTTCATGCTGTATTTCGACTCATTCCCAACTCGTCCGATGGATATGTACAACGTACAGTCAGCATTAAAAATGTCGGGACGAACAGACTGTTCACAATGATCTCAACACCTAAAAATTTTTTTGGATACTGTGTTCATTCTAAAACATTTGCCTTGTTCATGTACATGTACAGTAGTAGCAAATGTGGCTGTTTGAAGTTTGAGTTTCCAAGTTCGATTCCCAGGTTAGGATTTTTTATTAGGTTTTTATGTTGTAAAATCTAACTAGCAGAGTACAGTTTGGACGCATACCCGCTAAAAGGCAATGGGTTCGTCCTCCTAAGGTACAACTGAAGTATACGAAACATGGACACCTCTGACAATCCTTACGGGAAAACACTGTGTCTTTGAATTGTACGTCATTTCCGGGTTCTTGTATACAATAATATTTGCATCAAAACTATTAAATTCTCTAACACACGCATATGAATTAAGCATCTCGTATGACAAAGCTGTGGCCCCACAAACCTCAATACTAGTGCTGATGCCAACGCAAACTGCATGGTAACGAGATACGGGCACGTCAAATAGAACATAAAAGCAAGATGAACGTGGTTGAATAATGTGAACGTTCTAGAATCTACAGCATGTATCAGAAAGGTTTTGTCTATGGTAAAATGTATTATACCTGTTTATAAATTAAATAAAATACCACCTCATAGGGGTTTCCCTATGAGGTGGTATTTTATTTTATTTTAATAGGGCTTAGGCTTTCCTACTCTCTTTCCATTCTCTCTGATTAAAGCTTCTGAGGACCCGTTCTTGTTGAAGGAATCCAGCTCATATATGATGGTATACATACATAACATACATAATCAGCCTATAATGTTCCCACTGCTGGGACACAGGCCTCCTCTCTGTGAGAGGGAGCGGGCCGTAATCTACCACGCGGGCCCAGTGCGGGTTGGTAGATGTCACATGTCTTCGAATTTTTGGTTCCAGGACATGCCGGTTTCCTCACGATGTTTTCCTTCACCGTTTTGAGAGCAGTGGTGACGAAATAATTTACACAAAGTAAAGCGCCTGTCTGGGTTCGAACCTACGACCTACAACTAGTGAGCCTGAGTATGATGGTATATGGCCTGAAAAATGAAAGAGCTAAAATAGCAAGATATCAATGTACAGCGTGTATCAGAAGGGTGTGGTCATACGTAACTTTTACTAACTTTTTCTACATTGTACCTAACTAGCTTCTGCCCGCGACTTCGTCCGCATGAAATTTCATCCTCCCCCCATTCCCCTCTTAGGGGTAGAATTTCGAAAAACTCTTTCTTAGTTTTTCCTACTCTTCACTAAGAACACACCCACCAAATTTCATGTCTCTAGGACCAGCGGTTTAGGCTGTGCGTTGATATATCAGTCAGTCAGTCAGGACTTTGAATTTTATATGTATAGATAGATTGCAAAAAAATAATCAGCAGTCCCATACATTTGGGTCGAGTACGTATTAAAGCCTTGTTTGGGACAGTTGATATTTTAAATTTTACCACAACTGTCTGATACATGCTGTATAGCCAGGTTAATAGCGATCTCAGAAATAGAATCATTGGTACGATTATGGATTTTGACAAGGAAACTAGAATACCGCGTTCGTGCTCGAAATCACAATCATATCGACCAGGACGGTTTTGGGAAAGGACATGGTTGTGACTTTTCTCTCGGGCAAAGTGCTTTTTATTTTTGCATTTTTCTTTTAGGAAGCTTTACGAGTAGATTGTCATCATCCAAATGTTGTAGCCATTCAGCCTCTTCAGTCAAGGAATTGCAAGCCCGAATGCTAACCTCGGTTCCTATGTTCGATCATCGGGTCGGGCAAAGTGTTATTGGACTTTCCCATTAGGGAATTGTCCGTAGCAGCCCGGACTCTGGATTTATGGGAAAATGCTATTGTGTGCGTGGGATTTTTAACATACGTAACGGACAATATATGAGTGTAGGACCTACTTACATGTTGCAGCCAAAAGTCTTAATCGGTCAAAAGTACTTTAACTGAAAATATCAGACAAAAGTACTTTTAACTGAAAATATCAGACAAAAGTAATTTTAATTGAAAACGTTGGTCAAAAGTTGTTTTGTCTGAAAATCGGTAGTTAATTGTGATTTTAACTGACAATATGTGGTAAAAAGTGACTTTGGCTAAAGCTCTTAGTTAAAACTACTTATAACCACTAGAGCATCAGACAAAATCACTTTTAACCAGTTAGTAGGATGTACCTACCTAATAGTAGATTGTTTGCCACGGGAGCAAACAACTATTTTGCAGCGAGGGATTCAAAGTACGTCACTCGAGCTTAAAATAGTGTTGCTCCCGAGGTGGACACTTTACTTTTTATCACCCTCTATGAAAAAATAAATAAGTGCAATTTATGAAAACGTACTATCGTTTATTTATTTACATACAATTAGGAGCAATACATAGAAATAATTAGAGGCTAATGTTTATATTTCAAAAATTATGGAATTGCATCTTAACAATTTTATTACTACTATCCGTTACAGTAATAGATTTATTTACAGCTTAAGAATTAGAAGTAGTCTCAGAAAACGGTGTCCCAGGATGTTTTGAGTAACTTGATTATTTTCTGGCATGGGTGATGGTTCACGATAATCACGATGTTCTTTAGACGTAGATGGGCGCAAACCAGTCAAAACTATTTTTTTACGAAATTAATCAGTCGAAACTACTTTTAACCAGCTCCATTGGTCAAAACTAGTTTTGTTTATAATTTCAGTCAAAAGTACTATTGTCGACAGCTTCCAGTCAAAAGTACTTTTGACTGATTTTTGTAGTTAAAAGTTCTTTTGACTGGTTACGAGTTTTGACTGCAACATACACATCGGCACCAGATTTTTCCATTAAGAGTATCAACTTTAACCAAAATAAAAATGAAGCTGCTTAAGTTACAAAAGAAAATGATAGTAGTTGCCTTTGTTTAGAGGATTAGTTTTTGTTCTTTGACATTTTGATACTCCTAACAGCCTCCATTTCTCTCCAGCAACAAGAACCCTATATAGTACATACTAATTCCATGCACGAGATATACATAAATCTGTCATCCCACCATACAATAGAACACAGAGCACAAACTATTCTCCAGCTGATACTAAACCTTCATTTATTTTAACTGTGTTACCTGCATGAGTGAGATAGTGCGTATAATCCTATGATTTAGTGAGCATTCCGCTTCGTTAGTTGGCAAGCCGAGATCAATACATATGTGAGTACTGTGACATCCTGTGGCTTTGCTCGGTTAAGTTTTTGATGCTTTATGAATAGCTCTTTTTATTATTAATTTTATTAGGAAACGGTGGAGAGGGATTGGATTGGATGTTCGCTTTATTTTCGTTTTAATGATGTTTGAATAGGACTATTTAACTTTGTTTCTTGTCGCTGTCTTAAATTAAATAACGATTTTCAACATTGTAAAGATCTTTCATTGATATTACATAACATGACGTCACGCTTATTCTACCCGAAAGGTAAAGCAGAGATGACTTATACATTTATTATTAATATACTGTTAAATATTTTTGTGGAACTAAGTACTTTTTAAAAGACTGCTCGACTCATCCCATAATTTAGCTTAGTGTAATTTTTTTTAGGTAGCTTGCAGTATTAAGCGAGTAGGATTTCTTACGAGGCATTTTAGAAATTGAATTATTGTAATATATATGGGAGATAACTTTACTTATCACATGTGCAAAAATATAATAAAACGGCTTTACAATACAATTTCTTAACCTAATTCTGTGCATTCAATAAAGGTTATATACCTATACAATTAAATAAACACAACTACTGCTAAACAGAATAATTTTAAAATAAAGTCAAAAACCTCAAAAAGATCCATTTTAAACCAATAACATATTGAAGAAAACTTTGCATAACAAAATACCCACCTATGTACAAAAATATGATAAAATTTTGATGATAAATTCACACTTTGATCATTCTAACAATTCAAAATACATCTATTTATATAAAACACAATCATTTTAAAACGAAGTCAAAATCCAAAGCAAGAAGCAATTTTTGTCCTAAAATCTATTTGTCAAGTTTCAACAAATATTTCCTAGCTCCTAGAACGTAATCTCTAATACAAGTTTCCCAGTTAATCGTATGCACATCGAAGTTAAACGTTTCTTTATCTACAGGAGACATAGTTTTTAAAAGATTTCTAATATTGTTATCAGAAAACCTCCATTCGTTGAGTAAAAAGAATTTTACTGCCTCTACGACTTTCTTCAACTGGTTCTGTATTTTCATTTGTCTGTAAAATTAAGAGATTGATGTTAACTTAAAAAATCGTTTTATAACTGTAAATAAAGCCCCATTTACATAATGCAAGTTTCTTGTCTGTGGCAGTACAGTAAAATTAAAGCAACTGCTTGACTTGACTTGCAGTTGACAGACAGAGTTGAGAGTTGCTTCAACTAACGTTATGCCACGGGCAATTAAATTGTACCGTGTAAATCAGACTTATGGTTTGATAAAAAAATTATACATTATTTATTTTCTGTAAGTAGGTTTGTACAAACACTTTTACACGTCAACCATATTTTTTTTAAGCTAGATGAGGTCGGCGTTTCCTGTCTGACTACTCTGAGAAGAAAGGCCGAAACAAACTCAGAAGTCACAGTCTCTTTAAAGTCCAGACAAAATCTTGGTCAGATCATGTGAAGACCATGTAGATTGGTGTCTGAAATGGTCTTTTGAGGAAAGAACTACCCAGATTGAGCGGACCTGCACGCATTTGTCAAAAATCGTGCAGCAGCTTTGACAAATGCGTGCACTTTTTTTGACCGGTTTTATTGCTTATCTCAAAAACAAAGTTAATTAGTAAACATTACTTGTTATCTCGAAAAAAATCTGCTGCTCCCTACATTTTGTTCCCTACATTTATACGAACATAAATGTAGGGAACAGCTGATTTTTTTTTACGATTTCAGGTTTGATGCCATAGTAAAAGTGGTTCATAATGATGAGTACAATGACCTCTTAATGGTAGGGGAGCCCAGAGGGTTTTTGAGCAAGCATATTCAGGGCGAGAAGTTGATAGCTGAGTAGGTCTGGCATGAGGAGAGAACACCGAAAATATATTTAAAAAGTTTCTGATAGGAGACCCCTGGTCAGGAGACCACTTTCAGATTTAAAAAAAGGGCCGAAATTAAAGTGATCTTCAGAGGCGTTGGTTTTGGCATGATCGGGTCTGGCCTAACCCATAATGACTTAAATAGGCAAATCTGACGGAGAAATTGTGGGCTTTCCCCAAATCTGACGACTTTGAAAACTCAGATTTGGGCCATTTCTAAAAGGATATTCAGGGCGAATGAAAGTTATTCTGTGCAATAGTGTTACATGTCCTGATAGTGAATATATAAATATCTGACGGGATGATGGAGCCTTTTGGCAAATATGAGGAAATTTCATGAATTCAGAAAATTACCCAAAAGTGGCCATAATTTTGCATTTATCCCTAAATCAAGGAACCTAGTAGCTTCGATTGCTGTTTGCATTGGAAGGTGACACGTTTGTGAAGATTTCTCCATATTCAGAAGTTTGAAAAAACTAAACAATTGAACGTAATGATTAAAAGTTAAGTAGCAAAATTAAAACATCGACGGAGTACGCCATAAACAAAGTTGATTATTTGAATATTTTACTCTGACACCAATTAAACCAATTATTTCAAAAACATCCTCATCTTATGAGCTATCTAACGAACTAGTAACGTTTTAAAAAATATTGAGAGATGCCCGTCAATTGTTTGTTAAAGCTGGCAAAGGTGGAAAGCCATACTTACAAAAATTAACGAAAACATTAAAGTAACGACTTGTTTACGTCGTAATACTTTTCTATTCGAGGTTTTATTGTAACTACGAACCTCTGCGCTCGATATCGTTACTTATATCGCCTCCAATTCTCAGTGATAGTTCGTTATGAGAGTTTTGTTAAATAAGTCCCAACACTTCTGCTTAGGCCGCCAGCTGCTAGTTAACTAGATTAAATGACAGATCATGAGATACGAATTTATTTCTAACCGATTTCTAAAAGAGAGAGGTTATTAGTTCGTCTGTATATACAGGATGAATGTTTCAAGTCATCATGTGGATGACCAAATCTGAAACTATAGGTAATACCGAAAAATTCTTAAAGGAGTCACGGGGTAGATTTTGACGAATACTAAAACTGCATCATTAATTTTTTGAAAAATCAATTGCTCTAGCCAGGAATCGAACTCGTTGATTTTGAAAAAAAAAACACTGCCTGTTTTATTGCACCCTCCGACGGTGTCGTTAATAAGGATCAAATTCTGGAAAGAAATGATACACGCCAAAGTAAAGGAAAGTGGATATTTTTGAGATTAACTAAAATCAGATAAACAAATTGATTAATTATGGTTTAACAATGAATTCAAAATATAATTTATTATATTAAAAACACAAGTTAACGGCCAAATAACTACTGCTACAGTGCAAACGTTCTTTCCAGAATTTGATCCTTACTAACGACACCGTCGGAGGGTGCAATAAAACAGGCAGTGTTTTTTTTTTTCAAAATCAACGAGTTCGATTCCTGGCTAGAGCAATTGATTTTTCAAAAAATTAATGATGCAGTTTTAGTATTCGTCAAAATCTACCCCGTGACTCCTTTAAGAATTTTTCGGTATTACCTATAGTTTCGGATTTGGTCATCCACATGATGACTTGAAACATTCATTCTGTATATACAGACGAACTAATAACCTCTCTCTTTTAGAAATCGGTTAGAAATAAATTCGTATCTCATGATCTGTCATTTAATCTAGTTAACTAGCAGCTGGCGGCCTAAGCAGAAGTGTTGGGACTTATTTAACAAAACTCTCATAACGAACTATCACTGAGAATTGGAGGCGATATAAGTAACGATATCGAGCGCAGAGGTTCGTAGTTACAATAAAACCTCGAATAGAAAAGTATTACGACGTAAACAAGTCGTTACTTTAATGTTTTCGTTAATTTTTGTAAGTATGGCTTTCCACCTTTGCCAGCTTTAACAAACAATTGACGGGCATCTCTCAATATTTTTTAAAACGTTACTAGTTCGTTAGATAGCTCATAAGATGAGGATGTTTTTGAAATAATTGGTTTAATTGGTGTCAGAGTAAAATATTCAAATAATCAACTTTGTTTATGGCGTACTCCGTCGATGTTTTAATTTTGCTACTTAACTTTTAATCATTACGTTCAATTGTTTAGTTTTTTCAAACTTCTGAATATGGAGAAATCTTCACAAACGTGTCACCTTCCAATGCAAACAGCAATCGAAGCTACTAGGTTCCTTGATTTAGGGATAAATGCAAAATTATGGCCACTTTTGGGTAATTTTCTGAATTCATGAAATTTCCTCATATTTGCCAAAAGGCTCCATCATCCCGTCAGATATTTATATATTCACTATCAGAACATGTAACACTATTGCACAGAATAACTTTCATTCGCCCTGAATATCCTTTTAGAAATGGCCCAAATCTGAGTTTTCAGTCGTCAGTTTTGGGGAAAGCCCACAATTTCTCCGTCAGATTTGCCTATTTAAGTCATAATGGGTTAGGCCAGACCCGATCATGCCAAAACCAACGCCTCTGAAGATCACTTTAATTTCGGCCCTTTTTTGAAATCTGAAAGTGGTCTCCTGACCAGGGGTCTCCTATCAGAAACTTTTTAAATATATTTTCGGTGTTCTCTCCTCATGCCAGACCTACTCAGCTATCAACTTCTCGCCCTGAATATGCTTGCTCAAAAACCCTCTGGGCTCCCCTACCATAAGAGTTTGTTGGTGTTTTTCCAATAACCCTGTATATCAAAAAGTCGTGAATCAAATGAAATAGGGAGATAAAGGAGGTTATTTCCAACGCTTTTAAAGTGAGAAATAATTTTTGGAGACTCTTCAAAATTTTTGAAAAAAAAAAATAATTGCTCTTGAAATTTGGTACCCAGAGCCGCAGTGGAACTTTTGTAGTGCTGATACATTATCACATTTTTTTTTTAATTTAGTCTAGTTGTAAAAGAACTTGGTATACAAAAGGGCAATTGAATTATGGCCATGCTGTAGAAAATGTTGGAAATGACCTCCTTTATCTCCATATTTCATTTGATTCACGACTTTTTAACCATTCTACAAAAAATCACACATCGCTTTGTATTGGAGAGCTAAGTATGTTAGGCTTGGTGGGTAGGCTTTTATCGAAAACAGAATAGAATAGAACAGCTTATTTCTTTCAGTTCGCACGACTACCAATTTTCCACAAAACTGACCGAGGCCTAGAAAATGGTTCCAACGTCTATAACAAAGGTAAAATAAAAAGGCGAACTTACGTTGCTTTCCTTCCAGTTAATGTACACCATAAATCAATCAATAACGCAGGTATAATCTGAAGGGTATAGGTTATTAAATTGTACAAAAACTTCCTGGGAGTGAATATTATAAATGGCCACGGAAATTCATCTGAAAATATTGAAAACAGTATTATCTTCAGCGTACAAAACATCTATAGCAACAGTTATGACTCTAGGAAAAAGTTTTTAGAGTACTATTATTACTTCTGTTATTATCTGGACATTCTCTACTCTCCAATATTATTTTTAAGATTTATACTGTAATTTTAATGTATTAATTTTTTAAATTATTACTTTGAATTCTTAAATATTGACATCCTCTAAACAGTAGATATTAAATCATTTTACAATAAGTCAAAAACATACATGAATGTGACGAAAATTAAGTACCTACCTATGAAAAGTCAGGGGACTAAATTGTTAAATAAATTAAATTAACCAACTTAAACTGTCCGTATATTCATATCACAAACTGTTATTCTTTGACACTTGTATGAAACGGCTATTACACGGCCAATTGACATAGGGTGTCAATTTGCTTAACTGTCCCTGACTGTAGGTACACCCAGGGAACCGGGTGTATATGTCCGGGTGAATATTATGTTATAGCTTATACCGACAAAAGTAAATAGTATAAAAAGAAAAGAAAGCCCTACATTACTTCAGGAAATATAGTCGGTTACAAAAATTCACGAGAGAGACTGCCCTATATTATAATGTAACTTTATAGGCCGACCGCTTAATTGAGACGTTGCCTGAAATAGCAGCGCGGTGCGGGAGGGGTGACGTGATGCGAGAGCTCAGTCAACTTGCGACTACTATCACCCCTCCCGCACCGCGCAGCTACCTCAGGCAACGTCTCAGTTAAGCAGTCGGCCTATTGTAACTTACTTAGTGAGTGCTTAAGAGCCACTCTTCTGGTGATGGCACTTGCTCCATCACACGTGATGGGGTTCGTTTTTCCGGTACAGCAGTTATACACTTTAATTTGTTTTGATCTGTAATCAAATGTAAGGCATAATGGTAAATCTATGCTAATCTATACTAATAATAAAATTAAAGAGTTTGTTTGTTTGAAGGCGCTAATCTCTGGAACAACCAGTCAGATTTGAATAGTTATTTTTGCATTTGATAGCCCAATTCTTTAGGAAGACTTTTTAACTCATTTACAAATTAACTCAATCACGCTATAACAATTAGGAGCAGAGGACAGCACGAGCAGGTGATGCGATGCGACGTGGCGGAGAAACAAGAAAGAAAGAAACTTGAACAGGTACAAGTGGAGAGAATAAATAATACAATAGTATACATATACCGGTTTTTGATATGACCAGAGCCCCTAATAAAATGCTAGCCATGGGGTGAAGGCGTCATAAACAATAATAAACGTTAATGTGTCTCTCACAAGGTAAACTATTATAAAAGTGGGTAATCTGAAAACTTATGACAAGATCCTTAGAGGCCACTTCCACGAACGAGAGAATCGCGGCGATATTATCGTCGTGCCACGTATTTCTAAACACTCTTAGAACGTGTCTCCACACGGGGATATCAACGCCGCGAAAATTTGATAGCAAGGCGAGACTATCACCGTGATTCTCCCGCTCGTGGAGGCGGCCCATTAGTATTAAAAAATACCAAAGGGAATTAAATATGGCAGTACTCACTTCTGACATTCCGTAGCAGCAACTATAATAAGGTTTATGACAATATCAACTGGCACCAAATCTGTCACATTGCTGCCTCTACCCTTAGCCACTTTCAGGACTCCAGAAGACATCCCAATGAACAGCCCTGTAGATCCGTTCCAAGTGTCTATCCATCCAGGACAAGGCTCTTTGAGGGCTGACATCACTGAAAATTATAATAAAAAAACAATTTAACCCTTCAACCTTAAGCAGGAGTGAACAGGCATCTTTTGAGTACGCTCATCATTAGCTACACCTGATCCATCGCCTTCCACAGGGCGACATCGAGGTAAAAAGGGGGCTAATATAATAATTGTTTTTTTTTTTTGTTAGTCTATTTTTGTGTCCTACTGCTGGGCAAAGGCCTCCCCTTTTTTCTTCCAAACCTCCCTGTCTTGTGCGATCTCTGGCCATGTTGGCCCTGCGAATGATGTTAGATCGTCACGCCACCTTCGTCTTGGTCTACTTCGACGGCGATGCCCTGCCTCAGGCGTCTAGTGAGTGCCAATCTTTGCCCATCTCTCCGGGTGCATTCGTGAGTGACATAATTATTAAGTATCAAAATCATAGTGTACTTTTTTCAAAGCTTATCTCCGATACCATACTGAGGGAAATCATCGTCGAGGAAATCTGAGGGCCTATAGACAAATGATATTCTATCAGCGATAACGATAACGAAAAGTCAAAAATGTACCAGATTGACATAACCTATCAAAAAGCTTATGTCAATCCCGTTGAAAGTGATTGTAGAAATACTTACGAAACGCTTTGAAAGCGATTGCCACTTGTCTATTATAAATCTGAAATGCAGCCAAAAAGTAATGAGCAAGCGAAATGATATCAAATTATTTATTTCAAATACGTACATATGAAAAGGCGTTTTAAACGTCAAAGTTGACAGATTCTAGATTTGAGCACTACTTGTGCCTTCTCTATTTGAAAAGACTCCTTAATGTCTTCACCTAGCATTAGGACAGTAAAAGACTGGTACTTATTGTTATTACCGAGTTCTAAACACGTAGATAGTGACGTTAAACAGACGTAGGTAGGTACCTAGTAATCTAGGCGAAACCGACAAGAATCCAACGTTTTTACGTTACAATCAATTTCAATATGAATATTGAATATGTCGCAGCCAACTGGTTAAATTAGCCGTTTAGTTAACCGCCTGGCCTTTGGAAGTAATGCTCGCCTCGCTTCGCTCTCTTTGCTCGCACGCGATTGATCACAGTTCTAACCTTACCTAACCCATTTGGTCGGGGTGCCCTGGCTTAGTTACTGCGACCAATTCGGCTCTCGCGTGATTGTTTACAGTTCCAACCTAAACTATAATATTGAATATCATTGACCCCGTTAGTTGAACGGCCGCCGTTTAGTTAAAAGGCTAGGCGGTTAACTAAACGGCTAATTTAACCAGTTGACTGCGACAAATATATCTTCAAGAAATACTTCAGGGAAACAGCAATTTTATACAGCAAAACATAATATTTTAGTGTCGAACTCATTAATTTCAGGTACCATTTCCAAGTATAATTTAAGCTTATTACCTATAGATGGTCTGACGATCGCAGCCGGCAAGTCTTCGCATTGCTTCATAACTTGCTCTTCCGCGAACGCCTTTGAGAAAGTGTACGTATTAGGCTTATTTCCTGCAATAAATAACTATTTATTTATGAGGAATTCCATTTTCTGACTACCTCATTGGTGGTCTAGTGGTTGCAAGCGGTACTGCTGAACATGAGGTCCTGGGTTTCGATTTCCAGGTTGGACAATGTTTTATTGGATTTTTCCAGAAGGAATTTCTCAGCAGCTGTTCGAAGCCTGGGGTTGTGCCCGGTGGATGGCAATGGGCTCACATCATGTTACCTACATGGGTCTTAAACATAACTGGTAAAACGTGGGTTTAATACAGGCACAACTCCGTCCAACCTTTTGGAGATTACAAGCTTGTTGTTATGTTATGAATTTAATTGTTGACTACGGCTTTTAGATTTTCGAAGAAAATTACACTTTGATGACTTTAATACTCCGAAGCGCTTCATCTTCTTAGCGTGTTAATGGCAAAAACAACACGATAAAATTTGCGCAACTTTTTAAATTTTTTCACCCCAAAATTCAGCAAAGCGAATTAAGCGAGCGCTGATATTTGCTAATGCAATTTGTGGCAACCGCTAACTCATTATTGGCTGGTTGAACAAATATCTGGCTGATAGCCGATATTAGTACCTGCTCTTATACAGGCTGAAATTAAATTCATGGGCATCCTTTAAAGGGATCATTGTACTCATCATTATGAACAACTTTTACTATGGGACTAAACCTAAAATCGCGAAAAAAAATCAGCTGTTCCTTGCATTTATGTTCACTTAAGAGCCTATACTACCTCAGCTAAAATTCACTCTTTATCTCGCTCATACGATACTGCTCGCGGACTGAGTGAGAGCGAGACAGAGAGCGGTGCTGAGCGGCAGACAGCGCCAAAAGTTTAGGTATTTGCTTTTTACAGTGAAAATAATGGTAATTATAAAAAAGTAAATAACATAAGACCTGCTTTAAAGTAAGTTCAGTTAGTATGCAAAGTTTCATAATCTAATTTGAAGTATTTTTCGAATACCAGCGGTTTATTGTTCAGATTAGAGGTAACTTTGGGTTTTTTTTTCTATCGAGAAAATTTTATGGAATCGTGTTTTCGTCTAACATAAGACTTAGAATTAATCCTCAAATTTACCATATATTTATTTCAAAATTAATGGTGCAGTATTTTCGACAAAACGGAGGATCACGCTAAGCCATTTGAGGTAGTATAGGCTCTTAACTAGACAAAATGTAAAGAAGAGCTGATTTAATTCGCGATTTCAGGTTTGGTCCCATAGTAAACGTTGTTGTGTTGACCCCTTAAAAGGATGCCCATGAATTCAATTTCACCCTGTAGAATAGCTACAGTCCCAAATTATTTTATAATCAGTAATCATTTTAACCGAACACAGGTTACTTTATCCTTTAAAGTTAAAGTTCGCGAAAACAATCGCAAGACTCTAGCAGTATCATCACCACGGTAATGTTTTCTCATTGTTTCTCGTATTAGTTTTTAGTATATTTGTGTGTGATTTATATATGATTAGGTGTAGGTATATATTATATTTATAGATTAAATAAGTTTTTGTTAGTATTTATGAACGCAACCCATCTCTCATGGTGATTCCTAGTTTTGTTAATAGAGTGCGTCTCTCGCTCTCTTTAACCTTGTCTATGTAAGAAGCGTGATTTTTGCTTAAGAGAAATACACTTTTATTTAGTCAATCGTCTTTCCGTTCAGTATATAATTGCATCACGAATATTCAGTTTTTGTGTATCTTTATACAGGGTGAAATTGAACACATGCGACAAATCAAAATGGGAGATTGTACTCATTATTATGAAAAACTTTTACTATGGGACCAACCCTGAAATCGCGAAAAAAAATCAGCTGTTCCCTACATTTATGTTCGCATAACTCATCAAAATGTAGGGAACAGCTGATTGTTTTTTCGCGATTTCAGGTTTGGTCCCATAGTGAAAGTTGTTCATAATAATGAGTACAATCTCCCATTTCGATTTGTCGCACGTTTTAAATTTCACCCTGTATTATATTTATAGTTTCAATAAGTTTTTGTGTATTTTTATATAGTTCGTCTCTGAAGATTTGTGTGCTTATAAAGTATTAAATAAATACTCACTAATTAACGTGCTATTCCAGTACAAAATGGTGAAGCGTCTAACACTCACCTATAAATTTGGTGACTATCCCGTCTTTATGGGAGTACATTTCAGCAAAAAGTCTGGCAGCTTCTAACTTCATAGGCATAGGATATACCACTTCATCTATGTCACTTCGATCTGCGTTTGTGAATGCTGTCGATACGTGCACAAAAGCCTGTGTAAAATAAAAAGTAACTTAATCATGTAAAAGTAAGGTAGCGTTCGAGAGCAGTGGTGGCCAAGTGGTAACGGCCGCGACTTACGAGTTGTAGGTCGTAGGTTCGAATCCAGACAGGCGCTTTACTTTGTGTAAATTATTTCATCACCATTGCTCTCAAAACAGTGAAGGAAAACATCGTGAGGAAACCGGCATGTCCTAAAACCAAAAATTCGAAGACATGTGAGATCTGCCAACCCGCACTGGGCCCGTGTGGTGGATTACAGCCCACTCTCTCGCACTGAGAGGAGGCCTGTGTCCCAGTCCCAGCAGTGGGAACATTATAGGCTGATTATGTTATGTATGTTATATTATGTAAGATGGCGTTCATCAAACGTAAACGTTGCGACCAAAAGAGGTTAGCACAGCATCTACGCAATGGCCAAGCTAGCCAACGCAAGATACGGAGTCACCAAATGATGAACATTCCGTTTTCGGCATCAAATCCCAGAAGTAGAGACGCCAGCACATCAAGCTACTACAATCTGTCAAATTACTTTCACAGATTTTTAACTTTATCGCTAAAGCATAAGGTTCAAAGTTGATTGGGAAAATTTGACAGTTTCGATTAGCTTGATGCGCTGGCGTCTGTACATCTTTAAGGGAAAATCTCTCACCTCTAATTTTTTCATTCGACGACATAATTCAATGACATTTTCCGTGCCATTAATATTGATCCTCATGGCATCTTTGAGAGGCAGATTGAATGAAACTGTGGCTGCTAAATGAAATACTACTGATACCTGAAATGAAAATTCAACAGTTAGGTAAAACCAGGGAAATTAATTGCTTCCGAAATTGACTACATAGTTAAACTGTCCGTTTACTCGAATCGTGACTGTTATTCTTTAGCAGTTGTTTGAGATGGCATATTAATGTGAGTGTCAATTTGGTTAACAATTCATTTTCCTGACCGTACAAACTAAATTTGTAATGAGAATGTTTTTTTATGAAACTTTATTCAACTGGGTACGGGATAGAGAAAAACTGAGGAGATATACTGTCAATGGAAACTATGTAGATGTTTCATCTCCGTATTGTTCACACATTGGTATTGACTATCCTGCGTTCGCGATTTATTTGCCAAAAATGTAAACAAATATGAAATAATGGAAAAATAACTTTAATTCCTACACAATAAAGTTCAGTTTACGCTACAACTTCAAACACTATTATAACTTTTTCAATAGTGCTAGTCACTCTGAAATCAACTTAATTACTACTGAAATAAAGTTGATATTTGTTTAACTTGCAATAGGGTGGGATTGCGCACTTTTAGGTACTATAGGTACCCCTACGCATATCATGTACAGTCCGTTCACAGTTATTTTACCTCTGACAATGAGTTTGCATCACTGTCAATCACAGTGATCTTTATTGCCGTTGCAATAAGGTTGCTGTAAAGTTGCTGTCATTGACAAGTTTGTGAAATTCACAGAGATCTTTATAACCGTTACAATAAGGTTGATATTGGGTTGTTGTTGTCAGAGGCAAAATAACTGTGCAAGAACTGTATACCTATCCGTTTTAATCTCAACTAAACTAAAAAAACAATTGTCTCAACTAAATCGTGCAAGTGTAGATCTGATAAGCTCTTCTAAGAAATCAAACTTTACGATTTCTTTATGTGAATTTTGAATGAACGTCTTCACATATTCCCGAATGCTGCATTTTATCCCAGTTTTATTCTAAACAAAAAACCTGATACAAAATATTTGGCACCTCGTTCTAAACGTGCTTGACTGTTTGAATATGACCAGAGCTATCTTATTGCCAGCCTGCTCATCTGCCTAGCCTTTTCCCAACTATGTTGAGGTCGGCTTCCAGTCTAACCAGATGTAGCTGAATACCAGTGTTTTACATGGAGCGACTGCCTATATCTGTCTACCTTTGCAGTACCTATATCTCAAAATAAATACCTATTATTAATGGAATTAGACAATGAAACAAAAGGGATTGAAAGTAGGTACGGTCAACAAAAGAGATAAGTATGCAGTCGAATATAGTTGAAGTTTAGTAAGAAACCGATGGATGTTCTCGAATAAAATTTAATTTTATTAATAAAAAACAAACAGCTCATGTGTCGAATTAAATTTCAGTCGAAAAAACTTCAACTATATCCGACGATCATGCATACTTATCTCTTTTGATTACTGTACCTAAAACCTCTTTGTTTATTTACGTACCTCATCCTCCAATATTTTTACAACATCATCCGGCAATCCAAGACACTCTCGGGTAATGTCCCCACTGATGACCGTAATTTTTTTCAGCTCTTCATTTCGGCTTGTTTTTAATCTGTCGAAAACCTGAAAACATGAATTTGTTGAATTAGGTAATATTTAGATGTCGCTCAGTATTTCTTGCGCCGAAATAAAATCCTCGGGATTTTTTTTTATTAAGACTTCGTTTTCATTGCCTAAAAAAATACACAATTTCATTATGTAAAGGATAGAAGATAAATTTTAGTTTAGTCCTGTCAAATTAATCAGCGCCTGACGTAAATTGACATAAATTTAGTAGGTAAGTTTTTAATCACGTCTAAACTTGTGTGGAGTATTGTCAGGCGCTGATTAATTTGACAGGACTAAACTAAAATTCATCTCCTGTCCTTTACATAATGAAAGAGAAAGAAAAAGATGCACTGAACTTAAATTTCGTTTAGTTTGTGAACAAGGGAATCGGTACTATTGTCTCTTATTTAAAACATTTGTAAAAAAACTTTTTAAGAAAAAAAAAAACCGACTTCCAAAAAACACTACAAAGTGAAAAATAACTTTAATTTCGGAAGTCGATGTCTTTGGATCTGTATTTTAGTTTTTTGCCTCTGACTTCCGAAATTAAAGTTATTTTTCACTTTGTAGTGTTTTTTTGGAAGTCGTTTTTTTTCTTAAAAAGTTTTTATTTCACGCTTTTTAGTGGGTCTGCTTTTAATTTACCTAAGTTACAATAGCCTAGTGCTCATCGCCTTTTACAAACAAAATATTGCTTTTCCCGATGCAGGGAAGTTAATTGTTGAGGAGTTCTCCAGTTCCACCATCAGCTCCATATCACCATTCATATTGTGACGAGCATAAATTGCTTAGCAACCATATTAAAGTAATCGAATCGCAACCCGTGAAATACTTAGATATTATTGAGTACCCAACTAGCACAAACTGCTGCTTAAGAGCTTTGGAGCTAATCCGATTATTCCCAAAGGCGCCAAGCTCAAGCGCCAGAGCGTGCACTACAGACCTTATGCAGCCGCTTTGGAGCCAAAGGGGCACAACTTTTTGCAATCTATAGTTCCATTAGAACTTCATAATAGTGGCATAAAAGCGCTACATGAGCTACAGCTAATAATTAACACCACACTAAAGCTCTTGTGCGCTTATTGATTGAATGAATGACAGGTTTAACTGAACGAATAAAGGATCACTGATCATTCACCTTGTCTCTCATTTATTAAATACATCTGTTGTTCCTGAGTCAGACATTACTGAATACAAATAAATAATAAGTGAAGTGTTTTTGAGCTAAATTTTGTATTATATGCAAGTGGCTACAAACGCAGATCAGTTTATCGTGCATATAGTTGATATTATTGGAGTATTTTTAACGCGCCTCAATAATTACTTCAGAATATCGTAAAATATGTAAAATATTATTATATAAACGTTATAATATCACATACCTACACGATATTGAAATTACATACTTGACTACATTTGTATTTAGTAAGTTGCTGGTTCTATATTTAGTTATATTTTACTACAAATTACGATAAAAACCTATAAATTTCTCAAGTAATGATAAATAATTGTCTTGTAAACATGTCGTCTATGAGAAGCAGCTTTAACTTGCAACTTCAACCTTAATAATTCCTCTCTGCGCGTCAAAGCGCTAAGTTTCACTCTTCTGAAGGTCCAAGTAATACCTGTACCACTAATGCAGTTCAAGTCTTTACAATCACTTTTATTTCGTACTTACTGCAGATATCGAACCACACTAATAGTTATTTGTGTAGAGATCCGTAGAACTCGTTGAAAACCCTAAAATACGATGATAATTTGTAGCTGCTTCTATATTTTTCGCTCTTTCAATTGTTTAACACTTACTATGTCTTACCATGTTTTCAGAATGCCTTTCAAAATAATTCAAACTTATAATGAACAACAAAATAAACAAGAACTTTGCATCTGTCCATCTAAGTGGGAAAAACATGGAGTGTTACACTGGCCGAACAAAAAAAGTAAAAAATTATGTAAAATAGAAGATTCGACTCCTGCTGCCAGTATTCACCTGGATCGACGATTTTATTGTAATTTCTCTGGTTTAAAATTTGAAATAAGTCTTTCAAAGCTACTTGACTACATTTGTGTTTCTGCGCCCTAATTCGTATTTGCTCGCGATAGATCCATTTTCTTTCACATTCGACATACTCTAGTTTATATTCAGTATCGCTGTTCGAGTCCAGTCTAGAAAAAAGAAACAATAAATTACGCAAAGAATTTTAGTTTATTTTTATAATATGCCACACCAAGCTATAACTTTCTTTTCCTCTGTAACTGGCCCGTTATCAGTAATTGAGAAAACAAAATCTACGGGACCCTCGCTTGTGTTTGTTGAACTCGAACTTGGCGCATTATTTTTGTTTGTTTCCAATGAATCCCTTAAATAAATAGAGTTTTATAAATAAAAGCTAAATTACTCTCACGTAATTGAGTTAAAAAAAACTTACGTGTTATTTAATATTTCAATTACAGAATTCTCACACACAGTTGCCTTTTTAATTTCTGCATATTCTGATAAACTCTCTGTCTGACCCTTCCATGCATTCAGATCAATATTTCTTTTAAACTGGCTTAAATATTTTATTATATTCTGATTTCTCCAATAAAAATAGCAGAATTATCCAAATGAGTAGGGAATGTCCATTACTCTCCTGCTTCTATTGTGAAGCCTTAATGTCGCTATTAGTAAAACAGTCGATCAAATTCCTACTTAAATCTGCGCAAAAGAAAAATCACTTCTTCAAAGAAACTTTCAGTGGCAGAACAGTGATAAATATATCTTTTATATAGTTCCGTTAAAAATTCTGAAATTAAAGTCTTTATGCAGTTCTGAAGCGTACAGCAGCGGCAATAGAAGCTTTTTAGCAGCTTTAAGCTTTAACATACATGTTTTAACTCTCTTTTAAAGCTATAGACGGCAAATGGGTTGTAAAATTAACTCTTATAAAACCTAGAGTTGCATTTGGTTCAGTTTCTACTACCCCTAGTGATATTTACAGCTATGAGCAGTTACGGAAGCAATAGTAGAACTTAAAACCACTTTCTGAACCCCTAAAGCGCTACTGTACAGCTAAAAGTTGCAAAATAGGCTGCTATTTCCACTAGTGTGCTAGTTGGGTAGTTCCGGTGCCCATCTGCGGTCTTCATCATCAGTTCCACTTCACCAAATGGTGCTTTCCGAGAGCAAATGCACAAGTTACTATAAAAAATACCCAAATCGCTATAGGTGTGCCTATAATATTTGAAGAGTTCCTTCGATTTCTCCAGGATCCCATCATCAAATCCTGACCTGATGTTTTTAGACTAGATGCTGATAATCCTGGCTGCAGCATCAGGCCAGACTTATGTCAACATTGCATTGAACTTAAAATTTAGTCTCGTTTAAAATGAGCTCAATCACTACTACGGTGCTGTAATTTCAAGGTTTGTACTTTTTCTCATGCTCCTGGCTTCAGCATCAGGTCTCTATGTACTTCGGTGTTCCTCATTAACAGTACGTTTACCCACACATCGAGCCCTTTTCAATGAGCCTAAACACGGTATATCTGCTGTTAGTTGTCGAGGAATTAGGTACTCTGCAGACTATCCTGACTGCAGCATCAGGTCATGACTTGATGATCATGAGACCAAATGTAGCAAATGCCCAATCAAACATCAAAACAATTTACTAAAACAGTCCTTGCCTGTTCGAGTAACTTCTTACTGTTAAGGAGTTGTACCTTACCCCATTAACCCAGCTACGAGAGATGGTGACAACCATACGCAAATACTCAAGATACTTCATAAAATATGTGAAAAACAATAAGTGAGCCTATAAAATTTGAGGGTTGCCCTCGATTTCTCTAAGATACCATCATCAGATCCTAACTTGGTGACAGTGGGACCACCTCAAAACTATCTATTTTCGAAAAAAAAAAAAAAGAATTTTGAAAATCTGTCGACAATTGGCGGAGTATTCGATGAACAAACATACAAAAAAAAAAAAACATAATATAATCATCCGAACATAGTACCTACCTCTTCCTTTTTGTGAAGTCGGTAACAAAATAATAAATGCTCGTTCAAAACCCATACTTACTGGTGTGCTAGTGATACGCGCCAGTCGTTCACTCGCCTGCTTGCCATACTTATCACGTACTAGGACATAAATTTTGTCAATCCCACTGCAGCTGTACAGCAACTTTTCTATTAAAGTCTGGAATTATTAAACATGCTGTTTTGAATACTATTTAGAAGCAAACTACTTGCGTGTCATGGTCATGGTCCTCACGCTTATAATATTCAATTCAATTCAAATTAGAAAGAATAGACAAATACGAATTCATAGACGGTGACTCACAATTCGTTTAAACAAATACGATAATAATTTTAAATAACATAGGTCATGGTGACGGGCAGGACGCACTGGTTGAAGACCTTAGTCTTCAAACACTGCGGGATAGGCGACGAGAAAACTTGACGGAGTTTTCCAAATGCTGCCCAACCCAACTGGATCCTTCTGTCAGCTTCCTTCTCAAAGTTGTGTCTACCGAGCTGGATGACTTGCCCTAGATAGACATACTCCTTCACAACTTTGAGAAGCATACACACAGTGCTGTGACACAGTGTGACACAGTGTGACATACGGTGCTGAAACGTGGACGCTGACGGTCGGGCTGGTCCACAAATTCAAGGTCGCTCAGCGCGATGGAGCGAGCTATGCTCGGAGTCTCTTTGAAGGATAAAATCAGGAATGAAATTATCCGGAAAAGAACCGGAGTTACCGACGTAGCTTGCAGAGTAAGCAAACTGAAGTGGCAGTAGGCTGGCCATGTCTGTCGAAGGACTGATGGCCGGTGGAGCAGGCGAGTCCTGGAGTGGAGACCGCGTACCGGCAAGCGTAGTGTAGGACGCCCCCCCGCTAGATGGACGGACGACCTAAAGAAGGTGGCTGGGGTCGACTGGATGCGGAAGGCGGAGGACAGGGTGCTGTGGCGCAGTCTGGGAGAGGCCTATGTCTAGCAGTGGACTGCGATAGGCTGAGTTGATTGAGCTCATGGTGTACATTCTAAATTTGCTGAATTAAGATTCGGGGAGATTTACCTCAATCACGACAAGTTTTAGTATTGTAAATGACTAATAATTTGTTTGTTTGTCTGGATCATGAAGATTCTTATTGTTTCTGCGTTTAAACGTCATGTTGTACAGTTGTTAGTGATTTTCAAGAATTTAAATATCTTGGTGTATTAGTTATCTTCAGTGATTTAATATTATTTTACCCGTAATCGGGGAGATTTTTGGAATGCTCCGTCTAATTCCGGTTTGTTATCCATGACAGCATCATGGAACCGTATTTGAGATCTTTCCGCCCTCCGACACGCTCGAGTGATACCACAAAACCTTGTTAAGTACATGTTTTAAAAGGATTTAGAAAAGTGATTTATTGTGAGGAAACCGATGGTAAAACTACAATGAAATGTGTTACTCGGAAACCTCATGTAAATGCTACTTTTTCAGGTAAATGCTACTTTTTATGCTACGACGCAGCTGTGTTAAACCAACCCGTTGTAGGTGCAAAAAAACAACGTAACAGTACCTATACGGCTATCGATATGGGAATAAAACAAAAAAATTGATTAATTTGATGTTTGTTTTTTTTGTGCCTTCATCGACCGCAGTTAGTGTAATCACTAAAAATATATAGTTTAAGAAATCTGTTTTTTGTGTAAACTTCACTGGCGTAATGGATTTTACACAATAAAAGGGATTTTCTCAATTCAAACTTCCAGTAACAAAACTACCAGCGGTCGTTGACCCCAAAATATTTTTTTTTATTTATGTATACGTGTTTAAATAGGTTTAACTCACCACGTCTGCAGAATTTTGCTGACTGATTTAATTTAACCCTGTATGACCTATAATAACTACGTAAATGTTTATTAACTGCTCTCAAATTACGATGTTTTTTTTTTTTTTAATTAAGTACTTCTTTGGCATAATCTTTTTATTATTTGACATCATATTTATAAAGACAATTCTAATTTTTCAACTCTTTATTAGTTATTGTAATGGCAATCATATCACTTGGTTTTAATAGGTTTCTATATTTAATTTTTTATTTATCCTTTTGATAGATTCTTATTTTGTAAATGTATGGACTTTGTAGGCCTTGTAGACTTTGGATTCATATGCATTTATTCATCAAATATAAGCTAACAGTTTACAACAAATCGCTTATATCAATGCTAATTCTACAAAACTACATTAAAAATTTTAATTAAAACTTCTTAGACTAAAAAAATTATAAAAACTACAATAAAATAAAAATAAATTTAAAAAAATCTGATATAGATAGATCTTTAGACATTTTTTTTTATTTTATCAAGTACCTGATACTTGTTGACAGGCCTACGCTGTCCTCCCATGCCTACTGTAATTTAAAAACATTGTAAAAGCCAACTAATTGTTTTCAAAAGAGTAAAGCCGGATTTACATTACGAAACAAGTGTCATGCATGATAAAACTAGTTTCGGGAAACTAATTTTAGCACATGTGAAACTTCTTTCGTTTAAATTATAGTGTCGTGAAATTATCAGTATCGCGGAAATAATGGCCCTGTCAAAATCAAAGCTGTATTTTATGATGCAAAACGTCGTTGTAGAAATGATAAAATATAAAATAAAAAAGGTTATCTCGGAAGAAAAGGCGTTGGTGGATTCGAGGATGGATTGAAAAAAGCATCTGGGTGCAGCACAGTTAATCTCTGAATTGGCAAATAAAGATCCTGAAAGCTATGCAAACTACTTTCGAATGAGTGAAAATCATTTTAATTTCTTATTAACTAAAGTGTCCAACAAAATCTGCAATCGCATTTATATGATGAAATTAGTTGCATGACATTAGTTTTACAAAAAATATGTTAGTGTTATAAAACTAATTTCAAGCCACTAATTTCGTAATGTAAATCCGGCTTAACCGTGGGGTTTCTTGTCGGCTCTCCATAGGAAACGACCAATTGGAACCGTGCACCTAGCTTTTGACGTTTCATAAGTACCCATGTAGGTTTATGTGAAATAAAATATTTTGATTTTTTAAAGTATAGTATGGGTAGTTAGTCTGATGGCGTGAAACTATCGGGATTCAATTCACATCTAAACTGCAAAAAAGACACGTTTATTTTCTTTCTTATATTTTTATCATCATCTTCTGCCTAGCCTTTTCCCAACTATGTTGGTGTCGGCTTCCAGTTTAACCGGATGTATCTGAATTTTACATGGAGCGACTGTCTCTCTGACTTCCACAACCCAGTTACTGGGTAACACGATACCCCTTGGTAGACTGACTTAGATTTTTATATCATTAATAAGGCACTGATTTATTTGTATCACACAATTCCTCATCACAAAACTATTTCCCTCTAGAATTAAAATATTTAAAAAAAACAGTCTTACCTTGCCAACAAATCCCGTACCGCCAGTTAAAAACACAGATTTTCCAGAATAAAAGGATGCCACCTTTGACCCATTGGTATTAGCCATTATGGTTTATATCCAGAATCACAATGACCTAAGAACAAGAGATGAAACTTTAAAAAAATAAATAAAAATTCCAGCATAAAAGGAACGTCTAGAACTTCACACGAACAATTGACAATAGATATAATAGAAATAAATTTACATCACTTCATATATTAAACAATTGAATGCCGATATCGGAAGTGGGCTGTTGATATTACAGACCCAGTAAATCGTCCATTCATGACATAAGTAGTATCTTTCATAATGAAAGTTTACATCACAAACCTTAAGAAAGGATGTTTTCTAGAAAAATTTAGACGACAACGAAGTTTTTCTTTTATGTTAAAAAAATGAACAACAGTCTTTAATTTTAAAAAATGTGCCTTCTTACTTAAAAATCGTTTCAAAGAGTAAGCTGAAAAAATCGTTTTGAAACAATTTATACTGTTCATCATGTATTTAAAACTAGCTGTGCCCTGCGGTTTCACCCGCGATAAAAGTATTATAGTCCTTTTTTATTGATTCCCTTTACAAATCTCCTTACCCACAACTCAAACTATCTCCATGCCAAATGTCATCTAAATCGATTCAACAGTTATTGATTCCCCATACAAACTTCCACCCCCCTTTTCACCCACTTAAAGGATGATTTCTGGGATAAAAACTATCCTATGTTCTTCCTCGGGATGCAATCTATCTCTCTGCCAAATTTCATCTAAATCCGTTCAGTGGTTTAGGCGTGAAAAGGTAACATACAGACAGACAGACAGACAGAGTTACTTTCGATTTATAATAATAGTAGGTACCTATGGATTTGTCACCGTTTGTTTTTCCTAATAAATAAAATAAAATTAAAATAATTTGTCCGTTTAACGATGCTGACATATCCATACTAATATTATAAATTCGAAAGTAACTCTATCTGTCTGTCTGTCTGTATGTTACCTTTTCACGCCTAAACCACTGAACGGATTTCGATAAAATTTAGCAGAGAGATAGATTGCATCCCGGGGAAGGACATAGGATAGTTTTTATCCCGATATTCCCACGGGATCGACACTTCTGCGGGTGAAACCGCGGGGTGGAGCTAGTAATTTATATTTAACTCCATCTGTCTGTTAGTTTTTGACACCTAAGCCACCGATTACTATGCAATTTGACAGATACCTGAGACCTGGAGAGAGACACACAGGCTACTTTTCATTCTGGATATTCTTATTAAAATACTAGCTGACCTGACAAACGTTGTCCTGCCCAAAATTTAAATACGATATCCAACAATACTTATTCCCGAAATTTAAAATTTTCCGGGGAACTTTTCCAATTTTTCTATCCATAAAAGATTAGGCCAAAGAAATCAGAGCCATCCAAAAGCGAGCTGGGTTGACAATATCGCCAAAGTCGCGGCAAATACCTGGATGAGAGACGCACAGAACCGGGAAGTATGACAGAAGAAAGGGGAAGCCTGCAGTCGGTGATTCTGGGCAAAAATGATGATGATAAAAACCTGATTCGGACATATACGAATATTAATAAAAACGTTTTTACAAAAAAACAACCGACTTCAAAAAAAAACACTACAAAGAGATAAATAACTTTAATTCGGAAGTCGGTGTCTTAGTTCCGCATTTACGTTTTTTGACACCGACTTTCGAAGATAAAGTTATTTATCTCTTTGTATTGTTTTTTTTTTGAAGTCAGTTGTTTTTTTTTTGTAAAATAGTTTTTATTTTTCACTTTTTAGTTGTACCTCTCCCACACAATTTCAGTTAACACTAGTGCATTGATGAATTGAAGACACCAACTAGAAGAATCATCAAAATTCACATAGAAATGCCGGAGATGCAGTACATTTATGCATGTAACTTCGTACATAAGAATAATTACCTAATGTATTATATACTAAAACCTTTCTGAAAGTATGTAGATCATATTAGTGACAGAATTATCAAAATTGGTTTATTCTTTTTTGAGAAAATCGCGGACATACAAACATACATACATACATACGGGTCGAATACAGAACCTCCTTTTTTGAAGTCGGTTAAAAAAAATAGCCAAATCAGTCCAGCCATCCTCGTGTGATGTGCTTACCAACGTGCAGCATTTATTTATTTTTATATAGAAGAAGATAGATGAATATGAAATACAGAATACACGGGGATGAAGTTGCGGGCAAAAGCTAGTGGTAATAAATACATTTTTTGTACATAGGTAATCTCATTATCTACCGTTATTCTTCAATGTCGTACTTAAATGGTAAGTACTTATTAATAAAAGGGCTTATGTAATATTTTGCAATCTCTATTAATTTATAGTGTCAAGTGATCGCTAGTAAGACATAGTAAGAAAAACTTGAATTTTAAACTGAATTAATTAATTATTTAATCTGCCAGAATGCCAGTGGATTTGAGGCTCAAGATAGTTTTAGAATCAGTTCCATGGAAGTAAAAAACAAAAACTGTCATACATCAGTTTTATTCCAGAGATTTAATAAAAGATAATATCTGACCTTGGAATATTAAGTTAACAATTTAAAAAAATAGTAAGCATAGCCATCTATGTTGTCAGGTGTGAAAGTGAGGAAAATGGAGGGAAAGCGTTGGCTATACACGGCTACACGGTGCTCCTCTGAAAGGAAACGAGTTCTCGAACCTCCCGGTAGATGTTGCTATTAGAGGGCAATGAACAGTGATGTATGGAAAATTTTCTTGAACTGGGGCATGTCGTATTGGACAACATCGTATCTGTAACTTTTTTTACCAAAACTACTAATGCTTCTTTTCAATAACACAAGACCAAACCTATATGAATGCCAAAATAAAAGCGTGCTGTTGGATTTACTAAGCCCGGCTCAGCACCGAAAGTTGAAAATAAGTTTTTTTTTTTTTTGCAAATTAATATGCCGGTTCCACTGCAAAGTTTTAGGCATTCCACTTTGCCCCACCTCTGGAGCGGCCGGTGAGGTAAAGTGGAATAATCCGGAGAAAGGCACTTTTCAATTCAATTCAATTCTATTGTTTATTGCTCAACACAGTACATAATATGCATTTCTAGATGTCATGTGAATGCGCAGTCCACTGTGTTGCACCAAACGTTTTCGTTTGGCCAAACGAAAAGTCCGCTGTCAGAACCTAACCTAGTGTATTTGGAGGAGGATCCAATGTTCTCCCGATATTGCGTACTATTTTTTTACATTGATTCCCTAGAATTAGTATTGATTTGCCATTTGCCTACTTAATATATCGAGGTTGGGTTCGAGGAGGAGTGCCGCGTCGCCTTTTGACATGTAGGGCGACTTTGTTCCCTCGTGAATATAATGGATTAAGGTATTTTAAAAATTAAAAACATATAACTATAAATTAGTTTTAATTATATACACGTATGTATACAATAATCTATAAGAAGTATCATAACATAGGTCGGGCAAAGTTTTATTGGGTCGATCTGCTGAACATAAAAGATTAAAGGAATCAATATCAAAACAGTAGGTACAAATGAGCAAATCGAACTGTTTTGGCATCTATTTCGCCCGATTGTGTTATGCAATAGTGTACCTAAATACTGAAGACCAGCATAAATGGCACATTTTCCGATAATTGTATTATTTCCTCAAAAACCTAACCAACGCAGAAATTTTGTTCATGGTCCTTCGAGCCAGATACTTTTTCATTTTCTTAAGTTGAAAAGTCACGATTTTGTTCTAATTATTTCATTTTAAGAATTAATTGTTGCCAAAAAAATGGAAGAGTTAAGTTCTGGAGCAACCTATAAATGAATTGTAGTTTTACGAAAAAAGTAACAGGTAAATTGAATTTTAAAATCCCGAACGTTTGAGGAATTGTAAATGAGAGTTATGAGGAGTGCAGTGTTTAGTTTTTCGGATTTTTGACTAGTAAAAATAAAGCCCTTTTTCCAAGTGACTGAAAGTGAGTGAAAGTGCCTTTTGTCAAGTGACATTGAACTCGAACCAGACCCCGATACCTCAATCCTTTTAATTGACTGTGTTTCAAATGGTAAATAGAAACAAAGGGGTTTGAAGGTTTTGGCCCTAAAATCAGCCGCCATTTTGATTTTTTTTCAGAATCACGGTGCACAACAAAAGTTATATATTTAGATACCTAGAGGACACTTATAAAAACAAAATATGTAATATACTCGTAACATAATATCCTAAAGCGTCAGGTTTCGGAGTTATTCACCAAAATATAAGTCGAAAACAACAAGGATTTTTTTTGTTTTTTTTCCCTCTAGGTAAGCATATTGAACTATTGAGGTAATAGAAACGTTATGAAACCTTTATGGAGAAGAAACAAAAGAAGAATAGATATTTTTTAAATAAATAAAAAAACACCGCAATTTATAGTTCGTTTTTTAATCCCCGAGACTAATCTGACAAGTGTAATGTCAAACTTCTATACTAAAAAAAACGAAGACACAAAAGACTTAAATGTCAGATTAGTCTATGGGATTAAAAAACGAACTATAAATTGCCGTGTTTAATTATTTATTTAAAAAATGTTTCTATTACCTTTTCAATATGCTTACCTGGAGGGAAAAAAAAAAACAAAAAAAATCCTTGTTGTTTTCGACTTATATTTTGGTGAATAACTCCGAAACCTGACGCTTTAGGATATTATGTTATA
The DNA here is from genome assembly GCA_947508005.1 of Amphipoea lucens. Classification (NCBI taxonomy): domain Eukaryota; kingdom Metazoa; phylum Arthropoda; class Insecta; order Lepidoptera; family Noctuidae; genus Amphipoea; species Amphipoea lucens. The sequence continues at coordinate 9,067,832 of OX382364.1, read as the reverse complement.
TTACATTTTTTGTTTGTAAAGTGTCCTCTATCTAAATATATAACTTCTGTTGTGCACCGCAATTCTGAAAAAAAAATCAAAATGGCGGCCGACCTTCGGGCCACCCTCCATACAAAAATCTTCAAACCCCTTTTTGTGTGAGATATAAAGGTTTTTTTGCAATAGACGTACGAAAAGAATGTTGTTGAAAGGAACAACACTGATTGGTTGGTTATGTCTCTGGCACAATGTGGCAGTGTTCATTATTATTGATTTACTAAACACAGTATTTTTTTGTAAGGCACATAAAAAAAATGGAAATCCTTTACCTGACCGTCAAAGCAAATATTAACACAAATACCATCCGTAAATAAACGCATATTCTTTCTTACAAATAATTATACAATTATAAGCTTTGATTACCTATTTTTTAATAAGACAACTGAATAATACAATATTCTGAAAGAAGTAATAAATAAAGTTTGTGTGCGAGCAATACTATTAGAAGTCTAGACAAATGAAAGAATTGAAGTCACTCGTGCCGCCATGATAGAATTTTCCATTTTGACACACAAATTTTAATTACGTTATAAAAATGAAAACTGATTTCTGGTAATATTCATTAATGAGCACGTGTAATCGGAACATTACCTACTAATTGGTTTCTAAAAACTATCAACTAGTCTATTAGGTATAACAATCGTAGTGCAGCCAGAACGGCGCAATGCCATCAATACGGACACGATACGACGCCATTACATTTATAGCTGTGATGGTATGGATTCAAGTACAAACGGGCGACGATATCGCAATATTGTATTGTTATGGCCACATTAACATCTATGCAGCCGGGTAACTGCTACCCTTGTTACTAACTGGGTGAAAGATTAGAAGTGTTATGGCCGTCAGTAGGTACCGTTTGGTTCTAGAGAAGAAATTAGCGGTGTCTGAGGTTTCTGAATTAGGTACCTGTAGGACAAACGTATCTAGATTAGAGAAACTCACAGAACACCTGCCGGGTAATCACTTACCCCTTACTAATAATTAAATCACTATGAGGGTTCCATTTTTGCCATTTGGCTACGGAACTCTAAAAGATACCTTATAATAGGCTCTTAGCGATAAGACCGCCCATTGTGTCACCCATTGTAAAGTTTCTATATTTATGTCTGTAATTTATATGGTTTACATAATAAAAGAGTATTCTATTCTATTCTAATAGGTAATTACAATTTTTCTATTTAAAGCATTAATACCTATAGAGTTATAGTAGATATATAATAATATATATTATATTGTATAGAGTATATTACCTATACTGATGATGATGAGTTATAGAGGATAAAATTGATTGGTATTGCGATAGACATTGAAACACAGAACAAAAGACTTAGTTTTAGTGAGCCAGTCTGTTGTATGACAAACCGCAGGCGGTTATCCATACCCTCTGGGTCAATATTGGACAACATAAAGTGAAGAATCATGCGATTTCGTGCAGTCGACCTCGTAATTGCTTTACAACCCTAAAGTTGAATGGCACTTGCGCGCCATAAAACAACAAGGTCTATTCGCCAATGTGACAGTTAGAAAGTTTTAATTCACTGGAAAATTATCTCAAAAATGCTTTTTAGTAACTACAAGGTGGGCTATATACTATACTAAATGTAATCTGTCACTATTACCTGACCTGTCTTGTAAACGATTATGGGCCCATAACATCACCAACTTGCTACAGTGCTGTTACAAAGGTAAGTTTTTTATTAAGTACAGAATAACCCAGAGGGATGTCATTCTTGTAATATTAATCTGTCAAGCTCCGCTAATGAGACACAATTGATTTTCTATTGTTTCGTCGCCGATCGGCGAACCGCGCCGCTTGACCGATTAGGAACATTCTCAGTCTCAATCATGTCAAAAATACCTCTAATTTCCCTAAATTTTTGACAAGTTTTTGACATTGATTGTCGCTGAGATGAGATCGCGACTAGAATTTAAACGTTTTTAATTACGGGAATTGGCATTCAGGTGTTCGTCTCTCTGGTCGACAAAACGCCTGCGCGATTTGAGCGGCAATTTGACGATCCACGTTTTTTTAAAACTTCTAAGTAGTCTTGCAGGAGCACTACAACGTTCGAATTTTCCGGGATGTCATTCTCAGTTACTTACGTAATCCTGAATAAATAATATATCTAACTGTAAATTCGTGTTGAGTCTGAATTTGTATCCAATAATGACAGTAGGTGTGTCCCTGTTACATGGTACTTAAATATAACGTGCGAAATGTGGATGTACCCACTATAGCTATAACTCTGCTAAACCCTTCGAGGAATACAGGCGTAATGTTATGATGTTGTGAATTCGTGGTTTGGAACCGTGGTTGAAATTAAAAAGAACCCGCAGAAAAAACCGATCAGGTGCAAGTTGGAATCGTTTATCGGGGTTCCGAAACGGTACCTATTAAATTATTTAAAAAGTTAATGCTTTAGGTACATTTTAGTGACACAATTTATATCTTAGAACCATACAAGCTTAATAATTAACGCATAATTTCGTATTACTTTTTACTATGGTGTTAAAATGACCTCATTTTTTAACTTTATAAGGAGGGCCTGTAAAAATATTTGTACCTCCCATACATGGCCGCAGTTCGTTGTAAAAATAAGGAAACCCTACAGGCCGCCTTGTTGTCTCAGATAAATAAAAATTACCGATTAAATAAAAAAATCTTATTCGAACTGCCGAAAAAGTCAGACATTCACCCTCTAAGTATTAGGATAGTGATAAATGATAAATGATTTATTTTCTGTAAGTAGGTTTGTACAAACAATTTTACACGTCCAATCATATTTTTTACTGCTAGAAGAAGACTGACTACTAGACGAAAGGCCGAAACAAACTCAGAGGTCACATGTCTAGTGGGTGAATATCTGGCTTTTTCGACATTAATGACGAGGAATCATAAAGCTAGAGTAGGCTCTAGCTTTATGATTCCTCGTCATTAATTTAAGTTACTCTTGTTAGTGGAGGTTCTGGGTTCGATTCCTAGGTCGGGCGAGGTGGGTTTTTCCATTAGGAATTTCTCAGTAGCAGTCTGGAATCTGGATTTGAGCCCAGTTGATTGCAGTAGGTTGACTAATACCTGCATGGAACTTAAACATAGCTGGTGAAATGAGGTTTTGTTATAGGTAACTCTTCGGCGGAAAAGGCGTGATTTTTTTTAATGTAATTTAAGTTTTTGTCGTTTCTAAACAGTCAATGTATCGATATACTCGTACATAGCTCTAAAACAGACTACTCTGAGTCCATCGTTCAAATAAAAAAACGTGTCAGAGAAATTGGCACTGTTGTCACCTACTGACCTTATTCGAACGCTGCAACAACACAGTGACAATGTCATCTGTGCAATTATAAAATCGATATCATGCGTACGCAGTTTGCTATGTAAATGAGTATTATACTATGATTATCATATATGTTGAATTAGAATCATTGCGGTCAGCAGATGAAATCAAAGCTTTGGTTCATTGCAGTTACCGGCCCCCTTCTACCTTCGGACATCCAGGCGCACTGCAAGTTACCATCCCTACCTGGTTGCTGTTCCACCAATTCGCACTAAGCGTTTGCAAATGTCGTTTATAATGCGCACAGCAAAAGAGTGGAACTCTCTACCTGCGTCTGTTTTTCCGAGCGCATACAACCCGAGTCTCTTTAAAGTGAGAGTGAACAGGCTTCTTCTGGGTAAGCTCGCTCCATCGTCGACTTTGTCTCTGTCACCTTTGACCTAGTCAAGAGCAAGCCCATTTCAAATAAAAAAAAAAAAAAAGTTAGTTAAAGTAGCTTACAGACTTACAGACTTTTTATGGCATTCCGTATCGTTAAAATAATTATATTGCTAAGACCAAAGCAAAGATAGCTATGAAGCAAAATAATTTCATATTTTGACCGATTAGGTAAGTTGGTAAATAATTAAATACGAAGTGAGCATTTAAAAATAGCAACATTTTATTTCTTTACATAGTATCTCAAATTGATGAAGAACTTCCGAAAAGAAGAAGGGGTTGATTTAAAGAAGACAAGTCTCGAAGCCTTTTTGCATCATTATAGACTAGCTTTTGCCCATTTGAAAATATCCCTCGGGAACGTAGGTACTTACAAACGTGATTAAAATTACCCAGGTTATAAAGTGTGTGTGCTAAATTTCATCCAAATCCGTTCAGTATTTTTTGTATCAATCTGAGACATACATCCAGACAAGCAAACGGACAAAACTTCGTTACTATGTATTTATAAAAAGCACAATATCATTTATACTCATCGACACCATTTAAAACAAAACAGCTAAAGAATCTAGCACTCAAAACAAACAATGCAGATTGCAGACGAGCGTCGTGGCCTCAAAACGGAGGCAGAAATGCTGAATACAATCTCTCCTCGACTCGCTACCGACGTGACACGGACTCCTCGGCTATCTACCGACGTGACACGGATACGTAGAGCGTCTGACATTCAACAAGACACTAGACACTGACCAATGTATCGTAGATTAAAGATAGCCACGAACATCCCGAATCCGGAATCTTATCAGGAATTCCGGACCGATATTCAGTTTCTATTTCTGGATGCAGTCATGTTGCTGTCTATTGTTTTGGGAGTGAATATTCAGTGTCCAATTCATGGCTTGTGTTGTGTAATTTTATTTAATGACATTAGAAGAAACAACATCCCCCTTACTAATAAACGTATTATATCAGACTAGCTGCGCCACGCGGTTTCACCCGTATAAGTGTCGAACCCGTGAGAACATCGGGATAAAAAGTAGCCTATATGTTAATCCAGGGTGTCAGCTTCCTCCATACAAAATTTTATCAACATTGGTCTAGCAGTTTGAGCGTGAAGAAGTAACAAACATATAAACACACACACTCACTCACAAACTTTCGCCTTTATAATATTAGTGTGATAAATAGTTACACACCGATTCCTCTCTTTCAGTCGTCAGTAATGAGAGTTTCGAAAGAAGAAGACAAAGCGTTGTGTAACTGTACAGACGCTATACAACGTATATTAGTATATGTATATGTGTGAGCATTTGTGATATTTTATTAGTAAGTAGGCTTTTACTGAAAGGCTGTAGTCGCGTCGCAGCCCTATGTACCTATAATTTCGTTCAGTATTCGCCAGCTAAGTTAATTTTACATTTGGCATCTCTTCATCTGGACCTAACTTTGATTGAAACTAGATATTTTTTGTTTATTGGTATATACGTATAACAGTGCTATTTAGTTCAATATCGGGATGCACTTCCGATTTTCTACTTGAAGGGATCAGTCATCAGAGATCACCACTTTTATCACCTAATGAACAAACTGAGATATTACTAATTAAAAGATAAGATCTTAATAAAATAGTGTCATTTATACCCAAGGCACTTTAACTGTAATGGGTATAATAGTATGGGGTAGGTATAGCTGTCACAGTCGACCACGGACAACGGTTGTTTTTTTTCCTGAACGGTCCGGACATTGTATGTTTTTTCCCTGTATCGATATTTTAAAAGCATGAAGCTCGGAGACTATGGATGTTGTTGTCCTGTTGTTTTTGACAGAACATAGCGACAGGTATAACCATTCAGACTGCATTGCCAGTTGAAAAAAAATAAAAATGTTACAAAAGTTGTAGGACTTCCCCTGATCCCTTCACTTCCAAAAGTCTACATTAATAAAAAAGTTGACGGAGCTCCAAAATAACAACTTTACGTCTGTCTCAGTACATAGGTACTGAGACAAACGTAAAGTTGTTATTTGCAGTTTTTGGTAGAACACAGGTTCTACCAAAAAACTGAAAAATATGTTAAAAATACTTCTATCAGACAACTTGTAAATGTTTGCATTTTCTGAAATAAAGTGGGAGAGGTTACAAACATGGTAATGATGAATGACGGTGTTAATTAACAAAACGCATCATCTTTAAAGCGCGAACGCGGAAAATATATTTTCATTGTTTATACTTTGGTGCATGTAGGTAAACTCACGAGCATAAATTATTCGTTACACTTACGCAAGACTCAAAAGTTGTTTTTCTTTTTAACCAATATTTTATGGTGTTTTGAAGATAGTATTATCGAAACCTTACTCTTGTGATAAAGTTCTTCCATTAAAGTTGTAGTTAAAATTTTACAGTAGAATCTCTTTTGAACTTGTGTAACTGTAAGGTCGTGATCGTGACTGCAGATACAGTCAAACAAGCTAAGTATATATTTGGTTTACAAGCAAAAATATTCATCTTTCCACTACACTGCTAAAATTCATTTGTATCGTGTCTGTAATAAGTTTTTAAAGTTGTGGCATATAAAATAATTGACTACTTAGCACAAAAACAAAAAGTAAAAAGTCGTAAGTTAAAAGTAGTTCCAAGTTAGCTACATATACAGTCAACAAAAGAGATAAGTATGCAGGATCGTCACTGCATACTTATCTCTTTTGTCTGTATATATATTACGTAAGTGTACCAAATAGCTTGTTGGACCGTACACAACTATTTAATAGTCACACACCACATATTTATATGTTATTTATAGTCACACAACTATAAATAACATATAATTATCATAGTCTAGGGGTAGATAATAAAATAAATCTTTTAAGTGGAATTAAAACTTAACTGGATAATTAATTATTTGTATAGTCAACAGTTGAATTATAGTCTTTGAGTAAAACTCTATAAAACTTTAACTTAAACGGAACGTGTAGCAATCGCCTGAAACAATAAACAACATTAAATTTAAAATAATCGATGACCTCTCAAGCTCCGTTAATGAGACACAATTGATTTTCTATTGTATCGTACTACATAGGGCTAATTTTTCAATCATTTGATAACTTTATTCGAGGAAAAATATTGAAATTTTGACATACAAAAACTGTCAAACGTCAATTTTATTCATTGAATAAAAGTTATCTGGCGATGGAAAAATCAGCCCTTAATCGTTTATTAATTGTTGATGTATTTTGTTTTGTATTGATCTGACACCCGCAAGCATTAAAAATTAATTAATTTGATAGCGTTATAAAAACTAGAATGGCCACAAACTTGACGCACTGATTAGTTTTTTAAAAGACCAGATTTTTATAATTTTACCTTCATGGCTAAAGTAGTTTAAGTATTGTTTTTTTTTTTTAATTCTATTATTTTCATTGTTAACTGTATTTCCATTGAACTGTCATTCAACTGCTATTGAAAATAAAAACAGAAAAATAATAAACAACAAAGGGATTTCAAAAACAGAAACTGAAACGCTCACGTAGCTCTGGACATTTTAGATAATTATTCATGTGTCGAACAAGAGAATTAACATTAAAAAGTAAGTACCTGCCTATGTACAAGTGATTGGCTTTCGTTTTAACTCTATTTTGTTAACTCTATTTGGAGACAAACTTTTTCTATGACAGTACTAGAATAGAAAGGTTATAATTATGTACCTAATGAGGATATAAATTAGCAATCTAAGAAGATCTTATGATTACATAGTTATCTATTTAATTGAAAAAAAAAAGAATTACTTCAAAAGTTTTAGTTAAGTATTTATAAACTTTTTTTCTTGACTGTACTTTTCAAAGATGTATCCTTTGTACTCATAAAAATAATACTATTGAGAGTTGTATTATAACATCAACTCCATAAGCCACGATAGCTGGAAATTGTGTGTCTAGAAATCTTTGATATTTCCTATGTGTAAACGAACTAAGATGCGTAAGCTCTCTTGATAATACCTGCTCATATGAATTTATATACCTGTGTATACCTGGGGTAGCTACATTGACACAGTTGACCTCAATTCAGTTATAGGGTCGCTGAAACCCATCCGGCTGTCAGATTTCCATTTACTTCGGTGACAGGCTACGATGTCAAATCCGTCTCTACTCAACATTAAGAGCACTCTCGTCTCTAATTAGAGATTAATTGAATCAGGGAGCGACGGAGAGCCCTTTGTCGGTTACTCGCATAAAACGCCCTCTCCATCAAACGATCCCCTTAAAAAGAACTTTCCAATTGTAGCTAAATGAATAAAGTTTGATTGATTTCTAAGTAATGGTGATAAAGAATCGATTTGGGATTATGAATTTCAAACGTTTTTACATACTCTCAGCGGAGTTTGGCTGGTATGTGAGTCAGTGTCAGTTGGCCGCCACGCGCAGTCGGCGTCGCACGTAGCGCCATGTTCCGCGCTGTGACTGACGGCTGGAAGCGATATTGGTGGGGAACAGGTAACGGAACAAATCACGACTTCCTCAATAAACTGCCAAATTATTTACCACCGTGTGAAAAGAAAAAAAGTGCCGACGTTATATTTTTTTTTTTTTATATTTTGCCCGCGCAAATTTTCTCTGAATATCTAAGCGAAGAAAATAACGGGTAAATGAAGAAGTGACGGCGTCTTGTTAATATTCTGTCAGGTGTCCTTTATGTGCTATTGTCACGGCAGATTATTGTTTGTGAAAACTAACACGTCGCTTCGTGTTGCTGCAAAAGAAAAGTCTGGTTGTGTAAAGGGTGCTAGCCGGTGCGAAGTACAGCACACCTCAGAAGTTCAAAACTATTTGCGTCTGCGTTCGTTCAACTTCGCGCGCACTCGTGCGTTTCCGGAGCACGTGGTAAGGGGACCGTGTTGACAGGTGTTGTAAAACCGATAACAACATTCGCTTTCCGGTTTTTTTAGAAAGATAGTGCCCGTGTGTTATTTGACAACAATGTCGTCTATTGTGTGCCGCAATTTGCAATGCTTTGTGATAATTGCATTATTATTATACTCCATTGAAATAATTTGTCAAGTTAATTATCCCGATCCCGCAAAGCAGTGATTAAATAACCGTCATTTGTAAACCGGTTTCCGTAATAACCGGTTTTAAATTATTTTATTATGTGCAAGTAATTACAGGCATTATAAATGAGTAATAATAAGCACGTGTTAAATATGAGCAAATATTATTGTATAAGTAAACTTAATTTAGAAACAATGGTAAGCACCACCTACTGTTTTTCAAACTTGTTGGCTAAATGGAATACCAATTTAAAACGTTTGTTTTATGAATGTAAATTACCTTACCTAAGGTAATTACTGATTTACTGTGGGTTTAAAATGACTAGCTACTACATAATCAGTAAATAATTATTTCCAAGACCTTGGAATTACCTAGACATTATAGAGTCAAGCATTACGATTTTAACAATAGGGTCATTTAAAATCTACATTATTATTTCGTCGTAATGTTTTCAGTAAGTATCTAATAGTCATACTTCCTTCTTTATAATCATTAAATCAACCATTTTTTTTAATACCAAATTACCAATCTTCGTAGTCACAGCTAGCGTACTTCGGAAGTTTTTATTAGTGTTCCCAATTAAAGAAGTACCTTCCTAGAGTCCCTGCTTCTAAACTGTATCATTCCATGATCCATTACAACATCCATGCCTTCATAGTACGGTAGTACCTATCTAGATTAATTCTTCCTTATTAGGGCGAATTCGAACAAAGTTTTATACCTAGAACGTAGGTACATACGAAGTCTTATCCGGTGAATACATTTTGAATTTTGACAGTTTTTCCATCCAAAAACTGTAAACATCGGTAAAATCAGCTCATAATAAATTTAATTATTTTTCTCTTTTACTTTAAATCGCTCGGCCCCGTTCTATTGACCTTTTCCACCAGTGCAGCTGTACATAGATAAATTCATAATACATAATCAGCCTATAACGTTCCCACTGCTGGGACACAGGCCTCCTCTCTGTGAGAGGGAGTGGGCCGTAATCCACCACGCGGGCCCAGTGCGGGTTGGTGGATGTCACATGTCTTCGAATTTTTGGTTCTAGGACATGCCGATTTCCTCACGATGTTTTCCTTCACCGTTTTGAGAGCAGGGGTGATGAAATAATTTACACAAAGTAAAGCGCCTGTCGGGGTTCGAACCTACGACCTACAACTTGTAAATACATAATATTAATACTTAATTACTCATCAAATTCACTCAGCTTATTTACATCATCCTAAAGAAGAAATTCCCGTTAATATAATTATAGCCGCAATGTTTCATTAAAATTCCCAACTTATGTATAATTTTAATTAATAACAACTTCAAATGAGAGTACAATAGGGAAACATTTGGGTAAAGCCTGTTATCAATCGATGATGCGTTATACTGTTGTGAAGCAAAGTTAATATTTTCCTTGTATAAGTGAGTCTTGACCATCATAAGGTTGAATGTCGCATAATCAGCCTATAAAGTTTCAACTGCTGGGACACAGGTCTCCTCTCTGTGAGAGGGAGTGGGCCCTAATCAACCACGCGGGCCCTGTGCAGGTTGGTAGATATCACATGTTTTCGAATTTTTGGTTCTAGGACATGCCGGTTACCTCACGATGTTTTCCTTCACCAATTTGAGATCAGTGGCGATGAAATTATTCACATAATGTAAAGCGCCTGTCTGTGTGCGAACCTACGACCTACAACTCGTAAGTCGCGGCCGTTACCACTGGGCCACCACACTGCTATCAATGTCACTTGCGCGTTATAAGTAGTACAACAAGTTCTATATATGATAGACATTATTTTATAGAAATGACAGTTACATAGTTTCAACCTTAGTGAATTTTCAATAAAATACATACAGTCCGGCCGACGAGAAAATGCGTTCTTGACACCTGTCAGTTCCATACAAACGAATACGTATTTTGCGAATTTGATCTTTATTAGCTACGAGAATTGTTACACTGACTCACGTTCTGTAGTTAATCACTTACTATGAAACTATGTACATAAGTATCTACTAAGTAAGTTCTACCTCCAGACTGGGCTTGCTTGCCTTGAAATGTCAGTATCGTTGTACGGTCAGCAGCAAAAGTCGATTAACACTTCAGTTTTTTTAATTTTTAGTTATTGAGCAAAATGTCTGTTTAAAATTGCAGCAGTAGTAAAAGTTTTAGAATATAAACTCTTTTCTATTATGTTAAAAGCTAAAAAGCAGTTTATTTCAAAAAAAAATTTGTCAATTTAATAACATGTATAAATGACAGTGTTAATCGGATTTTCGTTGCTGATTGTACCTACTCGCTCCAATGCGTGATGTTTTTATTTTTAATAGGTACCTGTTTTTTTAATAGGTACTTGTTTCTTAATAGGTACTTGTTGAAAAATCGTTATTTTATGTACTATTGTTAAATGTTTTTGTGTTATAAATAAAACTTCCCAAATATTGCTTAATTTATATATTTATACATCATTTTGAATTGACAACATACGTACCTATGTATTTTAATATTTTGTATTTAGTCTTAAAACAACCGACAAGAAAGAATAATAATGATGATGATAAAATTTTAAAAACTCTAAATCAATTTGATGAAAAACGAGTTCTACGCCAATCTAAAGTTGAAAATTAAAAAAAAAACTAGAAAAATAACAGTCACTATGATGATTGCGCTGTAATTACGTTTAATAAAAATCAATTGAATGAATGTAGGTAATGAATGGGATGCTGCTCGATGTTGAAACGTACGATTTCGACTCTCGGTACGATCTCGATAAGAAATTAAGATATTTGTATCAGTTACAAAACTCAATGGGCAACATACATTTGACCAATATTTCAACAGATAGTGCAGACGCCAGCACATCAAGCTACCCGAAACTATAAAATTTTCCCAATCAACTTTGAACCTTACGCTTTAGCGATAAAGTTGAAAATCTATTAAAGAAATTTGACAGATTGTCGTAGCTTGATGTTCTGGCTTAGATTGAAAGAGATCATTAATATTTCAACGTTATTGTGTAAAAAAGAATTAATAGCTAAGTTACTACAACAGTTAACATTAATAAACCTTCACAAAGGGAATTTCATGTAAAGACATTGTTAGAACAATAGACTTCAAAAGAGACATACAAACCATCCACAATATTTTTAAAACAACAAGTTACATACATATACATACCTACTTACAAACAAGACGTCTGTATTCTGCGATGGGGTAAAGAGGTATATGTACACAAAAATAAAGTACGTAATTATTAAAGACCATGTAATAAATTGGAGTTGAGCCGATTGACATCAACTGGGCACATCTCACAACTGTTACTTAGACAATAATCAAAATCAAAACAAAGAAAAGTGAGTAGATTTTAGATTCGGAGCACTTATCGATTGTGATGGAAGACTTATAATTCTTCATTTTGTTTTATTACTGAATGGGCCCGCTCTTGACCTCGATCACGCCTGATGGAAAGCGATGGATGAGGTCTATGATGGAACGAGCGTGCCCAGAAGATGCCTAAGGCATTGGAACTCCCACGCATCGACGAAACACAACAGGCTGCTTGACGCCGGACTCCGGTGGGAGGGGTGGTCACAAACCAGGCGGGCGTTAGCCCTACCACCGCAAGGGAAGAATTGGCCAGTCAAATAAGGTGTTGGGAGTGACTGTCCAGGATGCACCGAGCGCTCGGTTCTGTTGAGTAACTGGCGGAATAAACTGCGCTACACGAGTTTAAGGAAGATTGAAATATCTTCTTTATTGACCAACAGATTGCATAATCAGCCTTAAATGTTCACTCGCTGGGACACGGGCCTCCTCTCTGTTAGAGGAACGGGCCATAATCCACAACGCGGGCCCAGCGCGGGTTGGTAGATGTCGCGTGTCTTCGAAATTTTGGTTATAAGACATGCCGGTTTCCTCACGATGTTTTCCTTCACCGTTTTGAGAGTAGTGGTGACGAAAAGCTTGCTTGGGTTCGAACCTACGACTTACTACTCGTAAGTCGCGGCCATTACCACTGGGCTACCACAGCTGTCTCCAATCTGACCAACGGATTGCTAATCAAAATAAATGAAACATACTCCTATAAATAGAAGTATAAATATAGCATCCATCTTATATCAACATTTATAACGGCACGCACACATAATTAACCGGTTCAGCAAGCTCGTACGGTTTCATTGCTTTAATAACCGGTCCCATTGCACAACGAGTAACGAGTCGTACCCAGTAACCGGTACAAGGAATTCGGACTTGAGTCTTGCTCATGAACTATGGACAATCTCTCTAAACTACGTTGTTTATATGGCAGTAAATTAGATGGCTACGGCCGTTTAAATTGAAATGACACAGTAATTTAAAATCTTATCGTTTGAGTTCGATGGTACGTCGGAATGAGAGGCTTACTGTTTCATACTTTTCAAAGTATGAGGAACATAACTTTAATACTTTACTTGAGGGGCTTTTGGCTAAGTAATAACAGCAGCACGGGTCGATCGATCAGGTTAAGCTACGCTTGCCGCGGTTGGTCCGTGGATGGGTGACCATCTTTACATACTAAGACCCCTCCGTGCCTCGAAAAGCACATTGGGCCGTTGTTCAGGGCTGTCATTAGTGGATCTTTGATAGTCATTACGGGTCGTCAGAAGCGAATAGGTGTCTGACAGCCAGTCAAGGTCAAGGGGTATCGTATTACCCAGTAACTAGGTTGTGAAGGTCAGATTGGAAGTCGCTCTATGTAAAATACTGGTATTTCTGACCCCGGTTAGACTGGAAGCCGACCCCAACATAGTTGGGAAAAGGCTAGGCAGATGATAATTCCTTATAAAATATTATTTAGTTTTGATAGACTGGTTCATGAAACTGACAATATTAGTTATGTTTATATTCTACCTTAGGTAAAATAATAATGCTTTGTAAGAAAATACAGGGCGGCAGGAATATCGACATGCAACTAGTTATTCAATCAGGATTCAGTACATAATTCTGAACACACCTGCTTTGAAACTCAAGTTGGTTATTTTAAAAAAAAGTAAGTACCTAGCTGTTCCATACATCTTGACCGCGAAGGTATTGCATTTTTTCTATGAAACAGAGGTTTTTTTTTTTTAAATAATGGCGTCTAGAATCATGTTACAGTTTACTTGTCGATGGCCCTGTATAAATTGTATCTTTAGAGCTGACATTTAAATCGTAACTTAAGATAACAAAATGAAAACATTTCAAAACATGTTATAACTCAAAACGTATCTAACAAAAATTTTCTTATCATTATCTAAGAACGGCCTCATAATTTTCAAACTTGTAAAAAGTACTGAATTGTCGTTATTATGAAATGGCAATCAAGATTCAGTGCTAAGATTTTACAGCCAGTAGACAAGTATTTCTGGTTTTTAGTGTACTTTGTGACACAGTCCAACAAATATCAGGGTTACGAGTATCTTTATCTGAGTTACCTGTGACTTTAATCATTGTTTTCTTTTTTATGACCTGAGAACTGGTTTTAAGATGCTGTTTAAAATATGTAAGTAGTATGGTAAAAAAAAAACAAAAGAATTTCACATTCTTTCGTTTTAGGAAACCAAAACACGGCATCTGTATTTTTCATAGCAATTTTGTAATCGATTTGTCTATCATTACATTTTGATCTTCACTCCTCACTGTTGTTTATTATTTACTAGCTGCGCCCCGCGGTTTCACCCGCATATGTGTCGATCCCGTGGGAATATCGGGATAAAAACTATCCTATGTCCTTCCCCGGGACTCAAACTATCTCTATACCAAATTTCATCTAAATCGGTTCAGTAGTTTAGGCGTGAAGAAAAGACAGACAGACAGAGTTACTTTCGCATTTATAATATTAGTTTGGATTCTCTAGAATTATCTTTTATCCTAAGTGGTTGCCACATTTTTTTATTGTGCTGTATTCTACCATCTTCCATTGTCATTTAATTTATTTTAATACTTTAACTCATTTATGCTAATACTAGCTTCTGCCCGCGACTTCGTCCGCGTGAAATTTCACCCTCCCCTCATTTACCCTCTTAGGGGTGGAATTTCGAAAAACTCTTTGTTACCTACTCTTTACAAAGAACACATCCTCCAAATTTCATGTCTCTAGGACCAGCGGTTTAGGCTGTGTGTTGATATATCAGTCAGTCAGGACTTTAAATTTTATATATATAAATTCGCTATGATTTCAATTTACCAAAATTATTTTTTTTACTGGATAAAACACAGTTAGGTATTCCTATCAGACTGACAAGAAAGTGCCCCTGAATATTCTTACCTTCTCGATAAAATGATTGTAACAAGTTTGTGAATCATTGCAAAAATAAATAACATTTCCTTATCCCTTATAATCAATTACGCACATACCCAACTCATTTACAACAAACATAAATTAATTGTTAATATTATCAGCCAACGCTAATTTATTATAGATCGCAATAGGTATTAATTAATCATTAATATCAATCAGCTTATTATATCCTTTCATAATCTTCTGCAGGTCGATACCAATCAAAATGATTAAACCAGTCTATAGGGAATGTTCGATGCTTCGATAGAATTCATTAATTAAGTAAGGCCTTGGATCGGACTTACGAAACAGAGTGAAAATGCAATATAACTGATATTGACTTGGATTCGTAACATAGTTATTATCGTTATGCCCTAAAAGTCAGTGAAAATAGTTACACAGATACAATTGCAACGTCTTTCATTTTGATAATTCGACAAAATTCATTGCGCTATTAACGTTGTTGAGCAGACGAATCTTTTAAACATATAAAGCAATGAATTAGGATTTTCCTTTAAAATCCTTCGGCTAGTGATTGAAGTGTGTTACGGGCTGCTGTTTGTGTTGCATTTTTTTTTCTAACCAATTGCAACTATTATCGTTATCTTTAAAGCTTCAAGATCCTATAAAGAACAGAGAATTTTTTATTTTTTTTTTTTTATTTATTTATTTATAATGTTTATTTGCTCACAAACTAACTATATACACTAGATACTAAAATAAACGACTAACTAACTTACAATACAAATATATAAAAATAAAAATAACAAAGGACACTTAGGCGTCGAAGTATTCATCCGCATCGCTGTCATCCGGAAACGTGCCCAGAAGACTTGCAGCATTGCCACGAAAAAAAAAAAAAAAAACAGAGAAATTAAATTTTAGAAATTAAATTAATTTCAAAGACAGGTATTGTTAGCTCCCGTTCTTTTCACATCCTCAATATCATTTGACTCCTTATGAATAAGCACTAGGAAGTGGTACAGGGCGGGCGTTTTCGGGGGACTGTCCTATGTAATTTTTACGTTCAAAAAGTGCTGTATCTCATTCTAATTTGAATTAATGACTTTTGATTTTTAAACTTAGAACCTAACAATATTAATACCTCACCAGTATTCTTCAGATCGTTTCCCTCATCCATTCCTTTTGTAGATCAAATAAATCTCATAATGTACGCAACAGAACCAACATCGTATGCTATATGAGTTTGTTAATGGGACAAACAAATTGAGAGGAACAATCATTCCTATCGAATCGATCGCGGTCGAGAGTAGATTGATTGAACCAATTTATTTACTGCATTCTTCTGTCTAATATACGTTCATGTATGGAAAGTTATGTATGTTTGGAATTATATTATGCATAAAAAAAAAAATTTGCACTATCGTTGATCGTTGATTAATATTATTAATTCGAAACTGTCTGTACGTTACTTTTTCACACCTAAACCACTGAACGGATTTGCTAGGGAGATAGATGGCACCCTAGGAAAGGACATAGGTTACTTTTTATCCCCGTACCACGTTCCTGTGAAATTCTTTCCGAACTCAACGCGGGCGAAAGCTAGTCAAGAGACACTACATATCGTCAAGTGATCTCCCCTCTCTGGGTTAGCGAGTTCATATTCAAATTTTTTTCAGGTAATGATGAAAATAAATCACGCCTGTATATCCCAAAAGGTTGGGTGGAGGTATACCCACGTATAATTTAGATTTTTTATTAAGCCTACATTGTCCCACCGCTGATCAAAGGCCTCCCCCAAATCCATCCAGGCATCCTTTTCAAGAGCCGCCTCGTTCCAACACTTGCAGAACGCGTCTAAGTCGTCTCGCCACCTCTTCTGCCTTAAAAAAAGTTTAAATATACGACTTATACGAGTGAAAGGGAAATGCACGATCAACCCTTTAATCAAGCTTCATTGCGATCGGTTTACTTACAGCAGCTGTTTCCAAATCTACCATTATTATTTAATATATTATTTTATTCAAACTAACAACTCTACGAAGAGTAGTAATATCGAGAAGCTGCCAGCAATTTAATTATTTACATTCCGACAGTTGCACAATCGAATAACATAATTAATAATATATAATTTAAAGCATACCAATCCATAAACACTACGTGATTACGTGATCAATTATTAAATACTATTAATAATGCTTCCGCTTTTAAACAAAATACTTATTCTTGAATAATCCCTGAGAGTTCTATTTCGAAAACGTGCTATAAATAGTGCAGTCCACGTTAGCCCTTCGCTACATCTCTCCATTTAGTAAAACCAACGTCGATTGCTGAAATGGCTTTTATATTTTTCCTGGACTCTGTTCTATAGTCTCAATTAGTGCACAACTATTAGTAATATTTATTTTTACTTGGAATTTCTATCAATAACTTTACGACTATCAACATAAGATAAGATAATTATTTATTTCCTCAAACATGAGTATCTATAAATTGTCAGCATGCAAGAGATAAATAATAGTAATCAGCCTGTATTGTTCCACTGCAGGGTTTACCTCCCTTTTCTTTTTCCACTCAACTCGATCCTGAGCTAAGGGATCCAACGGAAATACATAATAATGTTTTGTGGGATCCAACGCCAAAAATAATAAACTGGGATTCTAAAGTGGTATCCAACGAAAAATAATTCAATATGGGCCAATCCTTCGTGTAAGCGTCACATTCATCCCCGCCATCTAGGCGCCTAGGACCCTTGGTCTTCCACGATGCCGTTGGATGTTTTCAGGAACCCATGCCGTGGTGGTCTTCGCCGACAATGCATCAAAAAGAAAAATAAAAACAGATCATCATGTTTGCTTTAGACAATGGCGTCCAAATATGTATTAATAAAATAAAATCATCAATAAATCTAATCGTATAATTTCTTGAAAAAAGTCTGTATCTCGTTAAATTTTTATCACTCTCAAATATACTTTATATTTCACCAGTATTTAGCACGATATAAAATGCGCTATATAACTTTCAAAAATGTTAACGCAGCACAGCCCTAACAACCCTTGTAAGGTTTCAGTAGTAATAAAGCCCTTAATTTACACGAGCAAAGCTGTGGGCAGGCTATTAGCATGTGTGAATGAGAAGTGGGAGTAAAAATCATGTATGCGGCCGCAGTAATTTAAAATTCATACGTCACGACTCCTGAGTCGAGCCATTAGCATAGCAATGCTATTGCCACAGTGTATTAACTTACAGTGGTTCATCGCCTCTATATTTGACAGGACCAGAGAAATGTAAAAAAAAATCTCCATACCTTAGTAAAGTCAGGGAAATTGACTACAATCTTAATTTCATCGTAAATTCAAATCACAACTGTTACACTTTGGAGTTGTATGCAATGACTGTACTGTAACACGACAAAATGACTTAGGGGCTGTCTCCACGAGCGAGAGAATCGCGGCGATAGTCTCGCCGTGCCATCAAATTTTCATCGTGATATCGCCGTTTGGAGACACGTTCTAAGAGATTGTATAGAAATACGTGGCACGACGATAATATCGCCGCGATTCTCTCGCTCGTAGAGACAGACCCTTAGTATGTCAATTTGATACAGAATTAATTTCCATCACTGTACAAGTACTACTTATATCCCGGTCTGCTGTACGGCAGTTCGGGACATAAGCTCCGCCCACTTGCCCCCCCCCCCCCCAGTCCCCCCGCACGATTGCTCTGCGAAAACCCTCCCATTGTACCTACTACTGCAAATAGTTAGACTGTGCTATTGCTATGTTAAATAGTATGTTATACTTACATGTATTGGAATGCATCATCAGTATGTTGTCTTTGCTTTGCGTAGAATAATAAACGAGACAGAGGCGACTTCGTCAGACGATGTAATGCCTATCTTAAATATGATTCACAGCATAATCAAAGATTGATAAAGATATCAAAGTATATGTCACGTAACCTATGTTTTCTAAGCGCTTGCAATTGCATCAATGTCATTTAGATAACGTTTTGGCACAAGATATATTATCTGTGTGCAAATTTTATTCGAAAACTTTAAATTAAAAATTCAGTGTAAATTACAACTGAATTTTCTTCTCGGGAGGTATGATAGCCATTCTCCAGTACATAAATCTTAAAACCGTAGGTGAGGCTAGGTACATACAGTCTTTGCAAGACAGGAATTCGACTTAAACATTGCATGAAGACGTCTACGTTATTTGCTCTTTGAAATAAATATTCTCTACACATATCGATCAATTTATTGAGAGTAGTGGTCACCTGGTGATAACGGCCTTGACTTAACGAGTTGTATCGTTGTGTCGTGGGTTCAAACCTGTTTGTTTAAATAATTTCATCACAACTGCTTTTAAAACGGTGAAGGAAAACATCGTGAGGAAACCGGCATGTCCTAGAACTAAAAATGAAAGACGATGTGACATCTACGAACCTGCACTGGGCCCGCGTGGTAGTTTACAGCCCACTCCTTCTCGAAGAGAGGAGGCATGTGTCCCAGCAGGGGGACAAAGGGACTACATGACCTAAAGCCCGGTCACTGTCGGACTGCATAGTAAAGAAAGAGAAGTGCGATGACACAACGCTAGTAACTTATTGCAAAATATGAAGCAATTAGGGCCTGCGCACACCACGTTTTATAAACGCGCCGTTGACGCGCGTTTGTAGCGATACAGACGCGATACGCACGCGAGTCTGTAGACTTTTAATAGGATAAAAGCGCGCCGGCGACGCGCGTTTCGAAAACGCGCGTCGACGGCGCGTTTAAAAAACGTGGTGTGCACAGGCCCTTATCTACTTATTTACAAAAAATCTATTTATGGACTAAAAAATTAAAACACTAGTGCTTTGGTATGTTGCTTGTAGAATAATCTGAAAACAATCAGAATTATTGTATTTATATTAGTATTGTTTTTATTGTAAAAAGAAAGTTTTTAGAGGTATCTTCATGATTTTTTTCTATCGTATCAAATTAGTTGTATTATGTTCTCAACACACTATCTAACTAGCATATATCCTGAAGAATATTATATATTTTTTTTAATTTTGTTTACTGTAGTCGATCATAATACTTTTAGGCATTATAAAACTTGCGATTTTTTGCTGTCCTGTAGTGTCCTTTTGTGTGTTTGTGTGATAAATTATCAAGATCCAATGATTGCGAGAACCTTCATAAGCTACCATAAAAAAAACGGGTTGCACTCCGGGAGTGCCGGCAGAAGTGAAAACTTGAATATTAACGTTGAAATAAATCAATTATTAATTGAATTAATATAACTCATTTTTTTTTCACTATTTCTGCGTTACATTTTTCATTAATAGATGCACTTTGTTCAATTTCCATATTGGGGGGGGAGGGGGGAATCTCTCCTGACGGTCACGTGTCCTGACGCGAGTTTAACATTTTTTACCCATTACAAAAAAGTGTGCAACGCCGCTAAAGAAGTTTTCACTTCAAAAATGTAACTAATGCATTTATAATCGCGGGAATGTAAAACACGCTATCTTGTTATTAGTATGGAAACAACGTTTAAATGTAAATATAGAAACCATACACGCGTGACTATGACATGGCTTGACTGACATGAGTGACGGGACTTGGGTATGAGAAAAACATACAGCAACAGCCTCGTTTAACAAATAAAAGGTACATACATAGATAACAAGTAATTAGTCTTAACATTGTTTGGTATGTAAATATTTCTATATTGTAGGCTCTCGCAGACAGGGCGCGACGCGATGGTACAGTCAACAAAAGAGATAAGTATGCAGGATCGTCGGATATAGTTGAAGTTTATTAAGAAACCGATGGATGTTCTCGAATAAAATTTTATTTTTTTAATAGAAAACAAACAACCCATTTATAATTAAATTTCAGTTTACAACATTCATCGGTTTCTTACTAAACTTCAACTATGCAGGAAGATTTTTTATCATCATCCAAATTTTTACAGGGTGTTCTACCCATGAATATGAACAACTTTCACTATGGGAGCAACTCTGAAATCACAAAAAAAAACCAGCTGTTTAATACAAAAGTTCAATGCCTACTTCACCAAAATGTATGAAACAGCAGATTTTTGTTTCGTGATTTCAGAGTTGGTCCCATAGTGAAAGTTGTTCATATTCATGGGTAGAACACCCTGTAAGAATTTGGATGGTGTTAAAAAAATCTTCCTGTATACATCCGACGATCCTGCATACTTATCTCTTTTGTCGACTGTACAACGCGATTCTGGTAGAACAATTTCCATAAAGTTTTCATATAATATAATAGCTGTTGGTTCTCCTATGAATAAATAAATAAATAAATAAATAAATAAATTGAACTACTAGAGCCGCGTCAGCAGGAGCCTTATTACAGTATGTCGCAAAAAATAATAATAAGGTTTTAATTGATAACTTAACAATTAATTATGCAGTCTTGAAATTTGGCATACAAATGCACAGGATGATTCGGCATTTCGAGTTTCGGTCTAACATATAATAGTCGATAAGATATCTACCTACACTGTTTTGAATTACCCATGCTATGTAGACCCACTAACAGTTCTTGGATCCTTTATACAGTAGGTACACACAATGATATATCAAGCTACACTATTTGCCATTAGAACCATTGTCAAAATTTCACAGCGATTCATGCAAAGAATATTTTAAGAAATTAGGCATTCTTACAGTTCCAAGTTTTTATATAATAGTTCTGTTAAGCAAGTTCGCAAAATTGTATACATCAATATGAATCACATAAAGAAAGAGAGCTGAGATAGTGCACACGAAGGAAAGTTATTAAATATATAATGGTGCCTAAATTTAACATAGCAAAGCATTGCTGGTAACGTGACCAAAGACACAAACTTAAAAGGAAAAGCTGAAAGCCTTCCTATTAGAAAAATGTTTATATTCTGTATCCGATTTGATGTTGAATGATTCCAGAGGGACAATTCTCGTAATTTTAAGAACATTCACAGTCAGAGGGGCAATTCTCGTAATTTTAAGAACGTTTCACAGTCTGATCTTAGCCTCAATCCGTCAAAAATACCTCTAATTTCCCTACATTTTGGCAAGTTTTTGACATTTGTTTGTCGCCGAGGTGAGACTGCGATTAGTTTTTGAACGTTTTAAATTACGATATTTGGCCTTCTGATAATTTGTGTATAAATTATTTGATATGGCATTGACATTTAATTTATTTGATTTAGTCGGCATTTATTTTTAATTTTCATATGAATGACATTTAATTTGCATTTAAATGACGTTTAGTTTGCATTGAATTCGCATTTAATTCTCTTTTAATTTACACAACATGGAATAGACATGGTCGTTTTTGTGCTTTTTATGGTTTGACGTGTAAATGGTTTTTATTTTTTTAATTTCATTTGTTTGCTTTATATTTTATTATTGCTTCTGTTATGATTTGAAATGTAACTATTTTGTAAAATTCGAACACAATGTAAATTGTTTGATGAAATAAATAAACACATTTCCAGTTTTAGCTGACCTCGCATTGTATAGGCTTTTCGATTCGAAATCAGCTTATACTGGAAATGTATAGCTTCGTGTGTCGTCGTGCGTACCAGCCGACCTATTCTGAAAAAATCTCACCGTAAAACTTAAATGAAGTGAGCTGTCAAATTGTCAATAGGCAGTGTTAATCTGGGTCGTTCCCGCTCGTTAACACCCCGTCGTCGTTAACACTATTAACGACTGGGAATGTTTTGTTCCACTCGTTAACAGTGTTGAAGAACGTGACATTTTTTTCCCAATCGTTCACCCCTTGTTCCGCGTCTAGTTTAGGAGTCAGAGTAAAGAAAAGTGAAATTAAACAAAAGATATAACGTTTATTGAAAATGCTTTATTCACGATTTTTGAGGCACCAAATTAATAACGATATCGTTTTACGTTCAACGTTTACATTTGAAATGCCTTAAAATTTTAAATGTTTATGAATTGTACTAATCATAGTCAAAATAAATGTTATACAGTTATGATTGAAAATGTAAAAATGAAGAACTTTTATATTAATTACCTATTTAACCATCTAGATTTACAATTAAAAAAAAGAAAAATCAGATGGAGCTTGAACTTCGTTTAACAGTTTTGCTATGTATTTTTAGCAATTTAGCTGCAGAATTTCGGTATTTGCATAGTGAACTTTTCAAGGCACAAAATTTTGGAAACTTGTTTAATATTTCTGCACTTTCATCTTTTAAACTTGCAACCATGGAGTTAAATGTTTTCGGTACACTGGGAATTTTGGTGTAGTCACATTTTGTTTCAGCTTGCAAAGCGATTCATCAATTTGGTTTTTCTCGAAGTCTGACGTAGATAAGTGAAGCCTCACTTATCTTTTTCGTCGATGATTTCATCGTCCTCAAAGAAAATAAATAGATCATAAATAATACATTACTAAAACAAGTAGAAAGTGAATATTAATGATTCAACTAATTGGTACAGCCATTGGTAGATCCTACTTGAATTCTAACTAGGTATAGGTACCCAGTGAAATAAAGTAACTATTATGTACAAATTAGTTGAATCATTAATAGCCACTTTATTTCAGTTCTACATGTTTAAGTAATGTGTTATTAATGATCTAATTTAATTTTAACCGGTAGGTACGCCTACCGGTTAAAATGAAATATCTCGAAAACTATTGAATTTCTGCCATACCTAATGGGTGTTCAATTTGTTGCATTTTGACCCCCCTATCAGCTTTTGACGGATATACGTCGAATTACAACTCTGTATAACTCTATAATACGATACAAACACTTAACAGCAGGATAGAAGCATTTATCTTTTCGTTATTCATTTTGTGCATTCAAAAATCGTAGGTACCTACCTAATTAAAGCACTTTTTCTGACTCTTGAACTAGACGCGGAACGAGGAGTGAACGATTGGGAAAAAAATGTCGCGATCTTCAACACTGTTAACGAGTGGACAAAACATTCCCAGTCGTTAATAGTGTTAACGACGGGGTATTAACAAGCGGGAACGACCATAATAATCCTAGCATCTACTGGCGATTTATTCTGTAAAAATCTCACCGTGAGAACTCCGATGAGGTGAGCTTGAAGTGAGCTGTTAATAGTGGCAAGACCAAGTATCAGCCGATGTATTCTTTAACATTCCCACCGTGAATACTTGATAGGTGAAGTGAGCTTCTAGTGAACTGTTATCCCATCCGTTGCTAGGGATTGACACTATTGACACTTCACTTCAAGCTCACTTCACCTAAGTTTTCACGGTGAGATGTTTTACAGAATAGCACTACTGGAATGATAGCTCACTTCATCAACAATTTACGGTGAAATAACCGAAATTATCTGCTTCAATTAACATTACATGTTGCATTGAAAGCACTGACAATCATGCGGGTTGAAATGTCAGGAATAGTTGCAAGTTAAATACCAAACATGCTGATTGGTTCAGACATAATCCAGCGGGGTAAATGCGTAACACACTATCAGTAGCAATGGCTTTATTTTTGACAGTTCAACAATAATTATTGTGGTATTTATAGTGTTTAGCAGACAAATTTTTCGAACATAATATGATGCAATGTATTAGCAATAACCTTCAAAATGATTCAGATTATGATTGATAGTGTGTTACGCAATTAGGGTGCTGTTTTAGGTACGTCCAGGGTTTATTCATCAATGTACAGGTATATAAACTCTGCTAATGTAATAATAGGTATTATATCTTGACTTGGCTCGCGATATTGTCGACATGTGGGATGTGGACCTGAGGAGGCTCTCGTTGGGCAGCTGGATTAAGGACTTGATTTAGAAAGCGGTACTTCTGGACACGGTTCGTATTGTTAGGAAGTTCCTCACTGATCGCCGTTAGCTTGGACCCTGTTCCCGAAACCGGTGGGCTACTATTTATATTTTTATATTCAAATATTTAAAAATATATAATTTATATAATTAATAGGTACTATTTTTATTACAACACAATCATTTTATTCTAATACTGTCTTATTTTGACAAATCTTAAATACAATATTTTATTTATTGTATACAAAGGAAAAAATATTACCTACTTATATAGAATTTGCATTAAAGTAGGTACTAAGTGATATGTGGAATTTTTCGCTCTTAAAAATTATGTTTAAATTAACTTTCAAGCAAGGTTTGGGTGCGATTCATGAGAGCTCTGCAGTCGGTTTTTTTATTTTTCAGTTTTGATTTTAAATCTTGATATCTCACATTGGTAACATCGTAGGTAGGTACTTATATCTCTATTTGTGTTATCCTAAAAACTAATAGCGTTCACTATTATTCCACGAAACCACTATTTTTTACAACAATGTTTTAATTATTTAAATTATCTCAAGGAGGCTATCTCAAACTCATAAACTCAAAACTCATAACTAATGTCGGCCAGTTAGTCAGAAAGTTGATCTTAGCTGCCTATTCAAAAACGTAGATCTCTATGGAGAAGAACGGGCGAGAAACTCCAAGGAAACTCATTTAAATCGAGATATTATCGGAGATAAAGTCATTATCTCGTACGACACAGTACACACTCGTACGCTGTTTCTTATCTCAAAAACTCCACTTATCTACTACAAGAAGATAGTATTAGTCATTATAACGTTAAGACGGGTACTGACCGACGTTACGGGGCGTAATGTAACGTGTTACACAGCGAGCGTTCGTGCAGTCAGTACGGGGGAATAAGGCGCTCGAAACGAGTAACGAGCGGCTCGTTGCCCGCTGCGAGTGCTCTAATCCCGCTGTCGGTTTTTTGGCGAATCTTTTTTTTGTTTCTTTATTTGGATTACTTATACAATAATTGAGTAAAATTCGTTAAATTGGAAAGACGGAAGGGAGGCCTTTGCCCTACAGTGAGACATAGCAGGTAAAATCAAAAATCCCAACAGAACTACGTCGTCCAACATTTTGACTACGAGTGGCAACAAATCTAGAGCACGGGCGAGCAAAGAATCCGAAACAAGCACGTTACACGGATTTTAGAACACGGCGTAACGTAACATGCTCGCTTTGAATGGTACATTACGGCCCGTAACACCGGTCAGTACCCACCTTTAAGGTTACCGTGAAGCTGCGAAATCCGTTATGACACGGATTGGCGTCACGCCCTGTGATTCTCAAAGGAGGTTGTACTTTGTAGCCTCGGTTTTCTAATTACCTACATAACATCACGCTTTCCCTGAAGGGTTCATGCTGGATTATATTCGAAAGCAATGTGAATTTGTGCATTGTAAATTGTTACTGAATAAATAAATTAATTGTAAAAAAAAAATTAAGGTTGGGTAGAGGTGCAGTAAACCTACATTTCGCCAGTTATATTTAAGTCGAAGGGGTGAGCCGATTGCCATCAACCGGGCACAAATCCAGACTCCGGGATGCTGTTAAGGACCGATACTAGTTCAGATTGCGAAAATTGCCTTAGCATTAACGGCTGTAGTTCCAACAGTTCTGCAGTTTTCACTTTGAAATTAATATACGATAAAGATGAGGACTACTGCGAGGTGTCATCGGTTGCGAAAACACGATTGCATACAATTTTCTCGATACAAAGAAGTCTCAAAATTACCTCTAAACCGCAAAATAAAAGGAGAATATTCAATGAAAATTTTCAAATTAGGCCATGAAAATTTGCAAGCTTATCAAACTATGCATAAAGCAGGTGTCATAGGTTCGTTTTTATTTTTTTAATCGTTAAATTTAACGTAAAAAGATGAGATCCGAAATATCCAGCTTTATAACCACTCATACCTTGAACCGCTCTGCCGCCCGGCCCCCGACAGGACCCCGATTCAGTACTTGTCAGTACCGCTTCGGCTATCAGACGGGGAACCCGTGTCACTTTGCTTGCGCTCAAAAGACCCGATTGACAACGTTTTATGTTCTGAAGAAATTATGTAATAAAGTAAAATGAAATATAGATGTAAAATATAAGGCCTCGTATTTTTATTTTTTCCAAATTTTGTAGTTTTCATTCATAAAATAATTTTTGAAATGGTTTAAAATCGTAATCTCATGTCAATGTCAAAACATTGTCAACAATTTAGGGAGGTAAACGTACCTATTTTAGACAGTTCCCAATGTGTAATGGTGTTTTCAATATATTCAGTAAAACTATTTTTATAAATAATTTTATCTATTTATTGATACAGGGTGTAAAAGTACTCTGTGGTGTAAAAAGACTAGCCGTCGTACATCAAACTAAGTAACATTGCACAAAAGATCTGTGACAAAAGTAATTGCTGGAAATCGAGTTTAATTTTTGGTGTGAAAATTTGCTGTATGCGCACTACCACAAACAGCAAATTTTGCACCCGCATGTAACTGTACAGGGGTCCTGGAGGTATTTAAATTTGTGTTATAATATCAAAACTTGTTTTCGTAAAAAATATCGTTTATGCTCACTAGTTCCTTCGCGTAGTTCCTTTGAAGGAACTACTGAGAATTTTTGGATCAGTAGTTCCTTTGCAAAAGCCGAAGGAACTACTGAGACTAGATATTTCCTTTGAAGGAACTACTGAGAACTTTTTGATCAGTAGTCCCTTTGCAAAAGCTGAAGGAACTACTGAGACTAGATAGTTCCTTTAGCAGTTCCTTTGAAGGAACTACTGAGAACTTTTTGATCAGTAGTTCCTTTGCAAAAGCTGAAGGAACTACTGAGACTAGATAGTTCCTTTGAAGGAAATAAACACATATAATGCTGCCCGCTGCTGCCGCATGCAGGACCGTAGGTTCGGTAGGAAAAGAAAGAGAAGCGCGATGACACAACGGTGGTAATTTATTGCAAATATGAAGCTATTATCTATTTACAAAAACTAAAAAAATAATTCATCACTGAATGCAGTTTGGCATCAGAAATTTAATGGTATATTTTTAATCTATATATATAAAAATGAAACCCGTTTTCCGTTGTCACGACTTGACATGAAAACGGCTTGACCGATTTCGCTAATTCTTTTTTTGTTGTGATCGGTATTGCCGGGACAAGGTTTGTATGAAAGAAAATTTTGGAAATTCGAAAAAAAAAATTGCACCCGTGCGAAGCTGGGGCGGGCCGCTAGTTATAATTAAAAATAAAATAATTTTACAAACCATTAAAGTAAAAATACTTGCATACGAAATTGTTCCATAGACTCTTACCACACCTCGGACACTCCATACAACGCTCGCAAAATAATTACCTATTACTACTACATAAACAAATGACGTTTTTATACGTGCAAATGTGTGCGTGAAATCTAGTAGCGTACAAAAAATTGGCGCGGAAAGCAATTTGTGTCGGGGAACCGAACGACGACGGCGGTGGCGCTGCCCGAACGTGTGCATTATTATGAAGTGACCATGTAGTTCAATTGTTTATTTATATAGTCGGGTTCGTAATGAAATAAAAACACTAAAATAGTTTAGTTTAAATGACTTATCTGTAAATAATCGGTTATTAAATCGCATATTATTAAAAATGCGAAATCTTACAAACAGTTTATGTAAATACGAATTTGGAAAAGCATCACAATATCCAACCATCGTGATTAAAACTCAAATAAAACTTTTAAATCGCATAATTGTGTGTTCGTATCAGCAATACAGCGCTGCGGTTCGCGAGCGCCCTTGCTAAAGAGTCGGCGACGAATACCTCGAAGTGCGGGGTGAGGTGCGGTATCTGATATGAGGTCGAGGAAGGGAGTGTCCTTTCTGTACGTAGTACTATTAAGTATTCTGTGCTCTTACTGATAAGGAGCATGATTGCATTTGCGAAAACAAACGCGGTTGTTGAACTATTTGAGTACCTACGTACTTGTGTGCGTACTTGGAAGCAAATACCTGGTGTAAAAACCTGGTCGCATAAATACGTACCTTTTCTACTCGCCCGATCACACGTTTCCGTAAAGGGCCATTTAGATGGAGAGAGTTTCTCGACTCGAAGATACGATTATCGAAAGAACATTAAAAAAGTCTCTTCGTGTAAACATTCACGATTGTCGCCCTGCCCCTTGGCCGACAATTGCCTCGCAATAGAATATATCTGTCTCCGTGTAAACAGAACTACAAAGCGAGAATTGTATTTCGAGTTTTTGTGCTAGTCGCTACCACGAGTGCAGTGCCCGAGAGTGCTTTAATTATATCTGCTCTTCTGAGACAATAATTTATAAAACGAAAACGGAAAAAAAGATATTGGGTTAAAAAATGGATAGCAAGAAGTATTTTTGGAGCATAAATTTCAATGAACTTAACACTATCGGCAGTACCTGACTGATTTTTGTGTCATTTTGAGAACAATATCGTAGTACCTAATCACTGAACTCGAATGGCAAATCTCGCACTCAAATCCGTTCAAACCGATTTGTACGATACTCGTATGAATTTGAAAAAATGTCATACGAGATCGTGTATAGACAAGTCGATAACTCGTAAGCAAGAATCTTCTTACTATATATTTCGTTGTCTAAACAGTCGCAGTAATTTATCGCCTAGCGATAATTGCTTACGAATCTCGTATGACATAATCGTAGGCGAGAATTTCGTTCTTGCCTGTATGTAAACATTATGATACGATAGTCTTATGGCGATTTTTGCTTGCGATAGTAGCGTACGATTTCTCGCCAAGAAACGTTCGAGAAACTCTCTCCATCTAAATGGGCCTTAACGCGTTCGCCAGTTTACTCCCCAAGTCAAGCGCGCCTAAAGAAGTTTCACTTCAAAAAATTTTTGACAAAAAAAACCGACTCCCAAAAATACTACCTACAAAGTGAAAAATAACATTAATTTCGGATGTCGGTGTCTTTAGATTTGTATATTACTTTTTTGCCACCGACTTCCGAAATTAAAGTTATTTTTAGTTAAAAATCTTGTATATCCAAAAAATGTATGTAATGTGCCGTCCATAAAACATGGAATAGAAAGTGAAACAACTGCCACGGAACAACTAGCATCAAATTTAATATTAAAAATATAGAGCCTTGTGGTCTTTTTATTGATAAAGAGTTACCTTTTCTAGGTGCAACTCCGGACGGAGTTGTGCAGGGAGAAGACACAATAGTAGAAATAAAGTGTCCAATTTCTGCATTCAGGACTTCGTTGGACGATGCAATAGATTTTAAAAAATAAGGTTTTGGAGGAAAACGAAAGATGGATTTTCCATAAATTTGAAACATCCTTGGTACATTCAGGTGCACGGACAACTACACATAACTGGTAGAAAAACATGTATTTTTGCCGTATGGTCGGGATGTGAAAATCATATCAAAACTGAAATTATACAGAAAGACGATCATTATTGGGCAAAATTCATGAGACCTACTTAAATTAACAAATTTTTACTCATCCATCATACATGTTGCCAGAGTTATGTGATCCCAGACATACACCTAATGTGGAAATTAGGGATTTAAGGGAATTCACATAAATGTTCTTGCTTTCGTCATTCTCCTCCTCTTGATTCCTTTTTTTTTAAATTTAAATGTTTTCATTAATAACAACTTATTTTAAAATTCGTTCTATTCTAAACCTCCGTTAAAGCCAAAATGTATGACACTAACTTTATAATGGACATCAGTCATTCCGATGACGTATTATTATGCGTTATAACCATTGCGTGCTCTTGACAGTGCTGGGTTGCCAGCTGTTTTAGAACCCAATGGCTCGCGACGATTGGAAAAGACCAGACAGATTGACCATAATGCCTTAGAAGTTAGGTCGGCCTTTGGTGTGTGATGCAACATGTATCGACTACCTTGCGCCACCCCATCTTCCTATTACGGTTGGCTGTGCTAGTGCGATTACTGCGGGTGCAGAAAACCTCAAACAGCGCAAATAGATACTCTAATCTTATTCCGACTTATATGTACCAGCCGTTTGGGGCTGATACACTAGGGCCATAAGGTCCGAGTGCCTACTTAATTTTTCGAGAAATCGCCAAGGAATTGGTCGACTCTTCACGTGACCAGAAGACTAGCCTATTTTTTGGCCAAAGATTCAGCAAAAAGAAAGTAATTTTAAGGCTTTGTCATGGCAAAGGATTTTATTACTAATCAAGTTATTTTGAATCTTATTTCAATGAGTTTAGAATTCATGTTACTTTATTTCGATACCACGATGCCGGGAAATGACGCGACGTGCCGCGGGACGCTGCGGCATGACGCGACGCGCCGAGGGATGCTGCGGCATGACGTGTCATGCCGTTTCATTCCACTTAATGCCGCGGCGCGCCATTGCACCCCGCGGGACGTGTGGGTCACGTTGTGTCGAGGAATTATGATTGCTAAGCTAGTTGGAATAAGATTGAAACTTGTGCTGCGGTCATTTCGGTTAATGGGACGCAGTCCGGTCTGTGCGGGCTTTCAGCAGGATGCCACGGAACGCCGCGGGATGCCGCAGCACAACCTGCCGTGGCACGCTGTCAGTGAGCTGAGCGCCGGCTCGTATTTGGCTGTCGATGTCTTATGGTGACAAATATATGGCGGTAGAGCAATGGTCTTTGGTCGGTCATAGAACACTAATGCAGTAGGTATATTGCGGATTTCGATGTAAACTGTATTTGCTATGCGAATGATGAGTGTCTCATGTTTGTTTTGTTATACCTACTTATTATTTACCTGCCCATTTAAAAGAATTTTATATATACTGAACATACAATGTGAATGTTATAAATTAATGTTAAGTTTAATCATTTTATTTCTTGACATCCTTCCAACAATAGTTCGGTTCACCCTAACTGAATCAGTATGTCAGTGCGAGTGGGATAGAATGATACATAGCGCGGGGAAGTGGGGGCAAAATCTGAATTTGAGCTGAACTATTACAAGCCCTTAAGAAATTCCAGATAGTAAAACCCAATAATAATTTGTCCGAACTGGGTTTCGAACCCAGGACCTCATGCTCAGCAGTAGCGCTTGCGACCACTAGACCGACAAGGCAATAGTAGGTTTGGTAGTTAAAGTACCTATGTGATTGGTTGTACATAAAGTACAGACGCCAGCACATAAAGCTACTAGGTACAATCTGTCAAATTTCTTTAATAGATTTTGGTTCAAGGTGGATTGGGAAAATTTGACAGTTTTGGGTAGCTTGATGTGCTGGTGTCTGTACATACCATTGAGTTAAGTGACCAATGGACAATTATGATAGAAAGATGATAGAGAACATTAAATTAGAATAACATCATACTGCACTTGACTTGGTATTCCGGAAATCCGGATAACTTAATTTTAATAAATTATCTGTGGGCCTAGCCTAGAGTAAACGTAACGTCGATAATTTCCTTTTTGCACTTTTTATTAATTTATTATTTATTTATTACTGATACTATTTGATCTTTCCTACTACACACACATAGTTAGTAGCATCCTATACTTTGGCGTCGCTTGCTCACTTCGATGTCACATATTATTTGTGCTGCCACTTGTATATGCCTTCCACAAATAATCACATCGGTATATTTGCCGTCATTTTGACGACAGATATTAACTAATGGATGAATCATGAAATCAGAGGGGCAATTCTCGTAATTTTAAGAACGTTCGCAGTCTGATCTCTATCTCAATCTGTCAAAAATACCTCGAATTTCCATTCACTTGGTCAAGTTTTTGACATTGTGTGTCGTTGAGATGAGACTGCGACTAGATTTTGAACGTTTTAAATTACGAGAATTGGCCTTCAGATATTGCTGCCGAGCTGTCCTTAGTACCTAATATATTTATGGTCGTGACTGTATCTACTTGATAATGAAAGGAACGTTAATTCATTTTTTTTTCGCATTTTAGTTGTGCTTAAGCACCAACATTATGTAAGACTATTTGATTTTCAAATGAATCTAAATAAATACTCGTACTTTTACTAAACAACAGTGCTAGAGCCAACCAAACCGAAACGATACGGTTGGCGGCACTTTAAAACAAACGTGTTATCTTTATCATAGGCGCATACGCATGTACAGTCAACGACAACGTCAATTCAGTTTTTTTTTTAACTTAATCATTGAGTTAAATAACATAGCATAATGCCTGTATTACGGGTTAGGCACAGGTAAAATAAAAAAATAAAAAAGCAACAACAAATAAAACATAATTCTTAAGTAAATATTGACCTAACTATTGAATTGAGGAAAACGTGGCTAAATAATAACAACCGCACAAGTCGATCGATTAGGTTAAGCTGCGCCTGCCGCGGTTGGTCTATGGATGGATGACCATCTTTACATACAGAGACCCTTCCGTGCCTCGGAAAGCTCGCTAAGCCGTTAGTCCCGGCTGTCATTTGTGGATTTTTGACAGTCGTTACGGGTTGTCAGAAGCCCGAAAGTCTGAAAACCAGTCTTACCAAGGGGTATCGTATTACCCAGTAACTGGGTTGTGGAACAGGTAGGCAGTAGCTCCATGTAAAATACTGATATTCAGCTGCATCCGGTTAGACTGGAAGCCGACCCCAACATAGTTGGGAAAAGGCTAGGCAGATGATGATTGACCAAAATATTTAATTACAATGGTAAAGAAGTGAAATTCTTAGGTATTGTATGAAACGCTGAAAGCTTAAATGATACCCATTGAAATGTATCGAAAATTTTTGTGTCCATTCAGATGTTTTTTAACTATGGCAGTGTTAGTTGACTTTTGTCGCTGACCGTACGTATCGCGTTTCGACTTCCAAACGATGCTTGACATGACATGACATGAGATCAATTGGGGATCACTGATAACGGTATTGTCAATGACACGGAAGTTGAAAAGGGATTTTATTTTTTATCGGGGAGTAGGTTTTGGAGCTCTCGCATTCCATTGGTTCATAAAAGTAAGTAAAGTAAAATATAATACCGGCCAATTATTGTCCCACTGTAGGGAAAAAGCCTCTTCTCATACAGATAAATTATTAACTACTAGCTGCGCCCCGCGGTTTCACCCGCATAAGTGTCGATCCCGTGGGAATATCGGGATAAAAACTATCCTATGTCCTTTGGCGGTATTCAAACTACCTCTATACCAAATTATCTAAATCGGTTCAGCGGTTTAAGGGTGAAGAGGTAACAGACAGACAGACACACTCGCATTTATAATATTAGTATGGATTTTTTATCTCTTTTCCTAACCATCATGCTGCATGCACAACCAATAAGACTGAAGGCCAATTGTCGTAATTTAAAACTTTCAAAATCTAGTCGCAGTCTCATCTCGGCGACAAAAAAATGTCAAAAACTTGTCAAAATGTAGGGAAATAAGAAGTACTTTTTGACAGATTGAAACTGAGATCAGACTGTGAACGTTCTTAAAATTACGAGAATTACCCTCTGATTTTCAGAGTTAGCATGTTCTCCATTTCAGTGGTTAGGTACTTTCAAACTGTGGTCATTCATATTGTATCTTTACTGGCTAGAAACCAACAGACATGTCTAGTGTTAGGCTCAAAATAGTGCCGTTATCGATCTACCGAGTAAACCTCATTACAGGAGTCACAAGTAGGTAAAATACAAGGCAATATGGTCGCTAGGTGTTTCGAGACGTATTTCATAGACCGTCCGGTCTATATTGTAAAAATCTCACGATGAAAATTTAGGCGAAGTAGCTGTCATTCCATCTGATGATAAGGACACGATTGAGAGGTCACTTCAAGCCCACTTCACCTTTTTTTATGGTGCGCTGTGGAAATCCTCATGGACTTCCTGCATCGTGGGGGTGACAGAGGGGTATGCCGGACTCTTACCGGCTAAAACCATCGCAGTGTTCCACTTTTGCCTATGGCTGGCGGCGCGGAATTCGCATAAGCATTCACCGCTCCTCCGACAGGCCTCGACCCGCTGTTCCTCAGCGGGTCCCACCTTTCCGTGCGGCCATTCCTATAAAGAACGCACCCGCTTTCGAGGGGCGCTCGTGGAACACTGCGGTGCCAACACGGGCCTGCCTGAAAACTTAGTACCTACTGCCAGGTCGCAAGCGCACCTACTGCTGAGCATGACGTTCTGGGTGTGATTCCCGGGTCGAGCAAATTGTTAATAGGGTTTTCCATCTGGATTTTGTGACAAGCAGCCCGAGTTCTGGATTCGTGGCCCGTTGACGGCAATAGGCTCGACCCCTTATACACGACACTTAAACATAACTGGCAAGATAATGTGGATGATGATGTGTGTGATGGGGTGTGTGTGCGTGTGTGTGTGTTTGTGACATTTGATTGTCTATTAAACGCAATTTATTTCATTAGGCTAGCATTCTTAGTTTTCGAGATTTTCAGGTATCTTTACGTGACCCTAATTCATTGCTATCGAGTGTAATTTCATAAACATCGATTCCTATCGTAGCTTACCTTGTTAGCAAAGAACCGCACACTCTATTAAATTAAAGTATTTTTATGGTCGTGTGTGCTAACGCTGACGGTATGAGTAATGAGGATGTATTACTTTTGTAATAAATAACTGAGCATTTTAATTTCAGAGAACATTTTTAATTAAGGTACACTATTTTACTTTGATATCGAATGTCCTCCAAACCGAAGTCAAGCAATTGAAAACTTTTAATTTGGTACTACCTTCCTTCAGCTGTGTTGTTTCGGCTGTTGCCATGTGAGTTGTTAACGCCTCCATTTTAGTTTAATTAATAATGGTAAGAACCTTTACTAACATCAAACTGAATATCGAATCCATACCATTTTTCACTTTGAGCGAGTTTATTTTTTTTTTTGTTACCTTACCAGCGGGGTAAGTGCATAACCCACTGACAGTAGAAATGACTCTAATTTTGACAGTTCAACATAATTCATTGCGTCATTTACGTTGTTGAGAAGACAAATTTTTCGAACATTATGTACATGTGAAGCAATGGATTTGCAATACCCTTCAACATTATTCAGATTTGATTGAAAGTATGTTACGCTATAGGGTTCTGGGCATCTAACAATGTCAGTAAACTTTGCTTAACTTTCCAAAAGCTTTATTTCAATAAGCTTCCATTTAGACCGAATCCACGAACTAATTTCCACCCATAATCACCGATACTAAACGTAAACCCCTAAGAATAATTACACCACAATAGATAAACGTTTAGCCCTTAATACGAGTATCAATGGAAGAGTGATGTTTCATGAATCTTTAATGCGACGACTCGGGTCAGCAGGCCTTAGTACCTCGGGTCGGCGACGTGACACGACCGCCCGTTCATGTGAGTGTATATTTACGCGTGTGTCGCTGGAACATTTACAAACCAGATTCTTCAAATTCTTCCTAAAGATGGACCACTATAAGGCGATAAAGATTTGGTTTCATTTAAGTCTGGGTGTGATCTCATACCAACAAGTTTATGGTAACTTCTTATAGTACTACTTTATTTTTATGGATGGGAAATCAACAAATGACCCCTCCCGCTTTGGGTGGAGCGGAAGGGAGTGTCAGACTCTTACTGACTAAAACCCATCCGTGTTCCTTTCTTAGCCCTTTATGTTCCGAGGTAGCGGTAACCCTTTGGAACAATCCCGCACCCCTGGTAGGCTTCGGCCCTAGCAGGCCCCTTCGTTTATGCTGACATCTCTTTGAGGCGCGCGTGGAACACGTACGCGCCGTCCGGCACGGGCCTGGTCCTGATCGGACGGTGAGCTACACATTACTCTCCGTCCGCAGGCCCGCACCTACGGTGGCCGGGAGTACTACTGTTTCTATTTTTTTATTAATAAGATGATTCGGGTTATCTGGCCCTAGTATCTAGTACCATCGTGTCGCGTCGACATACATTCATCATTCATGTGTGTACTTACTCGTATGAGTGTGTTCCACTGGGACGTTTACAAACTGAATTATTCGAATTCTTTCCAAAGATAGACTGCTTTTAGGAGGAAATAATTTAAATTGCGTCGTTAATCTTAAAACGCCTCTATTACGTAAGCGATAAAACCGTTAATGACTAAACAAGAGGCAGTGAAAAGCTCTACAAACCAGTAGGTGTTAATGGCTCTTCACACCTCGTAATGAGTGAGTAGTTAACAGTTTAGTATGTAATACATGTAATAATACTTCTCTTTGTGTAAATTATTTCAACACCACTCTCAAAATGTTGAAGGAAAACGTCTCGTTCTCTTGTAATCGTCAAAAAATCGGCATGTCCTAGAACCAATATTCGAAGACATGTAACACCTGCCAATCCACACTTGGCCCGAGAGGTCTGTGTCCCAGCAGTGGGAACATTATAGGCTAATTATGCTACATAAATACTATTCAAAGTATGGTCAACCTGCTGCTAAAGTTCTTTTGGATATTTTTACGTAAATACCTGATAGCTCACAAACTACTTTTATCCTAAATGCCCGAAAACGAATTACTATAACTCTGGCTCGATCTTAATAATAAAGTACCTATATTAGGAATAATAAACCCTTGAACTTTCCGGAAAACTTTAATCCGTTTCAGCACATAAAATAAGGAAAGCCTTTAAGTAACTTAATAACGGAAACACACCTGTTACCTCATGTGACGTAGTACGACTAAGTTGAAACGAATAAAAGTTAAGGAAAAAACAATCTTTCCATATCGAAGTAGCTACCCGAAACTGTCAGATTTTTTCAATCAAATTTGAACCTTATGACTTAGTTAAATTTGACAGACTGTAATAGCTTGATGTGCTGGTGTCTAGAAGAAAATTGCATCATAATTTTACTTGATTTCCTTATAGATTTCATAGGCATCGTCATCATTGTTCTCCTGGCCTTATCCCAATTTAGGTATTTGGGGTCAGCGCATCATGTCTTTTTCTTCCATCCTTCTCTTTCACACGTCATCTCGGTAGGCACCCCTTTCTAGGCATATTGATATTAAATCAACTTTGCAAGGCACCTGTGGCATTTTAGTTAGCTAGTTCACAAGTAGGTACTAAATAAGTATATAAAATCGCAGCGTGTTTTCCATGATCCGCGTTTAGAAAGTGATCCAAAAAAAAAAATATGTACCAAAACTACGTAATCCATACTATCCATACTAATATTATAAATTCGATAGTAACTCTGTCTGTATGTTAGCTTTTTAAGCCTAAACCACCCAATCGATTTAGATCAAAGATCAGGAGATAGATGGTATCTTGGGGATGGAGATAGGCTAGTTTTGGTCCCGGTAGCACGTTCACGTAGGATAATTTTCGACACACACGGGTGAAGCTGCGGACCAAACCCAGTTTTCTATAAGTTTTCTCAAAGTCTGACAATGTTTGTTTTACTAATAGACATAAATAATTTCATTACTAATAACTGCGATATTGGAATATCCACGCTCTATATCATCATTTCAGTGGCGTTTGACTGACGTAGCAATAAGCAACTTGAGCCATCAAAGATCTGTGTGGTAAACAAATCCAAGCATAGCTGTCATTTTCTGAACAACTGCGTTCTATAAATTGGTTAAACTGCAAAATCATTCAAGAATAAGTAACAGCGGAAAATTGCATGCTATTGTATTCAAATTTTCCCTTCGTACATATAACAGTACGCTCACGACGTTCTGTTTACAGTTTTTCCGCGACATCGCAATAAAAAATTCTTAGTAAAACCAGTTTTTCAGTAGTAAAAGAAAATCTTCGTATTGCTTGCTGCTTTCAAAAGAAACAGGCCGAAGTGGGACGCTTACAATGTTTTCTAAGAATATCGCTTATTTATTTTTAATATCGTACAGTGTAACGGAAATAGCTGCCGGTTTAGTGACGAAGACTTCAGTCAATCCTATAACTGGCGATGGTAATACCTAGATTTTCAAAAAACTTTCATTAATTTATATTTTCATTTTTTTTTTCTTTCATTCTTCAAATTTCTTCAAATTTCAAATCATCAGCATCGTCATCTTCAGCCTAGGGAGCCTTTTCCCAACTATGTTTGTACAGTTTTGAATAAACGTTTTCAAATATTAAAAAGTATTACATAACGTGTTTCTGCAGGTAATTGACCCCAAAAAAGTTGGAAAATGGCTTGGCTGATTGATTGATTGACATAGCGTATATTTCCATGTCTACATTTTTGCCTTGTCAAGACTATAGGAAAAAAGTGTGGGTTTTGTTTTGTCTATATCGAGCATTCTGATTGCTTTGACTACGATTCAGAATAGTTTTCACTTTGGACAAAGCTATACCTTATCACGCCATCGTTAAATTTTATATAGTGAGAAAATACGTGATTGTAAAAATCGCTTGTGTCCATATAGTTAACTGCATCAAAATCTTATAAAATAGCACGGTATTTTTTTTCTATAAAATTCAAACATTTTCATTTTTGTTTCAGGAATCTTGCCAGATAGGACAAATCGAGTAGAAGATATTTATTTAAGATATTATAATGGGTGAGTAAAACGTTATAAAACAGTTGCTATTTAAAAAAAAAGAGGGACAAATATTAGGTAGGTAACTTTCAGTTGACATTATACATTTTTTTATCATCATCTGCCTAGCCTTTTCCCAACTATGTTGGAGTCGACTTCCAGTCTAACTGGATGTAGCTGGATACCAGCATTTTACATGGAGCGACTGCCTATCTACTGACCTCCACAACCCAGTTACTGGGTAATACGATACCTTTTGGTAAGACTGGTTACCCGTAACGACTGTCAAAGATCCACGAATGACAGCCGGGACCAACTTCAACGGCCTAACGTCCTTTCCGAGGCACGGAGGGGTCTCGGTATGTAAAGATGGTCACCCATCCACAGACCAACCGCGGCAAGCGTAGCTTAACCTGATCGATCGACCTGTGCGGACGTTACTCCACTTTTATTTGTAACCTACAAAATATTTATAGGGGTCTAGAATCATGTGCTGAATTCATGGTTATAGTATGCGCGCCGATGTCTCTAACACCCTCCTAAAAATCCTTTCTGTCCATCCGTAATGATAACATTACTCGACCCTAAAAAGTTAGTCCCTATCTGAAAGAGAGAAGTTATGGTTTTATTGACCTAAACTGGGTTAATACAACCATAAGTCCAATAAAAAAAGAAAATGTAATCATGGCAACCTCAATAAGTTAGTAAAGGAGAATGGTATCCTTATTGGAAAACGCACCCGTTTTGTTGTTTGTCACGCGATCTGAAGTCATTGGAAACTGGTCTAGGAAAGTGTATTAAAGTTTAAAAATACAACAACTGTAGGTATTTATTTGAACTAGACAAGAGTGTTTGATATTTTTGATGAAATGTAGAAATAATTAAACTGAAGCTATAAATGATATTAATAACTTCAGCAATTTTGAAACCATGACCATACAGATGCAAATCTTCTAATTAATTACTTATTAGGAACTCGCGTTCATCAAATTGAATACTTCCATACAAGTTAGTTGACACAATCGGCGCATATGTAAGCTTTTATAATTTCTAATGTGACGACTATTGTCGTGGACGCCCACGGCAGGGAAGTAAAATCTATGAAAAAACGAGTACGTTATAACGTTATAGTGGACGGTCTAAAAGCGTCTTCATATACATTTTACCTCTTTGTGTTATTTTTCCATACATTTTACTTCCTTGTATTATCGTGATGCTGCCTACACATTCGCTCCCGCCGATGATGTGTCAACATTCCACATGCTTTAATCTTCTAAATTTTGATGTATCTTTTCTTATACTTTTCTGACCAATGTATTGTTACATCTCTATTTAAGTCTTTCATGATAGAAGGCAATCTTCTTGACAGCTTAGGTCTTGCTAAATATTTTTTCAATATTTTACAGACAAACAGCTGACGACTACGTGGACATTCCTCTCAGTCAAGCCAGTCGGTTATTCGAAATCAAAGGCTTTGACAAGAACAACCCTACCGTCTTCTACATCCATGGCTTCATTGAACTCGCTCAGCAGGAAAGTATCCAGGTGAGTACTAAAACACAGAGTTCCAAAACAATAGTTGACAGCTGGCTATCAAAAGGCTGTAGACGGACCATGTTGAATATTAGATGTGGTTGGAGCAAAACCCTAGTAGGTATTTTTTGAAGTGAAAACTTCTTTAGGCGAGATGGGCAAAAACCATTGAATTCGCGTCACTGTAACCGTAACCGACACCGCTTTGGATGTCTCTGTTTTAATGTATTTCCGATATGTCAGTGAGTGATGCCAAAGTATTCTGTTTGTTTTTTGTTTATATGACGATTCAAAAAATACACACGTATTTGTTCAAGTTTTCACTTTTGTTCCATATACAACATAACGACACGCTTGTAATCCCCAAAGGGTTTGGCAAAGGTGTACCCATCCCACATTTTGCCAATTATTATCAGTTCGGTCGTTTTTCGTTAGTTCGGCAGTCATTTTGTTCCATGTCTTCTTGAAATTCTCCGGCCAAAATTCTTCTAGGCCGTAATCTACTAAGAGGGCCCAGATCAGATTGGTTGATGTCGCATGTCTTCAACTTTTGGGTTCTAAGACATGCCGGTTTCCTCACGATGTTTTTCTTCACCGTTTTGAACAGTGATGATGACATAATTTACACAAAGTAAAGCGCCTGTCTGACTTGGAACCTACGATCTACTTGTAAGTCGGGGCTGAAATTCTACTTAAATAGTATTCCGTTTGAAAGAACAAGTAACGAAATTAAAAATGAGTGCGTCCAAACATCATTCTATTTTTAGCTGTATCTGGTTAGAAACAAAGTCCAACATTTAATACTCAAATATGATTTACGATGTGTTAGTAATGTTATCTCAGGATGAATAGTTCGTGTAAACATGGACACATGGCTATCCCAATATAAGTAACAAAGCAAGCCAAAAAGTAGTATAAGCGAATTAACACTTTACATGAGTAAGGCTATCCTAATTTACCTACTAATTAAATTACTTGGTAGTTTAGATCACAATCTTGATCTACTGTTTTGGAGATCCTTCACTTCCCCGACAGGTTTCGATGCCTAATAAAAGTTTGATTCGAAAAGTAAAACCATTTTCTCTTTATGTACGTAAATGACATCTTTAGTTTTTTCTTCACCATCAACACGCTTATAGCCCCGTTCAGGCGGCGTTGATTAGTACGATGACATTATATAGCTGCGCTCCACGGTTTCACCCGCGTAAGTTTCGATTCCGTAAAAATTCTGGAGAGGGCCACCCTTATCAAATAGGGGTATAAAAAATAGCCTACGACCTATTCTCAGACCTACCAAATATACGAAATAAAATTTCATAAAAATCGGTCAAGCCGTTTCCGAGGAGTTCGATAACAAACACTGAGACACGAGATTTTTGTATACTCCGTGTTATTAGATCAACGCAAAACCTCTTAAGGGGGCATTGTACTCATCATTATGAACAACTTTTACTATGGAAACAAACCAGAAATCGCGAAAAAAAATCAGCTGATCCCTACATTTATGTTCGCATAACTCGTACAAATGTAGGGAACAAGTGATTTTTTTTTTTAATGATGTTGTTGATGAGATAACTATATGATTGCCATCAAATTCTATATTGATAATCTCTACTTGCTTTTTTATCTCTGATATTTGTCAAGCCATTTATCACTTATCCATTTTGTCATAGAATATTCGCCATAACGCCCCAAGTCTTTATGTTTCCTTTACGCATCTGTGTTATCTCGCCATTAACCCTTCAACAGGAAGACATCTGTCTTCCATTTCGCTATCTCCTGCCATGGGGAAACGTTGCATAATAATTACGGACGAGGATTGATGGCCGTGATATGGTGTTTACATAGACGAAATACTGCTAATGTTGACATTGAAGTCAATGTAGATAAACCCTCACGTTGTATAAGAACAACCACTATAAAACTTTTGAGCCTTCGCAGAAAGCGTATTAAGACTATACAATAGTAGAATTAATAATAGATATTATAGTTAGCAAACTACGAGTATGAACGTTACAAGTAATACAGAATATGTACAACTACTAAAAGTTTTTACCTCGTCAAAGGAGAAATTACTATGAAGAGGGATTGGCTATCGCAGTTATTTTTATTTTGATAGACAGGAAGATACTAGAAACCATGATTTTAAGAACCCCATATAGGATAGAGCAGGAATGTTGGTGTAGGTACTTTCAGGAAACCATCCATGCACACTAATCACACTAGGTAATATTATAAAGGCGAAAGTTTGTGAGTGTGTGTGTGTGTGTGTTTATATGTTTGTTACTTCTTCACGCTCAAACGGTTGGACCAATTTTGATAAAATTTTGCATGGAGGTAGCTGACACTCTGGATTAACACATAGGCTACTTTTTATCTGGATATTCCTACGGGATCAACATTTACACGGGTGAAACCGCGGGGCGCAGCTAGTAATATTGTAAATTTGAACGTGACTCTGTCTGTTTGTTACGTTTTCACGGCTAAACCACTAAACGGATTTCGACAACATTTGGCATGGAGATATTAGATGGCATATTTGAGAAGGATATAGGATATTCTTTGTCCCGGTAACACGTTCCCGTGGCATAATTCCGACATCCATACGGGCGAAGCCGCAGGCAGAAACTAGTTTAACATATTTTTTATAGATAAGTTTTTGATGTTATATTTTAATTATTTCCTTTTGCTATCTTCAGGTCGTGGTGAGCTCATACTTGGAAGCAAGGCCGGACACAAACGTTATATTATTGGACTGGTCCAATATGGCCCATGGTTCTTACTTAGTCAATGCCGCACGAAACACGAAAAAGGTAAGATTAAATGTTAGACAAGGCTATTAGACACCCACTATCACCTTGTAAGGCTTTATGGCTAATTTGTCCACGTAATAATAATGCACTGCAACAGATCCGAGGCCACAGTTAACGATGTGTCTGAGTTTTGGTCAAAGCAAATACAAATAATAAAGAAAGAAAGAAAATGTATTTATTGCAACTCGTACAGGACGATCACAAACTAAACTAAACACAGTCAAAAATAATCTAATCTTATAATGGTGCCGATTCTGTTGTTCACAAACTAAACTAAATTTAAGTTCAGTGCATCTTTTTCTTTATATTTCATTAAGAAAAGGACAGAGGATAAATTTTAGTTTTGACCTGTCACATTAATCAGCGCCTGACGTAAATTGACGTAATTTTAGTAGGCAAGTTTTTAATCGCGTCTAAACTTGTATGGAGTAGTGTCAGGCGCTGATTAATTCGACAGGACTAAACTAAAAGGTATCTGCTTTCCTTTTCTCAATGAAATGGAAAGAAAAAGATGCACT
The DNA here is from genome assembly GCA_947508005.1 of Amphipoea lucens. Taxonomy (NCBI): domain Eukaryota; kingdom Metazoa; phylum Arthropoda; class Insecta; order Lepidoptera; family Noctuidae; genus Amphipoea; species Amphipoea lucens. Next base: position 9,023,642 of record OX382364.1, on the reverse strand, counting down.
GTCGCACTGTTTAGTTTAGTTTGTGAAAAAGGTGTAATTATTTGTTCTTTCGAATAAATTAAATAATTGGTACCTTGGAGTGAAGTCAACAAGGTGACTTGACGACCTTCATTATATTATATTCTTTACTATTTTTAAATAGTAGTAGATACTTAATTTATGTTGTTGTTGACACTATAACCTATTTTTGCATTTATACAACAAATTAGTTTTTATTACGTAGAATCTATGTAAATACTCGTACGTACGCCTACGTGTGCCATACCTAGTAAATTTTGCCAAACAAAGTAGGTAATTTATTTCTTTTGATCTGCATAGTTTCATGGTGTTAATATTGAAAACTTCAAATATAAATTATTAGCATAATTTTATGTAAACTTTAAAATAAATTCACTAATAAATAATGAATTTATTTTTTTAATGGCAAGCTTTATTTTAACTAGATATTAATTAATTCGCATAATTAATTAGCTACTAGAACCGTGTACTATTTATTCTGTGCTAGAACCAAAACGGCTTGTCTGTTTTAATAACATAATGTAGGTATGACAGAATCACGCTCTTGTTACATAAATGATTTCTTTAACTAGGTATAAACAAGTAGAAGCCAGTAACACGTGTACCTATCACTTTCTAACGATAACAATACTAATATTATATGCAAAAGTAACTCTATCTGGCTATATGTTACCTATTCACGCCCATTTTTAGCCTTTGTCCTGCGCCTGATCTCTCTTCGGCCGTATCAGATTGTCGTCCCACCGGATTATGAGAGTGAGGAAAGAGGGAGTGCACCTATGTCTGCGCGCACGCTTGTGCACTATAATATCTCCCGCGCCGAAGGCTTTTCTCCGTTGAGATTGACCGTCGTGGCCGAAATATGGTCTGGAGGACTTTATTTCTTCACGCCCAAACGACTAAACGGATTTCGATGAGATTTGGAATACATGTAGACTATGACCTGGGTTAGAGGACATAGAATACTTTTTATTCCGGTAGTAAGCTCGAGTGGGACCACGCGGGCGAAACCGCGAGCAAAAGCCAGTAGCTCATAAAAATAATAAGGAGCAATTGTATTGTTTCCTTATAATAACTACCTAACAGCGATCCGCCTGTGTATAGTTATTTTTACCTGTGCATAAGGTTTTAATAAAAAAAACTGTTCAGCCTTTTCCAACTTCGAGCATGTTGCAGTCGGTTTCCAGTCTAACCGGATGCAGCTGAATACCAGTATTTTACATGGAGGGACTGCCTATCTGACCTCTACACCCCAGTTACTGGGTAACACGATATCCTTTGGTTACACCGGTTGTCAGATTTTGGGTTTTGACTATCAAAGATCTACGATTGACAACCGGGACCAACGGCTTGTCGTGCTTTCTGAGGCACGGAGGGGTTTCAATACGCAATGGATGGTCACCCATCCACGAACCGGCCGTGGCAAGCGTAGCTTAACTTTCGATCGACCCGTGTGGCTGTTACCATTTAGCCACGAGCCCCACATAAAATACATACATAAAAAAGTTAATAAGTAACTTCCTAGATATATGTATTGCCTAGGTAAGCTGAAAGTAGGTTACACTAAAAATATAAACCTTAAAATCAAATGAAGTCTTAAATATTTTCCTAATAGCGGAGTCCGGAGAACTAGGTAACCTAGTTTTGCGTGACTCATAAGCAGTTATTTTCTAGAAATCACGGCAGCTTAAAATTAGATGCCATACAGTCATGTTTGAAGGACGCGTAGACGAATCTAGGTCTATTCCTGTAGAAATAAGAGGTTACTCCATCCACAAATTTTCCTAACTAATCTTAGGAAGGTCTTGGGAGATATAGTTTTGTTTTCAAACAAGGTAATATTCACTTGATTATATAAGCTTCTTATAAGCGTCTTAAAATAATAATAAAGGGCTTGATTCAGAAAGCAGTAGGTACTTCTGGACACGGCTCGCATTGTCAGGAGGTTCCTCTCTCTGGAGCCCTGACCGCCGGTAGCTTGGACCCTGTTCCTGAAACCGGTGGGCTACTATTTTTTATATTTTTAAATGTTTTTATATTCTGATATTTAAAAATATAATTTATGTGTAAATAGACAAATAAACGACATAATAATAGCGTGGCAATGCTGCCAGCCTTTCGGGCACTTTTCGTGTTGAGAGCAATACGGTACGAATTCTTTGATGCCCTATATTTGGTCATGCACATTACTTTTATGATTTTACGTCTAGGTATGAGGGGCCGTAGCTAAATAATAACAGCCGCACAGGTCGATCGACCAGGTTAAGCTACGCTTGCCGCGGTTGGTCTGTGGATGGGTGACCATCTTTACATTCCGAGACCCCTGCGTGCGTCGCCGTTGGTTCGGGCTGTCATTTGTAGATCTTTGACAGTCGTTACAGGTAATCAGAAGCCCGAAAGTCTGACAATCAGTCTTACCAACGGGTATCGTATTACCCAGTAACTGGGTTATGTGCTATTCTGAGGCATGGAGGGGTCTCGATGCACGAGCCGACCGCGGCAAGGATAGCTTAACCTTAGATCGACCAGTGCGGCTGTTATTATTTAGCCACGAGCGGGCTACGTTATGTAGGAACAAAACAAAAAAAAAAAGGTATAATTACTTACAGAAAACTCCTCAGCTAACGAAATCCTCTCTTCTTTCAGGTGGGAACAGCAGCGGCCGAACAATTAAACAAACTATTAGAATCAGGACTACTTCTTGAGAAGTTCCACGTAATAGGCCACTCTCTAGGGAGCCATGTGGCCGGGTACACTGCCAGGGAACTCAAGACTAAGTACAACAAAATTGTAAAAAGGTACTTTATAAAACTTTTTCAAATTGCATCTTATCAAAAATTTTACCCAGCCGCCGCAAGTCGAGATTTTTTTTAAATAAGTGTACGATTTGCGTTCTTGCTATTTATATAGAACCTAAATAGGTTTTATCGTAATCAGAATTCGTAAGATCATAGGCTGATAATAATTATCTGTAAGATTAGAATAGTATATTAACTAGCAACTGTCCTCAATAAAGAAACCAATGAATTATGACATATACAGGGTGTTACGGAAAGGGTATATCAATACAAACGGGTTGAAGAGTGTACCTGGTCTAGAATCTCTGTACAAAATTTCAGCTCAAAAGCAGTAACTTTGAAAATGCTTAATATTTTTTTATTTCGATAGTTTATTAAATTGAAATCATAACAAACGTGTCACCGCACTACGAGGGTCATTATCCATTATCTGTAGTGTGTTTGTGCGCCTAGTACGCGCCGCACTGGCGCGCGGCGGCGTGATGTCGAAATAAAAAAATATTAAGCATTTTCAAAGTTAATGCTTTTGAGCTGTTTGTACAGAGATTCTAGACCAGGTAGACTCTTCAACCCGTTTGTATTGATATACCCTTTCCGTAACACCCTGTATAATGTTAGGAGTTGTAAAATAAATGAAGAAATCTTTAACCTTAAGAATTTTATTTTTTATTTGTGGTGAGCAATATATAATTTAGGACAAACTTTTCCCTAAAACTTTTAATTCAACTTATATAAAATTAAAATATTAATACAATGACGGCTGTAATAATACCCTTAACGAAGCTAAGAGTCACTTGTTCTTCCTAATATTATGATCATTTTACTGGACCGTACCTGACACCTGGACACCGAAAATAAAAGTCGTTTCCCAACAATTACTTATGCACAAAGTCACTTAGTTTCATGTACAGAATGCATAGACAATGGCTTTGTGATGGGTCTTTTACACCCTGTACAAATAATAATGAACAAGATAATGTTGAGAGTGAAAATGGTGAAAGCATAAAATATACCGAACACCACAATACTAATTGTACTAGATTTAGTCATGTCGTATGTGCGATTAATCGCAATAGACGCTGTATATTGCATAAGTCGTAGGCAAGAGTTAGTAGTAGTCCTTTGCAAAAATCATGCACGTGCAAATTCGCTTTATCTAAAAAAAAAAAGACGGGTTGCACTCCGGGAGTGCCGGCAGAAGTGAAAACTTGAATATTAACGTTGAAATAAATCAATTATTAATTTAATTAATATTACTAATTTTTTTTCAATATTTCTGCGTCACTTTTTTCATTAATACATGCACTTTGTTCAATTTCCATATTTTAAACACTTTCGGTCTTATTCATAAAAAAGCCTATTGAAGGTTTAAACCATTCATTAGTTAAAATGCTCAATAGGCCTTTAAAACATTCGATAAAATTTTGTATTCATAAACGCTTCATAAACGTTCTATAACTAGAATGTCCTACAACTTCTAAATGTTGCCATTATAATGAAGTCATCCAACAAATTGGCCAACACATTAAATCGGCATACGAGAATATCTGTCTACGAACCGAATATTTGTGTCCATAGACATTATTACGTATGAAAAACTAATTTATTGTCTACAGCTTCAACAGTTTTGACGCGACAACGTCATGGTCGTCATGGAAACAATATGAATATGTCAATGAATGAATTTGATATTGTATGTGTCAAACTAAAAAACTTTTGAATATTTTTTTTGTATTTAAAATAAATGAAATTAAGACCGGAGACTAGTTGCAATAAAGGGCAAAGAATTGAATATTGGATGGAGGAGGATAAGGTGTGTACCTACTGCTACAGCTAAAATGTGTTCAAAGTAAGTTATGTTTTGTAAACATTCTCAATTTCTTATACTTATGCTTGCTTTTGCTTCTAATCCTTAGATTTTTTGGAAGAATTGGTCAGGGAGAGGTCTCCATAATAGAAAATAAAAACACTGACACAAGCACTAACGCTAAACAGGGGCAGCCTGGCATGATTTACGAATTAGGTGCCTATCCAATTTACAATTTTACGAAGAACTTCGTTTGCCTGTACAAAACTCATTGTAACAAAAAAAAACCCGCCATAAGAATAATAATGACTGTTATTTTGATGCCGCTACTGATTAATTAAATCAGTATAAATAAGATAATGAAGAGAAAGAATTTAAAACATTAGTTTTGTATTTCAGGTCAATAGGACTATTAAGGATGGTGCTTCACTACGAATAGCAGAAAATGAAACGGCCTACAGAAGAGATGGCACAGATGGCAAATGAAAAGCAAACATTTTAAAAATGTTGTTCTGCTTGCACAAGTTTTAGAAGCCAAATTAGAGTTTAGAGTATTGTTCAGCCGTGAACAGGCAAGAGTTACATACGCCAGCGTCAGCATCAAGAGCGACATACATTCGTTCCACATAAATTAGTAATTAGTAAATGAATAAATTAGTCATCAAGCTGGAGTAGAGTTTGATTCATCTTCCATAATTCCTCTCACTATGGCCAAGACACCTTTAGCCATCACCAGTTCTATGAGTCTGTGGGACCGGCAATGACAAAACTATTTCCTGTGTACACATTGCACGACGTACACAAACCCCTATTCCTACTCAAATTCTGTCTGTTCCCGTAGGTCTCCCGTAGGCTTGTATGATAGGTTAGGGTGTTAGGATTACTAGGGTGTTAAGTAGTTGCTGTAGGTTTATAATCAATAGGGTGAGGTAACCATAGATACCAGGCTCAATTGTTACAAACTTAGCCACACTGTATGCATTTGGAATAACAGCCGTACTAAGCTGTAAGTCCCGGTGCGTACAAGTATTATAAAAATAAACTGATATTTGTATACAAGCTTTTTATTAATGAACTACTCGCTAAATTTCTTCTCTTTTACTTTAGATCTTGTTGGCTCAAAATATTGCCACTTCCACGTTGTCGTCGGTGGCAGCGCAGAGGTCACTTTGACTGCATGTTTTGGGTAGGACAAATAAGGCAGGATAGGAAGTGGAGCATGTTTTGCAACATAGCTTCACAGCCACACCCTACTGGAGCATCTCCCTGCAGGGTGTAAACTTCCGTGGTCGACATGGAAGCATTGTTTTCACACAAAAGCAGCAATGTGCAATTACAACCATAAAAAAAAAATAATGACGATTTAAAAGGGAGATTTCGGGTAATTTAAAAGCGAGATTTCGGGTAATTTATGGAAAAACACTAAAAAAAATCATTTCTCGTTGCTATAATGTGCTTCGTTATATTTTTCGTCGCTTCTATTTTGTATTGTAGGTAGGTATATAATAATAAACTAAATTGGTTAAACAGAAGTTCAAAATAAATTAAATACAACTGCGGCTCCTCGAAGTACTATTGTTTACGAAACTGACTTTTCAAACATTTGTACGTCAAATGTCATTTTCTTCGGCCATCTTTGTCGTGTCTCACTTGGTTCACTTCGGTTGGCGCCGCCGTAGAAAGAGATGGGGGGGGGGAATCTCTCCTGACGGTCACGTGTCCTGACGCGATGCCCTGACGCGAGTTTAACAATTTTTACCCATTACAAAAAGTGTTCAACGCCGCTAAAGAAGTTTTCACTTCAAAAATTATGTTAAGCAAATCTTGTCCAAATTAAATGTACGATAAAGCAAATTAATGTCACAAGACATCCACAATATTGTTATCATTCGAAAGAATCTTCGATATCGCTTTCTTTGCTTCACGCGTAGAGAAGCTACAGGGTCTTTTGAGTCTGACATGATCAGGTTACTTTATCATAAAAAAAATATATCAGAAACTTCTATTGCCATCTATCTATATATACTAATGAAGCTGAAAAGTTTGTTTGTTTGTTTGAACGCGCCAATTTTTTAAAGTACCAGCTGAATTTGACATTTGATAGCCTAATTCTTGAGGAAGGCTATAGGCTATTTAACGTCACGCAAGTACCCTTAGGAGCCGAGAAAATACGAAAAAGTGAGAAAGAATGCTAAGCGAAAAACAAGTAATGAAGAAGTGATGCGACGGGGAGGGTCGGGGGAATAAGAAATTTCACGTGGACGAGGTCGCGGGCAGAATCTTGTTTAATAATAATTATGTTCAAAGCTAAATTACGTATTGTTTGAGCCTCCAAAATTTTTCTTACTTTGGCAGCATTAGGTATTTTTTTTCCGTCTCTTCCTCGTTCTATCTACAAAATTTACATACACACATAAACTCACACCGTCTTACCTCCACGGGAAGAATATGTGAGTGACAGGCAGAAACTACAGAACGCCACCTGCTACGATCCCTTACATACCCCCATAGATTCGTGTCCTTCACCACAAAATCCTCACTTTTGAAAACTTTTTATATTTTTTTTTTTTTTGAGAACGCCAAAAAATTGAAATTATCATGGTTGGAGACGACTATTTCTTGACTATTTTTGACACCAAATTCAAATTCAAAAACCTAAGCGTTCCGCGGTAATCAGGTGAGGATTGTGGCGAGAAAGGCTCACCACGTAATCCTCATCAAGGCACCTTTATATCTCTGGAATCACTTAATGACTATTTTCGAGATTTGGCATAGCGTTACGACTATTTCTTGACTATTTTTTGGAGTTGAAGACAAGTCGATACTTCTAGCCGTTTGGTTGCATTAGAGGTGAGGATTGTGTGGAGACCTTCACCATACAATCCTCACCAACCTATAGCTATAACTTCCTTGACCTTGACCTTGGTGATTCATCATCATCAGCCTATAATGTTCCCACTGCTGGGACACAGGCCTCCTCTCTGTGAGAGGGAGTGGGCCGTAATCCACCACGCGGGCCCAGTGGGCCCAGACCTTGGTGATTATCACACTAATATTATAAAGGCGAAAGTTTGTGAGTGTGTGTGTGTGTGTGTGTTTATATGTTTGTTACTTCTTCACGCTCAAACGGCTGGACCAATTTTGATGAAATTTAGTATAGAGATAGCTTGAGTCCCGGAAAAGGACATAGGGTACTTTTTATCCCGATATTCCCACGGGATCGAGACTTATGCGGGTAAACCCGCGGGGCGCAGCTAGTTTATGACTATTTCTTGACTATTTTTTGGCGTTCTCAAAATTGATTTTCATGAAGTTTTCAAAAGTGAGGATTGTGTGGTGAAGGATACATAGATTCGATCTGTCTCAATCTGTCAAAAATACGTCTAATTTCCATATACGTTTTTGACGAGTTTTTGACATTGGTTGTAGCTGAGATAAGATGGCGACTTGAATTTTAACGTTTTTTAAGTATCTACGAGAATTGGCTTTCTGGTCATACACACACTTAAGTTGCAAGTACTATGCTCCTAAGCTTTCTAATAATTATATCCCTCTAGAGCATCCCGTTCCGGTATTTCTGTTCAGCGCGTCCTTAGTGTAACAATTACCATAATTAATAGAGCCCATTTTCTTCTAAACCACACTAAATTAACATCAGCCTACAAACATTTCAGATTAACGGCACTCGATCCTGCTTTTCCAGCGTTCTACCCTGATGGTGTGGTGATGGAACACGTCAACGGGAAGGATGCGGAGTTCGTAGACGTCATACACACGGATGCCGGCGGCTACGGCGCGCCGGTCCGGACCGGAACGGCTGACTTCTGGCCAAACGGTGGGAAAAGCGTACAACCGGGATGCCCCCGATTTGCACCTATACCTCTTTCCGATGATAGTAAGTACCTTGTTTTCATAAGTGTGATATGTTAAAAGATTTCATTTAGCAGCACTGATGATGTTGTGGGATTGGGTTCGTTATTGTCGGGCTTACGTGAGCTTTAACAATGCTCCATGTACTGGGTTCAAGTTACCTAATGCTACATTCCGCTTGCACGAATAAACTAACGTGTCTGATGGACACGTCTTTTTCACGCAACATTGCACTTACGCTTTTCGAAGGCCTACTAAGCTATTTTGTCGGCCTCTTACAATTTGATTGTGCCTATGATATGGTATTCTATCTATAGCTCTTCTATTCGGAGAGATTTTATTATTTTAGATATTTTTTTCTAAATTGTAATGATATTCAGCCTCATCTGGTAACACTGGGAGACGAGCCCAACCTTCTCGGAAAAACGCTAAAAGGATGAAGAGTATGTAGAATTTTAACTTTTTTTTATATTGGTGTATGTCCTATATAAATCTCTGCTAAATACATGTAAAGTTAATTAAGGTTTCGGCACATAACAGGTCAGGCTCATTTCTCATTTCTCATCATATCTTGACTCCATGTGACATTTGACCATAACCCATCCAGCAGGATTATTCCTTTGTGCTGATAACAACATAACACGACCATTTGCCTTTCAAATTGATTATTATTGTAAGGCATCCCTGGGATATTAGGTAATTGGAACAAACTGGTAGTCTTCAATGTAACCGTAATAGCACTTACTAAGTTTCGACAACTAAACTTATTTATTTCTAAATATTTCCAGACTTATGCAGCCACTGGCGGTCGTGGCGATTCTTCGCGGAGTCGGTGATAAATCCTGAAGCGTTTCCAGCCTCTCCTGCCGAATCTTACCACAAATTTAGAGAAAATCCTACCCCTGAAGACGGCATGGTGTATATGGGTTACAGCTGTGATAATAAGTAAGTAAAAAGTATCCCTCCGAAAACATCGAAACAATATAAAATCGATTATAAAAAAACCGAGTGTGCTTATGACCACACGACTGAAGTGAAATTCAAACGTATTTGGCTATGAGAGGAAGAGAGAATGAAAATGTGCGCGCGCACTGCTTTCTCTTACTTATATCCCCCACTCAACTCCCGTTCGCCTCGCCCGATCACACTTTTCGTAACGCTTACGTCACGCGTTCGCCAGCTTATTCCCCAAGTCAAGCGTGCGTAAAGAAGTTTCACTTCAAAAAGAGGCAAACTCTTTTCAATCGGTTAACTTATGTAGGTCTCGGAAAGAATTTTATTGTTTAGCATAATAATTAGAACACAGGTGTTTGCTGTATGGACTTTCTACATGAGGTTTTCTTATAAAATATTTAAGGCGCCTATCCCACTGGCGACGAAGAAGCGACTAGATATCAACGATTTTCTCGCTCAAGAAACGTACGATAGTTCGTAGGTCCCGTCTAAGTAAAAGGAGGCATTATACATTGTATTAATATAGTTGATCACGGACTGTTCACACCGCCGACGAGTTCTCGTTTGTCGCAGCGGCAAGAGCTATCAAAGATAGTACTCGCTCAGCGCCCCACTCTTGGCGGGCAGAATCTTGCTGAGAAACTCACGCTTGGTACATACTCATATCAGCGAGTAATCTCATGCCACCGTCGCCGTCGCGCACTCGTGCTCGCCAACACGTAGTTGCTAGCTCAACTCGCTGCCCGTTAGTCGCCGGCGGTGGCACAGGTGCCTTAGAAATCCCTGACAACTCACTCTTCCCACGAATCTATGTATTATCAAAATTCATTGGCCATCTCAACCTATCCTGTTAACATTTACCTAAATGAAGGAAGTTGAAACCAAATAGCGCTTTATACTGACCTGAATATTAAGGAAAAATAACACTAAATTGATATTTACATGGGTGTACACTGCCGGGTCATAATAATAAAACCACAGAAATATATTCATAGCAGCCATTATTGGCACACTGCAGAGCAAAGGCCTCTTCTTATATGGAGAAGACATGAGCATTAATCACCAGGCTTGCTCAAGACGGGTGTGCGATTTCAGACTTATACAGGGTGAAATTGAAAACATGCGACAAATCGAAATGCGAGATTGTACTCATCATTATGAACTACTTTTACTATGGGAAAACCCTGAAATCGCGAAAAAGAAACAGCTGTTCCCTCCTACATTTATGTTCGCATAACTCGTCAAAATGTAGGGAACAGCTGATTTTTTTCGCGATTTCAGGTTTGGTCCTATAGTAAAATTTGTTCATAATGATGAGTATAATCTCCTATTTCGATTTGTCGCATGTTTTCAATTTCCACCTGTATACAGGATGTTACGGAAAGGGTATATCAATACAAACGGGTTGAAGAGTGTATCTGGTCTAGAATCTCTGTGCAAAATTTCAGCTCAGAAGCATTACTTTGAAAATGCTTAATATTTTTTTATTTCGGCATCACGGCGCTTCACTGGCGCGCGGCGGCGTGATTTGCGTGTACTAGGCGCACAGACACACTACAGATCATGGATAATGACCCTCGTAGTGCGGTGACACATTGTTATGATTTCAATTTAATAAACTATCGAAATAAAAAAATATTAAGCATTTTCAAAGTTACTGCTTTTGAGCTGAAATTTTGTACAGAGATTCTAGACCACATACACTCTTCAACCCGTTTGTATTGATATACCCGTTCCGTAACATCCTGTATAAGTCCAGGTTTCCTCCCGATGTTTTCTTTCACCGATGTCAGTATTTCCAAGGTAAACGCAGAAAGTACATAATTATGATTTGAAAAGTCACATTGTTACTTCCCCGGATTTGAACCCGCAAACCCATACATGAGAGGCGAGGACAGAAATATGACTCTGTGGAACTACTTTTAAAGTACGTAATTCTTTACCACTAATTGTGTTTTTCTTATTCCAGTGCCCAAGGATCGTATTATTTGACGACAAACTCCGAACCACCGTTCGGAAAAGGAATGGACGGGCTGTATCCGAAGAGCAAAAAGAATTCCATTAAAAAATAAATAAAACAGTAGTGGGAATAAATCTCTTTAAAGTACTCATTCACAGCGATACTCAATTTAAAGTGTCAGACTTTTTCTATGGAAAAAAAAATTCATGCTAAAGATGGTATGAGTTTTTACTCATACCATCTTTAGCATTAAATTTTTTCTCCACTCGACAGAAATATAGTAAAATAAAGATTGAGTATTGCAAAACTCTTTGAGATAAGTAACACATCACTCCACTTGATTTTTTCAGTGGATTAAATATTAAGAAAAAAGAAAGTAAAAAGATGAGTATGTACTAATAAAAAATCACAGACGAGGCTTTAAGACCTCAAAATTTTCATGAAATTATCACAGTGACTTTAAAAACACTGTAACTGAAATTAATAATGTGACATTTGTCCTCATTATTAACGTTAACAAAATGGCATTGGGTGTAATTTATGCAAAGTACTTACTTGATAAGTTTTTTATTAAAACTAAAATTGTTGTTAAACTTAATAATAAGTAGTAATGATGATGGTGATTGAAACGTATCGTACGTTAAGTAACGTATTGGTCTTGTTTTGTGATGTTATAACATTTTATGATAAAGCAAGGAAGGAATTCTGTCTATAATATTTCATCTTTTACATTAGAATGTTGCTAGGTAAAAGTACTATTGCGGTTCAAAATATGGCAGAAATAAAATGGTATTTTATTTACAATCATGGCTTCTTCTTCATTTAACTGTTACACATAATATTTAACCACTCAACTGGCCGGTGCACGAGACATTAGTTTAACAGCGGTCCATAGAAATTATTTGTGTACGGATCGTGTTAAGTGGCGAGAAGCCCCGTGACGCGCCGAAAAAAATGTTCTGGGACATTCTAGGCGATGTCACGCAGGGAGCGGGGCGCGTGAGTGATTATAGGATGCAAAAGAGTGATTTGTTTTAACTTACGTAGTGGGTATTATGCTTCCCTAAATAATGTAAATCAATATAATTTATTCATTTTTAGCATATGTTGCCTACTGCATGGCAAAGGCCTCCCTTTCTAATTTCTATCCTCTCTGTCTTGAGCTAGTGTGGACAAATCCCGCCATCTTCTTCTGGATCTGCATCGATGTCGCCGGACGATGCTGGGACCCTTTGAAAAGATATCATGTCACTGACGCGGGTAGAGAACAAAATTATAGTAGGTATTCCTGATGCTTTTCCGTACAAATAAAAAAAACAAAGGCAGTTCAGTAAACACACATGGCATAAAATTGAATCAAAATAAATATAATATTTGTTATTATTCAATACTTTAACAAATAAAAACAATATTCAAGTTATACAAAACATGGGTAAAACATTATTTTTGCACTTAGGTAGGTACCTACTACAGTACTACTTGACTCTGATTTTCATTATAAACAAGACACTTCATTTTCTTAAAACCTAAGAAATTGGTGTTAAATACGCTTGCTATTATTATTCATAGGTACATAACCTATTTAATAAATATAAATTTAATAAGTAGCTCATAATTTAATTCAATTATCACGAATGAAAACTTGTATCATGTTGTCACAAGTTATTTCACAGATAATGATTGAGTTAAGTTATTTCATAGGTCTTCCAATTCGGGCTCAATAATTAATTTTATACAGACGCCAGCACAAGCAAGCTCAAGCTACTACAATCTGTCAAATTTCTTTAATAGATTTTCAACTTTATTGCTAAAATATAAGGTTCAAAGTTGATTGGGAAAAATTTGACAGTTTCGGGTGGCTTGATTTGCTGGCGTCTGTACAATAGAGGCGTTGATAATGATATATTTTTATTATAAATGATATATGATTATTATTTTAACCGGTCAAGCAGCGCGCGTCGGCCATTGGCGACGAAACAATAGAAAATCAATTGTGTCTCACTAGCGGAGCTTGACAGATTAATTGTGTTATTTTTTGTGATATTTTTCACTATTTTGTCTTAAATTAGGATAGAAGCTAACAATTTCTTTAATAGCTGCAATTATTAAATGTGCAGTCAACTCAGACTATCGCAGTCCATTGCTGGGCATGGGTTTCTCCCAGGCTGCGCCACAACACCCTGACTCACCCTGTCCTCCGCCTTCCGTATCCAGTCTGTCCCAGCCACCTTTTTTAGTAAAAGTGTAGTGTATAGGCTGAATAGATGATATAATTATATTATATTAATTATTGTATAATAATTTAAAACATGAAGAGCCTAAGAAATAATAACACATTCAATGTTAAATGTAGTAACGCACAAAACCTTTTAGGTAAGATATAAGATTGCATCGAATAGAACTTAATAAAAGTTATATTATATAATGTAACATCACAAAATCGTTAGTTTTAGTAATTTATTAGTGTTCAATTGGTACTTAAGGGAACAAATATTATTTTAATTTTATTGCAAGACACTGTAAAATAATATATATTTTGTTGTTGATTTGATGTAATGTCTGTTTCCAATAATAAAAAAGAAAAAAAATTGAAAGCGCTATTTTTACTGAATCCCCCTTGTATTTAGTACGAAAACTAACTATATACACTAGATACTAACATAAATGACTAACTAACTTACAATACAAAAATATAAAAATAAAAAACAAAGGACACTTGGGCGTCGAAGTATTCATCCGCATCGCTGTCATCCGGAAACGTGCCCAGAAGACTGGCAGCATTGCCACGTTGAATGGCAATGCTAATTCTTTGGCCAAAGAACGACCCAGCCCTCTGTTCACGTGAAGTATCGACCAGCCGGCGAGAAATTTCCTTAAAAAGGAGACGCGCGCTCGGGCCCCATGACCCGAGCGTTTCGACCCCAAACGGCTCAAAGCTGTAGTTGCCGTAGCTGTAGTAGTACGAAAATAATATAATTTTTTTTTTTAATGAAAATTTTTGCGCGTAATATAAAATTTATGAATAAGTATATTAAAAATTAACGTGTCATATAAAATTACGTTCATTGTTTTATTTCTGTGAATATAAAGGATAAAAAGTATTCTAACAAATATCTGAAAAATAATGTTTCAAACAATAAAAGTTTATATAAACTTTTAGTTATTAGATATGATTTCACTCGACAAAATCTTCCAATCAGTCTCCTTTATACCTTCTTTCTTTTTTTTATATCTTCTAGTTACTCTGACGAGTCTTCAATATACTTTGCAGTGTTTTACCATTTGCTTTACTTTGTCGTATACCCTTCGATGGTGTCGCTATAAGGATCAAATTCTGGAAAGAAATGATATACGACAAAGTACATTAAAGGGCGCATTTTTAACAAAAAGTAATTATTTTAAGATGGTAACAGTTTTTAAATATCTAGAATTTAAGTGATTTGGTCATTTGCATTGTAGCAGTAGTTATTTGGCTGTTAACTTATGTTTTTAATATAATAAATTATATTTTGAATTAATTGCTAAATCATAATTAATCAATTTGCTGATCTGATTTTAGTTAATTTTAAAAATGTCCACTTTCCTTTACTTTGCCGTGTATCATGTCTTTCCAGAATTTGATCTTTATTAACGACACCGTCGGAGGGTGCAATAAAACAGGCATTGTTTTTTTTTTTTCAAATTCTACGGGTTCGATTCCTAGCTAGAGCAATTGATTTTTCAAAATTTAATGATGCAGTTTTAGTATTCGTCAAAATCGACCTCGTGACTTCTTTAAGAATTTTTCGGTATTACTTTCGGATTTGGTCATCCATGCTGACTTGAAACATTCATCCTATATTTACAGACGAACTGATAGATAACCTCCCTTTTTACTTTAACTTTTTAGAAATCGGTTCGAAATAAATTTCAATCTCACAATCTTTCATTTAATTTAGTTAACTAGCAGCTGGCGGCCTAAGCAGAAGTTTTGGGACTTATTTAACAAAACTCTCATAACGAACTATCACTGAGAATTGGAGGCGATATCAGTAACGATAACGAGCGCAGAGGTTCGTAGTTACAAAAAAACCTCGAATAGAAAAGTATTACGACGTAAACAAGTCGTTACTTTAATGTTTTGTAAGTATGTTAATTTTAGTAAGTATGACTTTCCACCTTTGCCAGCTTTATCAAACAATTGACGGGCATGTCTCAATATTTGTTAAAACGTTGCTAGTTCGTTAGATAGCCCATAAGATGAAGATTTTGTTGAAATAATTGATTTACTTAGTGTCCTAGTAAAATGTTGAAATAATCAACTTTGTTTATGGTGTACTCCGACGATGTTTTAATTACTACTTAGCTTTTAATAATTTTGTTCAAGTGTTTAGTATTTTCAAACCTCTGAATATCGAGAAATCTTAAGAAGATTTACTAATATCTTCGATTACTGTTTAGTAATAAGAAACCGGTTAGAGTCCCACATAACTGCACTACTTATCTCCTCGTGGTAGTGCAGAATGCATGAGCATTTCTCCACAATAATAAAAAAAAAAATGGTTAGGTTACTTTAAACCCTTTACACAGAAATAGGGTCCCCGCGAAGCGGGGCTCCGTCGACATAGGACGCAAGAGCCACATAAAAATGAAACATTTGGCTCATTTGTACTAGTTGGTAAGCAAGATATGTTTAAACGTTCACTCGCCAAACATTAGGTTTGCGTGACAATTTTTTGTGAAGGGTTTGGCAAATTAAATTATGCAGAAAATTGTTTGAGAAGTGATAATTTGTCAATATTTTTCGATGCTACAAGGGCTCAAAGCTGTAGTTACCCTTATGGATAACTACAGCTTTGAGCCGTTTGTGGTCGAAACGCTCGGGTCATGGGGCCCGAGTGCGCGTCTCCTTTTTAAGGCAATTTCTCGCCGGCTGATTGACACTTCATGTGACCAGAGGGCTGGGTTGTTCTTTGGCCAAAGAATTATTAGCACTGCCATTCAACGTGGCAATGCTGCCAGTCTTCTGGGCACGTTTCCGGATAACAGCGATGCGGACGAGTACTTCGACGTATAAAAATATATTTTGTATTTATTTATATAGAAGATATTTAGTCTTTTAATTTAGCACCTGGTGTAAATAGTTAAGAGATTATGAAAATAAATGACATTTATGATGAAAAAACAGTTACAAGATAATCTTAACTAAAAATGAACTACGTTCACCAATACGATGGAGAATTTATATTTAACAAAAAACAGAAAACAAAAAATTTCTGTGTATTTAAAAATTACTACTAAAAATTTTAAATATTTTACACAAGTAGCGGCCAGCTTTGGGAACAGAGTCCTTTATTAACTGACTTCAAAAAAGGAGGTTCTGTATTCGACCTGTACGTATGTTTGTATATCCGAGATTTTCTCAAAAGCTAATGAACCGATTTTGATAAATCTTTCATGAATGTAGTCTACATACTTTCAGGAAGGTTTTAGTATATAATACATTAGTTAATTATTATTAACCTATTACAAAAATACTATAGGTACTTTAATTTAATAATTATAAAATAAGTACCTACTTAAACACTTGGATTAGGTACTCGTGGAGGTTTCATTCAAAATCCAACTGGTCAATTCTTCAAATTTAATTTCTTCTGTATACTCTCTTTCGACTGAGCGATCAACTCTGAATAATCTTTTTACACTCCAATATACGAAATACAACCAACCTCCCAATATTAAAATTCTGTAAGTAAAAGAATTATCCATTATAAAGTAGTAGGTACAGAAATTGAAACAAAATATCTATCACTAATATTCGTCAAAACGTAGGCAGATACTTACGACCATGGCATTTTGCAATCTCCAATCCCACTATAAAACAGTCGAATTTGTTCCTTATTTTCTTTCAATCACAGATCGATCACGTTAAATCACGCATAATTATGAAGAACTGAACAATACAAATTTCATTAAACAGTTCATGAATTTTTTTGTAATATCTGTATATATATAATATTATTATATATACACCGTGTTCTTCACGATATCCATAAACTTTGCCAAACGCTTCTATAGCTTTTACAAATTAAATCTAGCAAGGGAAGTAGTACTTAAAATGGCTTCGTTACAAAAATATTTGTAAATTCATTTAGTGAAATTTAATTGAGCTGTGCAGTAAGAAAGGGTCTTAACTCAGTTTTGACAAGTTTGTATATCGTCCGGAACACTTAAATAAACTAAATAAACTTCGACCAGATGTTCAGACCATGGAAATAAACATTTTTAATTATGGACACATTAATGAATTCTTATTTTTTGTTAATTTTCATATAAACTAAATACCTTGACGTAAATCGCCCGATATGCATGCCTCTTTATCCAAATTGGCAACGATGACGTATTTTCATTCATAAGATTTGGCGGGCTGCAACTTGTCAAAACTGAGTTAAGACCCTTTCTTATTACTGCATAGCTCAATTAAATTTCACTAAATGAAATTACAAATATTTTTGTAACGAAGTCATTTTAAGTACTACTTCCTATGTTAGATTTAATTTGTAAAACTATAGAAGCGTTTGGCAAAGTTTATGGATATCGTGAAGAACACTGTGAATATATATATAATAATATATTATTATCTTTAATTTATTAAAGCAGGCGCGCCGCGCCGTCGAATGACACTGTCCCTTTTGACCTCTCACACGTTTGCCCGCCTACCTGTCGAAACACCACACGCGTCGGAGTAGTTGAATGGATGCAGTGAAGTCTTTGTTTTAACAATGACAATAGAACAATGACAAGAATAGTTGTGTACACTTGGTATATCGTTAACGTTTCGAGCACTTTCTCTTGTGTACACTTGGTGTCCACTTGATGCTTGAGGGGTTAAACCACAGATATAAATACACCTAGATAACGCAAGAGCACCTACTTCGCGTGCCAAAAATCGCACCAGTTTACGATCGAAAATCATAAGCCGCCACTTTCGCGCTCAGTCCTGCGTACTGCTGGCAGGGTGAGCGTGAGCGAGAGAGCGCGAGCTTGTGACGTCATAGTAGGTAGTCAAAAAGTGGCACGCTTAGTTTTCATACATTTCGTGATACTTGCGTTATCTAGGTATATCTATATCTGTGGGTTAAACCTATTATAAGAAGAATATATATCCGAAGAGTTTAAATAGACATTCCAATCAGAGTAATCATGATAAACAACAAAGCAAAAAAATGCGTTGTTGCATTCTATAATTATATTAACTAGCTGTACCCGCGGCTTTGCTCGTGACTGTATATTCTATTGGCATTATAAGTAAATCGGAACGCGAAGTCATAGTATATTCGTTATGTTCTCTACAACATCGGTTGATTTTGTTAGTATAAACTAAAACTTGTTAGTACATCTCTGGTTTAGAGACAGCCCGTTTAGTTTACTCTAGTTATTTTCATAGTGTGATGTCGTACGGTATTCTCTTGTGGGGAATTGCCGCCGATATACAGACAATTTTTATTTTACAAAAAAGGGCAATTCATTTAATTTATAAATTAAGTCCCAGACACTCCCTCAGAGACAAATTTAAAGAGATTAATATAATGACTGTGCCTTCTCAGTATATTTATGATAACCTTTTGTATGCACAAAAAATATTAATCTGTTTAAAAAATACAGTGATATCCATAGTATAAATACTAGGAACAAACACTGTCTTTGGTATTGTTCGTCGAACTGTTGAGCTCCTCAAGTTCTGAGTCGAGCTGCACGATTTTTAACAAATGCGTGCACTGACTGGACAGGTCCGCTCAATCTGTGTGGTTCTTTCCTCAAAAGACCATTTCAAACACCAATCTACATGGTCTTCAAATGATCTGACCAATATTTTGTCTGGACTTTAAAAGTGACTGTGACCTCTGAGTTTGTTTCAGCCTTTCTTCTCAGAGTAGTCAGATAGGAAACACCGACCTCATCTAGCTTAAAAAAATATGATTGACGTGTAAAAGTGTTTGTACAAACCTACTTACAGAAAATAAATCATTCATCATTTATCATGATCACTCCCCGCGGGAAAAAAGTGTTCAAATTATGTATATGTGTAAAAAAACATTAACTATAATTTCATTCACTTCTTTGAGAGCTTGATCAGCCGATTGAATAACAAATGGGACTCTCTGCCACCACTAAATAAATACTGTAATTGCTTGAATTTAATGTAATTAAATGGGTCCGTGGCTTAGGCCCCCAGTGGTCGAGGCACCTGTGGCCGACGCCCCCGATTCGATTAATTTAATATCTTCTTTTTTTTTTGCTTTTTCACTTAGTACAGTAAATGAGAAAAGTGTTTCACCATAATAATAAAGTATTTTTTCTTGCTAAACAATAGTTGTGTATCAAATAGCAGAGAGAATACATCGCCACTTAACCTTATCCTTATACACCTTTTTCCCCATTCAAAGCATATTTATTAAGTACAAACATCCAAATAATAAAAAAAAGACTTTTTAAAATGTTGTTAATATACATTTATAATAAATTACCCTATGGAAAATTTATCTTTCAATTTCAACCAACTCGTCAACTAACTGAGCCAAACCAGTTAATGGTAACAATAAAAAGTCCGTCTTTTTGTCCACAAAAATGTCTGTCTCTTTCATACCAGATTCAAGTTATTGAATATTGCAATATGCAATAGATAAGAAAGTTTAGTGTGTCATCTCACAATGACGAGCGAAGGTCCTTTGCAAGGGCTCGTGCGAAATAATTACAACAAACATTTTTTCACCAAGTCTATTTTTAACTAAGTATATAGTTAAAAATAGACTTGGTGTAAAAATGTTTGTGCCTGACAGTACATTAGATCAAAAATTGCTTTGAATTAAATTAATCGAATCGGGGGCGTCGGCCACAGGTGCCTCGACCACTGGGGGCCTAAGCCACGGACCCAATTAAATAACACAGATAAACCATTGTGTTTCGGTAATCTTCGTGCTTCCGAATTAGTACGAAGGTAGCGGCATAATGTAGGTAACCTCCCACTGTCTCCCACAGAGGCACCACGTCATCTGTCACTGAAAGGTTTGAAAAGGTATTTTAGAATAGAATAGAATACAAAATAGTAATACAAAATAGGCAAGTACGTTCATGGTTGTAACAGCTCTTATATGTAGATATAGATCCCGTCATCTCGCGTTCGTATTTCCGAAGGTAAACTATGATTGCCAAATCGCATAGTTTTCCTGGAAGGTTTGCATGTACATATTTATAAAGGATTTCAACAACTGCTGCACAAATAATTACAGAAGCTTTCTTTGGTTTCTGCATAAGAAACCCAGTAGACACCCAGATACTGGATTCGAAGTGCTCCTGCGGCAAAAGGCTTGCCCCCTGGCAAGCCTGGCTTACCTTTCGCCAGATATATTTAAGTTCCAGGTAAGGACGTGGAACCAACAATAACCAATAATAGCGAAAGGTATTATAAAAAATCCCGCACTCCTCCTCTTTCGGGAATACAGGCGTGAGTTTAGTAAGGTGTGATGCAAAAATTGTAGTCTCACTTACTTTTCTCCAGTTTTTAACCAACTTCAAAAAAGGAGAAGGTTCTCAATTCGACTGTATGATTTTTTTTGTATATTTGTTAAGCGATATCTCCGGCAATTGTAATTAGATTTCAAATTTTTTTTTTGACGTGAATACATCTTTAAAATTGCTTCCATAGTGGGAGGCAAGTCAAAAAAACCAATGATAACAAAATCGGGAGATAGAGTTTGGTGTTGCAGCTTCATATCTATCATCTCCATCCTAAATTTAATTGCACCATTGGATAGCTAAAGGATCAAAGAATTAATTATGCCATGTAAGGAC
The DNA here is from genome assembly GCA_947508005.1 of Amphipoea lucens. Lineage (NCBI taxonomy): Eukaryota > Metazoa > Arthropoda > Insecta > Lepidoptera > Noctuidae > Amphipoea > Amphipoea lucens. The sequence continues at coordinate 9,002,404 of OX382364.1, read as the reverse complement.
CGTAATGCATTGCGCGCGGTGGAGGGAGAAGCGCCGCCATTTTGAGGTAATTTTGCTGCGTATCGAGATTTCCACTTAGTATAACTTTTGACTCGGAAAAGCTAAGACGTTCATTTATGTTTCAATCGTCAGCTCTCGTCAAAATCTATCGATTTTATACAGATCATTAGTGTAAAATAGTGACAATGAATATAATGTGTTAAAATAAAAAGAAAAATAATATCAAAAATATATAATGGCGTCAAAAAGCCAAATAAAAATACAGAGATCGTATACGGTTGGAAAGATCTTCTCAAGAGCAATAAAATGGTACCAATAAAACACCTTAGGACTGAGTCAAGCAGTGCCGGGAACGTAAGAAGAAGAATGAATGCGGCCGAGTGTATCAACCCCGTTACGTAAACGTATTCACGTACAATACACGGCCGTGTCTATGACACAGACCCCATTTTTTTTAATGGATAGGGTTGCCTCAGGTGTGGTCCCATATAAATTTTACTTACTTTGCTTGGATAGTTTTTGAGTTAGCTTCAATAATACGTATTTTTGCCACTTGGTTTATATTGATGATATTGTAATAACTTCCTGTCACTGATATTTACGTAGCCAGTAGTGTTATACGAAATGTATTGTTATTTTTCACTTTGTAGTGTCTTATTTGGAAGTCGGTTGTTTTTTTTTTTTTTTTTTTTTGTTAAATAGTTTTTTTCTTAATTTTTTCAAACCACTAAAAGCATAGGGTAGTGTTACGTCAAAATCCATATGATTATGTCGTGTTTAAAAGGTGTTTAGCCTGAACAACTGATAAACACTGTTTTGTGGTAGTAAGGATAACTTTTAAAATGTTTGTTTTATAGCAAACATTGAAGCGTTAACTAATATCTGGCCTTTTCGGTGTCTAATAACGTTAAGCTTTGCGCCTATAAAGATACATCTTGTAATCAGAGCAACAGTGCCATCTGACTTCTAGATTATAACCAAATTAATGGATCATATTCAAATAGTTTATGGAAGTATGAGGACGTGTAAAGATAATGTTTAACGGTAGACGTAGGTATCACTTAGATTATCATCGTTAAAGTGCCATGCCCATCCAGCAGAGTGACTGCACGTTTGTCATCAGTAGTCAACTAAAATTCCTTATGAATTACTTTTCAACATTACGTTCATAAATTGTAACTTACCTAATTGAAAATTATTACGCAGCAAAAACAATCGGCATTTCAGTAGTTAAACCTATGTCATCCCACTACTGAGCAAAGGTTGCCCCATATTTTTCCAATTTTCTTTTTTCTTTCAAATTGTTATGTTGTTTACTTAAATTAACTTAACTTATGATATTTAATTTATTTACCACAGTATCTCATTAGATATTCCATCTACTTGTTTAGCGTCTTCCTTGCTTTAAATAATTTTATTCATGTGTAGGTATGAAAGACATGCTGCGCCGGCCCTAAATAGTCCCTAAGTAGGCCCTAATCTCTATTAGCCATGATCACAATAGTTACCCTCTTTCTAGCTATAATATATCATCATTCATTCACATTTCATCCGTCATTTGTTTGGTCTGTCGTTACTCTTGGAACAATCTATATTTGTAGTCAAAACTTTTTCACGACTTGTTCCTCAATTCTCTAGCCACAATAGCCAGTCTTAATCGCCACATGATGACTATCGATTAATAAAAGATAAGAAAGTCCGTGTGGAGTTTCTTGCCCGTTCTTCTTTATAGGTACCTATTACGCTTTGGAATGGGCAATCTAGCTTCATCTTTCTGACTGACCGACCCCTTGACAATTTAAAAGTGCCTGTAATTGATTTATTTGAAATAAATACTTTGAGTTTTGAGTTTTTTTGAGTTTTAATATGAAATGTTAATGTTCAAGTTAGTGTAGAGCAGTGGTGGCAAAGTGGTAACGGCCGCGACTTACGAGTTGTAGGCCGTAGGTTCGAGTCCAGACAGGCGCTTTACTTTGTGCAAATTATTTCATCACCACTGCTCTCAAAACGGTGAAGGAAAACATCGTGAGGAAACCGGCATGTCCTAGAGCCAAAAATTCGAAGGCATGTAACATCTGCCAACCTGCACTGGGCCCGCGTGGTGGATGAAGGCCCATTCCCTCTCACTGAGAGGAGGCCTGTGTCCGAGCAGTGGGAACATTATAGGCTGGTTATGTAATGTTCAAGTACCAATAATTCCTGTGTGAACAGACAGCTGTGCTGCTGGGGAGTTTGTTCCGCCACTTCTTCTCCCCAGCGAAAGCACTAGGAAGTGGTGAAGGGCGGGCGTTTTGGGGGACTGTCTTTTGTAATTTTGACGTTCGAAAAGTGCTGATTCTCAGCCTAGTTTGAATAAATGACTTTTGATTTTGATTTTTGTGTCCGTTAAGTTGTAGGCCAGTTAAAATTCAATGAAAGATATTTAGTAGTAACGAGTAGATATTGGGTCAAGCTTGGTACCTACAATAAAACACAAACATTTTAACGAAGATATTTTATTTCTTCATTGTCTTACAGTACTTATAAGCTACCAACAGTAGTACCTACCTAAAATCATTAAGATTAATAAATTATATCACACAACCTATGTACGGCCACCAAACGAGATAAGCAACCAGTGTCGATGAGTTTATTTATCAAATTAAATTTCATCCGAAAACCTCCACTAGTTTCTTAATAAACTTCAAATATATCCGACAAACCTGGTTACTTATCTGTTTTGGTGACTGTACATTTTCTTTAATCTAGCTTAATAATGATAAAATCAGGACCTATTTATACACTTGGAGTACTTGTGGTTCCATTCCATACCCAACTAGTCAATTCTTCAATTGTTTTAATTTCTGCACCCTCTGTTTCAAGTGAGCGTTTAATAAGCTTCCTTATACCTTTATATATGCCATACGCCATAGTTCCATAGATTATCATATTTCTGTAAAGTAAATTATCCATGATAAATTATACAGGAATTGAAACAAATTATCTGTCACTTTTCCCCAAAGGTGTAAGATACCTACGAACACATTTCGCAATTTTTTAAGACCTCGACTATAAATAAATCAATTCATTTCTCTATTTTTTCAGTAATAGTTATTTTACTAACACTTTTTTATGAATTTTCTTGTTAACAAGGTAATATTATTTTTAACCGACGAAAAAACGGAGGAGGTTCTCAATTCAACGCGTATATTTTTTTTTTTGTTTTTTATGTTATTACTGTTAGCGCGTGGCGATTTATACACCGCGCTTCCGAATGACAGTGGTTCTTAAACCTGACAAGGGATAAGATATTGAAGAATTTATATAGCCATTGCAACAAGGGTTATTATAATAATGAACAAAGCTAATAAAATATGCAAGTTGTAAATTGCACTTGCAAACAATTACCATTATAATACTGAATAATGGACATTTGTTGAATGGATACGAGCATGTTCCACGGCTGGACATAGGCCTCCGCAGGCTGCGCCACAACATCTTGTCCTCCGCCTTCCGCATCCAGAAGAGCAACTTGTTTATACACGTTAATATCACTCATTTACGTGTAACACATAGAAAGAAAGAGTCTTCAGTAACTATCCTCAACGATAAAGCTCCTGTTACGTCTGACGAAGTTTCTCGTATTATAAAAAACAGATAGACGAACTCACGCGGCCCCTCAACCAAACTTTGGCGAACTATGTTAACACGCAGATGAAGGCGATTACGGACAAATTGGGCTTACTACATCAATGGAATTTATGAACGTAAAGTTTGAGGAAATGAAGTCTGAGTTTTCCTTAAATACCAAAGTCGTTAATGATCTTAAAAAGGATCGTCAGCGATCGCACCAATGAATTAGAAATCATCGATAGAATGCTCGATACAGCCATAGTCAAGGAAGCTACTATCGATGCAAGTGACGAATGTTCAGAAATTTCTACACCATTCGCACCACTCAACCGAACTTCGAAACATGGGCACCGCCACCCGAATCCTTCATACAGGCAAATACATCGCCGACGCGCTAGATAAGGGCCATAGCGTCGCAATGATATCGACTGACCTCAGCAAAGCCTTCGATTCAATCAATCATAGGGCTCTGTCGAAAACTGATCGACGCTGAAGCACGCAACAACTTCGTAAAGATGATCGAGAACTATCTGCGCAACAGGACAATACGAGGTAGCTTCGGAACCACTTTGGGAACGGAGCAGCGTGTGCTACACGGGATGCCCGATCGATACTCGGTCCGCCGATCTTCAACCTCTATGTGGCTGACTTACCAAACGAAAGAATAGCGCCAGATGCTGTCACAGTACGCCGACGACCTATGTATACTCAACGCAGCTGAAAGACCGGACCACGCTACGCGCCGAGCAGAGTGGGCCGCCATTGACATAATTGACTACTAAAAAAAATGGGGCCTCAAATGCAATGTCGATAAGACAGAATGCATAATGTTCTCACGCAAGAGACCAAACCACTTTGTTCTCCAATGAGAAGAACGGTGTTAGGATCTAACTCTCCATGTGCTAGGTTCTGTAGGCTTTTGAATGGTTGTAGTGATATGGTTGATTTTCACTTTGATTGTCTCAATAAACAAAAATCTAAATGTCTGAACTGTTTATCAGGTTTGTTAAAAAAGTAAAAGTTTTTGGACTATGTACGTAACTTTTTTAAAGAAACGATGCTTTTAATATTTTGCATTTAGTTATGATATTTATACATAGATATATATATCTAACTTAGTTTACTTGTGCAATATGTAGCTTACGAAATTACTTTTTATTGTTTTCTTTTGTGTCCATGTGGTGTTTACCTTTAAGTAATTGTTGCACTGTGTAGAGTTTAAATGCATGTTTTATCTTTGTTTGTAAATTAGTGTAAACAATTGTTGGTAGACCTAATAAAAATAAATAAATAAATGCTTACTGCCAGTGATAGACTACGGAGTAATACAACTGCTACCGAGGTATTGTAAAACAAGCTTGAGAGGCAGTATAAAATGGCATTGAAGAGTGCTGCACAGTTACCCAGATGCACTGACACCGATCTACTCTGGGAAATCTTCCAACAAGACCCGTGGCACATTCGTGCGCATGATCTCTACGGCGATGTGATAGAACGTCTCAAATCTTTGTCGATCGAGGGGCTACAAGAACAAGGCCCGGCACACTCGCTATGGACAACACAATCCCTTTGTTTTCGCAACTAGAGTAGGTGAAATTGAGTACATTAATAAAAAAGATAGGGACAAGCCGCTCTTCGAACGACTGGCCCCCTTCCAACAGCGTAGGCTCTGACTGTAGAGTCACTCAATAAAGTAATAAACGGCTTGCCGCTGGGGCTAATCCCCACTGCTTTATCGTTATCCTCACGTAAAATTATATAAGCACTAGTAATAGAGGAAACTACCAGGATATGTTTCAAAAGCTCACTCTACGGACAAAATGAAACACGCAATTGTAAAATGAGATTTTTAAGTGAAATGTAATAATAAAACGAGAAATAAATTAAATTCTGATTCTGGGTTAAGTTATCACTTAAAGGGGGGTAAGAAAGCTAAAGAAATTTATATTTGTACTGTATACTTGCCGTCGCTGATACAGTCCAGAGCACTGGAACACATTGTTGATAATACAAACAATGTCTTGGAAAATGTCAATGAATGCTTGATTATTGACGACTTTAATATGAAAACTATTAATTGGCTCCTCAAAATATTTTCACAGACTTATAACAGACTCTTTGGGATTTTGTCTTGCTTAACAACTAAGACAGTGTAATTATTTATGTAATCAAAATAATAGAATTCTTGATTTAGTCCTAACCAACTTGGATCTTGTTTTAGTAAGTGCACCAGTAGATTTACTTTCTAAAATAGATGTGCACTATCCACCTTTATTGTGTGAGCTCTCATTTACCCGTTTTAAAAAGCCACAAAGTTGTAACAATGGAACTAGGTTGAATTATTTTAAGGCAGATTACGTGACAATTAATGCAGCACTGGAGCAGATCAATTGGTCATCAGAGCTAGATCCTTACATGACTATAGATCAGATGGTAGATTTTTTTATAATATATTGTATGGGTTAATTAAGTGCTACGTTCTACAAGTACCAATAAAAGATACTAAATATCCATACTGATTCTCTAGACAGCTCATTAAAAGACTAAACGAAAAAACCGCCTACGACTTAGAGTTAAAAAGTAAAATAATCCTTTAGACATTATTGGATTGAATTTACTTGGGAAAAAATGTGACCGTATGGCTACGACTTGTTGTAATGCTCACATTGCTTATATAGAGAAAAAAATTATCTATAATAATAATAATAATTTCTGGAGTTAGGTACTTAATAATGAAGAGAGGCGGTACATGACAGATGGTATTAACTAATACCTCTTATAATCGAATAGTTAGATGACCTACGTCCAATGTATCTAAAATCTAATTATCATCAAACGTGACATCATAAGGCTTAAATATCGAAGACAGACAAAGTATCTAATGACCTAAATATCGAATTACAGAGTATCGAATGTCCTAAATATCGATATTTATTTATATGTTGTGCTACAAAAGTTAGTGACAGAAACAAACCGCTGCAAAACCGACTCTACGTAGTCTTGTCTGCCCTAACCCTTGAGTGTAATTTAAGCCCGCGTAGGCGCGGAGGGGCGAGGCGGCCCGCGAGCTGATGAGGAGGTGGCTTAAACACCCGCCGCCGCGGCAGAGGCTGGCCGGCAAACCCGGCCAGCAAGCCGAAGCTGCGGTGGTGAGCGTTAAAACTATCGACCACGATAAGCTCGTGTGGGACCGCCGGAGCCCCGCAGCGCCGCAGCCGTCACAGAAACCATGCCTGCTGCATCCAAGCATGCTGTATGCATGGATGCAGCATGCATGGTTTCAGCAAGTATGCTGCATGCATGCTTGCTTGCATGCTGCATGCAGCAGGCCTGGTTTCTGTCTGAATGCCTGCTGCATGTTGCATACTCGCTTGCATGATGCATGCTTGCTTGCATGCTGCATGCAGCAGGCATGGTTCTCCGCGCCTACGCGGGCTTTAATTACACTCTAGGGGTAGGGCATACAAGACCACTTGGAGTCGATTTTGCAGCGATTTGTTTCTGCCACTAACCTTTGTAGCTATAAATCAATAATATAATTTCCAATTTATTAATTTCCAGGTATTTTTTACGTAAATATATTGAACTAAAGTGTATTAAATGTTGACATTTTGAACTTAGGTATAATGACTATCGATATTTTTAATCATTCGATATTTTTATCACTCGGCATTTCAATGTTAGACATTTTAAGCTTGGTATAACAATTTTCGATATTACGATACAATCGATATTAAAATTTTCGATGTTTTGAATGTTGACATTTTACCCGTAGGCGTTTTAATGTTCGACATTCAAATATGTACCCGACAGGAATGATACGCATGCGGGGCAATAGCATGTCAGGCCAAATAACTACTATATCACAAGATCAGACCCGCAAAGAATTAAAAAAATTAGACGTCGACAAAGGGGCTGGCCCTGATAATATACCTACTTTGCTTTTAAATAAGATGGCTGATGTTCTGTCACTGCCATTAAGTATTATAGTTAATCATTCTGTGCTTCGGGGTACTATTCCGACCATCTGGAAGGAAACCAAAATTATGCCTATTTTCAAAAACGGGGATCACTCCGATGTGAGCAATTACAGGCCCGTCGCTATTCTCTCCATACTTGCAAAGGTATTTGAAGCCCTCATAAATTGGTATGACATCTTGGCATACAGAAAAGTCTCTTATTAGAACTTCTTAACAGATTACGTGGCACATGGAATAACACACTACTGAATAAATCAGTACAGTTCAGAGAGCTCGTTACTAAACCAAATCCAGTATATTCCTGCGTTTCTCCAGCGACATGGTGTCTCATACCAAGAGGTATGAGTTGAGCTTTTTTCCCATATTATTGTTATAGGTAAGATGCCATAAGAACCGTTTTTGCAGCCGTTCAATGCGCTTGATGTGGACCATGTACTCAGGTGACCAAACCACACTGCAATACTCGAGATGGCTTCTAACTTTCGAGTTGTAGGTACATAATTTTACTAAAGTTGGGTTTTTTGAAGTTTTTACTCTCTCATAACAAAGTCAAGCATCTTTGATATTTTTAATATAGTTTTGTCAATATGTTCGACAAAACTTACCTTTTTATCGAACTGAACACCTAGGTCTCGTATAGTTTCGACTTTCTCAAGCCGCTCACCATTCAGTTTATAAACTGACTGCATGGTATTTTTTTTTGTTTTTGAGAATTTGATATTATGGCATATTTTTACGTTCAATGACATTTTGTTGTGCTCAATGACAATTTGTTGTAGTCAGCCAGTCCAATTCGCTTTGGAATAGGACCGAGTGTACAGGATTTCTTATAGACTTTACTTATGGCTTAATGGCTTTTTGGCTTTTTATTTGAGTTCGGGAAGCATTTGTAAATATCATATTATGAAAAGAATTAATATATGCGGACCCAAATGAGATCCCTGAGAGATTTCCGATGTTGCAATGTACGAATCTGAAGAGCAGCCATTTAAAAAAGGGAAATTATATGTGCGGCAACAAAAGTTTTCTTTAGCACCTGCAACCTAGCGTCTTTTTTTATATGTGGGCGACGAGTTAATAGAACAGCTTCAATTATATTAATTCATCATCTTTACTATTCCAACAGAATATCAAAAAACCAGCGTCAATTTACGAGCGTAAATTAATATGACTCCGAGCTACCGATAAATATATTTACTTCTGATTTGATAACTCAGCGACTAATGTTGTAAGTGAGCTACTTTATATATTTTAGAGATTCAACATCTGTCTGCTAATAAAATCAAATTCCAGCCTCAAAATTAGCAATCAAAGTTTTTCATTCAACAACTAAATTAATAAATCATATTCTTTTTTCGTGAAAGTTTGCAACACAAGCGCGGGAGTGTACCTGACGCTCGTTGGGAATCAGAGGGGCGCGACCGATAGACGACGTAGGATGCAAGAGCGAGCGAAGGGCACTCCGAGGTTCGGTTTGGTTAGGTTACTTTAAACCCTTTACACAGAAATAGGGGCCCCGCGAAGCGGGGCTCCGTCGGCATAGGATGCAAGAGCGAGCGATGGGCACCCCGAGGTTCGGTTTGGTTAGGTTACTTTAAACCCTTTACACAGAAATAGGGGCCCCGCGAAGAATGTTCATTTGGGTAGGTATAATAGTCAATTACTTATGGTAACATTATAAATAGATAGGTGAATACATGAAATTATATCTTTCATTGACCATTATTTGATGACAATAATAAGGAAATTTTATGTTCAAATATAGTAGATTCACTCATCAATTACTTATGCTAAAGTATAAAAATAAAGGTGACTCTATGAAATTAGAGTACGTTGATATTATTTTATAGATGAAGTTGATACACTTATTAGAAGCTGGCAATGAGTAGACATATCACAAATTTAGTTGCTTAAGAATTATCACCATGTTGCGTCATATTAACAGTAGCTTGTTTTACAATATATGGTCGCTTATAAACCATTTATTAGACGCTAAAAGTTCGTCGCTGACCTATTAATTCATTAGACAACTAAATATATTTGCAGACGAGAATGACATTTTAAAGAAGCTGCCTTAATTAGCACCCTTTAAAAAATATTTGGGCATATTGTTGATCAGACTGTCATGGCACCCTCGCATTGGAATCCATAAGTAAAGAATCACGAAACTCCTTTGGGTCTTTAAAACTTTACGACGTGTTATTGTGCATGCGTGCACACGACCAACACGTGTCAACGACAGAGACCACTAGGTGCTGCCGTCATCCGTCGTCGCGTCGGCGGCTTCTGCCGACAACGTGCCGCTCGTGTATTTGAGTACGGTGCTTACATTACCTTAATAATTATAAAACAAGTACCTACTTAAACACTTGGAGTACTTGTTGTTTCATTCAAAATCCAACTGGTCAATTCTTCAAATGTCGTATGGTCTGTATATTCTGATTCGACGGAGCGTTTAAACAAGCTCCTTATACCATGATATGTGCCATACGCAAATGTTGCTATGATTAAAATTCTGTAAAAAAATTGTCCATGATAAAAATTTTAGTAACATAAATTGAAACAAAATATCTATCAATAATGTTTCGCAATAGAGTTAGGGCGTTTGTCCACTGCCGCCGTCACCAAGAACGAGATGACGGCGCCGAAGCAGCGATACGTGATACATTTACTATGGGGGCGTGTCTAACGCATGTCCGTCACCCAAGCGGCGTCATCACGGCCACCGAAGTTCGGCTCGACCGCTAGAACTCGGCCCAAGATTGTGACGGGCCTATGCGCTGGCAATACAAAACACGTACGATCTTGTTCACACACTCGGTTTTGTTTGAATAATCTCGTTTCTCGATGACGTCCCGATGACGGCTGAGGTGGACCAACTCCCTTAAGCAGATACCTACATCCACGGCATTTCGCGATTTTTTAATGCCCACTATAAAACAGTAGATTTTTATCCTTATTTTTTTTAATTCACAGATAATATATGAACAATTGTACACTAGTTTATGAAATCTCTTATAAAAAACATAAGTATTTATTTTACTGCCGCAGGAGCGCCGCGCCGCGCCGTCGAATGCTAAATGAGAATAGACATCAAACGAATTTAAATAGGCTTTTCAACCAGTCATTATAATAAAGAACAAAGCCAAAAACATATGCATTGATGAATTCTCTTATTATATTAATTACGTAAGGCATTTGTGTTGTAAATCACTGTTAGAAACTTAGCATCATAATACCGAGTTATGAAATTTAGTGAAAAGAGAAAGAACTTTTTGGGTTCCGTATTAAAACATGAAACCCTTATAGTTTCGTCAAGTCCGTCTGTCTTTCTATCTAGCCGCGGTTGAACTCAGAGTCCTCTGAAAAGCTGTAAATATAATAGGAAACCACGCCTATAAAATTGTGAAATAAAATCATAAAAAAATTGTTAAAACCTGGTGCAATATGTGTAATGTTATTGCAAAATGTTAAAAATAAAGATTTCAGTTATGGAGTTATAGGTTATTTAATGATGAAAGCTATATAAATCCTACTACTGCTATAACTTTACGCTTTCCTTTGCGGGGTGGGCAGAGATGATCTAGCAGCACATAAGCGTGTGGGGTATTGTAGGATAGCAAAATTAAAAAGATTATGATGTTTCTAAATGACTTTGCGCGGCAACGCGTTTTTTTACACGTGTTTTTAGCCAAATGGCAAAAAACGGAACCCTTATGGATTCCTCTTGTCTGTCTGTCTGTCCGTCCGTATGTCACAGCCGCTTTTTTTCCGAAACTATAAGAACTTATACTAAAAAATAGTAAAAAAAAACAATAAATTTTGGGGGTTCCCCATACTTAGAATTGAAACTCAAAACATTTTTTTCATCAAACATATACGTGTGGGGTATCTATAGATAGGTCTTCAAAAATGATATTGAGGTGTCTAGGACCATTTTATTCTAAACTGAATAGTTTGCGCGAGAGACACTTCCAAAGTGGTAAAATGTGTCCCCCCCCCTGTAACTTCTAAAATAAGAGAATGATAAAACTCAAAAAAAACCGAGTGTGCTTATGACCACACGACTGAAGTGAAACTTCAAACGTATTTGGCTATGAGAGGAAGAGAGAAAGAAAATGTGCGCGCGCACTGCTTTCTCTTGCTTATATCCCCCACTCAACTCCCGTTCGCCTCGCCCGATCACACTTTTCGTAACGCATACGTCACGCGTTCGCTAGCTTACTCCCCAAGTCAAGCGTGCGTAAAGAAGTTTCACTTCAAAAATACATGATGTGAATTACCATGCCACCGAAAATTGGTTTGAACGAGTTTTAATGTTTTTTTTAATACGTCATAAATCGTAAACCGCATTTTTTTATATATGTAGTGTTAAATATTGTACGGTGGTACGGAACCCTTCGTGTGCGAGTCCGACTCGCACTTGGTCGGTTTTTTTTTACATACAAATTCAATATCATCATCTGCCTAGCCTTTCTCCAACTATGTTGGGGTCGGCTTCCAGTCTGACCGGATGCGGCTGAATACCAGTATTTTACATGGAGCGACTGCCTATCTACCTAGATACCCCTTGGTAAGACTGTTTGTCAGACTTTCGGGCTTCTGACGTCCCGTAACGACTGTCAATGATCCACGAATGACAGCCGGGACCAACGGCTTAAAGTGCTTTCCGAGGCGCGGAGCGGTCTTGGTAAGTATGTAAAGATGGTCACCCATCCAAGGACCGCACGCGGCAAGCGTAGCTTAACCTCATCGAATCGAACCCAGCGCTCATGCTCAGCACTAGTGCTTGCAACCACTAGACCAACGAGGCAGTCAATCTTTTCCAAAATAACAACTTAATAAATTGTAACTTGACTGAATTTTACCAGAAAAAAATCGGTATCACGAAACAAAAAAAAACTGCATTTTCTCCTTGGTAACTTAAGTTATGTTACCTGGCAGAAAATGCAGATTTTTTTTACCACACTATCATATTAGATACCTATTCAATCCACTTCTTTGGTGTGCTCCTCTCTTCAATCAATAAATTATGTCTTCCATACATCTCTATTAGCCATCAAACTGTATCAGCATGTTCTCAAAACTCAGTAGGTATCTACGAGTATTAATACTTTTGATAATGCTAAAAGATTTTGGGTTTTTCGAAAATCGACCCCTAACGTGGTAAGTTTTTAAGTGAGCCACATGTGATCTGTATCTGTCCCCTGAAGGCCAATTCTCGTAATTTAAAACGTTCTAAATCTAGTCGCAGTCTCATCTCGGCGACAAACAAATGTCAAAAACGTGTCAAAATGTAGGGAAATTAGATGTACTTTTTGACAGATTGAGATTGAGATCAGACGGTGAACGTTCTTAAAATTACGAGAATTGCCCCCTAGTAGATAAGCTTTTAAGTGGCGATTTTACGTTTTAACTCAAAATTTGGCACTTAAACATATTCTAAAGAAGATGGGGGTAAAAAACAGGGATCATCATCATCATCATCATCATTTCAGCCGAAAGACGTCCACTGCTTGACATAGGCCTCTCCCAAGCACCTCCACTTCGACCGGTTTTGTGCTTCTCGTATCCAATGAGTTCCTGCAAAAACAGGGATACCGCTTACAAAATTATTTTTCCTTGCAATAACCTTGCAAAACCCGCTTACTTATCAAAATCGTAATTTAATATTATAAATACGAAAACAAGTTTGTTTGTTACGCTTTCACGCTAAAACGGTTGAAAGGATTTAAATGAAATTTGGCACATAGATAGACCATGGTCTATCTATGTGCCCAGGTCATGACCTGGGTAAGGACATAGGCTACTTTTCATCCTGGTTCGCAGACGAAGTCGCGGGCAACAACCAATAAATAATAAACAGCATATCATTAATTTTAAAGGTGGTGAAGCGCACGCCACGACAGTGGCGATAAGACCTCTCTTTGAGGACTGGCTAGAGAGGCGTCACGGCGTCCTCACCTATCGCCTGACGCAGGTCCTCACCGGACACGGATGTTTCGGGTGGTTCCTGCACATCATCAGGCGGGAGGAGACGCCCGGGTGTCACCATTGCGAGGATAGCCCAGAGGACACGGTGGAGCATACGGTGGAGGTCTGCCCCGCCTGGGCGGAGCACCACCGTGCCCTTGTGCCTCTCGCATCTGGCCCTGGTTCAAGCCATGGTCCGGGGCGAGAGGGAATGGGTGGTAGTCACCTCCTTCTGCGAAGCAGTCATGCTAGCGAAGGAGGTGGCGGGATGGCTGGCACTGCGGGAGACGCTCCGGGCGTCGGGAGCCGCGTGACGACCCCCGGCCACCGTAGGCACACCGAGACACTCGGAGTAATGGGTGGCTCACCGTCCGATCAGAACCAGGCCCGTGCCAGACGGCGCGTACGTGTTCCACGCGCGCCTCAAAGAAATGTCAGCATAAAGGAAGGGGCCTGCCAGGGCCGAAGCCTGCCGGGGTGCGGGATTGTCCGAAAGGGTTACCGCTACCACGGAACATAAAAGCCTAAGGAAAGAACATATTGGATGGGTTTTAGTCAGTAAGAGTCTGACACTCCCTTCCGCTCCACCCAGAGCGGGAGGGGTCATTTGATGATTTCCTATCCATAAAAAAGGGGGTGAAGCGGATGGTGAACTTTGTAAGAGTCCACCCAAACGATGCTGCAGCAGAGGTGCTAGTTACTGATTTCCTCTAATCATTCCATGCCCCAATTGCTGGAGTGCCCTCAGTGCCCGTTCACCTTGGATGAATTAAAGAATGCCATAGATGCCGCAATTAACGTGGCCACCTACTGGGCTCTAACAATATCAAACATCTAATAAAAGTACCATCGACACGAAAAGAAGAAGAAGTTAATGTTACTGTTACCGTTAGCCTGTATCATCCCACTGCTGGGCAAATTTCTATACCTATGACCTCCAGTGCTTGCGATCCAGTGCTAATGTGGACCGCTGATCGTCAAGAAGCGCTAAAAGTGCTAGTTAAGAATATTATGAAATGTTTATGTTCAAGTAACAATAAAAGAAAAGAAAGAAGTAAAAAGAGGGAAGAAGTAGTAATAAGGTGGCTGGGGTAGACTGGATGCGGAAGGCGGCGGACAGGGTGCTATGGCGCGGTCTGGAAGAGGCCTATGTCCAGCAGTGGACTGCGATAGGCTGAGTTCATTGATTGATTGAAGTAACAATAATACCTGTGCCCGATAAGTTGTAGGCCATTTAGAATTCAATGAAAGATGGATGCATGAAGAAGCCTCCTCGAGTAGCGCAGTTTTTTCCGCCAGTTACTCAACTAAACCGAGCGCTCAGCGCATCCTGGACAGTCACACCAAACACATTATTTGACTGGCCAATTCTTCCCTTGCGGTGGTAGGGCTAATGCCCGCCTGGTTTGCGACCACCCTCCCACCGGAGTCCGGCGTGAAGCAGCCTGCTATGTTTCGTCGCTGCGTGGGAGTTTCAGTGCCTTAGGCATCTTCTGGGCACGCTCGCTCCATCATAAACCTCATCCATGGCTTTCCATCAAGCATGATCGAGGTCAAGAGCAATAAAAAAAAATGCTACCGTTATTGGGCAAGTTCGGGAAAATAAAGCACAATTTTTTTTACGAAAATATTTTATTTCTTCATCATCTTTAACTATTACAGTTCTTATAAGCTACCTACTAACAATAGTACTGACCTAAAATAATTAAGATTAATATTATTAATATACATATATAGGGTGTTACGGAAAGGGTATATCAATACAAACGGGTTGAAGAGTGTATCTGGTCTAGAATCTCTGTACAAAATTTCAGCTCAAAAGCAGTAACTTTGAAAATGCTTAATATTTTTTTATTTCGATAGTTTATTAAATTGAAATCATAACAAATGTGTCACCGCACTAGGAGGGTCATTATCCATTATCTGTAGTGTGTCTGTGCGCCTGCTACACGTACATCACGCCGCCGCGCGCCAGTGCAGTGCCGTGACGTCGAAAAAAAAATATTAAGCATTTTCAAAGTTAATGCTTTTGAGGTGAAATTTTGTACAGAGATTCTAGACCAGATACACTCTTCAACCCGTTTGTATTGCTATACCCTTTCCGTAACACCCTGTATTAAGTCACGTCTTCTTCCCATGGCGATAGGCTGAAACTACTGAACACCTCCCGCTACGACCCTTACATACTCCTTTTGCTTTGTTTACGTTCATACATCTGAAGGTCAATTGACAACATTTCATATTTTTAACCTGCATGTATTATTACGTTATATAAAAGTAAATTCAAATCTAGGGCACCCATATTTTTTCGTTTTTCGAAATTATGTACTTTTCATTCATAATTTTAACTTTGAAATTCGGTGTATTCTAAAAAGACGTAAGTGCCAGATGACGGTAGAATGGCGATATTACCTTTGCTTTATTGTGACCCGTCAAAAAAACTGTTAGATGTCACTTGTCTCAGTCGTTGTTTTGGTTCCGTCATTGGCATATATTTTTCATTGGGATCCATTTTATTGGCGAAATATCAATCAAAAATTGATAATATTAACAGTAAGCAGCGTGTCGAGTTGATTGGAAAAAATATTGTTGAATTCAATTCACTTTTTTAGTTGTTTTCTAGTTACACTTCTTAGGTGACATTGACATGTCTTGTTTGATATAATGTTTTCAATCAAAGACATTGGAATGCGCAAAGGTAACTACCTCATTCCGCCGTTTATGTGACGTCATCACCTGTTTTTTGGTTTTTATTTTTTTTCTCAGAAATTTAGAAATAAAAAAATAAAATAAAAATATATTTGAACTCAGGATACGAAAATAAAGAAACAGTATTTTTGTTTTATGGTCATGTCAGGTTTGAAATGTTGTCAATTCTCGTAATTTAAAACGTTCAAAATCTAGTCGTTGTCTCGTCTCGGCGACAAACAAATGTCGAAAACTTGAGAAAAATGTGGGGAAATTAGAGGTTTTTTGACAGATTGAAACAGATCAGACTGTGAACGTTCTTAAAATTGCCCCTCTGGTTATACATGCCCGCCGGTTGCAAGTGCTTTTCTGAACAACGTCACCAATAAGGTCACTATACAGGATAACATTTTAACCGGTGCGGAAAATTTTAGTGTGTTTCAGTTTTAACGTTGCGCATTGGTTAAAACTTTATCATGTATGTCTTTCTAAGGTATCACCTCACCTATTCCTTGTAAGTACCTTTTGTTAGTCGCCTTTTATTCATCCTCTCAACATGACCAAACCATCTAAGCCTTTTAATTTTTTGTCACTATATCGTCTTTTAAACTGCACCGTTGCGTTACATCATTCCCCAGTTCTTAGTTACGCATGCTTCGCAAGAGACGCATTTCCACACCATTTTTTCTACTTTCATGCCTCTTTCACACCCAATATTTACTTCCATACATAAGCATAGGCACCAGCACACCATTTTGTGAACAGGCAGTCCAACTTTTTTGATCGCACCATTTACTTTATTCACTCACACATATAACACATAATCAGCCTATACCGTTCCCGCTGTCGGGACACTTGCCTCCTCTTGCGAGAGGGAGTGGGCCGTAATCCACCACGCGGGCCCAGTGCGGGTTGGGTTATTATTAAAATACATAATTATCCTTTATCTTCTTCTACATCAGTTATGACTACTTACATTTTATTTATTTACACAATTGTCACATATGTATTTACATATTTAAAATAATAAACATTTTAAATACTTGTCACAAGTAAATAGCAGATCACCGTATTTGAGTTATGGGATCCTAAAACCTATGGGTGCTTTAGCATAACATAAGCATAATCAGCTGTTAATGTTCCCACTGCTGGGATACAGGCCTCCTCTATGTGAGTCCGTCTGTCACAGGGCTGTATATTTTGAACCGTAATAGGTAGACATTTCAAAGGACAATGGATAATGTTGTGTGGGCCCCGTAACCAAAAAAAAAATATTTTAGCATTATGAACGACTAGCTGCACCCCGCGGTTTTACCCGCATAAGTCTCGATCCCGTGGGAATATCGGGATAAAAAGTACCCTATGACCTTTTCCGGGACTCAAGCTATCTCTATACCAAATTTCATCAAAATTGGTCCAGCCGTTTGAGCGTGAAGAAATAACAAACATATAAACACACACACACTCACAAACTTTCGCCTTTATAATATTAGTGTGATGTCTGTATTTTTTGCCCTCAGGGAGAAGTTTGATTAATCATAGAAAAGCATGTCTGAAATCACTTGGAGAAAAAAAAAATGTGAGGAAGCAAGATTGACTTTAAAAAGGGAAATATTTAACTTACTACCTAAAAATCTATTGACTTAGTACTGATTCCCCCAAAAGTTATAATAAAAATATCGTTTAATTACATTCTCGATTCCCCCCGAAATTTAAAAATTGAGTACAATGAAGCGAGAAAATGCAACCACCGAAACATTATTTTTAGGAACCAATTATAGACCGATTATACTAAGAGACACAATTTGTTCATCTAGTGTGTCGCAATTAGTTTCAAATCACCATTCCTGTTATTATGAACAAAACACGTGAATTCATAGTATGTCTATCTCTTTAAATTTTTAGTAGGATTATTTAAGCAAGTAGTGTTTTTTTTTTCTAATAATTTTTTTTACATTAATATTTAAGAAATCTGCGATTTTTGTAATTGTGAAGTAACTGATTGTAAAATTGACGAAAATTGTGATTTTTGTGATTTGATTTGTGATAATGTAGAATAATTTGGTCTGAAATAACAATATACTTATTAATAACCGCTTACTACTTTTTTCTTTGACTGTTACTTTTCGGGTGGAAACAAGAGCGGGGGGATCAGTACTAACCCAACTTATTGACCACCTGATGATGGCCCATTTTGAAATTAATGAACCTCCAAAAACTATTTACACTTCTAATAATGCACGTTTTTTAAATCATTGTGCCTCTTTTTGAGGATAAGTAAATTATTTCCCTTTATGAAATCAATTTAATTTCCTCACATATCTAATGCTACAATCAACTTCGTATCTGGATACGGATAGTTATCCATTCTCATTTACACAGAGTGTGTACTACTACAGCCGCAACAAATAAAAAAACGTTAAAAATTAAAGGGGGTACGGAACACTTAAGGAATACTAAATTAATACAAGTAAATACTTCACGCCGAAGGGATTATCTGTGTTCACCTAATCATTTTTCAGTCTATAGCTATATTATCAATCAAAAACTAAGACCATTACAATATGCGCATTATTATATGTACATTATTATATTAGGTCTGACAGATACGTCGTAACACTTTGCGGGACACTAAACGCCTCCAGACGTAATAAGAATAAAACTTTATTGTGTCCCGTTCAGTGTCTTTCAACTGATTAATTTCAATTATTGTTTTTCCGTTATTCCGATTGTGCTTTTATTTCCAGTCGAAATTGATGTCCATATGTCTGTCCAATTCGCATACATGGCGTAAGATCTTTGACCGTTGTAGACAGTTTCATCGTCTTGTAATAATTTGAAATCGTCCCACTCTCTTTTCAGGGTTGGGTAAAGTAAATAAAATAAGTAATACAATGTACCGGTAATCATGAATCTGCGAAAAGAAACAATAACTGTTTTTTATTTAAATTAAGGCGAATGCGGTAAATGCAATATGAAAAAAAAAAATAAGAACATGGATCGCCCTTAAGTGCCATCATGGCTTCATGGCATGGTTTTTTAGCACCTCATCCACGTTAAACCGATTGAGCAACAGAATTCTAAGGAAAATCTAGCATTAACTTAAAGGACACTGGGCAAAATTGTATGGAAACTGGTCTACGAAGCTACTGAAATAAACATTACCTATGTATTTTTGTGGCAAATTTAAAACAGTTTTCTTTTTTAAATGAGACCAATAATTTCAAAGAAATACTCACAACCCTGGCCCATTTCCGTCCATTTCATTAACTTCAGTCCAATGGCCAGTTTCAGATTTCCCGCACCCTTTCACGTCTCACCGATTACTAATGTATGAAATTTATGGTTCCAATAAAAATATGATTTTTCATAACATACTCTATTCAATAAGAAAATTATTTATATTTTCTGAGCCTAGGCTCAAAATAAACAAAACGGGGAAATAATAAAATATTTTGATTTTGCTCGTGTTCACCGACCGTTTCCAGTAGAGATGTTGATAAAACATGACATTTATTTTTCGAATAATCTTATAAATAGTTTTTAATTTACACCAAAAGGAAAAAATTAAACAATACTTACATTTATTTATTAACAAATATTAGGAGACATGGCAAAGTCAAAGTCAAAGCATTTATTTCAAATAGGCACATAAAAGGCACTTTTGAACGTCAAAAATTATCTTAAAATAGAATTGATTCTAGTCGCGCATTCCAAAAGGTAGTTTTCGTATGGAGAAGAATGGACACGAAACTCCACCGTTACTCTTTTAAAATGTTTTAGGTACAATATTTTGCATGGGTACATTAATTATACAATAACATGTGAGGACGATGCACCTAAAATAAAATTACTATACCACAATAGGTAAAAGAATTAAAAACGAAACCATGACATATAAATTAATTATTAATGGCAACGGCGTGGTGACGGTTTGTTAATAATGCAATACTTCTGTCGAAAGAATGTATCAATAAGGACCATTTACGAGTACATGTTCAACAATAAGAAATACCTACATGAAATTAATTTTAAAAAAATAATTTGCTCCCATATCTTCCGACTGACACTGGTTGTCGGACATGGACACGGGTACGGGAAGTACCATGTGCCATAGTGGCTGGTGGTCGAGGCCCGGTAGTTTGATGCCCACCCACCACTTTGACAACTGCTTCGACGACACGACGCGACGCAGCACACATTGGATGTGTGACCATCCTAGCCCAGAGTGCCTGAGCTAAGCAGCGCTGTGGTTTCTCTCGTTTCAGGTCGTAGCTCAGTCCATGATCAGGGCAGGATCCTCCTAAAAAGAGGCGGCGGAAAGGGAGAAAGGGGAACCAACCTCTCTCCTATTCTGCAACACTGGGCGCCAGAGGGTGCCAATATCTTTAGGCGTCTCTATGGTTTGGGGAATCTACCTGAATAGAGTCATGTTCAAGACCAGGCAGTGCCGTGTTTTGCTTGGACCAGTCAGGAACTCGGGAGGACAATATCAATATCCATCTCAACCACTCTGAACAATACTAGCCAGTCAGCATGATGAAACGAATCGGACTGCCAAGGGAGGGCCAAACGTATATTAAGGATTTACCACCCTTGGAGGCTGGAGGTCAGTATGGGCTGTTTGCTTACTATTTGCAGACGATCTGAAGCCTTTCATGCCGATAACCAATCAGTTGCACTGCGAACTGCAGCAGCAGAACATTGGTCGTGTAGTAGGGTGAAGTATTGAGAACAAGCTATTTCTTAATGTCACAAAGTATAACGTGATGTCTTTTACGCGGGCCGTGGTTCCCCGACATTATGAATATATCGTGGACGGGTATGCGATACCTCGGGTAAAGTCGGTGCTTGATCTCGAGGTCACTTTCTCCGAAGATTTGTTGTTCCACGCACATAACGTACAAGTGTGTAAGAAAGCTTTCAAGAATCTTGGATTTGTAATGCGTGAAACCCGTGAATTCACTAACTTAGCAGCTGTGAAGTCACTTTAATAATGCTTTAGTTAGAAGGAAGCTGCAAACGAGTGCTATCATCTGGAATCCATTTGAAACTAAGTATTATCTTATGGTGGAAAAAATACGCAAAATACGCGCATTGACGTGGAGTTGCGGACACCAGCCCGTATTACCTATGGTGGAAAAAATGTAAAATAAAAGCCGGTTCCTTTATTTAAAGCTATTTGGCGTCTACCTATTCTATCCACTAATGTATCCAACCCTCTTTGTAATAGGGATGGTTGGTTACTATAAGTTGGAGGTAAGGCGTGATTTCTTACTGGTTAAATATGTTTTTTATGGTTTTTCGTGGTATGCTGAATAATCCGCAAATACTGGAATCTTTGGGATTGCTCGTTCCAAACAGTAGGCTACGACAGTGTCCGAAAGAGAGGCTGTTTAAAGTCCCGGTGGCCCGTACAAACTTGGAAGGGAAGATTTATATTAGACTGGGCCGTGCCCGGGGCGTACCGTGTACGTGGCCAGAACGGGGCACGGATTTGAAACGTTACATACATTTTGTATGAAGCAGTTTATATTACACAGTGCATGATCCGTGTCCCGTCCGGGCCATATGGTATCCGGACACGAGGCCTGCTTGCAAGTCATTTCAGTAAAATCCCATTTAAACAATGCAAGTTTCTTGCCTGTGGCATACAATAGAATTGATTCAACAAATGACCCGCCATCGTCTTTACACTGTTTAGACGGTGCAAGTTTCATTGGTTGCTTTAACTTACATAATCAGCCTATAATGTTCCCACTGCTGGGACACAGGCCTCCTCTCAGTAAGAGGGAGTGGGCCGTTATCCAACACGCGGGCCCAGAGTGGGTTGGTAGATGTCACATTTCTTCGAATTTTTGGTTCTCGGACATGCCGGTTTCCTCACGATATTTTTGCTTTAACTTATGGCATGCATTTGGTAATTAAATCGCACCGTGTAAGGCCAGTCGTGACAACTCAGGTTCTCATTGAACTGGTGAAGCTGAACTATCATCTGAACCTACCTACCTAATCATCATCAGCTTACAGCAGTCTACTGCTGGACATAGACCTCTCCACTTGCAAGCCATCCAGCTCGCTTCTCGATAACTCTCACCCAGCTGCTACCAGCCACCCTGCAAAGATCATCGCTCCACCTAGCCTGAGGGAATCCTATATTACGTTTGACGATTCACGGTCTCCACTCAAGAACACGTCTACTCCAACGGTCATGGTTCTGCGGCTCTTCAGCTTGCTTTTTCTGCGAGTTATATTGACAACTTTGGTTTTCTGCCCGTTAAGTGGTGAACCAGCGTACCGTGAGTGTCCACGTTTTGGCTCCGTATGTCATAACAGCCAGAAGGCACTGATTAATACTTCTATTTCATCTCATTATCTGCCTAGCCTTGTCCCAACTATGTTGGGTCGACTTCCAGTCTAACCGGATGCAGCTGAATACCTACCAGTATTTTACATGGAGCGACTGCCTATCTAACCTCCACAACCCAGTTACTGTGTAATACCCCTTGGTAAGACTGGTTGTCAGACTTTCGGGCTTCTGACTACCCGTAACAACTGCCAAAGATACACGAATTGACAGCCGGGACCAACTGCTTACATGCTTTCCGAGGCACGGAGCGGTCTCGGTATGTAAAGATGGTCACCCATCCACAGATCAACCGCGGCAAGCGTAGCTTAACCTGATCGATCGACTTGTGCGGCTGATATTATTTAGCCACGGGGCGCTCTCATCATAATACTTCTGTTTAACTCATAAATGACTTATTTATCAATAGCAATGAAGTTCAGCATTTTAAACGCTAGATACCTAATTAAAAAGAAATATTAAATTATTTTCTAAAGATTCTAGATAGAAATAAATGTATTGCACGCGTTTTCTAGTATTTACAAAATGTACACCAAAGGGGGTGAAAACAAACACATTTACACGCTAAAATTAATTTAGTGTTTCCTATCAGACTACTCTGAGAAGAAAGGCCGAAACAAACTCAGAGGTCACAGTCTCTTTTAAAGTCCAGACACAATCTTGGTCATAAATATCATGTGAGGATCGTGTAGATTAGCCTAAAATGTTCTTTTGAGGAAAGAACCACACAGATTTGAGCGGACCTGTCCAGTAGTATTTTGAAGCGGTAAACGGACATTTTTTTTTTACTTTGAGATCCTTGAGACTTGAACATTAGGTTAGTCCGTCCAGACAAAGTTAAGAGTAATAGAGAAAATTTACCTAATTTACATACACATTAAAATAAAACACAAAAATAGTTAATTTCAGTCTATTTTTAATTTTGATGACTTTTAAGTTACACCTAATTACTAAACATCACATAAATGTAACCTACTTGGAAGTATTTTGAATGACGACATTAAAATAATAATCTTCTGTCTTATCATTATATCATTAAATTATCTTTATTTTTCAATTATTTACACAATGAATTTATTACAACTATAAAATTATGTAATACACTGACTTTGGGGATAACCATTTTAACAAAAATCATCGCAATAATTTATGAACCACCGGGTAGTAAAGTTACACCACGATTATATATTCATACATTTTTCTGGGGTTAAGCTTAGCATAACTTTACTCCGAGTTTATTACTAAGGGGTTTGGAGTCAATTAAAGCATAAGTATGCTACAAATCGCTGTTAGCTAGCTAGCTGAAAGTTGTCGCATTTTTCTTCGGAACGTCCATAAATCTTTCACAATACGTCACAACTCCGGAGAGTAATGATCTGAAAAAGTAAAATTAACATTATTAAGGGGGGGGAGGCGTCCAGGTAGCCCGCGCAATTCAAATTTTCTCACGTTTTTTGCAATTTCCAGGTCAGTGTCAGGTTGTATGTTGAACAAAACATGGTTCGCGAGCGGAACAAGTACGTATTTACAGAATTGTAATCACTAAAATCATAAATACAACCCTGTAAGTTCATATAATTCTATTGAATGAATATTTCATGAAATATCAATTACGTAAGAAAATTTTAATTTCGCGGTCTCTCTAGCGCATGGGATATGCGCTAGATAGAACCGTCCTTAATAAATAGAAATTAACCAGAGCCAGATAATCCCTAAACGAGTAGTCAGGGACAGTACCTATGTTCATAAATACAAATTTCGCGATTCTGAAATCCTATCTAATAGCAGGCTCGTCTTTTGCCACTGACGGATAAAATTCCAATCTCCAGGATGGTACTTAGTAGTTTTGGATGAAAAATCCCAATACCAATTTGTTGCAACTGGGAATCGTACTCACGATCCCAATACGGTTTGTAATGGACAACTAGCTTCATCTTTCTTACTGACCGACTCCTACTCCTACACAATTCAAAAAGACCTGTAATGGGTTTAATTGAAATAATTGCTTTGAGTTTGAGTTTGATCAGCAACCACTAGACGAGGCGAAGAAGTCCAAACAAAAAAATAAAAAAAAATCTGGAAATCTTAAAAAAATTATAAAATGAAACAAAATAAAAGCTTCTAAAATATTTACAAATATGTGCGCACCGATGTCTTCGCGAGTACTGAACCGAGTTTCCTGAACACTGCCACTCGATACCTGGAGTCCATTGCCACTCCCAGTACAATCTCCTTGGAGTAAATAAATAAATTTTATAATAATTTATTTATATTAATTCAATTTATATAAAATAGTTATATGTTATTAATAATTCTATTCCAATTTATCCTAATTTCTATCTAATTTTGTCTAATTTTATCTATTTTTTTTATAGTTTTGACCAATTTTGTTTCACTTTATTTCATATCATCTTTTTATTATGTGATTTAACCTAATTTTATGATTGTATGACATGTGTAATTACTAACATTGATAAATAACTTGTATGTGTGGTGCAAACTGTCAATATAAGTTGGTTATTAATAAATAAATACAATTTTCTTGTGTGCTTAAATAGCTAGTATGATTTGAGCACCTTCAAATATTAGTATGAACAGTGGCTCTGATGGCAAAATACTCAAACTCTGTATTTTAACATAATAGGTATATGTTTCATCGGCAGACGCAAAAAAAAATTACAACAAATATTTGTTTGGGCGTTCGCCATTGTTCTTTGAGGAACTTACGTCATCTCACTCGATTATTGTCATTCGCTATATCATGAACAAAGCAAATAAACATTTGTATTGTTACATTTTGTTATTACTTATGATTACGTACCTAAGGCATTTCAGCTATTAATCGCTGATGGAACAAAACCGATTAATAGAATGGTTTATGAATAGAGAAAGAGATTGGTGAAAGAAGAAGGACCTTCTTTCTATGAGTTCCAGAGTTCTGACGTCTGACTATTTGTAGATATAGGTAGTAAATTATGCGTTTTATTTGGTCTTCTTGGATTACTTAGAGGGCAATTCTCGTAATTTTAAGAACGTTCACAGTCTGATCTGTCTCAATCTGCCAAAAATACCTCTAATTTCCCTACATTTTGACAAGTTTTTGACATTTGTTTGTCGCTGAGATGAGACTGCGACTAGATTTTGAACATTTTAAATTACGAGAATTGAAACTATAATAAAGTGTACAATTATATGAAAACATAAACAAATAAATTGAAATGAATAGCAAAAATAACCTCAATTGTCCGGGCCAGCACCCTAATTTCGTAATACACTATTGATCTCAATCTGAATCATTTTGAATGAATCCATTGCTTCATATGTTCGCAAAATGTGTCTGCACAACGACGTAAATAACGCAATGAATGTCAACGGTCAAAACAAAAAAGTGACAAAAGTCACTTTGACACAATGAGCGGTTATGAGGTACATAAGAGATATTTTAAATTATCTGTTCGCAGATGCGTCGCTATCCTAGAAAGCACCTGGGATGACGACGGTGCGGTGCGGTGCGAGCGGTGAATGCTTACGCGAATCCCGCGCCCCCGGCCATAGGTAGAGGTGGAACACCGCGGTGGTTTTAGCCGGTAAGAGTCCGGCATGCCCCTTTGTCACCCCCACGATAGAGGAAATCCATGAGGATTTCCACCGCAAGCAAAAAAAAAAACAAAAGGTTAGGTGCACGGTGACGATGACCACTTACCATCAAATAGCTTCATTTTGTCTTCATTGTTCAACGTCCAGTTAGAGACCTCCAATGAATAAATTGTGGTGATGTTATTCAAATTCCTTGACTCCAGCATAACGTTTCTCACCATTGTAGCATTATATTCATCTGCTTAGCCTTTTCTCAGCTATGTTGGGTTCGGCTTCCAGTTTAACCGGATGCAGCTGAATACCAGTATTTTACACGCTGCGACTGCCAATTTATTTATTTATTTATTTATATATACTTTATTGTACACCACAAAAATACATAACATGAAATAAACACAAAAAAACACAAATATACAATGGGCGGCCTTATCGCTTTCTGCGATCTCTTCCAGGCAACCTTGGAATGGACAGTGATTTCCCTGGACATAAAATGGGGCTGTTGTTGGTGCAAATATTATGCATACAATACAATAAAATAGATACACAGATAAATACATAACCAAAATTATAGATACTTAAATATATACATACTAAATAATTATAAGCACCGAAAATAAAATAAGACAGTAGATGATAGCAGTTAGGACAAAATCACAACGACAAGTAGTGTTCCTTTACAAGTCTTTTGAACACGTGTAACGACTGCGCGCGTTTTATTTCAACTGGCAATCTGACTTCCATAACCCAGTTACTGGGTAATACGATACTCCTTGGTAAGACTAATTGTCAAACAGTCGGGCATCTTATGACCCGTAATGAATGCAGCATAACGTTCATAAATTGAGACTTGACAGAAAAATACCTGAAAAAGACCGGATTACCTGAAAAATAACCTTCAGTTGCTATTTTTTTTTTTACACATATCCAAACCTTCGTTCTATTTATTTAAGTCATTCTAATGATTTCATCGTTAATCTTTCTAAAGAATTACTTATATGTAATCTACGAATCGGCCATTATACATCATGATTTAAAAACTAACTTCAAAAAATTCTATAAAAATATTTGTTTTAATACAAATCAATACCTACACAAGTAAACTCTACGCACAGAATAAGTACACAGTTAGACAAAATACTTTACAATTATAGTTTCTTAAACCTAAGAGTAGCCTTAAAGTAAAGCACAACGTAATTTATGAATATTTGCATTCACCATACCCTAACTGAGTAGTTCCACATACGTACTTATGTCTGTAGAATCACCACCAGCAAACGTAAAAACAAAATATGGTTGTATGGTTGGTGTGGTTGGTTGTTGTTATGGTGTTGGTTGGTTGTGGTTGTTGTATGGTTGCTGTTTTATATAGAAAACAGTTTCATGGAATTTCGTTTCACATATTTTTTTTTTAATTTCATTTCATAGAATCCATACTAATAATATAAATTCGAAAGTAACTCTATCTGTTTGTCTGTCTGTATGTTACCTTTTCACGCCTAAACCACTGAACCGATTTAGATGAAATTGAGATGATGATGATGATGATGAGTCCCGGGGAAGGACATAGGATAGCAGCAGCAAGCAATCAATACGCAGAATATTTAGTTTATAAAAATTAAATCATAGATTTTTGTAACAAATAAAATTTTGTTTCGATGTTCATATCATAGAATAATAAATCAAATATTCTTTATCCTCATATTGTTTAGTTAATATAAAACTTAAATTATTACCAAAAAAAACATTTTATCGAGTGACAGTACTAAACGTTTCAATTCATACCTTTGACAAAATGAATACCCTCCTATAAAATTACAACACCGCGTTTACAAAAACAATGCAGGTAAATTCTAGTGAAGCAGCAAACAAATGGGATGTATTTAGCACTTCAAATTTGATGAAAACAGCTATAAAATTGTATATCAGCACTTTAAAATAATGTTTACACTATAACTGTGTCGAAAACCAACTCCGAAACCAATGGGTTTCTGAGCCCTGATTCACAACCATACGACAGGCTAATCGTATCGAAAACCTGACATTTCGATAACCTGATTTGACTTGATCTCAACAGCAAATAGCTGTTGGAAGAATAGCGGGCGTCTATTTGATTTAAACTGACAAAATTTTCGGGTTTTGGACTTGTGAACAGCGTTTAGAAGACTCCTACGATAACAATGATTAATGTTCAATACGATACGGAAGCGTATCGAGTGTTTGTGAATAGCTATGCTGAACGCACATTAAAATGTCCACGAAGGGGATGACGGGGTCTGAGTTCGCTCGCTAAGCTCGCTCACAAGACCCCGCCCCGTGAGGAAGATCACATGGCGGGTCTAAGTTGGTTTAAAAACAATAATATTATTATTGCTTGTAAACCAACTTAGACCCGATCTTATTAGATGTAGTCGACGGAGCGGGGCCCCAATTTCTGTCTACAGGGCTTAAAGGAACCTAAGGTAAATAAGTAATTAGTCACTGAAACAATAATATTCGAAATAAAAATAGAAGGACCAAATATTATAGGTACGAAAAAGTTTCTGCGAAACGAAATTCTATGAAATTCTGTCTGCGAAACAAGGGGACACCAAAAAATATATTTATTCATATAAAAATAAACGAACTTAGTACGGTCAGAAAACGAGACTTGTAATCAGAGCCGTAGGATATAGTAAAAGTTTAGTAAAAAACCGATGGATGTTTTCGAACAAAACTTAATATGATAAATTAGTTGTTTGTTTTCTAATAATTCTATTAAATTTTATTCGGTCCGGTTTCTTACTAAACTTCAACTATATCCGACAACCCTGGTTTCTTATCTCCTTTGGTGACTATACCTATCTGCTTACGAGTAGGTACATAATGTCATTGTAATCATTCTATATCTAGGTAATCTAATTGATCCTTCTGATATCTAGCCTATGAGGTTACTTCTATTCAGTAAAGCTGTAAAATGACATTTGCCTACTATACCACACCACGAATTTATTTTCGTTAGAAACAGTATCCCCCTAATTTAGGTTCTGAATCAAATTAAAAGCGTGATTTGTGCGTGTGATTTTTGTCACTTGGAAGAACAGGCGTAATGGCTGATTCAATAGCACTATTGAAAATAGAAACCACCATCGCAGGTACTTCAGAAACCGAGTAATAAAAATTCGAACTTCGATTGTTAAATGTCTTATGATCTTGAACGCAGCATATCCATAATTCCGATTGTGCTGTCATTTCCAGTAAAATTCGACGTCCATGTGCCTGTCCAATTCGCATAAGTTTCGTAAGATTGAGGATCGTTGGAGCCAGTTCCATCAAACTGAGCTAAATATGTTCTGATAACCAGTTTTATGGGGGGGTATACTGAATACACAATATAACCCATTGCGGCGCTCATCAAGAATCTGCAAAAATAAAACCGTTTCGATTTAAGTTAAGTAATAATTTTCTCTCGCGCCTTAGTCACGATAGCGATTGAGAAAAAAAGAATTCGAAGAAAAATTTAGCATCAACTTAAAGGACACTGGGCAAAATTGTATGAAAGTAGTCTATGAAGCTGCAGAGATACGGTTAGAATTATTTAATGGAACAGACGTAGGTTATTTTTTTGTTATGGCGTCATCAAAATTTGACCCGTTTTCAAAACAAATGATGACTAAAAGTGAACAATGGATTTAACTATTTGTGCAGTAAATTTTTTGCGCTTCCTAAATACATATTCATATAAGTCATCTCTTAGCTTCATACAGTTCAGTAGGAGAAAAATAGTGAGCTTTATAAGAGTGGAGATTGTTATCTAATTGGTTTCATAACCGTATCGGATTATCAATCATATAGCTTTAAACATAAGTAAAGATTCATTAAAATAACCCTTTAGGTAACATCTCATGACACAAAATATGATAACTACAGCAATACTGTGAGATCCGTATTAACAAACCAAACTCGAAATAGCACCTGCTGCGTTTCATCAAATGGATGACCCCAGCATAGCTATTCACAAACATTCGACACGCTTCCGTGCCGAATCGAACACCAATCAATATTATCGAAAACCCAAACATTTTAACATATATCACATTTAATATACACACAGCCAAAGTGTGGAACTTTTTGTGTTCCCTTCCACATTTAACCCGTCTGCCTTCAAAGCAAGAGTGAACAGGCATCTTCTGGGCACTCACGTTCCACCATAGACCTCATCCGTCGCTTTCCATCAGACGTGAGATCGAAGTCAAGAGCAAGCCCATTCAGCAAAATAAAACCAGTTTAAATCAAATAAGGCCAAGACAAATCAGGTAACCGAAAATGTGTCATTCTTGATACGGAAGCCTGTCGAACGGTTTTGAATAGCTATGCAGATGTCAAGAGTGGTTCATTAAATGGGCATTAAATGCAATTGCAAATACAGAAGCATATCTACCACTGTGGTGATCAATCTAAATATTCAATAAACTCCGAATCCTTCACTGAATTATTTAGAAATGGTTTAAATGTTGTTGTTCCGTTGTGGTTCATGCCGTCATAGACTTCACGTAAGAATTTTGTCGTCCAAAAAACTGAAAATGCAAAAGCTCCAAGCAGAAGGACGCTGTAAGAAAATGTGAAAGACTACGTTATCTACGTGTAACGTGTATTATATTATTATTATTTGGTTAGACACACTAGCAACTAATTAGCTGATGCGTGTGTATCAAACAGCTTTGAGATATTTAATCTGTCCAGTCGCAGTCTGTCCTATGCTTGTCTTTGGTATATTGGCTGTCTCTTAATATACAGGCCTCCTAGTTTAAGAGACAGTGTTTATATTTCAGTTTGTATAGATTTTTGTAGCCATTTAACGTTTGTGCAAATAATGATGTATCATCTTAGTAGTATTTTTAAATGTTTTTATATCCTAATATTTAAAAATATAATTTATATGTATATAAAAAAATAAAGGAAATATTAATAATTATGCTAAATAATAATTAATAAAAAACCCTTTATGTTGCAAAAAATTATGCTTAGGAATTTTAATGGCAATAAGCAAATCAATAACTACTAATTTCAGCAATTGAGTCTAATAAGACTAATTTTAATAGTCTAAGGGCGAATTTCACCAAACAATAAATTTTTGAGAATAAATTTTGAATTTTTGACACGTTTTCCACACTAAAACTTTCAGACGTCAGTTTTATGCCATGGGTAAAAGATACAGACTTTGGTAAAATCAGACCTTAGTCTAATTTAGTGTGCTAACAATACATAGCTTAAATACAGATAAAATAACATAAATGATTAATAGCAAACAATGAAATCTACTAAAGTTACATATAAGTAGGTATAATAACTTGGTTTTCTATGTAATGCCAAGGTAGTATAATTATCTCTACGCTTAATAAACACTTTTACATCTTGCTCGTAAACTACGGTTACTATTTATAAACTTAAAGTGCATTAAAATATTTTCTCTTATCCATAATTCGCGATCGTCGCGTTCATTTTGTTTGGCGAACTCGAACGCGTGGTCAAGTTGATAGAGGGTGCTTTTCGGTTTTTGGAACAAATGAGTGACTTTGGAACACGACAATCCCGAATTCGCACAAGCGATCTGTTTGGTTAGGACGTGGGGTGCAGACACCAGCACATCAAGCTACTACAAACTGTCAAATTTCTTTAATAGATTTTCAACTTTATCGCTAAAGAATAAGGTTCTAAGCTGATTGGGAAAATTTGACAGTCTTGGGTAGATTGATGTGCTGGTGTCTGTATATCATGTTAATGGATCTTGATTATAATATTGTACTTATATTATATTTTTTATCCAAAATTGGAAAAATATCATGCATTAATGGTTTAATTGTTGTTGTTGCTGCTGCACTGTGCTCATTGGTTTTGTAAACTTCTCGGATGAATTTTGTAGTCCAGAAAACTGAAAATGCAAAAGCTCCAAGCGCAAGAAAGCTGTAAGAAAGTGTGAAACACTACGTTACTACGTCTAACTACTCGTAGCGTATTTGTTTCATCTGGCTAGCCTTTTCCCAACTATGTTAGGGTCGGCTTCCAGTCTACCGAATTTAGCTGAGTACCAGTATTTTACATGGAGAGACTGCCTATCTGACCTCCACAACCCAGTACCTACTTATTTAAAAATACTAATTTAAAAAGATGTTATTACTAATTCCGAATATTAGGTGTGCCTAAACTACATAGCATTATTATGCAAAAGTACCCACCACCTATAATCTCCCTACGTCTAGTTAAAAGAGATGTCTAATCATTCTTCTGCATATATGTAATTCATGTCCTACGGTTTAACATTTAATTTGACAAACTAGAAGGGGATTAGGTATGATTGTATTTTTCTCTTGTCCATTAGCCAAAATAATGAAATTTTACTTCTGAGCTCTCAAAACGCTGATTAAAAAGGTTTAAGTTAATCATCATTACAAAAAGCGATAGCGATACAGCGAGTATCAGAAATGTGTGGTTATATTTAAGGACACCGACCATCAAACTGATCAGCTTTTTCTGTGGGACCAACATCGAAAAGCCGTCCCATACATTTGTGTTATAGTAATACCTTAACCGGTTGAATGCCGTAATTACAGACACAATTATAAAGCCATTGTGTCTCGCGTGGATCCACGTTTAAGCATACGAAAGGTTAAATATGACCGAACCTTTCTGATACATGCTGTATAGGTAGGTACATTTAACAATAAAAAGTTTGTATTTGATCGTTTGAAAAATATTAAAAAAAATATGGACAAGAGATAAAAATAGTCAACTAAAAAATCCTTTATTTTCTACATGAGAGAAATATACTCAAAGAAATACTCACAGACCAGTAGCCATTTTGTAATTTCAGTCCAATTACCTTCGTTTTCACAGTAACTTTCGACGTCTCTTGTAAGAATCTCTCCAGCTCTAGTTACAACTCACATTAGTACTTATATACCAGTACTTTTAACTGTTTTACTGTAACTAATGTTTGGTTCTCAGTTTTTCAATTAAAATAAACACGATTATTTCATTACATCATCTATTCTTTCCATATGAGTTACGATTATTACGCAAAACGCATCATTGAAATTTTCGGTGACAAAATAAACTTCCTAACATTTTGAAGGAAACATTTTCACGATACAGACGTTTTGAAAGTAGCAAATTTTTTTATCTTTTATTTTAATCTTTTGATCCCTAGAACTCGAATAGCACACACACAGCTATGACGGTGACTAAAATTAAATAATGAACAATGTTGAATCGATGTATACAATATGGACCATTTAGATGTACAACAGTTATTCAAACATGGACTAGCGATGTTATGTGATTACAAGAAACAATAAACTATTGTCATCGACCATTGTAATGAAACCCAGGTGAGTGACTATGAAGTAGTATGAACGTACCTACTTATATTTATGATTCGAAGGAAGAATCAATAATTATCTACCTATATCTATAATTAATTAGTGGGGCACGTGGCTAAATAATAACAACCACACAGGTAGATCGATCAGGTTAAGCTACGCTTGTCGCGGTGGGTCTGTAGATGGTTGACCATCTTTACATACCGAGACAAGAAAGCACGTTGAGCCGTTGGTCCCGGCTGTCATTCGTGGATCTTTGACAGTCGTTACGAGTAGTATGAAGCCCGAAAGTCTGACAACCAGTCTTACCAAGGGGTATCGTATTATCATAACTGGGTTGTGGACGTCAGATAGGCAGTCGCTCCATGTAAAATACTGGTATTCAAGTGCATCCGGTTAGACTGGCAGATGATGATCTATAATATATCTAATTCGTAGAATAACAAAATGTCGTATTTCGTGTCCGTTTGTGTGACTGCTAAGTTCTTCTAAACTACAGAATGGATTTTGATGCGGTTTGCCCCATCATTTAAAGAATTTATTACGGGTGTACTGTAGTATATGTCGCAGCCAACTAGCTAAATAATGGCCTTTCAGTTAACTGCCTAGCCTATTAACTAAACAGCGCCGTTCAACTAGCAGCCTGAACGATATTCAGCCATTCAATCAAACAGGCAAACGATTTGGATCGCTTACGTTTAACTACTTGCCTAGCCCAAACATTTTAAATTGGTGATTGATTTAAAGCGACAGTTGTTTATTGTAGTTTTGGAAAATATAAAAATGACAAAATGCATGTTTATACAATTTCGGCAGTAAAGACTGAGCAGTCAACTATGTCTAAATGAGCCATAACAAATATTTAAATGCGTAAGCAAATAAATATTTAGCAGTAAAATGGCTTAACGGGAAGTTACTTGTGGGCAGCTGTTAACAAATCGGAATTAGCCGGTGAGAAATCTTAGAAAGTAGCGTCGTTGGCCGCTACCGTGACACCGCTCGCTTTGCTCGCTCGGCTCGCGCAAATTTTGTCACAGTTCTAACCTAATCCATTTGGTCTGGGTGGCCTGGCTTAGTTGCTGAGACCAATTTGGCTCGCACGTGATTGATCAGTTGATCACAGTTCCAACCTAATTTAAGCTGTGAACTGCCGAATAATTTACCTAACTGCCTATTCCAACATTTGTACTGGCTATTCATTTATTACACTACTTGAAAATTTTTTGTACTGATCATAGGATTAAATATCGGACCAATTTTCTTTTTATTTCTGTTCATGTTTTAATTTAACAACCGCAAAATCCAAAAGTGATCAACGTTTTCCCTCTTTCCCTCTTAACGATAGAATCTGCTTTACCGACTCAGCATCATATATTGCTTCGTAATGTCAATACCTCAGAATTACATTGAGCCATCTTCTGTATCGTCTTATTTGTGGGAGGCCTATGTCCGGCAGTGGACGTCTTTCGGCTGAAATAGTTATTTATATTCCATAAAATAGCCAGTCTAAAAAATTGGTTTTAGGTTGATGTCAACTCGATATTGGTCAAAGGTGTATGCAATGTATTTAATACAATTAGTAAATAATTTTTTTACATATTCTTCTCGAGAACTTTCTTTAGAACTCTCCTTTGAGAAAATTTGTAATATCTAGTAGCACAATCGTCAATAACTAATAGACAAAAAACAAACTAATAACAAGTGATTATTTATTGATTAATAACAATATTTAACAAAAAGGAATACATTTTTAAAGATTTCTTCTTCTTTTCGTTACGACGGTACATTTATGTATGTTGCTTATACTGTTTGGGCCCAGCAGGTGGCCACGTTAATTGTGGCATCAGAGACGCCGCAATTCGAAGTTGATTTGTTTGATTTTGTTTTTGTCCTGTATTGATCCAATACAGATCAAAACCAAATTACATTGTTCATCAAACTGAGCATTGTTAGACCCTTCAATGGCATTATGACACTATACTTCATAATCAGCCTATAATGTTCCCACTGCTGGGACACAGGCCTCCTTTCGGTGAGAGGGAGTGGGCTGTAATACACCACGCGGGCCCAGTTCGGGTTGGTAGATGTCACATGCCTTCGAATTTTTGGTTCTAGGACATGCCGGTTTTCTCACGATATTTCCTTTACCGTTTTGAGAGCAGTGGTGATAAAGTAATTTACACAGAGTAAAGCGCCTGTCTGGGTTCGAAACTACGACATACAACTCTTAAGTCGCGGTTATTACCACTGGACCACCACTGCTCTCAGACATTATACTTAGGCAATGTTTATTACGTGTTTTTTTTTTAATTACAAACTACTTTTCAGAATACGTAATTAATCAATAATTGAATAAATAAGAAAAAGTATCACAATTTATTATTATTAATATTTTATTATTATAAATTAATGGTTTTTCTGAAGGTCATCCAACCAATTTTCCTGACATCAGCTTGAGGATTCTTTCATCGCCTAAATAAAAAAATAAAAAAGTTACATGCGTCTTTGACTTTTTTTATTATGATAAATGATAAATTTTTATTTTCTTACTTAATCCAGTTAAGTTTCCTATAGGGACTGCATTGTTTTGGCGGTCCAACTCCAGTAGGTACCTGCTGCCCAGGAATACGGTGACCATAAGGGCAGCTGACAAAAGAGCACTGAGAACAAATATATAAATTATAAAACACTTGCTTCTGCCTGTGACTTTTTCCGCGAGAAAAGAGAATGGGTGGTGCGTACCCAGACAAATTTAATTGTAGCATTATAAAACTTATTGACCTGCTTAGTCTCTTACTAAATTAGTCCCTGAGTCCATAAATATAGACATAGTTCATAATATCACAGTTTTTTTTGGGTACGGTGTCCATACAAAATCACCCAAAGTCCTTTCTTTTTTCCCTAACTCACGCCTGCCCGCGCTATTACTAGGTTTCGCTCAACGTTCTTTCTAACTTTTTACTCGCCACCTAAGGGTTCTAGCGTGATGTTAAGTAGCCTATAGCCTTCCTCTAGAATTGGGCTATCAAATGCAAAAAGAAATTTTCAAATCGAACTGGTAGTTCCAAAGATTAGCGCAAACAAACTCTTCACTTTTATTATTATAGGGCAACAGCTTAACTGAGACATTGCCTGAGGTAGCAGCGCGGTGCGGGAGGGGTGTGGAAACGTGATGCGAGAGCTCAGTGATTCGTCAAATTGTGACAACTATCACCCCTCCCGCACCGCGCAGCTACCTCAGGCAGGTAGACTTCCGAGGCTAGCGGCCGAAACATCGAACGCGCGGGTCTGACGCGCGCGGCCATGTTAGGCGAACGTTACGTTACGCCTGGCGGACGACCACACCTCTTCCATGGTGCGCGTCTGTCGCTCGCGTCAGGATTTCATATTGACAGCATGTTGCCTGCATAATATTTTGCTAGATGGGTATTTGGAAAATACTTGGCGACCATATTATGCTTATGATGAAAGTCAAAGACCCACAGAAAATATGATTGACATAACAGCCACAAGAGGATTTTCCTGGGAAGCTATCAACAACCGCGACAGGTTGCATGGATTCTTCTGCTCATTAAGCGGTCAAGTGTTCTGGCAGTGAAGAAACTTTACCTATGTAAGTATTTAAAAAAAAAAAATTTCAACAATCTGTGTGTACGAAGAGAAAAGTTCAAAGTCAAAGCATTTATTTAAAATAGACACAAAAGGCACTTTTGAACGTCAAAAATTCTTCCCAGACATCTTATCTCCGCGCGGCTCGCGACAATACAAGACACGTCGTGGAACGGCCGTGCTCGGCTGGCTCGGCTAACGACTGACCCTACAGCCGTCGGCCGCGGCAGTCTCGGGGGGCTCAGGAGCAGCGTCATATATTTTCATATTATTATGATGATCATAGCCGCGCATGGCCGCGCGCGTCAGAAGCGCTCGTCTGTCGCTTCGGCCGCGAGCCTCGGAAGTCTCTTTAAGTGGTGGACCTATAGTAAGTACTTATAGATAGATTATCCGACGAAATCTTTATAACAGAACGAAAAATCCCACCTGGTTTCCCAATAGGTAAAGCAGCAGTGTCCAGTTAAGCCAAACGCCGTATATGTTGCCATTGCCTGGCACAAACCCAGATACCTGCTTTCGAAAATGCTTTCTGCCTCATTGACAAGCCTATTATCGCTTTGATCAAGCCAGAAAAAAAATAAGTTTAAAAACTAAAACCCGACTACTGAAAAGGATGAAACAAGAAAGTACCTTCCCGTGGTCGCATGTTACCATAGCTTATAGTTATAAGTATGTTAGTACAGCGGCATGCAACCACGGGAAGACACGTTCTTGTTTCATCCTTTTCAGTGGTCGGGTTTTAGTTATTAAACTTATTTTTTGCTCGACTACGGCGAAACAAAAAGGAGGGTTATGATTTTGACCGGTATGTATGTATGTATGTTCATCTGTTCCCTCATAACTTCTAAACTGCTTATCATATTAGGACAAATGAGGTATCGTTGGAAGTGTCTTGATCGTCGGCTGGTTATAGGCTATGTGACGTCACAATAAATTGAATATGGCGCCCTCTAGCGGACATACTCAATTTATTATGAAAGATGGGAAGACGAACTGAAACTGACAGCAGGCCCTAACTGGAGGAGAGTTGCTCGTGACAGGCTGCATTGGTAACAGCTGGAGGAGGCCTTTGCCAGGAGGCATGCTTAATTGAGGGACATAATTATTGTAACACACCACAAACCCACAAAAAAAATAGAAAACAATTCAAAATAAAGTGCTTATATAGATAGATTTTTATAAACTACTAGCAGCGCACCGCGGTTTCACTCGCATAAGTTTCGAAAGACACCGTGTGGCGCCATCTATTATCATATTAACGTTATTGTTGTTTTCCTCGGGAACAGCGCTTTTTTTCGGGATAAAAGGTACCCTATGTCCGTTTCTGTACACCTGACAACGGATATACAAAATTTCAGGATGATCGGTTCAGTGGTTTAGGCGTGAAAAGGTAACAAACAAACTTACTTTCGCATATTATAGTTAGGATTAGGATTCCATTGGATACCTAAATTAACTGGGGCACCATCATGAGACGAATTACATAAATGGCACGGTGTATGAATATGATGAAATTGTGTGTAGGTAATATAGCATAATCAGCCTACAAGGGCCTACCTCGTCTCTGTGAGAGGGAGTGGGCCATAATCCACAACGCGGGCCCAGTGCTGATTGGTGGATGCCACACGTCTTCGAATTTTTGGTCTTAGGACTTGCCGGTTCCCTCACAATGTTTTCCTTCACCGTTTTGAGAGCAGTGGTGATAAAATTAAATACACAAAGTAAAGTGTCTGCCTGGGTTCGAACTCACGACCGTACTCGACCGTAACTCGTAAGTCGGGACCGTTATCACAGGGCTGCTCACCGACCGGTATCACACTGCTTTCACAGGTAATATTGCGTCAATCGTTAGTTTTTTTTTTTATTGTTGTTGTTTTATTGCTAAGTGGGCTCGCTCTTGAGCCCGATCACGCCTGATGGAAAGCGATAGATGAGGTCTATGATGGAACGAGCGTGCCCAGAAGATGCCTGTCCACTCTTGATTTGAAGCTTGATAATTATTGTAAACAGTTTCTACGAGGCAATTCTCAGAAGTGTTATAGCAACTCTGAGAAATTGTAATTGTCTCATTGCAGGCGCAAACCGATACAATTAGGAACGGATACTAGTTGTATGGATGAATGCCGTGGTGTCTGGGAAAGATATTTATTAGTTTAGTTGCTCGCCACATTATTTGTATATGTACCTTAATTTTGTATAATTCCAATAAACTTTGTATTGTGTAAGAAGGTACTTGTTTAATTGAATCTTTTCCTAACAGATTACCCCTGTTCCATATATCCCTACTGATGTATCTCCACTAGTAGGGATACTTGGAGAATTTCTCCAATTATCGCTACCGGTAGGGATATATGGAATCTTGTGCTCCATATATCCCTACTGATCCGCACTGGTTGGGATAGTTGGATTTTTTTTTTCCGTTTGTCGCTACCAGTAGGGATAAAAAGTTTTCAAGGGTTTCTTTATGATTAATAAGGTGTTCCTGAATTACTTGTGATTACAAATATAAAAAAAAAACAAAAGAAAACAATAATGAAAACAATTTTAATTCACACAATTACCTACTATTAAAAACATAACTTCGTTTGAGACTACGTAAAATATAAAATTATAATAATTAATAAGGTAAGGTAATAACGTAAAAACATTGTACAATATGTAACGTGGGACACTCAGAAAGTTTTGCGAAAATAAAATAAAATATCTATTTGTAAATATTTTTTTTATTAAATCTTTTAAAAACTAGCCCCTATACAAAGTTTCATGCGTCTGAACCAGTTTTTGAAACACTTTTTCCAGTCCGCCGTAGACACCTCGTTTACAGCCTGCTCGAACGCTGACAGCGCATCTTCCGGTGACGAAAATTGTATCCCTTTGATCTGTTTTTTTTTTTCGGGAATAATAAGAAGTCACACGTTGCTAGGTCAGGACTGTAAGGAGGGTGACCCAGGAGTTTGACCGGCGTGCTGTTAAAGGAAGTGCCTCGTTTTGAGCGCGGTGTGCGAAGGCGCGTTGTCGTAGTGGAGCTGTAGCCCGCGGAGCCCTGTGTTTGGTCGCTTGTTGCTCACAACGGAGAAAACTTCTGCCAAGCATTTGATAGTATACCATTCAGCGTTGATGCTTCTTTGGTTCCGTAAAGAAATTGACACCAAGTAGCCAGCCAAATTGAAAAAGCTCGCGATCAAAATCTTACCCCGCTTCTAGATCGCTTCACTTTGGTAGGCGTTGATTCGTTTTGAAACACCCAAACGTATTGTATTGATAAATCCAAGACTCATCACCTGTAATGATGTAAACACGCCGAGACAAGCCGGCTTCAAATTTGTTTATCATATCACACCATTCTACCCGGGCCTGCTTCTGAGCATCGGAGAGGTTGTGCGGCACCCAGCACGAAACTATCCTCCTCACGCGAAGATGCACATGTAGAATTTCGTAAAGGCTTCCCGATCCAACCTGCAGTATGTGCTGAATCTCTTAATACGTAACTCGCCTATTGTATTGGATTAAATTTTTCACTGCTAGCATGTTTTCTTCCGTAACAGCCGTCAAAAGGTGACCACTTCTTTCTTCATCCCCCAAAGTTAGTCGACCGCGCTTGAATTCATTATACCAACGATACGCGGTTGCCTTAGAAGGGCCTTCATCCATGAATGCCATTTGAAGCCTATCGTACGATTTGTCCGGCTTCTGGCGACGCTAGAAATCGTAAAATATCATAACGCGAAAATGTTCCCGGCGCAGATCCATTTTTTAATGAGACACGATAATTTAAATTAGCTCGCAAACAATGTGGAGAGAAATTTGGTCAAACTCCTGGGTCACCCTCCTTACAGTCCTGACCTAGCAACGTGTGACTTCTTATTATTCCCGAAAAAAAAAAACAGATCAAAGGGATACAATTTTCGTCACCGGAAGATGCGCTGTCAGCGTTCGAGCAGGCTGTAAACGAGGTGTCTACGGCGGACTGGAAAAAGTGTTTCAAAAACTGGTTCAGACGCATGAAACTTTGTATAGGGGCTAGTTTTTAAAAGATTTAATAAAAAAAATATTTACAAATAGATATTTTATTTTATTTTCGCAAAACTTTCTGAGTGTCCCACGTTACATATTGTACAATGTTTTTACGTTATTACCTTACCTTATTAATTATTATAATTTTATATTTTACGTAGTCTCAAACGAAGTTATGTTTTTAATAGTAGGTAATTGTGTGAATTAAAATTGTTTTCATTATTGTTTTCTTTTGTTTTTTTTTTATATTTGTAATCACAAGTAATTCAGGAACACCTTATTAATCATAAAGAAACCCTTGAAAACTTTTTATCCCTACTGGTAGCGACAAACGGAAAAAAAAAATCCAACTATCCCAACCAGTGCGGATCAGTAGGGATATATGGAGCACAAGATTCCATATATCCCTACCGGTAGCGATAATTGGAGAAATTCTCCAAGTATCCCTACCAGTGGAGATACATCAGTAGGGATATATGGAACAGGGGACAGATTATACCCTATAAATTTACTTTAGCACGATGGTGAGTAGTATATTTCTAATAGAAACCATCATCAGCTTGTTTCCAATTAATTTCTGTAAATTACACTCAAAGGCTCTTGGGTTAAATGTGGGAGGGAACACAGATGTCGGCAGAGAGTTCCACACTTTGACTGTGCGCATAATAAAAGTGGAGGAGAAGCGCTGAGTACGACTCGTCGGGATATCAACCAACCGCTGCAGTACGTCTGGTTGTCCGGTGGTAAAAGGGCGATGGTGGGATCAGATCATGGAGTTAATAACTTCATGAATTAATTGATTTATCAAAAATTAAACAACAATTAGTACCCGTACAACTTTTTCAAAATAATAATGTTCATAGGACACTACTGGCAAACGGTAGGTACAGGCAAGCCTGATAATATATGGTAAATTGCAACCTAACAATAGCATAACACACTATCAATTACAAGCTGAATCATTTTGAATAATATTGAAAATCCATTGCTTTATATGTTCGAAAAATGTGTCTGTTCAACAACATAAATAACGCGATGAATGTTGTTGAACTGTCAAAATGAAAGCCATTCTTACTGTTAGTGTCTTACGCAATTACCCCGCAGGGCCCTAATCACGGATATCTATGGACCTAATTAACTATGACCACATAATTATCTCAATTCCTTACCTAATCTCGACATCCTCTATGACACAATGAACGAAACCGCGCGAAATGAACGTGAAGTTGACGTGGTTTGAACTGTCAAAAAAATACATGTGGTCCTGTGTTGTCCGTACAGTTGACATTTCGATTCCTTGCCGTTACAGGGGTTTCTACGAAACACGATAATGACGTGCACCCTAATTGCGTAAAACACTATCAATCTCAATCTGAACCATTTTGAAGGATATTGCTAATCCATTGCTTCATATGTTGGAAAAATGTGTCTGCTCAACAACGTAAATAGCGCAATGAATGTTGTTGAACTGTCAGAATGAAACCCATTGCTACTAATAGTGTGTTACGCAATCCCCGCAGTGGTTTGCGCGTAGTAAGATTGCGCGGGGAAAATAATGATCATACTGAGTTACACAGAATTGGAACCCTGGTTGGTTTATCATAAAAATAATAAAATTACTCACAATCCGAGCATTTATAGTAGTAATCACTTTGTCAAAGATTAAACTGAACTAAAGAAAGTCGTTTTATTATTCGTTATCGGAATGCCCTATTTCCTGCAGTTTATTGTTTATTTATTTACAAATATCCCCAAAAACAAGATATGTACAGTCATACTGTACAAAAATACTGCCACATATTTTGTTTACGGTTCCATTATATTATTATAAGTATTT
Source organism: Amphipoea lucens (assembly GCA_947508005.1). Lineage (NCBI taxonomy): Eukaryota > Metazoa > Arthropoda > Insecta > Lepidoptera > Noctuidae > Amphipoea > Amphipoea lucens. The sequence continues at coordinate 8,959,369 of OX382364.1, read as the reverse complement.
CCTTTACTCATTGTAAGTATATACATATAAATTATTTTTTTAAATGTTATTATAATACTAACTTTAGCCAGTGGCTTCGCCCGCGTGGATGCGAAAGTTATACCACAGGGTCGTACTACGACAGGTACATACTACCGAGATAAAAAGTATCCGTATTGTGTGTGTGTTTAAATCCAGGTTATAAACCATCTGTGTGCCAAATTTCATTCAAATCCGTTCAGCAGTTTTGCGTGGCTGAGTAACAAACATACAAACTTGACCATTTATAATATTTTTATTTATTTATTTATTTTAGGATCTCCAACAAAAGATATACACAAAACATAATGTGTGTGTGTGTATTATGACCATTCTTGATGACGAAATTATGTAACTACGGAAAACTTACAAAAAAAAAAAACAAAAAAGAAGAATGGATTAACAATATCTTTCAAAATGATTCAGATTGAGATTGATAGTGTGTTACGCAATTAGCTGAGAATTTTTTGAAGTGAAAACTTCTTTAGCGGCGTTGCACACTTTTTGTATGGGGAAAAAATGTTAAACTCGCGTCAGGACATCGCGTCAGGACACGTGACCGTTAGGAGAGATTCCCCCCCCCCCCCTCTTTCTACGGCGGCGCCACGGTGACGGTGACGGTGACGGTGACACGGTGATGGTGACGGTGACGGTGACGGTGAAGGCGACGGTGACGGCGACGGTGACGGCGACGGTGACGGCGACGGTGACGGTGATGGTGACGGTGACGGTGACCGTGACGGTGACGGTGACGGTGACGGTGACGGTGACGGTGACGGTGACGGTGAAGGTGACGGTGACGGTGACGGTGACGGTGACGGTGACGGTGACGGTGACGGTGACGGTGACGGTGACGGTGACGGTGACGGTGACGGTGACGGTGACGGTGACGGTGACGGTGACGGTGACGGTGACGGTGACGGTGACGGTGACGGTGACGGTGACGGTGACGGTGACGGTGACGGTGACGGTGACGGTGACGGTGACGGTGACGGTGACGGTGACGGTGACGGTGACGGTGACGGTGACGGTGACGGTGACGGTGACGGTGACGGTGACGGTGACGGTGACGGTGACGGTGACGGTGACGGTGACGGTGACGGTGACGGTGACGGTGACGGTGACGGTGACGGTGACGGTGACGGTGACGGTGACGGTGACGGTGACGGTGACGGTGACGGTGACGGTGACGGTGACGGTGACGGTGACGGTGACGGTGACGGTGACGGTGACGGTGACGGTGACGGTGACGGTGACGGTGACGGTGACGGTGACGGTGACGGTGACGGTGACGGTGACGGTGACGGTGACGGTGACGGTGACGGTGACGGTGACGGTGACGGTGACGGTGACGGTGACGGTGACGGTGACGGTGACGGTGACGGTGACGGTGACGGTGACGGTGACGGTGACGGTGACGGTGACGGTGACGGTGACGGTGACGGTGACGGTGACGGTGGACGTGGATGTGGATGGATGGATGGACAATTGGACAGCTGATGGCTCGACCGTCTGTGTAGTAGCCACACTGCTGTGTATTCGTAAAATTCGTGTAGGTATATAAAGTGTTTAAAATATGAAAATTAAACAAAGTGCATCTATTAATGAAAAAAGTGACGCAGAAATAGTGAAAAAAAATTAGTTATATTAATTCAATTCATAATTGATTTATTTCAACGTTAATATTCAAGTTTTCACTTCTGCCGGCACTCCCGGAGTGCAACCCGTCTTTTTTTTTTATTCTAGTTACGGAGGTATTGAAGGTCAAAGTTCAAACTTGTTTGACGATTTATTGGGTTGTCCCACTGCGCTCCAGGAATGCATTCCACTGCGCTCCAAAATAAAACAAGTAGAATCAGAATAAAAGGCAAACCATAAGTTGTTTGTTATACAAAAATATAAATATTGGTAGACTTTTTTTACCACCCCGCCTGGGGTCATTAAAATGACGATATATCTAAAATTTTGTATGAAGGCTAAGTATAAAACTTATGTCGTTGAAATTGAAACAAAATAAGCTGGTCTCGCTAACTGAATATACAGTACAAGTACAACTGAATACAGTTTTACCTTGTAATGTGTTGTTTTTTTAGTTCTTTTTACATTGTTTTTAAGAAAAATATATTGTTAGATGTGACGTTGTGATTATGACTGAATAAACATATTTGATATGCATTTTTCTTTTTTATAATATTTAATATAATGTTTCATGCTTAATTTATTATTATGCTAACTCTACTCAACATTTCTTGGAGCGCAGTGAAATCAATGTATGAACATTAAAATTATGAGAACAATGGGATTTGGAGCGCAGTGGAACAACCCGTTTTTTTCTACGAAAACAAATACATGTTATAAATTAACATTAAATATTCCCACGATGGTGCTTGGGGGAGGCCTATGTCCAGCAGTGGACGTCTTTCGGCGGTAATGATGGTTATGACTTCCACGATCCCTGTACCGATGCATGGACACTTATGCACAATTTTTGCGAGCGTTACATTGCGCGCTACAGTAAACAGCGAATATTCACGTTAAAAATTATTTTTTGTGTTTTTCAGTTTAAATCAAAGTCAGTGTACGCACTCAAGCTATACATATCCAGTATAAGCTTACTTGTGATTGTAAAAAACCTATACAAGGCGAGATCAGTTTTAACATCAATCAATCAACTCAGCCTATCGCAGTCCACTGGTGGACATAGGCCTCTCCCAGACTGCGCCACAGCACCCTGTCCTCCGCCTTTCGCATCCAGTCTACCCCAGCCACCTTCTTTAGATCGTCCGTCCATCTAGCGGGGGGGGCGTCCTACACTACGCTTGCCGGTACGCGGTCTCCACTCCAGGACTCGCCTGCTCCACCGGCCATCAGTCCTTCGACAGACATGGCCAGCCCACTGCCACTTCAGTTTGCTTACTCTGCAAGCTATGTCGGTAACTCCGGGTCTTTTAACAACCAGTATATTATCATATTTTTCATGATTGTGCCTTCTGTTACTTTATTCTGTTAGTGGTTTGCCAGTCATTCATCCAAAATTGAGAAGGGCTTATGTACAGACACCAGCACATCAAGCTACTACAATCTGTCAAATTTCTTTCATAGATCTTCAACTTTATCACTAAAACATAAGGTTCAAAGTTTATTGGGATAATTTGACAGTTTCGGGTAGCTTGATGTGCTGGCGTCTGTACTTCAGTTTAGTTTTGTTGAGAATTCCACATCCCTTTGACAAAATACTCATTATCCAGTGTGGCAGGGATATCGACGCGCAACCTGTTGCCATGGATTCAGTACATTGATTCTGAACCCCCCTTTTTTATGGATAGGAAATCATCAAATGACCCCTCCCGCTCTGGGTGGAGCGGAAGGAGGTGTCTTACTGACTAAAACCCATCCGTGTTCCTTCCTTAGCCCTTTATGTTCCGGTTCTGAACCCCCCGGTTTGAAATTTACTGTCGGTTTTTAACACCTTCGGCGCCATGTGCATCTTTTTGTCACACAGTGTCTGGAACATTGTGTATCCAAAAGTACACACATCTTTCTACTTAGTAAATGCGCTGTGTATCTTTAAGGAACACGTTTTCTATACATTTATTACGCAAAAATGAAAGCCCTTGTCTAACGCATTTTTTCGGTATAAGTGGTCTGGGAATCGGTACAAGAAAACAAAACTTGTAAGAACAAAACTTGAAAGAACACAAGACACTTAGGGTGGGGCGCCGAGGGTGAAAAAAGAAATTTGCTGTTCCATAGATTTTGACCGCGTAGGTATAGCACTTTTCTATGAAAACAGTAGATTTTTTTTGTTAACCGACACAAGAATTGTACCCTAGGGAGTATAGAACCATATGCTGCTGAATTCATGGTTACAGCGCGTTGGTTATGCGCGTCGATTTCTCTGCCACCCTGTATATTACGTAATCGAAATTGATATTTTTGACGGTTAGGCTAAGTAATAGAAGCCGCACAGGTCGATCGATCAGCTTAAGCTACGCTTGCCACGGTTGGTCCGTGGATGGGTGACCATTTTCACATACCAAGCTCCGTGGCTCGGAAAGCACTTTAAGCTGTTGGTCCCGGCTGTCATTCGTGGATCTTTGACAGCCGTTATGAGTCGTCAGAAGCCCGAAAATCTGACAACCAGTCTTACCAAGGGGTATCGTGGTATCATATTACCCAGAAACTGGGTTGTCGAGATCAGAGAGGCAATCGCTCCATGTAAAATACTGGTATTCAGCTGCATCCGGATAGACTGAAAGTCGACCCCAACATAGTTGGGAAAAGGCCAGGCAGATGATTAGGTATAAGACGAAAAAATAAAAATATCCTTGACGACTATATTTCTCTATAGGTAATTATTTATTAATAATGAAAGGACTGCCTTATGCTGGGGCCAGACTATCGCGATAACGCGAAGATTTTCGCGATAAGTTGATGCTCATTGGCTGGACCTACGATGTCAGCCAATAAGAAACAACTTATCGCGATTTTCCCGTATAGTGTGGCCCCGGCATTATTGGTGTAGTGTTCTCAAGCGCTACTGCTGAGCATGAGTTCCTGGGTACGAATTTCTCAATAGCAGCCCAGTGTCTGGATTTGAGCCCAGGTTGATGGCAAGAGGCTCGCCCCCCTATTTTGTGGGACTTAAACATAACTGACGAAATGTGGTCCATTCAGGCAGAGGCCAACCCTGCCCAACCCTTCCTTCCCTCCCATAATGAAACACAAATTGAAAACCAAAAATTATAATGCTTTAACAAGATTTTCAAGATCCTTACAAGTATAACAAAAGACGTGAGAATAAAACAAAATAGAAACTATTTTTTGCTACTTCTATTTTTACATTTTTTTTTTTTCACAAACTATGTTGCATTGGGTTTCAAAATTATACTTAAAACACAGTTTCAACCTTTCTCTACATTACAAATTCTTAAAATGTCATTAATTAACAAGCAACGTACTTTCAATAATATATAAAAAGATGCATTCCCATCATATTCTGAAGTCTTTCTTGTCTTAGAGTTAGAAAAAATATTTTAGACTAAAGGTATATAAATTAAGAAAATTTCTTATTAGCCAAATCCAGTTAAGTTTCCGATTGGAATGTCGTTATTCTTACGGTCCAGCTCTATAAGATATCGTCCACCAAGAAACGCGGACACCATGAAAGCGGTCCATAAGAGAACTCTGAAAGAAAAGTTTAATTATGCTCTTAGTCAGCTTAAATTCCTATTATTTCTTAGGACCATAGTCTTAAGAAAAAATGTAAATAATGGTATGCCATTTCTTTGGTCATCATCATCATCTGCCTAACCTTTTCCCAACTATTTTGGGGTCAGCTTTCAGTCTAACCGAATGCAGCTGAATACCAGTACTTTACATGGAGCGACTGCCTATCTGACCTCCACAACCCAGTTACTGGGTAATACGATACCCCTTGGTAAGACTGGTTGTCAGTTTTTCGGGCTTCTGACTACCCGTAACGACTGTCAAAAATCCACGAATGACAGCCGGGACCAACGGCTTAACGTGCATTCCGAGCCACGGAGGGGTCTCGGTATGTATAGATGGTCACCCATCCACAGACCTACCGCGGCAAGTGTAGCTTCACCTGATCGATCGACCTGTACGGCTGTTTTTATTTAGCCACGGGCCCCTCCCCTCGCTAATAACAGGAATACAAGTTATAATATTATACCTATGCCTAAATAATAACAGCTGCACGGGTCCATTGAAGTATAAGCTATGCTTGCCGAGCTCGACCCGTGGATGGGTGACCACCCATTACATATCGAGACCCCTCCGTGTTTTGGAAAGCACGCTAAGCCGTTGGTCCCGTCAGAGGCGGCGTAAAGCGTGGGCGACGTGGGCCATCGCCTACGGCCTCGCTCTCCTAGGGGCCTCGCACGGACTCGCACCTCGAAGGCAGGACGAGCAAATTTTTTTTTTCGCGTTTAAAGCGATGAAACTCTTCAGTGGCTACTAGTAAACCCCTCGAGATTGATCATAAGATTCGTTTTGAAGAGTTCAATATATTGCACTTGGTGTCGAGCTTTAAACACTTTCAATGTTTCCTACCTATAATTTACGAGTATGTATGGTTTTTTTTTGTAGCTTTTTGATTGTCCATAATACCTAAGTAAAATATATCAGTTTAAATTGTTTTTCAAATCCATCTTTTTGCGTTACCACCTACCGTGAGGGCCTCGCAAAATGTATGTTGCCGACATGAAATTTAGGTCTTGCTCCGCCACTGGGTCCCGTCTGTCATTTGCAGATCTTTGAGTCGTCAAAAGCCAGAAGCGCGAAAGTCTGACAAACAGATACCAAAAACCAAGAGATATCGTATTACCCAGCGACTGGGTAGTGGAGGTCAGACAGACTGTCGTTTTACGTAAAATTCAGCTGCACCCGGTTGGACTGAAAACTGACCCCAACAGAGTTGGGTAAAGACTAGACAGAAGACTTATGCCATAACTAGCTGCGCCCCGCGGTTTCACCCGCGTAAATGTCGATCCCGTGGATATATCGGGATAAAAACTATCCTATGTCCTTTTCCGGGACTCAAACTATCTCTATACCAAATTTCATCTAAATCGGTTCAGTGGTTTAGGCGTGAAGAAGTAACAAACATATAAACACACACACACACACACACTCACAAACTTTCGCCTTTATAATATTAGTGTGATATCCCATGGGCACCTGTCCCACCGCAGACGAGAAAACAACCAGCTATCAAAGATTTTCTTCGCTCAAGAAATGTACAAATGATTGTAGGTCCCTGGTAAGTAAAAGAGATACATATTAACCGCTCAAGGACCGCGGGACACCGATCGGTGACCAAACAATAGAAAATCAATTGTGTCTCATTAGCGGAGCTTGACAAAATAGTTATAGAAAATAGTAGTAGTAATAGTAGTAGTTAAATAGGTATAGTTTAATCAATAGTTAATCGCTGACTATTCACACCGCAGGCGAGTACTCGTTTGTCGCAGCCACAGCGACAAGAGCTATCAAAGATAGTACTCGCTCAGCGACGATCGCTTGACGGGGAGAACACTCGCTTAGAGACTCACGCTTGGTATATACGTATACCAGCGAGTTATCGCTCGTCACCGTCGCACACTCGCTGTTCGTTGCTCGCCAACTCGTTTTTAGGTGCTAGCTCTACTCGCTTCTCGTTAATGAAAGCGGTGGGACACTTAACTTAAACACCGAAGTTAATAAAATTATTTGTATGGGTAGGTACTTACAATCCGCCTAAAACTGGCATTGTGTTCAATTTAATTAATAAAATTATTTTAGCAATATAATTTACATAGCGTTTTTTACTACAAGTACGTTAGTAGGTACTATTAGTTATTCTGTGCTACAAGATAACCTTTGCCAATGTTATATTCGAAATACATTTTTTTATTATGCTGTCGTTGTTTTATTAACTCTTCACATACCAACGGAATGTTTCTTTAATAAACATTACATTGGTAGGTAGATTAAATTACGTCAAATATTTAACCAGTCAGAAAGACAACAAACAAAAACAGTGTCTACGGGATGATACTGCCTATGAGTGCTGTCAAAAACTATATTATGCTTTGTAAAGGGTCCCGTTGACACCATTAGGCGACGGAAGCCTCAACAAGTGCCACACTTTCATATTTGCACCAAAATGGTTCCTTTTTTACATTTTGGTGCGGAACCCCAAAAATGTGTATACTTATATACTTCAGTTACCTATATTATTATCATTTTATAGGTACAGAGTGACTCTTGTGATGAAGCGTATGATTCGCATTGACAACCGGTTTCTCTTCCGGGACATCAGGTTATAGTCTAAGAGCAGTAGAGTCAGAGTAAATTGGTCAAAGCAACCAACTGAGATTAAATTAAAAAACTTTCATATGTCATACACACATACACGCTACGGGCTAGCGGAGAGGTTAGGTCGACCACATGTCATAGTGGCGTGTTTGTGACGTCTAGTAAGCCCGTCGTCTAGGGAGAAGACATGGCAGAAGACAGCGAGAAAACAGACAGAGATAGCTGCTAGTCGCTTACTCGTCGGCGGAGAGACTGCTATCCGCCGACGAGTAAGCGACCCCAACAGAGTTGGGTAAAGACTAGACAGCAATACTTATGCATTAATACTCGTATCCCATAGGCACCTGTCCCACCACAAACGAGAAAATAACTAGCTATCAAGGATTTTCTCGCTCAAGAAACGTACAAAAGATTGTAGGTCCCGTGTAAGTAAAAGAGATATACAGGGTGAATTTTTCAAGTGGGCGTGGGTGGCCAAATCCGAAACTATGAGGACTAGCGAAAAGTACTCAAAGGAGTCGCGGGCTCGATTTTGATGAAAACCAAAACTGCATCATTGGATTTTTGAAAAATCAATATTTCTCGCCAGGAATCGAACTTGTTGATTTCGAAAAAAAAACACACACTGTTTTATTACACCATTCGATAGTGTCGCTAATAAGGATCGAATTCTGGGAAGTAATGACATACGGCAAACTAAAGGAAAGACCTCATTTTTAACAAAATACATTTTTATTTTTCTGATGTTATCTACCTAGACTTTTCCCAACTATGTTGGGGTCGACTTCCAGTCTAATCGGATGCGGCTGAATACCAGTATTTTACATGGAGTGACTGCCTATCTGATCTCCACAACCCAGTTACTGGGTAATACGATACCCCATCCCCTTGGTAAGACTGGTTGTCAGACCTTCGAGCTTCTGACTACCCGTAACGACTGTCAAAGTTCCAGGAATGACAGCCAGGACCAACGGCTTAACGTGCTTTCTGAGGCATGGAGGGGTCTCGGTACGTAAAGATGGTCACCCATCCACAGACCAACCGCGGCAAGCGTAGCTTGACCTGATAGATTGACCTGTGCGGCTGTTATTATTTAGCCGGGCCCGGGTTATGATGTTACTTACCTACTAAACCTTAACTGATTAATTGTTCAAAATGATGACCATTGTTTTAATACATACGTAGCTGGATTCGACGTCTCAAGGATTGTACTGCATTCACAATTACAATATTATTGATTCCATTAGAATATTTTCCAAAGATCGTAATAGAAATTTGAATTTAGAACATAATGTTGTGAAGGTGACTGCGCTGCGGGTGTGTTAATAAAAATATTGAGCATCATTTCGAACAAGGTAGGTACGTAATTGTAGGTATGAATACTTTAAAATAAGAAGTTTATTAAAATTCAACATTTTCCTTATGTTTGCCGTATGTCATTACTTCCCAGAATTTGATCCTTATTACCGACACTATTGAATGGTGTAATAATACAGCGTGTGTTTTTTTTTTTCGAAATCAACAGGTTCGATTCCTGGCGATAAATATTGATTTTTCAAAAATCTAATAATGCAGTTTTAGTTTTCATCAAAATCGAGCCCGCGACTCGTTTGAGTACCTACTTTTCGCTATTCCTCATAGTTTAGAATTTGGCCATCCACGCCCACTTGAAAAATTCACCCTGTATATATTAATATAGTTATAGTTGCTCGCTAACTGTTCACACCGCCGCGCCGTCGTTGAGTACTCGTTTGTCGCAGCGACAAGAGCTATCAAAGACAGTACTCGCTCAGCGACACACGCTTGGCGGACACTTGCTGTGAGACTCACGTTTGGATCATAGGCATACCAGCGAGTACTCGCTCGTCGCCACCGCGCACTCCCTGTTCGTTGCTCTCGCAACTCGTTTTTCGCTTTGCTATGCACAGGACGCTGTCACTCGAAAGACAGCTTTTAAAAACTACACAGGTCTAACGTAGCAAATCATACCTACCTTTGATCCCCGAAGGGTTAGGCAAAAAGGAAACCAGTCCTTTCTATGACTATAATATAGTACACCCACATTTCGATAGTTATGTTTACGTTCCACATAATAGACTCAGGCTGCTACTTAGAAATTTCTGATGGGTCAACCCAATACTACTTTGCCCAACATGGGAATCGATCCCAGGACCTAATGCTCAGAATAGCGCAGGTCTATTGTTTGCAATACATGTGCAGAGAGAGGTTGGGGTCGGAGAGGTGTACCTGTACAGGAGTGCCTGTGCAGGTAGACCTCTTCTATGGACCGTAGCGTGTATGGCCGCCATTAGGTACTCAAAATCAAACTATTTTTAAGCTATTGCATAGCTTTTATCGCGGGCTTAGAGCACGGCAACCGAATCAAGAAATTCCGTGACGAAAATAAACCTAACACCCCCCACTCCAGCCGGCACAGCGGTGCGGCGTTGAAAGCCGTGCATCGTCTAACGTCGTTTCAGTTCGGCAGACTTCGTCACGGTGTTTGTGTGCGTGCGACTAGACGTATGCGTGTAGACTGTACCACAGTAGACAGATACTGTGACTGTACGAAGCTCGCATAACTTGATAAAAAATGCTTTGCAATAGCTTTACCGCGGCAGTCCCCGAGTGCCACACGTATTTTTTTTTCACATAAACCTACAATGGGTACTTATGAAACGTCAGAAACTAGGTGCACGGTCCCAACTGGTCGTTTCCTATGGAGAAGAGCCGGCAAGAAACACACACACGCCACAGCCACGCCACAGTTACTGTATTATGTTATCAGGTCAACAACGACTATTTCCACTAATGAATAATGTGTGTGTAATGTTTCCCATAGTGACGCAGATCGCTAGTCATGGTGCGCTTGTATTTATTTATATGAAGCACTTTAATCTATGTGTGTATCAATCACATCAATCTTTATCAAATTAAATAGTTTATTTAGCTGAAGCATTTTGTAGAGTTCATTCTTCTTCCTTTACTCCATGTCAGTAGACGGCAGACGAGCGATCATCCTGGTATCGGTAGTTTCGGTACATTCGGTAGGTTTTACATAAAATCAGTAGTACCGGTGTTCAACTCTGTTGCTGTTGGCGAGTCTTCCTTTATAGTTCTCATTGTGTACAACGTCCCCCAAAACACTATAAATACCAGCATTGCACCGACCAATAAACTGGAAAAAAAAACTGCATAAATAACGAGAAACTGATTTTTTTTTTTCAGAAAATAGAAGGTAGGTACCCATTCTAGAGCAGCAGTACGTATCATAGGTAAATATAGGCACAATTACGCCAGTATTCATTGGCTGGGTCCACACTGGACGACCCAAATTTGTTGGATCGGAGATTCTTTCGCAAGATCCGTTTTAGGAAACCCGCGATCCTGCCGCGCGATCCAGTCCCGTTCCATATTTTAACTAACCTGATGCCACGCGTCTTCCCTGGCACCCCATTTTGTATAATTTGAATCCCATAAGCACTTATGTCATTTATAATTAGGTGCATCCAGACAGAGCGAGGCATGCGCCGCAAATGATTTTTTATATATGTACGGTTGCCTCAGGCTGAGGCATCCATCATACAAAAAAAAAAATGCCTCGCTCTGTCTGTATGCACCTAATGGATATTAAACAACGACTTTGCGCATTATCCATATTGCCCGATCGCCCGATCTAAACACAATCGTCTACCTACACCGAGCGCGCCAAATAATTGTTGCGCCCGTGGTTGCGCCTTTGAGCATTGTCGAAAAACCGACAGCGCTCGGATCGGCCACTCGCGCTCCAAAGAGCGTGCTCGCGTGACGGCGCATTTGAATCCGACTCCAGCCGCGCCCGATCGGAGCGCACAGGATCGTCCGTTGTGGACAAATCCAGACTCCGAACTGAAAACCCAATAACACTGCTTGACCTGGGTGATCGAACAAAAAAACCACGCTCAGCAGTTGTGCTTGACTAGGCCACTAGGCAGTGATCAGAGAGAGCGGGTATATATTTTCTTTAAGGTGAATGTGCCATGGTAGACCGCGAAATTTAAATTTTCTTACGTTTTTTGCAATTTGCAGATCAGTGTCAGGTTGTATCTTGATCCAAATATGATTCGCGACTATATTTACGTCACGTATTTACAGAATCATAGTCATTACAATCATTAATATAATTATCTCTTTAAGTTAGATTTCTACCATAAACACTTTTCCATACGAGATTTGTTCTTAACGGTAGAAATCTAACTTAGAAAGATGTATTAATGATTCTAATTATTATAATTCTGTAAATACGTACCGGTTATAGTCGCGAATCATATTTGGATCAAGATACAACCTGACACTGACCTGAAAATTGCAAAAAACGTAAGAAAAATTGAATTTCGCGGGCTACAACTACCCATTCACCTTAAACAAGTTATCTCGTTTACAACACAAGGTAAACAATTTCTCGAATTTCAACTCAAACTGTATCCAACTCAGCTCACATTTCATTTCGGATGATTAACTCAAGCTACTTATATTAGATTCAGGTTTAGGGTTCCGCACCAACGTCGCTATTAGTGGATGGGCCTTCCTAATTCGGGCTTTACTACAAAGATATTCTAGGATTTGTATCAATAAAATTAAATATGAAGAAAACAAGGTACTTTAAATAGAAAATGTTTATAAAACAATGTTAGATTATTAATAAATAAGATTTATTGTTGTGGTGGGTTCTGTTCTGTTTCTTCTAACAATAAATTTATTTGGGCTGTAGTGGCCCCACCCGTCGTCTTTCTTGCCTCCTATGCGTAACGTCAGGTCCTCGTCGATCTTCGCTTTAACAGGACCTTTGGCTTTCAGTGTAACGTTTTGCGTTTGATTCTCATTATCAACCATCATCATTCCAAAATATACTACAAATATCAGCATCCCAAAGCACAATACACTGAAAAAAAAACTTCTTAAATATCGAGAAGCCGTTTATTAGAAAACATTAATTCTTGTTTTTCATCAATTTGAGTTGCCTTTCTTTGGGTTATGGTCACAAGAAAACCAATTTAAACGGCGTGCTCATTGTGTAACACAAGAATATTATTCCAATTCCGTCGTCTTGTGTCCGTCTGCCTGTCACGGACACGGACTGTCTTTTTTAACTATTTCAGGTAGTTAGTTGAAATTTTCAACATTAGATTATATAATACTAGTTTTTTCCCGAGGTTTGGCACGCGTGAAAGTTGGAATTTATTTAGAATAGCCGTGTACAAAATTAGCGTGAAAAGGTCACATACTGCAGGGATACTTTAGAATTTATAATATTAAAGAATATCGTTTATTTGCTTAGAAAGTAAATACTTAAAATAAACGGACTCGTGATATTTCAAGTGGACTACACTAACTGCGGTCAATGACTCCAAAAAGCAGTAATCAAATTAATTTCTATTTTTGGTTTTGTCATGTTGTATTCATCTGATATAATACGTTTATAAGGGGGAATAGTAGATTGTTATACGAGGGTCGAAAGGAATCTATTCCCATACGATATATTTAGACGCCCGAGCGCAGTGAGGGCGGCTATAGTCCGAGTAGGAATTGACGACTTTCACCCGTTTCAAACACTCTACTTCATTCATTTCGAATATAAGGAAAGTAAAATATATTAAAGTACGGATTGTAGATTTTCTATATCGAATAAATATTACTATGGCGTTTACCATTGCATATATTAAAAAGAATGCGAACTTAAATAGTTTTCGTGGTACCCGTTGTGCGAAAGTTAGACTCGCACATGACCTTTTTTTTTCGTTCACTCGTTTACATTGTTCAGATTTTTGTTGTTGCTGAATTAGATTTCGCTCACTTTCGGATCGAATACGTATCCAATTCCAAATATTAAGTATTGTATTACACACACAATCAATCTGGAACAGGATGACGGGGTGTAATGAACGAGTGAACTAAGCCACCGTCAACCCCTCGTCGAATGCCCTAAGAGATGATTTATATTAGACCGGGCCGTGCCGTGTACGTGGCCCGGACGGGGCACGGATTTGAAACGTTACATACATTTTGTATGAAGCAGTTTATATTACACAGTGCATGATGCGTGTCTCGTCCGGGCCACGGGATACGGATCATGCATTGTCATGCCACGTACACGGCACGCCCCGGGCACGGCCCGATCTAATACAAATCAACCCTAAAGCCAAGGTTCTCGATCCGATTAAAGGAAGGCATCGAAATGTCGGCCGCTCCGGTTCTGTAGCCTAAAGTCAAGCGCCGCAATGGGCCTCAGCGTAAAGGCTTCCGCAGATAGGTGCGACACAACAGCGCAGACAGCTACATGACTGAGATCAAAGCGGGAACCATTCCACTTTCGTGTTTTTTGCGTTTTTCCACTGACCGGCTATGGCAATGCCTCGTAGCCGGAGAACTAAAAGTTGTAGAAAAAATATGGCCCCTTTTCTCACTTACCGGTAACGGTGATGGCCTCAATTTTTAGATTTTGCCTCCATCTTGACCTTTTCGTCTAATGCGCCTGTACGTGTTATTATATTTTAAAAATATATGTATGTATGAACAATTACTTACAATCCGAAAGCCATTTGTCCAATACACAAAAATTCTCTTGGATCCTGAAGTCCGTAGGACCAACTCTTGAATCAAAGTGTGTGAATTAACAAAACAGAATATTCTACCACAATGACATAGTGTATTACAGGTAAGGTCAAGTTTACACTGCTGTCGAAAACTTCTCCTAGTAATATATATATATATATATACGATGTAACTTGTAAAATGCTAGGCAAAGTTCGCTAATAGTTTCGATAGTTTCAGGTCCATTTGAAAATCAGCATCAGGCACTAGTTGTCTGGCGTTTCTGCTGAACTGGGCCTATTTGGCGATGCCGTGCGGCACAAATTCCTTCTAATTTCTTACAACGCACAGAATATGTTGTGTACTTTTAGTCTGTCCTAAATTAATGCATTTTCCCTATAGATTTTCCCAATAGAGCTCGTTTGGGAGTATCTACTACCACAGGGTAATTTCAGGCACGTGAGGCATTAAAGCTCGGGGATAGCCACAAAAATGTTGTCCAATGGCGGCGGTGTCCGTTCTGACTATGTGGTAAAAAGTATGCTTGTATGCTATCCAATAATGTAAAAACATGCTTATTATTCTCGAGGCTAAGAGCAAATTGATGTCAGTATTTGCAGGCCAAATAAAACTACCGCTGTTATATGTATCATAGAAAGTGAACTGTCAAGTAATTTTGAACCATGTGCGGTGCAACTAACTGTCCGGTGACAGACATTGTACCTGGCTAACTACAGTGTCTAATACCAGTAAAAAGTTCATTCACCTTCTATTTTAATGGGACCCGCACCCTAATTGCGTAACACACAATCAATCGGAATCAGAATCATTTCGAAGCCAATTGCTAATCCATTGCTTCATAAGTTCGAAAAATTTGTCTGCTCAACACGTAAATAACGCAATGAATGTTGTTGAACTGTCAAAATGAAACCGATTCCGATTGATAAAGGGTTACGCAATTGCCCCGCTGGTATAGGACCACACCGTGAGCTTTCTTTTTAAATGAAAAAAGAATCACGTAAATCTGGGCAGTCTCAATGTAAGGTAGTCACGGTTGACTACCTTGCAGTCGCTTGCAGCTTGTTGCTTGTAGTCGGTGTCGTTGGTTCTGCATTTTTGTTTTTTGACACCGACTTCCGAAATTTTAAGTCGGTTACCTTGTTTTTTTTTTGTAAAAAAAAGTTTTTATTTTTCACTTTTTGGTTGTACCTACCCCACACAAATTCAATTAACACTAATGCATTGATGAATTGAAGACGCCGACTAGAAGAATCATCAAAATTCGCATAGAAATGCCGGAGATGCAGTACATTTATGCATATAACTTCGTACATAAGAATAATTACCTAATGTCTTATATACTAAAACCTTCCTGAAAGTATGTAGATCACACTAGTGAAAGAATTATCAAAATAGGTTCATTCGTTTTTGAGAAAATCGCGGACATACATACATATAGTCACGTCTAAAAGTATGTATACACTTGGCTTTATTCAAAGGCGATTTTCTCCTTTATTTTTGAATGAAATTTTATGTTATTGCGAAAATAGTATTTTCGAACCCATAGGTTTATGTTGAGTGTCGTATTTCAACGTTGCATTCGTTATTTCACGAAAAAATCGCAATTGAAAATTGCCAAATGTATACATACTTTTAGACGTGACCGTACATACGGGTCGAATACCGAACCTCCTTTTTTAACGTCGGTTAAAAATGAGCTGTCAATAGTGTGAAACCCAAGCGTCACGTAAAATGGCAGCTCACTTCAAGCTCACTTCACCTAAGTTGTCACGGTGAAATTTGTTCAGAATACACCGGCTGCTTATTGAGTGTGTTTTATTAATAATCTGTAGACCAAACTTTGATGGAATTATTGATATTGATATACACTACTTACCTATCTGAATTAAAATATTTAACATTTTCTTGCGGCATTGTAAAGAAGCCTTTACTTTTTTTGAATTGGACAATGATTGTTGTTGAGTAAACACAAACATGATCGATGGGAAAGTTTTTGTCATTAGGTTCTAGCAGAACTGATTCAATTAGTAACTTTGTATAGTGTTTGGGTCACCAAGATACAGGCTGTGCCTAGTTTGGGAAACACTGTTAAATCGGTCTAAGTTCTCTTGGTTAGAACTGCATGCTAATACTTGTATGTTTGCGAACATGTGTAAGTTTTAATAATAAATGAGTTTAAAGTCTGTTGAATCTTTCTATCGATAGTTATCTAAAGCCCTAGTCGGTCTGATTCTATCGTTTCCTTTGTCATAAATTATTATTATAATTTCGTATCGTATTATAAATTAGCCCCAAGCACCTCCACTTCGACCGGTTCTGTGCTTCTCGCATCCAACGGGTTCCTGCGGCCTTCACAAGGTCACTGGAACTACCCATCGGATATGAAAAAAACTTTTTGCTTTTGATAGCCCAATTCTTGAGGAAGGTTATAAGATCACGCTATGACCTTTAGGAGCCGAGCAAAAATAAAATAATCAGAAAGAACGCTAAGCGAAAACGAAGTGACATCGCGGGCAGGTAATGCGATTCGACGGGGTGGGTCGGTGGGACAAGAAATTTCACGCGGACGAAGTCGCGGGCAGAAGCTAGTAATTATATAAATAAATATTTGTTACGGCCGCGAATCATATTTAGATCAACATATTGAGAGATAAGTGTAGATTTTTTTTTTTTGCCATGTTGGTAGTCGTGTCCTAAACCTCCGCTTGTCATTTAGTGAGCTGCAAATTGCCAAAAACGTAATTTTTTTTTTGTATTTGGCGGGCTACTCTGGCGATTTCGTCTGGGACTACAGGACTTAAACGCAAAAAACGCAAGTTTTATAATGCCTAAAAGTATACGATCTACTACTTTAAACAAAATCAGAAAAATATATGATATTCTTAAGAATATATGCTAGTTAGATTATAGTGTGTTGAAAACATAATACAACTAATTTGATACGATAGATAAAAAAATTAATGAAGATACCTCTAAAAACTTTCTTTTTACAATAAAAACCATACATACAATACATACAATCATTCTGATTTTTTGTCAGATTATTCTAAAAACAGCATACTAAAGCACTAGTGTTTTAATTTTTTAGTCTAAAGAATAAATTTTTTGTAAATACATAATCGCTTCATATTTTGCAATAAATTACCAACGTTGTGTCATCGGCGCTTCTTTTTACCCGACTGCGGCGAAGCCCAAAAGGAGGGTTATGTGTTTGACCTGTATGTATGTATGTCCGTTTCTTTGTTCCCTCGTAACTCCTAAACGAATGAACAGATTTGGATAAATTATACGTTTTTAGATTTATCTTGGTGGCGCGAATGTCACTGGCTTCATGAAAATCAAAAACAAAGTAAAATGGCGGATTTGGGGTGCAATTTTGTGGAGTTCGAAATTTTTTTTTCTTCGAATACCATCGAGTGGGATATCAAAATGAAGGGTTCTAAAAGGTGATTTCAAAAATACAACTTATATGGTTAAAAGTAATTCGAAGTGACAAAACAAAAGACGAAATAAAAAATAAAATAAAATCTTTCACATTTGTAAACTAAAAAGCTGGAAGTAAAAAAAAACTAATTAAAAAAAACTAAAAAACCCGACTGCGGTACAAAACTTAAGTTAAAAATGAAAAGCTAAAAACATTAAATTTTTAAATTAAATAAATGTTGGAAGCAGGCGGGACCCATTTCATTTTTATTATATTTTCAAACTCAAATCACTCACGGAGGGATCTCGGTATGTAAAGATGGTCACCCATCCACGGACCAACTGCGGCAAGCGTAGCTTAACCTGATCGATCGACGGGTGTGGCTGTTATTACTTACCACCAAACATTCTCGAGATAGGAAAAGATATACGTAAAAATAGTTTAATAATAGGACACCAAAAAATAAATCACACAATAACTATTTAATTAAAAAAACTCAAATAAAGTTATATCTTACAAAATAACAGACAATTCACAATAGTAATGCATTTTAAACGTAATTCCGTTTTAATCTTGATCACGTGGTTGCCATGGTTACTTGGTTGTACCTAGTGGCTTGTGGTTGTTGAAGGGGTCGTACCGGTTTTCATTAGAGATGGATCCGGCATGCTCATCAAATATTTTGTCGTCCAATATGCGCCGAAAGCCAGTAAACCAGTGATAATTATACTGTAATAAAAAAAAAAATGGAGTTAATAATTAATAGATAGTAGGTTGTTGCATCGAGCGCAAAGTGAGTTATCAATGCACGAGTGTTATGATGCTGCCCGAGCGCATGCGAAGGCACTAAATTAAAACGAGTGCATTAATTACTCACTTTAGCAAGGTGCGTAATCTACTTTTCTTTCAAATATCAATCTACCTACAGTGATAAAATATACGTACTCAAAATAAAAACTCAAGGTAATGAAAACAAAGTTTAATTAATTTTCTCCTCAAACATTTAAAACATACAATTATCAAATGTGCAGAAATTTTCACTTTTACTTGGAACATTTATTCTAGTATGTGTTTGGTTTATTTGTGAATAATAATTATTATCATCAGAATCAGACATTACAGGTAGACGTGGGCTCAATTTCAAATCATTTCCATGAGAAACAGACGGACGTGGTGATGTTGAGCGGTGCAAATGAATTGATCCTTTATTCAACCTATTTTATTTAGGCCAGTATCTTTTTGATCTAATGCATTCATTTCATATTAAACCTAAATCTAAATAAAAATAAAAAAACAGTGCATTAATGAAAAACTGCAACAATGAGATTACGTATAACATTTCTGCACTGTTTTGGTTCTAAGCAAAAAATACGTCCTTTGTAATCGGTTTTGTATCGGTTGATAACATTACTACGTACTTACGTAGTTGAAAGAAATTAAAATTTATTACACTATCAAAACGTGGAATGTTATGGAAACAAAAGCCTAACATAGCGGAAACTTGAATTTAAGTTTTTTATTTCTCTTACTCGGAAAGTAGTGTTTGTTTGATCCGAATAGCGGGTGGAAGACGCTGTTTCACACCTTTGGGCGGGAAAGACTCATAGTAATTGCTTGATCTCTAGGGCGGGAATTAATTTAAAAAATAGAACTAAAGGTAAGGTAGTCAGCTACGAATTTTTTTACTTAATTAAGAAAAATGCTGCGGTCTTGTGAATGTATAAACAGCCAGTGTGAATTAAAAAAATATCTACCTATTAAGCGGGATGGCCCGTGGCGATGACGCGGTGTGCTCCATATTTAAAATAAAAAAAGACTATTGTGTAACTTGTTTTTTTTTCATGTTATGTATGTTATGTATAATTTGGCGGGATACTAACTCTGTAAGCTGTACCGAAATTCAAAAACTTGGTTTTATAGACTAATATTTGATTAAAGCGTCGAAGTACACGTCCGCATCGCAGTCATCTGGAAACGTGCCCAGAAGACTGGCAGCATTGCCACGTTTAATGGCAATGCTAATTTTTTGGCCAAAGAAACACCCAGCCGTTTTGGCCACGTGAAGTATCGACCAGTCGGCGAGAAATTTCCTTAAAAAGCGCACACTCGCACGCGCACTCGGGCCCCATGACCCGAGCGTTTCGACCACAAACGGCTCAAAGCTGTAATTGCCCATAAGGTTACAGTATTTGCGCCGCTTGAGGGTCTCAGCAGCCGCAGCAGCGGCGCTAGCGCAGCCCGCCGTGCTAGGAACATGAGATGGCGCAAGGGTATCGACACACGTTGCATCCCACACCAGAGGCTTACCCACATTCCAAGACAACAAAGTCATGCCGTCTGGTCTCTTCCCGTCGTCACGTACCAAGCCGTTTGGTTCTAACACCACTGGTACGCCGGCGGTGATAAGGGTTCGGCGAATAATATCGTTGATACTGGCATGTCGTGCTATGCGACCTGCGCTCCTGCAGCAGGACAGGCCATGGTGTCAGAGACTATCAACAGCTTCACCGCAGTGGCATCGATGCGGAGCAACAGAAGGTGCGCCCAAGCAGAGACACGTAGCGAGCCGAAACGATGAGTTATCCATCATTGTGCCTATGGTGGATGACGGGAGCGCCTGAAGCCAGTAGACGGGCATGCTCAACAGTATTACGTGACATGTTTACAAGGGTATTCTGTATAGTACTGCAGAGCGGTACGTCCCACCGTCTCTGGGAAGACGGGTTATCGGGCAAAACCGTATTAGGACAAGCCATTTTCCAAGCGTTCAACGTATCGGTCAAACACGGTACTTCAAAATCGACCAGTGAGTTAGATAAAATGTTCCTGGTTAATAAATCGGTACTGTGGACCGAGGAAAGGAAGGCCGGTAAACTTATGCTTGAAATTTTGCGGACGCCGAGACACGCCCAAGTGAATGTTTGCGATGGTTCGTGTGGTATGTTTAATTGTTCAACAAATGTTTGTAAACTGTTTTTGTTTTGATTAATAAACAATAAAAATAAAATAAAAAATGGGTAGTGTGGCTTTTTAAATAGGTACTATTCATGTTATTGTTTTCAATAAATATTTTAGAAAATCTACTATTTTTTATAAGTAGCTAAAAGTTTATTATTATAAGTAGCTAAAACTGTTTGCATGCCTTAGTTAGGGTAGTTAGTATAGGATCATATTTTTAAACTTGACATCTGTAACTTGTACCTACTTTCTGTGCAAATAAAGAACTATACTCTACTATATACTTTACTTTTTCTTAAATTCGAAATGAAAAGTAAAGTGTTTAACACAGGTGAAAGTCATCAATTCCTTTCGACCCTTGTATAACAATCTACTATTTTATGAAAAACTATGAAACCCTTAATGAGGAACCATTCGTAAAAAGGTGGATTTCTAGGAATACGTAAAATACATTTTTTTGTTTAAACACGTATGGGACGAAAAGCACGAGTTTCTGATAAATTATAAAAATAACTTCATATTAGATTTGAACGTCTATCTTTGTAAGAAAATTAATTATATCGAAAACGACTTCGAAGTTTCGAACTATGATTATGTCGAAAAAGAAATGTTTGAATTGTTATTTTTTTGTTTTTAACATCGAAATCTCAACTACACCATTATTTTAAAAGCACATACTTAATGCTAAATCACTTTTCGAAAAAAAATATAATACAATTATAAAAGTATAATCACTTGAGTTCCAGAAACAATGTATAAAAAACGGTCATACACCACAAAAATACAACACTTTAAAGACTCCTGTGCCCAAAACACGAAAGGAATTTTTATATTTATTTGTATGTTTAGATACTTCGTCACTTAGTTTAGTGCCTAGTGCAAATAGTTAATTGCGTTATGTAAGGTATATAATCATTTTAATGTTTATGAAATAATAAACTTTCTACATTTGAAATAATGTTCTACGTCGAAGTCACTTATAATCGATTCAAATCAATGACTTACAATCCAAAAGGCATCTTGGCTATATCTCTATCTCTGCGTGGTATCCTCGTCACACATGTCAATCAGCCGTTTACGACACTAATGATGCACACGTTTAATAGAATAGTGGCTATAAATACCTTTCATAGCTCAATACTATTAAGGGTGAGACTACACTGCGGGCTGAAGCGATATCCCGCGAGAAGCTAAATTTTTGAAAAAAAAAAAATATCTAAATTAAACAACCTTTGATCTTTTGCCTATCATCATCATCACTTCAGCCGAAAACGTCCACTGCTTGGACACAGGCATCCACTAAGCTCCGCCATCTTGACCGGTTCTGTGCTTCACGCATCCAGCTGATTCCTGCGGCCTTTACCAGGTCCTCGGTCCACCTTGTGGGAGGTCTTTCAATGCTACGTCTTCCGTCATCTTTTGGCAATATTGTAGATTAAAAACGAGCGACCACCCTTGCTTCACATGGGAGCAATGGCGGCATACCAAAACATCGAGATTTCTATTCTATATCTAAGTTAAATATTAGGTAATGTATTTGCATAAATATACCTTGCGGAATAAATGCTCTAAATGGTGGGGAGAACCGCATCAAAATCCATTGTGTAGTTCAAAAGATCTAAGCGCTTCTACAGTCAGACACGAAAAGCGACTTTGTTCTATAATGTATAGTTTGATTTACACATGTAGATATAGATTTTCAAATTCATCATCTGTAAGCTATGAGCCCACAGCATTTTATTATCAAAATTAAATAGTTAAAGTAAACAAGTTATACCTGTGGATACCATGTGTATAGTCACGTCTAAAAGTATGTATACACTTGGCAATTTTCAATTGCGATTTTTTCGTGAAATAACGAATGCAACGTTGAAATACGACACTTAACATAAACCTATGGGTTTGAAAATACTATTTTCGTAATAACATAAAATTTCATTCAAAAATAAAGGAGAAAATCGCCTTTGAATAAAGCCAAGTGTATACATACTTTTAGACGTGCCTGTACACCTGATCTCTCTTCGGTCGTGTCAGATTGCGTGCCGACCCATCGGACTATGAGAGTGAGGGAAGAGAGAGTGCACCTGTGCCCGCGCACACACTTGTGCACTGTAATAGCTCCCAGAGATTGGCCGCTATGGCGGAATCACGGTCTGGACGACTATTATATCTTAGCGACAAGACGTATGTGAACTTCCTCTATTTGCCAAGTTTCGAATTTGCAAGAATCTACCAGTTATTTTTCCAGAATATCATCATCATCCCAAAAATCGAAAGAGTACCTAGTTTAAGATAGGTGAAGCACGGGTCCGGACCCAGCTTAAAACTGCTAATTATGGCACAAAACATGCACTGTTACCAGGTTCCATAAACTAAGTGAATGTACTACACCGACACTTCTCCTTAACCCTTCGGGGATTACAGCCATGATTTTATCAAAAAATCAAACAAATTCCACCCATTTTTTTTTTCAAGCAATTATTTTGTCAAGCTATACAACGCTATTTATAGTATTCGCTAGATTCAAAGGCTATCATTTTACTGAGTAAGCTATGTCTTATGTTGTTTAAACACGTTTTGTGTAGTAAAAAATAGTAGCATGTGAATAACAAATACGATGATTCATTGCATTCATAAGGCTATCATTTTAATGAGTAAGCCATGTCTTGTGTTGTCCAAACACGTACTGTGTAGTAAAGAATGCATGTGAATAACTAATACGACCATTCATTGCATTATGTCACTAGTCCCACACTTGTCGAACACTTGTCTTGTTATTAATAACTTCTATGTAATATTATTAAATCATCCACAGCCGGAATTCCACCTACAGACTTACTGCTGGATGCTCCTGTGCCAGTGTGCTATATTGTATAGGTTTATAAAATACGACCGCCTTTATAAAGGTGGCTGGGACAGATTGGTTGCATAAGGTGGAGGACAGGGTGTTGTGTGCAGCCTAGGAGAGGCCTATATCCGGCAGTGTACTGAGATAGGCTAAGCTGATAGTTTGAGAGATGTCATGTCATTCTCGATTTTAAAACCAGTTTGTTAAAAACCACCACTATCACTCCATTTCTGTCCCCTCTCTCATTCCAAGTATTCCAATCCGTCAAGCAATATTTGTGAGTTCCTGTTTAACAGCTGTAAGTATATTTATTTTATCAGCCAACCTTTTATGTATGAGAGGAATACAGGCGTTTGTATGTACACTCGTAACAGTAATATTAAAGACGTGTGTGATAATGTAATGTTTAGTATTATATGCATTTTTATATACCACTATGACTGGGTCATAAAGCCTCTTTTCGTAAATAGAAAGAACGATTGTTCAGTGTGAGTTTTTGATTTCAGAGTCAGACTATTATAAGTCCCGATTTCAAGCAAAGCCAAGTTCAAGCAAGTTTAAGCCTTCATCACTGATGTATTAAAGATACTTTCCTGGTTTAAACCTAAATTCTTGTATTCCTCGGATAACCATCCTATGAAGTGATTAAAAATGAAAATCATGAAAAAAAAACACCATTTTTTTATTATATGCGTTTTAATGTTTGTTTCCGTTGTCACGATGTGGTAAAATCAACACCATAAACCAATCGATGGAGAGGAGGATTTAAACTTTAAATGCAAAAGAGAAAAGGTAGTTGTGTCTACATGAAAAGGAATTTCTTTTCAGAATTTAAGGTAGAACTTGCAGAACACTTGTGCCTACTGTCTCGTTTGACCCCTTTACATCGGCAGATCAAAGTCAATATTCTTTAATACAGGCTACAAACGATGAGGCGGCCGGAGAGATTGTTTGGACAAAACCATTAGGCCTTCATCAACCTAGTCTTTTGCCAACTCTGTTGGGGTCGACTTTCAGTCTATTACATGGAGCGACGAAATCCATTACGCCAAACCTGTCATATTGTGTGTAAGAAATCACGAACTGAAGGTGTGGCCGGAGGCAGCCTGAACATAATTTCGTCGGATGGCCCGTCAGGCCGATCTTCATAGCGCTATAATCATTCCTCTGGTTCATCTTTAGCCAAAATTACAAACATGACAAATTCAGCTATCTTCACGGCACCTGCTATGATACAGATGACACCTATCCCGTAGTATGGTTTGTCATAAACTAACACCGTATGCTGCACATCGGTCGTTTCGCCCGGCGCCTGCGTTGACATTTGAGATAACCGGAACCGTAACCTTTGTTGTCTTCTTTTATAGATTTTTGTTTCGTGCACTATCTGCAAGAAATCATCAATGGAAATATTATAAAATAATTGTAGACATTTTATAACTGTACCAGCAGCAGTGCGCACGGTTTAACCTGCATAGAGATCCACATAGGGACCGTGCATTTTTCTGGCGTTAAATTATCCTATGTCAAGCGAAAATAGTAAAGTTTTCTATCAGTGAAAGAATCTTTGTAACCGAATGTTCCCACAGATTTCCCATGTAACAAAAACCACTTTTCCTCTTCTCGTGTGGATGACTCCAACCTGACAGGCGAGGAGAGGTGCAGAGGAGCAGAGGCGACCTGGATAGCTCTGCTAGAGAGTGCAGGTAGAAATATGAAACATTGCCCATAAAGGGGGTGACGACTGTCTCTTTCCTGTTTCCGCTTCTCTCTAGGTACATCACACACAACACCCTAACATAGTGTGCAGCCCCGTCACAGGATATAATATTGCATCTTCTCCCCTGCCCGTCGTGCACAACTAACTGCAATTTACCTCTTTATAACATTATTTTATATATTTATTTATTTACATAATTTAAAAAGCTAACAATCTTAAAATAATAATATGTACAAATATATAAAAAGGGAGGGAAAATAATCAAAGGGCATCAAAAAATTCGTCCGCATCACTGTCAACGGGAAACGTGCCCAAAAGACTGGCAGCATTGCCACGTTGTATGGCATTGCTGATTCTTTGGCCAAAAAATAGGCCAGCCCTCTGGTCACGTGATGAGTCGACCAACCGCTTGGCGATGTCTCGGAATACTAAGTGGGCACTCGGGCCCCATGGCCCTAGTGTTTCAACCCCAAACGGTTCAAATATGTAAGTTCCAAAGAGATTGGAGTATTTGCGCCGTTTGAGGTTTTCCGCACCTGCAGCAGCCGCCCCAGCACAGCTTACCGTGCTTGGAAGATGGGATGGCGCAAGGGTGTCGACACACGTTGCATCCCACACCAAAGTTTATTTATTAAAACTTTATGAACAAGTAAAAAAAAATACTGTACAAAGGCGGGCTTAATGCCTGAGGCATTTTCTACTAGTCAACCTTAGGGTGAAGCAGAGACAAAACATGGCAGGTGCAACATACAGAATAACTAGCTTGGAAATGACTATAAAATACAAGAATATATACATAGATATGTACATATAAACCAAATGAACTCTCAGGGGAGAAATGATAATAGTCCTATTACATAGAACTTAAACGTAACTGACGAAATGTGGGTGTAATATAGGGACACATTCGGAGATTACAGGTGTGGTTGTTATAATAAGGTTCGGGGACATCAGTATAGAGATATGAAGGGTGGCAGGGTGTAAAGTTCACTCATACTCCATAGAAAAGGAAGGACCTTCCGACCAGATGGATGTCGTGTCTGGCGGGCAACTGCCCGATAATTCATGTCGGGCCGTTGTATATATGCTAATTGCGCGGTAAACTCTGCTTGCGAGATGCAGGATTTTGTGTGACGTCAGTATGAAGTGTAGTTCGCATGTTGTGTCTTACGAGTAGATCATAAGTTCGAAGCCTGACACGCGCTTTACTTTGTGCAAATTATTTTATCACCATTACTCTCAAAATTGTGAAGGAAAACATCGAGGGGAAACCGGCATATCGTATAACCAAAAATTCCAAGACATCTGATATCTACCAACCCGCACTGGGCGCGCGTGGTGGATTACGGCCTAAATGAGGCATGTGTTCCAGCAGTAGGAACATTATAGGCTGATTATGAAGAATAGATATAAATAGAAGATAAGTTTAGATAAACAATAGATGTATGACATATATAAACCCAAATAAAACGCCCTGACTCCACACTTACCTGGATCCGACTACTCGTAGCGTAAATATCGTGCGTCTGACCGTGCTTATGTGGCGCCTATACACGTAATATGATCTTAACCTTATACACGTACGATACTGGTCAGTGGGTCATCTTAGGAGCGGAGTTTTAGGAGAGTATCTTCATCATCCATTTTAAAACTCAGTTTATGTAAAAAGAGTATTTTAGCGTACAATATTAGTGTTTTAGATTATAGAGTAGGTACATCTACAAGAAAAAGAGTACAACACTCTATTTTAGAGTACGGTTGGCAACCCTGACCGTGTATACATCCATAATAAACATTTACCCCCTTATTCATAATCCTATTTTATCTCTATTTTAGCTAAAATAGGTTTATAGAACGTTTGTCTTTATCTGTCACGTTGTCATTTCTGTGTGTAAGAAAGAGACAAACCCCATTTTAACTAAAATAGGTTTGATAAGTTTTATGAATAAGGGGGTTAGTAAAAAGCGGTTATTTTAATACTTATTACAAATAGACACTCCAATTTTATTTATTTGTATAGATGTGTATAAATATAGATATCCTACTGCAAGCTTATTTTGTATTTTTCACACTAATATTATAAAGGCGAAAGTTTGTGAATGTGTGTGTTTATATGTTTGTTACTTCTTCAAGCTCAAACGGCTGGACCAATTTTGATAAAATTTTGTATGGAGGTAGCTGACACCTTGGATTAACATATAGGCTACTTTTTATCCCGATATTCCCACGGGATCGACATTTACGCGGGTGAAACCACGGGGCGCAGCTAGTAATAAATAAATTACAGTTAGGAATATAAATAACGGCCCGGGGTAATTGCGTAACACACTAACAGTAGCAATGGCTTTCATTTTGATAGTTCTACAACATTCATTGCGTTATTTACGTTGTCGAGCAGACACATTTTTCGAACTTAAGATCCGAAGCCAATGAATTAACAATATCCTTCAAAATGATTCAGATAGTGATTGATAGGTTCTTGATAAAAACAACCCAACAACGAATCCAATCTCTGTCGCTAAATGAAGTAATCGAAAATTCTTCTTCTGTTAGTACTTTTAGCAGTATTTCGCCACGATTTTATCGAACTATTAGCTGTTGCCCGCGACTTCGTCTACGATATAGGATGAAAAGTAGCCTATGTCGTTCTCCAGGTCATGGTCTACCCATGTGCCAAATTACATCTAAATCCGTTCAGTCGTTTTCGCGTGAAAGCGTAACAAACAAACTTACTTTTGCATTTATACTCAGAATTAAAATTAAATAATGTGACAAAGATCAATAGACACGTGGCGCCATCTATTATCATAATAAAGTTATTGTTGTTTTCCTCGGGAACAGCACTTTTTTTCGGGATGAAAGGTACCCTATGCCCGTTTCTATATACCTGACAACGTATGTGCAAAAATTCAGGACGATCGGTTCAGTGGTTTAGGCGTGAAAAGGTGACAAACAAACAAACTTACTTTCGCGTTTATAATACCTTTTAGTTAGGATTGTCACACAGGCCAAGGGGCACACTTACTTTACATGGAATTAAAAAATACTAACCAGAACAATTCCAGTTATCAACAGAAGCAATATTCCAGTACACAAATAATATCCTTGTATAAACGGATCAATCTCTTCTTCTACTACCTTGGATATCATTAGACCAATAGGTATTATTATTTGGCTCCAGATTGTTCCTCCAATGAGAGTCTGTTCATCTCTGTGTTTTGGCCTCATAGTAATTCCTGCGCCGGCCCATAATCCAGCTGCTGCTATCACCAGAACTATACTGCCTATTTGCATAATGACTTCAACATAATCGTAGACCATTTGTCAGTAAATTGGGGTTTTAACGTGATCTATATATGCATTTTGGTCTTACAATAATTATATATAAACAAATTTTAATTGTAAAACTAAATTCCAAAAGTCTCGCTTTTCATAACAAAAACAACAATGACAAGTAATTCTACATTGACATTGATTGACAAATATATTTCGTCCATTTTCCAAAAACATGGAATTAGTAAATACTATAAACCCAAAACAATGTGTCGCATCACTGCCATGCATTATACAAGTACTAAATTAGAGGTCAGTGTGTCGCATGAAGAGTGAATACTATATGCAAAAAACATATTTTATGCGTAGTTTATACCTATCGTTAGGCGATCCAGATTCATCACCATAGTTATAATAATAAACCTTCCATTTCAAATCTGAAACGAATAAACAAAAGTCCTGCAGTATAAACATAAATATGCGTAGGTGTTATTCACGGTATTATTCAACAAAAAGATTAGATCAGCCACTAAAGGTATGTCTTAAAAAGCTACTGAAACGACATCATACATTTCCCTGTTAATAACTTTACAGAACACTCCAATGGTGTCTCTAATAAGGATCAAATTCTGGAAAGAAATGATATACGACAAAGTAAAGTAAAGGTACGCATTTTTAACAAAAAATAATTATTTTAAGATAGTAACAGTTTGTAAGTACCTATCTTAAATGTAAGTGATTTGTTCGTTTGCACTGTAGCAGTAGTTATTTGGCTGTTAACTTATGTTTTTAATATAATAAATTATATTTTGAATTCATTGTTAAACCATAATTAATCAATTTGTTGATCTGATTTTAGTTAATCTTAAAAATTTCCACTTTCCTTTACTTTGCCGTGTATAATTTTTTTCTTTTTAATAAGGATTAAATATCCTTATTAACGACACCATCAGAGGGTGCAATAAAACAGGCATGTTTGTTTTTCAAAATCTATGAGTTCGATTACTAGCTAGAGCAATTGATTTTTCAAAAATTTAATGACGCAATTTTAGTATTCGTCAAAATCGACCCCGTGACTCCTTTAAGAATTTTTCGGTATTGCCTATAGTTTCGGATTTGGTCATCCATGCTGGCTTGAAATATTCGTCCTGTTTATACAGACGAACTAACAACCTCCCTCTTTTGGTTAGAAATAAATTTGAATCTCATGATCTTTCATTTAATCTAGTTAACTAGCAGCTGGCGGCCTAAGCAGAAGTGTTGGGACTTATTTAACAAAACTCTCATAACGAACTATCACTGAGAATTGGAGGCGATATCAGTAACGATATCGAGCGAAGAGGTTCGTAGTTACAATAAAACCTTGAATAGAAAAGTATTACGACGTAAACAAGTCGTTACTTTAATGTTTCCGTTAATTTTAGTAAGTATGGCTTTCCACCTTTGCCAGCTTTATCAAACAATTGACGGGCATCTCTCAATATGTTTTAAAACGTTGCTAGTTCGTTAGATAGCCCATAAGATGAGGATGTTTTTTTTCAAATAATTGATTTACTTAGTGTCCTAGTAAAATGTTGAAATAATCAACTTTGTTTATGGTGTACTCCGACGATGTTTTAATTTTGCTACTTAACTTTTCAAGTGTTAGTATTTTCCTGAATATCGATAAATCTTCATAAATGTGTCACCTTCCAATGCAGACAGTAATCGAAGCTATTGGGTTCCTTGACTTAGGGATAAATGCAAAATTATGACCAATTTTCGGTAATTTTCTTAATTCATGAAATTTTCTCATATTTGCCAAAAGGCTCCATCAATCCGTCAGATATTTATATATTCACTATCAGGACATGTAACATTATTGCACAGAATAGTGCCTTTATGCCTTTTAGAAATGGTCCAAATCTGAGTTTTCAAAGACGTCAGATTTAGGGAAAGCCCACAATTTCTTCGTCAGATTTGCCTGTTTAAGTCATTATGGGTTAGGCCACACCCGATCATGCCAAAATCAACGGCTCCGAAGATCACTTTATTTTTGGCCCTTTTTTGAAATCTGAAAGTGGACTCCTGACCACGGAGCTCCTATCAGAGTCTTTTTAAATATATTTTCGGTGTTCTCTCCTCAAGCCTTACCTACTCAGCTATCAACTATTCGCCCTGAATATACTTGCTCAAAAACCCTCTGGGCTCCCCTACCAAGTCGCTTAAGTGAAGCAGAATTTAGAGTCGGCCTCTTAATAAAAAAAAACGGCTAAATGCATAACATAACTTGACCTTATTCGGAGAAAAACTGCAATTGAACAGCACATCAAAGTCAATGATTACACTGTTGTTTACCTTCATATGAAACTCTCCGTAATCTCTCTTCTTAGGTCCCTTGCAGATATCTACTCTAGTCACGACGAGGTTGAATGAACCCTGGAAGAAACAGGTAAGTGGACTTAACATTTCAATAATCAACCGGACCTTTTTGCTGTAGAGCCGATGACCGTTAGGGTAGATGTGTTCCTAAGTGGAGACCGTGAATCGGCAAACGTAATGTAGGCCCTCAGGATAGGTGGTCCGACGTTCTCTGCAGGATGGCTGGTAACAGCTGAATTGCAAATGGTAGTCGAGATGAATGACATGCAATTGGATAGGCCTATAACCATCAGTGAAGTGATATAGGCTGATAAGCATGATGAATCACAAGCTTTTACCTGCGGCTTTGTTATCATGAACCATGCATTTTTTCTATAATACAAGTAGCGTAGTAAAGTAGAATGGCTTGTTACGGTGAGTGCACCGGCCCGCCAAGTATCTCCATACAAAAACAAAATACTTCGATACATAGTGCCATCGCTACGTGAGAGAAGATTATACACACAGTGGTTATACATACGAGCGACACGCATCAACGGCAGAGGCAACTGCAGCCGTCGACGAGTGTCAACGGCTGCCGTTGATAATATGCTGCTTGTGTAATCGAGCACCGTACTCAAATACGCGAGCGAGCGGCACGTTGTCGACGGCAGCACTCGTATGTGTGCACACTAACGGCCAGTTCCTTCATCAATAGTAACAGCTAAAGTAACGTCACAAAAGTCAAAGTAACGGTTAAATTTGTTTCTTCGCTATTTTAGCTGTTACTTGAATGAAGAAACACATATGCCGTAGTATCAGCAAAGGTCAAGTAAAAGTTAACAGTAAAAGTCAATCTGACTGATTACTTTAGTTGTTGATGAAGAAAGGAAAACTTACATAATTCATTTATTTTCAGAGAACACAATAATAATTGAACTTATGAATAAAAATATTTTATAATGCATTTCCGCTTAGTGCCTCAGTGTAGTTTGAATTTAAATGCAATGACAATTATTTGCTATTTATATGCATGTAGCTAAACACACTGACTATTAACGTAGTTCAGAGGATAATGGCGTATAAATAGACAAATAACTAATATTGTAACGTAAAGCCGAGGCTAGGGTCTAGACGATTTGTAGGAGTATTTGGAAGTTTTCGCCCTAATATGATAATGTTCTCAAGGCAATGCCGCGCGTGTTAAATCGACTTGACTCCTCATAAATATTATGTATGTAGGTATGTCAAAAATGATAAGGGAAACGATGCAGCCCCGCGATTTCACCCGCATAAGTTTCAAATCCCGTGGGAATATCGGGATAAAAACTTTCCTATGTCCTTTCCTAAGACTCAAACTATCTCTACACCAAATTTCATCTAAATCGGTTCAGTGGTTTAGGCGTGAAAAGGTAACATACAGACAGACAGACAGACCGACGGACAGATAGACAGGCAGACGGACAGACAGAGTTACTTTCAAATTTATAATATTAGTATGGAAGTATGGATAGTATGGATACAAAAGGTAAACAAAATAAGATAGAGGATTCATCGAAGTTGTCGAAATTTTGTTTTAATTTGTTATTACATACATACTTAGCCTATAATGTTCCCACTGCTGGGGCACAGGCCTCCTCTCTGTGAGAGGGGGTGAGCCGTAATCTACTACGCGGGCCCAATGCAGGTGCCATTTTGTAAGTATAGTAGAAATTTTAGTTTTTATTTAATTTGTACAAATTACATACATAGGTAACAGTCCAAAACAGAGGAAGATAATATCAATACTCGGTCCCATTTTACCAATAATAATTGGATCATTTACTTGCCAAAATTAGCTATATTTTTCCTGTACGAATAATGGTCGCAATTACATTCTATGTATTATGTCATGGCTTTTACTTACCTTCATATCAGAAATAAATAGGCTTCCATCATGAACAATTTACATGTTTATTTCATAACACTGTCATCTATTTTTGTACTGAAATTGTCAGCGAAACAATATATTGTGAGTATTTATTAAAATTATCAACCACAAAAAATGTTGGTGTTTGGATTCGTAAAATTATCTACATCTTTTTTTTCATTAGGTACAGTCAGAAAAACTAATTCTAAAGCTTAATGATGCCCTCTGCCAATATGCCGTGTTGCAGCCACCTCATACAACTGTCAAAAAATGGCTGTACCTAGTGATTTGAATATACGGACAATTTAATTTGGTGGCAATTCGCTTAAGAAATATATTTCTCTGACTTTACCTTGCAATTCTTCGGGCTGTGTCGGTTACCTTGGTTCTCCTACGGATCTCCTCATTTCTGATTCGATCACGCAGTTCAGTTCAGTGCAGTCCTTAAGTGGCAGTGGGCAGGGCACATTGCTCGCAGAACAGATGGCCGATGGGGCCGAAAGGTTCTGGAGTGGCGACCGCGTACCGGAAGACGTAGCGTTGGAAGGCCTCCCACAAGGTGGACCGACAACCTTATGAAGGCCGCGGGAACCCGTTGTATGCGAGAAGCACAGAACCGGTCGAAGTGGAGGTGCTTGGGGGAGGCCTTTGTCCAGCAGTGGACGTCTTTTGGCTGAAATGATGATGATGATGACCTTGTGACTCCTTTCTATCCAATCGTTGTCAGAAAAGATAACTTTTATCAACAAACCACCATTTTTATCAATCTTCCTGATAATTCACTTCCTTCCTTTTTATGGACAATAAAATATTTATATCGTTTTTCAGGGTCCGTTCAACATATTGGTGAAAGGTTTTGAGCTCTGTAAGGGACCGAAAACTAAGGATTGTACTGTTGGTTCAGCAAATGTAACTTCTGACAACACCATTTCTCTTGAACTCGCTGTTAATCAAAATACTGCATTAGATAAAGTAAGGTTTTCATTATAGTACTTTCACTAAATACTTTTTATCTGCTACGCTGCATTAGGACCTGCGGGGCAATTGCATAACTCGTTATCAATCGGAAACGGTTTCATTTTGACATTTCAACAACATTCATTGCGTTATTTACGTGTTAAGCAGACAAATTTTACGAACTTATGAAGAGATGGATTAGCAATTAGCTTCAAAATGATTCAGATTCCGACTGATAGTGTGTTACGCAATTAGGGTACTGTCCTTTGTAGAGAGTTGATGGCGCAGCGTGAACGCCCTTCAGCTTGATAGACTTGCTAGGACCTAGGATAGACTGAATGGAAGGCGGAAAACTAGGTATTTTGACACAACGTGGGGGAGCCCTACGTTACTAGGTTGCAGAGGCTAGATAGGCAGTCGCTTCATGTAAAATACTAATCCGGTTAGACTGGAAGCTGACCCCACTGTAGTTTGGAAAAGACTGGGCACATTGATGAGGCCTATGTGTACTTTTTCTAAAGCAGCAACGATGGTTTGCGCCGCATCTGACTACCGATTCAGAACTGATCAATATCGAATTGAATCTACCAAAATTTATTGTCATCATAGATATCCGTGGTTGTCATAGTAAAATATGCATGTTTACAGGCTAAGGTGATGTCTTATTTAGGAGAAAACAATCAAACTTTCCGAATGCAGTTCAATAAGCCTTGCGACAATTTGTTCCTGAAGCCATTTTTTCAAGTCTTGTTCAATGCCAGCAGTCGATGTATTGTACCAAAAGTAATTAATTTTCTGTTTACTTTTTCACTAGCCACTACTAGCCAGCCTAATCCCGTTATAACATATAACATCACGCCTTGTTTACCGGAGAGGTTGAGCAGAGATTTACTTGTAGTACACCCATATTTCGCCAGGTATATTTAAATCCCATGTACTAGGGGGCGAGCCTATTGCCATCAAACGGGCACAAATCCAGGCTCTGGGCTGCTTCTGAGAAATTCCATATAAAAAACCCACCTGTCCCTGCCAGGGAATCGAACCGACGACCTCATGCTCAGCAGTAGTGCTTGCGGACACTATTATAGACCAACGAAGCAGTTAGTGTTCAAAATCTTGAAGTAAAAATACTTCAGACTTGAAGACCGAAGTCCAAACGGTGGTCTGATCAAATATCCAAACAACCGCAGAGGCCTAATCAGCCCCACAGTGGAGCAGGTCATCGATCGCAGCAGATGCAGAAAAGCCATCGAAACATTGAAACACAGCCATGATTCTCAATTGTGAGAAAATACTCTGCATACGTTGGTGCCGATTCTCTTGTCACAAATGCCTCTAAACTAGGCTAAAAATCACCAAAATATAGTTTATTCCTGTCAAACGACGATTTCCCGCTCTGAAATTGACTAAAGTGACACAAACATATTTTAGTTTAACAGCACTAAGATGGCACGGAGTTATTAATCTATAGAAAATGGCAATTAGAAATTTTGTTATTTTGATTTTGACTATTTTTAATCGCGATTATTTTTTTTTTTGTAATTTTTGCTATTTGGCTCCAGAAAATGAAGTCCATATTCAAAATTCATTTATTTACGTTACACGTCTGTGTTTGGGTCACAGAGATTCATAATTATGTGTACCAAATTTCAACTCGGTTCATTAGATTCGGAGAAAATTGGCTGTGACAGACGGACGGACAGACAGACACACGAGTGGTCCTATAAGGGTTCCGTTTTTTCCTTTTAAGGTACGGAACCCTAAAA
This sequence comes from Amphipoea lucens, assembly GCA_947508005.1. Classification (NCBI taxonomy): domain Eukaryota; kingdom Metazoa; phylum Arthropoda; class Insecta; order Lepidoptera; family Noctuidae; genus Amphipoea; species Amphipoea lucens. The sequence continues at coordinate 8,923,741 of OX382364.1, read as the reverse complement.
GTAAGGAATTTTAGAGATAGTTTAGTTACAAGAGAATCGGCACCCATAGAGTTATAGTACATATATCGATGTCGGCACCATTGTCTTTTAATTCATGATTTTTAATTTTTCAGGGCCTGTATAAGATCAGCATGAATTTCGAAGATCTGTTTCACAAATATTATGGGGGGAATTATCTGTATGGGACTCAAACGTTTCAATCATCGTTTTATAGTAAAGACTGTAATTTTATATGCACTAAATCAGTTGTGGTTTTTCACCCAAGAAATAGTTGAAAATAAATTTTGTGCCTAAGAATACGGGCTATTATTTTACGTCATTTTCATCAGCCTAGCGGTCCACTTTTTATAGGGATATGACGTTCTTATATTAGTTGACAATAAGAAAAATACCTTAGAAATGCTGTATTGTAGAATGGTCGTGAGCTGCGATTCAGACACAATCCGTATTACAAAAACCTTTTCGTGAGCCAAAAATGTCAAAATTCATCTTAATTTTGTAAATGATTTTAAAATAATTAATATTTTTGAGTAAAAATAAAGCCATTGGTCACGTGACATTGAACGTGAATCAGAGAGCGACACGTTAGAACTTCGTAACGACAGTTTCGAATTGTAAATAGAAACAAACTTTATACGTCACACTTAAAGTTTCTTTTGTAGTACCAATAGACGTACAAAATTAAATGGTGTATTAAATTTTGTGTAGGCACATATTTAGGAAATGGAAATCGTCTCCCTGCGAGTGTCAATGTCTGCTAAGAATATTATTTTTTATAATATTATTTGTTATAATATTCCGGCCAAAATAATAAATAAAGTTTAGCCCCCATGACAGAATGCCCCGTTTTAACCATTAAAATGGAATAACGATATAAAAATGAAAAAGTAATTTTGTTCATGTTAATACAGGGTGAAATTTTAATCACCGTTTTCCTCTTAAGGGGTCATTTTACTAATCATTATGAACAACTTTTACTATGGCACCAAATCTGAAATCATGAAAAAAAAAATCAGCTGTTCCCTACAATTATGTTGGCATAAGTCGTCAAAATGTAGGGAACAGCAGATTTTTTTTTTCGCGATTTCATTTGATCCAATAGTAAAAGTTGTTCATAATGATGAGTACAATGACCCATTAAGAGGAAAACAGTGATTAAAAGGAGAAGGGAAAGACTCCATAGTTTCCTGGGCCCAGGTGTTAACTCAATCAAACTAGCTTTATTTGTAAGTGGATATAATATAAAGGCCTTACTGAAAATTTGGTGACATTTGGCTATCTAGGAATCAAGTTATATGAAATATAGTAAAAGTGAGGTTACATTATAACATTGTAGGTTTTTGATGTTATTTGCGAAATATTTTTGAATGGTTTTGGTTGTAAAATGGTTTTACGCATGGAGTGCAAGTCGAGAGCCTCCATGTGCGACGTGTTGAAGATCCTGACACGTTTAGATTGAGAACGGAAAATACGTGCGCACTACCAACGAAAGAAAACGAACGAGCAGTCTATCAAAAAGTACTCTGTGCGAACGAGTGCCGATCACAGAGTACTTTTTGATAGGTGCCGGTTTTTTTCTACCTGTCATCTGTCAATCGGTGACCAGCACAGATTACTTTAGACTATTCTGAGTGACAAGTGTTGCTAACAGAAAAAAAATTAAAGGAACTCGATTCGATGTGAATCGATTCCACGAAAAGATTGATAAGCATTTGTCACTCGATTTTCATACATATTCTGAGATTTTACCGATTTATTCATTATCGGTTACTTAGAATTTTATTCAGGCATGTACTTTATCGATTATTTAGTTTCACAACTTAATTTAATTTTTCTCGCTTCCTAGATAGAAACATGGTACTATATTTTTTGATTTCTTTTAGAAAAATATAACGGTTTTTTTAATACCCATTTCAACCAGTTAACTGCTGGGCCCAGGATTTCCCATCTCCTTTCACCTGTATATCGCTGAAATATTCATAATTTGAGGTAAATTAACCACAAGGAACATACTACCAAACTACAATGCTTGGATACCCAATTTCAGCCACGCTGCAAATAGATACTGATACTTTACCAAACGTAAAGTGCTTAACTGCATTACGAACACTACGAAGTGTAGTATGGACTTGCACTTCTTGTATCTACTACTCTGTCAAAAAAGTACCGGGAAAAGATCAAAAATACACAAAATGTTAGTTATGCATCCAAAGGAGAGTGGGAAACAAATGTATGGGATCTAGGCCCACCCTTCAATAGTAACATGCGATATACCGTTGGATAGGGCTTTTTAAGCGAAACATTAGTTACTAATAAAACTATGGTCAAATGTTAGTACTTTCGGAGATATGACGTCTTAAAGTCGGAAACAAATGTATGGATGGGGTCTAGTCCCAGCCTTCAATAGTAACATGCGATATACCGTTGGATAGGGCTTTTTAAGCGGAATATTAGTTACATATAAAACTATGGTCAAATGTTAGTACTTTCGGAGAAATGACGTCTTAAAGTCGGAAACAAATATATGGGTTCTTGGCCCCCCTTCAATAGTAACATGCGATGTACCGTTGGATAGGGCTTTTAAGCGGAATATTAGTTACAAATAAAACTATGGTCAAATGTTAGTACTTTCGGAGATATGAAGTCTTAAAGTCGGAAACAAATGTATGGATGGGGTCTAGGCCCAGCCTTCAATAATAACATGCGATATACCGTTGGATAGGGCTTTTTAAGCGAAACATTAGTTACTAATAAAACTATGGTCAAATGTTAGAACTTTCGGAGATATGACGTCTCAAAGTTGGAAACAAATGTATGGATAGGGTCTAGTCCCAGCCTTCAATAGTAATATGCGATATACCGTTGGATAGGGCTTTTTAAGCGGAATATTAGTTACATATAAAACTATGGTCAAATGTTAGTACTTTCGGAGAAATGACGTCTTAAAGTCGGAAACAAATATATGGGTTCTGGGCCCCCCTTCAATAGTAACATGCGATATACCGTTGGATAGGGCTTTTTAAGCGGAATATTAGTTACGAATAAAACTATGGTCAAATGTTAGTACTTTTGGAGAAATGACATCTTAAAGTCGGAAACAAATATATGGGTTCTGAGCCCCCCTTCAATAGTAACATGCGATATACCGTTGGATAGGGCTTTTTAAGCGGAATATTAGTTACGAATAAAACTATGGTCAAATGTTAGTACTTTCGGAGATATGATCATTAATTGCTTAGAATGGGATCACTTTCATGGCAGTATAATAGTTAGTATAACTCCGAAAGTACTGACTTTTAAGCTTAGTCGTATACTAAGTTTTATTTGGCATAAAAATACCTATTCATTCATGTGTATCTTATTTCTATTGAGAGGTGGGCCCACCATTACTCATTGTCCTTTATTTTATCGCCTTCAAAGTAGGATTATTCCACTTTGCCCCACCGGCCGCCCCACTGGTGGGGCAAAGTGGAATGTCAAAAATTTTGCAGTGGAATCTGCCCCACTAAATCGAAATAGTGGGGCAGATTCCACTGCTTTAAAATCCTGTTGGATTCTGCCCCACTAGGGTTGGCGCCTTAGAATAAACGTACAAACATTTTGTTTTCGCAAATTTTTATTAATAAAATATAACTATGTACACTAAACTTTAAAAATCACAGATATTATGCGATTTTAAATTAAATTAAATTTTTAAATTAAATTAAATATTTGTTTATTAATTGCAACTACATTTGTTTTTACTACTTTATTTAAGCTTAAAATCACAAACTGAGCACGATTCGTCCCCGTAAATAGAAAACGAAATGCTATTTATTCTATTTAAGTATTCAAAATCACACATTAATCATCATCTGGTATGGCATAATACAGTCTTATGATTAACTTATAAATAATAAACAACTTAACTATATACAAACAGCCACTAAACTACTTTTTTGACTGTAAGGGATAAAATCAACTAAAATCATACATTAATAAGCTTACATAATATCGTTTTAAAAAGTCACAATGTTAAACGAAATAACATCGTAAAGAAACAGCATTTCCTAGAAACAAACATTCGAAGACATGTGACAACCACCGACCCACATTCTGCGGCCAACTCTCACATAGGACAGGCCTGAGGGCTGAGACCCCAAATCGGAACATCATCATCTTCCTAGCCTTTTCCCAACTATGTTGGGGTCGGCTTCCAGTATAACCAAATGCAGCTGAATACCAGTATTTTACATGAAACGACTGCCTATCTGAACTCTACAACCCAGTTACTGGGTAATACGATACCCTTTGCTAAGACTGGTTGTTAGACTTTCGGCTTCTGACTACTCGTAACGACTATTAAAGATCCACGAATGACAGCCGGGACCAATGGCTCAACGTGCTTTCCGAGGCACGGAGGGGTCTCGGTATGTAAAAACGGTCACTCATCCATAAAACAACCGTAGCATGCATAGCTTAACCTGATCGATCGACCTGTGCGGCTGTTATTATTTAGCCACGGGCCCCAAAGATACTTATAGTTTGACAAACTATAAGTATGTAACTATATATTTTTTTAAAAGGTAGGCAGGCCCATATTACAGAAAGTGATTTATCTCATGATTGTGTCAGCTGCTTTGCTTGATCCTAGGTTTCAGGGTCTACCTACATGAAATTGATATTTTCCTAGATACAATTGGCCAAACCAGCGTGTCATATTTGTCGCGATTCCCATTATTCCCAAGAATGAAACTCGATCAGAATCTCAGTTATTGCTTCAATTGTCCAAAAATCATTCTTCCACGTCTTCTAGTATAGATGCTGTTACGAATCCAATTGAAACGGAATGTTGGAAATACTTTGCGGCAGTGGATGCTGCATCGAGGTTTCTGTACGAAAACGCCACTATGTCAGTCCGACTCCAGGATCAGACCTCGAAACCTATCCTTCTGCAGAGAGGTGTGAGACAGAGAGACGTTATCTCTCCCAAACTGCTTACTGCTGCACTGGAGGATGTCTTCAAGGTTCAGGACTGAAAAGGGGCTGGCATTAGCATCAATGGCGAGTACCTATAAAACTCACTTTCGGTTTGCGACGATATTGTAGTCATGGCTGAGACTATGGAAGACCTCAGTACAATGCTCGATGACCTCAGTAGAGCCTCCGAAAGCGTGGGTCTCAAAATGAACTATCATCAGCCTATAATGTTCCCACTGCTGGGACACAGGCCTCCTCTCTGTGAGAGGGAGTGGGCCGTAATCCACCACGCGGGCCCAGTGCGGGCTGGTAGATGTCACATGTCTTTGAATTTTTGGTTCTAGGACATGCCGGTTTCCTCACGATGTTTTCCTTCACCGTTTTGAGAGCAAAATGAACTATACTGATAAGAAATGCAAATGGCCAAATGCACGTCTATTGTATAGGTAAATGACGGTTTGGTCATTCTTACTCCAACGCTGCATGTAACATATACTTGTAACAAATCGTGTAATTAATCTGCGATTTACAACCCGTATCCTTCCAGAAACAACTAGAAAATAAAAATTTGCAAAAATAAAATGTTTGTACGATTATTTTAAGGTGCCGACCCTAGTGGGGTAGAATCCAACAGGTTTTTAAAACAGTGGAATCTGCCCCACTATTTCGATTTAGTGGGGCAGATTCCACTGCAAAATTTTTGGCATTCCACTTTGCCCCACCAGTGGGGCGGCCGGTGGGGCAAAGTGGAATAATCCTTCAAAGTATGCTTCTTCAGAAACGATACACTTACGCCAAAGAATTATCCAATCATCAAAACATTTTTAAACGTTTTTTCTGGAATTGAGTTTAGTTCTCGCCGCGAATTCTCCTTTATGTCTTCTACCGAATGAAAACGGGTGTCACGAAGTGGTAATTTGAATTATAATGCGTAACACACTTGCAATCACAATCTGAATAATTTTGAAGGATGTTGCTAAACCACCGCTTCATATGTTCGAATCTGCTCAGCAACGTAAATAACGCAATTAATGTTGTTGAACCGTCAAAATCAAAAGCGTTGCTCTGTTTGTGTGTTACGCAATTACCTCGAAAGACACAAATATTACCTTCAAACCGTGCTTTGAAATAATATTATTTTACCTATTGCATATTTTTGATTGATGATGTTGTGTTAACTTGATTATTGTATCATTAATAATTTTGACAGTATTATTAATTATAACCAAAATCTGCTAAATATTTGTACTGTAGTCCGCGCGGAACTAGTTGGCCGCGCTAGGTATGTGAGCGGTGGAATGGAGGGGCGGGGGCGCATTATTCAGTACGTGCGTTGCGAACCGCCCGCGCCGCCTCACCTCTGTCCCCAACTAAGCGGCCAACTAGTTCCGCGCGGACTATAACACTAGTATTTAAGTTGTGCATGTAGGTAATTAAATTGGTAAAAAATTGGATTTTGTGATCTGTAAAATAAATGATTTTGATCTGGTTCACTGTTTATTTGTATATTTTAACCACATTAAAAATGAATTGTAATCTGTAAACAATAAAAATTGCATTCGTCACCGTAGAAGACGCCTTTGAAAGTCCAATAACCCAGCAAAAAGCTCCCTCCAAAGAATGATTGCGAGATTTTTTGCAAATCCGCAATGTATTGGTACTGACCCTGAAAAATAATAATTACAAAATAAAGCCATAGGTATAATAAGAGTAAGCTAAAGTTGCTAGTTTGAACTCTCGACATTTAAAATACCATTATTTTTATTTGGTTGAGAGTGGACGTGCTAATTCAAATTACCTAATGCTGCCAGCCTTTTGGGCACTGTTCTTGTTGACAGCGATGCGGACGAATTCTTTGATGCCCTATGATTATTTTGTTTATTTTTTAATATAAATGGACATATTATTATAGTTTATATGTTAGCTTATATTATGTAAATATTTACAGAAGCAATAATCACCTAATTATAACAATAATTATTATTATCTATCCTGTTATACTAAAGGAATGACAGAGGTTAACAATAGTATTAGCCATTTCACATGTTCGGAAGCGAGTTTCTTTCCTTCGAGGCTGCTGAGAATTTACTGAAAACAACGTAGAGCCACTGAATATACAAATATAATGTTATTTGGATAACATTTATTTTCTTTTCTCTAAACTGAACTCCTGTAGGTGTGTTTGTGCGAATAAAGTCGAGGACGGGACACATCCTACTAATAAGTATTAGTAATTATAGTATTTATGTCTGTAATTTATTAGGTCCTTACATATGAAATTGGCGTTTTGTATGGAAGGAACAAAAAGTCGAATATTTTTTAATATAATATATTTAATTAATCAAAGTATGAACCATTGTTTTCAATGCACTTTTGCCATCTTATAGGTAGTTCATTGATCCCTTTACTAAAAAAACCAGTCGGACGGGAATCAATAAAATCTTTGAAGGCGATTTGGACTGCCCCATCGGAGTTGAATTTTTTCCCTTGCAAAAAGTTATCCAAATTGCGAAAAAAATGGTAATCTGTTGGAGCAAGGTCCGGGGAGTACGGAGGATGTCTAAGACATTCCAATTCAAGCTCTTCTAATTTGGTAGCCGTCTGTTGCGCAGTGTGTGGTCTGGCGTTGTCGTGAAGCAGCAGTGGCGTGGAGCTTTTTAATCTTCCCAATTTGCTTCAAGTGAATTAAAACAGTTTTATCACTAACATCGAAGCCTGCAGCTAACTCGGACGTGGTTTGCGATGGGTCCGCTTCCACAATAGCCTTCAATTCTCCATTATCAACTTGGGTCTCAGGCCGTCCACGGGGCTTGTTCTGCAGGTCGAAATTTCCAGAACGAAAACGTTGGAACCAAAAACGAACTGTGTTTTCTTTTGCAACATGACCGCCATACACATCATTCACCCTTCGAGTCGTTTCCGCAGCACTAGTGCCACGGCGGAACTCGTACTCGTAAATAATGCGATATTTTAAATTTTCCATTTTGTAAAATGAGTGACGCAAACAGAAAAAACAGAAGAAAAAAAACAAATGAATGACGGTCATCGAAGCACAAATACATGAGTAAATAGCTGTACAAATTTGAATTTGGAATTCCTTACCAAAGAGGAGAAATTCGTGATTAAAGTGGCCAGTACGAAAAACGCCAATTTCATATGTAAGGACCTAATATATGGTGTACATAATAAAGAGTAACCCCCTTATTCATAATCCTATTTTATCTCTATTTTAGCTAAAATAGGTTTATAGAACGTTTGTCTTTATCTGTCACGTTGACATTTCTGTGTGTAAGAAAGAGACAAACCCCATTTTAACTAAAATAGGTTTGTTAAGTTTTATGAATAAGGGGGTTAGTAAGTAACTATTCTATTTAGTAATAAAAAAAAGGATACAGCCCTCCTCAAATCCGGAAGTTACACGACTCTTTGATAGATGGCGTTATACTGTTTGGTCGTATTTCTGAATCGCGCTATAGTACAGTTACATGCATCGTCAGGGTAGACCGCGAAATTAAAATTTTCATACGTTTTTTTAAGTGAAAACTTCTTTAGCGGCGTTGTACACATTTTTTGTAATGGGTAAAAAATGTTAAACTCGCGTCAGGACATTGCGTCAGGACACGTGACCTGATCGAAAATTCGTAAGACGGATGGAAAGTAGACAGCTGGCGCGGCGCCGGCGTAGGAGAGGAAGTATCCCCCTCTCTTTCTACGGCGTGGCGAAAATATATGCCTGCTGTTTCGTTTAGGCGGCGCAGGGCGCTTGCGCGAATGTTCTTCTGAGTTTATGTTACAGCGTGGCACACGCATCCATGGATGGTGACAGCTGATGGCTCGACCGTCTGTGTAGTGGCCACACTGCTGTGTATTCGTAAAATTTGTGTATATAAAGTGTTTAAAGGAAATTGAACAAAGTGCATCTATTAATGAAAAATATCAAAAATGCACAACGTTAATATTCAATTTTTCACTTCTGCCGGCACTCCCGGAGTGCAACCCGTCTTTTTTTTTTGCAATTTGCAGGTCAGGTGACATGTTGATCTAAATACGAGTACCTAGTATGATTCGCGGCCGTAACAAATATTTATTTTTAGAATTTTAATCATAAAAATCTTCAACACACTAACACACGTTTTGTCAAAATTTTATAAAAAATCCCATAGAAAGAACCACATTCAGTTTTTCTAGATTTTTTTTTTCAGGATTGTAAAAATTTGTAAAAGGTCTAACCGTTCTCAAGTGATGCGCTAAGTGACGAACAGCATTTCATTTTTATTTATATAGATTATTTTAGTTATTATTATGGACGTGAGGACTACGTGGATCATTTTTTCTCCTTATTAATATGTCAGTTTAAGTACTTTGTGCAGCCTACCCAAATGACCTTTCTTTGGTATTGTTTGTCGAATAGTTGAGCTCCTAAGTTCTGAGTTGAGCTCACGTTTACTGAAAAATGCGTGCACTGACTGGACAGGTTGATTTAAATATATGTAGTTCTTTCCTTGAAAGACTGGTCTGACCAAGATTATGTCTGGACTTTAAAAGAGACTGACCTTTTGGTTTGTTTTCTCAGACTAGTCAGTATAGGAAACACCAAACTCATCTAGTTTTAAAACATATGATATTTTTGACGTAATTGTTATTTTGAACATATTTACAGAAATAAATCATTTTATTTCATCTCATCATCACAAATCGATTAGCGTAGGCAGTATATAGATAAGCTGAAGTACCTTCAATATTAGACAATCTTTTGTAATATTAAAAACGGAGTAGAGTATAGGCTTCAGAATGAGATGTTCACACGGTTTCTTCATACGAAACCTTAAGTACTCCTTCCCATTCATTAACGCTACCATTTTGCCCTGAAATATACAAAATTAAAAGTTAATCAATTAGGATTTATGCATTGATCTTATTATTGATAGATTTATAGTCTGTTTTAACAGTACTTAACTAATGAAAGTGTAACCAAACCCTGTTGCTGAACAGGGTTTGGTTACACTATCAATCGGAATTTGAATCATTTTGAAGCAAATTGCTAATCCATTGCTTCATAAGTTCGAATATTTTTGTCTGCTCAACACGTAAATAACGCAATGAATGTTGTTGAACTGTCAAAATGAAAACGATTCCGATTGATAATGTGTTACGCAATTGCCTCGCAGGTTAAAATCTTCCGCAATCACTCAAGCGAATTAGTAACACATTCATTCATTCACTATTTACATCATCATCAGTTGCTATTGGAACAATCCATAGGTACTTACTTTAGTTAGATCAACACTTTCTGTCACATTGACATCATATTGTATGACATTACGGCTTGTGATCTGAGCCTTAATAACAGAGCACTCCTTACGTTTCGGACCCCTGCACAGTTCCACGTCAGTCACCGTCAAGTTAAACGACCCCTGGAAAACAAGTTGTTGCTATTATTAAGACGAAGGCGTTCTCATAATACAGTGCAGTAGTGCGATTCTGTATAAATCTCACCGTGAAAACTTAGGTGAAGTGAGCGTAAAGTGAGCTGTCATTCCACCTGTTGCTAGGGATTGACAGTAGTGACAGCTCACTTCAAGCTCACTTCACCTAAGTTTTCACGGTGAGATTTTTACAGAATAGCATCACAGAATAAATTCGGTCTTAGTCTCTGCCTGTGTGATCGCTTAGTTCTTCATGGATTTTGATGTGGTTTTTACCATGGAGAATTTTATTCCAAAAGGTTTATATGTACTATTGCTAATACATTCATATTAAACTTAAATGCTAACAGAGTATCATATTATCTGTGCCCTTACTAATAAAAGTATTATATTAGTAATGTTAAACGCCGATTTCCAGACGTTAGTAATTTGACTTTCGAAAGAAGAAGACAAAGCGTTGTGTAAAACTGTACAGACGTTATACGACTTTTATTAATAAGGGGATTATAATAAAGAAGAAATCTCATATTATGTTTTGTCAAATCGTAAAAACTGTGCAAAAAAGGGGCTGGTCGCTGGTTTTGAAAGGGAGTGCGACAAACAATTTTCATGTATTTTAGGAATGACTACTTGTTAACTAGTTAACCACCAAACCAGACAGCAATGACTAGTCTCTAAAATTATAGCCACGTAACTGTGAGGATTAAGTATTCAACTTCAATATCAAATTTTTAAAAAATATTGGTAATCCACCAACCTGCACCGGACCGTGAGGTGGATTACGGCTCACTACCTCTCACAGAGAGAAGGTATGTGTCCTAGCAGTGGGAACATTTATAGGCTGATTATGCTTAATGTTGGTGTTGCCTATGGCATTAAGTCCGCCTCTATACATTTATGTGCTTGAAGTATTAAATAAATAAATAAATAATAAAAGCAGTCTTCGACTTTTATATAGGCGACTAATGCGGTTATTACTTATAACTAATACAGTGCAAAAAGTTTCCTTAAATTAATGGAATATCCAGAATCCTTCATTTTATTAAAATGGCATTGTACTCACATAGTTTTTGTCCGATAAAACCATTATAATATTTAGAGCGAGCAGGATGAGACGTGGCTTTAACATTTTGGACTTCGGATTGTACCTTTAGTAAAACCTCAAGCCTTTTGCGGCGTTTATGTTCTACGATCACGCTGTTAATTTTCCACTGTTGCTCAAAATTCTCTTCGCCCGTTGTTTTTCTTATGCGCCCCTAAAACTATTTAAAAACCTTTCAAACTACTATTACTATTAAATAATAACTACAGCAACAATTGTGTTTATAGGGCCAACTTTTTAATGGTCAGATAATATATGCGTAGTCGTTACTACTAATATTTTTTCTTTCTTTTCTTTCTTTCTTTCTTTACGGGTAGTCAGAAGTCCAAATCTTTGACAACCAGTCTTACCAAGATGTGTCGTGTTAACTGGGTTATGGAGGTCAGATAGGAAGACGCCTCATGTAAAATACTGGTATTCGGCTGCATCCGGTTAGACTGATAGCCGTCTCCAACATAGTTGGGAAAAGGCTAGCCAGATAGATTTTGTTTTTTCAATAGTAAATATAACTTATATCTAAAGAATAAATATAGCAGTTTGATAATATTTTTTATAAAAAACCTGTCAACACGCCATAAATACCTAAGCGTGAAGCGTAACTTACATTCATTACGTTACTATTTACGTTGTCGAGCAGACAACTTTTCCAAATACGAAGCAATGGATTAGGAATTTCCTTATAAACCCTTCGTATTACGAAAAAAAATATGTTACACAATTAGGGGGCTGACCATTGAAGAATGAGTCCTAAACCAAGACAAGGAGCCGCTGTTACTAAACGCATTCAGTTGTAGAATTATAAAAAAAATGGCCTCACCAATACTTGTTTCGAGTTAGCGCGCTGCGATGAGATAGTGGCTTAAACGGGCTTACATAGAAGCCGATTACTTATAAAATAGTAGCAATTTTGGACCCTTTATAACACAAACTACCTACATACTATGTTATGGTTCGATGAGCGTGAAAATAATGTAAATTCCTTTTAATAATACCGGTCAATTTAATATTTGATATTTACATAATATAAGCTAACATATAAACTATAATAATATGTACAATTATATGAAAAAATAAACAAGATAATCATAAGGAATTTTAATAATAGGTTTAAATTGCAACAACTATTATAACTATTGGCTATTACTAATATTTCCATACAATAGTAGTAATAGCCAAATAGGTTGTTTACATTATGATACTAGTATGATTTCGGTGGTAATAAATCAAGGTTAAAATGATTGACCGACAATCAACATCTGACCTGATTGCCGCGTTGGTGCAACTAGCGCAACTAGAAAGAAAGAAAGAAAGAAAGAAAGAAAGAAAATACATTTATTTAGCACAGACTAAAGGACACACAATACACTAGATACATCAGATAAAAAAACAAAACAAAGATCAAATAAAAAGCGTAAGGTCCGATGTAAATACTTAGCAGGAAAATGTGCCTCACGGCTGCGCCAAAAAGGCTAAGCTTCAACTTTCTGACTAACTGACCGACTATTTAATTTTAACAATTCAAAAGTGCCTGTACGAGTACATGGTTTAATTGAAATAAATGCTTTGAGGTTTTTGAGTTTTGAGGTGTAGTAGTCTCAAGTGCTACTGCTGTGCATGAGTTCCTGGGTTCGAATTTCTCAGTAGCAACCTGGAGTCTGGATTTTTGCCCGGTGGATGGCAAAAGGCTCGCCCCATATAACATGGGACTTAAACATAACCCTCATAATGCCTCAGAAAATCTTGAGGGTAAGGTAGTAGATAAAGTGAGGGGGGGGGAAAGATGTACTGACCAAATAAATTGCTACTACCAACTATGTTTGCAAAAGCTTAGACTGGTCGATTTCCCAGTAGAGTTGAGCAACTGCTGCGATAACTAATGCTTGAATAAAGAGCATACTGTAATAATTGATAATCTGTACAAGAATATTGTTACGTCACTGCGAGAGGCGGCTGTGGGCAGTGCTGGTCTTGTGAGAAAAAGTAATAAACGTACTGTGATAGGATGAAATAGACACGTTAGGGACGCTCATGGGTGCGCTAGGGGGGCTTTTGAAAACTGGGTTTGGCATGGGAAACCTCAATTTGGACAGTTGTTTATAGATATGCGAGAAACGAGAAAAGTCTTTAAACAAAAACTAAAATATTGCCAGGACAACGAAGAACAAATTAAGTTGGACATTATAGCTTCAGAACATAAGAAAAAGCAGTTCAAAAAATTTTGGAAGTCAACTCAGAAGTTAAACACCAGACCTGCTGTACCTTTGAGCGTTAATGGCGTGTCTGAACCAGTGAAGATAGCGGACATGTTTAAGATGCATTTTTCTGTGACATCACGGTTGCAAGTCAATAAGCAGGAGGGGTGCGGTGGAGAGAGACTTGGGTCGTCTAGCCCGATTTACATCTCGTCAAAGGAGATAGGGAAGGTTATAAAAACCATGACTAGGGGTAAGTCTCCTGGTCATGATAACCTTAGTATAGAACACTTCCAACAACGGTCCGCATCTTCCTAGGGTCTTATCTATGTTGTATAACTTTTGTATTAGGCACTCATACCTGCCTGCTGAGTTGATGAGGACGATTGTTGTACCTATAGTGAAAAATAAGACAGGCGACGTCTCGGATAAGGAGAACTATCGACCAATCTCATTGGCTACTATAACTGCAAAAGTGCTTGACAGTGTGCTCGAGCGTAGGATGGCTGGACAGCTCAATTTACATGACGCACAGTTCGGTTTTAGAGCGGGGCTGTCTACAGAAACAGCAGGAATACACCTGTGTACGCTGTATTTTTAGACCTTTCGAAGCCATTTGACCTGGTTAATTATAACGTCCTATGGACTAAGTTGCGTGACCGGGAACAACCGGGGGAGATAGTTGAGCTTCTCAGGTACTGGTATAATCACCAGATTAACCAGGTCAGATGGGCAGATGGTCGGGTGCTTTGTCGGAGACGTATGGTCTGGGATGTGGTGTGAGGCAGGGTGGTCTGACCTCCCCAGCGCTGTTCAGCTTGTATGTCGATCGGGGAACTCAGCAGCACAGGGGTTGGATGCTCGGTAGATGGTAAAATTATAAATAGTGTATCTTACGCGGACGACATGGTGCTGCTGAGTCCCTCGATTGAGGCACTCAGGCGATTGCTTGAGGTTTGTGAGAGATACGCCTTGACTCACGGCCTCCTCTACAACGTGAAGAAGTAGAAGAGTATTCGATGTGTGTGACCGAAGCTTAAGAGCTCTAATTTGTGTATGTAACTAAATTAGTAACACATTGGATTTTATGATCCGTAAAATAAAATGATTTAATTTGATTCACTGTTTATTTATAAATTTGCTAACCACATTAAAACATATGAAATTTAAGCATTACACAATAAAAATTGCATTCGTCACTGTAGAAGCGGGATCTTAAAGTATAATTTCCCAGCACGGATCTCCCTCCATAGTACGAATGCGAGAGTTTTTGTACATCTGCACTAAATTGGTACCGACCCTGAAAAATAATCAGAATAAAGTCATCTAAAAAGAGCAAGCTTAAGATGCTGGTTTGAATTTTCAAAATTATTATTTTTTATTCGGTTGAGACTGCACGTGATAATTAAAATTACAAAACATAAGAATAATAAATATTATCTCACTGTATTAAACTAAAGGAGTGGTATTAGACATGTTTTTAATCACAAGTTCGGAAGCGAGTTTCTTTCCTTCAGGCTACTGAGAATTTAGTGTAAAACAACGTAGATCCTAAGCCACTGAACAGATACAAATATAATTTTATTTGGATGATATTCATGTTATTTCCTCTAAACTGAACTCCTGTAGGTGTGTTTGTGCGAATAAGGTCGCGGACGTGACACTGCACCTCAAATTCGGAAGTTAGTCTTCTCTTCGATAGATGGCGTTGTACCCTTTTGGTCGCATTTCTGAATCACGCTATGGTACCGTTTAGTTGACCCACCCGCCCAGACTGTACTTCTCCATTGAAAAAGTTCTCGATTCGGCTAACAAATTTTTTTTTGACATGATTTGTAAACTGTGATGGCTTTATAATGCTGACCCGACACACGTTTTCCTGTCAAAATTATAAACAAAAATCCCATTAAAAAATCTACTACAGTTTTTCTAGAATTTTCCAGGCAATTTTCTGATGTTTCTATCTATAAAAAAAAAACTGACTTCCAAAAAACACTATTAAGTGAAAAATAACTTTAATTTCGGAAGTCGGTGTCTTTGGATCTGTATTTTAGTTTGTTGCCACCGACTTCCGAAATTAAAGTTATTTTTCACTTTGTAGTGTTTTTTGGAAGTCGGTTTTTTTTTTCTTAAAAAGTTTTTATTTCACGCTTTTTAGTGGGTCTGCTTATAATTTATCTAAGTTACAATAGCCTAGTGATCATCGCCTTTTACAAACAAAATATTGCTTTTCCCGATGCAGGGAAGTTAATTGTTGAGGAGTTCTCCAGGTCCACCATCAGCTCCATATCACCATTCACATTGTGACGAGCATAAATTAAAAATAATCGAATCGCAACCCGTGAAATAATTAGATATTATTGAGTAGTTCCGGTGGCCATCTGTGGTCTTCATCATCAGTTCCACTTCACCAAATAGTGCTTTCCGAGAGCAAATGCATGAGTTACTATAAAAAATACCCAAATCGCTATAGGTGTGCCTATAATATTTGAAGAGTTACTTCGATTTCTCCAGGATCCCATCATCAAATCCTGACCTGATGTTTTTAGACTAGATGCTGATAATCCTGGCTGCAGCATTAGGCCAGACTTATGTCAACATTACATTGAATTTAAAATTTAGTCCTGTTTAAAATGAGCCCAAACACGACTACGGTGCTGTAATTTCAAGGTTGGTACTTTTTCTGATGCTCCTGGCTTCAGCATCAAGTCTTTATGTACTTCGGTGTTCCTCATTAACAGTACGTTTATCCACACATCGAGCCCTTTTCAATGAGCCTAAACACGATATATCTGCTGTTAGTTGTCGAGGAGTTGGGTACTCTGCAGACTATCCTGACTGCAGCATCAGGTCATGACTTGATGATCATGAGACCAAATGTGGCAAATGCCCTATTAAACATTAAAACAATTTACTAAAACAGTCCTTGCCTGTTCGAGTAACTTCTTACTGTTAAGGAGTTGTACCTTCCATCATCAGCCCAGCTACCTGAGATTGTGACAACCTTACGCAAATACACAAGATACTTCATAAAATATGCGAAAACAATAAGTGAGCCTATAAAATTTGAGGGTTGCCCTCGATTTCTCTAAGATCCCATCATCAGATCCTAACTTGGTGACAGTGGGACCACCTCAGAACTATCTGCTTTGGAACAAAAAAAGAATTTTGAAAATCCGTCGACAATTGGCGGAGTATTCGATGAACAAACATACAAAAAAAAAATTAAAAAAACATACAAATAGCCGAACATAGTACCTCCTCCTTTTTGTGAAGTCGGTAAAAACCAAATTCGGACTCTTGAGAAACATTTTAAAACAAAAAATAGCTGAATCGGTCTAGCCGTTCTCAAGTGATGCGCTTATCAACGAACAGCGTTTCATTTTTATTTATACAACATTATTTTTAGTATATGCGAAACCTGAATATAGTTTGTTCAGAATAAGTAACTGAATCGATTCCAATAATTTTTACCCCATGTTATATTTTGGCCCAAAAATATTTAAAAAAGGTTAAATCTTGGCCACCGAGCGACATTAGTAGGTAGTTTTCTACCATACCCATACACAATAGGCGCGGCGCCCGCGCACAGCGAGCGGGGCGAGCGGGGCGGGGGTGAAGCAACCCCTTCAGTCGCCCGGGTACTACAGGCTGGCGCGCGCGTGTCCAACTGCATAATCGCGAGCGCGCGGCCGCCGCGCCGCGGGCCTTACAGTTTTGTTTCGGTTGATCGTGTACTTACCTATCGTATGTAAAAAGTGTCGTGTAACCATGACTTTCTCATACACCAACGTCCAGTACACAGAAATGGTACGTACATCAGAGTATCGTGGAACACAATGCTTTGCCGTGATGATTAACATTTTTAAACACGCCAAGATGGTTAATTGTAGAAAGTTATTATTTGTACCTACAGCCTGCTGTGGTTAAGTAATGCGATGTTTAACACTTTTCATCCACTTTGAACTTTAAGTGGTTGACATAAGGTGCAACAAATCGCATTGACTACATTTTATCACTTACGGCTTACGAATAAGTAATTACTTATTCGTAGCTTACGGCTGCATTTATCCAAACTAATATTATAAATGCGAAAGTAACTCTGTCTGTCTGTCTGTCTTTACTTCACGCCTAAACTACTGAACCGATTTCGATGAAATTTGGTATAGAGATAGTTTGAGTCCCGGGAAAGGACATAGGATAGTTTTTATCCCGATATTCCCACGGGATCGAAAGTTACGCGGGTGAAACCGCGGGGCGCAGCTAGTTTACGAATAAAGTACATTATAATAACTACCTACACTTGACCATTACGACAGTCCAAAGCCTGCAAGTGTGATGGAAAATGTTATCACCAGTTAATTACAATACAATCGCCGCGCGGTACGTTTAGGCACGCGGTGCGCGGGTGAGCATGATTTTGGACGGACAAACAGGTAACATAACAAGCTTATAACTTGGTGATTATTCATGATACAGTTTTGAAATTTTGTACATAGATTCTTTACATAAAAATACTAGACACGTGTTTCGGGTTTCGCATATACTAAAAATAATGTTGTAGATAATACTAGTTATTGTGAATGTCAGGATGATAATGATGATAATAATCTGTCGGTTTCAATACATTTTGCGGTCTAGCCCAATGTCCTTTCTATGGTATTGTTCGTCAAGTTGTTGAGCTCCTAAGTTCTGAGTTACGTATACTTATTAAAAAGATAAGCTGAATTAATTACCTTTAATATTACACAATCTTTTGTCAAATTAAAAAAGGAGTAGAATAAAGGTTTCAGAAAGAAATGTTCACACGGATTCTTCATTTGATACCTTAGGTACTCCTTCCCATTTGTTAAGATTATCATTTTGCCCTGAAAGTTACAAAATTAAAAGTTAATCAATTAGAATTAATGCAATGATCTTATTATTGATAGATCTAAAGTGTGTTTCAACAGTATCTAATGAAAGTGTAAACAAATCCTGTTCAAATCAAAATCTTACGAAATCACTCACTAAAGGGAATTAGTAACACATTCATTCATTCATTCACTGTTTACATTTTCATCAGATACTTTTGGAACAAACCATAGGTGCTTACTTTAGCTGGAACAACACTTTGTGTCACATTTATATCATATTGTATGACACTACCGTTTTTTATCTGAACCTTCATAACAGAGCAATCCTTAGGTTTCGGACCCCTGCACAGTTCCACGTCAGTCACCGTTAAGTTATACGATCCCTGAAAAACAAGTTGTTGCTATCATTAAAACTATACAGGGTGAATTTTCCAAGTGGGCGTGGATGGCCAAATCCTAAACTATGAGGAATAGCGAAAAGTACTGAAAGGAGTCGCGGGCTCGATTTTGATAAAAACTAAAACTGCATCATTGGATTTTTGAAAATTCAATATTTCTAGCCAGGAATCGAACCTGTTGATTTTGAAAAAAAAAACACACACTGTATTATTACACCATTCGATAGTGTCCCTAATAAGGATCAAATTCTGGGAAGTAATGACATACGGCAAACTTAAGGAAAATGTTGAATTTTAATAAACTGCTTCTTTTTTCATACCTTGTTCGAAATGATGCTCAATATTTTTACACCCGAAATACTCGTAGCGCAGTCACCTTCACAAAATTATGTTCTAAATTCAAATTTTAAATTGCAGTACAATCCTTGAGACGTCGAATCCAGCTATGTATTCAAAAACAATTGTCATAATTTTGAACAATTAATCAGTTAAGGTTTAATAGGTAGGTAGCATAAGAAAATAAAAAAGTATTTTGATAAAAATGAGCTCTTTTCTTTAGTTTGCCGTATGTCATTACTTCCCAGAATTTGATCCTTATTAGCGACACTATCGAATGGTGTAATAATACAGCGTGTGTTTTTTTTTTCTAAATCAACAGGTTCGATTCCTGGCCAGAAATATTGATTTTTCAAAAATCCAATGATGCAGTTTTAGTTTTTATCAAAATCGAGCCCGCGACTACTTTGAGTACTTTTCGCTATTCCTCATAGTTTCGGATTTGGCCATCCACGCCCACTTGAAAAATTCACCCTGTATAGTGCACAACACGTTCTTTAAACGCGCCGTTGACGCGCATTTGTAGCGATAGCGATACAGACGCGATACGCACGTGAGTCAGGTCGGTCGCTTTATCTCTGTAGGATAAAAGCGCGCCGTCGACACACGTATCTAAAACGCGCGTCAACGGCGCGTTTAAAAAACGTGGTGTGCACAGGCCCTAAAGCGTACTCATAATACAGTATAGAATAAAGTGGATTTTCGTGTCTGCCTGTGTGACTGCTTCGTTCTTCTAAACTACACACTGGAATTTGATGCGGTTTTTACCATAATTAGGTTATACATTACTATAAAACTTTAATATAATAGAGAATAACAAAACTGTGCGATGCAGGGGCTAGTTTTGAAAAAGAGTGTGACAAAACAATTTTCATATATTTTGGGAATGGGTACTCGGTATAATACCTAGTTTACCACCAAACCAGACAACAATATTACTGGTCTCTAAAATTACAGGCCGTCAACCGTGAGGATTTTTCAACTTTAAATGTTAAACTATTGGTAATCCAGCAACCTGCACTAGGTCGCGACTCGCGAGGTGGATTACGGCCTACTCCCGGAAAAGAGGCCTGTCTCCCAGCAAAAGGAACATTACAGGCCGATTATAGTTATGCTTATGTTGTTATTTATTGCTAAAGAATGATTTCCACCAACCCGCTCGCATCGGATCGGACCGGAACGAATTTTACAATCTTTAAACAAATTAAATCGTGTACACATTACTTAAAGTCTATATTGCCAAGCCGCTCACAGCAGCTTGACCGGGGGCGTCTTCCGCGGCACGCGATCGTAGCCGAAAGAATACTGCGGCGCGCGATCGGCTCAGTTCGTCTGTCGCGTGTATCCGATTTTTGGCATAAATCATTGTATCGGCTGTTGCCGCTGTTTATTACTTCGAATAATGGACTGGTGTTGGTTCATTAATTTAACTTATTTTATTTTAATTAACATGACGAAATGAAATATGACGACGACCAAGACTAAGACAGGCCCCCTGGCGGCGCGAAGTGGAGATGCGGTATGGCTCCGCAGGCATGGACGCAGAAAGTCCTGCCGTGCGCCATCTGGCGGTGGCGGGGCCGTAACAATCATCAATCCAAATTTTTCTGTTCCTCTTCTGTGTTTTATGAAAATTTTCTTCTTCTTCTAATGCAATAGCCAACAATACTACGTCAACTTCAACCAATTACTAGAACCAAAAACTAGAACACGTCAACACTGTAAGAATGAAACTATTTGACTAGGCGTAGAAACGGATATGTTCGCAAGCGACGGTACGGAGCCGATCGTATGCGTCGACATCTTCGGACGCGATCGGTTGTCGCCGCATCCGTTCGTATCCTTTCTGATCCGATGCGATGCGAGCCGTTTGGTGGAAATCATCCATAATACAGCTATTATAATAACATAACTGATGCAGACAGACCAGTTTACTTAGATTAAACATAACATTACATATGCCTGTAACCCCGAAAGGTTACGCAGAGGTGTACTTTCCCACATTGCACCAGTTATGTTTAAGTCCCATATTATAGGGGGCGAGCCTAATGAGCCTATTGCTATTCACCCGGCAAACCAGACTCCGGGCTGCTACTGAGAAATTCCTGATGGAAATACTTACAGAGGTATGAGGAACAGGGTGTACACTCATACTCTATAGAAAAGGGAGGATCCTCCGACCAGACGGGTGTCGTGTCTGGCGGGCAACTGCCCGATGATTCATGTCGGACCGTTGTATATGTATATGCTAATTGCGCGGTGAACTCTGCTTGCGAGATGCAGGATTTTGCGCGACGTCAGTTTGACGAGTTGTTCGCATGTGGCGTTGTAGATACCGCTACATACTCAATAACATTTTGCCTGGCTTTTTTTTGGGAATCGAACCCAGGATCTCATGCTCAGCAGTAGCTCTTGCGACCACTAGACCATCGAAGCAATCGGTATCCAAAATTGCACCTTTATCTTATAAAATTGTTTTTGTACTTACGTAAGAGTCTTTGTCCGATAAAATCATAATAAAATTTAGAGCGAGCAGAATAAGATGTCGCTTTAACATTTTGGACTTCGGACTGTAACTATAGTAAAACCTCAAAACCTCTTGCGGCGTTTATGTTCTACGATCACGCTGTTACTTTTCCACTGCTCCTCAAACGCTTGGCCTGCGGTTTTTCTTTCTCTAAAACCATATAAAAACGTATAAAAATACTATTACTATTAAAAATACTACTAATATTTAATAATAACTTTTCAATGGTCAGATACGCAGTCATTACTGGCAGCCAGAAGCCCACATGTTTGGCAACCAGTCTTACAAAGGGGTATCGTGTAACCACGTATCGCGTACGTTTATCTGGGTTGTGGAGGTCAGATAGGCAGTCGCTTCATGTAAAAATTACTGGTATTCTGCTGCATCTGGTTAGACTGGAAGCTGATCCCAACATATTTGGGAAAAGGCTAGGCAGATAGATTTGTTTTTTCAAAGGTCAAATAACTTTTATCTAAAAATTAAAATAATATGGCTGTTTGATATACATTGGGCCGCAAAGAAAACCACCATGTGCTGTTAATACAGCTGTTACACGGTTTGGCATGCTTTCCACCAAATTTCTGAGCCGATGCTGAGGAATATACAGAGTGTCCGGTAATTCCTTCTTAAGGGGTTATTGTACAGACGCGAGCACATCAACCTACCCGAAACTGTCAAATTTTCCCAATCAACTTTGAACCTTATACTTCAGTGATAAAGTTGAAAAACTATTAAAGGAATTTGACTGATTGTAGTAGGTTGACGTGCTGGCGTCTGCAGTACTTATCATTATGAACAACTATTACTATGGGACCAAACCTGAAATCGCGAAAAAAGAATCAGCTATTTCATACATTTTGACGAGTTATGCGAACATAAATGTAGGGAACAGCTAAGTGTTCCCGGCGCAAAGGTGCCCAAAACGCTTGCTGCATTGCCACGTTGAATAAACTTTAATTTAGTTTTTATTTCAAACGGATTGCTCAAATATTTTCAAAGTTATCGTATATTTTTATAACCGACCCGCTTTCTTTGCGGTCCGGTGTATTTTATGCACGACAGCCGTCAACACGCGATAATTATTCCTTAGTTGAAAGTTATCAGCGCAGCGGTGTAACTGCGTAACATATCTATACTTATAATAAATCTGTAGAGAGGTCAATTCTGTACATGAAATATATTTTCAAAATAACTATCAGGGGGTGATTAGTGATCGATACTGATGCCAAAAATGCAATCAGTAAAATTTTTGTCTGTCTGTCTGTCTGTCTGTCTGTCTGTCTGTCTGTCTGTCTGTATGTTCCTTATAGAAACAAAAACTACTGGACGGATTTTAACGAAACTTGGTACAATTATTCTTCATACTCCTGGGCAGGTTATAGTATACTTTTCATCACGCTACAATCAATAGGAGCAGAGTAGTGAAGGGAAATGTTGGGAAAACGGGAGAAGTTACTCCATTTTTTAAGCTTCCGTTGCGTGTGCAGCCTTAATGGTTAAAGTTACATAGAAATCATGTACCTATGACGGAAATATTCTACATAAAATTATCTAAAAAATATCCCGCAACAGCATATGTCTATCTTTTATGGTTGACTCACAATAACACGTGTAACTCCTGATAGCTTAGCAGTTCGGAGCATTCTGATTATATTTGTTTACTCTTCCGTTTATAATACTCTCACTCATCCCTAATTTAAAAAAGTTAACATTATTACCTATTTAATAAAAAAAGAATCATAGAAATCGGTATAGAAACACCAAACTTATACACGAAATAAGCCATCGCGCCGTCGCACGTCTGAATCATGCTATAAGGATTATTTTTGTGTAACAGTTGCCGCGCTCGACACGGGTCGCGCCGGCGGTAGGGTATAAAAAGGCGGGAGGTCCGAGAGCGAGCTTCAAGCCCTGGCTGGAGGCCTTAATTTTGAGGCATCCACAGGCAAGCCCGGTTAAGCAGACGTCAACCTCATAGGTTGAACTGCGAGATGCCATTGTTAAAAAAAAAAAAAAAGAGCGAGCTTCATTCAATATTTGGCTGTTGATGCGTTCAGAGCGTTCGACCTTATTGACAGACAATAATTGATATTGAGAAACCGTGCTTATCAGCGCGACTTTTGGTCTTTAAATAGTTTATTTGAATTTCTTTTGTTGTTATTTTGTAAAATAGTTATGAGTTGTTTTGGTAGTGTTTAAATATTCGTTCAAATTAAAAATTATTAAGCGTAGGTACTTTTATTAATTAAAGTAGTTATAAGTATTTATTTTTAAGTGAAGTAGGTATAGGTAGATAGTATTGCACAGGCGTTTCAGCTTTATTTTCATTTCTTTTTTGTTGTGTAGACAAGGAATAAGGAAGGATTTTTTGAAATTCAACCCCTAAGGGAGTTAAATAGGGGATGAAAGTTTGTATGAAAGTCCGTCAGTTTTAAAGTTAGGATCATCAAATTTTGTGTTTAGGCTGAAGACTAAAAATTAATTTATACGTGTCTCAGCGTTTTTGATAATTCTACCCCCAAAGGGTTAAAAGGGGGGATGAAGTTGTGTATGAAAGTCCGTCAGTTTAAAAGCTAGGATCTTTAAATTTTGTATTTAGGCTAACGATTGAAAATTAATTTATACGTGTCTCAGCGTTTTTGACAATTTCTCCCCCAAAAGGGGGATGAACGACCTGACTGAAATATCAACGCACAGTCTAAATCGCTGGTCCTTCCTAGGGACATGAATTTTGGAGGGTGTGTTCTTTGTGAAGAGTAGGTATCGAATAAGAAGGGGTTTTTGGAAATTAAACCTTTAAGGGGGTAAAAAGGGGGGATTTTGTTGGTATGAAAAATCTTATTTCTTGAGTTAATAACCTTGAAACTTGGCACGAATACTTATCTAAGTAAATTATGAAGTTTGGAATTTTTCGTTTTTCTAAAATACCCCCTAAAGAGGTATTGGGGGGTGTCAAAATTTGTATGGAAGAATTTTAACGCCCTGTCCGATTAACTTGAAACTCAGTATTTATACTAAGGACTAAAAAGAAAAATAATTAATAACATGTATCAGGGTTTTTCGAAAATCTACCCCTAACTGTGTGAAAAGAGGTAGTTAATTTTAAAGGGGAGGATTTTACCGCGTGGCTTGATTAGCTCGAAAATTGGTATAAATAAACTGAGTCAAGTTATAAAATTCCACCCCTGTGGGGGTGAAAAGCGGGGATACAGTTTATTTGAAAAATCTGATTCCTTTGTTCTATAAACTTAAAAATTGGCCCGAATACTTATTTATCTAAATTAATTATAAAGATCATACCAACATACATTTTCGAAACTTTTAGAGGAAAGTACGAATTTCACGCGGACGAAGTCGCGGGCAGAAGCTAGTTAACAATATAATGCCTTCCGTTTTGACAATTCGACAACATTCATTGAGCTATTTACGTTGTCGATCAGACCACTTTTTTAAACATAAAAAGCAATGGATTAGGAATTTTCTAGAAAATCCTTCGTATTGCGAAAGAAAACGCAACTGGGATGCTGAACATTGAAAAATCAGTCCAAAACCAAGTACCTATGGATCCGCTGTGACTAATCGCATTTAGTTGCAGAATTATAAGAAACGGGCTCACCATTAAGTTTCGAGTGATTATCATGCGTTTGTGCGCGCTGCGATGAGAGTGGCTAAAACGTAAGTACATAGTACCTAGTATAATATGAATGAGTCAAAAATTGTAACTATTTAATATTTAACTATTTAAATAGTTGCAATTTCATGTGCAATTTTATGCTTTGATGAGCGTGCAAAATATTGTGGAATAATGTGAATACTTATTCTTTTTTATAATAAGTTCAAATTAAAATAACAATATTTCTATACAATAGTGGTAATAGCCACATAGGTCGTTTACATATTTTTCTGAAATGACATATCAGTAGGTACATCTATGGTTTCGGTGTGGAAAACTTTAAAAGCTTAAAACATTCTATAATACTGTAAGTATGACATGCTGCGCAACATTGCTGCGTCACATTGCTGCTGTGCTTGGAATGTAATCTCATATAAACCCATAGAAAATGTATGAGGACCAGTAGTGCTGCGACCGTACTGCCGCGGCAGCACTGCTGCGTGCTGCCGAGATCGGAATCATACCTTGAAAAATCAAGACCATAAGGCTGCCTGTTCATTGACGCGGAGCAAGGCTGCGGAGCGGAGAAACGGAGAAATATTAACCAATAGGATTGCATCAGGATTGAATCAGCTGTAATTACTTCTTTTTTTTTGTTAGCTTGTTTAGTGTCCCACGGCTGGGCAAAGGCCTTCCCTTTATTCTTCCAAACCTCCCTGTCTTGTGCGATCTCTGGCCATGTTGGCCCTGCGAATGATATTAGATCGTCACGCCACCTTCGTCTTGGTCTACCTCAACGGCGATGTCCTGCCTCAGGCGTCCAGTGAGTGACGATCTTTGCCCATACTTATTTACAATCAATTAAAAATACTAATGATAGTTTTAATATTCACTATCTTTGTTGGTGCAAAGGTATTGTAAACAAAAAATATATATTTTAGAATCATTAAAGAAAGCCTCGATACATTTACATTTGGATCGAAATAAATATAAAAATAAATATTGGTTTGGTTTTTGACTGGGAATGTGTTTGGGCGTTGTCGAGACCTACTCGTAGTTGCGACCGTACAAAGTTACATCCTAGTTTAAGTTGTGTAGGCATATAATTAAATTAGTAACTAATTGGATTTTATGATCTGGAAAATAAATGATTTGATTTGATTCACACTTTATTTGTAAAATTTGGTAATCGCATTAAAATAAACGAATTTTTATGTTTACACAATAAAAGTTGCATTCGTCATTGTAGAAGAGGGCTTTGAAAATGTAATTTCCCAGTAAGAATCTTCCTCCATAGTACGTTTGCGCGAGTTTTTCTACATCTACGCTGTATTGGTACCGACCCTGAAAAATACAATTATTAAAAAAAATTAAGAAAATAAAAGAATTAGAAAAAAAAGTGAGCCGCAGCTGCTGGCTTGCATTTGAATTTTAAATCCTAGCATACAATTTTTTCTTTGTTCGATTGAGACTAAACTTGCTAATTAAAATTACATACAGGGCAGCGGTTGCCCGTGCTAACGGCCGTGACTTACGAGTTGTAGGTCGTAGGTTCGAACCCAGACAGGCGCTTTACTTTGTGTAAATTATTTGGTCCACCTGGATATGAGTTACCTTGGGTAACCTGGAAGTCTTTAAACAGACTCCGGACCCACGTTGGCCGAAGCAAGGAAAACCTGTTCAGGTGGAGATGAAAAGACGACTCCGCCTTGGAGTATAAATGTGGTGCTGTTCCACAAACGATGGGACACTTAATATCGTGCCCTGTGTGTCCTATCAGCTGCACGTTACAGAAACTGATGGGCGCTAGTGATGGCGCCAAACAAGTAGCCGAATTCTGGGCCGAGTACATTTAGATTGCTATCGACACGCTAAGAAGAAGACCACTGCTCTCAAAACGGTGAAGGAAAACATCGTCAGGAAACCGACATGTCCTAGTACCAAAAATTCGAAGACATGTGACATCTACCAACCCGCACTGGGCCCGCGTGGTAGATTATAGCCCACTTCCTCTCGAAGAGAGGAGGCCTGAGTCCCAGCAGTGAGAACATTATAGGCTGATTATAAAATTACATATTATTATTATCTCACTGTATTACACTAAAGGAGTGGCAGAGGTTATCAATAGTACATAATAGCCATTTATGTTTTTAATCACATGTTCGGAAGCGAGCTTCTTTCCTTCACAAATACTGAGATTTTACTGTAAAACAACTTAGAGCCTAAGACATTTATATAATAACTACAATTTTATTAAAATTTGGATGTTATTTTCTTTCCTCTAAACTTAACTCCTGAAGTTGTGTGGCTAAGCTCGACCGCTTATGCTGCTGCTGTTAGAAAGTTCCCCGCGCTCATATCAGATACCGCACCTCACCCCACACTTCGAGGTATTCGTCGCCGACACTTTAGCAAGGGCGCTCGCGAACCGCAGCGATGTACTGCTGACACGAACACACAATTTTGCGATTTAGAAGTTTTATTTGAGTTTTAATCACGATGGTTGGATATTGTGATGCTTTTCCGAATTTGCATAAACTGTTTGTAAGATTTCGCATTTTTAATACCATGCGATTTAATAACCGATTATTTACAGATAAGTCATTTAAACTAAACTATTTTAGTGTTTTTATTTCATCACGAACCCGACTATATAAATAAACAATTGAACTACAAGGTCACTTCATAATAATGCACACGTTCGGGCAGCGCCGTCGTCGTTCGGTTCCCCGACACAAATCGCTTTCCGCGCCATTTTTTACGCTACGCACGACAGCCAATCCTACTAGATTTCACGCACACATTTGCACGTATACAAACGTCATT
The DNA here is from genome assembly GCA_947508005.1 of Amphipoea lucens. NCBI lineage: Eukaryota > Metazoa > Arthropoda > Insecta > Lepidoptera > Noctuidae > Amphipoea > Amphipoea lucens. The sequence continues at coordinate 8,895,506 of OX382364.1, read as the reverse complement.
TGTTTATGTAGTCATCATCATCACCATCATTTCAGCCGAAAGACGTCCACTGCTGGACATAGGCCTCCCCCAAGCACCTCCACTTCGACCGGTTTTGTGCTTCTCGCATCCAACGAGTTCCTGCGGCCTTCACAAGGTCGTCGGTCCACCTTGTGGGAGGCCTTCCAACGCTACGCCTTCCGGTACGCGGTCACCACTCCAGAACCTTTCGGCCCCATCGGCCATCTGTTCTGCGAGCAATGTGCCCTGCCCACTGCCTCTTAAGTTTGGCAATTCTACGGGCTATTTCGGTTACCTATGTCGGTTCTCCTGCGGATCTCTTCATTTCTGATTCGATCCTGCAGGGAAACTCCAAGTATAGCCCTCTCCATTGCCCTTTGGGTGACTTTCAGCCTTCTAATAAGGCCCATTGTGAGCGACCACGGCTCAGTGCCATATGTCATCACTGGCAACACGCACTGGTCAAAGACTTTCGTCTTGAGACACTGCGGTATGTGGGACAAGAAGATATTGCGTAGCTTCCCGAACGCTGCCCAGCCGAGTCGGATTGCGATTGACCTCTTTCTCGAAGTTGGACCTAACCTAACTGGACAGTTTGTCCTAGGTAAATATACTCGTCCACGACTTCGAGTGTAGCGTCTCCGATCTTCATGAGAGTGGGTGTTACATGGGCATTTGACATGACCTTCGTTTTGTCCATGTTCATTTTCAGACCCACTCTTTCAGAGGCTCTACTGAGGTCATCGAGCATTGTACTGAGGTCCTCCATAGTCTCAGCCATGACTACTATATCGTCGGCAAACCGAAGGTGAGTTACATAACTCACCTTCGGTTTGCCGACGATATAGTAGTCAACAATGGCGAGTACATACTCGCCATTGATGTTAATGCCAACTCCTTTCCAGTCCAGAACCTTGAAGACATCCTCCAGAGCAGCGGTGAACAGTTTCGGAGAGATAACGTCTCCCTGTCTCACACCTCGCTGCAGAAGGATAGGTTTCGAGGTCTGGTCCTGGAGTCGGACTGGCGTTTTCGTACAGACACTTGAGCACCTCGATGTACCGATAGTCGATCTGGCACCGTTGAAGAGACTGCAGTAAAGCCCATGTCTCGATCGAATCAAAGGCTTTCGAACCGTTTATGTAGTAGTAATAGGTAATTATTTTGCGAGCGTTGTATGGAGCTGCTAATACGTTGCATGAATGAGGGTCACTATCCTGTGGAAAGTCTTAACACCGCGATGCAGAAAATCGCGTCATTTGCACAACGCCATCTATCGAACACACTGGTAAAGCTAAACTCTCCGTTCCAAGCCGTTTTAAGCAGTGATAATTTTTGACCGAGTCGACCGATTTTAATGAAATCAAGACTAAATGTCTAATGTAGACTAATGATCCGCAGGAGAACCAAGGTAACCGACATAGCCCGAAGAATTGCCAAACTTAAGTGGCAGTGGGCAGGGCACATTGCTCGCAGAACAGATGGCCGATGGGGCCGAAAGGTTCTGGAGTGGCGACCGCGTACCGGAAGGCGTAGCGTTGGAAGGCCTCCCACAAGGTGGACCGACGACCTTGTGAAGGCCGCAGGAACTCGTTGGATGCGAGAAGCACAAAACCGGTCGAAGTGGAGGTGCTTGGGGGAGGCCTATGTCCAGCAGTGGACGTCTTTCGGCTGAAATGATGATGATGATGATGATGAAGACTAAATGTCACCTCCAGATACGGACTATGACTATATCTCCAATCCCTTAAATCTCTTGAAAATAGTTACACAAAAATGTCAATACTACATGTGAATTTTAAAATTGTTTTCCCATACAAACTTTCATCCCCTATATCTTCCCCCCCATTTAGGGATATTTTTGAGACAAAAAGTAGCCTATGTCCTTTCCCGGGATGCAATCTATCTCTCCGCTAAATTTTATCGAAATCCGTTCAGTGGTGAAAAGGTAACACACAGACAGACAGAGTTACTTTCGAATTTATAATATTATAAAAGTATATTAAAAGTATGGATAGTATGGATACAAACAGCTGCGTTTTGTTCATTTAATTAAAGTTAAGACTTTAAATATCTTATTGCTACCTATAAAATCATAGTAAAACTGATTGAATCAGCCATATCAATAATCGGTATTATTTTATTATTATTTTGAATATGAGGACTATGTGAGTTTTGACGTATAAAAGTGTTGTTTTGAACCTACGTATTTACGGAACTAAATAACCTATCATCATCATAAATTGATTAGCGTAGGAAGATAGGTAAGATAGGTACATATAGTGAAAAGATAAGCTGAAGTACCTTTAATATTACACAATCTTTTGTAATATTATAGTGGGACTGGAGTACAGTCCTCAGAAAGAGATGTTCACACGGTTTCTTCATTTGAAACCTTAGGTACTCCTTCCCATTCGATTCAGCTGTCATTTTGCCCTGAAAGTTACAAAATTTAAAGTTAAACAATTAGAATACATGCAATGATCTTTTTATTTATAGATTTATAGTCCTTTCCAACAGTATCTAATCCAAGTGTTAACAACTCCAGTTCACGTTAAATTCTTACGCAATCACTCATTAAAGGGAATTAGTAACAAATTAATTCATTCATTATTACAGTTATATTTTATTTTATTTGGGAAACAAACAGATGCAATAACAAACATAAGTAAATATACAGATACTTTTGGAACAAACCATAGGCACTTACTCTAGTTGGAACAAAATTTTGTGTCATATTCACATCATATAGCATGACTCTACGGTTTTTGAGCTGAACCTTCATAACGGAGCAGTCCTTACGTTTCGGACCCCTGCACAGTTCCACGTCAGATACCGTTAAGTTAAACGACCCCTGGAAAACAAGTTGTTGCTAATATTAAGACGAAGGCGTTCTCATAATACAGTACAGAATGAAGTCGATTTTCGTGTCTGCCTGTGTGACCGCTTATAAAACTCAAAATTACTTAGGTATACTTACATTAGTTTAAGAACTTATCTATGAAGGTTATATAGAAAAGGTTTATTATTTTTTGCTTTTCAGTTTTTTCGGAGGTTTAATTTTTTTGTTAAAAAGTTTTTATTTTATAATTTTTGAGGCTTTAACTAATTACTACATGCTTAATTTTTGATTACTTTTAAAATAGCTACCTATCTTACTTTAGCTATTAACTGTTATATAATCCTACTTTTTTAACTATTATCATTGTTGTATAATAAAATACTTAAAAAAAACAGGCTTTTTATACCAACATGGGTAGGCCTTTTTAATTAATTGTAATACACAACTCAGCATTAAAATCTGTGAATGAACAATAAACCACCCCTATTTTCCCACCCTTGGGGTAGGATTTTGTTTTCAAAAAAGAATTATCAAAATCGAACTACTCTGTAAAAAGTTATGCGTGGTCAAACTGGTCATACATAAAAAAAATACGCGTCGACTTGAGAACCAACCTCCTCCGTTTTATCATCGGTTAAAAATTAAAATCAAAGTTATTTATTCAAATTAGGCTGAGAATTAGCACTTTTCGAACGTCAAAATTTCATAAGAGAGTCCCCCAAAACGCCCGCCCTTCACCACTTCCTAGTGCTTTCGCTGGGAAGAAGTGGCGTAACACTAACAAACTATCCAACAACATACGAGTAGCTGTCTGTTCAGTTAGAAAAAAATTGTTTCTATACAATAGCAGGTATGCAAAGCAACGTAATTATCATTATGAGACTCAGAACATTAAACTAATTAATTGTAATTATAATTTGCCAGATTTCAAAAATCACATATGATAAACTAGGACCATCGAAGTAAATAAACAATTAATTATTAATAACAGTAAAGCGGGATTTACATTACGAAACAAGTGTCATGCATAATAATAATAAGTTTTTATTGATTCATAAACAAGTGTTACATTATTTAGGTATGACACCAGACACTGGATCCCGCACTAGGATACCCTGTGTCGCAGGATCCAATCCAGTGATAAAACTAGTTTCGTGAAACTAACTTTAGCACATGTGAAACTTCTTTCGTTTAAACTATAGTGTCATGAAATTATCAGTATCGCGGAGATAATGGCTGTCAGTGGTGTGGACCATCCTTAATTATCTGTGGTTGTGTTGTGTACTAGGGTTAAGATTATCTGTGGTGATGGGAGTTGAGTGTGGATCGAAATAGATATGGCTGACTATATGAGTTCCTGCAGTTTAATTTATATAAAATAGAATCCCAGTCTCCACTAAAGTAATTAATAATTCAACATCTAAATATAAGATGACATGGCGCTGAGGACACAAGATTCAGGCGAGTGGTTGGAGTTTTTATAGAATAAAGGCGAAGTTGTGTAGCGGCAGCGACGCGACGCCATTACAGAGGCTATCAAAAAATAATTATTTTTTGATAAAGTAAAAATGGAGATGATAAAACACGTTAAAGTTAAACACTCAAAATATCAAGCAATCATTTCTAGATTGGAAGCAAAAATTTGATTTGTATTTAATTGCGAGTGGAGCGAAAACTAAGTTGGAGAAAGAGCAACTGAAAGCTTTATTACTGCACAGTTTGGGTGACGAAGGTCTGGCAATATACAATACATTCGAGAAAAAAGAGTCGCTAACATTTGAACAAGTAATACAAAGTATAGAAAAGCATTGCAGTCCACCAAGCAATGAAACTTATAACAGACATGTTTTCTTATCTCGTAAGCAAAAAACGGGAGAAACTTATGATGAATTTATTACGGATCTAAAAAAGCTAAGTTTGGATTGTAATTTTGATCATTTAAAGGACGGATTAATAAGAGATCAAATCATAATGGGAATAAGTGACAATAGTTTGAAGGAGAGCTTATTAAGAACAACGGATCTTACACTAGAAAAATGCATAAACACTTGTAAAGCGGCTGAAGTAGCTAGAGGTCAAATGGAGAAACTTAAAGAAAAAGAAGTTGGAGAAGTGAATAAAAATAATCCTCGTGGGAGACAACTGAGCCAAAATAGGTATACAGATAGAAAAAGATACCAACAATCAACATCACGGACAAGGCAAAACCCAAGATATAAGAAGGATCAAGGAGAGGGAGCACCACGAGTTTGCGGCAAGTGTGGAAGTAACCACCAATATGGAAAGTGTCCAGCTTTCAATAAAAAATGTGTAAAGTGTAGTAAATTGGGTCATTTTGGTGCGATGTGTAGAAATAAGTGTGCGGTTATAGAAAAAAGCAGTGAAAAATCATTTGAAATAGAAACAGTGCAGAAAGTTGGAGAAATAAATAGAGACTGGCAAATGGAACTTATAATTAAAGGCAACGTAGTGAAATTTAAGATTGATACAGGGTCACAGGTGGATATATTAAACATAAATACATGTAAAGGATTAAAGTTAAAGATTAATAATGCAGAAAATGTAAAACTAACTAATTTTGATGGTTCAAGTATTAAAGTATTAGGGGCATGTGATGAACAAATAAGTTACAAAAACAGTAAATGTATCACAACTTTTTATGTAGTAGAGTGTTGTAAAATGGGAGTTATAAGCTATAATACAGCATTAAGATTGGGGATAATTAAAAATGTCTGTAAAATTAATGAAGGGTCTACACAGTATTTAATTGAGAAATATAATTGTTTATTTTCTGGATTAGGACAACTTGAACATGAGTATAAAATCAAATTAAAGGATGACCATATACCGGTAGCGGAGAGACCAAGGAAAATACCATTCAAATTACAAGATAGAGTTAAACAGGAGTTAGATAGGATGGAGCAATCAGGAGTGATTAGGAAAGTGGTAGAACCTACAGAATGGGTTAATTCTATGGTAGTAACTAAGAAATCAGGTGACAATATTAGAATATGTTTGGATCCTCAAAATTTAAATAAGTCTATAATAAGGGAGAGACATAAGATGAGTACCTTCGAGGAACTAGTAGCTAGGATGCCTAATGCTAAATACTTCAGTGTATTAGATGCGTCTAAAGGATTTTATATGATAAAGTTGACAGAGGATAGTCAATTGTTTACAACTTTCAATGCTGGAAACTGGGGAAGGTATTGCTATAAAAGGTTACCATTTGGATTAAATTCAGCACCTGAGGTGTTTAGTAGATGTTTTTCTGATTTGTTTAAAGACATTGAAGGGGTAGAACAGTATATAGATGAATTGATTATATGGGGTCAGAGTTTAGAGCAACATAATGTGAGGTTAGAAAAGGTATTACAAAAAGCAAAGGAATCAGGAGTTAAATTTAATAAACAGAAATGTCAGTTTGGGGTTAAAGAAGTAAAGTATGTAGGGCATATAGTAAGTGGGGATGGTATAAAACCAGATCCGGAGAAAATAAGAGCAATTGTAAGTATGGATGAACCAAAAAATAAAAAACAATTGCAAACAATATTAGGCATTGTTACCTATGTATCAAAATTTGTGCCTAATTTATCAGATGTTACATATTCTTTAAGAGAGTTATTAAAAAAAGACGCAGAGTTTATTTGGGGTGAAAAACAGAAAAAAGATTTCTATAAATTAAAGCAGTTATTAACATCAGAACCAGTTTTAAAATATTATGATATGAATAGTGCTATAACCTTGTCAGTTGACAGTAGCAGTACTGGGTTAGGAGCAGTCTTACTGCAAGATAATACACCAGTGGCATATGCTTCCAAAGCGCTAACAGATTGTCAGAAGTCTTGGGCGCAGATAGAGAAAGAAATGTTAGCAATAGTTTATGCATGCGAAAAATTTCACCAGTACATATATGGAAAACATGTGTTAGTAGAAACTGATCATAAACCTCTGGAGTACATTGTTAAAAAATCGATGAATGAAACACCCTTAAGGCTACAGAGACTTAGACTAAGATTGCAAGGATATGATTTAGAAATAAGATATAGGCCAGGGAAAGAATTATTAGTGGCAGATGCTCTGTCAAGGTCTTATGTGAATGATACCATATGTAATAAAGAATTAGATGAGACTATAGAACTGCATGTATGCTTAATAAAAGAAAGTTTAAATATTAGTAAAGAAAAACTAGAAGTATTAAAAGAAGAGACAGCTAAAGATGAAGATTTAATTTTATTAATAAAGTACATACAAAATAAATGGCCTTCAGTCAAAGACATACCGTATAAGCTTAAATATTAGGTCCTTACATATGAAATTGGCGTTTTTTGTACTGGCCACTTTAATCACGAATTTCTCCTCTTTGGTAAGGAATTCAAAATTCAAATTTGTACAGCTATTTACTCATGTATTTGTGCTTCGATGACCGTCATTCATTTGTTTTTTTTCTTCTGTTTTTTCTGTTTGCGTCACTCATTTTACAAAATGGAAAATTTAAAATATCGCATTATTTACGAGTACGAGTTCCGCCGTGGCACTAGTGCTGCGGAAACGACTCGAAGGGTGAATGATGTGTATGGCGGTCATGTTGCAAAAGAAAACACAGTTCGTTTTTGGTTCCAACGTTTTCGTTCTGGAAATTTCGACCTGCAGAAGAAGCCCCGTGGACGGCCTGAGACCCAAGTTGATAATGGAGAATTGAAGGCTATTGTGGAAGCGGACCCATCGCAAACCACGTCCGAGTTAGCTGCAGGCTTCGATGTTAGTGATAAAACTGTTTTAATTCACTTGAAGCAAATTGGGAAGATTAAAAAGCTTGAAAGGTGGGTACCTCACGAATTGACTGAAGCAAACCGGCAAACGCGCGTCGACTGCTGCGTTACATTACTGAAATTGGAATGTCTTAGACATCCTCCGTACTCCCCGGACCTTGCTCCAACAGATTACCATTTTTTTCGCAATTTGGATAACTTTTTGCAAGGGAAAAAATTCAACTCCGATGGGGCAGTCCAAATCGCCTTCAAAGATTTTATTGATTCCCGTCCGACTGGTTTTTTTAGTAAAGGGATCAATGAACTACCTATAAGATGGCAAAAGTGCATTGAAAACAATGGTTCATACTTTGATTAATTAAATATATTATATTAAAAAATATTCGACTTTTTGTTCCTTCCATACAAAACGCCAATTTCATATGTAAGGACCTAATATTATCATTCTATAAAAGATGAGTTATATGTTACAGATGGTTTAATTTTTAAAAATACAGCTATTTTAGTACCCAAGTCATTGCGTAGAGAGATGTTAAACAAAATTCATTTTAATCATATGGGAATTGATAAATGTAAAAATAGAATTAGGGGTTTATTGTTTTGGCCTTTTATGAATAAAGAATTAGAAGATTTAATTCAGAATTGTGACACATGTCTTGAATTTAGTAAAAATCATTCCTATGAAGCATTAATGTTAAGAGATATTGTAAACAAACCTTGGGCTACAGTTGGTGCAGATATGTTTTTTCTAAACAATAAAATTTATTTGTTAGTAGTAGATTACTTAACTAAGTATGTTGAATTGGTTGAGATGTGTGATCAAACTGCTGATAGTCATGTAAAAGCATTAAGTTCAGTTTTTGCTAGATGGGGAATTCCTGAGAAATTGTATACTGATGATGGATCTCAATATAAAAGTTACATATTTAAAGATTTTTGCAAATTGTGGAATTTTCAACATATTACTTCATCACCATATTATGCGAGATCTAATGGAATGGTAGAAAGACACATACAGACTATTAAAAAAATGTTTAAAAAATGTTTAATTGAAAAAAAGGATTTATATTTAGCCTTACTAGAATACAGAAACACACCTATTGATGATAACTTAAAATCACCTAATGAATGGATAATAGGTAGGCAAGTATCATCTTTTTTACCAACAAAGAATACTTTTGTTAAAAATAATTACAATAAATTGAAGAAACAGGTAGAAGTTAAGCGTTTTAAATATAAATATTATCATGATAAGAGAAATAATTGTGAAATAGGTAGATTCTATCCAGGACAAAAGGTTTATATACATGATAGAAATACTAATCAAAAATTAAAAGGGGAAATTGTTAAAGAGGAGAAATACAGATCATACTTAATTTTATTGGAAAACGGGGAAAAGGTTGTTAGAAATAGATATCATATTTTTAAAGGTTCTCCGTGGAGACAATCTAATGAAAATTATAACTGCTTAAATGATTTTGTCAATGTTGCTGATCAGAGTTCTTCCACACAAAAAAGAGTTACTTTTAACTTAAGAAATAATGTTGAACATGTTGTACCAAATGATAACGGTAATGTTAGTAATAATGTTTCTAGGTTTGGAAGGACTGTGAGGCGACCTCATTATTTAGAAAATTATGAGTGTTGAAATTAATTTGTATTTTCTTTCTGTTGTGTAAAAAAAAGGGGGATGTCAGTGGTGTGGACCATCCTTAATTATCTGTGGTTGTGTTGTGTACTAGGGTTAAGATTATCTGTGGTGATGGGAGTTGAGTGTGGATCGAAATAGATATGGCTGACTATATGAGTTCCTGCAGTTTAATTTATATAAAATAGAATCCCAGTCTCTACTAAAGTAATTAATAATTCAACATCTAAATATAAGATGACAATGGCCCTGTCAAAATCAAAGCTGTATTTTATGATGCGAAACGTCGTTGTAGAAATGATAAAATATAAAATAAAAAAAAGGTGATCTCGGAAGAAAAGACGTTGGTGGATTCGAGGATGCGTTGAAAAAAAGCATCTGGGTGCAACACAGTTAATCTCTCCAATGAAGATCCTGAAAGCTATGCAAACTACTTTCGAATGAGTGAAAATCATTTTAATTTCTTATTAACTAAAGTGTCCAACAAAAAACCACACGTCCACTCTGCGCAAGTGCTGTCGCGACACTAGTTTCTCGTCGCATTTACATGATGAAATTAATTGCATGACATTAGTTTTACAAAAAATATGCGCATAGCACGAAACTACTCCAGTGTCACAAATGTAATGCATGCATTGTAAAACTGAACGTTTACACGTGAAATTACTGGTGAAATTAGTGTTATAAAACTAATTTCAAGCCACTAATTTCGTAATGTAAATCCGGCTTAACAAATCTATGAACAGCAAGACGACCTGTACCAGAAACAGCACACGTTTACAAGCATAACGCAAAGAAAAGATCAGCCATTAGTCCCCTAGCCATATTTGAGGGAAGGAGGATGCCTGGCTGCCGGCGCAACCGCAAGCAGCGCCATCTAAAGGTATGATTCCGATCTCGGCAGCACGCAGCAGTGCTGCGCGACATTTCTATAGAGAATATATGGGGACCAGCAGTGCTGCGGCAGCACTGCTGCGTGCTGCCGAGATCGGAATCATACCTTTAGGGAGCATGACGAACTTGCTGCCGGTTGCTCAGGCAAGAGTAATATGATCAATTATCGAGGTCGCTAGTTAACCACATATTGCAATACAACTCATTAAAAAACATTGTAACAGTAGATTACGACAATCATAAATTAAAATATTTAACTAAATTGACTTTAAAATACCTACAGTCAGTGGATTTTGACGCGGTTTTTACCATAATTTTGAGAATTTTATTTCGAAAGGTTTTAATGTACAGTCAACAAAAGAGATAAGTATGCAGGATCGTCGGATATAGTTGAAGTTTATTAATAAGAAACCGATGGATGTTGTCGACTGAAATTTAATTTGATAATTGAGCTGTTTGTTTTCTATTAATAAAATAAAATTTTATTCGAGAACATCCGGTGGTTTCTTACTGATCTTCAACTATATCCGACAATCCTGCTTACTTATCTCTTTTGTTGACTGTACATATAGGTAATACATTCATTTAATCTTACATATAATAAAGAAGAAATCTGTGCGATGCAGGGGGAGTTTGAAAAACAGTGCGACAAACAATTTTCATGTATTTTGGGAATAGGTATTACGACGTATCATACCTAGTTCACTACCAAACTAAACAACAATGGCTGGTCTCTAAAATGACGGCTGTCAACCGTGAGGATTTTTCCACTAACCTACAAAACGCGAGTTGGTATATGTCCTAGCAGTGGACACATCGGTGCCGATTCTCTTGCTCACAAACTAAACTAAATTTAAGTTCAGTGCATCTTTTTCTTTCTATCTCATTAAGAAAAGGACAGGAGATAAATATTAGTTCAGTCCTGTCAAATTAAGATACTCCATAGACAATTTAGACGTGATTAAAAAATTGGCTATTAAAAATAGGTCAATTTACGTCAGGCGCTGACTAATGTGACAGGACTAAACTAATATTTATCTCCCGTCCTTTTCTTAATGAAATAGAAAGAAAAAGATTCACTGAACTTAAATTTAGTTTAGTTTGTGAACAAGAGAATCGGCGCCATTACCTATCGGCTTATTATGCTCATACTTAATTAGACGTTGGTAAATGCTGTCTTCGATTTTTATGTTGATTATTAATGGGGCTATTATTACTGATGCAGTGCAAAAAGTTTTCTTAAATGAATGGACCAATCCAGAATAACACCTTAATATTATTATAATGTCACTTTACTCACATAATTTTGGTTCGATAAAACCTTAATAATGTTTAGAGCCAGCAGAATGAGATGTCGCTTTAACATTTTGGACTTCGGATTGTAACTATAGTAAAACCGCATGACCTTTGCGGCGTTTACGTTCTAGAACACGCTGTTAATTTTCCAATGCTGCTCAAAATTCGCTTCGCTGCGGTTCTTCTTGTGTGTCCCTAAAACTATTTAAAAAAATACTATTACCTACTTTAACAATAATCACGGCAACAGTTGTGTATTAAGGGCCAACTTTTCAATGGTCAGATACGTAGTCGTTACGGGTAGTCAGAAGCTCAAATGTTTGACTACCAATCTTACCAAAGGGTATCGTGTTACCCAGTAACTGGGTTGTGATTTTGTGAAGGTCAGATGGGCAGTCGCTTCATGTAAAATACTGGTATTCAGCTGAATCCGGTTAGATTGGAAGCCAACCTAAACATAGGTGAGAAATGGCTTTGCAAAATTATATTTTTGATCTAAAGAGTAAATATGGCGGTTTAATAATTATGGGTATTCGAGGGCTTCATAAGAAATGAGCGTATACGCAAAATCCAATTCAAGATTCAAAATGGCCGCCCACGTCCGTTGTAACAGGCGAAAAGATTTTCTGGTGCCATATTTCGTAAAGCTCTTCTTTGAAGCATTTCCAATCCGCGCTCAGCGTAAATCTGTGCATTGAATTGCCTCAAATCCAAATACCCGCCCATATCATGATTGTTCCACCACTATATGCATGGACTTCCTGGTATGATGTTAAAGGTTCTTGGCGTCTAGGAGTCCTCCAATACCGTGTACGTCTAGTATCTGTTCATGCGCATGTCATTTTGAAAAAATTAGGACATATAATTTGTGGTAACCATAGTGGTAACAAAAGGGTTTAAGCGGTAATCTATTTTGTTTTATTATTTAATTATCTAAAGTTCCTATGCCATTGCTTTTAGGTTTTTTACGACATCACGAAATTTATAAAGTAATTTAAATAACAAGTAACGGTCTTTCGAAATAAATAAGAATGTGTTTTTGTACGTCCCAAACTACCTACATTTTGCCTAAATTTACGACTTTATTATTCAGTTACGATTTAAACAAAGCGGCATAATGACCATATTACAAAAAATACGTGTGCGAAAACTTGAAATGTCCTACCAGCATACCTACGTATTTTGCCTAGAAAGATACATGTCCCAAATACCAGCTTATAGCTCAATATGAACTAGTTTTAATTTTATTCCTGTAAAACTTTTGTCTATACGCCCATTTGTTATGAAGCCCTCGTATATTTTCTATTTCTTAGTTGAAAGTTATTAGCGGCGTAATTGCACAACTGCAATGCCTTCTATTTTGACAATTTGACAATATTCATTGAGTTTTTCTAAACATATACAGGGTGAATTTTCCAAGTGGGCGTGGATGGCCAAATTCTAAACTATGAGGAATAGCGAAAAGTACTCAAAGGAGTCGCGGGCTCGATTTTGATGAAAACTAAAACTGCATCATTGGATTTTTGAAAAATCAGTATTTCTAGCCAGGAACGAACCTGTTGATTTTGAAAAAAAAGAACACACTGTATTATTACACCATTCGATAGTGTCCGTAATAAGGATCAAATTCTGGGAAGTAATGACATACGGCAAACTTAAGGAAAATGTTGAATTTTAATAAACTTCTTATTTTAAAGTAAGTTCCTACCTACATTAAGTACGCACCTTGTTCGAAATGATGCTCAATATTTTTATTAACACACCCGCAGCGCAGTCACCCTCACAACATTATGTTCTAAATTCAAATTTCTATTACGATCTTTGGAAAATAGTCTAATGGAATCAATAATATTGTAATGCTGAATGCAGTACAATCCGTGAGACGTCGAATCCAGCTATGTATTGAAAACGATGGTCATAATTTTGAACAATTAATCAGTTAAGGTTTAGTAATATTAACAGCCGCACAGGTCAATCCATCAGGTTAAGCTACGCTTGCCGCGGTTGGTCTGTGGATGGGTGACCATCTTTACATACCGAGACCCCTCCATGCCTCGGAAAGCACGTTAAGCCGTTGGTCCCGGCTGTCATTCCTGGATCTTTGACAGTCGTTACGGGCAGTCAGAAGCTCGAAGGTCTGACAACCAGTCTTACCAGGGGGAAGGGGTTTCGTATTACCCAGTAACTGGGTTGTGGAGGTCAGATAGGTAGTCGCTCTATGTAAAATACTGGTATTCAGCTGCATCCGGTTAGACTGGAAGCCGACCCCAACATAGTTGGGAAAAGGCTAGGCAGATGATGATGAGGTAGGTAACATAAGAAAAATAAAAACAAGGATTTTGTTAAAAATGAGCTCTTTCCTTTAGTTTGCCGTATGTCATTACTTCCCAGAATTCGATCCTTATTAGCGACACTATCGAATGGTGTAATAATACAGTGTGTGTTTTTTTTTTCAAAATCAACAGGTTCGATTCCTGGCTAGAAATATTGATTTTTCAAAAATCCAATGATGCAGTTTTAGTTTTCGTCAAAATCGAGCCCGCGACTCCTTTGAGTACTTTCCCCTAGTCCTCATAGTTTCGGATTTGGCCATCCACGCCCACTTGAAAAATTCACCCTGTATATAAAGTAATGGATTAGGAATTTCTTAAAAATCCTTTGTATTGGGAAAGAAAGTGTGTTACCGAAATGAGATGCTGATCATTGTAAAATTTGTCAAATACCAAGTAAGCAGCTGCTGTGGCTAATCGTATTTAATTGTAGAATTATAAGAAATGGGCTCACCAATAAGTTTCGGATGGTTGGCGCGCGTTTGTGCACGCCGCGAAGAGTTACATAGTAGCAATTTTGGACTCATTTAGTAATTACACCGAGTACCTAACTACGTGTAATGATATGGTTCGATAAGCGTGAAAACGTTGAGGAAGAATGTGAATACTAATATTCTTTTTTTATTTAAATTTCTGACATTAACTAATGTCCCCTTTTTACCGACTTCAAAAAAAGGAGGTTATCATTACCGACTTCAAAAAGGAGGTTATCATTACCGACTTCAAAAAGGAGATTATGATTACCGAATTCAAAAAAGGAGGGTATCATTACTGACTTAAAAAAAGGAGGTTATCAATTCGACACGTATGTATGTAATGGGTAGGTACGCTACATAAATACGAAAAACTTTATTCCGTCAGTCACAAATACGAATTTCAAAATATCGGTTTACATAATTCCGAATGGTTCAAAATTCCTAATATAACAACTCCGATTTATCATTCATCCTATTTGCATAATTCCAAAATTTCAATATTCCTAACGTTTATAATTATCTACTATTCTCAAAATACCGAGTTTCAATAGATCAAATAACAAAAAATCCGACTTAATGATAATTCGAAACATCAAAAATACGAATTCCGATTATTAAAGTACAGATTAATTAGAATTCCGAAATAAAAACGCCTTGTAAAACTGAATAGCAAGAGTACTGGTTCTCATTTAAGGACCGATACTAGTTCAGATTGCGAAAATTGCCTTAGCATTAACGGCTGTAGTTCCAACAGTTCTGCAGTTTTCACTTTGAAATTAATATACGATAAAGATGAGGACTACTGCGAGGTGTCATCGGTTGCGAAAACACGATTGCATACAATTTTCTCGATACAAAGAAGTCTCAAAGTTACCTCTAAACCGCAAAATAAAAGGAGAATATTCAATGAAAATTTTCAAATTAGGCCATGAAAATTTGCAAGCTAATCGAACTATGCATAAAGCAGGTGTCATAGGTTCGTTTTTATTTTTTTAATCGTTAAATTTAACGTAAAAAGATGAGATCCGAAATATCCAGCTTTATAACCACTCATACCTTGAACCGCTCTGCCGCCCGGCCCCCGACAGGACCCCGATTCAGTATTTGTCAGTACCGCTTCGGCTATCAGACGGGGAACCCGTGTCACTTTGCTTGCGCTCAAAAGACCCGATTGACAACGTTTTATGTTCTGAAGAAATTATGTAATAAAGTAAAATGAAATATAGATGTAAAATATAAGGCCTCGTATTTTTATTTTTTCCAAATTTTGTAGTTTTCATTCATAAAATAATTTTTGAAATGGTTTAAAATCGTAATCTCATGTCAATGTCAAAACATTGTCAGAAATTTAGGGAGGTAAACGTACCTATTTTAGACAGTTCCCGATGTGTAATGGTGTTTTCAATATATTCAGCAAAACTATTTTTATGAATAATTTTATCTATTTATTGATACAGCGTGTAAAAAGACTTATAGCCGTCGTACATCAAACTAAGAAACATTGCACAAAAGATCTGTGACAAAAGTAATTGCTGGAAATCGACTTTAATTTTTGGTGTGAAAATTTGCTGTATGCGCACTACCACAAACAGCAAATTTTGCACCTGCATGTAACTGTACAGGGGTCCTGGAGGTATTTAAAGTTGTGTTATATTATCAAAACTTGTTTTCGTAAAAAATATCGTTTATGCTCACTAGTTCCTTCGCGTAGTTCCTTTGAAGGAACTACTGAGAATTTTTGGATCAGTAGTTCCTTTGCAAAAGCTGAAGGAACTACTGAGACTAGATATTTCCTTTTGCAGTTCCTTTGAAGGAACTACTGAGAACTTTTTGATCAGTAGTCCCTTTGCAAAAGCTGAAGGAACTACTGAGACTAAATAGTTCCTTTGAAGGAAATAAACATATATAATGCTGCCCGCTGCTGCCGCATGCAGGACCGTAGGTTCGGTAGGAAAAGAAAGAGAAGCGCGATGACACAACGGTGGTAATTTATTGCAAATATGAAGCTATTATCTATTTACAAAAACTATTTAATAAAAAATAATCCATCACTGAATGCAGTTTGGCATCAGAAATTTAATGGTATATTTTTAATTATAATTAAAAATAAAATACTTTTACAAACCATTAAAGTAAAAATACTTGCATACGAAATTGTTCCATAGACTCTTACCACACCTCGGACACTCCATACAACGCTCGCAAAATAATTACCTATTACTACTACATAAACAAATGAAAATGCGAAATCTTACAAACAGTTTATGTAAATACGAATTCGGAAAAGCATCACAATATCCAACCATCGTGATTAAAACTCAAATAAAACTTTTAAATCGCATAATTGTGTGTTCGTATCAGCAATACAGCGCTGCGGTTCGCGAGCGCCCTTGCTAAAGAGTCGGCGACGAATACCTCGAAGTGCGGGGTGAGGTGCGGTATCTGATATGAGGTCGAGGAAGGGAGTGTCCTTTCTGTACGTAGTACTATTAAGTATTCTGTGCTCTTACTGATAAGGAGCATGATTGCATTTGCGAAAACAAACGCGGTTGTTGAACTATTTGAGTACCTACGTACTTGTGTGCGTACTTGGAAGCAAATACCTGGTGTAAAAACCCGGTCGCATAAATACGTACCTTCCCTACTCGCCCGATCACACGTTTCCGTAGGTAACGCGTTCGCCAGTTTACTCCCCAAGTCAAGCGCGCCTAAAGAAGTTTCACTTCAAAAAATTTTTGACAAAAAATACCGACTCCCAAAAATACTACAAAGTGAAAAATAACATTAATTTCGGATGTCGGTGTCTTTGGATTTGTATATTACTTTTTTGCCACCGACTTCCGAAATTAAAGTTATTTTTAGTTAAAAATCTTATATATCCAAAAAATGTATGTAATGTGCCGTCCATAAAACATGGAATAGAAAGTGAAACAACTACCATGGAACAACTAGCATCACAATTTAATATTAAAAAAATAGAGCCTTGTGGTCTTTTTATTGATAAAGAGTTACCTTTTCTAGGTGCAACTCCGGACGGAGTTGTGCAGGGAGAAGACACAATAGTAGAAATAAAGTGTCCAATTTCTGCATTCAGGACTTCGTTGGACGATGCAATAGATTAAAAAAAATAAGGTTTTGGAGGAAAACGAAAGATGGACTTTCCATAAATTTGAAACATCCTTGGTACATTCAGGTGCAGGGACAACTACACATAACTGGTAGAAAAACATGTATTTTTGGCGTATGATCGGGATGTAAAAATCATATCAAAACTGAAATTATACAGAAAGACGATCATTATTGGGCAAAATTCATGAGACCTAAATTAACAAATTTTTACTCATCCATCATACCTACATGTTGCCAGAGTTATGTGATACCAGACATACACGGAATGTGGAAATTAGGGATTTAAGGGAATTCACATAAATGTTCTTGCTTTCGTCATTCTCCTCCTCTTGTATCCTTTTTTTTTAATTTAAATGTTTTCATTAAAAACAACTTATTTTAAAATTCGTTCTATTCCAAACCTCCGTTAAAGCCAAAATGTATGAAACTTTATAATTGACATCAGTCATTCCGATGACGTATTATTATGCGTTATAACCATTGCGTGCTCTTGACAGTGCTGGGTTGCCAGCTGTTTTAGAACCCAATGGCTCGCGACGATTGGAAAAGACCAGACAGATTGATCATAATGCCTTAGAAGTTAGGTCGGCCTTTGGTGTGTGATGCAACATGTATCGACTACCTTGCGCCACCCCATCTTCCTATTACGGTTGGCTGTGCTAGTGCGATTACTGCGGGTGCAGAAAACCTCAAACAGCGCAAATAGATACTCTAATCTTATTCCGACTTATATGTACCAGCCGTTTTGGGCTGATACACTAGGGCCATAAGGTCCGAGTGCCTACTTAATTTTTCGAGAAATCGCCAAGCGATTGGTCGACTCTTCACGTGACCAGAGGACTAGCCTATTTTTTGGCCAAAGATTCAGCAAAAAGAAAGTAATTTTAAGGCTTTGTCATGGCAAAGGATTTTATTACTAATCAAGTTATTTTGAATCTTATTTCAATGAGTTTAGAATTCATGTTACTTTATTTCGATACCACGATGCCGGGAAATGACGCGACGTGCCGCGGGACGCTGCGGCATGACGCGACGCGCCAGGGATGCTGCGGCATGACGTGTCATGCCGTTTCATTCCACGTAATGCCGCGGCGCGCCATTGCATCCCGCGGGACGTGTGGGTCACGTTGTGTCGAGGAATTATGATTGCTAAGCTAGTTGAAATAAGATTGAAACTTGTGCTGCGGTCATTTCGGTTAATGGGACGCAGTCCGGTCTGTGCGGGCTTTCAGCAGGATGCCACGGAACGCCGCGGGATGCCGCAGCACAACCTGCCGTGGCACGCTGTCAGTGAGCTGAGCGCCGGCTCTATTTGGCTGTCGATGTCTTATGGTGACAAATATATGGCGGTAGAGCAATGGTCTTTGGTCGGTCATAGAACACTAATGAAGTAGGTACTTATATTGCGGATTTCGACGTAAACTGTATTTGCTATGCGAATGATGAATGTCTCATGTTTGTTTTGTTATACCTACTTATTATTTACCTGCCCATTTAAAAGAATTTTATATATACTGTACATACAATGTGAATGTAATAAATTAATGTTAAGTTTAATCATTTTATTTCTTGACATCCTTCCAACAATAGTTCAGTTCACCCTAACTGAATCAGTATGTCAGTGCGAGTGGGATAGAATGATACATAGCGCGGGGAAGTGGGGACAAAATCTGAATTTTAGCTGAACTATTACAAGCCCTTAAAACTATGATTGTTTACTTTTGAATAAAAGTATTTTCTTTCGAACAAAAATATTTTCTTCGCTGGTCACATTTCTAACCTAACCTAACCCAAATGATTCACCAACAATAGAGGGAATCTGGCGCTCAAAATATAACATTAATACACAAATATTAATAACAAAGTAGACTTTTGTAAATTGCATTAAACGTTACATAAAGATTTTGAATTTATATGCGTAACTGAATATTATACTAATTGAATCAGAATACTAATTTCAGCAGTTTATTCAGAGTATTGAAAATCAAAATGTCGTTTTTCGGACCGTGAACCCATAGAGCATTTGATTCTTCGAACGTATGAAAATCGAAAAACATACAAATCGCATTTACGACTTTCGGTAAACTAAATTTCGTGATTTTTTCATAAAAGGCATTATAATTCTTAGGTATTATGAAATTTGGACTTTTGAAAATCGGAACATCGAAATTCGGAATAAAATATTTCGGAGTATTTGGGGATAGGAACTGCAGTATATTCACATATGCCTTCCACCCTATCGACCACAGTGACCGAGCCAGCAGCCGAGCCTGCAGTGGCAGTGGCTGTTGGCGCTGTAGGTACCAAGAAATAGGAACTACTCATGAACTCACGCTTAGTATCTGCAATCACCCACACCAATTTTCTTATAGGGCGCTCGGTCGTTTAGTAATAACAGCCGCACTGGTCGACCTTCAAGGTTAAGCAACGCTTGTTGAGGGCGCTCCGTGGATTGAGGACCATCCATTACAAACAGAGACCTCTCCGTGCTTCGAAAAGCACGCGTACCTCATTGAAAATCTTTACGGGTAGTCCCAAACTCTTACCAGCACGGGGTATCGTTTTACCCAGTAACTAAGTTGTGGAGATCAGACGGGTAGTCCGAAGTCTTACCAGTACCGGGTATCGTTTTACCCAGTAACTAGGTTGTGGAGATCAGATAGGTAGTCGGTCCATGTATATTATTGGTATTCAGCTGCATCCGGTTAGACCTCATAGGCAGATGAAAACTAATCTAAAAAAAATCACGAGGAACTCGTAAAACCTAAATCACATCTGATTTAAAGTATAAGAAAAGCTAATTCTCATACGGTTTTGCCGATTTCGTATAAAATAAATAATTATGATGTCAAGACTGTTAGCTTTTTAAATTATGTTAACATAGTTTAATTTTTTTTTAAATCAGTAGTAGGTATACCGCAATTGTTAGTAATATTTTTATTAATAATGTCAGATAGTATCAAATCATAATTATTTTATTATTATTTGTTACCATCCGATATAAACAAATATTAATTAACAACAAACACGCCTATCTTAATGACCCTCCATGATTTCGTTATCACCTGCCAACACACTCGTAATAACAGTCTCTCACTGTAAAAGGTGATATAAGAATTTAGTACTTATCTACTTGTGCACTCAAGGAGAAAATATAGATAAAATAATTAAGTAATTCTTGTTTAATTGTTTTTGAAGTGAAACTTCTTTAGGCGCGCTTGACTTGGGGAGTAAACTGGCGAATGCGTTACGAAAACGTGTGATCGGGCGAGTAGGGAAGGTACGTAAAAAATTGCTGGAAATACCTGGTGTAAAAACCCAGTCCCGGTCGCATAAACATGCGACCGGGTTTTTACACAAGGTATTTGCTTCCAAGTACGCACACCAGGTACCGACTCAAAATACTTGCAAGACTATTAAGTATCTTATACGGCTACTCGCTCAAATACGTAGGTACTCAACCGCGTTAGTTTTCGCAAATGCGATCATGCTCCTTATCAGTAAGAGTCTACGGAATAATTTCGTATGCAAGTATTTTTTACCGACTTCACAAAAAGGAGGAGGTACTATGTTCCGCTGTTTGTATGTTTTTTTTTTTTTGTATGTTTGTTCATCGAATACTCCGCCAATTGTCGACGGATTTTCAAAATTCTTTTTTGTTCCAAAGTAGATAGTTTTGAGGTGGTCATACTGTCACCAAGTTAGGATCTGATGATGGGATCTTAGAGAAATCGAGGGCAACCCTCAAATTTTATAGGCTCACTTATTGTTTTTCGCATATTTTATGAAGTAACTTGTGTATTTGCGTATGGTTGTCACCATGTCAAGTAGCTGGGCTGATGATGGAAGGTACAACTCCTTAACAGTAAGAAGTTACTCGAACAGGCAAGGACTGTTTTAGTAAATTGTTTTGATGTTTGATAGGGCATTTGCCACATTTGGTCTTATGATCATCAAGTCATGACCTGATGCTGCAGTCAGGATAGTCTGCAGAGTACCTAACTCCTCGACAACTAACAGCAGATATATCGTGTTTAGGCTCATTGAAAAGGGCTCGATGTGTGGATAAACGTACTGTTAATGAGGAACACCGAAGTACATAAAGACCTGATGCTGAAGCCAGGAGCATTAGAAAAAGTACCAACCTTGAAATTACAGCACCGTAGTCGTGTTTGGGCTCATTTTAAACAGGACTAAATTTTAAGTTCAATGCAATGTTGACAAGTCTGGCCTGATGCTGCAGCCAGGATTATCAGCATCTAGTCTAAAAACATCAGGGCAGGATTTGATGATGGGATCCTGGAGAAATCGAAGGAACTCTTCAAATATTATAGGCACACCTATAGCGATTTGGGTATTTTTTATAGTAACTCGTGCATTTGCTCTCGGAAAGCACTATTTGGTGATGTGGAGCTGATGATGAAGACTACAGATGGCCACCGGAACTACTCAATAATATCTAAGTATTTCACGGGTTGCGATTCGATTACTTTAATATGGTTGCTAAGCAATTTATGCTCGTCACAATGTGAATGGTGATACGGAGCTGATGGTGGATCTGGAGAACTCCTCAACAATTAACTTCCCTGTATCGGGAAAAGCAATATTTTGTTTGCAAAAGGCGATGATCACTAGGCTATTGTAACTTAGATAAATTATAAGCAGATCCACTAAAAAGCGTGAAATAAAAACTTTTTAAGAAAAAAAAAAACCGACTTTCAAAAAAACACTACAAAGTGAAAAATATCTTTAATTTCGGAAGTCGGTGGCAAAAAACTAAAATAAAGATCCAAAGACACCGACTTCCGAAATTAAAGTTATTTTTCACTTTGTAGTGTTTTTTTGGAAGTCGGTTTTTTTTTTTCTTAAAAAGTTTTTTTTACTTTAATGGTTTGCAAGTATTTATTTGTAAACGCGATTTTGCTCCTTATTTATTCGAAGTCATTGATCAATTTCCTATGCAAGTAGTTTTACTTCCAACGGGGCTTTTGAATACGCGATTGTATTTCTTATCTGTATGAAGTTATGGATCAGTTTTCTATGCAGATAGAAAATACTTGAAAGTATCTCGCTCCGTCGTGCCTCGACGCTCGAGTACGTAGGTACTCAAATAGTTCAACAACCGCGTTTGTTTTCGCAAATGCGATCATACTCCTTATCAGTAAGAGCACAGAATACTTAATAGTACTACGTACAGAAAGGACATTCCCTTCCTCGCCCTCATATCAGATACCGCACCTCACCCCGCACTTCGAGGTATTCGTCGCCGACTCTTTAGCAAGGGCGCTCGCGAACCGCAGCGCTGTATTGCTGATACACAATTATGCGATTTAAAAGTTTTATTTGAGTTTTAATCACGATGGTTGGATATTGTGATGCTTTTGCCGAACTCGTATTTACATATACCGTTTGTAAGATTTCGCATTTTTAATAACATGCGATTTAATAACCGATTATTTACAGATAAGTCATTTAAACTAAACTATTTTAGTGTTTTTATTTCATTACGAACCCGACTATATAAATAAACAATTGAACTAAGTACATGGTCACTTGTGTAAATGCGATTGTGCTCCTTATTTATAGGAATTCACGGATCAATTTCCTATGCAAGTACTTTTTACTTCCAAAAGGGCTTTTGTTTGATTACGCGATTGTACTTCTTATTTGTATGAAGTTATGGATCAATTTTCGATGCAGATAGAAAATACTTGAAAGTGTCTCGAGCCCTGGTTTCTTAAGGTGGACGTACTTGTAAGCCCTGGTACTCGATTTTGCAAGTACGACCCATGTCTACGGACTATGGGCGAGGCGAACGGGAGTTGAGTGGGGGATATAAGCAAGAGAAAGCAGTGCGCGCGCACATTTTCTTTCTCTCTTCCTCTCATAGCCAAATACGTTTGAAGTTTCACTTCAGTCGTGTGGTCATAAGCACACTCGGTTTTTTTGTAACTGGCCCACTTAAGGTCCGGCCGCGTTAAATTTGCCAAAGATGTAAACAACAATGGCCGCTCGAAATTGAATAAAATCGATATACAAAAACGTCTAGTTAGCTCGGAGATTTAGACGACAACAAACATTACTTAAAATAAATGGTTTTGTATATCGATTTTATTCAATTTCGAGCGGCCATTGTTGTTTACAACTTTGGCATATTTAGCGCGGCCGGACCGTACATAATAGCACTGCTTAAAGTAAAAAGACGTTTAAACATCGAGAAAGTTTAAGCAGACGCTAATAATTAAGTTCTTGACTTTATGCAACGTTCATAAATTAGGGGGTAGGTATAGTATCTAGCTAGTGTCTTTACTATAGCATTCTAGTTTACCTACTTTGAAAATATTAATGCGAAAGCGTCAGGGTAGCCTGCGAAATTCAACTTTCCGAACGTTTGCAATTTGCAGGTCAGAACAGGTAGTATATTAATTTATATATGATATGCCGTCGTGACAAATATTTATTTATAGAATGACAATTATAAAAATCATCAATAGGTTCATCTCTCTAAGTTCATCCATACTAATATACTAATCAGACTAATACTATAAAGGCGAAAGTTTGTGAGTGTGTGTGTTTATATGTTTGTTTCTTCTTCACGCTCAAAAGGCTGGATCAATTTTGATACAATTTTGTATGGAGGTAGCTGACACCCTGGATTGACATATAGTCTACTTTTCATCCTGATATTCCCACGGGATCGAAACTTATGCGGGTGAAACCGCAGGGCACAGCTAGTATTACTATATACCCAATTGAATGACTATTTCATGAAATCATGACGTTTAAGGCTACCTTAGCGCATTCTAGATCATGCCTGTACTGACCTACTTCCGTGCACATACCATTTCATATTTCAAGGCAGACTCGCCATCACCAACATGCATACATGAGGAAAGATGGAGCCGCTAGAGGTCAAAAGAATATAATATCCACTGTCTGTTGAAGACCGGAATTAGGGACACGGTGTTCTATTCAATATAATGTAATATTCAAGGGGTTCTATTCAATGGGACCCCAGACCAGAACGAGTGTAATTCAAGGACGTCTGTTAGGATGACAACAAAAGAGAGAGAGTGTAGTGTATTGACTAAAGTGTTGGTTGTCTCATGCGCCTACGTCACGAGTCAGTCGGCTCCCGGCGGTCAAGCGGGGTGGTCGTGGAGTGCGATTGTATGCGTGTTGTGGTGTTGGTGAGCCGTAAAATACTCCAAAAGGTAGGACAATACATGTGGCGACGAGGACAAAAGTGAGTACACAATGATAATAACCATTTAAAGAAAAAAAAAAAGAAAGATGGAAAGATAGTTGTGAAAATGAAGTAAACAAGTTACGTCATTCTCAAGGTACTCATATTATTATGAACCGATTGTTATAAAGGTTAGTTATTGATACCAATACAATTGCATCTCGGTTTATATAACGACTGACCAACTTTTGCTAGTATTATACAATATGATAATTGGATAATAACAACAGTATTTATATGAATACCAACCTACTTCAAGTGTATAATCATAGTTTTGGTTTAGTAAACAACAAACCTTCAGGAAATTAAGTGAAAAACATAATTATTTAAATTGACTACCTACCATTATTCGACATTATACCTATTCTGCTTAATTATAGAAAGTACGAGTAATTGTTTGGTTGTAAGGATAATTTTGCTTGTGTTTAGTTACCTATCCAGGTAAATAGCAAGAGTTACAATAAAACCGTTGACTATTTAATCGATACCTACCTAACTCACGCAGATTACAATTGATCTGCTTCACTAAATTGATGCAAAACTGTGTGTGTGACTAATGACATACAAGTGTTTACGTACATTAAGCAGATTAAAATCTGATCATTAAATTGATATTATCTAAGTAATTAAATAAAAAAGCAGATTAAAATCTGATCATTAAATTGATATTATCTAAGTAATTCAATAAAAAAGCAGATTAAAATCTGATCATTAAATTGATATTATCTAAGTAATTAAATAAAAAAGCAGATTAAAATCTGATCATTAAATTGATATTATCTAAGTAATTAAATAAAAAAGCAGATTAAAATCTGATCATTAAATTGATATTATCTAAGTAATTCAATAAAAAAGCAGATTAAAATCTGATCATTAAATTGATATTATCTAAGTAATTAAATAAAAAAGCAGATTAAAATATGATCATTAAATTGATATTATCTAAGTAATTAAATAAAAAAGCAGATTAAAATCTGATCATTAAATTGATATTATCTAGGTAAATAAATAAAAAAGCAGATTAAAATCTGATCATTAAATTGATATTATCTAAATAATTAAATAAAAATCGTACCTAATTAGTTTATGAGGTACCTACACTAAGCAGATTAAAATCTGATCATTAAAATGATACCATGAAGCTAGTAATAGTGTTGACAAACTTGAGCGAAAATACTTGGACATTAAATTGATACATGTGTTGATAAACAACTAAGTATTAAAATATAACGGATAAAATTAATCCGATCATTAAATTGATACGAGTGAGAAAACGTGTCAATACGAACACAACAGCAGATGATATTTATCTGAATCATTAAATTGATTGGTGGTTGATGATTGTGTGTCAGGTAGTGCGAACCTACATGAAATTGTAAATCGTACGTGATTGTGTGTCAGGTAGTGCGAACCTACATGAAATTGTAAATCGTACGTGATTGTGTGTCAGGTAGTGCGAACCTACATGAAATTGTAAATCGTACGTGATTGTGTGTCAGGTAGTGCGAACCTACATGAAATTGTAAATCGTACATGATGGTGCATTAAGCAGCAAATGCCTTAATGCCTTCTGATATTAGTTCACAGTATGTACATATTGGAACGAATTAGTAATATACCGCCACGTAAAAAAAAAAAAAAAAAAAAAAGTCTAGTGTGAGTTCGTTGTGTCCCGTTCCCGTAATTAGAACACGCGGTGGGAAGCGTGTGCAAGCGTAACAGTGCACAACAGTTGATTGGCGTTTTGCTGAGAATTCGCTGCAAGGTGGACAACTTGTTGTGGCCATCAGTAAGGCGCACAAGGAAGCAGCATCAACGTGGCTGTCGTGGGTGGCATACCGGGGACGTAGCGTGGGGCTGACAGTGATGTAGAGGAGTGACTTTAAGAATCGAGCCAAGCAGCTTCGAGCAGCGTGTGCTTCAAGTGTGGGAAACCGGGGCGTGTCGCGACCCGGTGCACGAGCAGTTGCAGTGTGCGTGCTGCAGGCAGCAATGGCGAGTGGAGGTTTGCATCGTACAACTACCCTCAGACACGTTGGAAAGGATAGGTGAGCTGTATTGTTTTGTTTACGATTCTGGTGCTGAATACTCGTTAGTAAAAACGAGTTGTGCAGCCCAACTAAGTGGCAAACGAGTTAATAACGTTGTTGCGTTGACTAGTATTGGTCAAACACGTGTATTCAGCACAGAACAAATCATATGTAGTGTTGCGATTAGCGAGCAACAACTTGAGATTTTATTAGGTACGTTTCTACCCGACATTTACTTGCAAAGTAATATTATAATAGGACAAAGGCAGCTATAACAACATTTTGGGTTGGTGGTTTCGTGTTATTAGAAAACGAAGAGCGAAATTTATCAGATTAAGTTAGATTGGAAGTTCAGGAGTCCGTTTAAGGTATCGGAAGTTTTGTATAGTGATCCCCATACGTTAAAAGCTTTAAATTCTAACCGTTAATAAGCTCAAGATAGGTTATGAATGATGCCAGTAGGTCATGTACCAGTCGAAGTAGATGGTGATCACAGTGTGAGAGCAATGCGATTGCTGGTCAGCCGAAGAGCCGTGGCGTTAGAGTGGTTTACTCGTGTGTGGTTTTCTCGGTGTCTAAGTGTAAAAGATGGTTGTAATGTGGATAACGATGGTACATGACTCTGGTTGATGATTTTCGCTATGATTAGATACTCAGTTTGTTTACATGGCTCTGGTCATTGGACGTTTTGCTATGATTAATCAAAGTTTGTTTAGTCAATTTAGCGGTATTAGTTTGTGGGAACAATAAGAAAAGGATTAAAGATTTCTGATTTAAAAAAAAAAAAAAAAAAAAAAAGCCGTAAATGGTCAGAATTGGCCGAGGAGAACATAGGTACACTGTTGTTGATTTTGTTTGGTTACAAGTTACACACAAGAACGTGTGCAAGCAAGATGGCAGTGTCGGACAGCGTTGCGCTCCTTGGATCTCCTGTACGAATAATCGCTGATCAAGGACGGTGCGTTTTGTTTTGAGCAAAGAGTTTCGCGACTTCTGTCAAGGTAAAAGTATCAATCTAAACCTTATTGCGACTAGGTACCTAGTTCATCTCTTGCGAATGATCAAGTAGAAATAATAATGTGTGTGCTCAAGTCCATGTTAATTGCGATAGAGACTTGTAGTGCGTTAGGATAGGTTAACGTAAACCTATTAATTAAACACTACTTTTATAATTAAATATAAATGTTATTAACATAAATAACACATATACACTAAAACAATAATGCGCGGCGCGAGTTACGAAAATACATGCATTCGCCGTACAGGTTTGTCGCGAACGAACTAGTGAGGGCGACCGATGGTCGCGGCCGTGCGCGGGAGACGCAGGGGCGCAGGCGGCGGCGTTCCGATCGTGTCGTGTTCCACGAATTCGTCTCGCGGTCGCGTCGTAGGTATCAACGGAGTGCGGCACAGTGCGGGCGCAGGGCTCCGCTAGCCGTGGCGCGCGGTCGAGCGGTATGTAGGCAGTAAGGCGGTGTACAGAGACGTGAAATTATTAGGCCATGTACTCACGGTTGTGGGTGTTAATGTTATTACTGTTGTGTATGTATATGTACCTATGTGTTTGATATTTATGTGTGTTAGACACATAAAGTAGTGTCAGACAAATAAATGAACTCTGAATTCTGAACTTAGTATGTATAGCCTACAGACTGATAAAGATCGGGCGTGGCAAGACTCGTTAGAAGATGTAGGTACAGCTAGCTCTAAAGCTAGTCCATTAAAACTTTTGATAAGTAAGGTAGCACGACCACTTGATTTAATGAGTCCGCGTATCGCTGGTCGGTTTCCCTCGGTCGTCAGTTTATTTGATTCGCCAGTTTCGTTGATTGGTCAGTTTCACTGATCCGGCAGTTTTGCCGATTGGACGGTTGTGTTAACTCGGCAATTTCCAGTGGCTAACGACAATGACGATATTATAGACCTTGATGACGTTAGGAGATTAGCATCCGAAGGCATTGAAAAGTCTGCGCGTTATAATAAAAGTCGTTTTCATAGTACTAAGGCAAACGTGAATTGGTTCTCTGTCGGTGAATTCGTGCTTATTGAAACAACGAGCGTAATCAAACTAAGCTTGACGTGAAGTATAGACTATAGAGGTTCATATCAAATAGTTGAAGTGTTAGATGGCGATCGGAATGTTTTAAAATCTTTTTAACAAGCGTACTTACAAAAACGCTCCATGAACGTGTTCGGAAGATGCCCGAGGGCCAAGTACCAGTTGAGGTTGCAGACGAAATAGATGATGAGTTGGCATCACTTTAGTCTGTACTCAGGTTCTCGATTCATTGGGTCGGAGACCGTACCAGAGTATCGTAGCCATAGCCCGTTACAAATCGGTATCTACTTGCTAGACCGTGGGTACATGGTACGCGGTAGCTCTGTGTAGTACGGTCGGGTCTAGCCTCAAAGCCAAGACCGTAACGTCAAAGACGACTCGGCATTCCTCCGGGAAATGCGTAGGTATGTAACAAATGCGTCCCACCGCGAATGAGATACCTGAGGTTTTGTTTTCTTTGATTAACATCGTGTGGAATCGTCGTACTTGGTCTCGGTAATCTCGAAACTAGATAGTTCAAATTCTTAGATTATCCTAATTGTGGTTTCTAATTTGAATCTTTATTGCAAATTGATCGCGAAATAAAACAGATTTTAAAGAGTCGAGTCCCTTTTAATTATCTCATCAGTCTTGAGTCTTTTTATGGGAGGATGCGGAATATGACAGAAGACAGACAGAAGTAGTAGTAGTAACAATGAGGAAAGTATTTAAGTTTGCATGATGATTGGACCGTACCAGAGGTTGTCATGTAGCCGTTGCCGTGAGTACGCGGTAAGCAGTCACCTCTGGCGGAGGTCGGGTTTCAGTGAAAACCATAGAGTCCAAGAGAGACTCTGTGCTCCCATTGGGGTTCGCATAAAGGAAAGTTGAGTAACTGGAGGTTACTGGGCTATGTGTAGCCAGAAATCACATGCAGAACTTAAGTGTGTTGATTAATTTGGTTTGATTGTGTAACATTGTAAGGTTGATTATAACCAAGTACTTCTTTGATTAATAAATTTATGTTAAGAAAGAAATGTAGTGAATGTAATGCTATCCTGGCATGCCCTTTATCGGAACAAGCTAGGATACTATACAAACTAGCATTCTTTGTTTTAAAGTAAGTTTATTGTTATCTGTTTTTAGGTTTAGTTGATTGTGGTGATGTTACAGGGCGACGTTATCGCTCAGCGATAAAGCCCTTAAAATAAAGAAAAAAAAAAAAAAAAAGAAATGTAGTGCATTTGAAAAAAAAAATTTAAGGAGAATGGAGTGTGTGCCAAGATCGCAATCAAATCAACGACGAAGAAATGGACGTTGAAACCTAACCTTACTTCACCTAAACAATGTTAAGTTTTGATTTACCCTTATTGATACATCAATTATATTTCATTAATTCAGAAAACAAATAAATATTAATCACACTTGATGAAAACCTCATTACATACATAAAAACGTCTTATAATTTAGATTTACAAATAAATAGATAATTAATAAAAAATAATTAAAACAAAAAAGGGATGTAGTGTATTGACTAAAGTGTTGGTTGTCTCATGCGCCTACGTCACGAGTCAGTCGGCTCCCGGCGGTCAAGCGGGGTGGTCGTGGAGTGCGATTGTATGCGTGTTGTGGTGTTGGTGAGCCGTAAAATACTCCAAAAGGTAGGACAATACAGAGAGGAATAGACAAAACAACTTTGAACCTATCAGTTTTTATATTTACAGGGTTTTTTTTTTATTTTTGACCTGCAATGCAAGGCGGGTTCTCAAACTTGTTAGTGTTAGGGTATTTTGTTTCATACTTAATGATTTACTAAAAATAGAACTGGCTTATCTCATTGATCAAATTGACACGGGTCTATAATCTATCAAAGTCGGATTAGTTACACCATTTATAACTCAGGAACGGCTGAACCGATTTTTTTTTTATGATCTTTGATTTGTTGGATTTGTTTCCGCCCCGAATAGAGAGAATAATTCACGAAAAAAAAAAGATAATTCATTTTCTCATAAATTTTGCATGGGACGGCTTTTTTGATGATATCTTGAGAACGGATTGTCTGATTTCGATAGATGGCGGTATGAAGTTCGCCGGGTCAGCTAGTTTATTATAAAAATTAGCAGTTTTATGTAGGTACCCAACCAAACCTTGACTTATACCATTTTGAGTATTCTCTAAACTCGATTGGTAATATAACTATCGTAAGCCAAGTTTGTAGTATTGAGGAGAATGATGGATTGTGCGTGGAAGAAAAGGGTAACTACTGTCTAACGACTAATACAGTCTGTTGAAGATCAAGGTATGCTGAACCAACCCTAAATAGGAAAACACCCGTATGATGTTGATGCAAAATACAACTATTCATTGACGATTTGGGTGGGTGGGTCATGGGTAAGGCAAAGACAATTATATTCGTTCGTTGGATATGGTAGGTACAGTCATGGCCAGAAGTCCACTTACACCGCAATGACCATTATCGCCTGCGCTATACGGGCTGCGGCGCCTATACACGCATACGCATATTTATCCGTGTGAGTGATGTTCCAACGCTAACAAATTAACATGTCGTGTAGCATCGCGCTACGAGTAGTCATAGATGTGGTCAATGCTAGACAAGGATGACAATATCAGTAACTTGTTTTTTATTGCAGTCTGATTATTTTTTTCATAGTAATGCAAAATTTCAACAAGCGAATATAAGTTAATATTAGCTAGATCGGTAACGAGCCTGCACTCACTAATGTGAACGGGATAGATGTGGGTTCGAATCCTAGTTGGGCCAGTTTTTTTTTATGTTTTATATAATTATTATTATTTGTATGTTTTAGTCATTTATTTTAGTAAATTACTTTGAACAAATAGATATTACAATAAAGGTTAGCCTGCATATTGAATTCAGAAGAATACTAAAATAGCATCAACAAGATAACACAAACGCTCATAACTATGTTCACCAACCAACAACAGCGAATAGCGGAATAATTTATGTAAACTAGTAAAAGTAGTTAAAATATGAGGGTAGATTTACAAAGTGAACTTATCACTTTGTTTCAAATCTACCCTCATATTTTAATAACGACGCTAAGATTGAAAATAATTGTAAAACGAAAGAATCTTCGTTTAGTTGTGGAATATTTAAAATATTTTTTAGCAACTCGGCATTTTTATTTCACATGTAATTCTTAAAAAATATTTTTCATGTTTGATGTGAGACTCGAACCCGAACGTTCGCCATGCGAGGCACAGTGCTAACCACTTTGGCCACCGCAACGCTCACTTAGCTTATTGAAATTTGTAATAACAATCATAAGCGGGCAACAAGTTGCCAATGTGTAGTGTTGTCAAACGTTCTTATAGACGAAGGTCATAAGTACAACTAATATTCCTATGCCATAGTTTTGTGAGATTGCTAGTCGACTTCTGACTGTTATAGTACAGAGTAGGTTAGTATATTGTAGTTATGTTCAGGACACATTCGCCGCTAAAAGCGGTATACGAATATTTACAATATTATACGTGGGTATAAAACTTAACTTAGACAATCTTAATAATAAACGTTGTATAGCGTCTATATAGTTACACAACGCTTTGTATTCTTCTTTCGAAAGTCAAATCACTGACGAGAAAGAGAGAAATCGGTGTGTCTCTATTCATCTGATATAATACGTTTATTAGACTATAGACATAATGATACATTTATACAATATAAAAAATAAAAACACAACAATTATGTAGAACTAAATAAATCTTGTATTACCCTTATAACAAAAAAAAAACAATTACTATACTTACTTATAAAAAATATTATTGAGAAGCTATGAATTTAGAATTTTTTTAAATGAAATAAGTAGTACTTGACTGTAGTTCTCTTATTGGTTTTCGTATATGGTTGTAATTTTTTATGGACGTAATCGAACCAATATTGAGGTTGACTGCTCCGACGATCCATCATTCATTGCACCTATCTATAAAGACACAAACTCATATTACTTCACTTCTGTCCTTCCGCCAAGAGTCAAAACCATGATATTATCCCCAACACAGTGAATCGGATCTTCATTGTTCAGACCTCACCTAATTTAAATATAATTGTACTAGACCACATCTCAAATAATGCCTGCTGTAGTATGAAAGACCTTGAATTCTATCACACATATGTCATTATAGTCTAGTTATCGAGTACCTACTTCCAAGTGGTGTGTTTACTTGATATCCTGAATATCATCAGATAATATGGTCACGATGACAATACATAATATTAAAATACTATTATTATCAAGTTTTGGTGAAGTACCTACATATTTTTTTAAGTTATTGAATAGTGAGTGAAACTACTAGGTAAGCATGCTGCTCCTGGACATAGGCATCCATCTATTACCATTTCCCAGCCAGACCAGCCCGAGGATTGAAACTCAAAATAAACCATACAGCGTGCTCGATAAGAATACGTTTTACATTTTCTTCAAACGAGTCAAATAAATGTATGGTCTACCTTCAATAATGATTGTATGCATGTTAGATTTTTTTGTTTAAAGATCTGAAAAATAACTGTTCCCCATCTACATTTTGACCGCGTAGATATTGCACATTTCTATGAAATAGCTGTTTTTTTAATCAAAATTGTTACTAGTCATCCTTCATCATTTCACTAGTAGGTAAAAATAATTTTGCCATTACGTTTTACAACTTCGGTCCAGCTCCAAAGCTAATTTGGATCATTTGGTAATCGTTTTCGTTTTGCTAATGCCACCATCTTCATCTTACTTGGCCTGTTGCGATGCCAGCTATCCGGCACCCTAATTGCATAAAACACTATTACCCTCAATTTGAATCATTTTGAAGCATATTTCTAATCCATTGCTCCATAATATGATCGAAAAATGTGTCTGCTCAACAATCCCAATTACCCCATTAAATGTTGTTGGACTGTCAAAATGAAACCCATAGCTACAGACAGTGTGTTACACAATTACCCTGCGGGTCAGGGGGTCTACTCCCTAAGAATAGAATCCGTAGTTACGGCCGAAGCTACGGGCATTTCCTCATCCGTATCACTTACGGACATAAACTTCAACTAGCTTCATCTTTCGGACTGACCGACCCCTTGACAATTCAAAAGTGCCTGTAATTAATTGGCTTAAGTATTTGAAATAAATGTTTTGAGTTTGAGTTTTATTAGTTCGGGGCCTGAACTAAGAACGACACGATTTGATAATTGTCCCTAATCCCAATGTGTTTGACCTTACGGAAAGTTGAATTTGTCACATATTTTGACAGATCGACTACTTTCAGATGGGCCCGTATCTTCGCTGACAGATTTTGTGAGACCCCCTGAGACGAAATGGTTATTATGTCTGCGTTTAGACGTTGAAACAGCTTTTGCATACCAAATGCAGCAATTTTCAATAGATATTATTGGCTTGCTTATTCCTCTTAGTTTAAATATGAAGCAAGCTCAAGAGCCATACCAGTAGATATGGCTCTTATCTAGGTTAAAAAAAAACCCTTAACAACGGAATAATAATGATCAATATTGACCACGCCACCACAATAAGATCAAACATTAATTGCATTAAAGATATGAATTGTTCCTCTTATCTTTTTGTTTTTCATTTTACTTTATATTGTTTATTATTTATTGTTAATAATATTCTGATAAAACAGACCTCTTTTTAACATTCATCATTATACCTACATATATTATGAGGACACCCAATGATAAAGCTTTTTTATACCGTTGTCGGTTTGATAATAAAAGTTTATTTATTAATAAATTTGTGATTGCGAACAGTGGAAAGTATTGCATGTTAATTGGCATAATTACTACTGCAAAGAGTACAGTCACGACTCACGAGCACCAATATGTCAACACTTGACAATTTTCAATTGCGATTTTTTCGTGAAATGACAAATGCAACGTTGAAATACGACACTTAACATAAACCTATGGTTTCGAAAATACTATTTTCGTAATAACATAAAATTTCATTCAAAAATAAAGGAGAAAATCGCCTTTGAATAAAGTCAAGTGTATACATACTTATAGACGTGACTGTACAGGACCTACACTTCTGCAAATAGGACCTACAAGGATTACCTATTAGGCGAAATCTTCTAAATTATCAATATCTATCTACATCCAGTATTTTTAACCATTTCATGCTAAGATACCTGCTTATCTCTAATTACCTTCAAACATTTTTATCATAGCCAAGCTCTGCCCGCAACTTCGTTCGCGTGGAGGTCGGATATCAATAATGTGTCACTTAGAGAAGGTGTAGGTACATACACACGGCTACACATCAAGCTATATATATTTCCAGTTTTAGTTGACCTCGCATTGTATAGGTTTTTCGTACAATCGGAAGTCAGCTTATACTGGTTCTCTATAGCTTGATATGTAGCTGTACCACCACTCCTCCATTGAAAAGGAAGAATCCTTTTTCGCTTTTTAAGTTTTATTTTTTTTGCGCAGAACCCAAATTCTTTTTAGTTATTCCTTAAGTTAAGTTACTCCTTAAAATATCTTATAGCTATCTGCCAGTGAAAGTCCCGTCAAAATCGGTCCAGCCGTTTCGAAGATCAGCCGGAACAAACAGATAGACAGACAAAAAAAATGTTTTTCGTTACAAGTACCGTTTGAACTTTCATGTGCATGTAGTAAAAAGCTGTTATTTGTACATTACAAAAAGACAATTCAATTTTATTTATTTGTATGTATAGGTAGGTATTGATTTTAGCTATAAGTAGGTAAATACTTCAAAC
This sequence comes from Amphipoea lucens, assembly GCA_947508005.1. Classification (NCBI taxonomy): domain Eukaryota; kingdom Metazoa; phylum Arthropoda; class Insecta; order Lepidoptera; family Noctuidae; genus Amphipoea; species Amphipoea lucens. The sequence continues at coordinate 8,860,040 of OX382364.1, read as the reverse complement.
TTATGCCCGTTTTTACTAACACTGGACGACACATAAGTGGATACCTAAATATTATTGCACTCTGTTGAAAATCCAACAATGCGCTTTGGCAAAGATAGGCTCAGAATACCACGTAATAATATTATCTTATCTTTGCAAAAATGTTTACAAATTGTAGTTCGATATTTATATTACTGCACACCTAAAAAGGCCACTTTGGCAGAATCATAAAAGGATAACATTACCAATCATAATAAAAGTCTTAAAATGGTCACTAACTGACAATTCATTACATTATTTGACATTAAAGCAATTCATATTTTGTGAATTTGTGAACCATTTTACGAATCTCCGTACAAAACTGTCAAACAGATGAATTGGGTGATATGAAATTGTACGCAAATAATATTATGAATTGTCAGTTTCTGACCATTTTACGACTTTTATTATGATTCATAATGTTATCATTTTATGATTCTGCCAAAGTGGCCTTTTTACGCCCCCTGTTCTCCTGATTTCCTGAATTGCGACTACCTATATTTTCAGGAATTAGGAACAGAATTTCAACCTCGTACATGAAAACATAAATTATGACAAAGTTCCATAACACCTAAAGGTATATAAATCAAACATTCAAAAACCAAGTCATGCAAGACTAATTATTAAATTATCAGTTATATCGCATTCCGTGAGTATATTGACAACTCACACATACACGCTTTAGTTAGATAATAATTATAGATATAATTAAACAATGTCAACCTCCTCTACACAATGCCAATGCCAAGATTTATTTTCAGGATTCAGTATTGAAACGGACGCGACCAAAACGAATAAAAATTCAGTGTGTGTAAAGGCGGCTACACACGATGCAATTTTCTTGCCTGTGGAATAAAATAAAATTGAAACAACAATTGACTTACATTAGGTACATCGTTCAAATACTGTTTAGACAGTGCAACTTTTATTGTTCATTCAACTTGTGGTATGACACAGGTAATTAAATCATTTTTTTTTACTTGTGCATAAAGTTTTAATAAATAAATAAATAAATAAAAGGGGGTTTTAGGTAAAAAAAAAAACGAAAGACGTTAGGGACACTGAAATTAAAGTCGACGATCTCCAACTAAGGAAACCTCCTGTTTCAAGGATGAAACAGCAGGAATCCAACACTGAACAGCGACTGTAGATAAAACTATAGTCCGGTCGTCTAGGGAATGCGTTCCTGACACCTGTCAATGTGACAATTCTAGTAGCTAATAAAGATCAAATTCGCAAAAGACGTCTTCCTTTGTATGAAACTGACAGGTTTCAAGAACGCATTCTCTCGTCGGCCGCACTGTAATAGAATACCTACACCGTTTTCATAATGATGGATGAGTTTGAACGTCACATCAACAGACGCTTAAATAAGCAATATGCAAGATTATTTCCAAACATCTTAGGGCCTAGACAAGTTGCTATCGCTTTCATAGCGTTTCGTATTCCTACAACGACTTTCAACAGCACCCTAATTGCGTAACACTCTACAATCAGAATCTGAATCATTTTGAAGGATATTGCTAATCCATTGCTTCATATGTTCGAAAAATGTGTCTGCTCAACAACGTAAATAACGCAATGTTTTCTGTTGAACTGTCTGGATTGAAATAAACGTTTTGGTAGCCTATGTAAATAAATTTAAAAAGCACTGTTGATTGTCAAAATTAACAAGAAAATAAAATGAATTCTAGGCTTATTTTAGACCCTATGAGCGTTCAACAAGTTTTGACGCATGCGCTATATATCTGTAGCGTTACACGCATGCGTCTTTAAAATAAGCAAAATGTAGACGAAAACGGACTAGTGCTGCTTATGCTATAACATTGTACAAACTATTATAAAGTAGAATTAACTTTTATCACAGAATACTCAATAGTCTCTTATAATAAAACGTACGGAACACAGGTCAATAAAAAATTATAATCTGTATTGAGGCGTACCTACTAATTTACATTATCGTGTCCGTGTGTGTGACGCGATGCTTATTGCCGGCTGGGTCCGCGAGAATTAACCATTTATAGCAGACCCACTGCAGAGAACGCACGTGCTCAAACAACCCGGCTTGAAAATGGTTAAAGTAGACATCAAATACACTAAGGTAAGATTTACTGACTTTATTTTAAATACTGTACCTTTCAGAATAACACTTAAAGAACATGCAATGAAATTCTTAAAAATATTGTAGGTTAAATAAGTGTTTACAAAATTATTCAATATTGGTTGCCGGCTCACGAGGACTTACACAAATGATTAGGTACGCTTGTAAAACATGGTTTACTGATAAGACGTTGATATACTATTACTTTTGGGATTTAGTTGTTTGCGTGGTTTTTGGTAAAACTATTTTTAGATATAGATTTAGATGTCGTTTGAAATTGAACGTTTGTTTAGAGAGCACAGCAGAATATCGTAAAATAAAAACACTATGTTATACATATGAACTTTATTGATCATATTTAATTAACTAGGTGTACTTTATTGAAGATTGAACCGCGAATAAAAATGAATGCTCACAAATACTAAATTATATAATAATTGCAATAAGTTTGTTACTGTGTTGTCAAAGTTGCATCTCCACGTCAGTTTATTTACAAACCATCTGGATTCTATATTTCTGTTTATTTTCTACGTTGATATTTGATTTTATCTCTACCTACTTAGGTAAAGGTACACGGTTAGCATTGGCTGTAATTTCAGACATACGCATTCAATATTTGCGGCACGTATGATTTGCGGTATACACAATGCAACATACAGGAAACTCAAGCATTGAATTGTCCAACAAAACCACAATAGGTCATTGGTGGATCAATATGTGGGTACTTACGTATTGTACCAAATACATTTTCAGTCAAAACATTGCTGTTTCTGTGAAACGATTGGCTTTGTTACTCCGCGATACATGTAGGTAGGTGTGAGGGCTCCTATTCAGGAAAAATTTCGATATGAAATATATAATAGGTGATGAAAGTAATTTTTTAATCATAAAATGAAGGTATATTTTTTTCGTTCAACAATAAGTTAAAATTTTTCTTAGACACTAGGTACCTACATCATGCATACCTATCAGTTACCTACATCTTAGAAAAATAATAGAAAAAAAAAATTAAAATTTTATAGAACTTGGATAAATACCTACTGTTTTATACATTACTTTTTGTTAAACATATAAAAGATACCTACTTAAAATATTTTTTACCATAAAAAGAAGGCCCCGCCCTTAAGACGACACACTGACCAGTAAATATGTAAATTTTTTTGTTTGTAGGTGATTTTTTTTTATCTATGTTTATTTGTGAATAAACACTTCATCGTTCACAAATCGCAATTTGTAAGCAAAACGTAAGCGATAATTTTAATAAATGTTATAATAATCTATTGTTTTTACTGTTTAGTTGTTCATCAACAATGAGTGGGTAGACTCAGTCAGCAAGAAGACCTTCCCCACCATCAACCCTCAGGATGAGAGTGTCATCATACAGGTGGCTGAAGGCGACAAGGTACGTGAAAAAACAGACTAGAAAATATTATTAAAAAACACAGTAATTTTCTGTCAGAAAATGACTCTTTATATTTATTAATAAGGAGGTATGACAAGGACTGTTTGTCATTATATACTTAAGTAGTCTTATTAAATAGCCAAACAATATACCTACTGCATCTTATTGTCATTTATAAAGATAATAATTTAGTGTAATACAATATTTTTCACTTCTCATGCTCTAAAAGTTCGTCTTTATGTTGTGCTTAGGCGACATAAAATCGCTTTTTATGTTCTAGTGCATAAAGTAATTTTTTTTTCAGAGACTAAGGTAATCAGGCCCAACAGCCACACGCACAATAAAACTTCGCAGATTAAAGTCGTGATTTATTTCATTTTCTTTAATTTATACCACTTCCGTGTTTTCTATCGTTAATTTATTAATATCAGGTAAAATAGTTGTCATTTATTATTTAAAAACGTAAAGAAACGTTTTTATGACTTGGCAGTATGACGTACCCAAGTCGAATGACAAATGTTGAAATTTAAAAAAAAACTTTCAAAAAGTTTCGTGGCGATATTATCTGTGGTGGCGGGAATTAGCTATGCTTTGCAACATTTTTGATTAATTATGTACTGTATACTTTATGCCTGTTTCATTTTCTCGCAATCGAAGTGAAAAGCAGGGTGTATAACTCAGGCATAAACGAGCCATTTTACCCCTCGACTTAACTATCCACCCTCGCCTGCGGCTCGCGTGGATATAAACGTCTCGGGGTAAAATAGCTTCTTTTATGCCTTAGTTGTACAATCTACTATACCTACCTACAAATAATAATCAAAGTTGACACATTTCTACGACAGGTACAGTTTAATACAGCAGAAAATGTATTCAAGAAACTTGTAAAATTTTCTAATGGTCGCTTGTCACTTGTTGCCTGTCGGTTTTATTAAATAGGAACTCGGTCAGCTCAAGTAACTTGGAGCGACGATCTTCGCAGTCTGGTTGATACTCGTATCAGCTGTATGAGAATAGTCGACAATCGAGTTAAATGACATGCGATTGGAGAGGCTTATGTCCAGCATTGGACTATGACATAATTATGTCTTATGACCCGTTGATCTCGTGGATGGCAAGCGCGACAGCAGAGCAGGGGGTCCTTGGTTCGATTCCCGGGTCGGGCAAAGTTTTATTGGATTGTTCCATTAGGAATTTCTTAGTAGCAATCTAGAGTTCGGAATTTGGTTATTTGAGCCCCCGTGCCGCGGATAGCCCGTAAAGCCGTTGGTCCTGCGCCTAATCTCTTCCTGGTCGTGTCGGATTTGCCGTCCCATCAGACAATGAGAGCAAAAGGAACAGTAGAGAGTGCATCTGTGTTTGCGCACCCACTTGTGCACTTAGCGCACTATAATATGTCCTGGGTTGGCCGCGGTAAACGAAATTCGGTCGGCAGGATATTATTACTTTTATGATGAATAGGTATAATGTTGTTTTTTTTATAGGCTGACATCGATATTGCAGTAGCTGCAGCCAAGAAGGCGTTCCACCGCTACTCAGAATGGCGTCTCCTCGATGCTTCTGCAAGAGGTCGTCTCCTCCTCAAACTGGCTGACCTCATGGAGAGAGATGCCAAGTACCTAGGTGAACTGGAAACCCTGGATTGCGGCAAACCCGTCAAACAGGCAGAAGGCGAAGTTTTGTGGTCTGCTGGTATCATCAGATACTACGCTGGCAAAGCCGACAAAATTCTTGGCAACACTATTCCCGCAGGTACCTACTTTTCAAGATAACACTTAGTTCCTACCTAGATGAAATAACCCCGTCTTCCAGGATTTTTTTCTGTTATTTAGACAATTTATTTAACCAGTTGTCGGGACTAATGACTGTTCGCGAAAAAACAAAAGATAACGTGCCATGAGGAATTCATTAACCATTTTCATTACGAACATTATGACGTTTTGGCATTATCATAAATAAAATCTATTTGAAGATGAAACGGAGAAAGCAGTGTTAAAGAAACTGCAAGCGCCAGTCCTTGCTAAAATATATATGTCTAGTTATTCTAGTCTGTAACTGGAATTAGACCAACCCTCGTCATATTACACAACTTTATACATATACTAATCGAAATAGAAATCAATCTTAGTTCGATAGTGTCATGATGTCGTTACAGAAACATCATAGGAGATAAAAATCATGACTATCTTTAACAGTATGCTAATAGATAAATATAAAAGTTTTTCTTAGAGGTCTCAGTTTCAAGTTATATTTATATATACATTATATCCTATGTTTCACTTTATATTAATTAGGGTTCTTGTACATAGTTTAAATTTCTGTTTATCCATGTTAGATTATTCTGTTTATTTTCTTATTATTGAACGTGACCCTTTTTAGCACAGCTCTATTTGTAAATGTCTGTAACAACAATAAATAATATTCTATTCCAAATATTTAAATACGCGAATTATACGTTACACAAGCTTAAATTACCCATACTATACGCACATAGAAACCGTTAGCGTCTATTCAATTTAACCATGAACCATGAATGTTTGTACCTTGCACGAAGCCATTTATTAAACCCGCCATTGTATTTCAGATGGTGACGTCATGACCTTCACATTGAAAGAGCCCGTGGGCGTCTGTGGCCAAATTCTGCCATGGAACTACCCTATCCCCATGTTTGTGTGGAAAATCGCCCCCGCCTTCGCTGCCGGTAAGTTTCTTGTTTATTTAACACAAAGCGAAAATACGAATGGGGTTTCCTCAAGAAATGTTCTAATTTATAGTGAAAACTAAATCAAAATTCCATCAAGTATTTTGGATTAAAATAAATAAGCAAAAATACTCCTTTATTGTAAATATTTTATTTCTTACGAAATAATATTTTCAGTGGTGTAAAAAATACGTTGTAAGATCTTTGACTAAGCAAACATGGTTGTTGTAAAAACTAATCTTAAAATTGTGCTTAGTGATTCTTACGTTGGTACAATTATTTACCTATACTGTTTTTCTATAGGCTGCACAATAGTCCTCAAGCCCGCTGAGCAGACCCCTCTTACGGCCTTGGCAATGGCTGCCCTCGTCAAGGAGGCTGGTTTCCCTGCTGGAGTTCTCAATGTTGTCCCCGGCTACGGACCTACTGCTGGATCTGCCTTGACACACCACCCTGATGTCGACAAAGTTGCTTTCACTGGATCCACTGAGGTAAACTTACAATTTTGTATGAGATCAATTTCACTATCTTAGAAATGATTATTCCAAAATGTTACATTATTAGTTGAATAATTTAGATAGTATAAATAAATAAATAGACCTAGATATAAATGTACCTTGTTAGATAGTATATAAATGTATCTACTTACTGCAAAACTTACTCTTTATAATAAAACATCTAATTTTATCTACTCGCTAAAAATATAAAAGTGAAATAACAATCTTCGTGATAATTTAAACAAAATGTCAGTCAGGTTCCCAACGTTTGCGTAGATAGATCCATAATAAAGAATTTAAACCTTGAACTTGAACCTTCTTAGTGAATCAATATTACCGAAACCCCTATAGTTTGAACTTATTTGAACAATAAACTGTTCCCGTGTTACTCACTAATTCTATTAATTTCAAACAATCATATCAGCAGATATTATGCCTATAAAATGACACTGCAAAAATCGACATGGAAACAAATTTCCATCAATTTCATACCACACTTGATAAGATAAAGAATGTTACACAATAGTAAATAAATCGTCACAACAACAATAATAGATAAATTAGTTTGCACTTTGTGATGTCTATAGTTGTTACAATAACTATAAATTTTATAGATTTATCTTGACCCACTGCATTATCACCCATTTCTATTGAAATACCCTCTATTAACTACCAAAATGAAAGGCGCTGGTTCGGTAGTAAAACAAAGTATATAATAAGTCAATCAAAAACCATAAGGTAGAAAAAGCATAAACAAAAAGGTGCAAAAAAGTAAAATATCAAAAAGACTTGCACACCCTCTTATAGAATACTTAATTGGTCTAGTTGTCTAAGTTGTCCCAAACACAACTGCTGACCATGGATTCATGGGTTAAAATCCCGGGTCTGGCAAAATATTATTGAGATTTTTGGAATCGAGATTTGTGCCCCGTTTTATGACAAATTGGCAATAGCCTCGCCACCTATTAAATATATGAGACTATATTATATACAAAGCTGGGGGTCTTCCAGCGTGATGTTACATAATGTTGTCTCATGAGCTGTTTAAGCATAATGTTTACTTCTACTTAGTATTTCCCCACAATGCAGCATAATATTAGCAATGCAAACTATTACCTACGTGCTTCTAATAGTGATTCATATAGGAATGTTATTTTTTCTTGCACAGGTGGGTAGGATCATAATGAGCGCCGCATCCGCCGTCAACCTGAAGAGAGTCACACTTGAGCTTGGAGGCAAGAGCGCGCTGGTCGTCTTCAATGATGCTGATGGTAGTATTTTCATATCTTCCGACAAAGACAATTTAGCCAATGGGTGGTAAATATACATTTACCACCCATTGGCTAAATTGTCTTTGTCTGTGTATATAGAGCGTATATACGATATATACGTTTACCGACTCAGGGTCAGCCATACTCGCAAAATATTTGCGGATGACTTCACGATTGCCAGTTGTTTGATTAAATTGGTTGACCGCTTAGAACATTTCGTACTGATATTGTAACTAAACACATCTATTTTTGAGCTTAATGCAATGAGAATTATTTAATTTTTAGGACGTCTAGTAACAGATTCCATATACACAATTAATGGTTTGTATACGAATTTGAAGAGGACATAATTATGAATCTTCATTGCACAAATCGCCGACACACTTGAATGCTGCCCAGAACAGTTGAACAGTCTTGTTTTAAATTGTTCAATTGATTATGAAGACGACTAAATTGATAATGATAATACTCACATATGTGCCTCCATCGCTACAATAAAGACTTGTACTGTTGTTATCTCAATTTTAACTACTTGTGTTTTATAAAATAGGTACTATATACTCGTAAAGTCATGTTTATCAAGTGAGATAATTTAGAATTTTTAGATATAAAAAAATCCAAAATATTGAACAATATAAATCACACAGAAATAATTGACATGTTATCGTTAGTGTGCGAATTTAAACTATGTATTCAGTGGAGGTGATAGAAATATTTCCCTGTAAGAGATATGTTAGGTTTATGTATTCAATCTGGCCTTTTGCCAAGACAAGGTTTCTTACTTAATCATTTGAAGATCCAAATTAGTAAGCCAGATGATAATTCTATAATCTCAATAAAATTTGGGTCAGTTAGGGGCAAGCATTATAAATTAATCTCATTTACCCATGGCATGATTCTAATTTCGTTTTAAGATCTGTCCTAATTATTGTATAATTACAAAAACAGTAACTGATCGTGTTTCAGCGTCATGAAAATTCATAAACTGTTCTTGTTCTAACACGAAGATGCTTACTACAATGTATTTTTCTCTGTTTAATGCCAACCTTGATTTATTTTCTTTCATTGAAATCTGAGCTAACTCCTTCTCGCTAACGTTTATGTGGTTTCACGAATTGGCCGGTAATTCCTGTCAATGATATTAAATTTACATTGTTCTAATTATTCTCTGAAGAAGCCAATGCTGCTGAATATATTGAGCTACAAATAACATGCAGCACTGAGCTTATAATAGTATGATAAGAACACACTTGCAACTGCACTTGTTTATTTATTAATTAAACACTCGTTGCATAGTATGATTATCTGAGAATTAGCATTCCATGATAAAGTAATGATATTTTGTCCCCATCTGTGCAAACTGTCATTTTATTGTATTTGCTGATGTTGGCTTCTACATCTTCAACTTCTATTCAATGTCGAAAGAATCGAACCAGAATACCTCCTCGATACTTATTACTGTTTCGTGAATGAGCCGATAATGCCTTTCAGTGAAATGAAATAAACGCTGTTTCACTTCTTTTCTTTCACAGTTGAAAAGGCTGCGGAGATCGCTCACAGGGCTGCGTTCGCCAACGCTGGTCAGTGCTGCGTTGCTGGTACCAGGACTTACGTCCAGTCTGGTATCTACGACAAGTTCGTTGCTAAAGCCGCCGAGATCGCCAAGAAGAGGACCGTTGGAAACCCCTACGAAGATGTTGAACAAGGACCTCAGGTTCGTGAGAGATTCTTACATTACATGGTTCAGAAAGAGCTTCATCAATCTGATTTCATCGTCAACTAAAATTAGATGTAGGGCGGCCAGCAGGGAACTGATGGTTTTGACGTTTCTTGAGGAAGGCCTGTGGCCATGAAAGGACATAATTATTTCGGCCGAGATAATGATGACAATAAAATAAGTTTATGATGATGGTCAAATTTAAGAAAATCGAATCTAAATCCAAGAAACAATAGCAAAAAAAAGTTTGAATCATTCAAAATAACATTTTTATACCTTACACTATTTCTAAATGAAAATTTAATAACAGAATCCTACCGTTGTTTTCAGATCGACACAGACATGTTCAACAAAGTTATGGGTTACATCGACGCTGGTAAGAAGGGTGGTGCCCGTTGCGTCGCTGGAGGTGACCGCCAAGGCAAAGTCGGCTTTTTCGTCCAGCCTACAGTCTTCGCTGATGTCAAGGATGACATGAAGATTGCTAAGGAGGAGGTGGGTAGCAACTACTTGTAATAACAGATTGTATGTAGAATCCAATGATATAACATTTTGAGCCATGAATGTACGAACAACCATACAAATCTTCGTTCACGGTTGAGACTTGAATCCTGATGAAAAAATATTTTACGAATTCAAATATTTTGACTGCAATCTACATTTATACATAGTCTTGCTAAATTTTCATAATATTATTAGCAAGGAGTGTCTAATTAGACATTGCCATAATATATCCGGTTCAAATGACTGGTCGGAAATAGACTCCAAGGCCGGTCTTATTTTTTATATTTAACCTTATTTATCAAACGCGTTCATGTTTCATCAATAAATTACATTTTAGGTGATAAATTATACTGATTTTGACATAATTATTTTTTGTAAGCATCAATCTTATTCTAGTTCATATTATTATGTTTTGTTCGTAATTTCCAAATTGATGTCCCTATTATATGCGCTTCAATGTATCCTGATTAATAAATATCACTTTAGCTAAAAATATTGCACTGATTTTAATATGGTTTCCAATTTCTATCTCTAGATTTTCGGCCCGGTCCAGAGTATTCTCAAGTTTGACAGCTTCGAAGAAGTCGTTGACAGAGCCAATAACTCCAACTACGGTCTTGGTGCTGGTGTCATCACCAACGACATCACCACCGCCCTCGCTTTCATCAAGCACGTGCGCGCCGGCTCCATGTGGTACGATTTGTATTTCTTCTTCTTTTAAATTATCTTCGGCAGTATAACATCTATTAGAAGTGAACTGCATAGACTAATACTTTGTAAGAACATTTTTCAACGTCTTAGAGGATTTGTTAATTCTTTAATAGATTGATGTCGGGTCGATAATGGAATCTAATCACTTAAAAGGTAATAATTACCAGTCCGCATATCTTGACTTTATAAGAAGCACTTCAAGGCCCCCTTTGGTAAATAGAAATGAGTAACTTGTACTGGAATATTTACTCCGTACATAATTATAGGTAAAGATTCTATGACAAAAAAAAACGAGTTTATTTATTTGTTTCTAGGGTCAACACCTACGAACACGTGGCCCCTCAAACTCCCTTCGGTGGGTTCAAGGAATCCGGTATCGGCCGCGAATTGTAAGTATCCTTTTCTCTGAAACCTTAAATATTTGACTTAATGATAACCATCGATCAAACGTTTCTGGGCCCCATTTGCAAAAAGTATTATCGTCTGTTGATTAAATTAGCCCAAGTTTATTTTTTACAAAACTTGTGTGTCATCACCTCCCTGCCCCTTGGCCCATCTTATTTGGGGTCGGCGCAACACGTTTTCGTCTTCCATTCTCTCCAGTCAATTGTTACGCTATCGCTATCAAATGATCAAAAATCTTGTGTCATTATGATTTTACACCATGGAATGACCTTTAGTTCCGGGTATTTTTTTATCATGTTATTCTTTATTTCTTTTGATTATATTAATGTGTGACAAAAATCTTTGCAGGGGTGAGGACGGTATCCTGCAATACTTGGAAACCAAGACAGTGTCCTTCGCCCTCCCCAAGAAGCCCCTGCTGTAAACTAACCAAAGCAAACTGAAACAAATGCCAAATCCCCGCTAAATATGAGACTACTACTATTTTTATATACTTACCTATAAAATATAATAGATATTGATTGATTTGTGCAAATACAAAAGCATCAATTATTTTTTTAATTGTTTTTTTTATTTATCTCAATGTTATTCTAATCCTTCCAATGAATTAGAAGACAAATGCCATAAAAAAATAGGAGGCAGAGGCCATATTAGCCCTTTGTTACAAAACTTTTGATTTGTAAGTCTGTTACTTGGTTAAGACCTTTATTGTGCGTGCCTTACTAGCAAAGTCATACCTACCTAGTATAGTCTTTTATTACCTTCATATTGAGATACTATAAAAAAGATAATGACAGAATGACAACCCGGGCTTTTTTAGAAATCGGTGGGCTACAATGCTGCAGTTATCATAACATCTCGTGAGGAAGGTCATGTTGGCGCCTACCTGTCAAGTTTTTAGCGCCATTGAGTTGGTCACGCCGGCGCCGGTGTAACTGGTACGAATGCGTTTAATGCCCGTAAAAGTTTTTTGTTTTGATGCAGTTCGTCTCGTTTTTGGCGAAGTTTACGTGGTTTTTATTACATATTTCGATGTAAATTGACGTAGTGTAGCATTATACTGCATTCTTTATAAGAATGAATATAAACATCTCGTGCTTATAGAAATTATGACTTGTACAATGTCCCAAAAATATCACAAATAGAAATAAAACCAAAGTCCAGAGTAAGATGGATCTTGTCTGGTCAAGTTGGTGAAATCAACAAAAGCGAGACATGCCACAATACCGTAATCACATTGCATTCTACTCATACAGATGAGAAAGCACTCCTTAAAAAAAATTGTATTGATCTGATCTGGAGCACGATGACATACTCACATTCGGGACAAAACAACATATCAATTATGGCTCAGACTACGATAACGATCCCAAAAAGCAGTCAGGAAAACGAAGAAGACGGGTACAGTCACGTCTATAAGTATGTATACACTTGGCTTTATTCAAAGGCGAATTTCTCCTTTATTTTTGAATGAAATTTTATGTTCTTACGAACATAGTATTTTCGAACCCATACGTTTATGTTGTGTGGTATTTTAACGTTGCATTCGTTATTTCACGAAAAAATCGTAATTGAAAATTGCCAAGTGTTGACATATTGGTGCTCGTGACTGTACAGGAGACACATAACGATGAGGCCTCAGATGTGGAAGATTTTCCAGCTGTGTCGAACGGTACACGATGATGATTGCGCATGCATTAACTGTAACGACCTCTTTTCCCGTTCCAAGCCTGGCTACGGTACGACATTGTTCTCTTTTTGGGCTCATACAAGTCATAGATCATGATGCTGATGTACCCAAGAAGACTAAAAACTTCGTCCGTAACATATTTACTTCATTATTTTTGTGTTTAATGCATATTATGTCATTTAGTCCGTACTACATCGACAAAATGAATTTCCTTAGTTTGTGATTAATTTAAATTATAATTCTTATATGGTTCCTATTCACTTACAAGTTTGCGTTAGTCAAAACTAATGAACCAAATATGAATGTTAAAATTAAAAACAGATTTTAAATATGTTAATTTTAAAAAAAATTAAGAAACAAAGCCGTAACTATGTACTTCCCCTATTCGTAGATCATTTCTGTTCAGCAGACCATGCAATAAATGTTACATGGTCTACTAAACACGAATTATGATTATTTAAACTGTATCCAAACATTTAAATGATACAATATTTTAACGTTACATATTTTCGTACTCTCTTAAAATGAGCACACTGCACGCAATGTTTCGATTTATAACTTTTATTTTATTTTGTATAATAGTCACACCCTCTGCGTTTGAATATGTGAGTCTACTTATTTATTTACTGCGAATCTTAGAGTAACAGAGATTTCTACCTTACTACCTACTCCAGATTTACCGAGCTTGACAGGCCAATTCTTTAACCCAATTCTGCCTGAAATCATGTCATGAATGTAAGAGAACTAGCTTGTCAAAAACATAAGTTTATTGCTTTAGAAAGACGGTTGGTCGGTGATGTAGTAGCTGATCACGACCCCAGCAAAGGTAGGTAGTTGGGAAAAGGCTAGGTAGATGACCATGTTTGGTCACGTAGTGACAATTTACGTGTTGTGATTCCTGACCCGACCACAACATGGAACGGAGATTTTACTATGGCACAAATTGGTTATTTTAATTGTGTTTTATTGTGCCACTTATCCCCGGAATTTGTGCCTTGTACTTTTTGAGTAATAAGAGTACGATTGTGGTCGGGCTGGGGATCACGGTTCCTGACCCGACCACAACCAGATCTAATAAAATATCAATAGTGGGAAGTTACTGATTATGCCAAAAATATGTGTCAAATTGTGCCTATGGCACATACAACGCATTAAGTCAAGTAGTCACACTCTATGTATAATTTAGATTCTACCTATTTTGAACTAGCTTCAACTTTCTGACTAACTGACTGACTATTTAATTTTGACAATTCACAAGTGCCTGTACATGGTTTAATTGAAATTATTCTTACAAATTAAACAAAAAAAAAAAACAAATTATTCTTACTGGTAAAAAATTCTTTGTGTCTTAAAAATTATTTTTTTTGTTCAAAAAATCAAATTTCCAAGTCAACGCAATTAAAAGATAATGACCATTTATGTCGCTTATTTGGTAAATTTCTATGGAAATCGCTCGGGAATCCAAACCTATAGGGTACTTCCCGTTGACCTAGAAACATGAAATTTGGCAAGATGCAAGATCTTACATCACAAGTAAAGGAAAAAGTCTGAAAACTATGTTTTTATATTTTAAAAGGTTAATTCTTAACTATTAACTTCTTGACCCCCTGTATTAATAGTAAAAGTTTGCGGCAAGGGTTCAGCTTGTACTGGTACCTACAGTTTAAACGAGTTAATTTATGTTTAAATTTCAACTTATCATTATTGTCATTACTTCCATGCCGTATGTCATTACTTCCCAGAATTTGATCCTTATTAGGGAAATTATCAAATGGTGTAATAATACAGCGTGTGTTTTTTTTTCAAAATCATCAGGTTCGATTCCCGGCTAGAAATATTGATTTTTCAAAAATCCAATGATGCAGTTTTAGTTTTCATCAAAATCGAGCCCGCGACTCCTTTAAGTACTTTTCGCTATTCCTCATAGTTTAGAATTTGGCCATCCACGCCCACTTGGAAAATTCATCCTGTATAGCATAATTTCACAAAATAAAACTGCTTGCAAACTCATAGTAAAATTGCATAACATGTGATTGACTCACTTTATTTCTTGATTGTTCAATTTTATCCGAATCAAGATATATTCTGTGATATAAATAGTAAAAGAATTTCGTGTGCCATAGGCACAATTTGACACATATTTTTGGCATAATCAGTAACTTCCCACTATTGATATTTTATTAGATCTGGTTGTGGTCGGGTCAGGAACCGTGATGCCCAGCCCGACCACAATCGTACTCTTATTACTCAAAAAGTACAAGGCACAAATTCCTGGGATAAGTGGCACAATAAAACACAATTAAAATTACCAATTTGTGCCATAGTAAAATCTCCGTTCCATGTCGTGGTCGGGTCAGGAATCACAACACCAATTTACCCCCTTGCTGATTGGCTAACATTGTTACCACAGCGTTAACTATTTATACAAAGTACCAATACCAGATAAAAGAAGACGTTATTATAAAATCTGATGATAACACGGGACAGTGTTGATTTTAACTTATTCAAGCATGTGTTTAATTAAATTTTCAGGGAGAATTCGATTTAAAGTTGACAAACTATGAGGCTTGTAAAGCACCTAAAAGAAAATATTGCGCAGAAGTTCAGGGATCGGTATTTAACGATGTGTGGGTAAAATACGACGTCTTGGTAAAAGAAAATATGACGTCAATCAAAGTAAGTATGCAAAAGTTCCACATAAATATTGAAGTCTAACCATTGATGTATAAAAAACATCAATCCACTTTGAACATAAAAAAATACCAATACCTATGGGTAATATCCTACAATGCCACGTAGGCCTCGCGATTACCGACGAAACAATGGAAAAATACATAAGTGACCATACACACGAGCGACACACGTCAACGGCATTGGCAACTGCAGATATCGACAACATGCCGCTCGTGTATTGAACAACGTTCTCAAATACTCGAGCGGTACGGTGTCGATGGCAGCCACCGACGTGTCGACGTCGGGCGTCGACGGGTGTTGTGTACGGTGCCTGTGACGTTGACCCTCGCCTCTTGTGTATATGAGCACTTATCGGCGACGGTTCGAGCTGATTTGTCAAAAAGTATGAAAACTGCAGTGGACTGCTATAGGCTCGATGATGATGATGATGAAAACTGCCTGCGTCGAGCAGCGTTGACAGCCAGCGCTTATCGGCGCCAACAAGCGCTGATATGTTGTCGCCGGTTACCAGCTTTCTACGTGAATACTCTAAGTAGGTACTCGTACCTACCATGAATAGCAGATCAATTGGTGATGGTACAGTGTTGTTAGCATATATGAAGACGATGCCCATCTATGTTGGGGTCGGCTTTTAGGCTAACCGGATGCAGCTGAATACCAGTATTTTACATGGAGCGACTACCTATACACCTGACCTCCACAACCCAGTAACTGGGTAATATGATACCACTTGGTAAGTTTGGCTGTCTAATTTTCGGGCTTTTGACAACACGCAACGACTGTCAAAGGTCCACGAATGACAGCCGGAACCAATGGCTTTACGTGCTTTCCTAGGCACGGAAGGTTTATCTCCTTCGTGTTAGGTTCCTTTAAACCCTGTACACAGAAATAGGGGCCCCCGTAAAGCGGGACTCCGACGACTATGTCCGCCCCTAAGACGACCCACTGACCCTTACCATATTAACTTACAATACCGCCATGATTACTTGACTGGTTGTGAAAATGATATTTTGTATAAACGCAAAAATAGAACATAATAAAATAATCAGTCTACCGCCGGCGCCGCGTAAAGTGCCTACGCATTACATTGGAGCAATAATCAATAATGCGAAATATAGTGCCTACAAGCTTTAGGAGTTATTTATTAGGGTTTTTTTATATTTATTTAAAAGAACATTATGTGTAAATATCATTATGCGTTTATAATAATTATTATAGATTATAAAATCATTATTTTCATTAGTATTATACCAACAGTATTTATGGCAATAAACATTATGGCAAATCATTAATGCCTAATAATATTATGCGTAGTGATCATTATGCTGAAATTCGTTATGCCAATGTTAATTATGACAATATATTTTATGCTTATAATTACTAAACCGTTTATTTGCGGTCAACATGATGCAGAGAAAGAACACAAACATAAAAATTAATAAGTTGGTGGAAAATATATATTATGTGTCACATCTACACAAAACGGCCATCACTCAGCATAACGCAAAGCACCACCGCTGGTTTCCAGCAAAGAGCATGTAACCAGCGACAGCCGGCGTTCACATGATGACGTCAATCGCCGGTGCAGTATACGTAAGATATAAATAACACAATAGAAATAAAAATCAAATACCCAATGACCCCAAGTAACTAGAACAGCCTGAAGAAGAACAGGCGCCTTTTCCAATTTGGCAACGGCGCATCAACGTAAACTTTTATATTTTGCAGGCTAATTTTGTGGGTACGTTGAACAACAAGGAAATTATCAGAGTACGCATAAACAACATTTGTGAACATGTGTTCATCAAACCTCTGATCCGGGCTGTCTACAACGTTACAACAGGGCCGTGCGGTATTTATAAAGTAGGTACCATACAAATACAACTCATATGAAATATATTTTTTCTTGATGAAATGGTGATAGGCTGATTTTTGTCTTCCGTTCCTCTACCTTTACATACCTATACCAGATTCATCGATGAGCTTGCCGATGAGTTGTTACATTTCTGTACTAAATCTAGCAGCTTGTAAAATAACAAAACAGCTTGAGACCCACAGATATAGATACACCTAGATAACGCAAGAGCACCTACTTCGCGTGCCAAAAATCGCACCAGTTTACGATCGAAAATCATAAGCCGCCACTTTCGCGCTCAGTCCTGCGTACTGCTGGCTGGGTGAGCATGAGCGAGAGAGCGCGAGCTTGTAACGTCATATTAGGTAGTCAAAAAGTGGCACGCTTAGTTTTCATACAGTTTGTTATACAGCGTTATCTAGGTATATCTATATCTGTGTTGAGACTATTTCATGAGGATCTTCTCTACTACTCTCGTGGAAGACGTCATCTACTGCTTTATAACAGGTGTAAAAATATCCGTAACGAAGCCGAGAGTCACTTGTTCTTCCCGTTATTATTTATTTTTATACTCAACCATATCTGGAAACCTTCTGGTTACGGAGATAGGTGTTGAACTGCTCACTACCGTAAACAGTGAAACACACCAAAAATAAAAAGTTACTTAGTATGATATACAGCAGACTTTATGCGTAGATGACGACTTCGCTATGGGTTTTTTGAAGTGTAAACTTCTTTAGCGGCGTTGCACACTGTTTTGTAATGGGTAAAAAATGTTAAACTCGCGTCAGGACATCGCGTCAGGACACGTGATCGTCAGGAGAGATTTCACAAGTGACACACGACAATGGATGGATGGATGGATGGATGGGTGTGGGTGTGGGTGTGGGTGTAGGTGTGGGTGTGGGTGTGGGTGTGGGTGTGGGTGTGGGTGTGGGTGTGGGTGTGGGTGTGGGTGTGGGTGTGGCTGTGGGTGTGGGCGTGGGTGTGGTTGTGGGTGTGAGTGTGGGTGTGGGTGTGGGTGTGTGTGTGGGTGTGGGTGTGGGTGTGGGTATGGGTGTGGGTGTGGGTGTGAGTGTGGGGATGTGTGTGGGTGTGTGTGTGGGTGTGGGTGTGGGTGTGGATGTATGAATGGATGGATGGACAGCTGATGGCTCGACCATCTGTGTAGTACCTACACTGCTGTGTATTCTTAAAATTCGAGTATAGGTACTCGTATAGTGTTTAAAATATGGAAATTGAACAAAGTACATCTATTAATGAAAAATGTGACGCAGAAATAGTGAAAAAAAAATGAGTTAATATTAATTCAATTAACAATTGATTTATTTCAACGTTAATATTCAAGTTTTCACTTCTGCCGGCACTCCCGGAGTGCAACCCGTCTTTTTTTTTGTATCTTGTATATCATCATCACCTTAAAGTAGTCCACAGCTAGACACAGGCCTCTCCAATGAAAGGCCATTTTGCTCGATCCGCGGCTGCTCTGATCCAGCTGCTACCAGCCACGCTGCAAAGATCGTTGTTTCACCTAGCCTGCGTATTACAGAACCTCACTCAAGACTCGAGCATTACCTAAAACCAGTTTAGAGCAATTTGATTGGTTGAAACTAGTTTCAAGTTTCTGTTTCATTTTTCTTTTCGTTACTTTTTTTTATATGACTTGTTTTTTTTTTTTTTTTTTTACTGTCTTTAGTTTTGTTTAGTTTGTGATCTTCCTGTACGAGTCGCAATAAATAATTTTTCTTTTTTTAAGTAATGCTTGAGATAGACTCAAGAACGAGTCTTCCTCAACGGGCAGACTGGTAATCTTTTAGCAATAATATTTATTTATTTTAAGTAAAAAACTTTTAAAATTGTTTATATTTTTTAAGTAAAAATCAAGCTTTTTATGAATTACGTTAACATAGAAATTTAGTATTTTATCAAAATATAAAATTTATTGTCTTTAAGTACTTACCTACTGCAGACCGTTGAGGAGTTCCCTCGACTAGAGCCAATCCTAGGTGTAGAATCAGGTCATGCATCATAAAAAAATGTATTGTCTTCGAAACACAATCGACGTGTAAAACAACTCCGTAGGATAAGAGGAAATTCAGCTTGCAAGATTTGACCTAAACAAACTAACATATGTACGTAAAGTCCGGCCGCGCTAAATTATCCAAAGATGTAAACAACAATGGCCACTCGAAATTAAATAAAATCGATACACAAGAACATATATTTTAAGCAATGTTGGTTTTCGCCTAATTTTCCAAGCTAACTAGACAAAAACAAACATTACTTAAAATATATGTTCTTGTGTATCGATTTTTCAAATTTAGCGCGGCCGGACCTTACAAACATTGCAAGTTATTTATAAGCTTGTAATTACAAGACAATCCTTTCAGGGTCACCATGCATTTAACGTGGATCTTCAATATATTTTTCGTTTCCTCCACGGTGGCAAGTACATGTATGGAAACTGGACGTACAAATCTTTATATTACAACAATTACTGCAATGTACATTGCGATATCCTTCAGATGATGATCACTCCGAAGAAAGTGTTGAAATCTGTCGTATAAATGTTACATTAATTTATTAATAAAGAAAATATCAAGAAAATGTGCGTTTTAATTATTTTACGCGACGAATATCCTGATCAAAAAAGATTGGCTACATAAGCCACATGCGAGCTCACGAACGACAACTACTGCGGAGTTGAAGCAATCGCCCTGGCCGAAATCGGTCGGATCGCATCAATCAATCAATCAATCCTGATCAATCACTTACAAAGGTCTTCATTCTTTTTCCATAATACTTTGACAGTACTTTTTTTCGGTGAGTTAAGGTTTTAAGAGAAAAGGTTTTTTTAAAGATGGACGCCTTGAAAAAATCTAAAAAAGTGTCTAGAAACTAAAATCTTATGAAATTCTAAAGGGTTAACAACAATTTGAAAAGCTAGGCTTTCTAATCCTTAGGTAATTCAGATACCTCAGATAGAATTGCCTTCACGTATTTCGTGAAGGGAATTCTGTCTGACTGAGGTATATGTCTGATAGGTAATTAGGTACTAACCAAAGATATTAACTTATTTATTTACCTACAAACTAACCTATCATGCCTTTTCACTCGAACGGATTGAGACAGCAATAATTTATTCTAGACCGTCACTTTATTGCTCTATTAGTATTCCTACAAATAGGGGGGGGACGAAGACTGGGATGAGACTGACGCTGCACGGTGTAACATGATCTGCTTCATATAAAATGTTCGTGAAGTTTTGCTAGGCTTGCACCCGGCACGGTCTAGCATAAATCAGCTTTGTTTCGCTTGAACCTGAACCTATGAGTCAGACCCGAGTCTTCTCGATCATAATTACCACTAGACCATAAGGTAGAAATAATACCGCTTCCCTCTAAATGAGGTCGTGAGACCATTTTGTGCGGAGAACTATGAAACATTTTAATACATCTCACACTCGTATATCCATCCATACTATAATATTATAAATGCGAAAGTGTTTTCTGTCTATCTATCTGATAAGATAGGATTATTTATTTTTCCAAAACATTAGTATACACACATGACATAGCATGTGCTACAATAAATTTTTTTTTTTTTTTTTTTTTATTGCTAAATGGGCGCACTCTTGACCCCGATCACGCCTGATGGAAAGCAATAGATGAGGTCTATGATGGATCGAGCGTGCCCAGAAGATGCCTGTTCACTCTTATCACAGTCATGTTTTGCCTTAGCGGCGTACAAATATAAATACTTAGGTAGGTTATTACACAAACATCAAATAATTACAAATTTATCCATTATATCCATTAAAAATCGAAATTATAATTTAAAAATTAAAATATCCTACTAAACTTAGAACCGGTAACACCCGCCTAGTACTTTCTCAACTGCGATGGATCCGAAAAATATATAAATTTATCATCTCACTGGGCCAGTGATGAATTGACACTCATGTATAAGGCGCCAGTAATCAGAACATTTTTGTTTAATTTTCAGGGTGAATTCGACGTAAAAGTGACAAAATTTGAAATGACGAAAGGACCTAAGCGTAAGAACTGTGCCGAGATTGTGACGAGAATTGTAAATGGCGTTTTTTGGAAGCTGATTGGAATATAAAGGAAGATATGAAGATAGTCAAGGTACTTGCAAGTGTCAGCCATTAGAAACAATGTGTCTATGTCATTTAATTAACAAAGATCTGTCGTAATGTGAACATCAACATTTCTTCTAAGCGGTCGATTGAAGAACTCTGGAGAGCCGACTGCATTTCGAACCTGCAGATTAGCAAATCTGTTTACCAAAGAATGAGCTAATTGTCTTGAATAGCTTGTGTAAAGAATTAGTTTCTTTTTCTCTTACCATAATCTTAAATCAAGGGCACCTTTTGTTTTTTCAGGGTAAAATTATCGGTTCGTTAAACGACAAAGTGCTGCTTCGACTCGAGACAAAGAACATGTGCGACCACATCTTCCTTAGACCGTTAATGCAGAGTTTTTTAAATAATTCAGACCATTGTGCGATTGAAAAGGTAATCTTAGAACACAACTTTACGTAAAGCTGAAAAATAGTGTTAAGTTATTTGAACCGTTAAGTAACACTGCTAGGAACTACCTACTAGGGTACTCCCGAGTGGTTAGTTATCAAATGGATACTTCATAATGAATTCTGTAACCTGCATTGCGGTATTATGTATATGTCGATTACTCCAAAAAAATTTACTGTTGGTGATAAAAAATAAAGAAATTGACTATTTCTAGTTTAAATTGATTTATATAACACATTCTATGTACAAACGCCAGCACATCAAGCTACTATAATCTATCAAATGTTTTTAATAGATTTTCAACTTTATCGTTAAAGCATAAGGTTCAAAGTTGATTGGAAAAAATTGTCAGTTTCGGGTAGCTTGATGTGCTGGCATCTGTACAATCCGCTCCTGCTCCTGCAAAGTAATGTCCCCACTGAGGAAGGGTAGTCACAGTCGTGTTACCATTTCTAAAAGCGCTCAATAATAATAATTAGGCAAAAGATTTATCAGCGCAACATTCTTTCGAAGGATTAATAACTAATAAGTCCACAGTATGACTTTAGTGATGAAACTGTAACAGTTACGACTTACCTATTAGAGCATCACTAATTCATCATCTTCCTGCCCTTATCCCATGTTACTTGGGGTCGGCGCAACACGTTTTCTTCTTCCATTCTCCCCTGTCAACCGTCACGCTATCATTCACTCCCTTCTCTTTCATATCATTCCTCACACAATCCATCCATCTTTTCTTCGGCCTTCCTCTCCCTCTCCATCCATCAACATGTATATTCATCACTCTTTTAGTCACATGCGTTTCGTCCCTTCTCATCACATGCCCATATTAAGCCAAACGATAATTGATTTAAAAATATCAAATTAGAAATAAAACGAAAAGAAACCTGAATATTTTTTTTTGTAAAAGTAATAAACAAATACAGTGCGTTTCTTTAGGCCATAGGAATTGTGATATTGCGTACCTAATAAACAAAAACAACACAGTAAATTATTGATTCTAAAAAATACACTTTTTACTTTGAATTGTCTGATTTTGTGCGGAAAACCATGAAACTTTTTAAGACATCTCACACTCGTATACATAATCACTATATAATTACAGGTAAACATAGGAAACTCAATGACAAATTATGATCTTTTGTAGCCAACGAACCATGATGTAGTGTAGAGACAAATTGTAATGTATGTGTTAGAATTAAAATTATATTGTAGGCAGAAATGCATTAAATTTAGAAGCAACACTCGACGCTATGTTAAAATACCTCGTGGTTATTTCATTTTATTTCATGGTCTCGAATTCATTCTTTGAATATGTAAGTAATGATTTTAGATACTTCAAAGGCGGTGACTGCTTATGCCTTAAGTTTACCACAAATATTGACAGCGGCTTATAACACCCGCCTAGTATTTTCTCAACTCCGCTGAATCCGCGAAATATATAAATGTATATATATCATCGCACTGGGCCAGTGATGAATTGACACTCATGTATAAGTGCCAGTAATCAGAACATTTTTGTTTAATTTTCAGGGTGAATTCGACCTAAAATTGACAAAATTCGAAATGTGCAAAGGACCTAAGCGTAAGAACTGTGCCGAGATTGTGACGAGAATTGTAAAAAAAAATAATGTGAATTGTTGAATTGTATTGAATGGCGTTTTATTGGACGCTGATTTGAATATAAAGGAAGATATGAAGACATTCAAGGTACTTGCAAGTGCCAGCCATTAGAAACAATGTGTCTATGTCATTTAATTAAGAAAGATCTGTCGTAATGTGAACATCAACATTTCTTCTAAGCAGTCAATTGAAGAACTTTGGACAGCCTACTGCATTTCGAACCTGCAGATTATCAAATCTGTTTACCAAAGAATGAGCTAATTGTCTTGAATAGCTAGTGTGAAGAATTAGTTTCCTTTTCTCTTACCATAAACTCAAATCAAAGGCACCTTTTTTTTTTCAGGGTAAAATGATCGGTTCAATAAACGACAAAGTGTTATTTCGACTCGAGAAAAAGAACATGTGCGACCACATCTTCAGATTTTCAGATGATTAATGCAGATTTTCTTAAATAATTCAGAGCATTGTGCGATTAAAAAGGTAATCTTAGAACATAACCTTACATAAAGCTGAAAAAAAAAATTGTGTCTGTTGAGCTGCTTCAGTAAGTTATTTGAACCGTTAAGTAACATTGCTAGGTACTACCTACTAGGGTACTCCCGAGTGTTTAGTTATAAGTACGCCTACTAGAAAATCTACAGGCATATGAAGCATTTCAATATTGTGTCTATGGTTGCCATCGCAAAGACTTTCAACACGTCCACACACGTCAGGATTGTCAGTTGGAAGTATTGGTGTGTTTACCAACTCTATGAACTGTCCAAGATCTTTTTTCACCAGGTTACTGAAAACTCCATCTATAAGTAGTAAGAATCTCTGACATACAAACGATGTGTCGTACTTTCTATGGAGGCAAATTCATTTACGGAGACTGGAAGTTCAAAATAAATGGATATTACATAATGAGTTCTGTAACCTGCATTGCGGTATTATGGATATGTCGATTACTCCAAAAAAATTCACTGTTGGTGATAAACAACAAAGAAATTAACAATCTCGAGTTTATATTGATTTTCACTTCTCATGCTCTAAAAGTTCGTCTTTATGTTGTGCTTAGGCGACATAAAATCGCTTTTTATGTTCTAGTGCATAAAGTATTCTTTTTTCTAAGACTAAGGTAATCAGGCCCAACAGCCACACGCACAATAAAACTTCGCAGATTAAAGTCGTCATTTTCTTTAATTTATACCACTTCCGTGTTTTCTATCGTTAATTTAATAAAATCAGGTAAAATAGTTGTCATTTATTATTTAAAAATGCAAAGAAACGTTTTTATGACTTGGCAGTATGAAGTACCCAAGTCGAATGACAATGTTGAAATTAAAAAAAAAAACTTTAAAAATTTTTCGTGGCGGTATTATCTGTGGTGGCGGGAAATGCTTTGTAACATTTTTGATTAATTTAACACATTCGATGTACAAACGCCAGCACATCAAGCTACTACAATCTGTCAATTTTCTTTAATAGATTTTCAACTTTATCGTTAAAGTATAAGGTCAAAGTTGATTGGGAAAAATTGACAGTTTAGTTTAGGGAAGCTTGATGTGCTGGCGTCTGTATAATCCGCTATGCTACTGCAAAGAAATGTTCCCACTGAGGAAGGGTAGTCACAGTCGTATTACCTTTTCTGAAAGCGCTCAATAATAATAATCAGGCAAAAGGTTTATCAGCGCAACATTCTTTCGAAGGATCAATAGCTAATAAGTCCACAGTATGACTTTAGTGATGAAAGTGTAACAGTTATGACTTACCTTTTAGACCATCACTAATTAGTTTCTTTTGAGTCGATTTTTTAAACTGTAGTCTAGTAAATGATTTTTGGCAACCAAGATTAAAAATATCAAATAAAACGAAAAGAAATCTGAATATTTTTTAAAAGCTTTTATTTACCTTGACTTGTATGTATGTGAAGGTGGACTCTTGCAAGTTAAGTTTGACCCACTTCCCGGTATCTGATTGAGCTGAAATTTTACATACTGGTCCAGTCTCGACGACAATGCATGTTTATGACAAGCATGACGTGATGCTGCAGCCAGGATTGGCTCCAGACGAGGGAAGTCCTCAACGGCTAACAGCAGGGACATGAAATTTTGCACACCCATAGGGATGATAGTTAGCGGGTCCACCATGAAATTGCTGCCACCAACAGGGTTGGCTCCAAACCAGAGAATTCCTCAACGGTCGGCAGTAGGGACTTCAAATTTTGCATACCCGTTCAGATATGATAGACGGTTGGTGGGTCCACCATGAAATTGCTGCCACATTCAGGGTTGGCTCCAAACCACAGAACTCCTCATCGGTCAACAGGAGTAACAGGCATATGAGGTATACCATGACTTGTCATTTGGTAACTATTTAAGACTAAAAAGTAAAAAATAAAATGAAAATAAAAAAAAGTTTTTAAAAACAAGTTTTTATTTAAATAAAAACGTAACCTAAAAAAAAGAAAGAATATCGCGAACTAAAAAGAGAAAAATAAATTAAAGTGACATTGTAATTTTAAAATATATAGAAATTTTAAAAGCTTGAGGCACTGATGTACGGTATCCGCTATACAGGACACAATATCAGTGCCTCAAGCGTTTAAAATTTCTATATATTTTAAAATGACAATGTCACTGTAATTTATTTTTCTCTTTTTAGTTCGCGTTATTCTTTCTTTTTTTAGGTTACGTTTTTATTTAAATAAAAGCTTGTTTTTAAAAACTTTTTTTATTTTAATTTTTTATGTAAAAGTAATAAAAAAATACAATTAATTTATTTATTTATGCCATAGGCATTGTGATATTGTGTATAAACAAAAGCAACACAGTCAATTATTAATGCTAAAAAAGACATTTTTTACTTTGTACTGTCTGCAGACAAAGCGCGGGCTGAATCACTCTTTTATTTTTATAAAGTTCCGCACAAAATAAGTCAGTGTTCTTGATCCACACCGCGGTCCACCATTTGGTGACTCCTGCATTATAGGAACATAGACACTTTTCCCTACATCAAAGGGCAGTTTCTGAGACCTTCGTCACCTAAAACCAGATCAACGTTTTACAATATCAACGTAAACGTAAGAATTTCTTATAAGGATGCGGTTCGTAAAGAAGTTATAAGAAAACACTTATGCTGTCGGGGGAACCTCGTCAGGAACGAAGTTCCTTACGCGATACTAGCACGCACACACTCGTATACATATAATAAAAAGGAAAAAGAGAAAGCCGCATAATGCCTTTACCTTACGTGACGTTTTCTACCAGTCACCTGCTACCGCAAGCTATGTTAAGGAACTTCGTTCCAAAAATAACCGAGATTCAGCAAGCCCCGCCAACACATAGCTTCTGTAAGTTGTCAGCATAGAAGTGGCAATGGGTTGGCTACTTGGCTATGTCTGTCGGAGGACTGCTAGCTGTTGCAGCTGATCTAAATATTCGAGTAAATACTTAAAAAAAGGGTAGCTGGTATAAACTTGACACAGAGCTGGCGGACCAAGTATAATGTCTGACGAAACTAATAATGGTACTAACTTACCATGCCATTTTACCCGAACGGATAGTACAGGGATGATTTATGTTAGACCGTCACGAGCGCGAGCCGCCTCCGTGTCTGCTCTATTTATAAGAACCAAGACTGAGATGAGACGGACGCTGCACGGTGTAACATAATCTGCTTCATATAAAATGTTTGTGAAGTTTTGAATCCAAACCGCGCCTCGTACTTGGCACGGCTCGCACCTGGCACGGTCTAGCATAAATCAGCTTTTACATACGTGTAAAAGCCGAGGCTTAAGAGTTTCGGCTGAACCTGAACCTGTGAATCAGACCCGAGTCTTCTCGATCACAGTAACCACTAGACCCAAAGACTCATAAGGCAGAAATAATAACGCGCGGGGTCGTGAGATCATTTTGTGCGGAGAACCATGAAACATTTTAATACATGACACACTCGTATAAATAATTACTATTATAATTACAGATAAACAGGAAACTCATTGACAAATCATGATCATTTGTAACCAACGAACCATGATGTAGTTTAGAGACAAATTGTAATTTATATTTTAGAATTAAAATAATATTGTAGAAAGAAATTAATTCAATTTAGAAGCAAAACTCGACGCCATGTTAAAATACCTCGTGGTTATTTCATTTTATTTCATGGTCTCGAATTCATTCTTGGAACATGTAAGTAATGATTTTAGATATTTAAAAGGCGGTGACTGCTTATGCTTTAAGTTTACCACAAATATTGACAGCGGCTTAGAACCGATAACACCCGCCCTGCATTTTCTCAACTTCGCTGGATCCGAGAAATATATAAATGTATCATCTCACTGGGCCAGTGATTAATTGACACTCATGTATAAGACGCCAGTAATCAGAACATTTTTGTTTAATTTTCAGGGTGAATTCGACGTAAAAGTGACAAAATTTGAAGCGTGCAAAGGACCTAAGCGTAAGAACTGTGCCGAGATTGTGACGAGAATTGTAAATGGCGTTTTCATGGTCTTGGATTTAAATATAAAGGAAGATATGAAGACAGTCAAGGTACTTGCAAGTGCCAGCCATTAGAAATTAATGTCTATGTCATTTAATTAACAAACATCTGTCGAAATGTAAACGTCATCATTTCGTCTAAGCGGTCAATTGAAGAACTCTGGACAGCCGACTGCACTTCGAACCTGCAGACCAGAAAATCTGTTCACCAAAGAATGAGATAATTGTCTTGAATAGCTTGTGTGAAAAATTAGTTTCCTTTTCTCTTACCAAAATCTCAAATCAAGGGCACCTTTTGTTTTTTCAGGGTAAAATTCTCGGTTCGATAAACGACAAAGTGTTGTTTCGACTCGAGATAAAGAACCTGTGCGACCACATTTTCATGAGACCGTTAATTCAGAGTTTCTTAAATAATTCAGACCATTGTGCGATTGAAAAGGTAATCTTAGAACACAACTTTACATAAAGCTGAAAAATAGTGTTAAGTTATTTGAACCGTCGAGTAACATTTCTAGGAACTACCCTCTACTCGGTACTCCAGAGTGGTTATAGTTATATAAGCATGCGTACCAAAAAATCTACAGGCATATGAAGCATTTCAATATTGTGTCTAAGGTTGGTATCGCAAAGACTTTCAACACGTCCACCCACGTCAGGATTGTCAGTTCGAAGCATCGGTGTGTTTACCAACTCTATGAACTGTCCAAGATCTTCTTTCACCTGGTTACGGGAAACGTCGCCAATCTACATTTTTAAGTAGTTAGAATGTCTTTGACATGATGTGCAGCAACAGGACCATATATTTAAGGCGCTTCCTCGAAAATCTAAAATCCTCAAAAAGCTACTAAGCGAGCGAAAGTGATGTAATTACTTTTGAAACGCAAAAGAAGAGTGATGGCTATAGTGTGCGTGCGCTCGGAATAAAACGACGTATGTGCCAAAACGGATTTACTCCTTTTTTAATAAAATAAATGAATAAAATTTAAAATTACTTTGAGTTAACTTTGATAAGATAATTCTCTATGTTTTAAAGTAATTGAATAACTCTTAAGCGTTACGCCGTGATGTCGAAAAAAGTAAAAAATAGATATAACGCAATTTTTTTGTATCGAGAAAAATTAATTGAATCGTGTATTCCTTTTACATGATACTAGAACAAAGAGTCAAAAACATATAAGTACCAAAATGTTAAATCCCTATTCCACATACTTAACAAGTTACACGAAATAGAAAAACCACGTTTGTTTCAACATATCACCTTAAACTATATTTTTTTCAGGGTTTCTTTCATGTAAATATAAATATACAAACGATATGTCGTAATTTCTATGGAGGAAAATTCATTTACGGAAACTGGAAGTTTAAATGGATATTTCATAATGAGTTCTGTAACCTGGATTGCGGTGCTATATATCTTTCAATGACTCCAAAAGGAATCGCTGTTGGTAATAAATAATAAAGAAATTATCTATTTTGAGTTTATATTGAATTTTACAACACATTCTATGCACAATCCGCTATATTTCTGCATTGCAATGTGGACTGAGGAAGGGTGGTCACAGTTGCGATGCACCTAGAATAAAACCGGCCAAGTGCGAGTCGGACTCGCCCATGAAGGGTTCCGTAGCAGCAAGTAACATAATATAAAAGTTCTTGTAGTTCGTTGTAACTTTGTGAAAGGTAAATTGCGGTTTTCGATTTATGACGTATTAAAAAAAAACTACTTACTAGATCTCGTTCAAACCAATTTTCGGTGGAAGTTTACATGGTAATGTACATTATATATATTTTTTTAATTTTATCATTCTCTTATTTTAGAAGTTAGAGGGGGGGGACACATATTTTACCACTTTGGAAGTGTCTCTCGCGCAAACTATTCAGTTCAGAAAAAAATGATATTAGAAACCTCAATATCATTTTTGAAGACCTATCCATAGATACCCCACACGTACAGGTTTGATGAAAAAAAATTTTTGGAGTTTCAGTTGTAAGTATGGGGAACCCCAAAATTTATTGTTTTTTTCTATTTTTGTGTGAAAATCTTACTGCGGTTCACAGAATACATCTACTTACCAAGTTTCAACAGTATAGTTCGTATAGTTTCGGAAAAAAGTGGCTGTGACATACGGACGGACGGACAGACAGACAGACAGACAGACATGACGAATCCATAAGGGTTCCGTTTTTTGCTATTTGGCTACGGAACCCTAAAAATTACTATACCATAGTTATAGAAGAATTAAAAATAAAGCAATGACATGTACATTAAGGCCGGCCGCATACGTCCGGCATGTCCTAGAACCAAAAATTCGAAGACATGTGACATCTACCAATCCGCACTGGGCCCGCGTGGTAGATTACGGCCCATTCCCTCTTACAGAGAGAAGGCCTGCGTCCCAGCAGTGGGAAAATTATAGGCTGATTATGTGTGTTATGTGTGCATACGTCCGGTTTCGGAAACCGAATCAGGAATTCAGATTCGAAGACTCGGAATGCACGGATTTCATACAAAATCTTCTCTTTAGCGCACGCATTCTTATATGTTCAGTTCGAAAACCCTGACGGAAAATATAGGAACGTGTGCGCTAAAGAGAAAATTTTGTATGAAAAGCGTGCATTCAGGGTCTCCGAATCTGAATTCCGAACCAGGAAACCGGACGTATGCGGCCAGCCTAAACAAGTGATAGATACACGGTGCTCAAATCGTCGCTAATCTAACTAAGTGACAACTGACGTAACTAATTTGAAGCATATTTTACAGGGCTATTTGCAGTTGAGGGTTACCTATGCTTGAGTACCCTCTATCTCTAACATGCTCTGTGAATATCTATATAAATTGTACTGATACAAATTGAGCACGTGTGTAGTTCTGATTAAGATCTTTATATTGTTATTACTACTATTGTTATCGTGTTAATATGTATTATTGTTTTAATAATAAATATTTTAACAGATACGTCACTTCGTGAGATCTTTGTTTTTATTTTGTTCTGAATACATGATCATATCAGATTCGACTTGGGAAATGTATCAAATTACTATAGTTAGGTCGGCTTAGTCCAAAACGTCAGATACGTCAGTTAGTTAGATTAGATCACATTTAAAAACATTATTACAAGAAAACAACCGACTTCAAAAAAAAAACTACGAAGTAAAAAATAACTTTAATTTCGGATAATTGTCGTTTGTTCCGCATTTTCGTTTTTTGACACCGACTTCCGAAATTAAAGTTATTTATCACTTTGTAGTGTTTTTTTTTTAAGTCGGTTGTTTTATTTTCTTGATTCCTTGTCCGATCTGAGTAATAAAGGGTGGAAGTTTAGACGAGGCAGTAAGGGAAGCCACCTACAGAAAAAAAGGAAACTGTCCTAACTTCTTGAGTAATTGCTTACTGAATTAAATGATTTTGGAACAATAGTACAGTCAGCTAAAAAACCGGTAATTCTTACGTTTTATTTTTATGGTACAGTCAGCATCAAAAGTCGATTAACACTATCACTATCATTTATACATGTTATTAAATTGACAACAACTTTTTTCAATAAACTGATTTTTAGCTTTTCACATAATAGACAAGAGTATATATTCTAAAAAAAAAGACGGGTTGCACTCCGGGAGTGCCGGCAGAAGTGAAAACTTGAATATTAACGTTGAAATAAATCAATTATTAATTGAATTAATATAACTAAGTTTTTTTCACTATTTCTGCGTCACGTTTTTCATTAATCGATGCACTTTGTTCAATTTCCATTTTTTTTAAACACTTTATATACACGAATTTTACGAATACATAGCAGTGTGGCTACTACACAGACGGTCGAGCCATCAGCTGTCCATCCACGTCCGCGTCCGCGTCCACCATCACCATCACATCACATCACATCACATCACCATCGCCATCGCCATCACAATCGCCATCACCATCGCCATCACCATCACCATCGCCATCACCATCGCCATCACCATCGCCATCGCCATCGCCATCGCCATCGCCATCACCATCACCACACCATCCATCCATTATCGTGCTCACTTGGTTCACTTCGGTTGGCGCCGCCGTAGAAAGAGATGGGGGGGGGGAATCTCTCCTGACGGTCACGTGTCCTGACGCGATGCCCTGACGCGAGTTTAACATTTTTTACCCATTACAAAAAGTGTTCAACGCCGCTAAAGAAGTTTTCACTTCAAAAATTCTTCTGCTGCAATTTTGAACAAATATTTCGCTCAATAACTAAGATTAAAAAAACTGAAGTGTTAATCAATTTTTGATGCTGACCGTACCAGTCGATGCAGTTTTGTATAAGGAGTCCTAGACTCTTTTGGGCAAACTGAGGTTAGAGTACTAGAAAAGTCACGAATCGCAAAAACTTTTCTCATTCCTAGTAATGTGTGTATTGCTACAACTGTCATGTTTGGTACAGTATAACTCTGAACGGACAAGTACTTGGAGCTAGGCACCATACCTTCTATTCAGTTTAAAATTATTTATCCAACAACATTATAACACATGGCTATTGTAGGGGGGTAGCAAAATGGGCATCATCCCCAGCAACCCAGTTGGATTTTGCGCGACCGGACTTTAGTGCGAATAGACTTTTCCGCGAAAGACATTTGCGCGAAGGACACCTGCGCGAATCCACTTAATGGAAAGGACAGTTGCGCGAAAAAGTTGCGAGAATGCGATTTCTTCGTAATATCACGCCTGTATTCATTCAAAGGGTTGAGCACGGGTGTATAATATACCCACAATTCATCAAATTGTTAATTTGAGTTTTGGTGACTCCTGCATTAGTGGTACCAAATTTAGAGACCTTTCCCTAAACTTAAGGGCAGTTTCTGAGACCTTCGGCATCTACAACCAAATCAATGTTTAATAGTGTCAAACTTATCGTAAAACCTAAGAAATCATATTATAAGGATGCTGTTCGTAAAGAAATAAAAAAAAAAAAAACCGCCGTCTGCCGTCAGGAACGAACTTCCTGGCACGATACTCGCACGCACAAACACTTATACAGGGTGAAATTAAAAACATGCGACAAATCGAAATGGGAGGTTGTATTCATCATTATGAACAACTTTTACTATGGGACCAAACCTGCAATCGCGAAAAAAAATCAGCTGTTCCCTGCATTTATGTTCGCATAACTGGTCGAAATATAGGGAACAGCTGATTTTTTTTCGCGATTTCAGGCTTGGTCCCATAGTAAAAGTTGTTCATAATGATGAGTATAATCTCCCATTTCGATTTGTCGCATGTTTTCAATTTCAACCTGTATACAAGGTGTTTTTTTTGTATCCCATAACTCTAGGGGGTCATTGTACTCATCATTGTGAACAACTTTTACTATGGGGTCAAACCTGAAATCGCGAAAAAAAAACAGCTGTTCCCTACATTTATGTTCGCATAACTCGTCAAAATGTAGGAAACAGCTGATTTTTTTTTCGCGATTTCAGATTTGGTCCCATAGTAAAAGTTATTCATAATGATGAGTACAATGACCCCCTAGAGTTATGGGATATAAAAAAAATACGTTGTATAATAGACAGAGACAGAAAGTTGCATAACGCTTTTTCCTTACTTGGCGATTTCTACCACTCAACTGCTACCGCAAGCCGCGTAAAGGAAATTCGTTCCAAAAATAAACGGGATCCAGCAAACCATGCCACCACATAGCTTATGTAATTTTTCAGCATAGAAGTGGCAGTGGGTTGGCTACTTGACTGCTAGGTATGTCTGTCCAAGGACCGATATTCGCATAAGCATAATCAGCCTTTAATGTCCCCACTGCTGGGACACAGGTGACAGGCCTCCTCTATGTAAGAGGGAGTGGGTAATAATCCACCACGCGGACCCAGTGCGCGTTGGTAGATGTCACATGTTTTCGATTTTTTTGGTTCTTGGACATACCGTTTCCTCACGATGTTTTCCTTCACCTATTTGAGAGCACTGGTGCTGAAATTAAAATACACAAACTGCCTGGATCTAACTCATGACTCTTAAATCGGGGCCTTACCACTGGGCCATTACTGCTCCATCATCTCAATCGTCGAGTAAAGACTTCAAAAAGGGTAGCTGGGATGAACTGGATACAAAGAGGTGGCGGATCAAGTATGATGTCGAGTGACGCAACTATTGTTGATCTTATTACTCAGATAAAAGTAAAAGCTTCTAGAAACTTCCTAATAGCTAACAGAACAATAACCCTCTTATCTCATTCATTATTATCTGTATCATCAGTAACTATTATCATCATTTATTTCTGCTTACAGACCGTTCTATAAATATGCATGATTATTTCCAGCGAACGAAATTAAACGTTCAGGTTCCAATAATCCACGGTAATCACCAGACAGTAATTGCATCAATCAAATCAATCCATCAATTCAGAATTTCACTGTTCAACGAACCATTTCATTGGTCAGTAGGTAATCACTTGTTGTTTTTATAAAAAAAAAAAATATCCTGAAACGTTTACTTAACTATATTCGTGATGACATTTACGTTCTTATCAAACGTGCAGCTCACTTTCAGTCTAATATGTTTACGATAATTCTTATGGTATTAACAGTTTACACTGTCTACGTAGAACCAAGTGTGCAAAATGAATATGTAAGCCAACATCCTTCAACTATCTTATGACTTCCTTTGGTCCTTTTCGTAATAAGGACTATTTTATAAAGTCAGTGTTCACTGGCTTATGCTATGATACCATTAAAATAATTTACATATTACTTTCCAGGGAAAGTTCAATTTAGCAATATCACATTTCGACATGTGCAAAGGGCCAAAACAAAAAGATTGTGCGTCTTCATCAGCTATTATCAGCAACTCCTCTACAATAAGTTATAACTTGACGGTTTTTGAGAATGTATCACCGACAAAGGTAAGGCATATAAAGTTGTTAATCGAGCATAATAGAATATGCGCTTTAACCCAGCACCTTAATAGCGTAACACACGAACAATCACAATCTTTTTTGAAGGATATTGCTAATCCATTGCTTTATACAGGATGTTACGGAAAGGGTATATCAATACAAACGGGTTGAAGAGTGTATCTGGTCTAGAATCTCTGTACAAAATTTCAGCTCAAAAGCAGTAACTTTGAAAATGTTTAATATTTTTTTAATTCGATAGTTTATTAAATTGAAATCATAACAAACGTGTCACCGCACTACGAGTTTTATTATCCATTATCTGTAGTGTGTCTGTGCGCCTAGTACACGCACATCACGCCGCCGCGCGCCAGTGCAGCGCCGTGATGTCGAAATAAAAAAATATTAAGCCTTTTCAAAGTTAATGCTTTTGAGCTAAAATTTTGTACAGAGATTCTAGACCAGATACACTCTTCAACCCGTTTGTATTGATATACCCTTTCCGTAACACCCTGTATATTCGGAAAAAATAGTCTGCACAACAACGTAAATAACGCAATGAATGTTGTTGAACTGTCAAAATGAAAGGCATTGCTACTGTTAGTGCGTTACGCAATTACCCTACACTGTTGCTAACCCATCAATCGAACTATTTTATCTGTTACTAAAATTACCATTTTAGGGTAAAATCGTCGCTACGACAAACGGAAAGGACATGCTTAGATTGCAGATGAAGAAACCGTGTGAGCATGTGTTCTTCAGGCCCTTGTTCAGCACACTCATGAATGTTACAAAAGACTGCGTCGTTTTAAAAGTAAGTAAATGTTAATGTCTGTACCTAATTAACGAGAACAGCAACCAAAAGGGCAATGGAGAAGGTAAACGGAAGGCGCAGCATTGCACAAAGCGTGGACCGACGACTCGGTATATTTTGTGGGTCACCGCTGGATGTGGGTAGCGCAGGACAGGTAATTGTGGCGATAGGGTGCTAAAGGTGCATAAAGATACAGGTTCCCCGGTCCTGATTTGTCGGTACAGGCACCGGCCTGTACCTGTACCTGTGAGTACCGACTCACAGGTACAGATTAACCGACGAGTGCAATGAGTGAGTTTCAACCTCTTACAAGTAACACAGGACAACAGTCATGCTTGGGGGATCTATATCCAACAATTATCGTCGTTCGGCTTAGGTGATAGGGGCACAGCCACCAGTTTCTTCCTTTCATTTGACATAATAAAACGAATAAATTCCAACATTTCACTGAGTTAACCATACCGTATCCGCAGTTTTACAATATGGATTGAAAAACTGAGCCGTTACTTTACTGACAGATAGCTCAGAAATAATTACTACACCACACAAACCCAGAACTGATGGTCGATGGGGCCGAAAGGTTCTGGGGTAGCAACCGCGTACCGAAATACGTAGTGTCGGAAGGCCTTCCGAAGAAATTGGTCCGATAACCTGGTGAAGGCCGCAGGAATCCTCTGATGAAGCACAGAACCAGTCTAAGTGGCGGTGCTTGGGGGAGGCTTATGTCCAGCAGTGGACGTCTTTTGGCTAAAATTATGATAATGATGATGATGACACAAGCCCACCTTCACTAAGCGACATTATAATTTTATGGCACTTTTTTCAGGGACACTACAGAATCAACGTTGACATCCTGGGGATAGCAAAGTCTTATTTTGGTGGTACATTTGTATTCGGCAATTGGACATTCCATGCATTGTTTTACAGTGATGCTTGCAATTTCTCCTGCGTTAACATTCAAGTTGCGATAACTCCAAAAAAGGATCATTAACTAAACCAATAAAGGATGATGATCAAAAATGTATGGAATCTGGTACCCGCTTCATCAGCAATAATTTTAATATGACTAGAAAGGTATTTTATGTATAACAATAGGTACTTTAGCGCTTGTTTGGTTTCGTTATCGGTTTCGAGTTATTTTGAATCCTAATTTTTATTGATTATTTTCTATTAATGGTTCAATAATGCTGAATTAACGGTTTTGCAAATTTTGATGGATGTCATCATCGCCACAATCTTCATTTGGGTCATACTATTTATTATAATATAAAACACATTTTATAACAATAAGTGACGTTATCGAGTGTTCGTCATCGTTTCCTTAGTAGCTCCAATAAAATATAAAATAATAAAAAATATAATTTTTATTTTTGCAAAATAAGCCATGTTCATACAGGGATAACTCCGAACGGGCAACGAATTGTTAAAATTCGTCAAGGTAAATATTGTTCCTATTGGAAAGACCTTTTCAACGACACTATCGTTATTGCTGTTATTGGGGGAGGTACCAAAATGCCCATCATCCTTTATATCCAAACCCAATAATGAGTGACTGCTTCTCTCTCTTAGTATACCTATGAAACTTCAAATTCTTTTTTTCATGTTTTCTTTTATTTATCGCCTTTATGTAAACTAATTCCTGAAAAGCCCTATCCGGCTCGAAGGACGATATAAAATGACCGACATATGTATCTAATTAACAAAAGAATAACTCTGGCAGCATTATCTACATCTCCACTGTGTATGAAATTGAAATAAAACCCATTGGCAAAAGTAACAAAACTTAATTTTATTTCTTAATTACAAAATAAATTACCTATGTACTTAACAACATAACATTTTACTTTGGATTTGTGTACGATTTAAAAGTAACCCTTCACTGTGAACCATCTCTTTGGAGACGAATGAATTAATTACCTTAAGCAAATCAGTCGAATGGACAATCTTCGTTGTGGTCGAAACTGATGCAGTACATCCCTCGTGCCCTGGATACAAACAAGAACAATATATCATTCAATGCATTCGTGACATAAGTGCAAGATTAAATAAATATGATTGGTATTTTTATACAGGGTGTTACAGAAAGGCTATATCAATACAAACGGGTTGAAGAGTGTATCTGGTCTAGAATCTCTGTACAAAATTTCAGCTCAAAAGCATTAACTTTGAAAATGCTTAATATTTTTTTATTTCGACATCACGGCGCTGCACTGGCGCGCGGCGGCGTGAAGTGCGTGTACTAGGCGCACAGACACACTACAGATAATGGATAATGACCCTCGTAGTGCGGTGACATGCTTGTTATGATTTCAATTTAATAAACTATCGAAATAAAAAAATACATTTTCAAAGTTACTGTTTTTGAGCTGAAATTTTGTACAGAGATTCTAGACCAGATACACTCTTCACCCCGTTTGTATTGATATACCCTTTCTGTAACACCCTGTATAGTTATTATAAGTCTGCATTGTGCAGATGGAAAGAAAAGGTCTTACTGACCCCTGAAGTTGTGGCGTCACGTATCCTATTTTTTGTCGGGCGTCTGTACGTAGGTTACCTTGGTAAATTAGCTAAATTGTTAATTAGTATATTATAAATCAACTAGCAAAACCTTCAAAATATTTTCTTTTCATTCTATACAGAAGACGTCGACGAATACTTCGTGTAATAATATAATCATAATTTAATCATTTATTACCAAGCTTACATCTATCAACAGTATATTTCACCGTCACTGAATCAGTTCCAAAGTGCGAGCGGGATAGATTGATACATGGCGCGAGGAAGTGGGGGCAAATATGAATTTCAGCTGAACTATTACAAGCCCTTAAGATAAGTCTCTGCAATAATATCACTGTTCCTGGGCTGATATAATTATCGCCTTTTCTAACTTTAAAATTACATTTAGGATTGGCTTCTACATATGATACCGAGTCTATTTATTACTACGCTAAATCGTTTTGCGTGGCTGAGACCCGCGCTGATAGTCAGCGCGCATGCGCGAACCACAGCTAGCTACCCTGTAACTCGAAAAGTCGAGGCTGAATTTTCAGTGTATTTGAAGGAGGCGCCGCGCCGCGAAAGATCGATCCCCTCTTCCAAATATACTGAATAAGATATTCTTATTGACTACTCTAATATAAAAGACACACACGAAAATACATTTCCGTTTTTCATTTTTTTTTTCATGGTGTCGTTTTCATAGATTTTGAGGGCATTGACAATGATTATAGGGTCAAAATCAGAATTGAAGATGGCGCCAGCAAAAATTGGGTCAAAATTCAAGATGGCGCTACCAAAAATTTTCTCATTTTCCGTCATGAGTGTCGTTTTTTTTTTTAACATACAGATTCATTGCGTCATTTACATTGACGCCCATGCGAGTTTTTCAAACATATGAAGCAGTGGATTAGGAATTTCTTTTAAAATATTTCAGATTGTAATAAAAAGTACGTTACACAATTCATATTATTACTAGCAGCGCCCCGCGGTTTCACCCGCATAAATCTCGATCCCGTGAGAATATCGGGATAAAAGTATTCTATGTCCTTTCCTGGGACTCAAACTATCACTAAGTATACCAAATTTCATCTAAATCGGTTAAGCGGTTTAAGCGTGAAGAGGTTACAGACAGACAGACATACTTTCGCATTTATAATATTAAGTGTCAATGTACACACGGCTACGCATCAAGCTATACATTTCTAGTTTTCGCTGACCTCGCACTATATAGGTTTTTCGTACAATTAGAAGTCAGCTTATACTGGTTATCTATACCTTGATGTGTAGCCGTGTGTACTTTCTGAGTTTATCTTGGACATTACTGACATCAATGAAGGAAAAACATCGTGAGAAAACTTAGACCAATATTTAATAAGTCTGAAATCACCAACCCGTCTCGAGCTAGCGTGGTGTTCAATGCTCGTGTCAATCACAACAGTCATCATAATAATCAGCCTATATACAATGTTTCCACTGCTGGGACATACCTAGGCCTTCTCTCTGTGCGAGGGAGTGGACCATAATCGATCACGCGGGCCCAGTGCGAGTTGGTGGACGTCACATGTCTTCCTTTAGTTCTAGGACATGCCGGTTTCCTTATGATGTTTTCTTACATTTATGTTTTTTATACTCAAAGTGCCTGCCTGGGTTCGAAGTGCTCGAACTCACGACCAGCAACTCATAAGTCAGGGCCGATACCTCACCACTGCTCATTGAGATGTGACATTAGATTAACAGACTGTTCAGAGACTTGACTACGGCCATTCAGAAGCCGGGACCTCTTACAAAAACATTAAATAGTAACTTACGAATCAGGAACATCTTCACCAAGCATCACAGCCTTTCTGTCGAACTTGATGCCCCAATGCCCTCGTTCCTTAGGACATGTACTATCGCATGGTATACCAACTAGACGTCGTCTTTTACGCACGCTCGCGGCGAAGTAACATGAACTCATGAAGTGGCTGCAACGGGCTATACCTGTGAGAATTCAACGAGGAATTTTATGGTGAACAATAACTTATGGTTATATGAAGAGATTCTAATGATTCTGACTTTCAGTAACGCTGAAGTCTTTGCGCTACACAGGCTTAGCTTATTCTTCTAAATGGCGATGGATATCGGGGATATCGGTAGGTCTGGACTCTGGACGCTTATACTCCCGAATGGTTTAAGTATACAATCTCTTTGAAGTGTCCGAACCCCATTCGTGGTGACTTCAGAAAAAGAAAACTCTCGCGAACAACTTACGCATAGCATGTCCTTTGCAGCCAGGTTGCAGTCTTCCGCCATTGACACAGAAGTCGGCATGGCCCACCAGTCCCTCTTCGCCAAGGAATCCTGCGTTGGTATGCATGACATGCACCACGTATGCGTCATCCCTGCCCAGGCGGAATAGGCGAGACCCATAGGCTGATACCAAAGGTCTTCCTGGATCTAATCCTGGGAACAAAAGAGTTTTATGATACCACGGTTCATTCTGCAATGTCGTCTTTATAATATCGCATCACCATCACTTCAACTGAAAGATGCCATCAGGTACACATAGGCCTCTTTCAAGGATTTCTACAACGACTTTCATTTGTGCCATTTATAATGGCAATGCCTTTCATTTTGATAATTCAACAACATTAATTGAAATAAACTCATTCCTTGAGTTTCTTTCGCCATTTCTTCTATTTTAAAGTCCAGACATAATCTTGGCCAGATCATGTGAAGACAATATTAGTGTCTGAAATAGTCTTTTGAGGAAGATCCACACTGATTTGAGTGACCAGTCCAATCAGAGCAAGCATGTGTCTGTAATCATGTAGCTCAAATCAGAACTTGTGGAGCTCAACGACTCGAAGAACAATACCAAAGAAAGGACATTTGGGTACGCCGCATAAAGTACTCAAACTGCCCAGACCAATATTTAACCTAACAGAGAAAGAAAAAAAGAAAAATTTGGGTTACTGGTCGTCAGTCTACCTTCCGTTTGATTGTCTTTTCTACTGAGTAGCCTCCTCAATAAAAAGGCAATCAAACAAATGCACACTGAACACCCAGCGAGAGGAAGAATTAGGTAAAAAATAAAGTAGAATTAATTAATTTAAATGATTTTATTGAGTTGGCTGAATAGCCAACTAACCAGGAAAAGAGTTGCCTCCATTTTATGATAGTAATATTACGCTCAGATCGAGCTTCTAATCTTTCCAGTCACAGACCGGTATGAACTTAGCTACTAATCGCTCAGAAGATGCATCTCTGCATGCATCTCTGTAGATAGTTGACAAGATATGTGGTATAAATAAAACTGAAACAACAGACCAAAGTAATAAGGATCAAAATTGTATAACATGATATAATGTTGTCGGCAAAAGTGGCGTAAATTGTATCGATTAATGACTCGCTTTCATTCATTCTGAATTAGGCATTGCATATAGTAAGGCTTAATTCATAGTAAACGCGATGATTGGTTGACAAGTTCAAGTTCAGAGTTGCCAGATAACCGGAATTCCCGCTTTCGGTGCTATCACGTACGCCTTGGAAAACACGTCGGCGATAATAATATTTTATCTCTCTAGGCGTATGAACGAAATTATCCCAGAAAATCACAAGTATGTATAAAAAACCCAGAACGTAATAATACTAGAATAAACAAAACTGTTAAGAAAAAACAGGAAATTGACACCTAACCAATTCGGTACAAAAGAAAAACCAAAAAAAAGACACTTGCAAAACTACTGAAAAAGTATCGCTGGACCCCTTAAAACAATTTGATGAGATTTTGTGAAGTGTCTTTTTTTATTTATTAAAGTTAATAGTTTTTGTAAATAGTTGTGAGACATGGGATGTTTTCGGTTACAAACGCAACAATAACTAACTACCATGTTTTTCTTAGTTTTAAAATCAATACTACCTATGTATGCGTAAATATTCATCCTAAGTACGAAACCCTTCACTATGTGTGGTCCGACACGAACGTAGCCGGTTTTATAGTTATTGTTTGCAATCTCAGTTTACCAATAAAAAAAAATTGTATTTTTTTTGCGTTGCATTATTTTAAATTTTGATACTGGCAACTACTAATTCAAATCAGTTTGCCTGAAGCCGGCTTAGTGTGCGTACGTGAATCGTGAAGTAAATAAACAAACAGCTGATATTTAACAACTTATTATGGTGAAAGACATTAAATACACTAAGGTAAGTGTCAATTTGCTTTAATGAATAAATATTGTGAGAAACATTTAACAAAGAAGTAAAACATCTGTTGACGCTCCATTCAATATTTATAGATTTGTAGTCGCGGGTGCCCGGCATTGATAACACGTTTTTTTTACGTCTGGTTGCTTAACACAGACGAAATAGCACAAACAGAAATGCCTAGGTTTTTGTTAACACTGCCTACAGCACCTACTATTTTTTTATGTTTTAGGGAAAGTGTCAGTAAAAAAAACCCACATGCAAATCGACCTAATTAAATAAACGAGTGTAAATAAAACATGATTAAATAATCTTGTTCGTTTTGTCACTGTTCTGCTATCACTAGAAAAACAAACTGTTCTTGACGACAGTAAAACTAATTTATCTACTTCACAAAATTACATTTCCGATAAAAAAAATACTTTGACACCTACCTACATAAAATATTAAGTGGTGTTTTTTTTTGTGAGACAAAGGTTACCTAATTCTTATGAAATTTACACATAATGTATTTCTTCCTGTGAGACACTTTCATAAGTACAATGTTTAGTGATTTTCTTAATAAACTAGAAGATGGACTTTGCACGCTCTAACTGACGCCCCTAAGACGACCCACTGACCGAAATGTTTATGTCTTTTTTTTAACGCCTTGGGTTAGCATAGAAAACTGACGAAAAATTTAAATCAAGAATCATTTTCGGAATTCATAGTTTCAGTTTGCGCCAATATCCCTTCCACCCTATATGTCATTTATTTCTTAAAGATTTAGAAGGTTCTTTCTAGCATTTGCCAATTTCCAGAAGTTTACACTTTTACAAAACAATTGCATTTCTTTCCCCGCGAAAATACATTATTAATAATAAGATATTGCAACATTTTTGTCAAAGTCACTGATGAAGTAATCAGATAATTTTCAGTTTGTTGTCAACTAAAGAAAACGGATATTTTCCAAAGGAAATAATAAATAAATAAATAATGACCAAGAAAATGTTTAAAGAAATTAAATTCAACAAAGTGATTAAATAAGTATTAATTTATTTGTGTATTTACGTTTTTATAATAAGTTTATTTTTATATCTAAAACCAATGGTGAAGGCAGACATGTGCTCACAGGGAAACGGACTTGAATAGGTCCCTAATTCGTGAAGGGAATGAGATCTAACTATCACAAAGCAGCTTGTGCAACGGAAGTAGCGAACCCGAACTAAATTCTTTGTT
Organism: Amphipoea lucens; assembly: GCA_947508005.1. Classification (NCBI taxonomy): domain Eukaryota; kingdom Metazoa; phylum Arthropoda; class Insecta; order Lepidoptera; family Noctuidae; genus Amphipoea; species Amphipoea lucens. The sequence continues at coordinate 8,816,221 of OX382364.1, read as the reverse complement.
CGAAGAATATTTGCACTGTGATAAGTAAAACGCATATAGTGAAATTCCTAAAGTGCAAAGAACTCAGCCTTGAAACCAGTTTAATTCACGCGCATAGCGTCACCCTGTGCAGAATGCCTTAATCATTACAGCAAATCTATTCCACTTACTAGATCATTGCTTTGTTTGGAGGTTGAGATCAATTTCATAAAATTATCTTTTCAAGTCTCGAGTCTCAACAAACATATTTGCAAAACGAAGTTCTTGTTTATGAAATAACTTGGGCACTCGGTTTACCTATCAGAGACTATTACTTCGTAAACCGTTCAATTTCGCTACAAACTCCCCTGAGTTTGGTTTATCTGGTGTTGAGTTAGAACTGCAGCATATTAAAATACAAAATACTTATATTTATTATCTCTCACACAGTTGTTCATCAACAATGAGTGGGTGGATTCAGTCAGCAAGAAGACCTTCCCCACCATCAATCCTCAGGATGAGAGCGTCATTACACAAGTGGCTGAAGCAGACAAGGTAAGTCACAATATTTGACTAAATATTCATCAGCCTAGCATGGACACATCACAAGGTGATATTCCTATCATCTTAGGAGCTGCGGCTATAATCTTGTTGATATTACTAAAGAATTTGTCAAATTACTGCAATATTTTATTCTAAAGAAAACTTATGATAATAGTTTTTTTTTATTTCACAAAATCGTAAAACCTATACAATGTGTTTCAGAGGGATGTGACCAAACTTGGGGGTGTGGTACAGGCCATCAAACTGAACAACTTTTACCCGGGGACCAACATCGTAATCGTGAAAAAAAAAATCATTCGTCACATACATTTGGTCAAGTAGGTATTGAAGTTTTGTATGGGACGACTGATGTCTTTTTCAAGATTACGATGTTAGTCCCCGGGAAAAAGTTGTTCAATTTGATGGCCCGTACCACACCCCCAAGTTTGGTCACACCCCGCTGAAACACATTGTATACATAACTACAGTTGTAAAAACCTGAACAAATGCTAAGATTCTATAGCGGTAATTAAAATTATCACGACATCATTACCGAAACATCTGCTCAGTTTGTACTCATAAGATAAAAATTGATTACGGTTCTTCAAAAACTTATTATTTGCCACATGAAATACAAACGACAATTTGAGCGGCAAACTAGGACACAATGGCCATTAAAATCTAATAGCAATTATGAAAACGAATTCATCTCTCACGATCGATAGAATTTTGCCGTAAATTGCAGTAGGTATTTAAATAGATTCTAGCGATCAACAATTTAGTCCCAATTAGTGAGGAAATTAATCAGATAAACTGAATAATTATTTTTTCATAATTCTTGTGATAATAATAGACCATTATCAAAGTAATGACCAGTTTAGTTCCCGCGGGTGTCGACATACTTAGAAGTCAAAAAGATGACGATAAACTGTAATAAATGCGACGAACCAAACTGGATTTTTTTGGAACATCATTAACTAGAGTAGGTATTAAATAAGCGTTCATTCGTTTCCCGTAATAGTAATTCTTGTATCTCGGTAGGTACTACCAGTTTTGATTGGGCTGCCATTCTTGTTGCTATGCTATGATTGAATTTAATTTGCAGTTCTTTTTTGGTGAACTGTTCCATTAATACCATTTTCGTATTTTGGTGTGTATTGGCAAAATTTTACAAAATCAAAAAAAACCTGTTACGTCATCACCAACATAAAGCGTTTTTCTTATTTTATTTGGTATTATCGTTTTTAATAAACGAAGTTGTAGGTTGTCTATTTTGTCTAAATAAGTTTTAAACGTTCTGCCATAGCTAATAATTCCATATGAAATTATTGACTATGCGAGAGCATTATAAAAGTTAAGATATATTTTAAAAGATACTTTGTATGAAATTTTTGCAAATTTGGCTAGCATTGCTCGCAGATTATTGTAAATGAAGGCAATGTGGTAGCCCCAGTTAAATCTGTCATCGACCATTAAACCCAAATATTTGTAATTGTTAACCTGCGATTTATCCGTTGATAGATCAATTGCTATACCCACAGTGTCAGATAACGATATCGTCGAAATTTAAAACATTTTGAAAAGAGTTATGTTTTATAGGCTGACGTAGATTTAGCGGTAGCAGCAGCCAAAAAGGCCTTCGCTCGCTACTCAGCATGGCGCACAATGGATGCTTCACAACGAGGTCTCCTCATATTCAAATTGGCAGACCTGATAGAATCCCAGGCCAGATACTTGGCAGAGCTAGAAACCTTAGACTGCGGGAAACCAGTCAAAGACGCCGAGGAGGAAGTGTATTATTCAGCGACTGTTTTGAGATATTACGCCGGCAAAGCTGACAAAATATTGGGGAACACGATCCCTGCAGGTAAGCCACTTCTAGATTTACAAAAGAAGCGCACGAATTCCGAAAAATGCACTAAAGTAGAGAGAGAATGAAAATGATTGCATTATAAGCTAGATTATTCTTTTAAAATACTTTTGCGCTATACCAAATCTCCGCTAGATTAAAAAGATCAAGAAATAAAAAGTGACGAGTATACGTTGCCTGGTGATAGCAAAGGTTGATTACTTTTTATTTTCTACATCGATTTCTTATCATTCTCTTAACAAATTTCGATCATTAATTTGATTAAAAGTAATAGGCACCTACCAACTATGTTCAACACTACACATACATACACATATAAGTAGAAGCTAATTAATTCTATTATGTATATCATAATTTATTATATCCGCATTGTTAATGTTATCTCTCCTAGACGTTAAGATAATTCACTGACGTCTATTGTCACGATATTGTAGCAGGATCAAGCGTGACTGCAATGCGTTACATGCATTTTCAGATGAAAATCTAACTCAGCTGTTCATTTGTTTTCTAATAGATAATGTTGAAAATCAAGGTTACGTGCGCAGTATTTGCTATGCTAATGGTATAATGGCATAGACGTGTTACATTGTTAATCTCTTTAGATAATGTTAGATAACGTGATCGAGCATCATATCATCCGAATTGCATTTTAGACCCGCTGGGTAATTGCATAATACACTAACAGTAGCAAAGGCTTCCATTTTGACAGTTCAACAACATTCATTGCGTTATATACGTTAGTGAGCAGACTAATTTTTCGAACATATGAAGCAATGGATTAAAAATATGTTTCAAAATAATTTAGATAGTGATTGATAGTGATAGTGTGTTACGCAATTAGGGTCCCGGGCTGGCACAATTTTTTTTTTCGAGTTTACGCATCATCCATTATGAAACTGTCAGTGATGTTTATAGGGGAACTGTCTGTTCAATTGATCTTATGGGTATATGAAACACAGGGTTCGTTTATTAAAATCATATTATCAATTGATAAGCAATATTGCGGATTTCGTGTTATTTATGTCAACTAGGAGCAATGGGGTAGTGGTACGGCCCCGACTTATGAATCGAACCCAGGCAGGCACTTTTACTTTGTGTATTTAATTACCCGACTGCGGCGAAGCCCAAAAGGAGGGTTATGTGTTTGACCTGTATGTATGTATGTCCGTTTCTTTGTTCCCTCGTAACTTTTAAACGAATGAACGGATTAGGATAAATTATACGTCTTTAGATTTGTCTTGGTGGCGCGAGTGTCACTGGTTAGGTACATGAAAATAAAAAACAAAGTAAAATGGCGGATTTGGGGTGCCATATTGTGGAGTTAAAGTTGGAAGCAGGCCTACCTTTAGGCATACCATTTTTATATTTTCAAGCTCAAATGGGTCCCGCCTTTTTTTTTTTATGGATGGGAAATCATCGAATGACCCCTCCCGCTCTGGGTGGAGCGGAAGGGAGTGTCAGACTCTTACTGACTAAAACCCATCCGTGTTCCCTCCTTAGCCCTTTATGTTCCGGGGTAGCGGTAACCCTTTCGGACAATCCCGCACCCCCGGCAGGCTTCGGCCCTGGCAGGCCCCTTCCTTTTTGCTGACATCTCTTTGAGGCGCGCGTGGAACACGTACGCGCCGTCCGGCACGGGCCTGGTCCTGATCGGACGGTGAGCTACCCATTACTCTCCGTCCGCAGGCCGGCGCCTACGGTGGCCGGGAGTCGTCATGCGGCTCCCGACGCCCGAAGCGTCTCCCGCGGCGGCTGGGACGTGTGGCTCTCTCCCTCAGCCGTTCCGCCATCTCCTTCGCTAGCATGACTGCTTCGCAGAAGGAGGTGACTGCCTCCCACTCCCTCTCGCCCCGGACCATGGCTTGAACCAGGGCCGGACGCGAGATGTCGCCGCCGCTGCCAATCGCCTCTACGAGGGCACGGCGGTGCTCCGCCCATGCGGGGCAGACTCCCACCGTATGCTCCACCGTGTCCTCTGGGCGATCCTCGCAATGGTGACACCCAGGCGTCTCCTCCCGCCTGATTATGTGCAGGAACCTCCCAAAACATCCGTGTCCGGTGAGGACCTGCGTCAGGCGATAGGTGAGGACGCTGTGACGCCTCTCTAGCCACTCCTCAAAGAGGGGTCTTATCGCCACTATCATCGCCATGGACCGCACGACTCCCGCGTAAAGCCTCCGGCAGGAGGCGTTTGGCCCCCTCAGGTTGAAATGGGTCCCGCCTGCTTCCAACTTTTATTTCATTTAAAATGGGCTTGTTTTAGCTTTTCAGTTTTTTTTAACTTAAGTTTTTTACCGCAGTCGGGTTTTTTAGTTTTTTTAATTACTTTTTTTTATTTCATTACCACTGCTCTCAAAACGGTGAAGCAAAACAACACTGATAAGTTCATAATGGTCAACAAAAAAACTGTGCTCTAGCAGTGGGAACATTATAGGCTGATTGTATGGCAATGGCATTTATAAAATGTATTTGATGTTTGTTGACCGGTTGCACAACTGCCTTTAGGCAGTTCTTAGGATGATAACCGTGATGTTATATATAAAATTATTTTCTCTTATAGATGGTGAAGTATTATCTTTTACTTTGAAAGAGCCAGTAGGCGTATGTGGACAGATTATACCATGGAACTATCCCATACCAATGTTGTCGTGGAAAATTGCACCAGCATTAGCCGCGGGTATGTGTTGTGTTATTTGTTTACTTCAATAATTCATATTATACTTACTCCCTTTATTAATAAACGTTGTATAGCGTCTGTATAATTACACAACGCTTTGTCTTCTTCTTTCGAAAGTAAAATTACTGATGACAGAAAGAGAGAAATCGGTGTGTAACTATTCATCTGATATAACACGTTTATTAGTAAGGGGGTAGTATTTAATTCGCGACTGTTTATGATCTTATATAGAAATGTAAATATAGAAATCGCAACTTGTTTGTTTTTCCATTGTTAGCTGAAATTATTATGGATAAATGACTTGAGATCCAGAGATGAATTTGATCTCGGAGTCTGAAAAAGTTTTATGATCTTTTGTTACTAGTTTGTTTTTAGTAGTCCATGGGATTGAATAAAATAAAGCTCAAGTATGAACCTTTGAAGTAAGGTTAGGGTACTAATCAGGAAATATGAATTTAAGAGCAAATATTAAAAGTTACCGTGGCCTACTTGAAAAACCTTAAATAGACTTCGTACCCGAGTAGGCCGCAGCAAAGAAAACCTCCACAAGTTCCGAGTTCATGGACGGTACAAACCTCTGGTGCGTATGCGGCTTCTATCCACAGAAAATGACTCACCTCCTATCTTGCGCCGCATGCCCTGTCACTAACATACGAGAGGACCTAACGGCTGCGTCAGCGAATGGTATTCGGGTTGCTGAAATTTAGGCCAAACTAATTTAAAAAAAAAACTAAAATTATATAATTTCGAGATATTTTGGCCATCGACACGCTAAGAAAAAGCGAATATTAAATATTTTACTACGTTAATTGCGTTTTTCAGGTTGCACAATAGTCTTAAAGCCAGCAGAACAGACACCACTTACAGCATTAGCAGTAGCTGCCCTTATCAAAGAGGCAGGTTTCCCTCCAGGAGTAGTCAATGTGGTGCCAGGGTACGGACCCACAGCAGGCGCAGCGCTTACACACCACCCCGATGTCGATAAGATAGCTTTTACTGGATCTACCGAGGTATGTCGTATTTAAGGCGACTCAAGGATGGGATATCAAAATGGCTTTCGTCATGAATCTTCTTCACTCGATTCAAGCCGTTGAAGTAATCGGGCTATTCTTATATTAATAACTAGCTTCAGCCCGAGACTTCGTTCGCGTGAAATATCGGACCCCAACCCATGGCGTCGCGTCCCAACGCTCGCCCGTGCTACTACTTCGTTTTGCTTAGCGTTCTTTCTGACTTTTTTTCCTTTTGCTCGGCCCCTAAGGCACATGAGTAGACAAACGGAACAGAGGCAAAGCTTCTTAAGAACGTGAAAAATTGTTACCTATTTTGGTAGGGTTGTCACAATAGGTTAAGACAAATTAAACAAAACATTTGTTAAATAGTTTTATTATTTAGTATGATTTACAAATTACTTACTCTAATAATTTTCTTTTTATAATTTTTGTTTTTTAATCATTTATTATTTCTTTTAATGGTGTGGTAAATGCTTTGAGCTGAAACAAAAATAAAATGGAAATGCGAACCGAACACTATTATACAAAAGACATAGGTAGACCTATATTTTAAAGATTATATACCTATATTTTTTAAATATATATTTAATTTCAAGACCTACTAGTAGCGAGAAATAAGTACGATGTAGGTATTAATAATAAGTTTCAATTAAATAATAATGCTTTTTAAACTCGTATCCAAACTTTCATGATCATGCTATTATGGCCGTTGAGGAGTTCCCTCGTGAGAAGACCTGTCTGCAGCAGCAGTCTACGGTGAAGACCATGTTTAGCAAGCAAAATTAAATTTAAATAAAAAGTTTCACTTTCAAGTCCATGCTACTAACCGTTAAAGAGTTCCCTCGTAAGGAGACAATGCTAGCTGCAGCAGCAGTTCATGATAAATATCGTGTCGAATTATCAAAATTCATCTATCATAAAAATTTCATGATCGTGCTACTAACCGTTGAAGAGTTCCCTAGTGAGGAGATAATCCTGGGTGCAGCGTCAGGTTATATCTTATTATTGCATTATCACCGAAGTTACGCAGGTATACAAAATTTCAGCTCAATCAGACATCGGGAAGTGGTTCAAACCTTACTTGCAATATTTAAACTTAACACACATACCAACCCATCCACCGTACCTACAAATATATAGTAAAAACTTGTAATAATAATAAAAAGGTAAAAACACACCGTGCACAACCGTCTTCTTATCAAAAAGGTACTTACTTGAAAAAGAAGTAATCTTTACTTACCTATTGTACTCCTTGGGATAGTTGCAGTATGATATATCTTTATTTTTTCTAGTATTATTCATACACACAGTACAATAAACCACCATTATTAACAACAATATACCACGTTTTTACATTAAAATATTCAAACTTGGAACTAACAAAACAAACAACGTGTGTCGTACTGACCCTGAGATTGTCAACTAGCTGTGCCAGCGTAAACCGGTTTTTTCCAGTCTCGCCGCGTACGTGACAAGCGGCCAGTGGTCACGCACACATGCCCCGTGTGCTTGTAGTAGTGCAACCGATTCGCGCGGTTGTTTGAAGCTTTGTATCTGTTCCGTTTGTCTAATCATGTGCCTAAGGATCGTAGCGTGATGTTAAATAGTCTATAACCTTCCTCAAGAATTGGGCTATCAAATGCAAAAAGATTTTTTCAAATCCGACTGGTTCAGTCCCGGAGATTACAACCTGCATACAAACTTACAAACTAATTTTAGTAGAGTGATGGAGAAATAATTGCCATCAGAGAATTGACTTATTGTTTTATAATTTCAGGTAGGCCGCTTGATTTTGGGAGCAGCATCTGCTATAAATCTGAAGCGCGTCACTTTGGAACTCGGAGGCAAGAGTCCTTTGGTGGTCTTCAATGATGCTGATGGTAACTAGAATGTACCTTCTTCTTTCAACCTTGACACCATGACAAAGTCTGTACTTGTGATATTTCAAGTTTTAGCCCACCAACGAATACTTTGCTGGTGCCGGATCGGAATCTTATCATTTTGCACCTACCAGCAAAAAAATAAACGCTAAATCAGATATGTTTAGGTATCATTAAATTCTGAGGACAAAAATAATGATAATCGTTTTAATTTTCGACTGATAAAAACACGTATTACGATTTTGCTACCAATGGTTTTTTTTTTTTATGTAGATGAAGCTCCGAAAGGTGTAAAAGTTGTGATATTTCTCGTTCCAGTTGAAAAAGCAGCCCAGAAAGCTCATGCTGCGGCGTTCGCCAATGGTGGCCAGTGTTGTTGCGCCGGCACAAGAACGTACGTCCAATCTGGGATCTACGACCAGTTTGTGCAGAAGGCCGCTGAGATCGCCTCGCAGAGGTCTGTCGGAAATCCCTTCGATGATGTACAACAAGGACCTCAGGTATGACATCTTAAGGTCTGAGAACTAATACCCACATTTTAATTATTATCTCGACAAACTGCTTCATAATTACAATGCAGTAGACGGCGTCGGTATTTTTGGCAGATGGCCTGTCTATTTTTTTAAGAAACAACCAAAACATATTCTTATTTTTAATCTACGAATGCGCTTTGGTATCTTCCATTGAAATAATCTTATTTGCACTTATTATCTAAGGATTGGTATCACCCTACATAGAATGTGAAAGAAACATCTTGAACTTACAGTTAGCAATAGAACCGTTTCAACACTTTATTACTCAACGGTTTGACATGGTTTGACAAGAACATGACTCATATTTATATTTTCAATTTGCAGATTGACAAAGACATGTACAGCAGAGTGTTAGGATACATCCAAGCTGGTAAGGAGGGAGGAGCTAAATGTGTAGCTGGTGGTGATAAGGTGGGAGGTAAGGGGTACTACATCAAGCCCACTGTCTTTGCTGATGTTACTGATAACATGAAGATTGCAAGAGAAGAGGTAAGGGAATATTATAAAGACGTACAAAATTTAAATAGGTTTACATACGTTCTCGTCAAAATAGGACATATTGCTGAAGTTTCTTTTGCACTTGAACAAAGTGCATCAAAAAAATATCGTCTAGAATCAATTTCATTATCATTTTTACTTGCCGTTGTTCACGATAACACTTGCAACAGTAGCTACAATAACATTGGAAACTAAGTCAACATTACCGTTTACTCAAATTCAATATTAAATTGAGTTATTGTTTTCAGACAGACCAGCACCCTAATTGCGTAATACACTATCAATCTCAATCTGCATCATTTTGAAGGATATTGCTAATCCATTGCTTCATATGTTCAAAAAATTTGTCTGCTCAACAACGTAAATCTAAATAACGCAATGGATGTTGTTGAACTGTCAAAATGAAAGCCATTGCTACTGATAGTACGAGTAGGTATGTTACGCAATTACCCCGCAGTTCTATTTACGTTTTTATTTATTTTCACTCGTCCTTAAGGCAAGACAGATTTTCGCTATGTAATTTTGGACAAACACTTCCCAAGTCTCTAAAGTTCCATTTCTAATTAATATTCTTTTCCAGATCTTCGGTCCGGTTCAAAGCATCCTTAAATTCGACACGTTAGAGGAAGTTATCGATCGAGCAAACGACTCTAACTACGGCCTCGGTGCTGGAGTCATCACTAATGATATCACTACTGCTCTTTGCTTCGCCAAGGAAGTCCGAGCTGGCTCCGTCTGGTAAATATTATTCCTCTTTACATATTTTGCAGAATTGTTTGATTTCAAATCATTATTAAAAATTGTGTTTGTTCCATCATAATTTCGTCATTCTCCCGCCCTTGTTCCAATTTTTAAGCGGTGAAGTACGCCTTTTTCAGTCCTGGCTTGTTCATTATTTATGTCATAATTCTAGCCATCATTATATTACTACGTGGGTTGGCAAGAAAAAGGGGAGGCCTTTGCCCTGAAGTGGTACACAATAGGTAATAGACTAACAAAAAAAAATTACCGTCATCTTGGAGTTAACTTCCTGCCTAGTTATACAGGGTGTATAACTAGACAGGAATAGGCAGGAATAGGGGCGTGGGCAAGTTCATTTCCAAACGTTTAAAAAAAAAGTGTCGGGGCTATCAATTTAATTTTTGTAGATAGCCCTCATAGTATTTTTTATGATTATTTTCTTTGATCACTATGCGAAGTGATTGAAAATAAAATAAAAATTGGTCATAACTTTGAACCGTAAAAAAATTCACCGACATTCTCAGGGTTAAAAAGTTTGTAAATGACCTTGCCCACGCCCCTATTCGATTTGATCCATACTTCCAGGGACACCCTGTATAATTTTTCACACAATCCGTTTCTCATTTTGCTTGCCTCTTTCTTTACAGCCATTATAACACTTTTCCTATACCTACTTCTCATGTTACTTTTCAGGATTAATACGTATGACCACACAACGAGCCAAACTCCGTTTGGCGGCTTCAAGGACTCTGGTATTGGTAGAGAATTGTGAGTATTAGTTATCACCTAAAGTAACTACTATTAAAACATTATGACAGCAAATTCATTGAGAAAAAATAAGTACCTAGATATTGAAATACCCAATGTTAAAGTAATAATAGTCCTCCGGACCGAATTTCGGCCGTGGCGGCAAATCTCAACAAAGACTAGCCCTCGGCGCATGAGATGTTATAGTGCACAAGTGTATGCGCAGACACAGGTGCACTCTCTCTTCCCTCACTCTTATAGTCCGATGGGACGGCGAACCGACACGACCGGAGAGAGATGAGGTGGACCAACGGCTTAACGTGCTTTTCGAGGCACGGGGGCATCAAACCAACAACTTCCAAACTCCGGGCTGTTACTAAGAAATTCCTAATGGAAAAACTCAATAACACTGTCCCGTTGGTCTTATGGTCGCTAGCGCGGCTGCTGAGCGTGGGGTCCTGGGTTCGAATCGCAGGTCGGGCAAATTAACACATTCACTGCCGTGTAGGTCACCGGTGACCGCGAACAATAGATTTTCTATTGTGTCTGTCAGAGTCGTTTGTGAATTAATTCTACACGGTTTTATTTTTTCAGGGGAGAAGACGGCATCAACCAATACTTGGAGATTAAGACGGTCACCCTGGCGTTGCCGAAAAAACCACAACTATGAAACTTAACGTTACGTATTTAACTTAAAAGATCAATACAAGGTATATGATAGTAACGTACAACGCATTATTTTTCTACTGACGCTTCAAAAGAGCACATAAATACTATTATGTCAATGTTATAGAATGAAATATTAATTATTAAAAAAATAGCCAGGGGCAAGAGATTAAGTTTGAATATGTTGAGTCAGTCAGTAGTATATTTAAACCAACGCGAATGCTACACAATTTGAGCAGTCCCCTAATAAATTTTATCTTACTCCTGGCATTCAGTATAACAATTTATTATGTTTTCATTTGTCTGATACCCGAAAGACAAAAGGTTAAAGGTTCCAAATCTATTAACGAGATCATTTTATCAGTAAACGCGTCAGCTTGCGTTATCTCCGTGCGAAAGTAAATTCATATATCCGTAGGTATAGGAAGAATTATTTTTCTGACAGTTTTTGCCAATGATCCAAATATATTGTGAAGCCGAGAGTTGGCTTTCTAACTATTCAGAACTATGCCTAAAGTAACTAGCTTCACGTCTTAGAATAGCCTCCACAACTGGATACTTAGGTACCTAGATTTAGCGTCCCACCCGGTCCTAGAGCTATTTAAACCATGGAATAGATGCTTAAAACTTTTTTTGACTATTCCGTGATTCCAACATTGTTCTTTCTGATATACGAGAGATGAAATAGGTAACTCACCAACAATTTTGTACTGCTTCTCGGTGAGATGGTTGGAGATCATGCCACAGACGTGGGCACCCAGGGAGTGTCCCACACAGGTGATCATCTTAGCCAATGCCCCAGCTTGCGTGATCGCTGAGTAGAGCTGAGCCGTACATTGAGCAGCTTTTCTGGAAAATGTTAGAGTGAGCTATTTTTTCCGTCGGTATAATTCAGTGTGTAGGAATTGCCTTTCATCGTCTAGTCTTTGCCTTTCTCAGACCACCGCAGTAGGTTAAACTGAGAATGCAGGCTACATAAAACCAGATGAAGAAACCGGCTATATAACTCTCAGTATAAGGTAGAAAATAATGTAAAAGATTAAAAGCCATTAGGTATTCGAAAGAAAAAGAATACTGATGAGCCGCTAGTACAAATATTGCCAGAACAACGATCAGCAATGTAGGCAGATTGACACTGACTAAGATTTAGGCATGGCATAAATGACTGAAAGGTTATTTGAGATAGTGTTTGTAAAAGTGTATTTTTCTCATTTTGCTAACAAATATGATGCCATAATAGGTGTGCCAGTGCCTGATGTTCTTCTTCTTAGCGTGTCGATGGCAATCTAAATGTACTCAGCCCAGAATTCGGCCACATGTTTGGCGCCATCACTAGCGTCCATCAGTTCCTGTAACGTGCAGCTGACAGGACACGCAGGGCACGATATTAAGTGTCCCATCGTTTGTGGAACAGCATCACATTTACACTCCAAGGCGGAGTCGTCTATAAATTTCCACCTGAACAGGTTTTCCTTGCTTCGGCCAACCTGGGTCCGGAGTCTGTTTAAAGACTTCCAGTTTACCCAAGGTAACTCATGTCCAGGTGGGAGGTCCTCAGCGGGTGGACCGAACGCCTGATGTTTACCAAGTGAGACATTCACTGTAAAGAAGCTGTGTATTATACATATTGATGAATGATAATCCTCACAATCAGTTCAAATCAACTTACTTCATGTTAGACAGCGCAGAAAGGTAGCAAGGAAACCTGGTGAGCATCGACCAGTCTACCATGAACACGTTGTAATCTTTGCGAGATAGATACGCTGTAAACAGATAAAAAGACAGATTACAGACAATGTAAGTAAATATACAGGCGGAACGGTAGCTGTGGTCGTGTAATGAATGGTATGTAATTGTTACCACAGACTTAGTAAGTGGACTATGGAATATGCAGCAGACCTTTTTATTTTGCAAGAAAAATTCAAGCCATTTTTTTACGTAATTTTTAGGGTTCCGTACCCAGAGTGAAAACGGGACCCTACTACTAAGACTTCGTTGTCCGTCCGTCCGTCTGTCTGTCACCAGGCTGTATCTCAAGAACCGCGGTAGCTAAACAGTTGAAATTTTCACAAATTAGATATTTCTGTTGCCGCTATAACAACAAATACTAAAAATAAAATAAATATTTAAGGGGGGCTCCCATACAACAAAAGCGATTTTTTTTGCCCTTTTTTGCTCGATATCAATAATGGCAACAGGTACCAAGGCACTTGAAATATTCACAAAATACTCAGTTGTATTTTTACTTTAATAATAAAATTAAAATAAAATAAATATATAAGGGGGCCCCATACACATAAACGTGATTTTTTATATATTATTATGCAGTGTTAAATATTGTACGGTGGTACGGAACCCTTCGTATGCGAGTCCGACTCGCACTTGGCCGGTTTTTTGATTTAGAGACTAAACTTTCTAAGAAATCTAGAAATTATTTTAATGATAATTAAGTAACCAAGCCTAAAACATGATTATTTACTTTAGACTGCGAGACTAAAGCTGAACGAGAGATGAAGGGGTGATAAAAAAGGCAGAAAAAAGAGAATCTTATGCTTCCTACCCTGCACATAAAATGGGGCCATATTATTTATTTACTATTACCACTAATATTTGTTTTTACAGGTGGGACCCGATACAAAAAAGTAGAAACACTCAAAAAAAATCAAATCAATGTAGTATTAGTACTAGTCTAATTTAATAAATTATGTTACTTGGACAGAAGATAATAGATGTAATCATAGAAATAATCTTATATCTATGGATGTAATGCAAATAACATTCCCAACCAAGAATAAAAAACATCATGCAAAGATAATTATATCGAGCGTTCCGCCTTCTGTATGATCACGCGCACAAAGTCGGTCGTCTCTTTATCACTTTCACACTTTCATTGAATACTCTCAATTATATTATTATACTAGCTGCGCCCCGCGGTTTCACCAGCATAAGTCTTGATCCCGTGGGAATATGGGGATACAAAGTAACTTAGGTCCTAGTCCAGGTCTATCCATGTGCCAATTTTAATCCAAATCCAATCAGCCGTTTTAACGTGAAAGCGGAACACACAAACATACAAACAATGGAATATTTTATCTGTATAAATTAGTTTAGATAAAATTAAAGAGTCATGAAAAATGTAATTATTTATTGCTAGATAGAAGGTACTGAGATGACGAGTAAAAGAGGTGCACGGAAGAAAACATATTATGATGCTGCATCAACCCAAAATCAATTGGGATAACGGCAAAAGGAAAGAAAGAAAACGTAGTTATTGTGACTCGTACAAGAAGATCACAATCTAAACTAAACACAATCACAAATAAAAAAAAAAAAATAAAAAAAAACCAGATATTATCTTTAAAAGAAACTCACCATCTCGAATATAAGTCATCGGTGTTTTAGAGTGGGTGCCGTTGAACCCGTGGATGATGAGAACATTCTTCCTCGTTTTCTTCCAACCGAAATCGCGCAGGAGTTTCGGATGTCGAGGATCCACGAAATGTTGCTTTGGATGTTCTCTGGAAACATTACAAGGAAGAAGATTAAGATCTAGTATCTTACAATAGGGTACTGCTAGTCATTCAGGACTATCAGGATGTAATAGTTTGGGGTTTCTAATAGACCGCTTTATGCATGGTTCCAATAAACAAAAACGAATCGTTTTGTTTACAAATGGTAGCATTTTTTATTGCCAAACTAGGCATATAAATAGATTCTTACGCTAATTTTACCTGTGATAGCTGCTTCTATATGGGAGGGTCTACTATATAAAGCCTTTGCTTCATTATTGGTAAAGATACAAGAGTCTTAATTTTAAGCAATAACTGTCCGTAAATTATAGAAATCGGCCATTAGTAGGCACATTGAATAAACCTAAGCGCACTGGGCCCGCGTCTTGTTTAGTGGATAACGGTAGGTCTTACTGAGAAGCATCGGGATAGGATTATCTATATGCGAATATAGTCCTAACGAACTTCGTTTTATTTTTTATCAGGAAATATAAATGCCAAAACTGCAAATAAGGAGTGTCTTAATGATAATTTGAACTACATTAAAGATGCAATGAGAACTTAAATATGTATCTATCTGTCGTGGCCATATCGAAGATTTGCTCACACCATGAAATGCTCGAGAATTTCATGAAATGCGACCATTTCATGAAATGTTTCACTGTCTATTGGCCACATCATGATGTGGCCTGGCCAGATCAATGATTACTCAATATTTGACGATATAAACAGTTAAACGCACGACTACTTCATAATGTGGCCAAACATTAATGATCATATCGTAAAATAATTAGAATATCCGCCGGTAGAGGCGTTGATGTCGGTTTCCTCATTTGCAATTTTAAGACCTTATATAACTTGGCATACTTTTGTTTTTCCTAATTATATTTTCGCATAACAGCTTACGCATAATCTGTCTAATCATAATAATGATTAAGTATAATATTCTAAAGCATAAATTTAGCATGCTCGTTTTATTTCTAACGACGTCAGGTCGACGGAGCCCCGCTGCGTGGGGCTCCTATTTCTGTCCGCAGGCCGAACCTCGGGGTGCCCCTGACGTCGTTTAGTATTATGCGAACCCTAAATTCATGATATGGCCAAACGTCGAATGATATATCACTGAACGTTGACTTTTAAACGATATGGTCAATCTTAGCTGGCCATTTCATGATACACAACCATTTCATGAAATGACCGAATACTTCATGAAATGATCAATTATATGATCTGGCCACGACATATCTATGATAATAAGTAGGTACTTACGGTGTGTACATAAAAAAGTTAATCTCGCTGTCCGGACACTTCCACTCTCGCTTCATAACACATCGAAAGTAACGGAAATCCAACATGGATGCTAGATCGCCATCCACTTCAGACACTGCAATTAAAAGAAACGGAACAGTTTATTTTACGTTCACACACGCTGCTGTAGAGTCCTCCGTGAGAAACAGTGCCTAAAGCTTTGGTAACATCACAGGCCTATATAGGTACCTCGAAAGGGTAGGAAGAGGTTTGTACCTACACCCTAAGTCCCACGTAATAGGGGGCGAGCCTATTGCCATCAACTGGACACAAATCCAAACTCCTAGCTGCTACTGAGAATTTACTAATGGAGAAATTAATAATAAATTAAATGTAATTTACTAATTTATACTTCGGATAGACTTTCTAAAATCAATTTACATTCGGCTTTCTCCCATAGCTATCAGATATTGTTGTTTCGATCCAAATTTTATGTATTTTCTCCGCTTTTCCTCTTTATGGAAGCAGCCACACCTTTTGGACAAAATCGATCATTATTCGCAGCTGTTACATCTATTTTAAATATGGCTTTGGACGACCGCGCGTGGCTGCAAGCCACACTACCCATTCGTTTTGGTGGGCTCGGCGTCCGCAAAATTTCTAGTGTAAGCCTACCAGCGTTCCTATCCTCAGTCCACAGCACAGAAAAGTTAACCATGCGAATCTTAATTCTTGCTCAGGTTGACTCTGAAGTGCCGTGTTTGACCGATGCGGTGAACGCCTGGAAAGTGGCGTGCTCGGACACGGTTCAGCCCGAGAACCCATCTTTCCAGAGACAGTGGGATGAGCCGCTCTGCAGGTTGGTACGGAAACTTATTAATACGTCCACCACCACGCCTGCTGGCTGTGGCCGAATGGGAGTCGGGCCTCTGGCTTCATGCGCTACCGTCACCCAACATAGGCACTATGCTGGGTGACACCACATTCCGGCACGCTACATGTTTCCGTTTGGGCGCTCCTTGCGGAGCTCGACATCGCTGTCATTGTGGTGAAGCATTCGACTGCCTCAGATACAATGGCCTATTCCGCAGCAAGAGCGCTGGTCGGATGGCACGGCATGCCAGCATTAACGACATCATCCGTCAGGCTTTTGTCACCGCCGGGGTGCCAGCTGTTTTAGAACCTAATAGCTTGGTACGCGACGATGGGAAGAGGCCAGATAGAAGTTGGGTAGGCCTTTGGTGTGGTATGCAACCTGTGTCGACATGTGTTGTTTACATCTTTGGCAAATTTAGAAACGCCGGACATTAGAACGTTACGCATAAAATAATAAACCTCATCATTAAAAGGCATTATAAACGATGCTCCTATACCTACAAGCTTTATCAAGGAGAGTGGAGGAACACACTAGTATAACCTTCACTTTCACCACCTACCACTGGACAGGCCAGTTTGTAGCATATACTCACACAATCAGGTTTTACAGAATATTGTTTACATTATAATAAACTCTATGACATGATACAAATAATGGAACAAACAAGTTCATTATTACTGAATCTAGAAAGGTTCTGGTCAAGAGGCAATATAATTCGTGAAATATAGGGCAGGACTGTTATATACTATATATATAGCAGTCCTGCCCTATAATTATATACTATAATTATACTATAATTATATACTATAATTATACTATAACTATATACTATAATTATATTATACTTATTATAAATCTACTGAGTCCATACTTCCATGCTATCCATCCATACTTTATTTATGGCAAACTTCGTTCCGCCTCAAAATCAATAAGAATGACTGTATAAGAAAATTAATTATCTTCCTTTTTTTGTGAATTTTTCCTATTTTTTTATAGTTATTCTGCTATTTGGGGCGGAGACAATTCCAAAAAAAAAACGGCCAACCGTTCTTGAGTTATAAATAGTGTAACGAACCCGACTTTGTTTTATACAGGGTGTCCCTGGAAGTATGGATCAAATCGAATAGGGACGTGGGCAAGGTCCTTTCCAAACGTTTTAGCAAAAAAAAAAACAAAAAAAAACTAAAAAAAAAAAAAGAAGAAAGATCGAATTCGTGAAAACTATCAGGGCTATCAATTTATTTTTTTTAGATAGCCCTAATAGTATTTTTTATGATAATTTTCTTTGAACACTAAGCGAAGTGATTGAAAAAAAATTAAAACCGGTCATAACTTTTGAACCGTAAAAAAATTCACTGACATTCTCAGGGTTAAAAAGTTTGGAAATGACCTTGCCCACGCCCCTATTCGATTTGATCCATACTTCCAGGAACACCCTGTATATTACTAGCTGACCCCGACAAACTTCGTACCGCATCAGAATCAATAAGAATGAATGTATGAGAAAATGAATTATTTTCATTTATTTTTTTCTCGTGAAATTTTCCCTTGTTACCCGACTGCGCCAGAAGGAGGGTTATGTTTTTAATAGTTATTCTGCTATTCGGGGTGGAGACAAATCTAACAAAACAAAGATCATAAAAGTCGATTCAGCCGTTCTTGAGTTATAAATGGTGTAACTAACCCGACTTTGTTTTATTTATATAGATTATAAAATGTGAAAGCAACTCTGCCTGTCCGTCGGTCGGATTTGACACACGAATCCCGATAGTACGTTCCCGTGGGATAATTTCCGACCTCAACACGAGTGATGTCTATCAAAAACTGAATCATATTTCTGTTGGACAAACGGTAAAACATGGAATTTAAGTACTGCCATATCTACTCTGTGTGTCAGTCATACTCATAGCCCCAATTCCGTTCATTGTAGGTCTTCCTCTTTCTCTGCATTTATTTCAAACACGTAGCTAATGTTTACTTAACTGACTGAGCTGAATATAACAGCACCACTAAGGGGCCCAGGCACTGCTTCGAATACCAAAGAGGACATTAATTGTGGTGGTAAGCGTGTTGACAGACGTAATACACAAGTGAGGAGCCAAAACAATTCGGATCGTATAAGAGGCAAGAATGCCCTTTTAAAATGTCAATGTGAAACTTCATTTCGTAACCTTTGGTTATCACTCGGAGAAAATTTCAATGCAAAATGCCAATGTTATCAAAAAAAGCTGAAATATCCTCTCATATAGGTATTACGTAATCATCGGAATTTTGCAAATACATTAAATTAAATGGCTAGACTTTAAAGCATAATGCGGGTTGCAGACCAAAAGCTATTAAGCTAAGTTAGTCTAGCTTAGCTCGCATAGCTGATGTAGTTTTTCGGCCTTTTCTATTTAGTTGGTTTATCTTATTCATCTTCTTGTAAGATGATAATTAAGTATCGTGTGTTATCTTATTTTGTGTACAGACCGCAAACTATGAACAGAAGTATGAATATTTACCTCGGGTTTACTGCTTGATATCGAATGTCAAATGCCCGGTGGCTAAATCCCCGAAGTCATCAGATCGAACGTCCGAATTGCTAAAATTCCATAGCATCGATGTACCACAATTATTTCGAATAGCCATTGTTCAAGTTTGATTTTTCACAGCTTCAAGGGACTGTAGACCTGAGTATTTGGTTTTAATTTCAATTTGATACTTCAACGCGTTCCCGAGATAAAGGGTCTTGACAGACGTCTGTCTGTCAGACGGACAACAAAGTGATCCTATAAGGGTTTCGTGTTTTCCTTTTGAGGTACGGAACCCTAAAAAACAAAATGTCAGAACTAAATTTAACGTCACTACTTCAGATCCAACCTCATCAGGTAATAGCAGATCTGCACTGCTTGGCATGAGCCTCTTTAATTGCATGATACTAAACTCGATCTTAAGACACTGTCATCCGTTCATATCCAGCCACCGATCCAACGAAAACTTTCCGAGCTCAATGCGCAAACGATTGCGCAACTACTTTCGTTCTTGTTAAATTCCGTACACAACCAGAGTAGTGACAATTTATTTTAATTTCTCTGAAAGTTGTCCCACTTTTTATGCACCACCTGGTTGGTCATTGTTAAAATGTAATTGATAAAACAACAGCTGAATACGAAAAAACTTCACGGCGGTGGCCTCACTATCCCTTTCATCTAGCGATTGGTCAGAAGTTTTGCTAATGAGTCTGTTGGGTAGGTAGACAAGCTTAAGTACTTATCACCTAATCTGATAGGCTTTGGGTAACCATAATGTAAACTGAAAACTTCAGTAGTTGACGAGCTATTTAGAATCTCTCGTCAGGTATACTTGGATTCACTCTGAAAGGATCGAATGTGGAATGGGCTGGTCCGACAGAACCGAAGCCCACAGAATCAGCAAGCTGAATTGGCAATGGGCTGGTCATATTAGCCATATAACCGATAACTGTGACGGCAAACGAATTCTAATTAGTAGAGACCGCGAATGTAGCGTGTAACGCCCCCGGGCTAAGTGGAGCGACGACCTTCCCATGATCGAGTTAAACGACACGTGGAGAGGTTTTAACCGACTTCAAAAAAAGGAGGGGGTTCTCAATTCGGTTGATTTTTATTTTCTAACAGTGGACTACTAAACTAAAACGAATTAGGCTAATAAAGGTTAACCTTTTAACCACTTACGCCGGATTAATCCGACAAATATTTTCGTGTCCATTTCAGGGTCGTATATTTACGACCAAATACCACAGCTCGTTTAATCTGCTTTTTTATTTCATTACTTTGTATTCTATCAGGTATTTATTTTTCGTTCTTTTTTTCGGGCTTTTGGGGCACGACAACTGATATGAAGTCGAGCGGTTAAAAGGTTAAAATTGCTCTACCTATCCACAATTATGGCAATGTCAAATCCTATCTTTCCAAAACATGGTGTTGTGGATTCTCCTTGAGAAATGAACATCAGTCTGATTATAAATGATCTTTTCTATCGCCGGAAAGCCTAACTAATTTCAAGCATGTGTAACCTACGTTTTTGTGTGTCTTCTGCAAGACTGCAACTAACAATACATTCTAATGAAGGTAATTGAAAAGACAAGGGGTTATTGCACTATCATAATAGGCTTAGTAATCTTATTGTATGATGACAAAAATCACTTTTACTTTCTCAAGGCAATGTTTACTTAGAGCACCTATCTACCTAGTTATTGTTTGCAAAACAATGCAATCGTATATTATTATGTCATTGATACAGCTTCTTTGGTTTTGCAAATGTACCTAGGTGTTATAATGAAACAGTAAAATCTTTTTTAGTTACAAAATATATTCATCTTTGTTACGGGTTGCGTGTTAGCAGTCAAGACATAAGAGGCAGTTAAAAGAAAATGATAGTGATTTAATTAAAGTTACGTTTTATAAACTTTGCAACGGTTCGATAAACTTTGAATTCTGACTTACCTAAATATTTATGTAATACATATATTCCTCTAGTTTCGTCAAGAGCTATATGTAATAGAATAATCTATTAGCTTATGTCGTAGTCAAAATATTTACCAATCAGCGGAACTGACTGCCCAGGAGCGCCAATGATTAGCACCAATTTTATTTCAGGTGCCAAAGTCCCAAACCTTGGACCTAAGAGATATGTTATACTTAAGAACCTATTAAGCGCCAAACAAACAGAAAGACGCAACGTGACATCTACCAACCCACACTGGGCCCGCGTGGTGGATTACGGCCCACTCCCTCTCGCCGAGAGGAGGCCTGTGTCCCAGCAGTGGGAATAGTATAGGCTGATTATGCCAAACAGACAGAGCACGAGTAACTTTCGCAGTTTTAATATTATTTAACTAGCTGCGTCCCACGGTTTCACCCGCATAAGTGTCGATCCCGTGGGAATACCGGGATAAAATCCAGGGTGTCAGCTACCTCCATACCAAATGTTATCAAAATTGATCCAGCCGTTTGTGCGTGAAGAAGTAACAAACACACTCACAAACTTTCGCCTTTATAATATTAGTGTGATGTGATAATGGGATGTAAATATACAAGACCGTAATGACGACAGAGTGCTAAGAGTAATATATAATCTATAACACTGATTGAATTCCTGTGCTAAAGTACCAAACACAATACTTAGTAAATTTCGCATTGATAGAAGATCAAGTGAAAGTAGCCGATGATATGTTTATGAAGCTATGCATAAAACGGCGGTATACTAGAACCATTAGGTTTTATGCTTTCATAAACCGGTATAAGCTTTTGGTTTCTATCAGCGGGGTAATTGCGTAAAACATTAAAAGTAGCAATGGCTTTCATTTTGACAGTTCAGCAACATTCATTGCGTTATTTCCGTTGTTGAGCGGAGAAATTTTTCGAACATCACACTATCACACTAATATTATGAAGGCGAAACTTTGTGAGTGCGTGTGATTAATATGTTTGTTACTTCTTCATGCTCAAACTGCTGGACCAATTTTGATAATATTTTGTATGGAGTTAGCTGACACCCTGGATTAACATATACGGTACTTTTTATCCCAACATTCACACGGGGTCGACATTTATGCGGGTGAAACCGCGGGGCGCAGCTAGTAATGAATAAGCAATGGATTAGCAATATCCTTCAAAATAATTCGGATTGTGATTGAGATTGGGTTACGCAAGATTCAATCGAACAAATAATCTCTTCTCTTTCCCACTCTTTTCAATTTTGTCAGTACAGCCGACTGCATTAGTTGTTGACCCCTCTGCTAAGGAATTCGGCGACTTAGAAAATGCATTAGGATGAAGAACCAGTTGATTCTATCACGTACATAGCATAACGGGGGGGGGCTTCTTGATGCTATACGACCATAATAGTCATCCGAAAGCTCACGAAAGGAAAGAAAATTAGTCTGAAGAGGACTATATAGGTAGGAATATACATATATTATGAAGATCAGTGCAGTACAGTGGCGAAGGTACCATACAACTCGATTCCCACCGGCTTCCCTTCGAAAATTCAGAACATAACCACACTATAGTCAATTCATAACATAATTTTTTTTTGGCATTTTTTTTGCTCCGGCTTACCTCTGTCATAAATTCACCCTTCGCCACTGGTGCAGTATCATTGCGTTAGTAGTTACAACTTCCAATGCCTCTATCAATGGAATCGTCCACAGAGGCTTTGTTACCGTTCTTTATCGCTCAAGTATGAAACCCAACTTCATGCAATACGACATGAATACAACCACAAACTACCTTGTGATGCGTGCATAGCCGGCCCATCTAATTTTTTCTTAGAATTTTCACAGTTATGTAGTGCAAAAATAGCCTGTTCTGTTTGTTTTACCGGTCAAACGGTTCATGTAATGACTTGTAATGAGATGCAGAATATGTTGATTTTTTGCTGAGTTTATTTTGCCTGTTTACTGTATAGCATTTGTATGAGTCTAGTCTAGCAAGTATGTAACCTATTCTGTCTACTCAACCACATCAACTGTGATTAATTGTATAATCCCGGTTCTAGATTCGATCTTAAGGTCAGAGAAATTGTTTGATGTTTCGAGGTTCTTCTTTTAGGATTTTTTCAGTAGCAGACCGGAGTCTGAATAAGTACCTACTTATCTACCCCGGTAACGGCAACAGGCTTTCCCCCCTATGACATGAAAGCGAAATATGGGTGTTGGTATTTTTAAAGGTAGGTAACAGTTCAGCCAACCCCTAGACGTGATGTTATGGTGCCGCTTATAGGTATTTAAAGTGACACTACACTCTATGAATTAGAAACATGTTTGGATGTAAGTCCCACTACTGCGCAAAGGTTTAAAGTTACGTTTATGAAATAAAAATTAATGTATGCTCTTTTATATGCATACGGCCAACAGCCGATCTGTTCTGTAAAAATCTCACCAGGAAAACTAAGGTGAAGTGACCAGTCAATAGTGTCAGTCCCTAGCACCAGGTGGAATGACAGCTCACCATTGTACACCTAAGCTTTCACGGTGAGATCTTTACAGAATACATCGCAGTTCTGTCCGCATCAATGGCCAAGTAATTACGAGTAAGATGAATAAACCAATTAAAAGAGACATAATTTCTCCTCGGATATTCAGCGAATCATTAGAGTGGTAAAATCAGTCTTGATTGCATGTAAGTATTAAACAGAAACCGTGTTATTAGTGATTGACGTGGCTGCAGTAACGGGTAAAAACGACTGCTCATGGCATTGAACCTGCACTTGTTAATTCGTACTGATGGTGGCTGATTGATTCTCTGAAGTCAGTGCAATATTACCGGGTAATAATCGGGTGAACGGTTCCTGCAAATACCGGTGGAGAATTGTAGACCGGTACAGACACCCCTTTAGCTACTTATGGGAGTATGAATTTCATGGAAGCATTTGGTGTTGTTGCACCCTTGGGTTTTAGAGTTGAGTTGGTCCTTGTTTTATCTACCTAAAGGTATGATTCCGATCTCGGCAGCACGCAGCAGTGCTGTCGCGGCAGTGCGGTCGCAGCACTACTGGTCCTCATACATTTTCTATAGGTTTATACGTGATTACATTCCGAGCACGGCAGCAATGTGACGCAGCAATGTCGCGCAGCATTGCTGCCGTGCTCGGAATGTAATCTCATATAAACCTATAGAAAATGTATGAGGACCAGTAGTGCTGCGACCGCACTGCCGCGGCAGCACTGCTGCGTGCTGCCGAGATCGGAATCATACCTTAACGGTGTGCTAGATAGGTTGTAAACAATTATGATTTTATCCAACAGGCACTAGGTGCGAGGACACCTAATAGGTAGGTTCTTTCTTGATGCAATTTTTTTTTTATTTATTTATTTAGGCAACCAACAGCGATACATATAGTAGTCCTATCTCTTTTATTTGATTGTTAGTCGCATTCTTTTTCATCGCATTAATATATAGGGAGACACCTACGGAATTGCACGGGGTTGTAGGTACGTACCAAGGGAACCACACTTCAAGAGCAAGATTATTTTTAATGCTAAATCATTCTCAATGTTTTAATACTTGCCTAATTCCGTGGTCACAAGAACTAAAACTAGTAATATCCCGCACTTTATTACACACATTATCACAGGCACAGAGCACAGTTTTTCAGGAAAAGAACAATTATCACCTCATTGAGGATTCCTCTTTTGCATTAAAAAAGTTAAAAAAAAAAGTTAAATATTTATAAATGGAACGCAATGCGCGCGCGCTGCCAGTGCAGCGGTGTAGCGGCAAACGATGCGAAATCAACACGTAGAGAAAAGTAAAATGCCCCTCTTGATCACGATTTGCGGTGTAAACTGCTGTTGACCCTGCCTCTATACAGTAGCCGACCAACACAATTGACTTACGTTCATTGCTCCTTCTATCCTTTCTTTCTTGAATCTCTTTTATTTATAACAAATGGCGCCATGAATTTTGTTATATGCTGTGGATAACGGTGTGAGTTTCACATTTATATAATATCTTTGTTTATATTATTTGCGCAGATATAATGTGTACTGTTTGTTTGTCCCAAATAAATAAATAAAAATAAGATAGAAGGTATGGCCAGATTATTTCTTATTGATATAAAATCCGGAGTTGTGACGTTCAAACGTCAAAAATGTATGATTAAACAGTCGCTAATCTATAACAACGTTTATTAATTTAGGGAAAGTTGTAGGTACTAGGTATCTTGGGAATTCCTTATTCGTCATAATTAAGTTTATTGCATCTTTAGATCAGCACACTACCTACCTACTTAACGTAAGGCTTCCCTCGTTCTCGGCTCTCTGAATCTCTACTTAACCCTTCCTGTACTTAATCCTTTGTCCAGAAAAAAAAAACATGATGGAATAGACTGGTCCAGTTATCATTCAAAGTTCTACATTAAATATAATATCGATACCTTTGGGTAGAAAGGTCGTATAAACCATTATACGACCTTTCTACCCAAAGGGTAGAAAGGTCGTATAATGGTTTATACGACCTTTCTACCCAAAGGTATCGATATGCTTAAAAAATCTCCACGTAATGGGTCAAACGGGTGACTGAAAATGTCGGGTGGCGGCCCTGAGAAAATGGGGCATGATACCTTGGACCTCAAAGCCCTAGACGCACATCGTGACGAGACCTTTTTCGAGGCTTCGAGGTGGCACATACCTAGAAGAAAGCGGTGGAGGCCTTTGTCCAGCTGTAGGACAGTAGGTACAGACCACAAAAAAAACTATGGATAATTTTGAAGAAACCTATCTGTTGAAAAAAAATTCTGGAAAGAACAGTCTGAAAAATATTATGTACAGTCCTGTTTTTCTCTACAAAGGTATTTAAATTACTAACTTTATGTAGGTAAACAAAGTTAATGAATCCATGTTAAAACGGAAACAGAGATAAAATTAACAATAACATCACAATCTCTTTTAGAATCTGGTACCCAAACAAATTGTGGAGATTGGTAAGCTTATTGGCAAATATTGAAACAATGCAGACTACCTATTCACAATTACCCAGGTACTCACCTAAATTTACCCAATAGTCCCATTCTTTATGTCCTACGTCCTATACATAGACTAATATATATATATAACTAGCTGTACCCCGCGGTTTCACCCGCGATAAAAGTTATACCTAGTCCTTTTTTATTGATTCCCTTCACAAATCTCCACACCCCTTTTTACACCCTTAAGGGATAATTTTGGAGATAAAAACTATTCTATATCCTTCTCCACAACTCTAAACTATCTCCATACAAAATTTCATCTAAATCGGTTCAGCGGTTATTGATTCCCATTACACATTTCCACCCCCTTTTCACCCCCTTAAAGGATGATTTCTGGGATAAAAACTATCCTATGTCCTTCCCCGGGATACAATCTATCTCTCTGCCAAACATCTAAATCCGTTCAGTGGTTTAGGCGTGAAAGGTAACATACACACAGACAGATATAAGACAATATGGATATATGTAAATAAGTATAAGTATATATAAGTACCTATATAAGTAAGTATGGATGAGAGACCTATATTAATCTTATATGTACATAATTAATCTATACTAGCTTTTTCCAGCGGCTTCGCCCGCGTGAAGGTCGGAAATGACTACCTACCTACCGGGATTAAAAGTATCATTTGCTCCTAAGCCTCATGGTCTGTCGGTGTTTCAAAGAACAATGGGTAAAGTTGTATGGGCCCCGTACCCAAAAAAAAAGATGACTGTAGCATTATGAGCTATATCGGTATTCGTTGCCCTCATAGAGTAGTTTAATTAATCCTAAGACAGCATGTCTGAATTCACTTGGAGAAAAAAGATATTTAAGGAAGTTAAATTGGTTTTGAGAAGACGGTACCCAGAGACAAGGTTAATTGTAGCTTTATGAACTATGTCGGTATCTGTTGACCTCAAGGAGTAGTTTAATTAATCCTAAGACAACATGTCTGAATTCACTTGGAGAAAAAAGATATTTAAGGAAGTTAAATTGGTTTTGAGAAGACGGTACCTACCCAGAGACAAGGTTGATTGTACCATTGTGAACTATGTCGGAATTTGTTGACCTCATGGAGTAGTTTAATTAATCCTAAGACAGCATGTCTGAATTCACTTGGAGGAAAAAGATATTTAAGGAAGTTAAATTGTTTTAAAGTTAAAATAATAGGAAAGTTCATTATCTTTATTCATTATTGTAGGTAATTACCATACTTATATTGGTTCTTATTCAATACTAGCTGACCCGGCGAACTTCGTACCGCCATTAATTTTTTTTTTTTTTTTTGTTAATTTTTTCCCATGTTTTAATAGCTATTCTGCTATTCGGGGAGAGATTATGAGCTATGTTGGTATTCGTTGCCCTCATGGAGTAGTTTAATTAATCCTTAGTCAGCATGTCTGCTGGCAACCGACAATGCAGCATAAAATTACATACAAAAAAGAAATAAAAACAAAAAAATACAAGTTCTAAATCAATTTTAATTAATTTTTAATCAAGTTCTGGTAATTTTCTAAATCGCTGGAGCCTTATTGAACACGTTCCGTGATCCATTGTAGAATAATCCACACGCTTACAACATTGTCGAAATAATAGTAGACAGAATTAACGTTTCCATCAGGTTTGATGACTAATATGTTGTGGACTGTAATATCAACCGTCAAAGGGTACGTTTCACAGCGATGGAAGAACGCGATGTACCATTTCCTAGCCTCAACGACGAGGATTTTATCTTGTTTGGTTTAGGCACATACCAATTAAAACTCGCAAAATCATACGTGTCAGAGCATTTGCGAAGAGTCATGTAGGTACCCTATAGATAGAGGTATGCGTAGAACCAAGTCCTAATATGAGAAATGGCGCAAGTGATTGACTGTCGTGTAATTATTATTTAGTAAGATTATTGTAAAAATGGAAAATTATACCTGTGAGACCTGCTGGTGAAGTATGTTTAAATAGAAACATTTTCAAACGGTTGATTGATGTAGTTTTTTTTTGTGCATACCCTGTCTGAAATCTGTGTGCACGCCACTGCATGATTGCGACCCTCGTGTGTGCCGGGAAGGATAAACATATTAACAACGAGGTTGTTAAACGTGGAATGTGGACTCAGCGATCATTGTGCCGATAGTCGTGACAGCCTGTGGTTTAAAAACCAAAAACGTCGACTAGCACCTGAGGAGGCTCTCGTTGGGCAGCTGGATCAAGGACTTGATTCAGAAAGCGGAACTTCTCGACACGACCCACATTATTAGGAGGTTCTTCTCTCCGGAGCCCTGATTGCCGATAGCTTGGACCTGTTCCCGATACCGGTGGGCTACAACTTTTTTATATTTTTAAATGTTTTTATGTTCTAATATTTAAAAATATAATTTGTATAAACATGCATTATGAAATAAAGGAGTTAAAATAATAATTAATGAGAATAAATAACGTTCTATTCTTTTATTTTATTCTATTTAATAAAACAATTTAACTTCCTTAAATATCTTTTTTTTCCAAGGGAATTCAGACTTGCTGTCTTAGTATTAATTAAACTACTCTATGAGGTCAACAAATACAGACATATTTCATAATGCTACATTTAACTTTGTCTCTGGGTACTTTCTTCCCAAAAACAATTTAACTTCCTTAAATATCTTTTTTCTCCAAGTGAATTCAGACATGCTGTCTTAAGATTAATTAAACTACTTCATGAAGTCAACAAATACCGACATAGTTCATAATGCTACAATTAACCTTGTCTCTGGGTACGGTATTCTCAAAACCAATTTAACTTCCTTAAATATCTTTTTTCTCCAAGTGAATTCAGACATGCTGTCTTAGGATTAATTAAACTACTTCATGAGGTCAACAAATACCGACATAGTTCATAATGCTACAATTAACCTTGTCTCTGGGTACGTTCTTCTCAAAACCAATTTAACTTTCTTAAATAACTTTTTTCTCCAAGTGAATTCAGACATGCTGTCTTAGGATTAATTAAACTACTCCATGAGGTCAACAAATACCGACATAGTTAAATATCTTTTTTCTCCAAGTGAATTCAGATATGCTGTCTTAGGATTAATTAAACTACTCCATGAGGTCAACAAATACCGACAAAGTCCAATTAATGCTACAATTAACTTTGTCTCTGGGTACGGTCTTACTCGTTCTCCTTTCATCCAAATCCGTTCAGCCGTTTTAGGTGAAAGAATAACAAACAAAGAAAGTCACTTTTATTAAAATATTAGTTAGGATTAGGAAGTTTTGGGACTTTTTATTCTTTTCGAAAATTCGAAATAAAAATAAAAAACCAAGCTTTGAATTATTTAAGTTAGTGACATCTAACGGTACCTTGCCAAACTATTATTAATAATATTTGCCCATTGGTCACTTTAGTCATGCTCATGTGCCCGCCTTATTATTTACATCTATACTTATAATAAATCTGTAGAGAGGTCAATTCTGTACATGAAATATATTTTCAAAATAACTATCAGGGGGTGATTAGTGATCGATACTGATGCCAAAAATGCAATCAGTAAAATTTTTGTCTGTCTGTCTGTCTGTCTGTCTGTCTGTCTGTCTGTCTGTCGGTCTGTATGTTCCTTATAGAAACAAAAACTACTGGACGGATTTTAACGAAACTTGGTACAATTATTCTTCATACTCCTGGGCAGGTTATAGTATACTTTTCATCACGCTACAATCAATAGGAGCAGAGTAGTGAAGGGAAATGTTGGTAAAACGGGAGAAGTTACTCCATTTTTTAAGCTTCCGTCGCGTGTGCAGCCTTAATGGTTAAAGTTACATAGAAATCATGTATGACGGAAATATTCTAGATAAAATTGTCTAAAAAATATCCCGCAACAGCATATGTCTATCTTTTATGGTTGACTCACAATAACACGTGTAACTCCTGATAGCTTAGCAGTTCGGAGCATTCTGATTATATTTGTTTACTCTTACGTTTATAATACTCTCACTCATCCCTAATTTAAAAAAGTTAACATTATTACCTATTCAATAAAAAAAGAATCATAGAAATCGGTATAGAAACACCAAACTTATACATGAAATAAGCCATCGCGCCGTCACACGTCTGAATCATGCTATAAGGATTATATTTGTGTAACGGTTGCCGCGCTCGACACTGGTCGCGGTAGTGTATAAAAAGGCGGGAGGTCCGAGAGCGTCAGAGCGAGCTTCATTCAATATTTGGCTGTTGATGCGTTCAGAGCGTTCGACCTTATTGACAGACAATAATTGATATTGAGAAACCGTGCTTATCAGCGCGACTTTTAGTCTTTAAATTGTTTATTTGAATTTCTTTTGTTGTTATTTTGTAAAATAGGTATGAGTTGTTTTGGTAGTGTTTAAATATTCGTTCAAATTAAAAATTATTAAGCGTAGGTACTTTTATTAATTAAAGTAGGTAGTTATAGGTATTTATTTTGAAATTTTACACAATGGTTCCCTTTATAATGTAGACAAGGAATTAGGAAGGATTTTTTAAATTCAACCCCTAAGGGAGTTAAATAGGGGATGAAAGTTTTTATGAAAGTCCGTCAGTTTTAAAGTTAGGATCTTCAAATTTTGTGTTTAGGCTGACGACTAAAAATTAATTTATACGTGTCTCAGCGTTTTTGATAATTCCAACCCCAAAGGGTTAAAAAGGGGGATAAAGTTGTGTATGAAAGTCCGTCAGTTTAAAAGTTAGGGTCTTCAAATTTTGTATTTAGGCTAACGATTGAAAATTAATTTATACGTGTCTCAGCGTTTTTGATAATTTCTCCCCCAAAGGAGGATGAACGAACTGACTGAAATATCAACGCACAGTCTAAACTGCTGGTCCTAGGGACATGAGTTTTGGAGGTTGTGTTCTTCGTGCAGAGTAGGTATCGAATAAGAAGGGGTTTTTGGAAATTCAACCTTTAAGAGGGTGAAAAGGGGGGATTTTGTTTGTATGAAAAATCTTATTTATTGAGTTAATAACCTTGAAACTTGGCACGAATACTTATCTAAGTAAATTATGAAATTTGGAATTTTTCGTTTTTCTAAAATACCCCCTAAAGAGGTAATGGGGGGGTGTTAAAATAAGTATGGAAGAATTTTAACGCCCTGTCCGATTAACTTGGAACTCAATATTTATACTAAGGACTAAAAATAATTAATAACGTGTATCAGGGTTTTTCGAAAATCTACCCCTAACTGTATGAAAAGAGGTAGTTAATTTTAAAGGGGAGGATTTTACTGCGTGGCTTGATTAGCACGAAAATTGGTATAAATAAACTTTGAGTCAAGTTATGAACACATATTAAACGATTTTTCAAAATCTACCCCTGTGGGGGTGAAAAGCGGGGATAGTTTCTTTGAAAAATCTGATTCCTTTGTTCTATAAACTTAAAAATTGGCCCGAATACTTATTTATTTAAGTTAATTATAAAGATCATACCAACATTCATTTTCGAAACTTTTAGAGGAAAGTACGAATTTCACGCGGACGAAGTCGCGGGCAGAAGCTAGTAATGGAATAAAATAATAATGCTAATGACCCAAAGACCATAGGTCGTTCTAATGACCCATTCTTTAAAATAAATAATTACCTTTTATTTTTATGCTCATAAATTATATTACCAAGGCCCTTGAAATCGTACTGTGAAACACTGTATTTTAGTTGGAAAAGTAGTATAAATTAGTGTTGTGGTAAACAAAACTAAATAGGTAAATGTTATTTGAGTATAAACTGCACATCGCAAGTACTTAATTTTTACTTATTCACAAAAACACAACAGTTATACAATAAGCTAACACTAAAATATATACCTACCTAATTATATATTAATTAAGTACAAATATAATTAATCAAAAACTAAAAAAAAGGCAGGAGCTCATTGGGCATTCAAAAAATTCGCAAAAATTCGTCCAGATCGCTGTCAATGGGATAATTGGGATAAGTGCTCAAAAGGCTGGCAGCATTACCATGCTAGATGGCAATGAAGCTAAGGATAGGCCAGCCCTCTGGTCACGAGAGGTACTTAATTTGGTATGTATTTACTTTAAATTACATCCGAATAAAAAAATATTTGTTTAACTTACTAACTTACACATACCTACCTACTTATCTAATAATTATTTATTATTCTATCAGGCATAAAACAAATACATTTTTAGGTTATGTTCTTATATTTTACGTAAATACGAAAGTTTTGAGGTTGAAGGTAATAAATTAAACCCATTAAAAGTACTTAATTAGGCTAGCTAGAACATTTCCTTGTGAATGAAATGTAAGAAATTACGAATATAACACTTTCGCAAAAATAAACAAACAACAAAATAGAAAGCTGTCAAAACACAGCTGTTTAATGTTTGCCAGATGCGATTTTTTTTTTAAATTTACCTTATTTTTAGGGAAACCTACTTAGGTTTTGTGGCAAAACGGGTAATCTCCTATTATAAAAATCCATCAAAAACTTTATTGGTTTCACACTTCAATCATTGTTGATCGAAGGTTTCACAAAAGTAGTTCACGGACTTTACCTCGATCTTTGAAGTCGGTCGGACGTAAGTGGTTTTGTGCTGGCGCGGCCACGGCCAGATACCTACTTAATTTATTTGGATCATTTTTCCGAATATGTACTTGAAAAAAACTTTCATACTTACTAAAGTATGAAAGTTTTTATTTTTATTAATAAATTATCCTAGATCTCATGGTTGTTTCGTGTTGTACATACTTGCACTTAAATTGTCTAGTGTTGCCAGAGCAAATAAACTTATCACATGCGACAGAAACCACATGTTTTCAGTTAATTAATTTATCTTGTTGACTTTTGACTTTAGGCGGCCTTCTCCCATAACGTAAACATTATACATACTGCATACAAGTTAACAACTGGACACTAGTTGTTGAAAAAAAGTGAAACCGAGCAGATTATTATTTTTGCGGTATTTTAGAATTTCATATATTCCGTTATGAATCGGTATAACATTTAGTTTTTCACTCAGAAAAGTACATTTAAGATACTTATAGGTAATTCGATTTTTTCTATATTGTTATTCAAAGTTTATTGTTTGAATGAAATTATTTGGCACTTGTTTAGAACTGGTAAGTTATAAAAATATTTTTTGTTGTTTTTTTATTGAGACCAAGACAGACAGCAGCTACAATCAGCAATGTGTTAGATACTTTTTTGTTGTACCTAGACCTACCACTTGTTTAGACAGAATATAGGTAGATATATATTCTAACACAACACCGTTACTGTATTTTAGATTCAAAATAAAAGAGAAGGCAGAAGTACATGTAGATTACGCCTAAGTACGATTTTATTAGTTTTATTAGTTTTTTATGTTTTCTTGAGTAATACTTGACTATTTGATACTAATTCCGTACTATTTACTAGAATTAAAACCGACTGGAGATTTAGATCCCTTATAAATAACCACCATTTTAAAGTTTCCAGAAAATAACGAGGATGTGTCTCTTATAGATATACCTAGATATAAGTAAGTTTAGACTGTTAAGAGGATGAAAGAGTCGTCCTTCAGTTTGCATAAAACCCCATACTATTGCATTCACCATTCCACCTGTAGGAGAAGTGATCCTATTACCTATAACATGGAATCTTGGAGTTCTAAGGAGTTGGAGAGCCATGTTCAAACTATTTACTAACGACTACGAAAGTACAGGTCCACACTTCGTCAGATTTGTGGTTGTAAGCGTGTTTGCTAAATGTGGGTCCAGGTCGGGCAGTGTTATTAGGTTTTTACATTATTGACTTTTTCCCTACCAGCCCGAAGTCTGAATTTGTACCTAGTCATAGCAATCAATCGGTAAACTCGCTCTCCCCCATATTACATCGAACTTCAACGTAATCGGCTAAATGAAGGTGTGCCCTTCAACTTCACTACCCTACTAAACATTTGTATTTACCTACCACTGCGGGAAATACAGGAGTTTTTTTTTTTTTAAGTCAGCCTTCGCTATCCCGCTACTGAGCAAAGGCCTCCCCCAAATCCTTCGTGGCATCTTGTCTCGGAGCCACCTCGTTGCAACCCTTGCGGTACGCGCCTAGGTCGTCTCGCCACCTCTTTCCGGGCCATCCTCGGCATGCGGCTGACGTGGCCCGCCCAACCGCATTGTAGCTTAGCAGCCTTTTTGCCTCCTGCTGCCGACTTCAATACCCTTGGTAGTCTATGAGGGTGCCAGTGTTCTGAATTACTCCTCGAGAGTGCCTTTGAATAATTACAGAGAGCGGGTCACCCTCCTTAACACTCTTTTGTATGCTAAACGAAGGTTCTGCAGAATGAAGTTTAATGTCCGCGTTGCTATATATTGCTGTTCCAGTTCTTGGCTTTCTAAATATTTAAATATTTCGGAATGTTTGATATTGTCGAAGGCCTTCTTATAATCCAAGGTACTATAGGTAGGATACAAGTACAAACCTCAAGAGCTCAATACACAATACTTAAAAATTAGTAATCTACTCGAAGGGCCAAATGTTTCTTATATAATATCGCTCATTTAGAGAAACATCGACGTAAATGTATTTTTTTCCAAAAAATGAGTTAAATATGCCAAAGCAAAGCGTATCAGAAAGCGTATTTACGTTAGGAAAGCAGACGTAAAAAATAGTAGCAGTTATGTCGATGTTTCTCCAAATGAGCGATATTATCTACGTTACTAGTCTATTTTAATCTTCTGCATAGTAAATATTATGCGTTCGATAGATAGGTACATACTTAGCTATAATACTTAAAATGTTAATATTTATGTTGGGTTTCACCGTACAATTGCACTGCGTAGTTGTAGGTACCGATTTATTTTTCTATGTGCATTCTTTGCACCCATGAAATTAAATAAGATAGTCTTATCATATTATTATCTATGAACTATTTCATAATTATTGTTGTGCTCTTGTGGTACGTGTTAGACACGTGTAGTTAAATTAATTTTCAAGTGTTTCCATCAAAATGTTTTCAGCTAAGCGGCTTGGTTACTTAGACTTAGATATGGAACAAAATCATGAAACTCCAGGTTAGACAAATGCATTATTTATATTTATTTATTGTGTATTATCTAACTATGTGTCTCGTCGTACCTACCTATACATGTCTCATTTATTTTTGTGTTTACTGTTTATAGGTGTTCGGGTATATACGTTCGTAGGTAAACAAATCTTTGTTGTAAGCTGTAATTTGGGACTTTATTGCACGCCTCGCTTAGATACAAGTAGTAAAGAAATTGAGTATACACACACACACACACGCCGTCATAATTATTATTGTTTTCTGCAAGAAAGAAATGCCGCTTTTCTTATTCGTTACGTTTGCAGTTAGCAGTTACACATAAGTCTCCATTTGTTTACTACTCTGTGTTTGTTCATTGTCTTATTTGTTTTCTTGCTGACACTTATTTTTTCGTTTTGTAGATTTATCTGTTCGCCTGTCTTTCTGTATATTTGCATGATTTTAAAATACATATTATATTACACAAATATTAATTGGGACATTACCTAATTATTTTAATATTTTTTACAGATGAAAATGGCAAAAATCGAAAAAGTCATAATAGGTAGGTAAAAATACTTTAGCCCGATATTAAATTATTTTAATGGTTTGAGTATTTTATTTTATTTTGAACTATTCAACTTGCAGATGGTGGGAAAAATTGTGCTTACGATGTCATCAAGAAGACTCAACACCATCATGGCAACCGTCATGGTGGTCAAACGTTTTTCCCTTTCCTTTCTTTTCAACCTACAGACAATCAGCACAACAAATCTGCATTATAATGTTCTGTAAGTTCTGTTTTCTACAATCCACGTAGTTTATTTTGCAACGATGATTAAATAACTAAACATATTTATTTAGTTAGACATAGGGAGGGATTACATATCTACTGTTCTGCTTATCCAAGATCTAGTTTATCTCTATTTACATGTTCAATATCACGCTGTAATCAAAATACTATAAAGAAAATCCATCTGATGACAATATTTTTGGAAAAAATATGAATAAGTAACAGACTGTTTTCAGATCGCATCGCTCTGAAAAATAGAGAGGTTTGAAAGGAAAAACGAAACTACGCCCAGCAGTGAGACAAAATGTAGGCTAACAAAAAAAAGAATATGGATAGGCTCGAGTGCGATTATAGAAATTCGGGCAGCCAGCGCGGGAGGTTGCTATGACCTTACCAAACCTAATAATAAAGTTATGTTTATCTAAGTCATAAAGTCACTCGCACCTATTGTCAACATTGTACCTTCAGATTAAAATGGTTGTGTATTCTGATATTGACGCAATCCTGTCCTGTTGAAAGTACCTGACTACCTGTGACTATTTATAAGATCACGAGTTGACGTAAAGTTCACAAATATCTATACAATCAATGAAACGCGATCATATGACACCTTTTTTGATACTGCAACCTTCTATTTAGTACAATAAGATTCTGGTTTCAGTTCTTCTGACATGGGGTATCCTGTATGCAGAGCTCGGTGAGTCGATAGGATTAAATGGCGAGCTACTTAGTATGTCACTACTAGTCATCTCCGCGTACTTAATAGGCTGGGTATGGCTGAAGATCACAACACTGCCAGCACTAATAGGCATGCTGATTACTGGTATAGCCTTTCAAAATCTTCAGCTGGTGCATATGACGGATTCTTACAGAAAACTCAATCAAGATTTGAGGTGAGTACATTTCGTAGATACACACTCTGCAGTCTTAGTGCCAAGATGTTTATTGTTCATCAAACTTACAGGAAAATTGCGTTAGTCATTATCCTAACCAGAGCTGGACTTGGTCTGGATGCTGCTGTTTTAAGGAAACATTACGCTGCCGTGCTGCAACTAGGTCTCTTACCGTGGTTAATGGAATGCGTAGCAATAACCGTTAGCACACATTACCTCTTGAATTTACCTTGGATATGGGGTTAGTAGGTTTGATTTTTAATTTAGACTAGTAGAATGTAAGGTTCTTTGGCTAGATGCTAAAGACGTTTATGTATCCTAGCATATTAAGCCGAATTTGCTTACAATACAACAACGATTTCTTATACTCATAATTTTTCAGGCTTTCTTCTAGGTTCAATGATAGCTTCAGTGTCACCAGCAGTGGTAGTCCCATGTCTATTCAGATTACGTGACGTTGGTTATGGAGTTTCCAAGGGTATCCCAACAATTGTCGTTGCTGCGGCTGCAGTGGATGACTCCATAAGCGTTGCTATATTCGCCATTATTCTGAACGCCATATTCTCAACAGGATCTGCCACTTTTAATATCATTAAGGTAAGGCAGGCAAGTCATGTATGTTTTTATCCTTTTTATTTTCTTGAGTTCTATGCTAATTCAACGCTGTCATAGATAAGTAAACCACAAACATACAATTAATGACAAAAAAAATCCAGATATGTTTTTGAAAATGTACTTACATATTATTTTCTTTTGACTATCAGGGCCCATTATCCATTATTGCTGGTGTAGCCTTCGGATCACTTTGGGGAGCTATGACGTCAGTTATTCCCGAAAAAGGCGACACTTACGTAGTTCCATTAAGATTCTTAGCTCTCTTCCTAGGAGGCCTTTTTTCTTATTTTATATCGAGCATGATTGGATGGAGTGGTGCAGGTAAATATTCTTAAAGCTTGTTCCTTAAGCTCTCAGAATTTTGAAACTAACGTCGTTACGTGACGTCTATGATATAATTATTACTTTTAGGTCCCCTGGCCATAGTATCGTCGGGATTCGTAGCGGCATACTTTTGGGAGAAACAGGGCTGGCCTGTAAACAAAAACCCAGTCAGTAATATTTTTAGAATCTTGTGGATATTCTTCGAGCCCATATTATTTTCATTCACAGGAGCTCAAGTCACGGTAAGTAAAGCCGTTAAACAAATTTTATTAAGAATCTTGAGCTTTACAATAGGAATAATTTATTTTGTCAACAGATTAGTGCCTTAGATCCACAAGTTATAAAAATGGCTACTATTTGCCTCGTGTCCTGTCTAGCTATACGTGGTGTCGCCACGTATTTTGTGAGCTTTGGCTGCGGTCTCAATAGTAAAGAGAAAATATTCATTGGTCTCACGTGGACAGCGAAAGCCACTGTACAGGTATACAGGCCTTTTTAAATTCATAAATCTATTGGTCATCATCGTCATTCTTATGCCCTTATCCCAATTTATGTAGGGTCGGCGCAACATATATTTTTCTTCCATATTCTCTATTAGTCTCGTCTCTAGTTTTTATCATCTCGGCAGTCACCTCCCTTTCTAGCTATATCATATTTCACACAGTCCATCCATCATTTCCTTGGTCTCCCTACTCTTATAGTCATTCATATTCATACTTGACAAGACTTTTCTCACGACATTTTCGTCATTCCTCCGCATATATCTATTGGTACATGGTGCATTTTAACGGTGTACCGTACCCACTTAAATCGCACCTTTATTGTGTTTTCAATTAATCTGCACTTATGTTTTCTAGGCAGCATTAGGACCAGCTGCTTTGGATTTAGTTATTAGTGGACAAACATCAGGTGCTGCTAAAGAAGATGAAGAATACTATGCCAAGACAATCTTAGCTGTCAGTGTATTGAGTGTAACGATATCAGCCCCTCTAGGAGCGTTACTCATTGCTCTTGCTGGCCCTAAGTTGCTCACTAAAGATGACTGTAAGTAACAAATATTTACTAAAAAAATGTACGTGTTTTTAAGATATTGGTCCTAATGTGGTGCTTCGTTTAATTACAGCTAACGAGATACAAATTCCAGATCCAGAAAATCAACAGTCTACTCATATATGACAATCGTAATTTATCGTATCTCATAATATTAGTGAAAAATAGTTTTAGTAACCTGTACCTACTTACGAAATAATATAATAGATACACCGAGATCTTACCTACTCTAGATTTTAAGCTCGGGAATAGTTACCTCATAAATAAATAATACAACGATGGCGATACCTATAATAAATAAATGGTAGGTATGTACTTAATAACTAAGTAGGAACTTAAATAATCGAATATTTTTTATGGTGTTTTTGTAAATAAATTTTACATACCTACTTAGGTTAAATTTTACATACAACCTGTTCCATCACTAAAATAACTGATGTTACTCGGAAAGCTGCCACGCTTAAATGGAATGGGCTATACTTACGACCCAGTGGATCTCGCAGCTCGCTAATGGCAAACGACATCGCGTCCGCGTCAGGCCCAGACGGAGATGGTGGGATGAGCTGGACTCCTTTGATAAAGATTGGTCCTTGGCAGCTCTGGACAGAGAGAGGAGGAAAGAGAGTAGGGAGGCCTTTGCCCAGCTGTGGGATATAAACAACTAAAAAAAATACTTAG
Source organism: Amphipoea lucens (assembly GCA_947508005.1). Taxonomy (NCBI): domain Eukaryota; kingdom Metazoa; phylum Arthropoda; class Insecta; order Lepidoptera; family Noctuidae; genus Amphipoea; species Amphipoea lucens. Next base: position 8,776,639 of record OX382364.1, on the reverse strand, counting down.
GTCATAATGTGTGTTCACTGACTTCACTGTGCCTTTCTTCATCTTATACATTTTTACTTAATAATATTATAAGAACAATTTTGAATACCTACTTATTGTGTTATTTGAACCCTTTTGTAGAACTTTTAATAAATAACTATGATGGAATGGGTTGGTGGGATGGTGGCACCTTACCTTTATATAGTTTTTCACAAAACAGTACAAGCATAATGACCCAAAATACCTATAAATATTATGCTGCGCAGTGCACGAATAAAAGTTCCGATATACCTTCTCTATCAATGTACCCTTTTGGAAGGAAAATGATGAATATCGTTATGCAGAAACCTGAGATCTAAAACTCTCTCCGTGAAAGTAGCAAAGATAACATAAAAATATAGAGTGGAGTTTTTTGCATCGATTCTGGCAACACTGGACGGCCAATGTCATATCATCTGAAGATTCGGATGGGTTAAGGCGAATGGGTAGTTGTAGCCCGCGAAATTCAATTTTTCTTACGTTTTTTGCAATTTTCAGGTCAGTGTCAGGTTGTATCTTGATCAAAATATGATTCGCGACAATAACAGGTACGTATTTACAGAATTATAATAATTAGAATCATTAATACATCTTTCTAAGTTAGATTTCTACCGTTAAGAACAAATCTCGTATGGAAAAGTGTTGGTGGTAGAAATCTAACTTAAACAGATGTATTAATGATTCTGATGATTATAATTCTGTGAATACGTACCTGTTATAGTCGCGAATCAAATTTTCATCAAGATACAACCTGACACTGACCTGAAAATTGCAAAAAACGTAAGAAAAATTGAATTTCGCGGGCTACAACTACGCATTCACCTTAATAAACTTATATAAAACTTCGAAAAACTTTTCTCAACTTTGTAAAACTTCTATTTAAAAATGTATTAAAGTTATATTTTTACATAAATTAAAATGTCTGTTGTCGTAATTGCTGTAGGCACTGAAAGTGGTGTTCCCATATTTTCAAGGAAACGCGGTAATAATGAAAGTGTAAGTGACCAAAATTCAGATACTAAATAAAATTAAATAGTCCCAAAAGATAAAACAGAAATAACATTTATAATATATATAATAGTTTATTTTTTGCTAGAAAAAATGTACAATAGTAACTGTCTAGGAAACTGATTTCTTAAAACAAACTTCTTGGCACTGACTGACAAACTATTCATTCTTCATTTAGGTCCAATTCTCCACCATAGCTTCCCTCCATGGCATCAATATGTTCAGTAAATGCCACAATTTATCTATGATAGACACTCAAGTCGATAATGGAGCTATTCTTTGGAAAGAATATTGTAAAAGGTATGTTAGTCATTGATTTAATTACAAGATTTAATGGCTTGCGGCATTGTTGGCTTTCATCTAGTTAAATAAGGAATAACCCACCCCTAAGATAACCCTCTGATGGAGTCTGGCTAAATCGTTAGTTATTAAAATTATCTTCCTAAATTATGCTAAACAGACTGTTTCCCACTTTATGAGGTTTTTTTTTTAACTTTGTTAGTTGTCAGCAGTAAAGTTTATGTGTAAACTTTTCAGTGTTACATTAATCGGCATAGCAACAGGAGGACTGGAATGTGATCTAGAACTTCTCTTATCCTGTGTCCATGATGCCATGGTCTTCTGCATCGGAAAGAAAGAGCTGGAAAATTTAAAGAACATTGACCAAATAAAAAGAGATTTGAGACAATGTTATCCCATCTTGGATTATTTGTTGGAGTCTTTGGATCCTAACGCATTATCCAGTCCCCTTCCGACATTGGTGCTGGATTTGATACAAAGTATTTTGTGTCCACAGGCTCAGCAATTACAGGTGTTTTTCTTATTTTTAATACTAATTTTAGTTTGCATCATCCCACTGCTGGGCAAAGTCCCGTCCCCATGACTTCCAGCTTTATTTTTAACTAGCTGTGCCCTGCCGTTTTAACCCGCATAAGTTTCGATCCCGTGGGAATATCAGGATAAAAAGTAGCCTATATGTTAATCCTGGGTGTCAGCTACATCCATACAAATTTTATCAATATTGGTCCAGCCGTTTGAGCGTGAAGAAGTAACATATAAACACACACACTCACAAACTTTCGCCTTTATAATATTAGTGTGATAATGTTAAACAATTTTAATTAAAATGTTAATAACACCAGTCTATTACTACCCCACTATAAGGCAAAGGCCTCTTCTCATAAAAAGAAGACTCAAGCACCAGACTTGCTATTGCATGTTGAATATTTAAGCCGTGATGTCAAGAACTTATAGTCTCGCCCAAATTAGTTCATGAACAACATTAATACTTTGCAGCATGATTTAAAAAAGAAAAAAGAATCATAACTAATTTATTTCAGCAAGCTCTCGACAACTATGCAGAAAGTGTGACAGGTAGATGGGCCTGTCTTATTATTCACGGACACTTGGTTGCTACTAGTTCAGACTTCTGCGAGCTGGATCCACGAGAGGCTCGCTTGATGCTGCTGCTTGCTGCAGCTCAAGATGGCGCACCACTGAGGGATACTCCTGTGTATTTACCACAGATGAGCCCTAATGTTAGTATCCTAATGCCCGTTTTAAGTAAAATCAAGCGACACCTAAATCAATGCCTAAATAAAAGCGCGCTATTGTATTTTTTTCAACGCTTCGTTTACTGCCGAAAGTTGAAAATCCAATATCGCGCTTTTGGATCCACGAGAGACTCGATTGATGCTGCTGCTTGCTGCACCTCAAGATGGCGCACCGCTGAGGGATATTCCTGTGTATTTAACACAGATGAGATGAGCCCTAATGTTCGTTTTCAGTAAAATCATGCGACACCTAAATCAATTCCTAAATAAAAGTGCGTTTTTGGATTTTCAATGCTTCGTTTACTGCCGAAAGATGAAAATCCAACAGCGCGCTTTTATTTCGGCATTAATTTAGGTGTCCTCTAGTGTTAGTGAAAATGGGCATTAGTTTAGAATAACACAACCTGGCTTATAATCTATACTAATATTATAAAGAGGTAAAATTTGTTTGTATGTAGGGGTAATCTCTGGAACTACCAGTCGGATTTGAAATATTCTTCTTGCATTTGATAGCCCAATTCTTGAAGAAGACTATAGGCTATTTAACGTCACGCTATGACCCTTAGGAGCCGAGCAAAAGCGCTATGGGGAAACGAAGTGATAGAGCAGGAGACGCGGGCAAGTGATGCAATACGACGAGATGGGTCGAGGCAATAAGAAATTTCACGCGAACGAAGTCGCGGGCAGCAGCTAGTTTTATTATAAAGCCAGTCTTTACTCGACCTTCTGTCTAACTGTTACTGATTAAAACCACATGGTGCTCATTCAACTAGGTACTGGAATTGCGATGGGAGCACTCGGTGTCTGCCACCCCTGATCCACCAGAACAAAGACTGTGTAAATTTTTTCACTTATGTTCTTTTCAGGTTGCCTTCAGAGCTGTGACCTGTAAACTTTTGGCAGATGTTTACATTTTGGTGGTCTGTGGAGCGACCCCTGCTTTATCGCAGATAGATGAAATAGTCCTGCAGTGCTGGGAAGGTTATGCATCTATTATAAAAGAAGCTAAACTTGCACACCCTCGAAATTTTCCAATGAGCTTGACATTTGAGCCATGTGTCTTAGGGTAAGTAGATACCCTTAGCGTTACCCCTATTTTTGTTTAATTCATATGCCTAGAATAGGTACCTACTATTTATTTCGCCATAGGTTTTCTCTAAAGAGAGAGGCAGGATGGCAGAATCTGAAGGCAAGGCTGACAGACCGTATTTTGACTTCATGAATGTGAATTTTTTTCATACAACATTAATGTTCATAGTCGTATGACTCAAATTCGTTTATGCGAATATAAACAATACACGTATAAAAAAAAACGAGTGTGCTTATGACCACACGACTGAAGTGAAACTTCAAACGTATTTGGCTATGAGAAGAAGAGAGAAAGAAAATGTGCGCGCGCACTGATTTCTCTTGCTTATATCCCCCACTCAACTCCCCTTCGCCTCGCCCGTAGCCCGTAGACATGGGTCGTACTTGCAAAATCGAGTACCAGGGCTTCCAAGTACGTCCACCTTAAGAAACCAGGGCTCGTGATACTTTCAAGTATTTTCTATCTGCATCAAAAATTGATCTATAACTTCATACAAATAAGAAGTACAATCGCGTAATCAAACAAAAGCCCAGTTGGAAGTAAAAAGTACTTGCATAGGAAATTGACCCGTGAATTCCTATAAATAAGGAGCACAATCGCGTTTACAAATAAATACTTTTACAAACCATTAAAGTAAAAATACTTGCATACGAAATTGTTCCGTAGACTCTTACGGAGTTGTATGGAGTGTCCGAGGTGTAGTAAGAGTCTTACCACACCTCGGACACTCCATACAACGCTCGCAAAATAATTACCTAGTACTACTACATAAACAAATGACGTTTGTATACGTGCAAATGTGTGCGTGAAATCTAGTAGCGTAAAAAAAATGGCGCGGTAAGCAATTTGTGTCGAGGAACCGAACGACGACAGCGGCGGCGCTGCCCAAACGTGTGCATTATTATGAAGTGACCATGTAGTTCAATTGTTTATTTATATAGTCGGGTTCGTAATTAAATAAAAACACTAAAATAGTTTAGTTTAAATGACTTGTCTGTAAATAATCGGTTATTAAATCGCATGTTATTAAAAATGCGAAATCTTACAAACAGTTTATGTAAATACGAATTCGGAAAAGCATCACAATATCCAACCATCGTGATTAAAACTCAAATAAAACTTTTCGTGTCAGCAATACAGCGCTGCGGTTCGCGAGCGCCCTTGCTAAAGAGTCGGCGACGAATACCTCGAAGTGCGGGGTGAGGTGCGGTATCTGATATGAGGGCGAAGAAGGGAGTGTCCTTTCTGTACGTAGTACTATTAAGTATTCCGTGCTCTTACTGATAAGGAGCATGATCGCATTTGCGAAAACAAACGCGGTTGTTGAACTATTTGAGTACCTACGTACTCGAGCGTCGAGCCACGACGGAGCGAGATACTTTCAAGTATTTTCTATCTGCATAGAAAATTGATCCATAACTTCATACAGATAAGAAGTACAATCGCGTATTCAAAAGCCCCGTTGGAAGTAAAACTACTTGCATAGGAAATTGATCAATGACTTCCTATAAATAAGGAGCAAAATCGCGTTTACAAATAAATACTTGCAAACCATTAAAGTAAAAAATACTTGCATACGAAATTGTTCCGTAGACTCTTACTGATAAGGAGCATGATCGCATTTGCGAAAACTAACGCGGTTGAGTACCTACGTATTTGAACGAGTAGCCGTATAAGGTACTTTATAGTCTTGCAAGTATTTTGAGTCGGTACCTGGTGTGCGTACTTGGAAGCAAAAACCTGGTCGAGTAAATACGCACCTTCCCTACTTGCCCGATCACACTTTTCCTACATGTTGAGTTTTAGGAGTTTATGGGTTTCATAAAGGGGGTCGAAATTTTCATTATTTTTGCGATAGGACGCACCATTTTCGAGATATAAGCAAAAGAAAAAAAACTTAATACGTATTTGGCTATGAGAGGAAGAGAGAAAGAAAACGTACGCGCGCACTGCTTTGTCTTGCTTATATCCCCCACTCAACTCCCGTTCACCTCACCCGATCACACTTTTCGTAACGCGTTCGCCAGTTTACTCCCCAAATCAAGCGCGCGTAAAGAAGTTTTCCTTCAAAAACATACAAAAAGCCGAACATAGTACCTCCTCCTTTTTGTGAAGTCGGTAAAAATTACTTGCATACGAAACTGTTCCGTAGACTCTTACTGATAAGGAGCATGATCGCATTGCGAAAACTAACGCGGTTGAGTACCTACGTATTTGAGCGAGTAGCCGTATAAGATACTTAATAGTCTTGCAAGTATTTTGAGTCGGTACCAGACCCATTCGCATATTCATGCAACCGGGACCGGGTTTTTGCACCAGGTATTTCCAGCTATTTTTTACGTACAGACGCTAGCACATCAAGCTACCCGAAACTGTCAAATTTTCCCAATCAACATTGAACCTTATGGTTTAGCGATAAAGTTGAAAATCTATTAAAGAAATTTGACAGATTGTAGTAGCTTGATGTGCTGGCGTCTGTACCTTCCCTACACGCCCGATCACACGTTTTCGTAACGCATTCGCCAGTTTACTCCCCAAGTCAAGCGCGCCTAAAGAAGTTTCACTTCAATAATTAGGTTCACTTTCGCATGACACGGTTACTTCACTAGTAAAGTTAAAGTAAGGTCTGTGAATCTTGCTCTCAGGAAGGGCATGTGATGCCCGGCAGTGGGTGGAGTAAATCAGGCTATCAGAGCTGTGGATAATTTTATTATTATCATGTGTCAGATCCATGCAAGGCATTTACCAAATAAAACCCTACTAACACATCCGTTCTTATTTCAGAGTACTCGTAATAAATATAAATAAGCGACGATGTGTTTTCTCGCGCCATTTGCACCTATCTAATCAGAAGGGTCGAGGAATGTCAGGGGCACACAGAATGGACATTTTGAGGACTTTTTATGTTACCTCTGCGAGAGATCTTGCACCGGAATTGAAACTCAAGGACGGGAATCATAAAGGTATTTTTAGCATGTGTCGTTTTGCGGGACTTAGCACTGTTAGGACCGATGCAGACCTGAAGAACAAATATCGAACTTGCACCTGTTAAAATAAAGTTTAAAATGAATCATTTTCCATTATCCCGAAATCGCATCAAAGCAAACAGAGGTGCGCGTCATAGGTTCGAGTATTTATTTTTCGACTTTATCTTAAGGCGCGGCCCATAGACTTTTCACCTTCTTACTAATTCAAAGATTTGTTTGTGTTGGTCATTATTTATCATCTTTATTTTAATTCCAGGATTGAATGAGGAGATTGTGAATATGTGCGAGACCTATTGGTGTTCTGAGTATCACAAATGTCACGCACAGAGATCTGGAATCCTTTTGTGTTGCACACTTTATGCATCAACAGTGCAAATGCAGACTATAAGGTATTTTATTATATTTGGGAAACAAACAGATGCAATAACAAACATAAGTATACAATTAGTTCAACACAAGGTATGCAAGACTGTTTTAAAAAAACCACTATGAGGAACAGGGAGTAAAGTTCACTCTATCCTCCATAGAAAAAAAAAAAAGATACTCTCTTTTCTATGGAGTTATGCAGACATAACTCGTCGTGTAGCTGCCAACCAGAGTTGTTGTATACAGAGTGAATTTTTCATTTTATTAAAATCCAACAATTTCCTTAAGTTTGCCCTATGTCATTACTTCCCAGAATTCGATCCTTATTAGGGACACTATCGAATGGTGTAATAATACAGTGTTTTGTTTTAAATCAACGGGTTCAATTCCTGGCTAGAAATATTGATTTTTCAAAAATCCAATGATGCAGTTTTAGTTTTCATCAAATCTAGCCCGTGACTCCTTGGGGTACTTTTCGCTATTCCTCATAGTTTCGGATTTGGCCATCCACGCCCACTTGGAAAATTCACCCTGTATATATGCTAGTCGCGCGGTAAACTGCTTGCGCGATGCAGGCTTTTGCGTGAAGTCAATGCGCACTTCGCATGTGGCGATGTAGATCCACACAACCAAAAATCAATAAACTTCAATCGATTTTATGGATTGTTGACTAATTTTATTTGTTTTTTTTTTTTTTTTTTTGTTTCAGGTTGATAACAAAACAAATACTGCAAGATTTGAGCACTAACAAAGACGTTTACTGGTGAAATGCTGTTGATACACAGTCTGTATGTGATAGTTCTAGCAGCATTTAAAGCCATAATGAATCCTGTTGCTCAATTCTTTAAGATGATCAGGATATGACAGGCCTGATGGTCTAGTGGTTAGTGACCCTGACTGCTATGCCGGAGGTCGTGGGTTCGATACCCACCCAGGACAAATGTTTGTGTGATGAGCACGATCATTTGTTCTGTGTCTGTCTGGGTGTAATTTATCTATAATATGTATGTATTTAGAAATATATAAGTATGTTTATCAGTTGTCTAGTACCCATAACACAAGCTCTGCTTAGCTTGGGACTAGATGGCGTTGTGTGATAGTTGTGGAATATTATTATTATATTTCATATTCGGTCCGAAACTGAAGCTGTAGGTAAAAAGTGTGGGTGAAGCTTATAATTAAACTACTGCATACTAAGGGATGTGTTATATGGGCGTGTTAAAAGTTTAAATGAATAAAAAACTCAGTTTTATGTATAGTTTCGCTTTTAATACCTGAATATTCAAACTATTACACATACAATGCTGATGGTAGTAGATGATATAAATTCTTAAGTAAGTCTCTAAAAAGGCAATGCATTTATCACTGAATATACTCTTTGTCTAAGCTTAAAATTCCGTTTAGTCATATTTAAAATTAACACAATAATTCCACAATAATACATTAAAATGAGGAATATGCCATAATTCCTATATTTACAATAATTTTCCTCCCATTACAATTCTATTACATAATTTCGGGTTGATCAACGGAATTTCGGACATTGCTTTCTACTAATCATATTCATACAAGATTCATGATTTTAAAATGTATTGATACAAAATGCCGATTTACCTACACATCAAATAAATTATATCGATATAATTTGTCATTGTAAATACATATGTAAATGATGAGATTAAAATATTTTATAGATGTCGAAGTCTATATGGCTTTAGTTGCAGTTTGAAGAATTTGAAGTTTTAGCATATTCACAAATACGTAATGTAAAACAATACATATTTAATAACTCCTATAAAAATATTCAATAACATTGTAATATTTAGGAGAGGTTCGTAAAAGTTTCATCAAATACATGCCACAATTTATTTCACTCACAAAAAAAAAAACCAAAATCTTAATTCAATTAAAAACTCCCAAGGTTAAAGTTCCCTTGTCTCGGACACAAAAAGACATTGCTTTTTTTTTCATATTTGCTGAATATTATTATTTGTGAAATACTGAGATCAGTTTATAATATAGATAGGTACACGAAAATTTTAAACTTCATTTTTAGGCACTTGTATTTTTAACTCTTGGCGCTAAGCCAAGCGTTGACAATCCAGTAGGTACAATGCGTGTCACGAAAGATGAGACTTGACACACCACGTGCTATGAGTTGCGCAGTACACGATTTTAGGTATCTTTAGCGGTATGAGGTCTGAGCGCCAGACGGGACCGGACGTCATGTTCCGCTTCTGTAGCGCTTCAGGGATGTTTGCTGAAGCTCGTGTCGATTGCTTCTACGCTACGATACGAAAAAGATGCGCCTCCCTGGTGCGCCGGGTGCGGGCCAGCCCCAACATTATATTGCGGTGTATCGCGAGCAGACTGGACTGCTTATACAGGGTGTTACGGAAAGGGTATATCAATACAAACGGGTTGAAGAGTGTATCTGGTCTAGAATCTCTGTACAAAATTTCAGCTCAAAAGCATTAACTTTGAAAATGCTTAATATTTTTTTATTTCGACATCACGGCGCTGTACTGGCGCGCGGCGGCGTGATGTGCGTGTACTAGGCGCACAGACACACTACAGATAATGGATAATGACCCTCGTAGTGCGGTGACACGTTTGTTATGATTTCAATTTAATAAACTATCGAAATAAAAAAATATTAAGCATTTTCAAAGTTACTGCTTTTGAGCTGAAATTTTGTACAGAGATTCTAGACCAGCCCCCTTATTCACAAACACTCGATATGCTTCCGTATCGTATCGAACATTAATCATTGTTATCGTAGGAGTCTTCTCAACGCTGTTCACAAGTCCAAAACCCGAAAATTTTGTCAGTTTAAATCAAATATACGCCAGCTATTCTTCCAACAGCTATTTGCTGTTGAGGGGAAGTCAAATCAGGTTATCGAAATGTCAGGTTTTCGATACGATAGCCTGTCGTATGGTTGTGAATCAGGGCTCAGATACACTCTTCAACCCGTTTGTATTGATATACCCTTTCTGTAACACCCTGTATGTGAATCGCTGCTGCAAGCTTTCCACATCAGTGTTGAGCTTATAGCAGGGATTTGCATTAACCAATATTGCAGTGTTAGGTTAAGTGTGTAGGTTAAATTTACTAACGTAGTTGTTAAGAAATATTGTTACTAACATTTTTTGAGTCCTTGTTACTTGTTTTTGAATATAAATAAATAAATAGGGGCAGCAGAAAGAGCGCGGGAGGCGGGGTCAAGTCTCATCTTTCGTGGCGCTGACTATACGCGGTAATAAAACGTCTAGTTAAAAAAGCGCCCGACCGAACATAGGCTTATAGTAAAATAAATGAATAAGCTATCGAATCAAAATAAAATTGTGTAATACATCCAAGTTTGCCCATTCACAAATAACTTAAACAATATATAGTGCTCGATCCAAAAGGGACAAAATGTATTAAATTCATAGTTGCATTAATAAATCTGTTCTGATTATTCATTAGGTACTTGTGGAACGATAAAAATTACACCCGCGTGCTAAGATAAGACCATTACTAGTCTAGAAGAGTAAAACTATATTGGTACGGTAAAATTTCAAAGCCATTCACACTTTAAATGAAAATCAATAAATATGAAAATTAAAGTAATGGCAAATATAAGACATAGACTGCCTTAGTGTGCATACACACGAGCGGCACTTGTCAACGGCAGAACAGCAGCAGCAGTCGAAACGCGTCGACGGTGCTCAAATATACGAGCGCCACGTTGTCGACGACGGCGGTAGACGTGTCGACGGCTGCAGTTGCCTCTACCGTTGACGCGTGCCCCTCGTGCGTATGCACACTTACACACAAATTTGATATCAAACATTAGTGACTGGCCAAAATATGTTTATTTTATAAAAACAACATCGGCTATTATGCGATATCAAAATATAGGCGGGAGTAGAATATGTTTAATATTGTATTTAAATTATATTCAAATGTTTACTATGCTACTTTGTTACACGTTTGTATAGTATGTGATTAAAATGTCCTCCATGATTGGCTGCTGGTTGCGAACTACTCTGGGTCAAGCAATTCAATTAAAAAGGCTCTCCGTTATCGGCCGATAATTTCGGATGCGTTAGTGCACCATCGTTTGTTTGTTATTCGACGACTTTGTCAGCGCCAAGATTTACAGTCTTACAAACGTGAACTGAGGAAGCTTATTCAAATAAACACTACTTAAAACTATTTAGCAATCTGCATTGAGGTTGTTTTATTTTACATTTTAATTGTTGTATGAGGTCGAAAATTTTTAATGAGGGTCCTACTTTCATTTCTAATAATTCTATGATTTCGTCTTTTGTCAACTGTAGCATCATATGGCCGGTGATGTTTGAGAAGTTAATGCAGTAAGGTTGGCAGTCGTTGACAGTGAGGAACCTGGCAACGTCTGCTGTGGTCCAGTTTTCAGGATCAACAGAGTTCAGGACATCTAAGGGTACTGATGTATTGACTAGTCTAGGTATCACCTTGTCAGGGTCTGAATCCTCAATGGAAGCAACTGGGGAAAGCTGCGGTATGTTCTGATTTGAATCTTGAGATATGTCAGTATGATCATGTGTGTTCTGACTCTGAGATGTATCAGTTGGTGTGTTTGGGGATATGTCTGTAGGTGTATTCTGAAATAAATAAAATGTAAACATTAAAATGAGATCAATTAGGTATTTAGATTCAACAAAAGCCTCTGTCCCGCCAAGAAAGTGTTAGTGAGGTTGTACCTACACGGAAAGTAATATTCACCTCTACAGAAATAATGTCTGTTCCAAAAGTATCTGCTGAATGTGTAAACAAACTCTGTTTAATTCTTATGCAAACACTCACTAAATGGAATAAGTACGACATTCGTCTAGACATATTTAGGTTTCAACTAGTGTTCGTCCTCAACACGATTTTCAGTCGAAACCGAAAGGGTAACCGAATATTCGGCTCCTCTCCTAGTTTCGGCCGAAACCGAAACTTATGAAGTTAAGTAAAAGTTACAGACCTACGAAAGAGGTTTCGTAGGTTTGTAACTTTTACAAATAACTTTATTTAGGGTTGATTTTGAAATTATAAGATTTCGTTTACCTAAAGAAAAAGTAAATTATTAAAATTACAATTGAAAAAACATCCGACGAAAATTTAGTTGTTATAAAATTAACCTCAACCATGAAATAAAAAACAATTATAGGCCGACCGCTTAACTAAGACGTTGCCCGAGGTAGCAGCGCGGTGCGGGTGGGGTGTGGTGACGTGATGCGAGAGCTCAGTAATTCGTCAACTCGTGACAATCAGATACTTTTGGAATAGACCATAGACATAAGAAGGAACTCTTCAACTTACCGGGCTCTCTGGCTTCATATCAGCAAGCCTTTCTTCAGAAGGCTCAGTGCTATCCTTCGAGTCCTTAGACTCTGTATCGACGTCCATCTTGGCTGGATTGGAGTCAGTTTCAGGCAGACATGGGGCATCTGCCGACACTTCAGACACGCTTGTAGGGGGGGAAAGGCTCTTTGTATCACCCATGTCTGAGTTCTGTGAGCTATCCTCTGCCGTGTTTGGCGGTTGTGCTGTTTTTATACCTGAAAGTGTAGATGTAAGTATGTTACTTCTTATTCGACCAGTAGAGGCATATCTACTAACCCGCACTGGGCCCGCGTGCATGGTAGATTACGGTCGCGGTGGATGCCCTCTCACAAAGAGGAAGTCTGCGTCCCAGCAGTAGGATAGGAACGTTATAGGCTGATTATGTAGGTATATTGGCAACAATAAAGGTAAAGTTCGGCCGCGCTAAATTTGACATAGATGTAAACAACTATGGCCGCTCGAAATTTGAATAAAATCGATGTATATGGATTTTGAAGAACATTTATTTTAAGTAATATTTGTTTTCGTCTAGTTAGCTCGGAGATTTAGACGAAAATCAACATTACTAATAATAAATGTTCTTGTATATCGATTTTATTCAATTTTGAGCGGCCATTGTTGTTTATATCTTTGGCAAATTTGGCGCGGCCGGACCTTATGTTTTAATACTTTTGAATAAGCAGTGACAGTTAAAGACAGTAATGGAAAGTAGGTATCGAAGATGACGCTCTTGGTTTGCGCATTTTGTTCAGACATGTTTCAGAGAAGTAACTGTCCCTTTAGTTGAAACTTCTTTTACAAAACTTTCGTAAACGTTACCGATGACCGTTTAGCTCGCTACCTCGATGTTGCATACATTTGTTTTACCTCCATCTAAAACAAATGCATGCTAATAAACACGCACGCACATGCCAAGCATCGAGGTAAACCCCCAAGCATCCCGCGATATATCGCAGTGAGGTATCCTTCGGCATGTAATTATCCTTAGTAAGGTTCTAGGATTGAATCGTAAGGCGCGTCGCCCGCACGAGCTAGAGTCGAGGCGGCGTCGAGGCGCGGGCGCACGTTTTCTATAGGAATAAATATAGGTGTGTATGTATAGGCGACATACCTATATTTATTCCTATAGAAAACGTGCCCACACGAGCTAGAGTCGAGGCGGCGTCGAGGCGTGGCCGCACGTTTTACGTGCGCCCGCGCCTCGACTCTAGCTCGTGTGGGCGACGCGCCTTAGAAAATTCTCAGTAGCAGCCTGGAGTCTGAATTGATGCCTGGATACGACCAATAGGCTCGTCATCTATTGCTTGGGACTTATAACGTTGTAGCGGTATCTACAACGCCACATGCGAACTACGCGTCATATTGACGTCACACAAAATCCTGCATCTCGCAAGCAGAGTTTACCGCGAAAGTAGCATAGATACAACGGCCCGACATGAATCATCGCGCAGTTGCCCGCTAGACACGACACTCGTCTGGTCGGAGGATCGTACATTTTCTATGGAGGACGAGTGAACTTTACACCCTGATAGACAATCGTAGCAATATTAGTGCATATATTTATGAGTTCATAAGTACCTTGTTTTCGTCGTCGTCTCGGTTGCTTCGGAGGCAGTTTGCGCGGCGGCCGCGGCGGCGGTTGTAGCGGCCCCTCGAGCCGATGACCCACCGCACGACACCAGCCTACTGGGTACACGTCCGTGCTGTGCGCCCACAGCCATTGGTCGTACTCCACGCCCCAGCCATCGAAGTGGACCTTGATAAAGCACTTAATTTAATTACGAAAACAAACAAAAGACACTAAATACGTAAATGTAGACTATTCACTAAACATTTCTTAAAATTTTGGTGATCCAAAGCGAATATATCCAAACTAGCAGCGCCCCGCGGTTTCACCCGCGTAAGTTTCGATCCCGTGGGAATATCGGGTTAAAAAGTATCTATGTCCTTTCCCGGGTCTCAAAATATCTCTATACCAAGTTCCTAAATCCGTTCAGTGGTTTAGGCGTGAAAAGGTAACATACAGACAGAGTTACTTTCGAATTTATAATATTAAAGTATGGATTCACAAAATGTTTATTGTAAACTTTAGCTATGGAGAGGCGCCCGTTCACCCGCGTTAGTACGTCAAGGCGTCGTGGCAAAAAGCGGGTAAACGCGTGCCTCTCGTCGAATAATTTAATAGATTATCTAGCTCTTAGTTTTTAAAAGCCTATTGTAACTGTGGTCAATTGATTTGTTTGAATCGCTAACATGCTGCTACAGGACAAGTAACTTAATTTATCGTTAGTATTTTAAAAGTTTTATATGCTGATTATGCTACGTTATGTTATTATAATAGAAAATGTTTGACACATAAATTAAAAAAAAAATAATAATAATTTTGCCATTTCGTCATGGAACGAATTCGCATATGGTCCGACGACCGATTGCAAATGGAATGAAATAGAAAAAAAAAATTAAGAATAGGGTACTTATGTAAGGGTGCATGTTGTGTTCTTACTGGCGCATAAGACATATAAGCTTTTTATGAATGGCAACATGTCTGCGATGCCTCTGATGGCAGATATGCGATGGTAACCATTTAGAATGTCAACTTGTTGCCATCCAACAAAATAAAATAAACAAACCTTGAGTAAATCAGCGACAACTCTAGCGACAGTAGCGACACAGACTAGTCGCGGGTCCATAAGATCAGCGCACTCGAGTCGCATGCCAGCGACGAAACCGTGCGACACCACGTGACCTCGCGCCGAGAACAGAGAACGATCGGCCGCCTGCCCACCGCATACTGTCAAGTAATGCTCCCAACTGAACTCCTCCACAGTTATCCTGAAAACAGATAGGTACTTGGTTTATCGGAAAATATGGCTTCCAAACGAATGAACGGCATCCTTCGGTAATATTCTTATTTAAAACTCCTTTTTTCAAAAAAGTTGTCATAAAGCGAGATTGACTTAGCCGAACTTTGAGCATGATATTATTATTCGCCACTCGTGCTGTCATGCTGAACGTAGGCCCACAGGAAGGTACACCCAACTGTGACAGGGGCTCCGTCAGTTGCTTTACAACAGGCGGCGAAAATATTCGCTTTTTCGGGGTTAAATATTGTTAACACATTTTTTTTTTTATCTCCTCTTTAATGCAATCTGTCCTGAGACATTCAGCAATAGGTAGGTGGTGGTTTCTGAACTTGCATGGTATGAAGCCTGTGCCCCATCCGGTCAATACTACAGCTCCTTCATGCTGGTTGTAAGTAGGTCTTGGGGTGCCCTTCTCTTCAGTCTTGTGAAGGTAATTGTGTTTGTCATTAGTCTCCTTGCCAATTTATTTGGATGGACTTTAAGTCTGGTGGAGTATGTTGTGATACCAGCTTTGACTTCTTCTTTAACAGTTTTTATATATAACACATTTCATGGTTATTAAATAAATTGACTTACCCAGCTGGAGGCACAAGAGGAATATTATTAGCCAGTGCAAATCCCACAGGAAATATGCATGGAGATCTCTGATGATAACAAAACCAGTCGGCTCCTGACGCGTCAGCAGGATAACAGTCTATCCTGATCATCATGTACCCTTCATTCAATATCTGCATCACTGTGGCAGCACAAACAGCTGATAAGTTCAGAGGATCAATAGCCTCAAGCTTCATCCCCTCCGCAAACAATGGCGGTTCATTGCTCGGGTATTTATAAAACATGTCAGGTGTACTGTCACTCGGTATCTCCCGACCGGCGGCCACTCTTTGGCAATAATTTTGAGGTGCATCTAAAGGATGGCCAATTCTGAAAGCCCAGCCGACAGGGTGTATGAGTGGCGAGTCTTCGTGGCACCAGAAACCATTGTCTTCCGGAGAACTATCGTAATATTTCACGTGTAAACGTTTTCCTATAATTTCGCACACGGTAGCTACCTGGAATGTAAAAGAATTAATTGAATGATTGTGCAGACACACACTTCGAATTACATAGAAGCAGGAGTACTTATTCTATTTTATTTAACTACAGATTACTCATGCATAATCGGCCTCTAATGTTCCCACTGCAAGGACACAGGCCTCCTGTCTGTGAGAGGGAGTGAGCCGTAATCCACCACGCGGGCTCAGTGCGGGTTGGTAAGATGTCACATTTCTTTGTTTTTGTCGATTTTTTTTTTGGTTCTAGGACATGTCAGTTTCCTCACAATGTTTTCCTTTACCGTTTTGAGAGCAGTGGTGATGAAATAGATTACTCATGCATTGGTTATTAATAGAAACTGACCAATTTTTTAATAATTCTTAATAATGCTTAATAATTAATTGTCACAGAATACAGGCCTTTTATCACATAGATTGGTATTCTACATGATTAGGTAAATAACAAAGAATATTTTTTAAAATAATATACCTTAACTTGTGAGATCCTGTTTTTATCAACAACTTCCATGATAGAACCAATAGAAAACCTAGATACAATACTATCATTCAATTTAGTGTAGAAATTAGCAGGTAGTGTTCTCGCGCCTGTTAGCTGCTTCATAAGGAACCTGAAATTCACATAATTAATGATGATAATTATGATTCAAAGAATATGAAAAAAAATACCTACCCAGACAGATGTACACATGTTTTGCTACATCTAATATTATAAAGGCGAAAGTTTGTGTGTGTGTGTGTTTATACATATGTTTGTTACTTCTTCACGCTCAAATAGCTGGACCAATTTTGATAAAATTTTGTATGGAGGTAGCTGACACCCTGGATTAACATATAGGCTACTTTTTATCCCGATATTCCCACGGGATCGACATTTACGCGGGTGAAGCCGCAAGGTGCACCTAGTAAATAATAAATACTTTTTTTAAGTTTTCATGCACCTCATAAATATAGCAGCACTACTTTTCACTATACTTTATGCTATTCTATTATCAAGTGAAATAAGATTTTGTATTCATTAATTTTTACTATTTCCAATTATAATCATGATTGAAGAAACCACTTGCAACTTGCACTTGAAGACTCGATAATATTTTAAATGAATTATTTTTTTATTCACAAAACATTGTGCTATTAATAAATAACTTACCTTTTCCAGTCAGTATATTTATCTTCAATACTACAGGGAGGTATAAGAGGTTTGCCCCTAGTTGCACACCAACCCACAGGATGCACTTCTGAGCAGCATAGATTGACCCAAAAGTCTTTAGAATCATCGCTGCCAAAGCCTTCATAGCGTAACAGTCCCATATAACCTTTCACCTGTTACAAAAGAATTTTAAAATAGAAAGCTAAGCCAAGTTTTTAAATTGAATAATATTTTGTTGAAAAAAGTTAAAAACATTGCTACTGTGGATTTGTAAATGCGCTTTGTTAAATTTTGGTGTACAGTCAACAAAAGAGATATGTTGATGTTTAGTAAGAAACTGATGGATGTTCTCGAATAAAATTTAATTTTATTAATAGAAAACAAACAACTCATTTATCAAATTAAATTTCAGTCAACAACATGCATCGGTTTCTTACTAAACATCAACTATATCCGACGATCCTGCACACTTATCTCTTTTGTTGACTGTACCATAAAGCATAAATTCTGTCTAAATCTGATTTGGCACACTGCAAGGTACTCTGCAGTAATAATATTAGGAGTAACATGAGTTACTCCTAATCGCATCTCAGCTTCATAATTTATTGGTAACTGACTACTATAACACATGGATGCAAAATGGTACCACTGAAAAAGCAAGCAATGACTAGCAGGGTTCAGTCACAGGCTCCAACGCCAACGCCAGAGGCAACTGCAGCCGTTGACGCCTCTATGCCTGCGGCCGACGTGTACATGAGAACTGACCTGACACTATCTAACAATTTTATAAAAAACTTGGTCACCAAATCATATTGAGCAGTATCAGTTACAAAAAATGATTTATTATTGTTATGAGCCTGTTGTGCACGGCTGCAGGGCAGAGACCTACTTTCGTTTTTTTTTTTTTTACTTTTGCAATTAGAGCCCAATCCTTTAGATAATAATAAAAATGAGATGATACTTACTTTTAATACTGTAGCTACCCAAAAATAGTCACCCATCTTCTCATTGCTATTGTCAATGTCAGTATTTTTGACTTCCACTTTCATGCCCTCAAATGTGCTATCCCACATTTCATGAAGTGGAGCATGTTTGAACAAGCTCACTGGTGCAGCCAAGAAATCACAGCCAAACAACTCGTCCTTCCATTCATAGCTGTTGGCTACCACTGCAGCTGATTGTTTTATGGGTCCAGCCTAATAACATTTTGTATGTGTGATTATAATATTAAGAGAAAAGAGCAGTATCGGCTACAGGCCACTGTAATGCATTTATTATTACAGACCAGCATCAGACAGCATCTGTCTAGTATTAATGCTGAAACAAACCATATTGGTCTAGTT
Organism: Amphipoea lucens; assembly: GCA_947508005.1. Lineage (NCBI taxonomy): Eukaryota > Metazoa > Arthropoda > Insecta > Lepidoptera > Noctuidae > Amphipoea > Amphipoea lucens. The sequence goes on along the minus strand of OX382364.1, from coordinate 8,757,847 downwards.
GTGAGGCACACACTATTGTTGTTGAAACCTTATATTCACATTATGTTATTTGTATTTTATGTTTCACAAACTGTGTCAAAAAAACATTATTCTTTCTTTCTTTACAGAAAACTGGGGCATAGTCCTTGCCATAATATCTAGTTACCAGTAACTGGGTTATAGAGAACAGGTAGGCAATCGCTTTATCTAAAATACTGGTATTCAGCTGCATCCGGTTAGACTGGATGCCAACCCCGACAAAGTTTGGAAAAGGCTCAGCAGATGATTAGTCCTTACCATAATAAAATGTACATGAAATGTTTTTTACAAACTGCAATGAACAGTACCAGTTACTTGTAAAATGAAATGCAAATACTTTGCAACTATTATTAATTTTGTTTGTTGTTTTCAAACAAAATAATAAAGTATAATCGCACTATCACACTAATATTATAAAAGTGAAAGTTTGTGAGTGCGTTTGTATGTTTGTTACTTCTTCATGCACGAAGGGCTGGACCAATTTTGATAAAATTTAATATGGAGGTAGCTGACACCCTGGATTAACACATAGGCTACTTTTTACCCCAATATTTCCACGGGATCGACACTTATGCCGGTGAAAACACGGGGCGCAGCTAGTTAATAACAAAAGTAATTTTTGTACTATAAACAGTCAGCTGACACAATGTAAACGAGCTATTTATCACAGAGTACATTACTTAATAACTGATATTGAATTACCTCTAACTCATTTACCGAAGTTTGCCAGTGCTGCAGCTGGGGCAGTGGCTCCATCGGTATCATACCCGCCATGTGTTCGGCACCTTCCATCAACCTAAACCTCCAATTACACTGTCGTCTTCTAATGTTACTCACGTTGCATCTGAGCGAACAAAACTTATTGTTTCTTGTATAAAACTGTCCGCGTCGACCGATGCGACCACATAATTCGCATATTGCTGGAATAATAACACTAAATAATTTATCTATAAACTCGATATTTTGATTACCCGTAGAGGTACTCACCGAAACTGTCTCTTCCTAGTGCTATTATTGTAAGATTGTCCGTAATATTTGTATCATCAGGTTGCTCAAATACGTTAGGTATCATTACATCTTTGCCGGTATTGTAACAAGCCATATTTCAACTAGAGTCACGATATTGCTGTCGAATGTCGGCGCCGTAAACAGTTCAATACACATGACTAAAATTACCCAGTTTGGATACGTATAAATTAATAATACCCATATGAAAACACTATTACCACAAACCACTTAATTAAGTTAACCTTAGTTATATAATGTTTTGTTTTTCTTAGCCTCAAACAAAATAAAAATTCGTTTCGCATTCACAACATTACATACTTTTAATTATTAAACCTGCTCGCTTGCCTTAATTTTCTTCTCTATGGAACTCGCTCAATCTAAATTCCATTCCACAGACAAAATAGAAATCCACAGAGTAGAAATCATAAAAATGAAAAAGATTCTGTGTTGCCATTAGCACAGCCCGCTGAACTCTTTAGATTTTGTTCTAACGAGGAGCTCGTTGGTAAACGACCGAGTGATCGATAGCCTTCTGCAATGGTCATTCCATGGATGGGATGGGTGACAATTATCTTAACAAATCGAGATCTCCTTCGTGGCCCGGAGAGCATTGTAAAGCCGAAGATCCTGCTCTTGATATCTCCCTCGTCGCGACGGATTGCAGTCTCTTGGGACTATCAATTGAGGAAAACGAGAGTGCACCTGTGTCGGCGCGCACATTGTGTACTATTTTCCTAGCAGAGCTCTTTCCTGGTTGAGATCGGTCACCATGATTGAAATTCTGTCTGGAGATTACATTAGTAAAAAATTAGGTTCCCTATCCATATGCATAAAATTTTAAGACCTAATATAACTTGGCATACTTTTGTTTCTCCTAATTATATTTTCGCATAACATTATTTACGCATAACAGCTTACGCCTATTTTTTTAAAGCATAATACTTCCAATCATAATAATGACTAAGCATAACATTCTAAAGCATAATTTTAGCATGCTCGTTTTATTTCTAACGACGTTAGGTCGACGGAGCCCCGCTACGCGGGGCTTCTATTTCTGTCTGCAGGGTTTAAAGGAACCTAACCAAACCAAACCTCGGGGTGCCCTGACGTCGCTTAGTATTATGCGAATAAAATTTATGCCAAAACAAATTAGCCTTCAAAATAATTATGCCAACATAAACAGTATGCCAAAAAAATATGGCAAAGTATTATTATGGCAAAACAAATTATACCAAAATAGTTATACTAAAGTATATTAGATAAAAGAAAATTATGCGAAAAGAAGGGATCCCAAAAAATTACTTATAATTTTAGCTCGATTCTGGTGGTGTTAACTGCAGCAAGCTGGCAATCCCAGCCAGATAACGACACAGACGTCATCGCCTTATTCGAGATGCAAATCAGCTGTTATCCAAAGCAGAAGATGCCTCACTGCGATACCTCGCTGTCGCGGTATAGCTCACTACTTCGTTGTAATTTCCATAATATAAAACAAAATATGCATGCTAATCATGCATCGCAGTGAGGCATCTTCTTCAAAATTATAATAACCTTTAATAATTTACAGATGAATACAAATTAGTTCATTAGCACTGGCCTGCACTGGGTAGAAGGGTACAATGTAGGTACGCAAAAATAGGAAAGTACCATCAGTAAACATCACTATTAATTACTTTAACACTTACTCCTAGCGGAAGTAAAAATTGTTTATCTGCTAGCGCCACTATTGTAGTGTAGAAACTTGTCATTAAATTTTACCATTGTTTTAGTCGATGAATCGAATACACAGACTACTTTTTTATCATCGAATAGACTTGTAAAAATAGTTACATCCTTACGAGTATTGAGATAACCATAGAGTAGACTTTATGTATTGATTGATTGAATTGCTTGCTGCGACTGTTATCAAATTTCACATAAAAATAAACAGCGATAAAATCAGTGGTTTTACAGATATTATCATTTTATTTGATTGTTCTGGGCATTAACTGGCCATTGGTGCACGTTTTGATTGAAGTAGTTAATTAATTAAAATAAATTCGAAGGCGAATAAAATTGCATCAGAAAACTACAATCTGTGAGTGGATTTCTAGGTTCGTTACTTCGTTAAAATTCCAAGTAGAAAACAAAACAGCAATAAGTAAGTAAACTTTTAACTTTCAACTACTTGATACACCCTGTTTTGCGTGAAAAAATAGGTACTTTAGCAATACATACATGGTCATATTTTTGCAAAATGCAACATGTACATAATTGCATATAAACAAAATGTCGTCACAATTCCGAATATTCTAGTTCATGTTGCAGTTATATTCTTCATAGTCAAGTCAAATGACATTCATACTTCATAGATAGAGAGAGAGCAAGACATCTTCTGTTATAATAATATAATAGCCAATTTTACTAATTATTGTGGCTACTGCCCCTAAGACGACCCACTGACCACAAGTTCAGGTATTATCGTTGTGACCGTCGTCGTGAACATTCGCCATTTCTCGTTCGGCAAATCGGCATTAGACGATAATTTTGGTGGATTCTTTGTCACAAGGAAGTCTATTAGCGCGGAAATTATCGCGCAACAGTTCGCCGTTTATTGTCGGCTGCTGTTGTAAACTGCTAGTTTTAATTGAGAAGATACGAAATGCCTGCAATGCATTGGAGTAACGAGAGAATTGGCCTGTGGGATCCTAAAGAAGAATAATATAAAAACTGCCAAGCTCAAAATGAAGCCTGGCAACAAATTCACCAAGAATTACAGTTTCCTTCCACTGTCGAAGAATTAAAAAAGGATAAAGAGTCTTTAATAATGGGATATTAAAGGATTTATTTATATAAATAAGTACAAGAAATCATTAAAATCAGAGGGGCAATTCTCATAATTTTAAGAACGTTCACAGTCTGAAGGCCAATTCTCTTAATTTATAAAGTTCAAAATCTAGTTGCAGTGTCATCTCGGCGACAAACAAATGTCAAAAACTTGTCAAAATGTAGGGAAATTTCAGGTATTTTTGACAGATTGAGACTGAGATCAGACGGTGGATGTTGTTAAATTTATGTAAAAAAAAATACTTCTAATTTCCCGGAACTAGCCGGAACAAACAGACAGACAGACAAAAATTGTAAAAAAAGTTATTTTGATATATGTGCAGTGTAAAATGCAGTTATTTTAATATTACAAACAGACACTCAAATTTGATTTACTTGTATAGAATGTATAGATAATATAATATGCAGCAATTGTAAATTAATAAAAATAAATGTTATAAACAAGTACTTGAATTTGTTTTTATTAAATCACACTAAACAGGCCAGCACATGAACCTTATGCTTTAGCAATAAAGTTGAAAATCTACTAAAGAAATTTGACAGATTGTAGTAACATCGATATGCTTCCGTATTGTATCGAAAATTAATCATTGTTATGGTAAGGAGTCTTCTCAATGCTGTTCACAAGTCCAAAACCCGGAGTCTTCTCAATGCTGTTCACAAGTCCAAAACCTGAAAATTTTGTCAGTTTAAATCAAATAGACGCCCGCTATTCTTCCAACAGCTATTTGCTGTTGAGGGGAAGTCAAATCAGGTTATCGAAATGTCAGGTTTTCGATACGATAGCCTGTCGTATGGTTGTGAATCAGGGCTCTGCTGTACATACATAGATCTCTAACAATATTTTTAATTAGTATAAAAAGTTGCTAGCTAAAAAAATAAAATTAAGTGGCAACACTATTGTTGGGGAATCCTTGTACTTTCACAAAACTATTTATAGAAGTTTCATTTCTTTCTGACATCATTGCGCTTGATATTGTGTTGTAAGAATTGTCTTTACATGAAACAATTCAATCTGAACTCGCAAGTGTCCTGCACCTGTTTTAACTAAATACATACTTACATAATTGTTCAAAGCATTTTTGTATTCAGTGTTTGTGTTTAATTACAGATTACAACTTGAAGTGAGAAGCTTCTAAAATGGGTAAACCACGTAAGTAAATGAATCATACAATAAGTTATTTTATTATTAATAAATAGTGTTTATAATATTAACAAAATAAATAAGCAGTGAATTGATATCTCATTTAGGAAAAATCTATTGCTTTTCTCCACTTCATGTAGTGGAAAATAGCATTGAATTTCTTTTGTCATTTCTTGATGTTAACCTACTATGGGAACAAGTATAACATAGTACTTGCTTCTTTTATGGCTATAATTTTATTGCTTGCATTCAATTATTCTCAAACATTGCTGCTTGGATTGAAAACTGCTTTGTATACTTCCATAGAAAATATAAATGTATAGGTTATAGTGATTAAAAATTATAATGCAACTGCAGTGCGAATTGTGCAAGAACGTCTGAGTATTTGATTGCATAATAACATCACACCAGTTTTCCCCCAAGGGTCAGGCAGACGTGTACCTATTTGTAGACCCACATTTCTGTTTACTGAAACTTATGACTGCATTCAAGATTCTTCAAAGTAGGTACAAGTTTCCGTCAATCCATTTGAGTGAAGGTCAATCTATCATCAATATTTTCGAAATGATTATAGTATGTTTAACCTTTAGACCGTCACATCAAAAAACCAAAAACGTGCCCTTGGCGCCAAGCGTGACCGTGTGGTGTTCTGGGTTCTAGAGCGGTTTCGCACTACATCCGATCCGTATCCGAATTAAAGATCCGACTTAAATCCGAATTGGAAATGTTCTAAATTCTGATGGATAGAGTTCGGATCTAGTGCGCAACCCCTCATACAAATAGGACTATGGTCAATTCGGACCGGTATTTCTCAGATTTGGATCTGATTCGGATCGGACGTATTGCAAAACCGCCCTTAGAGGCGTTGGAGCACATTTTGGTTTGTCATTTATATGTCGTGGCCATATCGTAGATTTGCTCACTTCATGAAATGCTCGAGAATTTCATGAAATGCGACCATTTCATGAAATGTTTCACTGTCTATTGGCCACATCATGATGTGGCCTGGCCAGATCAATGATTACTCAATATTTGACGATATGAACAGTTAAACGCACGACTACTTCATGATGTGGCCAAACATTAGTGATCATATCGTAAAATAATAATTAGAATATCCGCCGGTAGAGGCGTTGATGTCGGTTTCCTCTGTGGGTTCCCTATCCATGTGCATAAAATTTTAAGACCTAATATAACTTGGCATACTTTTGTTTCTCCTAATTATATTTTCACATAACAGCTTACGTATAATTTAGAGAAATTATACGTAAGCTGTTATGTGAAAATATATAATATATATCATAATAATGATTAAACTTAATATTCTAATTATTCTAAAGCATAAATTTAGCATGCTCGTTTTATTTCTAACGACGTCAGGACGGTCGACGGAGCCCCGCTGCGTGGGGCTCCTATTTCTGTCTGCAGGGTTTAAACACAGAATACTTAAAGTACTACGTACAGAAAGGCCACTCCCTTCCCCGCACTAACATCAGTTACCGCACCTCACCCCGCACTTCGATGTGTTCGTCGCCTGCTCTTTAACAATGGCACTCGCATACACAAGAACCGCAGCGCTGTACCTACCTACTGCTGACACGAACACATTATTTTTTTTTAAGTTTTATATTTTGTGTTAATCACGATGGTTGTATTTTGTGCATTATTTGGATGCTTATCTTCATCGAGGAACGATAAAGACAGGAGTTTCTTTCGGTTCCCGAAACATGAAAGAAGGTAAGGAACAGCAACTCAAATATCCTTTAAACCTATAAAAAATAAAAGCTAGTATATTACAGACAAACAAGTTAAGCCAGTGTTGTGATAATTTATTTTCATAATTTTCTCTATTATTCATTTATTTTCCAAGTTTTCTTCGTTTTAGAAGAATTAAAACTTCCGTAATATTAACATACCAACTATTAAATTATTGCTCTCTCTCTTTATTGTCTTAGTTATGTATCTTTCTTTCACGTTCTATTCGTTCTTCGACTTGAAAAGTAGTACAATATAAATGTTATTAATTAGATTTCTGTGAGTACCTAGTGTCGCGGCGCGCGGCGCGCGGCGCCCCATTGTTGCATACGTTCGGGCAGCGCCGCCGCCGCCTACGCACTAATGCGGATGCCGAATTGCCGAGTACTGCCAGCCAGCCCTACTAGATTTCACGCACACATTTACACGTATACAAACGTCATTTGTCAATGTAGTGGTAGTAGGTAATTATTTTGCGAGCGTTGTATGGAGTGTCCGGGGTGTGGTTTAAAGGAACCTAACCAAACCGAACCTCTGGGTGTCCTGACGTCGTTTAGTATTATGCGAACCCGGAACCACTGTACTTCCTCACCCGGCGCATTTTTATAGTTGGTATTTTCTTTGGATAGAATAGACCCTTTTTTAGTGTAATTTGAAAACCGCAAATTGTGAGAAACCATAGGGGCCGAGAAAAAAATTCCCAGTTTGTTTTTTTCTGAAAACCTGCGATTTTTAAAGTAGCTATTTTTTTTTTGATAGAATAGACACTTTCTAGATAGAATAGACCCTTTTTAGTGTAAATTTGAAAACCGCAAAGTTCGCAAAACCATAGTGGCCGAGAAAAAAATTCCCAATGTTTTTTGTAACCTAACTTCAAAACACTTAAAAGTTGCTTAAAAGGCGTCTATGGTCTAATAAAAATAACCACGAAGGGGATGGCGGGGTCTGTTCGCTCGCTTCGCTCGCTCACTAGACCCCACCATCCCCTTCTAACCTAACCTGTCCGAGTCGGGGTGCCCCAAGTCCCGAGCTCGCTTCGCTCGCTCTTGCATCCTAAGTTGTCATTACAAATTTGTTATTTTTAACCGACTTTAAAAAAGGAGGTTCTGTATTCGAGTTCGACCCGTATGTATGTATGTATGTATGTATGTATGTATGTTTGTATGTCCGCGGTTATCTCAAAAACTACAAAACCGATTTTGATAATTCTTTCATTAGTGTGATCTACATACTTCCAGGAAGGTTTTAGTAATAATACATTAGGTAATTATTCTTATGTACGAAGTTATATGCATAAATGTACTGCATCTCCGACATTTCTATGCGAATTTTGATGATTCTTCGAGTCGTGTCTTCAATTCTTCAATGCACCAGTGTTAATTGAATTTGTGTGGGGTAGGTACAAATAAAAAGTGAAAAATAAAAACTTTTTTACAAAAAAAACAACCGACTTCAAAAAAAAACACTGCAAAGTGAAAAATAACTTTAATTTCGGAAGTCGGTGTCAAAAAACGAAAATGCGGAATCAACGACACCGACTTCCGAAATTAAAGTTATTTTTCACTTTGCAGTGTTTTTTTTTTGAAGTCGGTTGTTTTTTGTATATTATGTTGAAAATTGTGAAGCTACGAATAAACGGATGAAAAAGTACAGTGGAGCCTCAATCTTAGCTGACCATTTCATGAAATGACCGAACACTTCATGAAATGATTAATTCTATGATCTGGCCACGACATATACAACGACTGTGGCGGTTAAAAGGTTAATATGTGTGTCTACACCGCTGAGTCTAGAAGAATTAAATTTTACACTAAGAGGGTAGAACGCAAATGAGCACTAAGAAAGGATTTTTGAGATTTCATTCTCTGAAGGGTTAAATAGGGAGTGGGGGGGGGGGATAGGCTATGAAAGTTTGTATGGAGGTTTGTCTTTTGTCTATAGGAAATCCCATCAAGCAAACGACTTGTAATACATAAATTAAAAAATTAAATCAGGTCAATGCTACCTTTTTAATTTTGTTTTTATTCGGGAATCGGGATAACAAACAGTTAAGTACACAAAATTAAATATCTTAATTATTAAGGAACTATTTGCACACAAGTGAAATTTAAAAGGTAAGGTAAGGTAAATCTAAAGAGAGTCAAAGTAAGAGAGAGAGTGACAGAGGTGATAAGAAAAAAGTTTTTTTAAATAAAAACTACAGTTCTTGTTCTAAAAGATTGAACTATATTAATTTCATCAACAACCTTCTAAACTTATTAGCAGACAATGTAAACAAATCCACAAAAATAGTGTTGAAATTTTTTGGTATGACAACGAAGAGGTGCGCGAACTCCACCGTTAGTGCGGCAGGAGAATACTGGATACAGTAAAAAACGGGCGTGCGCGCACCTCTCGTCCAATGATATACTTAGTCATAACTGCCGGTCAATTTTGTAAAAATCTTGCAAGCGTAGCTTAACCTGATCGATTGGCCTGTGCGGCTGTTACTATTAATATTAAACATAATTAGCAAAATGTAGATGTAGGTGTGACGACAGACGCGCGAGTACGTGATCGTTTACTTGAACGATGATGCACAAACGCGATTTAATTGACCGCGCGAGTAGGTACATCATATTCATATGAACGAGTGCGACGGTCGCGTACTCGCGCTGTAGTGCTTGCTACTGTTGACTAGAATCAATTCTATTTTATTGTAATTATTGACGTTCAAAAGTGCCTTTTATGTGCCTATTTGAAATAAATGCTTTGTCTTTAACTTTCGGTTAGGTCTAGGACACGGCGCGGCGTGACCCTTCGGGAAAACAGGCGTGATGGTACATTATGTGTGTGTGTGTGTTACTATTCACAGCTGAATAGTTACTCAGGATAATTCAAATGATAATTTATAACTTTTTACACAGCGAAAAAGAAAGGCGGAAAAAAGGATGCTCCGAAAGAGGAGCCTTCACAAAGTACTGAGACTTTTGAAGAACCATCTACTTCCGAACCACCACAAGCAGAGGCAGAAGATGACTCAGGTCTTACGGGAGCAGCCCGTAAGAAAAAGGAAAAGAAAGAGAAGAAGGAAAAAGCTTTACAGGCTTTGCAAGCTCTGCAAGCGTCTCGGAAACCATCTTCACATTCCGAATCTACCTCTAGAACCGAATCCGAAGCTCCATCAGAACAACCATCCAGAGCTCAATCTGAGGCTCCTTCTGAGTCATCAGCTACAGCTGATGTTCCACCCGAAAAACCAGCAGAACCAGCGAAAGTCAAAGCAGAACCAATAGCCGAAGAAGCGGATGACGTTGGTTTAGGCTTAACAGGGCCAGTCAAGAAAAAGAAACCTCGAAAGAAGAAGGCAGATGCTCAACCAACAGCAGCCCAGCCAGTATCGAGTCCCCAAGAAGTACAGGCTGTAACCAGTGAAGTAGCTGCGTTGTCAATATCTGGCTCGAACCAGCAAGTGTCTGCGCCTGTGTCCGTTTCAGGACTTGCTCCTGCACACGTGCAAATGCCAGAGCCTGTGAAATCTGCGCCACCCGAACTTTGGGGCAGAGGCCCGCAATCTGCTGGACGTGGCTGGGCTGCGACTGCAGGTCCACCCCCCGGCATGCCACCCCCCGGCATGCCAACCCCTCAAATGCCGCAAGTCGCACCGATACCCACCCCGATGCTACCACCGCAATCTGCTGGACGTGGCCGGGCTCCGACTGCAGGTCCACCCCCCGGCATGCCAACCCCGCAAATGCCACAAGTCGCACCGATACCCACCCCGATGCCAACACCGCAATCTGCTGGACGTGGCTGGGCTCCGACTGCAGGCCCACCCCCCGGCATGTCAACCCCGCAAATGCCACAAGTCGCACCGATACCCACCCCGATGCCAACACCGCAATCTGCTGGACGTGGCTGGGCTCCGACTGCAGGTCCACCCCCCGGCATGTCAACCCCGCAAATGCCAGCCACACCGACACCAACACAGACGTCAACACCAGCGCCCGCTGCGCAGACAAGTTCTAGCCAGCAACAAGCATATTATCCTACTCGGCCTCCTAAATCTCTAGAACCTGTTTTATGCCGATACAAGATACCTACTAAAATTCCTGGTGGTCTAGTTCGTGCCAGAAACATCACAGTACTGGTAAACTATCTGGAAATGGAGTTTAAATCTCTTAAAATAGTAAGTAACTCATTTTTTTATTATTATAGAATGTGCATTGACATGCTTACCCTAAAGTCAATCAAACATGAACTTCACGTGTCTAAAATCTGGCATTTATGTGGTTATAAATTCCAAATCCCCAAAACTATTTGAGTTAAAGTGGAGATCCTTTATTTGAATTAAGGATATAAGGATGGATGTAAAAAGACATTTAACAAAGCCGAGAGTCGCTTGTACTGCCTGTCATTGTAATCATTTTTTTTTTGTACTGGACCATACCTGGGAACCTTCTGGTTACGGAGATATTGAAGGTCAACATTCCTAACTTTCACTTGACGTTTTTTTTTACTTTATTATTTATTTATTTAATCCATAATATTACACTTTTATTTTAATATAACACCTGTCAAACTGCAAAGCAATTTGTCGGCAGTAGGTCCTTGTGGATTTTGCATGACTTCAAGTTTTTAATGTAAATAACTTTAAATACCCCTACGACTCCTGTGCTATGTGATGGTTCTTTTTACATCCTGTATAATTCCTGGAGCCTGATTTTGTAAACTTTTAAAATCCAATGTTTTTTTTAATTTCCTCAAATACATTGATATGATTTTCTTTTTTGCAGTCTCGTTATGATGTGACCTTTACTCCCGACAAACCAAAGAAGATGTTACCAGAGATATTCTTAAAAGTCAAAGCTAAGTTTTTCCCTAAGGAGTTGATTGCTTTTGATCAGATGAAGAATTGTTATTCTTTGAACCCGCTCAAGAATGTTTCATCAACAGAGCGTTTCAATACAAATGTTAGTATATTTTTTAATTACTTCTTTTCTGCATAATTATATTCAAGTTATACAATAATTTTAAGCATGACATGACGGCTAACTTTTTCAGGTCGAGATAATAGACCCAAATGGAAAGCCCATGCATTTTGAAGTGTCAATGAAAGCTACTGGTGTTGTAGATCTCGAAAATATTAGGCGGTGAGTGATTCTTTATTGTAAACTGCTTTCACGATTGTATCAAAGGGGTTTGAAGGTTTTGGCCCTAAAATCAGCCGCCATTTTGATTTTTTTTCAGAATCGCGGTGCACAACAAAAGTTATATATTTAGATAGAGGACACTTATACGAACAAAAAATGTTAAATAACATAATATCCTAAGCGTCAGGTTTCGGAGTTATTCACCGAAATATAAGTCGAAAACAACAAGGATTTTTTTTGTTTTTTTTCCCTCCAGGTAAGCATATTGGACTATTCAGGTAATAGAAACGTTATGAAACCTTTATGGAGAAGAAACAAATGAAGAATAGACATTTTTTAAATAAATAATTAAACACGGCAATTTATAGTTCGTTTTTTAATCCCAGAGACTAATCTTACAAGTGTAAAGTCAAACTTCTATGCTAAAAAAAAAACGAAAATACAAAAGACTTAAATATCAGGTTAGTCTCTGGGATTAAAAAACGAACTATAAATAGCCGTTTTTAATTATTTGTTTAAAAAATGTCTATTCTTCATTTGTTTCTTCTCCATAAAGGTTTCATAACGTTTCTATTACCCCAATAGTTCAATATGCTTTCCTGGAGGAAAAAAAAACAAAAAAATCTTTGTTGTTTTCGACTTATATTTCGGTGAATAACTCCGAAACCTGACGCTTTAGGATATTATGTTATACAGGGTGATTGGAAGATGGGTGCAAAGCTTTAAGGCGAAGATAGTACAGACAATTTAGAACCATTTAAGCCATGGTTGTCTTAGACGAAGTCTTACCAAATATTTTTAACCAAATTTTTAAGTTTTTTTTCGGAAATTCTCAAAATTTAATGTAAACTGCATAATTATGGCCAAATTGAATGATAAATGAATTCATTTTTTATTTATTTAATTAAAGTAATGTGTAAGCAATCAAGCAAAACATGTTTTAGGCTTCTGTGTCATTAGACATTTTTTTTACAGACATTTAAAGATCAGAAAAAATAAAAAAATTGTACAATACGTCTTTTAAACCTTATTCAAAAAAAAACGGAGGGTGCTTTTTTTGTTCAAACCTTTTTGAAGACATGCTTGATAATCGCTCTTTCTTTTGAGGTATCATTTATGCGGATATCTTACAAATTATTGAAATTAGGGCCTACAAACCAATTTGAGGGAGAATTTTTTTTATTTTAGGCAGACTAATTAAAACAACATTTGAATTAAAATTATTTATTTTTCATGTTCAAAATGACGGCCGTGATTCCTAATACAAGCACGGCCCCGTCTTCTAACTTCTGTAGTCGTTATTTTCAACATCATCTCCTGCTTCATTGTCTCAAACGCTGAATTTATTCTTTGTATCAATTCTTCTCTAGTGTTAATTTCTTTGTTGTTATACACCAGTTCCTTGGCCCGGCCCCACACGAAAAAGTCCAACGGGGTCAGATCTGGGGAGCGAGCGGGCCAAGGGATGGGTCCATCCCTGCCGATCCAGCTATCAGGAAAGCAATTGTTGAGGTGTTCCCTTACATTTAAAGTCCAATGCGCTGGACAGCCGTCTTGCTGAAAGATGACTGTTCGGTCTCTTTCGAAGATCGGGACACCTGATTCCTCTATCAGCAGTGGTAAATCAATTTGCAGAAATTGCAAATAATTTTCGCCATTCAATGGATCAGGCAAAAAGTGGGGCCCAATCAATGTTCTGCCAATTATTCCAGCCCATACATTCACAGAGAATTTCATCTGAAATGACACCTGCTTCTTAAAATGTGGATTGTTGTCTACGTCGGCCCATTCATGGATGTTGTGAAAGTTTGTAATACCTTCCCTTGAAAATTTACTTTCATCCGTCCACAAGATTGATTTCAGAAACCACGCATCTTCGATGTCTCTGTTGAGGAGGAAACGGCAGAACTGAATTCTTCTTTGAGGATCTTGCTCTACTAGACCTTGCACACTCCTGCCATGGAACGGATACTTATCATTTTGGTGCATTGTATGCCACACCTTCCATTGAGAAATGTTTAAATTTCGAGCTACTGCTCTAGTACTGGTAGTAGGATCCGCTTGAAATGCTGCTAAAATGTCTTCGTCGACGGCAGTTTCGTGTCTGCCCGGGTTGACTCCAGGTTCCACGCGGTGAAACCCATCTTGGGCAAGACGACGAAACGTGTTGTAAAACACTCGGACATTCGGTATCCTGCGATTCGGATAGCGCTCTTGATACATCCGTCGCGCCAAAGATCCATTGCCGTCTGCTCTACCGTACATAAATACGATATCCGCATATTCTTGATTGGAAAAAGTAGCCATAGTCACTTAACAATTAAGAAAAACGGCGTAGGAGCGCACTAAACGTCAACTCAACACAATTAAGTCAAAAATCAACACGTGCAGGAGCGCGAGGCTACGACTGGACACGGTGAAACAAAAAAGTTCAAAACTAACGCAAACAACACGTGCAGGAACGCAAAGGGCTACAACTGAACACGGTAAATTGTGAATCAACACGACAACGTCCACTCACAAGGGCAGTAGTTTGACTAATAAGTAAAAGATGTAACGGCTTCATCACAGACCGACTGACCCTGACTAAAGAAAAACGACTTTGTTGCCTCAGTAACTAAGACCATTTTGCTGTAAAAACCAACTCTTTATCGCTTTTTGCTATTCATTGGGCGTTCTACCTGGAAATGCCGTCGCACCGCGCTCGGTGGCCATTGTTTAGAGAATCCCCTCAATGGGTTCCCCTCAATTGGTTCCTGCATGTGCCAAAAATTCTTAGAATTGAACAATGTTATCATTTCGAGCACATAAAGTATTCTTTTAAGCAAAAATTTTGTGTTTTGTTAGACTGCCTAAAATTTAAAATTTCTCCCTCGATTTGGTTTATTAGGTCCTAATTTCAATAATTTGTAAGATATCCGCATAAATGATACCTCAAAAGAAAGAGCGATTATCAAGCATGTCTTCAAAAAGGTTTGAACAAAAAAAGCACCCTCCGTTTTTTTTTTAAATAAGGTTTAAAAGACGTATTGTACAAATTTTTTATTTTTTCTGAGGTTTAAATATCTGTAAAAAAAATGTCTAATGACACAGAAGCCTAAAACATGTTTTGCTTGGTTGCTTACACATTACTTTAATTAAATAAATAAAAAATGAATTCATTTATCATTCAATTTGGCCATAATTATGCAGTTTTCATTAAATTTTGAGAATTTCCGAAAAAAAACTTAAAAATTTGGTTAAAAAAATTTGGTAAGACTTCGTCTAAGACAACCATGGCTTAAATGGTCCTAAATTGTCTATACTATCTTCACCTTAAAGCTTTGCACCCATCTTCCAATCACCCTGTATAACATTTTTTGTTTGTATAAGCGTCCTCTATCTAAATATATAACTTTTGTTGTACACCGCGATTCTGAAAAAAAATCAAAATGGCGGCCGACCTTAGGGCCACCCTCCATACAAAAATCTTCTAACCCCTTTATGTGCTTTTGGAAAAATACTTTAATGTCTACATATAAAGTTTAGTTTCCACTGCAACTTTTGCAATTCTACCACTCAAAACTTAATCGATATTCGGTATTATGTTGTAGTTACATGGTGAATCGTAGTTCGTCTCTTTGCCACCCTACTGAAGAGGTCCAGTGCATTGACGTCATTCTGCGCCAGGGTGCTCTGGAGTCATATATAAAGGTATGTATTTTTTGGAGGCAGAAATTTCAACCATAGTAATTTTATTAAGATTAGGAAACAAAAAACTATATTCAACAACCCTGACGCATTTTTAAATAACAAATAGATGATAGTGAGAAGGAAGTGAAGAAGGTCGTTTACAAAAATACAAGCTTAAATTAAAACAAGAACTAGTAGACCTATAGTCAGGCGTTTCTAAATTGACCAAAGATGTGTAAACAACAATGGCCGCTCGAAATTGAATAAAATAGAACATTCATTTTAAGTAATGTTTGTTTTCGTCTAAATTTCCGAGCTAACGATACCTAAAGGCCAATTCTCATAATTTAAAACGTTCAAAATCTAGTCGCAGTCTCATCTCAGCGACAAACAAATGTCAAAAACTTGTCAAAATGTAGGGAAATTAGAGATATTTTTTGACAGATTGAGACTGAGATCAGACTGTGAACATTCTTAAAATTAAATTACGAGAGTTGCCCCTCTCAATGTTATCGATGAACGGGACAAACTGCGGTTGGTCACGGATGGTTTCAATAACTGCAGTCACTTATATGAAGAGAAATTTGGCAATCCAATAATGTTCCTGTGTTTTGTTAGGCTGGTCGTCAATTCTTCAAGCGACCACTGCATCCTGTAGATTTAACGTACGGCTACGAAATGTGGACAGGAATGTTCCAATCGGCCATTTTTACAAGCAAGTCCTTTATTAACATTGATGGTGAGTGAACATTTGTTTATGAAGGTTTTCTTTTTTTTTCTAAAAATAACTTAGTTTGATATTATGTTCTTAATAGTAATTTTTGTAATAAATAAAGAGTAAAATAAATTATAATACAGTAGGTAACAATAAAATAGTGTGTGGCAAAGTTTAGTGGCTACTTATTGTATTGAGATTCCTTATTATTCTAGGTCTGCACCTAGCGTAATACGGAGTTTTAATCTATAATTAATGCAATTGGTGCACATTGACCTTGACCAGTCAAGGTCAAAGTGTCACCGACTTGCGGTCGACTGTACATAATCATATGTAACAAGTCAACAATGTAAAGTAAGTATTTCATGTTTCAGTTGCTCATAAAGGCTTTCCTAAACACCAGAAGTTGCTAGACGCTCTCATAAAAGATTTCAACTTGGACCCCACTCGTCTGGTCGACCACCAACGCGGCGGTGATTATTTCGCAGCCTTTGTAAAAGGCCTCAAGGTATCTAATACATAACGTAATCAGCCTATAATGTTCCCTCCGCTGGGACACAGGCCGCCTCTCTTCTAGAGGGAGTGGACTATAATCTACCACGCGGGCCCAGTTCGGGTTGGTACTAATACAAGATAGATTTGTACACATACATATAAATAAATAAAATTGAAGTGTGTTTGTAATGTAACAGACGCGGCGGGGAGACTTTATTTTATAATACGTAGTGATAAAATATGTACTTAAGCGAAAGCGATCCCTTTGGCCTTTGGTTTTGCTTTCTAAAAACCCAACATGCAATAATATTCAGGTGTTACATTTAGGTGTCGCCTAGTGTTAGTGAAAACGGGCCTAAGTCACTATTACACTGGCAAGCATGCCCATTGCCTATACCAAAAAAGACATCCAAGCATTTTATGAAGGTGGAATTTTAGCTGGGACTCTAAGGCCCTTCGTACACACAAGTTTTTCTTGCCGTAAAAACTACGGTACGGTACGGACTGACACGTTTTTTCTACGGTGCGGTTAAACGCCGGTGTGTAGGCACGGTTCGTCAGTGTTGTTTGGCTCATTATGGAAGCTTGTTGACGGACACGTTTGTTCTACGGCGCGATTTACACGCCGTACCGTAAAGAAACCGTGCCGTGTAGAAAGGGCATAAATAAACCAACACGAAATGTTTCCACAGACTTTTGTTTTTTCAGATAGTTGCAACGATGGTCGGTGAATCGCCCTCGAAGGGCCATCGACGCGAGTTCGTTTGCAACGCCCTTGTTGGCCCGGCTGATAAATTGTTTTTCAACATGAATGTATCTGAAGATCGCGTACAAAAGATCTCGGTTCTTGATTATTTCAGCATACACAAGAAGTATAAGTAAGTGCGAGTTTTGAGAATTATGGAATACCTAGTTATTTCGACTGAGCAGTTTGTAGAATCACTTAACATGAGTCTCTTTATTTGCCATTTGATGTAACCCTGCAAAAAGAAAGGGTTAAACTTTTCTATAACTCTCTCTTTTCAAACGGCGAAAACAAGGGAGTAGGTACTCTAGTCGACGTGTATAATTTTTACAGAGTAGTCCCATTTTTACGATTCTTTTTTTATTAGAGAGGGTGTACCGTACCCTGAAGTTGGTCTCATTTAAAATTGATTAAACAAATCCACCACTAAAGGTAGAAAAATAGGGGTTGATTGATTTTGCACCTTTTGATGTTTTCATATTCGTCTCTTTCTTTCACGAGCCATAACTTAATGCATCATTGTTTTTCAGGCTAAGATATCCAAACCTTAATTGCTTGTGGGTGGGCAACAGGGACAGATGCATTTACTTCCCTGTAGAATTGTTAGAAGTGGCCGAAGGGCAGGTATGTCGTGACTTATTGTTATCCTCAATTAAATTAATTAAATAATCTAATATTCTCTCGTATGGGTGGGTATAAGTCTAAAATAAATATTTTGTTAACTTGTGTGAAACATAATACTTAGGTACCACGTTCAAGTGGCTTGCTAAACTGACTTTAGACTAAGGCTCAATTGCACCAAATATCACTAAATGCGTTTAACCACAGATATAGATATACCTAGATAACGCAAGTATCACGATATGTATGAAAACAGTGATTTGTGGTGCAAGTGGCCCTAAGATAACGAATTGAATTGAATATAAACGCATTTTCGCAGGCCTTGAATAGGCAACTAAACGAATTCCAAGTATCGAAGATGGTAAGGGAAGCCGCTACTCCACCCAACGAGCGTTTGAAGAAAATTACTGAAGTTATTTCTGACGTAAGTACAAAAGTATTTCTCCTCGGTGCCAATCAAACCTGCACCCTAATTGCGTAACACACTATCAATATCAATCTTAATCATTTTGAAGGGTAGATATTTCTAATCCATTACCTGATATGTGCGAAAAAATTGTCTATTCAACAACGTAAATAACGCAATGAATGTTGTTGAACTGTCAAAATAAAAGCTGCCCCGCTACCCTGCTGTGTGATGCTTTCCTCAGACATTAATCTGTAGGTCCATTACAATGTAATTGTATGGACTTTTAAGAGACTTTGATATCTGACCTTGTTTCGGTGTTTCTTCTATATTGACTGATATTCGATACGGCACGGAAACTTGTCGAATGGTTGTGAATGGCTTTGCTGAAATAGTTTTAATTAAAAATTAAATACGTGTAAAAGTGTTATTTTAACCAAAAAATAACAAAAAAACTATTTATAAGTAATACTTAATGTAATTTGGAACTAAATCAAATTGAATCCCATTCAACTAATTGATTCCCAGATAAAATATTTCATGTGGCCCACGTCAAGCTAAAAAGTACTGAATGAGATAATATAATTATATGAATTTATGAAATGCCATTGACTCAATATTTTCTTCACTTATTTGTTTTAGATGAAGTATTCCCAAAACCGAGACTTCAAGAGGTTTGGTTTGGAGATCTCTGATAAGTTTTACACTGCAAAGGCAAAAATTTTGGCACCTCCCAACTTAGAGATTGGAAATGGCAAAGTTACACCCAGGTATGTCGCATATTATCTTCTTTAAGTCCTAAGCAGACACGCTACTTCTATTATTGAGATATATAGTTGCAGTGATAGAAAACGTGCAATTTTCATACTGTGCTCATACACAGTGAGTCGCCTAAGATTTGGTTTCCTAGAAAAGCAGTTTCGTCATATTATAATGCCGTCATGAAAATCTGTCATTTATTTGACATTATCACCAGTATTTGACATTAAGTCAAACCCCGCTGCCCAAAGATTTAAATAGCTATATTTGCTCACACCGAACTTAAGTCACGCGAAAAAGATGTTTTGATTAATAGGTAATACGGGCTGCTGTCCGCAACTCCACGTCAATGCGCGTATTTTGCGTACGGGTGGGAAAATCGATGTTTTGATTAAAAAGAGTTTCCATGACAATCAAGTCAAGTCACTGCGTCATTGTGCGTCAGAGGTGTCAAAACGAATCAGAAACGCGATTAATTTTTGATGCGGTAGGGCGAATCTAATGATTTAAATCTTTGTCGCTGTTGTTTTTTTTTATTACAGCCGTCACTACGGCCGTTAAGTGCGGCCACCGCTCTTCTTGGAAACGGTAGCTTAAAACGCGATGCCGCATCAATTAAGTCGCGAAATTGACCATCGTTGTTAAAAGTAGTATGTCTGCTAGCTAAGACTAAGACCCACAATCTACCAAAATATTAACGTATCTTCTTTCTGACCATGTTACGTGGGGTCGGTGCAACACGTTTTCTTCCATTCTTCCCTTCCAACCTTCATGTTATCAAATCCGTTCATCTTTTCTTTTGTCTCCCTCTCCCTCTCCATCCTTCAATATTTATATGTATCACTTACACATCCGCATAGCGATACCACCACCACCACTCACCACACCACTGTGACAAATACACCAACAACACCACTACACACAACCACACTACCATTATTGTGGTCATTACGAGTACTCATATTAGAATAGAATAGAATACTCTTTATAATGTACACCATATAAATTACAGACATAAACAAAGAAACTTTACAATGGGTGACACAATGGGCGGTCTTATCGCTAAGAGCGATCTTTTAAAGACAACCTTTGGATGGATTAAAAAAGGGGAAAGACAGACAAATACTGTAGGTAGTCTGTGGTGTACCATTTACACAATACAATAAATACATACATAAAGTATATTATACTAACAAACAGAACAGATATTGATATGAAAAGGAGTTTCTAGACAGCTACAAAAATTCATGTAATGTTCTAGGAACGGACAATGGCAAGCGAACCGCCTCTTGAAGCCCGAACCACTTCAATCCTGGGGTCTCATCGCTGTTGATACCGATCCAAGGAATGAGTATAACACGATGATTGATATAGTAAGATTTTACCATCATATTCTGGAGTTCTGTAGCTGATTGAGCACCCTATTATTGATTTCGTACACATACGAAACGAAGCGGTTGTACTTTGTTCAAACATTGCATTTATATGTGGGCAGTACATAGTTGAAAAAAAAGTAAATCGCATGCAAAGTGCAAGTGAAATTAATCTAAATGTGCTTAACCTTTTCATTCTGCGGCTGTACGTCTCAACTGTGAGCGATATGATAAAACTTCTGACTATGATAAAATTATCACTATAATGCGGCCGACGCAACGAGAGAATGTGTTCCTGACACCTGTCAATTTCATACAAACGAATACGTGTTTTGCGAATTTGATCTTTACTAGCTACTAGAATTGTCGCACTGACTGGTGTCAGAAACGCATTCTCTCTATAGCCGAACTGTAAGGTAGATCTTAGTAATGTTTTAATGATATTTTAACATTTCAGATCATAAGCACTGGCACGGCAATGGGTATGAACGTTGCAAAGCCTAAGATGGTCAATGTGAATGCTAAAATGATTAATTTGCGCAACCTTCTGTTGCACGCGTACAAAGATGTGCGTTTAATGTTCATCATCGTTTCTGCAAGGGGCCGAGATGACTACCATAAGGTATAGTGTGATTTAATAATTAAAAAAAAAAACAATTTATAAGTACATCGACTAGCTGCGCCCCGCGGTTTCACCCGCGTAAGTGTCGATCCCGTGGGAATATCGGGATAAAAAGTAGCCTATATGTTAATCCAGGGTTTTAGCTACCTCCATACAAAATTTTATCAAAATTGATCCAGTCGTTTGAGCATGAAGAGTAACAAACATATAAACACACACACTCACAAACTTTCGTCTTTATAATATTAGTGTGATAACCAAACCACCAATTCTGTATTTGAAAATACCAAAAATTTTTTTAGGTTTCCATATCTCAAAAGGAAAAGCGGAACCCTTATAAGATCACTTCATTGTCTGTCTGTCTGTTCGTCTGTCAAGACCCTTTTTCACAGGAACGCGTGGAGTTATCAAGTTGAAATTAATATCAAATTTTCAGGGCTGCAATTCCAATGATTACAATCAGTAATACAACTCCTTAGAATTTGCCTCAAATGTCATGATGTCAAGAAATAGTCATTCAATAGGGTAATATGAACTTATAAGAGTTGTATTGATGATTTTAATGATTATAATTCTATAAATAAATATTTGTTATGGCTGCGAATCATATTTCGATCAACACACAACCTGATACTGACCTGCAAATTGCAAAAAACCTAAGAAAATTTGAATTTCGCAGGCTACCCTGACGATTTTGCCTTAATATATTCTTTATTTTGAATAGGTGAAGCAACTGGCCGAACGTGAAGTAGGCATGTTGACCCAATGCGTCAAGGAAATGACAGCGCGTCGAATGAACCCGATGACTGCTAAAAACATTCTGTTGAAGGTGAATATTGTTTTTTGACAACACTAGCTTTTTCGTAACCTTAAGTAGCCTATTACCATGGATTCAGCACATGATTCTAAACATTGCAATGAAATTTCTCGTTAGTGATTAAAAAAAAAATTGCTTTTCCACAAACACATAATTACACATTTTGTTTTACATTTTGACTGCATAGGTATTGCACTTTTCTGTGAAACAGTGTTTTTTTAGGGTTCCGTACTTCAAAAGGGAAAACGGAACCCTTATAAGATCACTTCGTTGTTCGGCTGTCTGTCTGTGGGTCAAGACCCTTTTTTCTCAGGAACGCATGTAGTTATCACGTTGAAATTAATATCAAATACTCAGGGCTGCTATCCCTTGAAGCTGTGAAAAATCAAACTTCTAAGTCAATGCAATCAAAAGATACGGGCATTTATGTTCCGGAATCAAAACCTATAGGGTACTTCCCGTTGACCTAGAATCATGAAATTTGGCAAGAAGCAATGTCATGTAGCACAAGTAAAGAAACGAATCTGAAAACCGTAAATTTGTAGTGACATTACAAAAAAAAAAAACCGTGATAAAGTATTTAAGACTCGCTCTTGACCGGTTTTTTTATAACCGACGAAGAGTTTCTACGCTAGTGGATTTAGAATCATATTGTGCTAAATTCATGGTTACAGATTATGCGTCCATGTCCCTGCCACCCTGTTTATGTATGGATTAATATTTTAAGGAAGGCTTAGGGCCTGTGCACACCACGTTTTTTTAACGCGCCGTCGACGCGCGTTTGTAGCGATACAGACGCGATACGCACGCGAGCCTGTAGACTTTTAATAGTATAAAAGCGACGCGCGTTTCGAAAACGCGCGTCGACGGCGCGTTTAAAAAACGTGGTGTGCACAGGCCCTTAATGGCACCATTGTTTTAACCATTTCGGGGTCCAAAATACTGTTCTTAGTGTACCTTTACACCATCTAAAGGTAAGCACAGACAGTGTAGCAAAATGCAAAGTGAATATTTGCACAAGCATACTCAAACACGCTACGGGAATCATCGCGTGCACTCTATTTTGAACTCTATTTCAGTTGTGATTTAGTTCATTATCAATCTATCAATCAAAAATTGCTTGACCAGTTTGCTGCTGCCTGTGGTAACCCTAAAGAACACAAATATTCTAAACCCACTTTATAATCTGCTATAGTTTTAGGTTGGCAGTCATGATAAGTATATTATTTGAAAACAGGTGAATTCGAAGCTGATGGGTGTAAACCAAGCAATAGATTCTGTCACCATGCCCAAATGTTTGAAGGACGGAGGGGTCATGATCGTGGGCGCTGACGTCACGCATCCTTCACCTGATCAGGTATTAACAATTATTTATTTATTACTAGCTGCGCCCCGCGGTTTCACCTGCGTAAATTTCGATTCCAAAAAATCTGGAGTGGGCCACCCTTATCACCTAGGGGTATAAAAAATAGCCTACGACCTATTCTCACACCTACCAAATATACACAAAAAATTTCATAAAAATCGGTCAAGCCGTTTCGGAGGAGTTTGATAACAAACACTGTGACACGAGATTTTTATATATAAGATTTTCTATACAAATGACAAGTCTCGTGGCAGTCAAGATCCTTTCTACCTATAGAATCTTACTAACTTTAATTACTTACTAAAAAATATTATTTACTAGGCTAAGAAAAACAGTTCGTACAATTAATGAGATAGATGAGCTTGCTTCTCTGTGTAACCTTCTCAAATCGAGGCTGAAGTTTTGAAATAGTCATCCTTTTTATTCTAAATTGACTTGTGATCTGTATTTCGATTTATTTACTGCAACTCGTAAGAGCCAGTTTTGCACAAGTTACTTGAGCGAAACTGGCTACCTTTTACAACGTCGAACTTGTGACAAGTAGGATGTTACAAAAGGTAATAGAATCTTCAAAGCTGTAGTACTGACTCTCCTGCGTTTCCACCAGAGATGTGCGAGGATGCGTAGCGAGGGATGTGTGTGCAACAAACCAATAACATCGCTTCATTTTCATAGCTTGAACTAAGTTAGCGTTCTTATTGGTTACTTTTACACACGTTCCTGTCTACGCATCCTCGCTCATCTCTGGTGGAAATGCAGCCTAACTCCTGGTGTAACCAATTAATAATGCAAGCGTCTGCAGATACCATAACTGAATTATTTTCTTCCAGTCGAATGTACCAAGCATTGCAGCGGTGACTGCGTCATTGGATGCCAGATGTTTTATTTATAACATTGAGCTCAGCATACAAACGCCAAAGGTAAGTAACCAGCCTTTTCTAGATTTATAACCTTGACTTGTGATTTAGAATCTATAGTCACCTGCATAGAGGTTATTTTCCATATTACTTTAATTTTCAGCGTATATGTTGAGTTATTCTAAAATTCCAACATATTTATTCTAACCATTTATGTAAGTACACACATATAAACAGGCAAGAAGAAAGGAACAGAAAAATAAGTATAGTAAAAGTGCGCAGTGCTGACCACCTCCACCCTATTTAAAAGTTAAACAAACATCAACTTTATTTCAATGATAATTATGTTGATTTCAGAGTAACTAGCACTATTGAAAAAGTTATAAAAATGTTTAAAAGTTGTAGTGTAAACTGAACTTTATTGTGTAGGAATTAAAGTTATTTTTCCATTAATTCATATTTAATTACATTTTTGGCAAATAAATCGCGAAGCAGGTTACAATGGTGACGTTTATGTCTAAAGAAATTTCACCCAGCATAACTGCAATAGGAGAGTACATAAAAAGAGATGTAGACAACGTGAGCAAGAGTAGATGGGAAAACAAAATACGTAAAATCAAACATAATTCTCTAATTTAAATATGAATATACAATATGAGAATATACTTACAAAAATATCACTAAAATATATATAATTATAATGAAATTTAAATAATAAATACATACGCAATTATGACAAGGTCTACATACACATACAGTACATAGTTGTTTTCTATTTTTTGGCAAATAGGAATTTAGAATTTTAGGTACTCCGGGGTAATTGCGTAACACACTAACAGTAGCAATAGCTTTCATTTTGACAGTTCAACAACATTCATTGCGTTATTTACGTTGTTGCGCAGACAAATTATTCGAACATATGAAGCAAAGGATTAGCAATATCCTTCAAAATGTTTCAGATTGTGGTTGACAGTGTGTTACGCAACCAGGGTGCTGGTTGACTGTATTTTGACAGTCACTATTCACTAGATAAATTAGAACATGGAATACATTTTCTAATGTGCTGCAAGATAGTTTTTGCCAGAGATGGTAAAACCAAGTGTTCCCTTCGTGCGTTGACTGAATGTTATCACTGACACTTAAACTTGCTTACAGACAACCACGCACAGCCTAGACCACTGGGACTAGAAGTATGGAATTTCCCACAAACGCTCTTTATATGTATAACGAAAGTGAACTGAGAAAGGATTTTTGAAAATACGTCCCCCAACTGGGTTAAATAGGCGATGAACATTTGTATGGAAGTTTTGGGCGAAACTCCATGGGGCACACGACTTGTTCACCAACCTGCAATGTGCCTGCGTGGTGGATAATAGCCCACTTCCTCTCACAAAGAGGAGGCCTGTGTCCCAGCAGTGGGAACAATATAGGCTGATTATGGTCCCGCCTTGTTCCTAATTAACTCTTAATCTTTGTTTACAGAAAGAGGTGATTGTCGAGTTTGAAGACATGATGTTTGACCACTTGAAGCTGTACAGGGAACGCAACCAAAACATGCTTCCGAGGAAGATATTTGTTTTCCGCGATGGCGTATCCGAAGGACAGTTTGCTCAGGTAATACTTACAAATTTCATTATAGGGATAGTTTTTTTTTCAAATCTAAACAAACTTAAAATAAAAAGGAATGAAATGTCTTAAAATATTGCTTAGTTATAAGCGTTTTTACACTGTGTCTGTTTTGCGCGGCTTGGCCGGAGAACAAAAACTAATAAAAAAGCGTGTTGTGGAGGTCAGATAGGCAGTCGCTTCATGTAAAATACTAGTATTTAGCTGCATCCGGTTAGACTGAAGCCGACCCTAGCTTATTTGGGAAAAGGCAAGGCAGATTTCTTATACAACAAAGTCCTACCGCCGCGTCTGTCTGTCTGAATACGATAAACTCAAAAACTACTGAACGGATTTTCATACATCATTAAGGTATCGTGTAAATCGGCTGTCAATGACGTTGATTGTTGAATTCAAATTATATTTACTTAATAAAAAATATCAGGGCAAAGGCCTTTTCTCATACAGACACGAGCAAAGTTCGCCACGCTAACGCTTGCTTGCTTTATATATTTCTGAAAAAATACTTGCTCTCGTAGGTGATGAACAGCGAGCTGGCAGCAGTTCACGTGGCCTACCAGCGATTGGCTGGACCGAATAAGAAGCCAGAAGTACTGTTTCTATTGGTGCAGAAACGACATCACACGAGGTAAGAAATTTTATACTTTATCGGACCAAAAACAGCAAGGCAAGCGTCGCTACAACCTTATCGACGAACACAACACTAACTTCATTATGATATCGATATTATTATTGCACTTCACTACGTGCCTCTGAACTTATGACCACGGTGATGACGTGAACAGCATCTTATATGCCATGCCCGCCTTTTATTCACTATCTGCTGGCTGGAGATTGGTTTTCCTAGTTCTGTTTGCCCTTGCCCCGTGTTAGTTGGGGGTGACGCAAAATTATTAAAGTCAAAGCATTTATTTCAAATAGGCACATAAAAGGCACTTTTGAACGTCAAAATTTACATTAAAAAAATAGAATTGATTCTAGTCGCCCCTTCCAAAAGGTAGTTTTCGTATGGAGAAGAATGGGCAAGAAACTCCAGGTATTAGGTACTATGTCTTCCATTCTCCCCTGTCAACCCATTTACACAATCCATTCATCTTTTCTTTGATTTCTATCTACATTTACCCGTCTTCTTACGTACACACGGCGACAAATCACGCTATACATTTCCAGTATAAGCTGACTTCTCACTGTACGAAAAACCTATACGATGTGAGGTAAGTTAACACGTTAACCGTGCAGCTACTAAATGTGAGAGGAGCCCCTCACGTGCAAACACGTTCTTTTTTTATAGTTTATTGTTCACACGTGTATGCAAAAAAATTAAAATAAATCACACGTGTAAACTATAAAACGGCTTCAAATTTGTATGGAGTCGTGACCCAAATGTGGTGCACGCACGTGTCAGAGTGACCTCACAGTGACCCACATGTGGTGCACGCACAGGGAACGTGTTAAAACTGGAAATGTATAGCTTGATATGTCGCCGTGTGTACCAGGATTTCGACAAACCAATATGTAGCCCCAAAACACTTATTTTCAGATTGTTTAATCAAGGAGGAAACATGCACTACAACGTTGAACCGGGGACAGTTGTTGACACAGATATCGTTCACGCTTCTGAATTGGACTTTTATCTGGTACGTGAGCTTTTTTTTTTTTTAAATCTCTAATGTACAGAAGGCAGGCCAACTCTCGTATTTAAACATTTTCACAATTTAGTCGCAATCTCGTCTTCGCGGTAATCAATGTCAAAAATGTAGGGAAATTCGAGCTATTTTTGGCAGATTGAGAATGCCGTGAACGTTCTTATAAATACGGGAATTGTTCACATAATATAACAAATTGCTGCTCTCAAACCGGGCTTTCGGATTGACGTGAGTGACCATCGAACAGTAACGAACGACTGAGATTAATAGCGTCCTACAGACATGCGCACTACTGTTTTGATCGATTAACTAAGTATAGTGTAGTAGTGTAAGTAACCAAATACTAACACTACTTACTAAGTATAGTGTAGTGTGTGTAGTGTGTGTGTGTGTGTAAGTCTAGTGTAAGTATAGTGTGTGTGTAGTATAGTGTGTGTGTGTGTGTGTGTAGTAGTAGTAGTAGTAGTAGCTCTTCGATGCTCCGTGGTCGATAGACGCTATAAGAATACAGGAAGGGCAAGGAAACGAAGGAATCCTTCCTTCGTTAATTTATTATACCTGCCGTCGTGCCGCTGCCGTTGCGTCATCCAGTCACTAGGTGGCGGTAAATGTCGTAAACAATAATTATCATCACTTATTTATTAATCATCATATTGTACAAGATCAGATTGGACGGTGACCTCCAAACTAGGCATTTGCCTGTATTTTGGGGGTTGGATGATATTATTATAGCCAGAAATGGGTGAATACTGAGATAATGGTTCTTATCAACAGTTGTCTCGATGTGTGGAAGAAAAGCATTATTATACCGACTAAAAATAAATTGTTATAAGAATGGTTACGTTTCGTTCTAGGTGTCCCACCAAGCTATTAAAGGCACAGCTCGTCCGACCCGCTACCACGCCGTCTGCAACGACGGCAGGATACCTGACGATGAGGTGGAACAGTTGACGTACTACCTGTGTCACTTGTTCTCTCGCTGTATGAGGTCGGTGTCTTATCCGACACCCACCTACTATGCGCATCTTGCCTGCATGCGGGCCCGTTCTCTTACACAGTACGTATTTTTTTAATTATAATTATTTTAGTAGTCTTGGACGTCTGCCTCCAGTCAGGACAAAAAAAAAAACAAAAAAAATCAGCTGTTCCTTACATTTTGACGAGTTATGCGAACATAAATGTAGGGAACAGCGGATTTTTTTTTCACGATTTCCGGTTTGGTCCCATAGTAAAAGTTGTTCATAATGATGAGTACAATGACCCCTTAAGAGGATAATGGTGATTAAAATTTCACCCTGTATAAGCGGCAATAGCCCAACAGTCAAAGTGGCTTGTGTTCGAACCACACCCGTCTCACTATTTAAGGGACCCCTTCTAGAGCATATTTAGCTTAGTTGGAGGCTTGGAGGTATTAGCAGGAATGCTAGTCAACTTACTATGCAACCTACATTTTTAGATTGGTGGGCGCAAAATATGATACAACACATTTTTATTTACAGTGGCGAGTCATTCGACAACCGAGAGTTGGAACGTAAACCAAAGCGGCTTCGTGTCCTCGACAAGATGCTGCAATTCAGCCGCATGTTCTTTGTCTAATTATTTACTAGTAGGTACAGCCCGATTCAAATTTTATGGCGTCTCTGAAGTGCGGTGCTCGCTGCGCAGTGACTCACCCCTCACCCCCGCTGACAGGTGAACTTGTTACTGCGCAGCGACTCGCCTCATGTTCCGAGCCGCCATAAACTTTGAATCGGGCTTTAATAAAGTAACTTTTGTACTTCTGGATGTCTAAATTATTCTTGTATGTACAATATCATAACTTGTATTACTGGAAATCATCTTATTGTTGTATTTACGCACAAATAAAAAAGCAAAAAAAAAAAACGTATAGTAGTCTACACTCTAATAAAAAAAATCGTAGAGATAAACCATTTTAAAAATGAACGCGCCTCCACTACTTGTTGCATACACATTTCAAATGTTTGTATAGAAATTTTAGTGGAGGGGCGTTCATTTTTAGAATGGTTTATCTCTACCATAAAACAATAAAAACTACAAAAAAATGTGTGAATGGATATTTAAGATTTATTACAAAATAATTTTTTGTGCCTTTCAATTATTATTGGCTTTATATTTTTCAACAATTCTTTTTCTTTAGTTATTAAATCAGGTATATATAATGAACGTAATTTTAAGAAATATTTCTTTTGCCTATTGATTTTAAAGTGTGATCTTTGTTTTGAATATATTATTTGCATTTAGTCTCGTGATGATTATGCAGAGATTGTGTCAAACTAAGTTATTGGTAGCATATATCAATATAATCAACTTGTAAAATATATCAAAGTACATTTATTCTTTCATTGTTGTTAGCAAAATAACATAGTTTTAAATTCGTAAGAATTTAAAAATATGTTATCAAGATATTATTCCAAAAATATAAAGGAACCGCTACTAATGAACTATTTACGCCTAGAGTTATAGTTTCTGATTAACATTTCTTTTACTTTTATGCAAATTGTTATTTATAAGCCTACGAATCTCTTTTCGTATTTAATCTTGCAAATAAATAGTTATTTTTTATTTATTTTTTGAGCAAACTGCTGTAATTTTTGAGCAGGATCATTTTTACCCTAACTACAGTGGTGGGTAAGGTACAGCTCAATCCATCTAAAGATCGCTGTAGAGTTAAGTGGATGAATTCTAGAATGAGTGATTGCAAGAACTGGGAAGAGCCAATGGCGGGTGGAGGTGGGAGCCAAGTTATAGACAAGGAATAATCCTTAATCATGATTTGTGTATAAATTTTTTGAGTAAGTTGCATTGAAAAATGATGTCATCTGGAAGATTAACTGGTGTCATTGTTAGAGCTTGCAGTGATTAGGTATGGTTACGGCCCGAGCCCAGTCTGTCGAGTCTTTGATTTTTGTGATGATACTTCGGATTGTTTATGGTAGGATGGGATGGGACGTGAGGAATCATCCTTGAATTGAGTGGTGGATACATTGTTCAGGACTATTAGCCATTGTAAAGATCTGTGTTGACATATTGTCATCTGTTAGTGATGGTTCCTTTGTAATTATCATATTATGGTAGCAATACAATGTATGAATCTTTAACAGGTCAGTTACTTTCGATGGTACCAATGGACTTAGCCATAGTCCGCCAGAGCATCAAAACGGATAGAGACACGCGATTTTTAAATACCTCAACGTATTCAAAGTTGATATTTACTTGGCAGTGAAAAAAGCTCTGTATGGCCCTTCGCCAGGTCTGCTAAATTATGAAATCTAAGCGTGCAAAAGGTGAAAGAAAGCCATCGCTAAAATAATCGACCTGTCCCTTAAAAAAAAGGACAAAAAATTAATATAAAAAAAGGATCTAAAACAGGGTGTCTTGTGGTTTCTAGTGTCTACTAGAATCCACATCCGCTGGTTTTTATTATCGTATTTTACCGTCTCTATGTAGTCAGGGAAATTAATTGTTTATCAAATTGACTACCAACTTAGATTGTCCACCTGTCATTGTTTGACAGTTGTATGAAATGATTATAACACTAAATTGACGTAGTCTGTCAGTTTGATAAACAATGATTTTCCTGATCTTATCTCCAGTTAAATTGATTATAATTAATAAAAAAAATATTTAAGGGAACAAATGTTTTATTTTGGAATTATTTGCTTTCCTTTTTACACATAAAAGCGTTCTACGTAATATTTTGAAATTACTTCTCAAACTAACTTCTCAAAATACCTCACGCCTGTAAGGGGGTAAGCGTTAATCTGAAACTTAACATAGGTTTACCCTTATCTCCAAAACGTAATGCACGCACACAAATCAGCGTTGGTCGTGCTCAGACGCGCGAATTCTGTCGAAAGCGCGCGAATTCGAGCGTCTTATTTTTATCTCAGAAGAAATATGTGCATTACGTTGTGGAGATAAGGGTGAATTTGCTATGTTACGCTTCGATGCGCTTCGACTCTGCGCTACTATGAATTGACCCTTAGCAGGAAAATTACTCGTATTTATAAACAAGAATAATCTCATGATGACGCTTAGGGGCTCGTGGCTAAATAATAACAGACGCAAGGGTCGATCGAAGGTTAAGCTACCCTCGCCGCGGTAGGTTCGTGAATGGGTGACCACCCATTACATATCGACACCATGCCCCGGAAGCCACGTTTAAGACGTTGGTCCTGGCTGTCATTCGTAAATCTTTGACTGTCGCTACGCCCTACGGGTAGTCGGAAACACAAAAGTCTGACAACCAGTCTTATCAAGGGGTATCGTATTACCCAGTAACTGAGTTGTGGAAGTCTGATAGGCTGTCGCTTCATGTAAAATATTGGTATTCAGCTGCATCCGGTTAGACTGAAAGCCGACCCCAACATGGTTGGGAAAAGGCTAGGCAGATGATGAGACCAAAAAATGTAGCTCGCAGAAACTCCATAGCCATAACCCTGCGTTCTAATCAATCGCCTTCGGTTAGGACACTGCCTAAGAGTTTCGGTCTTGTACAGACGCCAGCACATCAAGCTACCCGAAACTGTAAATTTTTTCCAATCAACTTTGAACCTTATGATTCAGAGATAAAGTTGAAAATCTATTAAATAAATTTGACAGATTGTAGTAGCTTGATGTGCTGGCGCCTGTACATAAAAGGGAAAAAATTGGAAATATTAAAACAATAAAAACAAACAGGCCTACTGACAGACTGCTGCGTCGTCCTCCTGGTGGGCAGATCTTACAGATAATAAAAAAGAAAAACGATTTGTGAACTTAGGGTCTCCCCACATTTATCGACGCGGAATCTGCTGAACCTTTTAACCGCTTACGTCGGATTAATCCGACAAATATTTTCGTGTCCATTCCGCCAGAGTCGTATATATATATGTTACCGGCCAAACCCGATTTCAGGACAAACTAGTTTAGCCTAGGCTAAACTAGTTCTTCCTATACGCGATAGGGGGTGCCCTTCGCTCGCCCTTGGATCTTATGTCGACGGAGCCCCGCTTCGCGGGGCCCCTATTTCTGTGTAAAGGGTTTAAAGTAACCTAACCAAACCGAACCTCGGGGTGCCCTTCGCTCGCCCTTGCATCCTATGTCGACGGAACTAGTTTAGCCTAGGCTAAACTAGTTTGTCCTGAAATCGGGTTTGGCCGGTAACATATACAGGGTGAATTTTCCAAGTGGGCGTGGATGGCCAAATCCTAAACTATGAGGAATAGCGAAAAGTACTGAAAGGAGTCGCGGGCTCGATTTTGATGAAAACTAAAACTGCATCATTGGATTTTTGAAAATTCAATATTTCTAGCCAGGAATCGAACCTGTTGATTTTGAAAAAAAAAACACACACTGTATTATTACACCATTCGATAGTGTCCCTAATAAGGATC
Source organism: Amphipoea lucens (assembly GCA_947508005.1). NCBI lineage: Eukaryota > Metazoa > Arthropoda > Insecta > Lepidoptera > Noctuidae > Amphipoea > Amphipoea lucens. Next base: position 8,724,848 of record OX382364.1, on the reverse strand, counting down.
AAATTCTGGGAAGTAATGACATACGGCAAACTTAAGGAAAATGTTTAATTTTAATAAACTGCTTCTTTTTTCATACCTTGTTCGAAATTATGCTCAATATTTTTACACCCGAAATACTCGTAGAGCAGTCACCTTCACAAAATTATGTTCTAAATTCAAATTTTAAATTGCAGTACAATCCTTGAGACGTCGAATCCAGCTATGTATTCAAAAACAATTGTCATAATTTTGAACAATTAATCAGTTAAGGTTTAATAGGTAGGTAGCATAAGAAAATAAAAATAGTATTTTGATAAAAATGAGCACTTTCTTTTAGTTTGCCGTATGCCATTAGATACTTCCCAGAATTTGATCCTTATTAGCGACACTATCGAATGGTGTAATAATACAGCGTGTGTTTTTTTTTTTTCAAAATCAACAGGTTCGATTCCTGGCCAGAAATATTGATTTTTCAAAAATCCAATGATGCAGTTTTAGTTTTTATCAAAATCGAGCCCGCGACTCCTTTGAGTACTTTTCGCTATTCCTCATAGTTTAGGATTTGGCCATCCACGCCCACTTGAAAAATTCACCCTGTATACGACCAAATAACACAGCTCGTTTAATCTGTATTATTATTACATCATCACAGCTCGTTTCATCGGTATTTATTTTTCGTTTTTTTTTTTTTCGGGCGCTGGGGGCACGACAACTGATATAAAGTCCGGCGGTTAAAAGGTTAAGCCGAGTGCGTATCACCACAATACTCGACTTATCGCCGAGCTAATAGGCAAACGGCTCGTTTTGCTGTCGGTCGGCGTCGCGACGCGTCGTCCGAGCCAAGCCGATGCGAATGGTTTTAGTAACACCCCTATTACGTAGACATAAAGGCTTTTTTGACCGGTGTTAGCCGATTCCGCGTCGATAAATGTGGGGAGACCCTAATTCATTGTTCGTGCGCCGGAGTGTATTTCCCAGTAGCTACAATATTATGAGTGGGTTCCTTGTAGGCATGCGTGCAACGCTGTCAAACGCAACATCGTTTACCATCAGGTGAGACAGTGGTCAAGGCGAGCTTATAATATGTAAAAAAATACCCTCTAATCACAAATCCTCACACCGTAACCACGACATAGTTCACAGCATTTACGTTATATTAGTAAACAAAACATTCGTAGAACAATTTCCGCCGCTGGTTCTGTCCTATTTCGTGCGGCCTCAACACCGCGTCTCGACATAGAGTGCATGTTAATTACCTAATACTCCGCTAGAGGCCGCTGTTGCATGTTCGAATATACAAATATAATAATGCGTTTCACATCGACAACTACATTTACTATGCGTTAGAAGGTAGGTAATTTATAATATGACACCAAGCCAATAAAGAATATTCAATCAATACTGAATCGCTATACAAGTTGCAAGCGTGACTGCAGGGAATCCTGTGCTCGATTGCTCCGTCGCGTCGAGCAAAATGTTATTGGGTTTTCTTTTAGGAATTTCTCTTTTGTAACCCAGAGTTAGGGTATACATGAATACAGACGTGACGTTCTGCACCTGGCATTAATATTTCAGAAGTCAAAAAAAAAAAAACGGGTTTACACTCGGTATAAGGCATGGAAATAAAGATTCTATACTTGACAATGACAAGGCAAAATAAGCCGACAGCTAATGTTTGTGGACGTGAGAAGATACGCAGCTACGTATCCCTTGCTACGCCGTAGTCGGATAAGGGCTTCAAGTGCTACGCGCGTAGAACCCATATTCCCGTCGTAGTCCTCTTACGTACCGCTACGGGAAGTGAAGAGAATGACCTAATTTTATTATTTGCAGAAAAACATAGTTGTCTAGGTTTCATATGACTCCTGAAGATTTTTTCTGTTCTTTTTTTTATTAAAAATTATTCATAACAAAATAATAAAATAGGCATACAAAATGTATACATTCCTAAGCGGGCATGGTTCAGCAAATACGCTATACAACCTTGTTAAGTTGCTAAATTTATTAAATTAGATACCTACAATATTTTGTTACTTTTTCTTTATCAATGGCATCCAAACACTACAACAGTGAGTATAAAAAAGTGTTCACAGAAAAGTACTAAATTAATGAAAATCTTGTAATTGCAATTCTTTCTTCTCCCAAGGCATTGGAGTTAGGCTCGTGTTTCATAGTATCAAGGTTCATTGAACAGCAAAGGTATCTTTGTTATCACTATGGATTTAGCACGATTTGTGAGTCGTGCAAGTGGTCACGTAAGCCAGTCTGAGATTTACCTACTGTCTTTGTAACTATAGGGCTTATTCACAGTTATGTGGACCGCGTTTTAAAGTACTATGTTATGCTCACATGTCTACTGAAACACCGTTCCTGATTTGTCGAACTAAACAACTTGACAATCGAGAACCGCGACAATATCGAGTGGTTCTTGCTTTTAGCTTTCTCAGGAAAAAGAATGCTGCTGCATTACGTACCTACCTCTCTCTAGATACCTATAAGATAATGATCAGCCTTAAATCGGAGTTAAAGTTGTTACTTATAGTTATGCGTATATTATACTTAATACCAGATTATTACTGTGCCACTGCAGGGCAAAGCGGTTATTCCGTTTATCCACCCTTAGGTGGCTACGCGCAAATTCCAGTCCGAGAATTCACCCTAAATATTCCGCCTATAAATTCCGTTTATCCACCCTAGGCCAGCCCAAAAAATCCACCCTAAGGGTGGATTTTTTAGGGTGGATAAACGGAATAACGCGGTCAAAGGCCTCTTCTCATACAGAGACGGCACTAGCAATGATCACCACGCTTGCTCAAGACGGGTTGGCAATTTTATACTTACGTATAACATAGTACCTAATAATTAATTCTACATTAAGGTCGTTTTAAAGAAAGGTAATTATTAAAATAATAATTTATAATCGTTTATTTGCTAAGAAAGAAAAAAAATAATAATTATATATCTACATACGAGGAGCGGTGTGTCAATGATCAGGTCTCTACAGTTACTCGTACTTATAATGTAAATAATGCTATTTACAAACAGGTATAATCTAGCTTGACGTGTATAATAATAATAAAATTAATTTGCGTAACAGTATTCGTAATTATCGATCCTAGATTATTAGTGTATGTCATGCTAAATGTGAAAAAACCGCATTTGCATTTAGTCGCGATTGTATATAAAGCCTCGGCTGCATAATACCGTAATTTCAAGTAAAACAAGTTTAATAAAAAGAAGCATTTCTACGATATTAATCGGTTGACATTGTTTTTTAATAAGAAATTAACTATTTTATACGCGGTCATACGTTTCATTGGGTCGAGTGTGGAGGTTGATAGTGAGTGCACTAGTTCCGATTACGTTAAAGGAAGTAGATGCAAGGTCTGTGCCACCGTCATCCTTCCTTCCGCTTTAAGATTATCATATCCTAATACCACCTTACGTAGGAACTTAAGTTATTCAAAATTATAGCTGCGACATTCACCTATTTATGCTACAATTAAATTGTAACCGCGAAAAAAATGTCGTGTTAATTATACCTTTTTTCAAAGTTTGATTCGTAACTCGGTAATTACTGCACGATTGCATGCAAATTGAATGTTTTAGTAGGTATATGTAAACGTTACTTATATTTGTCCAATTCGGTTTCAATGTTGTGTCGAGGACATACGAGTGCGTTAATTCGGTGTGAACATTCTGTCTCTTAATTCATTTAAAGTTATCATTATTTGCTCTAACTAATATTTTGTAGATTAATCAATAATAATTTTCAAAACGAAGACGTTCTTTGACGCACTGTTGTCCATTATATTAACTTCTGAGGTATGCATTGATCCCCGGTTAGGTATCAATACATTATAGGTACCTACCTCAAATAGCCTCCGTCAGGAAAAAGTCATCAATATCCTGATACGTTACCAATGTTGCGGAGGTTGAATGGCGGTTCAATTAATGAATTCAAGCCTTTATCCTGGTCAACATAGAATACAAATTATTATCATAGTTCAAATAAGGTGTTTTCCAAATTGCACCACAGCTCGTTTTTCCGCATTCTTCATCAAGTGCCTTCCAGCAGTCTTTTTTTGGTCCGCGTCTGTCCGTGGGTGCCATTTTTAGCGAATATTAGTAACCCTTCCGTTTAGCTATAAACTGACGACTAATGGACTACGAAGGCTGACTGTAATTGGTTACATTGCCATTTCCATATCCACGCTTTAAAGTTACCTCGACGGAATAGCAGAACGATGTGGATGAGAGCTACTTATGTCGCAAACTATGCTCTACCTCCTATCCTGCTTTCTGTGTCCTAAAACATGCAGTCAAAGTGACATCTGCGCTGCCACCGAAGACACCGTGAAAATGGTGAGGTTTTGGGCCAACAAGATCTGAAATACAAAAGAAGAAGAAGTTTATTTGTTTCTAATTTTTTTTTTGTCTCAATTCACCTGCATTCTTGTTTAAACACAACAATTAACAATAAACGAATGTGTCGACTAGTTTGAAGGGAAAAATCACACGAAACTGCATTATTTTGTCGACAATCGGCTGCATTGTCTCAAACTTATATCAAACAATCGAAGTAGCCATAATGCCCAATGAACTTGGCATAATTCTGTTCTTATTAGGTAATCATGGCTTTTTTTCGCGTTTCGAAGTCACGCTTGATTGGCAGATTGGCAAGGTGAAGGATCTTCGAGTATGCCTATCATGTTTACGTACCGTGTCGTATGAAATGTTTGTTAGTAAATATTTGCAGCGGAATAGTTCATCGATGAAGATCAGTACGATCGTATCGGTAGTTGCGAGTAGATAAGTTCAATGACGTGATGATTTCGATACGTTTAATGTTAGACATGATCTAATACCTATTATTTCATCATCAATGACGATACGTGTATCGTTGGTCTAGTAGTTGCAACTTGCAAGTGCAACTGCTGAGCGTGGGGGCATGCGTTTGATCACGGGGTTGGGAAAAGTGTTATAGGGTTTTTAACATTAGGAAATTCTCATTAACAGCTTTCTTGATGTGTGCCCGGAGCTCATCTTCTTTTACAAAGGGCATGTAACATAACCGGTAAAGTGTAGGTGCATCTAGGTACCTACTATAGACATCCTATCCACTTAGGTAGGTCGGTAGTTAGTATACACGGTAGGGTTATAAGATAAAAATGTTTGGGGAGTTAAGAGAGGATTATTCCGTTTATCCACCCCAAAAATCCTCCCTAGGGTACTCGGAAACGTATGTCCGACAATTTACTCTAGTCCTAGTTGGATTAACGGAATTTATAGGCTTAGGGTGGATTTTTGGGATGGCTAAACGGAATAACCGGTTAGAGACCACTTTTTGTTTTTGAGAAATATGATCATATATGTGTGTGTACCTACATATGTTTATAGATCATTTATACAGACTACGTGACAAATAAAATTAAGTATTAAACAAATAAAATTAAGTACTAACACGCTATGGGCCTACGATGCCTGACAATAAAAGATTTTTATTTTATTATTTTTTTATTTATTGTTATTTATCAGGTACAGTAGAGTACAGCTATTGCATAAGGTTGTACCTACTGCTGTTTTTTAGGTTTGCGTGATTGTAATAGACACGGGTACAAATCTGGGTCACTCCTTATCTTCTAAGGGTCTTATCATACTAGTGGATTGCGACTGTCCTTAAAGCGAAGCGGGCGCGCAACGAACACGCGGCGCATGCGCAGCGAAATCGTTGCGGACGCGCAATGAGATCGCCGCGAATAGCAGCGTGGACGCCATTGTTACCGAGTGTATTGTACGTCGTTAACTTGCTACAAACACGCGACGAAAACGTTGCGAAAATGCCACGCGTCCGCGACGTCTTCGCTGTGCAGCCGCGGCGTGTTCGCGACGTATTCGCTGCGCGCTCGCCCCGCCCCGCAACCGCTCGCAAACCGCTAGTGTGATAAGGCCCTAAGTGATTAAATTACCCCAATTCTCAGATTCCTAAGAAGTGTAAAATGGGAAATACGTCAATTGAGTTAAAATAGCGTGACAGTGACATCTCATAAATTAATGGTGGCCCTTACTTATTAATTTGTGTGAAACAAGGTTAAGTAGGTTCAATTTCCATGCTTTGATTAATAATTCAGTAAGTAATTCTATGAATTTATTGATTCCCTGATTGATTACAATATGCATTGTAAATTGCAATGGTTAATAATTGTAATTTCTTGTTATTTCAGTTTCTTGTCTCGGATCCAGTTTTTTTATGGGTTTCAAATACTCAGGCGGTCTACTTGATAGGAATTAGTCAAGGTGGCCTGTGAACATTGCAATAACAGAATTATTGCGAGTGTGTTGCCATGCTTGAGACAAAGTGTCTGATGTGCTATATCTGCCCTAGCAAGCCGAAACACGACTAAAAACGCTGCTTGGTAGCAGAAATGGTTATACAGTTCATTCACAGTTGATTTACCTCTATTTTGCATGACTGACAAAATCACTGTGATCTTCATTTTCATTACAATAAGATTGCTATTGGTTTGCTACTGTCCAAGCCTCAGAGGTAACTGTGATATGACTGTAGGTACTGGTACTACTTCCTCGAAAGTGCTCGCCGTGTCTGTAGGTATATCTATCTTTTACAGCCACCATCAATATCTATCCCATACTAGCGGGCCGTCCCAGCTTCGCACAGGTGCAATTTTTTTTTTCATGCAAACCTTATCCTGGCAATACCGAACACAACAAAAAAAGAATGATCCAATTTGGTGCAGTTGTTCGGAAGTTATGCGCGTACATACATTTTGGCGATTCATTTTTATTTATACAATAGGTAACCGGAGGGTAAATGTAGATCCAAATAAAACTCTACTGTTACAGATATTCTAAGGTTACCATTTGTCAGACTTTCAGCCTTATAGCCCGACTGGCATTGTTAGGTACATATTTATAAAAATACTTTTTAATTACAGCCAACTCACAAAGATGTACTTACCAGACCATGGATCGTATTAATTAGGTCGATGTCAAACTATTTTTACTCAAGTTCAATGTTTGTAAAACTGTAAAAAATATTTACGTTTACATTATTATATAACTGTTTCGTAAATCGAAGGCTGGAACATCCATTCGCGTAGTAAGGTCTAGGTTTTTGTATTGTTCGTTGTTAGTTTTAGTTTTTTTTACTTTTCATTTGGCTTTTTTGTCTAGTGGTCGGAAGCTTGCTGAGCGTGCTGGGTCGCGGATTCGATTCTCGGGTTATGTAAATTGTTTTTCTGTTAGGATATTCTCAGTAGTAGTGCGACGCCTGGATTTGGGGTCGGTTGGTGGCAATGAGCTCACCTCTTATTAAATAGGTACGGCTAAAACATGGCTGGTAAAATGCGAATGACCGCAGGTCTTCATCTGCATTATTTTTTAGGGAAAATATAGTCCTCTTTACGGTATACGACAGCGACCCAAACAGATGTTCATTCCTTTCGTGAGCTCTCGGATGACTTGCAAAATCAAATTTAATCTTGAAAACCCGATCACATCCTGTACAGAAGAGCTGATCAGCATCATTGTATGTATATAAGCAAACCGAAGCTAAACGATCGCGCGGTCGTTCACCAACACGATGGACCGATCAGGTGAAGGAATCATCGTCCTCTAAATTCTACACGGTGAGAGAGAGATGTATGAAGGTGCTGGAAGACTTTTGCGTATTGGGCGTTTCTTGTCTAGAACTTCAAGACGAATATTTAGGGAATACAGGCATGTTGTTATGCTATTTGAAACTGAAATCTGTAATGATTAATTTGGTGATCGATAGCCATATATACATTTTTGTATTCGATCGTTTCACCATCTTTAGAATTGTCTTCGTCATGCTTATATCGATGTAGGTAACTCACGTGAAATAATGATCAAAATACTATATGATTACGATTCTCTTACATCATCGATAGTATTCTAAATATTTTTCCTCAATACGGATGCGGTGATTCGTAACATTTTTTTTGTACATCTTGGTTAGGTTTACGTTTTACCAAACTTGGTTAATTTTGAAGTAAAGTGATGCTGATATTTTGTTAGTTATCTTTTAAAATACAAGGTACAATAAATTAATTAGATTCAGCGAATAGTCATCCATCAGGGGCCAGCAGAAACTGTCAGACTCTTCCTGACTAAAACCACACGGTGATCCTTGCAACTACCTTTTCATCCTCACCCTCGGCACATGAATTATAAATAAATATGAATTCAACTCAAATAATAAACAATCATATAAATGATAATGAACTGTGTAATAAATACCAATGTGATATGATAAAATAATTACTATGCTTAAATTGTTGTATGTATTTATTGTAGAATAAAGGCTTTTTTATTTTTAGAATAGAATACTCTTTATCTCTATCTCCCTCTTTCTCTTTATCTCTTTTTTCCTTTTATTTTATTTATTTAGTATAGGGCAATAACGTGGTCGCACAGACAGACCCGAAAATCAACTTAAAATAATATGTACATAATATAGCTGTTCTTGTCCAGGTACCTAATTCAATAAAACTTCACTAAAATCAATTCCGTGTGTGTGCAAAATAGATTTAAATATGACTTTCGAGAGATCTAACTTTCGATCTAGTATCACCCCATCTTATCTGCAACATTAGCCATGACCGAATCAAAGTTCGATGACACTAATAAAAATACAGCAACTCTGGACCGATTTTCCGTTAAAAATGATGAAATATCTACCAGTTTTCTTTTCAATACCTATTTCGTTTGTGTTTCAGTACAAAGTTAACTTTATAGTGGCGGGGTGTTAGTTTAATTTATTCTTTTGTCAATAATTTATTCTTGTGCTACTGGTTTCGCTTTCTTCCGAACTCTTGGTGCTCCTACATCAGTTTCTGTACAAGGTATTATAGTTTTAGGTAACTACATATTAATATTTGGCTAAATATTCAACGATTACCAGTCTTACGAAGGGGTATCGTGTTACCCAGTAACTGGGTTGTGAAGGTCACATAGGCTCCATGTAAAATAGTGGTATTCAGCTGCATCAGGTAAGTCTGGAAGCTGACCCTGACATAGTTGGGAAAAAGGTAGGTAGAAGATGAGACCACTGACCATGATTACAATAGGACGTGTATCTTTGTAATTTTCTTCTATTTTTACTGATACTCCTCTCCACTACTGGAGGTGGACCGCCAGCTCGGCAAAATCACCTCTGCCTTTAGGCAGGCGGAAGAGTTGTATATATCAAAGTGTTGCAATTCCAGTCCACTTGGCAAATATTTCGAAAGCAGTGTTTATCCAGGTCTAGGTCAGGTATATACTTAATAGACATAGTGTTCATTGATTAGCTCCTGATAACCGGTAGAAGAATCGAAAACAATTTAGCATGACGGAACCTGTCTGGAAATTCAGTGACGGTCAGCAACAATGGAATTAGGGCCGGATTTATGGTGTGGATAGTGATTGAAAGAGTCCAGCAGAAGACTGTTTTTATGTCTACGTAATCTGTCTAAGAATTTTGAAAGATATTGTTGGATGTAAAGGCAAAAATGAAAAGTACCACTGAGTTTCTCCTAATTTTTACCCGACTACGGCGAAGCAAAAAGGAGGGTTATGATTTTGACCGGTATGTATGTATGTTCATCTGTTCCCTCATAACTTCTAAATTGCTTGTCATAATTAGACAAATGAGGTATCGTTAGAAGCGTCTTGATCGTCCGCTAGTTATAGGCTATGTGATGTTACATTAAATTGAATATGGCGCCCTCTAGCGGATATAAAGTAATGATCTAAAAAAAATTTTTTTTAATCGTGCCTTGTTGTATATCAAATGAAAGGGCTTAATTAGCACATTTCAAAAATATAAATATTACTGAGATAAGCTCCAAAATAATTAAATAAAAAATAAGTTTAAAATCTAAAACCCGACTACTGAAAAGGATGAAACAAGAAAGTACCTTCCCGTGGTCGCTACCATAGCTTATAATATTAGGTTAGCACAACGGCATGCGACCACGGTAAGGTACTTTCTTGTTTCATCCTTTTCAGTACTCGGGTTTTAGTTTTTAAACTTATTTTTTATAGAATGAGGAAGTTGAGAAATTAAGTAGAAATAGGAAAACTAGGTATCTTTGTTTCAGCTTCAGGTTTTCGTCTAACCTTTTCCAGGGTTAGTCTTAAGGTTGATTCGGTAGAATAGGTAAGTAATTTGATGATTAAATGAATATAAAATAATGTTATCTCTTCCGCGTTTAGGTACTAGTTTGTTTATTCTACTATTCATATCACACGGAAAAGATCCAGTGTTCCAATTTGTACCTTGTACATTATTGTTGTTTTGTATAACTATTAATTATTAGTCTTTTCTTCTTTTAAACAATTAAAATATCCGAAATAATAAGGCAGTGAATTTAAATTTATCATAGACATTCTGCTTTATTCTTAAATAAATGCAATCAACATAAAAATATCTTATCACTCAATTAAATTAAAATATCACCTCAAATTAGGACAATCGATAGTTAACCGTGGCAAAAATTATGAAATAAAAGTACTTATTATATGGAGAAGGATTTTAAAAAGTCCCACTCACTGTCCACTGACATTGCCCTGTTTTAAGCCCACGGGCATTCACCTTCCATGTCAAACGCGGAAGCTAACCTACCAGTTACCAACCGTTTTTACGTTTCAATATCAACAAGGGCAAGATCAAGTTGCAGTTTTATATTTATACGAAAGTTACTTGATATATGTATAAATAAATGTATAGTCACATGTCCTGACATTGTGCTACCATTTATATCAAAGGTCGTGCTCTATATTTTTCTTGGTTTTCTTTTGTTTTTTTTGTAGGGAGAGTCCTTTGGCCTAGATTCGTTTTTTTGTTTATGGATTCCATTTTGATTTACGAGTTTTGCATTGTAATTTCAAAATATACTGAATAATATTGTCTAATTTAGAAATGAGACCAATTTAACAAAAAACTTCTGGTATCAACCCATTTCAACCTTTCGTACTAAGGGTGTTAATAATCTTCACTTCCATTCTAAACGATATGATTTCCGGATTGTGTCTTTAGGAGCCACATAATAGCCTTTGGTCATCCCCAAACGCGGCTCTCCATGAGGGTTTCTATAGAAATGGTAGTGAATCATATAGGTACTTTTATTTCGGCGAAGACGATGACTAAGAAGGATAAATGCAAAACACCTATTCCAGCTACCATAATCAATTTTAAATTATTAAACTACCATGGGTCTTGAAGAAAGAAAGAAATCATGGCATAAAATTTTATGTGCATCAAATCAAATCAAAATAGTTTATACGCATAAAATGTGGTAGGTACAAAAGATGACAAGTATATAAAATTGTAGTGCAGACACATTCCGCCATGTAATGATAGTATGCAAATATTTAATACATGAAGTAGTTATGTAGTAGCAACATACTAATAACGTAGTTAACTAAATCAGCAAAGGAACATAACTAATTAAAAAAATATTAAATATTAAAAAATATTAAAATGGTAGGACTGACTAGATTTTTTGTTCAGAAATTCGCCGACGGAATAAAAACTATGCGATACTTATCAACAATTTTTTTCAAAACCACACAGAATTTTTTACAAGGCAGTTCTGTTATCCAGATAGATAATGAGTTACATATAAGTGGCGCCATATACACGCAGCTGCGCCTGAATAGTTCGCGCCGCTCTATCCTAGGTACAGGGATGAACATAATACAGGGTGGTATACTTTCCTGCATTAAACTTAGTACCTCCATTTATGCTTAGGTGTTGTAATGTATTGGTTTACAAGTCACAACCATGCATATTAGCTCATCACATACAAGGATCACAGTTACTAATCCATATTTCTGAGTACCTATTCTAAATAGGATTTTGAACTAGACCACAGTAGGTAATTCAGACTCCTGAAAGTTTGCTTTACCAGATTTGAATTGGTACAGTTTATAATACATATCATAATATCACGTCTATATTCCCTGTAGGGTTAAGCAGAGAGGTATGCCTGATAAAAGAGGTTTGAACTAAGTTATTAAGGTGTTGTTTAGAGTTAGAAACCCGCGAGTCAAACTCTCACAAAAAAATGTAAGAGTTACACCAGAACTTCAATGAATGCATAACGTTCTCGTTCAAAGTCTGGTTTAGCAATAAGTAGCTACATATTGGTTTACTAGTCACACAACCATGTCGATGTCGGCTTGTTGGCTCATCGCAAGGACCTCAATAGTTAATCCAGATTCCTAAGGTAGCTCTCACTATGTTACATTATGTTACGTACGACGTTTCCGACGTTCAGGTGCAAGTATTTAGGTTTTAGCACTTCTAGCTATGCTAGCTATTTTGAAGGCCTAATGTTTCCAATTCGTATGTTGGTACTTTCTGAGTTTTTCTAGTACAGACGCCAGCACATCAAGCTACCCGAAACTGACAAATTTTCCCAATCAACTTTGAAGCTTATGCATTAGTGATAAAGTTGAAAATCTATTAAAGAAATTTGACAGATTATAGTAGCTTGATGTGCTGGCGTCTGTACATTCCTGACATTGTGAGAAAACTAATTAAAAAAATTCAAGGTCGCTCAGCGCGCTATGAAGCGAGCTATGCTCGAAGTCTCTTTGAAGGATAAAATCAGGAATGGAATTATCCGGAAAAGAACCGGAGTTAACGACATAGCTTGAAAAGTAAGCAAACTGAAGTGGCAGTGGGCTGGCCATGTCTGTCGAAGGACAGATGGCCAGTGGAGCTGACGAGTCCTGGAGTGGAGATCGCGTATCAGCAAGCGTAGTGTAGGACGCCCCCCAGCTAGATGGATGGACGACCAAAAGAAGGTGGCTGGGGTAGACTGGATGCGGAAGGCGGAGGACAGGGTGCTGTGGCGCAGTCTGGGAGAGGCCTATGTCCAGCAGTGGACTGCGATAGGCTGAGTAGAGGAAACCTGGAAGTATAGTTAATATAAAGTCTGGAATCGCCAACCCGTCTTGAGCAAGCGTGGTGATCAATGCTCCTGCTTTCTCTGTATAAGAAGAGGCCTTTGCACTGCAGTGTGACAGTAATAGGCTGGTATTTTTATTGTGGCTTCCTTTTGGGAATTTGTTATTTGAATTGCTTACTTATTATCTATATTTGCATCTGCTTATTTACGTAAAATTGTAAAACAAAAATTATACAATTTTGGCGATTGCAGTAAGGTAGGTGCCTAGACAGATAATCGCTGGTGTCTATACTGAATTATCGTCAATAAACGAAATATTTATATCCTTGGGCACCCAAGGGTAGTAAAGAGATGTTGTAGATAAGTACTCAGTAGATAGAGGTTGAGACTACACAAGTCGAAAAATAATTAGTTCGGAAGTTCGCTAGAATATTAGGCGCCCTGGGACTTGACCTATCAACCCTAAAATGCTATTCAAAAATTATATCATGTCCAATACCACCCACTAAAAATACTTAGGCAAGAGCGCGATAATCAAAATAAACCTTTTCCCATAAAATTTAAACTACCTTTAACGGGACACTCCGGAAACCTTATTCCTGAAACCGATTTAATACTTTCCAACAGCCCTTTTTCCAGTTGTCCTGTAGCCTGCAGCGGTCACCATGGCAACTCCACGTGGTGCGCGGACGCACTTCCCGCGTGTCGGAGGTCGCGCAGCGTTCTATATAATGTGAACAAGTTGCCCAAGCGCACACTACCACACTCACGCGCTCGCCGCCAACATCCACCCACTAAACACTGTACGTAATAAAGGATATTAAAAAAAAGAACATAACATCAATTAATTACAATTTTCAAGGTTATTTACTAACTTTTTTTCTCAAAAGCGTGTGTATTCACTTCTTAAGTTAGTCCGGTTGTGTCGTTGCGCTGGTAATTGTGGACCCACCACTGTACGTTTGGTTCTAGCGGGAGCGGTCAGTCCTGCACCTCCGAGACCAGTCAGTCTGCGCGAACGCATCTACCACTCGGACACAGTGCGCGCGCAACACAGTGATACTGTGACAGTGACAGTACTTGTAAACCATATCAACATGAACCACTACGTGAAAATCGTAAGTAATTTTACTTTTGTTTGCCAATTAAAAAGTGCAACCTTCGTGGTTGAGGTGATTAGATTTTTTTATTCAAATTACTGGCCGCAAGAGCAATTAATTTGAATTAAGAACTTGGCTGCTGTAATATATAAAACAAACAATTTTAGACAGATTTTGAAGTAGTGTTAACAATTATGATTCAATATTCGGAAACACGTAATCGATTATTTTTTTTCGTGAATAATAATGTCAGTCAGTCACGATAGTTGTAGTCGTAAGTGTTAAAGTGTCAATGATCTAGTTTTAGTTGAATTATGTCAAGTTCTTTAACACACGGCTATAAAAAATCACTTTATTTATATGATGAACTTGAAAAAAAATGATGAAATTTAATGGTCATTCGTAGTTTACGTGTGTATGTTACGCATTTGTGTGATGCTTAGAATATAATAAAATGTTTGTGTGAACAACATTTTATGAGTTAGAAATAGACTGTGTAATTTTATAGTCAAATTGAATAGCTAACTAAGCCAGTTATTTTTCATTTTGTACTGTTATTTATTAAAACTTCTCGTACTTAAATAAGGTAAGTGAACTTCTTCTAGGCATTCTGTAAGTACCAGTCAACCAAGGGTGGTGAAGAGAAAAGATTAGATAGAAAGCGATTATTATAATAATTGAGAAACTGAACGATATTTTCAGAATTATTATTCATGAATTTATTTAGACACTGAAAATAAAAGGCAATACATAGTTTAATTACAGAATATGATAGGAGTATCCTTAGAACATTATCTATAAAGTTCTTATAAAACAGCACCCTAATTGCGTAGGTAACACACTATCGTATCGTATGTTTGAAAAACGTGTCTTCTCAACAACGTAAATAACGCAATGAATGTTGTTGAACTGTCAAAATGAAACCCTTTGCTACTGATAGCGTAAGCCCATAGATCCTAGTAAAATAAATATAATTTGAGTAAGTACCTACTTAGTTGATATTTTTAGTAGCACGTTAATTACAAGACACATGCATATCTTACTCATCGCATCATGCGTTTCACAACTTATGTAAGAATATAAAACCAGTTTCTTTGACAAGAATTATCCGTAACCACATTTTTTATGGAAATTAAATACTGTATTATTGGGGTTTATGTAAGTTTAAGAGTTGTAAACTGATTAATTTGTGTGGAGGCTAAAGATTAACGGCAGCAAATTATTTTTTTTACTAATTTTTAAATGACTGTCTTTAAAAATTTTGGGTCTTTATTTACTTAAATATTTAAAGAACAATAACGAAATAATAAAAGTACTTTCCAATAAATTATGCCACATTTTAATTATCCTGGATATTGTTTTATGAATCTGATCTAAAACAAAGATATCTACTACCTACATTAGGGCAATTTTATTATACCTACATTAAAGTTTTAATTTCCTAGATAAGATCGCTAAACAATTATTTTAATTAACAGACTTATTTCGTGGTCCGGTAAAAGTAATACTGAAATAAATTCTAATTATATTGGACCCGTAACTTGTATTGTTCGAGTGAGTCATTCAACCGTCGTAGACATTTATCAGTCAATCGATAACTTAGGACACGGATTTCCGTGATAACGCCTGTTGCCGATTTGTTAAATTATGAATATTTTTACATAAATTATAGGTCTCTCAATCCGGATCATAATTTACAAAATTATGACGCGTTATTGACAAGTGCGAAATTAAAACTAGTTTATTTTATCTATCCTTTCAGCTATCAATTTATTGGTTAATTTATTAGGTTTTATAGTGATTTAATTGCAAAGTAATCATACTTTATTTGTTTATGATCTAAACTAGTTTACATAAACGTAATTAGTTACGTTACGGTAAAGTTTCGTTAGCCTCACTGCAATTAAGCACTTTCAATTAAAGACACCTAGTTTATTTAATCTATTGAAGTTAATACCTAATAGATATTTATGCCTCTCTTAAATTGCATAAATTTTACGACACAGCTACTTAAGTATCGGTTAATCATAAGTTCTAGTCATTGATTTATGAATGACAAATGCTTGCACTAACTGGACAGGTCCACTCAAGCTGTGTTGTTCTTTTTCTCAAAAGTCAGTTTTTCAGTCAGTTTTTGGTCAAAATATCATTTCAGACACCAATCCAAGTATCATAGGTCTTCACATGATCTGGCCATGATTATGTCTGGTTTAAAAGAGACTGTGACCTTTGAGTTTGTTAAGGCTTTTCATCTTTTCTTCTCTGTCGGATAAGATACGAAGACCTCATCTAGTTTTTTAAATATGATTGACATGTAAAAGTATTTCTAAAAACCTACTTACAGAAATAAAATAATTTATTATCTAATGCTTATTGATAACAGAATCTTTTGATACTCATAATATAAATAAATTATGTTCACACTTTTGATTATTTTTCAAAACCTAGAATTTAAAAAGTAATTAACCTGGCTCATCTTTAAAACGCAAAATTGACGGTTTCATAATGATAAGATGTATTGAAAAGATTCAAAACTTCATTACTTAAGTTTTAATTGGTTTCAAAAGACTTTTACATTGTCATTCTTTCATTTAGGTATTGTATTTTTGGAGTCGTGAATATGAAAAAGTATTTATCAGATTTTAACAGTTGATTAGCTTTCTCTAATAAGGCAATACCAACTTTAAAATAGTTAAAACGACACTTTTAAAACTTTTTGATAAAAAGCAATCTAGTTACCTATTCTCTTGAACGGACTGGTATTCTCAATGAGACTTTCCAGGTAAATAAGAAGTGACGCATTAGCGTCACTTCTTATTGTGTGTATTGTGTATGGATTACCATACTAATAATATAAATGCGAAAGTGTGTCTGTCTGTTACCTCTTCACGCTTAAACCGCTGAATCGATTTAGATGAAATATGGTATATACCTAGATTGAGTCCCGGGAAAGGACATAGGATAGTTTTTATCCCGATATTCCTACGAGATCGAAACTTATGCGGGTGAAACCGCGGGGCGCTGCTATTAACTAATAAATAATATAAGTGCTGTAGGTAAGGCAAATATATCGGATACTTAACTTTACACTCATAATATACCTGCCTAAAACAATAACCCAACGAAATAGTTACTCTCGCCACACCTCCAAAACAATTTTCAATACCTATATAACACAAACACAATTTTCCGTTTACATTTTGATAATACAAAGGTAAAATAGTTTAATATCAAACTATTATCCAGTAACAGTTTCACAATTCATATCGCGATTCGCGATAGAACGATAGACTTGTTTCTAACGATCGCGTTCGATAGCTGCCCATTACGATTCCAAGCTTATAAATTGCAGAAAATAATTAGAAATAAATACTGAGATTATGAAGAATTAATCTAGTTTTAGTAATTCTTTGTTTGAATAAATTATCACAGGTTCACGAGTGTGAATTGTTACTTGTTGATCAATTGAAAAGTACCTACAGACTTTTTGCGCTGTTTTATTGTGGTCTTGGTTTTTTAATGGTCTGCATTCTTATTTCCTGAGTAATAAGGTGACTGAGCTAGTAAATCTATCAAGTCCGAAACAACAGCGTGCCGTAAACTGAGAGTAACATTCTCGAAACCCTTGAAAACAAATTCAAATTCATAAATGAAATTATGTGGTCCTTACAGAAGCAAATCATTCCGCCATTAATGTCATGAAGCAAACGTGAAAGCAAACATGAAAGCAAACATGAAGCAAATCATTAAGCCATTTTTACGTAAAATTGAAAACAAACAGACGTATCCATAATATTCGCGTGATGGATTAATATTAACACATACTTATGCAAATGAAATGACATATTTGTATGAGAACATCAAGATATTGTGATAAGTAACGATTGTTTTACGAATGGAACTTCATAAATGTAAATCGTGCTTTGTTCTTAGTTGTGGGGTAAACTGAAAACACGTAAGAGTTGCCACAAAGATGTAAAGCCTGGTTTGCTGAAGGTCTGCCTTTAAGAAAATTCTATAGACATTTGACATGAGTTAAGAAATGTCAAAATATTTGACATATCTAAACTATGTCCCGTAGTGCAGTATGGCAATATGAGACATAAACTATACTGCTTTTGCCCTGCAATCCCTTACACGATTACTATCGTCTTCATTTTCAAGAGTATCTGAACCTTGCTCGAAGTAACCACCACATTGTGGTGTTTAGATCAAACCACACAGAAAACGCTTTAAACCTCTTTTTCAAACGTAATAGAATTAAAAACGACAAAATCTACATAACAATGGCATTAAACTATATTCCCAAACCTCTCACTTACCGTGATACATTTTTTGTTTGCCCAATCTTATTTATTTCTGTACCACGCCTGTCCAATTGTTTGCTGCGATAAATCAAGTTTCAAATTATATTAAACGTCAAAATTATGATATGATCATGCACGTTTCAGAGCAGGGAGCAAATCTTTGATAGGTGACAATGACCTATGTCATTTGGAATACCTATAGGTTATTAATGTCATTAATGTCCTAGTATATTTTATAGCTAATGCATCACTACAGTGAATTGTTCATATTTCAACATCGCTTGGACATGGTCAGTTTTAGTTGAATTTTAAACTATTTGCTTTATTCCTATGGCGTAAACGTCAGTTTTAACCACCTAATTTACATTCCGCTTGAGACCTTGGTGGAAATAGTAAGTCCTAGTGACTTTTGTTTTAAGTACGAAAAAACTTCACTTTGATTACAATCTGTGCACGGAGTAAGTAAAAGCATGTATCTAAGTAACGAAAGGAAGCTCAAAACAATTTTGGTGGATCTTGCGTAACTTACTTCCTAATGATATTAGGTCTGATCTGTCAATCAGATATGACCTCAACTGTCACTAATGAGACACAATCACTTTGTCTATTGTTACCGATCTTTATTAGGAGATTTCGCGACATCGGAGCGGATGACAAATGACTTTAATCGTTTGAATAATAATTATGCTACTAATTCTACGTCACATCAATTTTCAATATACGTTGATTTACTTGTTCAATTTTATTAAGAATTAGTTATAACCATGTATGTTGTTGCATCACCAGTGAGCACGCTTCCTAGTCGCTTGTTAGGCAATGACAAAACATCGTATTCATACAATTAATTAATTATCTAAGATGAATAAATAGTTTCTATGTTACGCTCACAAGTCGGTCACTTGTTCCTACCTCCATATATTAATCAAACAAAAGTATTTGATTAATTACGGCCAAGGGTGTCGTGTACAGACAGACAATGGTTCTCATAATAATTGCAGTATTTTTTTGTGTGGTATTCGCATAAATTGTATAATTCATGATCGCCAGATGATCATCAGTTGGCTCGTGACCGAGATATGCAAAAAGCGACCTTCACGACTTTACGTATAGTGGGTGAATGACCTATTTAGTGTATGACGGAGTATGTTGACTGCGTTTTTGCTATAAGTGCGTTAATTGTGTGTTAAACCTAATGATGTGATGTTTTTATCTGCAGTAATTATCGTGTTCTACTATAACGATCTGTTGAAGTGTGACTTCGTTGGTATTTTATTTGAAACAAACTACAAAACTATGCCCAGTTTTAAACAAGCGATTGCGGACATAATGTGGTCACAATTCGTATGTGACCAAAATAATAGGACTATAATGATAGGGTTAGCGCAGTTTTAAGAGCAGTGTTGTAAGATTGTGTAACACAGAAAGCGCATTCGTAAAATGTACGTAGAAAGCGAAATCAGCGATTGCATTCAACGCTTGTTTTAGTTACTGTTTCTATGGGAATTATAAACCGTAATGTTGTTGATATATGTTTATGATTGCCCGAACAATTTCCTGCTATTCAATATTAATGGTAATATGTGTATGTTTATGTTAGGGTTGGCCATAATCGATGTAATAGAATAGAAAATATAAAGAATTATGTCTTATAATGTCAGTAATATCCAAGATAAACTTTCTGTGTAGTGAAAGAAAACATCGTTAGGAAACCTCGATTTATACAGGGTGTTACGGAAAGGGTATATCAATATAAACGGGTTGAAGAGTGTATCTGGTCTAGAATCTCTGTACAAAATTTCAGCTCAAAAGCATTAACTTTGAAAATGCTTAATATTTTTTTATTTCGACATCACGGCGCTGCACTGGCGCGCGGCGGCGTGATGTGCGTGTACTAGGCGCACAGACACACTAAAGATAATGGATAATGACCCTCGTAGTGCGGTGACACGTTTGTTATGATTTCAGTTTAATAAACTATCGAAATAAAAAAAATGTTAAGCATTTTCAAAGTTACTACTTTTGAGCTGAAATTTTGTACAGAGATTCTAGACCAGATACACTCTTCAACCCGTTTGTATTGATATACCCTTTCTGTAACACCCTGTAGTTAATATACGTTTGAGATCGCCAACCCGTCTTGAGCAAGCGTGGTGATCAATGCTTTTTGCCCTGCAGTGGGACAGTAATGGGCTGGTATTATTATTAAATTTATTACTAGCTTCTCCCCGCGACTTCGTCCTCGTGAAATTTCACCCTCCCTCCATTCACCCTCTTAGGGGTGGATTTTAGAAAAACCCTTTCTTAGTGGATACCTACTCTTCACAAAGAACACACCCTACAAATTTCATGTCTCTAGGACCAGCGGTTTAGGCTGTGCGTTGATGTATCAGTCAGTCAGAACTTTGAATTTTATATAGGTATATAGATAATAATCACATCACTACCATAATGAACCAGTAATTTGTACTCACAATTGAATGACTTAAATCATATGGGAAGTAAAGCTAACGATGCTTTAATACCATAGTCTTACGGTGTCAATGCCATAGGGAATTAGCCTTCGTCAAACGACGTTTTTAAACCGTCAATGGGCGAATTTCCATTGTAAAGGTCCACTTCCTTTTCCAATCCAAGTGTTATGGCCTCATTATTGTCAAGGTAAGTTTAAATATGTCGTTTAATGCGTTATAAAGGCCTTGTCTCGCTGTTTACATAAATGTCGGCCTCGCAACTGCAGTTTCTATGTAATTGACATCTTTCAATAGTTCTGTGTGAGTATCACGAGTTTTGAACAACGGAATAATGGAATTCATTTGTTTCTTAGTTTATTAATCTTTAGACGTTACTTACAAGGGGGCAATTCTTGTAATTTTAAGAACGTTAACAGTCTGATCTCAGTCTCAATCTGTCATAAATACCTTTAATTTCCCTACATTGTGACATTTGTTTGTCACCGAGATGAGACTGCGACTAGATTTTGAACGTTTTAAATTACGAGAATTGGCCTTCAGATTTCTAAGTGAGTATATTTATTTCTTTACGACCATTATTTTTCAAGTGAAAACTTCTTTAGGTGCGCTGGGCATTTTTTGAGATGGGAAAAATCTATTTAACTCGCGCCACCATAGAAATGTAAAAATCTATGCGAGCCACTGTTACCGTAATGGACACCGAATCGGATGTGTTCGGCTGTCCTCAGAATGTACTCGGTTTTAATGTATATCCGGTATGTCAGAGAGTGATGGCAAAGTATTCTGTTTGTGTTTTGTTTTCACTTCTGTTGGCACTCCCGGAGTCCCAATGTTTTTTTTTTTTTTTTATAAATGATTAAACCGATTATTAGTGTGAGGTTTTCATTCATCATTTGATGACTCTAAGGTCTATTTTCTTATATAGTTTCGACTAGGAATAGCACAATGTTTTATGCACAGTTTGACTCCGGTCAATGTGCTAACTTAGTCAGGGTAACAGTAACTTATTCTTCGCTTGTAAAGTTAATATCAACTATTAAAACTAACGATGTTTTATTGACAATATTCTTTGGATCATCTCGAAAATGTTCACAAATGTACACGGAAGATCTGCTATACTGACTAGGTACTTCTTGGAGAATTTTTATAATCTGCGCCATTTATCTCTAAAGTACAGATAAGTACATTGGATACGTAGGTAAACCGCCTTTACACTCATTTATTTTTAAAATTTACATATATGATCATCGCATTGCATAATTCATTAATGAATCAAGTCACGCTACGGTCAGCAGTTTTCGCAACGTACGGCTGATGATAAATTTTTGTATTTTTCTTTACTGATGTAACGGAGAGAGCGCGCAGGCGTCACTTATGTCTGTAGCATGCGGGCAGTTTACTGCCTACTGCAGTTATGTTTGACATATGTGTGTGAGAGCTTACGCTATTAGTTATAGTGAGTAAGCAGAAAACAAGAAATAAATAAAAATAACGAGATCGTTTAGCAAGTTTTTTTAGAGCATTGTGGTTTCTGTTTATTTTTTGTGAGCAAAGAAATTCTTTCTACACAGCCTCATATAGTCAAAGATAACAAACGACTGAAATGACTGTTGATTTTAAGCAAATAAAGATATTCTTATGATTCGGTTTCAACTTAGCGTGTTAACTTACTTTAATTCAATCGGGTCATTACAGTTCAAATAATAATCAAGGTTCCTTCAAAAGCAGACGAGTCCATTTATAAAGAAGTAATAAAAATATTTTAATAAAAACCTCATCATAAATTCGCTCTATCGCGTTATTTATTATTTTTTCCGGACACTTAAAGGCCAGAGCGTCATAGCACTAACAGCTGATTAGACGTAAAATATATCGAATTAAAAATATACAAACAATATGCATAATACTCGTAGTATCGATAAATGTTATTGCGGTAGTCGGAAGGCGGAAGTAGTGGCGGTAGTAGGACCGGTCCGCACGCGTTATCATGTGAGTATTTATAAAGGGGCTAGTTCACTTGACTGAATGTAGTCGATCTAAATGGCCCTGTTACTGAGCTCAGGTCAGAAATGGGGACCGAAATGGCGACTAATAGAGAAGTATGGAAGAAAAAGACATGTTGCGCCGACCACAAATAAATTGGGATAAGGGTAGGAGAATGATGATGACTGAGCTCAGGCAAGCGTAATCGCATTCAGCAAGTTCAATCAATCAACTCAGGTTATTGTCCACTGCTGGACATCGGCCTCCCCCAAGCTGCGCCGGTCGCCGCTGTCGTCGGTCCATCTAGATGGGGGGCGTCCCACACTACGCTTCCAATACGCAAGCAGCAAGTTAGCCTCCCATCCTAATTAGAAAAAAAATATAGTTGTGATACCTACGTCCGTCTCTGTCGCACTGTAATCTGCAGACGGATTCTGTAAATAACACAGTGGAGTGTATACAGAAGTTTTCTAAATACTTATCTATTTACAAAAACACGACTGAATTCAGCCAAGTGAAATAGCCCCTTTATCAATTGAGTATTTTAATGCGCCCACGCCGGCTTCCCGCTATGTTCATCGTACGCTGCCCATTCATGGTCCGTGCAAGGTTTTTATTACGTGATATAAGCTACGGGTTTTCTTCGAGTTTTTAGACTTTATAATTGAATGTTCAGAATTTATAATGGAAATATAAGGGAAAATTAGAAAAGAAATTTCTCGATTTTTCTTCACAAGAGTCTTTTTTTGTCGTAGGTAGGTATTTACATTATATAACGTGTAGTTTCATCTAGGTCCAAAACTGTTTATTATACCCCAATAATTCTGGTGTATGGTTGCATTTCCTAATTACCCCTTTCGCCTCATTCTACTCCATGTCAGCGCGTATGCTAGGACGCGGTAATACTGTTTTAAATATATTTAAAAATTTTTATAATTAAAATTTATTTAAATAAATTATTCTTTAAAAAGACTGGGTATCGGCCACTCTTTGACGGAACTGACATAAATTATTTAAGATGATATAATATATTTTGTATAAACATATAAATTTTTGCTGTAGCAGGATTATTGACATATGACGTCAATAATTTGCCAAATATTTTATGTTATTTTAGTTCCTATATATTTACGGTGAAGACGATAATATGACAATAAATTAAACTGCGTAAACTTCCTAATAATGAGTAATGACGTTATCAATCTGCATACGAAAAT
The DNA here is from genome assembly GCA_947508005.1 of Amphipoea lucens. NCBI lineage: Eukaryota > Metazoa > Arthropoda > Insecta > Lepidoptera > Noctuidae > Amphipoea > Amphipoea lucens. The sequence goes on along the minus strand of OX382364.1, from coordinate 8,700,847 downwards.
TCAACCAAATTATAAATATTAAATAGTCCAGTCATGATTGGCAAAACCCATAGTCGGCCCATCAGAACTGATTAATTTGTTAAAAAAAAGAAATTGGTTATTGGAAATTGGGTATTGGTTATTGGTTGGTGGTGGATTTATTTGACAGTTTCAAAATACTCTAATACCTACATTAGTATTGCAATTGTTTTCGTTTATTATCGTAATGTTGTCCGTCCACGGCTAAATAATAACAGTCGTAGTCGATCGATCTGGTTAAGCTACGTTTGCCGCGGTTGGTCTGTGGATGGGTGATCATTTTTACATACCGAGACCTCCCGGCTTAACGTGCCTCGGAAAGTCCCGACTATTTTGACGTTCAAAAGTGCCTTTTATGTGCCTATTTGAAATAAATGCTTTGACTTTGACTTTATCATTCGTGGATCTTTGACAGTCGTTATGGGTAGTTAGAAGCCCAAAAGTCTGACAATCAGTCTTAGCAAGGGGTATCGTATTACCCAGTAACTGGATTGTGGAGGTCAGATAGGCAGTCGCTCCATGTAAAATACTGGTATTCAGCTGCATTTGGTTAGACTGGATGCCGACCCCAATAAAGTTGGGAAAAGGCTAGGCAGATAATGTCTCCACATTGTATATTTCCTATCATCCGTGTTCTTGTTATATTCAAGTATAAGTCATCGGCTTAAACAAATATGTCGATAGTTATGTCCTATAAAGTAGGTATTTAACAGTCTTAACCTAGTTTCAAAATGCATGACAAGAACGTTTAGCTTTATGATTACTTAACGTAAATAATCATACTTATCGTACCCTGTTTGACCGGAAAAGTGAGAAATGTAACGTTACAAAAATGTGGATACATAATGGGAATAATTTAACGCACAGCTGCTTATCAACAATTGTCGGTAAATAGTAAATAATACACTTTGGTTTAATTCAATATTCGGTTTAGTTAAGTTAAATGTATTTATTGCAATTAAGAGCCTATACTACCTCAGCTAAAATTTACTCTTTATCTCGCTCATACAATACTGCTCGCGGACTGAGTGAGAGCGAGACAGAGTGCGGTGCTGGGCGGCAGGCAGCGCCAATAGTTTAGGTATTTGCTTTTTACAGTGAAAATAATGGGAATTATAAAAAAGTAAATAACATAAGACCTGCTTTAAAGTAAGTTCAGTTAGTATGCAAAGTTTCATGATCTAATTTGAAGTATTTTTTGAATACCAGTGGTTTATTGTTCGGGTTAGAGGTAACTTTGGATTTTTTTTCTATCGAGAAAATTTTATGGAATCGTGTTTTCGTCTAACATAAGACTTAGCATTAATCCTCAACTTTACCATATATTTATTTCAAAATTAATGGTGCAGTATTTTCGACATAACGGAGGATCACGCTAAGCCATTTGAGGTAGTATAGGCTCTTAAGTACGCGGTGAAAGATACGATCGACATTTGAGAGGCATAGGTACAGCTTGTATCAGATATGTGTGGACAAATTTAAGGGTGTACAGACCATCAAGCTGAAAATCTCTCTCTATGGGATCACACACAAAAAAAACAGAAAGCGATAAGGCCGCCCATTGTTTGTTTTGTATTAATAATCGTATTTTTTTTGTTATGTTTTTCTGGTGTACAATAAAGTATTTAAAAATAAATAAATAAATAAACACCGTAATCATGAAAAAAATATCAGCCGTCCCATACATTTGGGTCGAAGACAATTCGCGATTTCGCGATTACGATGCTGGTCTACCACCACCCTTAAAAGTATAAAAGTATTTTTTTTTTTATAAAATATTTTTAATTTGATACTCATATTGTTTCCTTCATATGATATTGTTATAGATGTACGGAACTTTTATAATCCTACACTTTGAAATGTACAAGCAATAAAACAGTGAATTGCTTGCTCAATGAGATTGTATTTCACTGGTCAGTGAGTTTAGAATTATAGCATTACTAAAGAGATCACACAGACCAAGGTACATGTAACTACTATACACATAAGCATAATTAGCCTATAACATTCCCACTGCTGGGACGCAGGCCTCCTCTCTGTGAGAGGGAGTGGGCCGTAATCCACCACGCGTTCCCAGTGCGGGTTGGTACGTTGGTCGATGCTGATAAGCTACTACACACACTTGTATTGAAAAAAAAATATCTTTACTTAGCTTAGGCTGTATTAGGGTATAATGGCAGTTCTTGGCTTGAAATAGAGTTCATTTCATGGTAAATATTTTCTATTGCATTACAGTTGGAAATTTGGATGAAGTGAGCCGCCATTTCACCTGATTCTAGGGATGGACACTATTGCCAGCTCACTTCACCTAAGTTTTCACGGTGAGATGTTCAGAATAGAACGGCTGCATCTACCCAAGGGCTGCTAGAATAAATGTTTAACCAAGCCCATATTTATAAAATGCTACGTGGCCTGAAAATTATAAAAACAACTCAGTAGCTTCCGAGATTACAAGAAGCACAAACGGACTCGGTCAAGACATCCAATTAAGTGTTTATTTTTATCACTGATTCGCACGATACTAATTAGCTGCAATTACTATCATACGCAATCATAGAAAAAAGAAACATATCCGTATGTAATAGAATAATACGGAGAAATACGAGAATGTAAGGAATCCGTTCGTTTGGTAGACCACAGTTCGGTTTGGTACTGGTCGGTCGGAATGCGGAACTTTTCGTGGACCTAATAAATATTCGTGGATTATTCAGTGCAGGCTCGGGGCTATGTGGTCATAGTTAAGTGATGGTTACAGCTGTTTTATGTGCATTTTGTACTTGGTGTTGATTGAGAAATCATTTAGAAGTCGCTTTGGATTTAGCATAACGCCAAGTTTGTATTTTCCGAAGCAGTTAAGTTCTTAGGCAGATTGTACAGACGCCAGCACATAAGCTACCCGAACCTGTCAAATTTTCCCAATCAACTTTGAACCTTATAATTTAGCGATAAAGTTGAAAATCTATTAAAGAAATTTGACAGATTGTTGTAGCTTGATGTGCTGGCGTCTACATCCACATTTGGCCAGTTATGTTGAAGGCCCATATAGTAGGCTGTGAGCTTGCTTTTATCCGGGCACTAATGCAGAGTTCCGTGCTACTACTGAGAAATCCCTGATTGAAAAAACCCAAGAACACTCGAAATCTTACTGTTGTTTTTTTTTAGTTCTGTTCTATTGTCCGTGGTAGGTACAGACCTCTTAATGACATTACTTCATGTTTGATTTTTGATACGGAAACCGTGTCTTGTCAGCTCTTACGTTGTGAGAAAAAAGTTGCTAAATCCACGGGAAGTAATATATTTCATTCGTATCCGAGACCACTCGGAAACGTGCGTGTATGTACATAAATATCAATGTAGGTACCGATATTGTTAGTCTGATGGTTATTAATGGTACTTAATGTCGGTATAGCCTACAGCCTTAATGTCTGGGAATGCATTAATTCCTCGTATCATAATTCAGCTATCACAAACTAGTGTTGGTCGTTAGGGCATGTCAAGGGGACGTTGATAAATACCTCATTGTTACCACTTCTCGCTTGTCAATATGAGGATATTAAAGCCCATAAATTATAACCAACGAGCAGTTTAAAACAAATGGTTAGATTGTACATGAATTAGCGTTCAAAATCGCGCTTGAACCGACTTTTTTCCGATAAAAAATTGAATCGTAAAATAAATACTTAACGAAGATTATTTATTGCAACCAGAAGACTAGAAAAATTGTGTAATGTTCATAAAAAAGTGAAACTACTTTAGGTTTCTTTCGAAAAATAGGCTCTAGACGTCCTTCACTGCACAATGTAGACTTTAATTTAAAAATAAACATCGAAAGTCTTTACATAATACGTTAAATCGGTCGTTGGGGACATGCGGCCTTCTCGAATGGCTTTCAATATTTGTGGACAGTTTTATAATCGAATGTAAGTTGTTATTGGTACTTACTTACTTATTCAAGTTAGTAGCTTGGGATAGGCGTGGCTATAATAATGTTGGCTCGGACCGCTGTGACGTAGTACGTGCTAACCTTGGGTATCTAGGTGACACTTGGCGATCGAGATTAGCATCGCATTCATCGAAGATGTCAACACAATGTTGTGATGTTTGTTCATTCAAGTGTACTGAGATGTTACTGTTTGACCTTACTTTAATTGTCTATGGTTTAGCACAATGACTTTGTAATTTTGCCTTACAATCACGGCTCATTGTACAAAAGTAATCGAAACGTTAAATAAAAAGCCTACAACATTCATTACAGCATTGGAACTAATGTGAACAAAAAAGTTATAGTGTTATATCAGACTTAGTTTTACTTGTGTTGCATGAACGAATACATTAAATGTCTTACACAGGCTATACGTTAGAACCTGAATAAAAGATAACGACTCAATCAACGCTCGAATTTGAATAAACCAAAGTGATTTATTGTGATATTTTTTTTGTTTACATTTTGTGTCATGCAATAGTGAATGGACTATAGTACCGATCAGGAGCTACAGAAGTGGCATTAAATTAGCACAAGTGTTTAAAATAACTAGCTTAGTGGCATGCCAGATTCACAGTAACATTTAAAGCGTTCAATTGGCAGCTTTATGCCTTTTTCTTGATTTATAACTTAGAACCTTTTAAAAGCAGTGCATTTCTAACTTTTATTTATGCAGACACGTTTCTTTACGAATGTCATGGATATTTTGAAAAAACGGAAACGACCTCGTTGCTATAATTATTAACATTCAACAGGATAATTTCGTTGCGAAATTATGCATATTTGCTGCTGCATATTTTTTTTTTGGAACAGGACGTCGATATTTGTACATTTTTTAAAATACTGTTTTGAATATGACTGACAAAAGGCTAAAGAGCTTGAGGTTATGATTTCTTAATTGAGTAGTTTATTTGTCATAACTTATAGGTCCATTTTCCCTTGTCTCGATGTAGTTTTATTCGGTCATGGAAAGCTGTGCAGTCAATTTCAGCTATTTCTCAAGTACGGAAACAAAATTGCCCACGACTGGAGTTGAGGTTTTATGCCTGTGGAGAAATGCTCCACTAATAAAATCTTACTGAGCTTACAACGCTACCACTAGTATTTATTGACGTAATAAATATTGTACTCAACATAATAGAGGTTTGATGTCGTAAATCATGATACACAATATTCAGATTTGCCCTATATAGAGCTTATAATAGGTATGACCTTAGACAACATATTACTTTGATACGAATCGATAATGGCCCGTAAACGTTTATTGCTGGACATAGGGCCTTCTTTATGGATCGTTAGAACAACTGATCATAAGGCATAAAATCGTAAGTGCAGATACAAGATGTTGGAAAATGCTGCTGTGTATTTATTTGTTTACTTTCACTAGAACTACCGAAGTTGATGATTCATACTTTTTTAAATGAAAACGGTAATATTATTCACGCTTAGCAATCGTAGAACCAGTTTTTTTAGCATTCGATTCGGTTTAGTTATTGACCGTCCTGGGATTTTGAAACAGGTCGGATGTTGGAAGGATTTTCCTAAATCCTTGTTGCCTGTTATGGAATCTTGTAGTTCCAGTTACAGGCTCCTGTTTAAACTTAGCTTCTCACGATGGACTAGAGTTGACTAGACAATACGAGTATTCATTAGAAGACCTCGCACTATAGACAGTTGTATACTGGTGGGGAGTTTGTTGCGCCACTTCTTCTTCTCAGCGAAAGCATTAGAAATTAGTGAAGGGTGGGCGTTTTGGGGTAATTTTGACGTTCGAAAAACGCTGATTCGCGGCCTAATTTTAATAAATGGCTTTTGATTTTGATTTGGTTTTATAGTGCTCTAAATAATTGCAGTAATCATGACCTCAGATAAAACATAACTCAGATATGAATCAATAATTATCAAAAAATAATAGGTGAAACTGGACGCGTGATGTGCAACATTTTTATATTGCATGACCCTGTACAATATCCGGTATTCGTGATAAAAATCATCTGTAGTTCTAACCTAAACTCTGATAATTATCTTAACACCAAATTATCTTCGCATAAATTATATATAATTACCAATTACATGATTATTAAATGTTTAAGCAGTTTAATTCAGACGATTTGTGTTCGTGAATTATTGTCTATGATTCATGACAAATGAGGATGTTATCGGCTAGACTGTTTCCACTGATAATATTTATGAGATTTATTGGGCATTTTTTAAGGTCTATTGTTTTCTCTACGTCTCAAGGTTTGCTTTGCGTAGATGACTAATAACTATAATTGCAGTAGGTATAATTGCGTTCTTGCTGTTGTTTCGTGTAACTATTGATGTTCAATTTTAATCAATTAGACTGAGAGGCATTATATATCTCACATTAGAAGAGCATTAATTATTTCCGAGATTAGAGATAATGTCAAAACAAAACCCCGAGTCGTCTTTGTGGGCTTTACAGATTTCTAATTCATATGCTTTTTATTTCACATGAATCTTCATGGACACTTATGAAACGTCAGAAGCTAGGGGCACGGTTCATAGAGCCGGCAAGATACTCCACGGCTACTCTTTTAAAAATAATTGGCTTTTATAATGTCTTCAAATTATAGTGTTATTAAGTATGGGAGGACTATGCTGGCCTGTCACAAGTACCTACCAGGTAGGTACCTTACTCTTCCCAACTGACTGCTCATTATGTGTAGAAGTGACCTCGCCGGGGTTGTTGGCTTAACATTCCTCAAACAATTACTGAAGCAATTATTTAAATTAAGTTTGAATTCCAAACGAACTCCCGGATAGACAAACAAGTTCGTCTTGTCGTGCACTCGTAACCATAGCAACGAGACCAGAAACCCGATCATCTTCGAAGTGAGAGGCTTATGTGCCAGTTATAAATCCTTTAATTCATACAGTAGTCAAGATGGATTAGAATCGTGAGTATTATTTATGTGCTAAGATCCGAGGCATATCCGTTATTCAGTATTTAAAATGAGTTATTAGTACAACTTGGATTCGGTTTTGTTGCTCAAAGCCGTAAACATAACATTATCTATAAGTAAGCCCGGAAAATTCACTTCCTTCGTTAGAGCAGTTCTTTTAAGAGAATCTTGGCTTATAGCTGTTTCTACTCTACTGGCGTTCTCATTTTGTAGTATTCTCTTACCAAATTATTATTACAACTCTCTAAGGTCACCCTATTGTATGACTATTTCATGACACATCAATCAATAGAGTTATATGAACTTAGAGGGTTGTTTTGATGATTTTAATGATTATAATTCTGTAAATACGTACGTTTTACGATCGCGACTCATATTTTGTTCAACATACAACTTGACACTGACCTTCAAATTGCAAAAAAACGTAAGAAAATTTGAATTTCACAAGCTACCCTGGCGTTTCCTCCTAAGTCTCGCTCTGTTTGAGTCCTCAGACAGGGCATAATTTCAAAAGACTTTTAACAGCTTTCATATGTATAACTAGTTGCGCCCCGCGGTTTCACCCACATAAGTTTTGATCCCGTGGGAATATCGGGATAAAAAGTAGCCTATGTGTTAATCCAGGGTGTCAGCTACCTACATACAAAATATTATCAAAATTGGTCTAGCCGTTTGAGCATGAAGAAGTAACAAACATACAAACTTTCGCCTTTATAATATTAGTGTGATTACTAGCAGCGCCCCGCGGTTCTACCCGCATAAGTTTCCCTGGGAATATCGGGATAAAAACTATCCTGTCCTTTCCCGGGACCCCTATACCAAATTCGGGACCGGGATCTCTATACCAAATTTCATCTAAATCGGTTCAGCGGTTTAAGCGTGAAGAGGTAACAGACAGACACACATTCGCATTTATAACATTAGTATATTATTATTTTTAGGTATATTTTAATCAACGCAGAAAGTTCAGCAATAAAAACCTCATTTCATACTTTTCATCATGTTTGACGATCTCTACCGCGAAATTTACAGCTTAACATCATAATACACTTGTTTACCTAGAAACAAGTCTAAAAATGGCCAATCTAGCCGACCTAATAAAGAGAAATGCAGGCGTCTATTACCATACATCGTCCATTTATCTCTAGCCAAGCATACACTAAGAATTTTAAACACGTTACGTCGAATAACAATTGCAAAGTTGCCTGTTCCGAAGTCAGTTGTTGTGCAATATAAATGTAACTGTGCCATAATATGCTATTTATAGTATTATTTCATAGACCTGAAATAGTAATTTTACTGTCGATTGCTTCTTGAAGTGTGATCGTAATAAAACGCGTGTGTAACTATTTTTCTTCAGTAGGTTAGGCGGTCAGTTTAATCAGTCATTCTGGTTCTTGAGACAGGTGTACAATGTACAGACGCCAGCAAAACAAATCAAAATTAAATCAAAAGTCATTTATTCAATCTAGGCGGAGAATCAGCACTTTTCGAACGTCAAAATTACGAAAGACAGTCCCCCAAAACGCCCGCCCTTCGCCACTTCCTAGTGCTTTCGCTCGAGAGAAGAAGTGGCGGAACAAATTCCCCAGCAGCACAGCTGTCTGTTCAGTTAGAAAATAATTGATTTTATACAATACTAAGTATGCAAAGTAATTAACATTACAGGACACAGAACCTTAAATTAAATTATTTGCCATAGGTTAGCTAGCCACGCCAATATACCAACAAATACAATAAACACTATACATACTCAAGCAAAAAATTAAAATTAAAAATGTAAGCAAAAAAAAAAACTTACTGAGCACATCAAGCTACTACAATCTGTCAAATTTCTTTAATAGATTTTCAACTTTATCGCTAAAGCATAAGGTTCAAAGTTGATTGGGAAAATTTGACAGTTTCTGGTAGCTTGATGTGCTGGCGTCTGTACATTTTAACCATCTAATATGATTACAATCGTTTTCTTGTGCTATTTTCGTGGTCCATTATCTGGCTGATAGACAAATTTTCCGTAGTGCGATTCGGTTCTGTCTGTAAAATCTGAATCTTTTTAAAGGATATTGCTTATCAATTGCTTCACTTGTTCGAAAAATTTGTCTGCTCAACAACGTAAATAACGCAATGAATGGTGTTGAAATATCAAAATGAAAGCCATTTCTACTATTACTGTGTTACGCAATTATCCGCTGGATTAAAATAGAGCAGCCCCTAATTTGAAAATGACCGATCCAGTACTGGATTCAATGCTGGATTGCAATTCTGGATCGATGTAAATCACCTATTACTGTGTCAATCTCTCATAGGACGGGAAATTCTAAAACTAGCCCAAGATCCTACTATTAGACGAATAATGCTAAATATGGGCTTACAACAGTGTCTCGACACAATGGCCGTCGGACAGTTGCATCACAGTGTCGCAAGCGCAGCTCGGTGCGTTCACACTTGATTCGGTTTCGCCGCACGCATGCGCGTGATCGTACATACTTAATGCATAGGCTCTGGGTACACTAGAGAAATAATAACATTGATTTTTTTAGATGGGTCTATAATTTTATCAGTTTTATCTTGGCGTTTTTGCAAATCGAGCTTCAAGAGGTCAACCCCCTTATTCACAAACACTCGATATGCTTCCGTATCGTATCGAACATTAATCATTGTTATCGTAGGACTCTTCTCAACGCTGTTCACAAGTCCAAAACCCGATTAAATCAAATAGACGCCCGCTATTCTTCCAACAGCTATTTGCTGTTGAAGGGAAGTCAAATCAGGTTATCGAAATGTCAGGTTTTCGATACGATACCCTGTCGTATGTTTGTGAATCAGGGCTCTAAAAGAGGAGTCCTTAAGATTTGAAAAAGTCCAACGATTATTTTCATCGTCTTTTTAAACAAAGTCCTTTGTTGAATGTTGATTATCATCATCATCGTTTCAGCTGTAACACGTCCACTGGCGGACATAGGCCTCCCCAAAGGATGGACTCAACGATCAAAATATGTAATGACTACCTAATTATTGATGATGTTTTGCATATTATGTTCGGTGTCATCATCATACTGGGTGTTACGGAAAGGGTATATCAATACAAACGGGTTGAAGAGTGTATCTGGTCTAGAATCTCTGTACAAAATTTCAGCTCAAAATCCGTAACTTTGAAAATGCTTAATATTTTTTTTATTTCGATAGTTTATTAAATTGAAATCATAACAAACATGTCACCACACTACGAGGGTCATTATCCATTATCTGTAATGTGTCTGTGCGTCTAGTACACGCACATCACGCCGCTGCGCGCCAGTGCAGCGCCGTGATGTCGAAATAAAAAAATATTAAGCATTTTCAAAGTTAATGCTTTTGAGCTGAAATTTTGTACAGAGATTCTAGACCAGATACACTTTTCAACCCGTTTGTATTGATATACCCTTTCCGTAACACCCTGCATATCTACAGTGTTAACTTATCAGTTTTTGACCACAGTATATCAGAGCGTAAGGCTCAGGGAATCATAGTGAAGGAATTTGATTGTCAAACAAGTAAACTAATGTAAATTTTATTCCGTCTACATGTTTATGCCTAATGATCTGGATAACTTATGTTCATCTAACTTAAGTAAGCGATGTAAGGAATTAGTTATCTTAGTTAGCAATGATGCGTAATGTTACGAAATGTTGCACCATTATAAATTAATCTAAGATAATTTTTCAACTCTGCATGTATCAAGAGTAGCTTTTTTAATATAATTAATTTCCTACATATAACTTTGCCTGAGGCATGTGTTAAAGTCATTAAACGAATTTGCTACTGAGTTACCTTTCCGTCATTTTAAACCGTAACGCTTTGGAATATGGTTCAATTTGTATTGCTAGCTTTTCATATGTGCAGTGTACTTAATATGTACACAAAGAATTTAATATATTCCAAGAATGTAAAGTAAAGGTATTTAGTCAGTCAATTAATAACGTTGTTTAACCTTGCTTTAATTTCTGGCATGAAAAATTAGTCTGCGGCTATTAATACTTGGAGAATACCTTTTAGATAGTTAAATTAATAATGTTAAAATGTTTTTGATATTATATATTGTACCTATTTGAGTACTAGCTGCGCTCCGCGGTTTCACCCGCATAAGTGTCGATCCCATGGGAATATCGGGATAAAAACTATCCTATGTCCTTTCCCGGGACTCAAACTATATCTATCTATACCAGATTTCATCTAAATCGGGTCAGTGGTTTAGGTATGAAAATGTAACATACAGACAGACAGTTTTCAGACAGACAAAGTTACTTTCGAATTTATACTATTAGTATGGAAATATATAAATATATATAGTGGAGTATTATTAAATCAAACAAGAAAGGACTGGCTCACCTTCGTTTTAAATATATAATAGACCAATGTTGACTGACATAACTGATGCATATATAACGCAACGAAAACATAATAAACAGATTTTTTTTTAAATTTTTATTTTGACTTGGCCTTTACCAACAGCTTGATAAATGTAGGTTATTATGGAGAAACCCATAGTTTACTAATGCACTTGTACCTAACTGTAAAACATATCACATACAAATAGGACCAAAAGAAAAATGAAACGTACAATAACCTCCAGCGGAACAACACTAGTCGAAAAGCCTAACTCGAATCGATTCGCCACCCAATTTGACTCTCAAATCGGATAGTCCTATTCGATTATTTCCCGAAATCGTACCGAGTGGGTTGACCAAGAGAATGTTATTCAAATCACATGACCGGCCGCTGTCTGTACACGGTACACGTAGACTTTGTTAAAGGACCTTGTTGATTCTGGTGCAATTTTGCGATGAGAATCAGAAAAGAACAGAATTAGGCAATAACTGACGGAGTGGAGACTTAGGGTGTTATTCATAATCCTATTTTATCTCTATTTTAGCTAAAATAGGTTTATAGAACGTTTGTCTTTATCTGTCACGTTGTCATTTCTGTGTGTAAGAAAGAGACAAACCCCATTTTAACTAAAATAGGTTTGATAAGTTTTATGAATAAGGGGGTATGAGTCTAGCTAGGACCATAGAAAAGATGGTCGACGAGTTAGGACAGACAAACAAGATTTTCCCCGGACAAGGAAAAATAGCGTGAAAGGAAGAGGCTTTAGGAGAAAAGGGATGAAAAAGATCCAAAGAAACCTTAGATGGACTGTGTGAAAGAAAGATGATGGTAATTATGGCTAGAAGGGGGTAACTACCGAGATGATGACTAATAGAGAATGGAAGAAAAACATACGTTGTGCCGACTCGGTCAGGACCGCAGGAGAATGATGATGTTCCAAACTTAAAAATAATGTATCATGCCGGCCAGTATTCTGTTACTACCGGCAAGAGTTTGAGTGAAATACTTTTTGGTTCAAACAGATCGATGAACGAATGCAAATTGACCAACGTGGACCATTGTGTACATGCAGCTATTGTTTGATAACATGTTGACCTTAGCAAACAAAAGCTTATTTTTAGAAACTCTGTTACAGTTTCTTTACATTTGCGTAATTTAATATGTCTTGATATTATAATTTATTACGACAGGTATCAATATAATAGTGAAAAGGCTGTTACTGTGGTTATAGAACCTTTTTGTTGTTATTTGAATAAGTTGTATTATTGGATTGAGTAATCAATTAGCAGTAGTAGGAAGGTAGAAACTAGTCAGGAAGACGTTGGTAAGACTTCAGATAGATTTATGGAGACTATGTAAGTAGATAACTATTGGGTTTGCAGAATAACTCTTAGGTAATCTAAGCTTATTTGTGTGAGATTTATTTAAGCCTAACCATATCGGGGCTTATTTATAAACGATGGTTAAACTTAAGTGACGTTTAACCTCCTAATCACCTCTAATGAAACACAATTGATTTTCTATTGTAATGGGCCGATATCGGCCCGCGCCGGGATGGAGTGGACGTCAAAAATGTATGGTTAAACGGTAGCTAATCACTACTTAACTTAAGCAAAGTTTATGAATAAAGGGTAGGTACCTACAAAAATATACCATAAGAAGACAGGTATGTTAGTATTCCTTCAGATTCTGGTAAATTATATTGATGTTGCCAGGCAACCAAAATGTTTCTTCACTCAAATAGGCAAAATTCTATAAACTTATGAAACAATTCATTATTTAAAAGAAAGTTTAATTTCAAATTTAATCTCGGTTTTAAGCTCAAGACACATAGCATTTTGTTATATTATTAGTAGGATTATAATAAGTATATTATATAGTTGGATATTATATAGTAGGTATGTAATTATGATAGTAATCCCTATATACCTAATGCGCTTATGTATATAGAATTAAATTTTCGGACACGAAAAATGATCTGAGGCCTTTTCCAGAGCTTTTTTCGAGCCACATCTGCTCATCAAAATTGGTTCAGTAGTTTTCTCATGGAACCACACAACTGACAGATACATTTTTTCTCAATAAATAAATACAGACAAAAAGAAATACCAATCAGAAGTAATTGAATACCCAGTGAAAATACAATGCATTTTTTAGTACAAGACATTTGCCTTAGGGGACTAGTAATCAAAAAACGACCATAAAACTTACTTTGACTAATAAACAGAAGTCTAATTACTAACTTAATCCATCTTTTTTACTCCAAAACTGACGAAACTTCATCCCCTAAAGGATGAATTTTCAATAATCCTTACTTCGTGCACCTTCGTTATACACCGTGTTCTTCACGATATCCATAAACTTTGTCAAACGCTTCTATAGCTTTTACAAATTAAATCTAACACAGGAAGTAGTACTTAAAAAGGCTCCGTTACAAAGATATTTGTAATTTCATTTAGTGAAATTTCATTGAGCTATGCAGTAAGAAAGGGTCTTAACTCAGTTTTGACAAGTTTCAGCCCGCCAAATCTTATGAATGAAAATACGTCATCGTTGGCAATTCGGATAAAGAAGCATGCATATCGGGCGATTTACGTCAAGGTATTTAGTTTGTATGAAAAGTAACAAAAATAAAAAATAAGAATTCATTAATGTGTCCATAATGAAAAATGCTTATTTTCATGGTCTGAACATCTGGTCGAAGTTTATGTATATCGTCCGGAACACACTCTTGCGCAAAATCACATGCTTTTAGGCCAAGCGGTTTAGGCTGCGCGTTGTCTGTCAGTGAATTACGTCTTTATCATCCAAGGAATACAGCTGCTCAGATAAAATAGGGTCCAATTTTCATATCACTCGAGTTTACAATCCACTTATTACTCGTTTAATTATCGAGTACTTCAGTGCTATCGAAACTTGCACCCTGTCAGTTTTGCAACGACTAGTCTCACCCACTCTTAGCAATTTGTTAGTAATCGGAAAGTCACATTATACCTGACAACTAAGAATTTACGTAAATTAGTTTATAACAGTAAATGGAAGTCAATGAAGCAATTTGTGGGTATCGTCTTGCTTGGATCGGTAATGATGAAAAGTAAAATGGCATTTGCCTAGCCATGTTATCGCTTTTAGGACTAATATTATTTTACCTACTTTTTTTTTTTTTTTTCTTGGACTACCAATATCCAAGGCTATAAATTACATAGCTGAAAAAAAATACCTGTCCGTGTATTATCACACGAAACAACGTAATCTTGCTAATTGATCGTTCTACTCGATTAACGATACCTTCGTTGGTACACAATTGGTTGTCTTAATCAGGGAAGTCAAACATTTTCAGATATTTTTCTGACATTTAACGATGATAAGTCTTTCACCACTCTAGAAGTAAGGCACCAGACCCTAAGAGCCTTTCTAAAAGCCGTTGTATAACACAATTATCTGTATAGTTATATCGCGAACAGTTTCATCAATTGAACACTCTAGTTGGTAAACTTCCTAGACAGCATTTAAACTTGCTTCGTTACTTCACATGACCAAGTTAGAATATTTAAACTATTTTATTGCTCTTTACTCCATTTACTTTATTTATGACTGGTATTTCATAATGAATAATTATTGTGTTGCGGCATTAGGAAAGCGATTTGTTGATAGGGACCCCGATTGTTTTGGATACGCGATGAACTAATCGCGAACCTGTTTCTGTTAAGTGCAATTTTATCTGTTAGGCAGTGATAGATGGATACTTAAAAATAGTGCTAATTATATGCGTAAAGCATGGATGGCTTAAGAGGTGATAAAAAATACTTTGGGTGATGATTAGGGAATAGAGTATAGACCCTGCTGCCTTGTTTGATATTAGAGAAATTTATTTTTTAGCGCTGTTCCAAACTTAAAATATAATGAGTATTCTTTCCGGCCAGTACTCTATTGATGCTGGCAAAAGTACGAGTTTGAAATGCTTTTTGGTCCAAATAGATCGATGGCCGAATGCAAAGTGACCAGTGTGGACTATTGTGTACATGCAGCTGGTATTAGGAAAGCGATTTGTTGATTGTTTAGGATACGCGATGAACTAATTGCGAACCTGTTTTAGTTAAGTGCAATTTTATCTGTTGGGCAGTTGATTGATGGGTACTAAAACAGTATTTAAATAGTACTAATTATGTGCAAAAACCTACTTCAGAAGATTATTACAATGACTTATTAAAAATGGTTAGTAGGTTTGATGACTAACCCTGACGGAGCAGACAAAAACAAAATTGGAAATTCGTTAAAAATGATGTCTACTTAAAGTATTTTTTACAAATAACCTTAAACTGGGTTAAGTATGGGAAATAAGACAACAGTTGATCCGCAATTGACAATTCGTCATATTTTTTTATTCAAATCTGCCTTGACACTCATCGCTGCGACTAATCAAAGGTACATTTTAAAACAATAACCATTACTAATTACGATACCTCTAAAGGGCTCTGACTTACCTACTGAGCAATAAAATTTGTCACAGTTTTGCAAGCAACGCAAAGTGTATCGAACTTATTACCATATTCGATTCAGAAAGCATTTACAACGTGTCCTTAAATGGGAACAGGCCCGAACAGGTACGGTATGTTGCGTAGGGCCACACAGACGGGCGGGTGCCTAGTAGACTAGTTGCGAAAGATAGTTCAGTAGCAGATAAATTGTTTCTAGATACGGAAGCAATCAATTTATAAGTAGTTATAACTCTCGTTGTTGCTGATTATGTTTTAATAATTAAACTGGCAATTGTTTGCGAAAGCTTTTCCGACATTTTCCTTTGGCAGAAGTTAAAAAACTTAAACGTAAAAATCGAGTGCTTTTTCGTATGCTTGATTGACACTTAGCAGGGATCATTTAGTGTAGAAATTAGGGTCTGTTCCCGTTGTCCCCATTGACGCTGTCCCCATTATGGGGACAACGGGAAGTAATAAAATTATAAAAGAGGCTTCAGTTGTTCCGTTTCTAAATAAATCTAAGTAGATCTTAGATTGAATGCTTTAGTTCCCTGGTAAACATACAGTCATTAAAAAAAAAACAAAAACTAAATCGATATTTACCATTATCGGATGTAAAATTAATCTTAGTTGTTTAATACCGCCGGTCTGCCCACCCAAACACGTGTGCACACATCAGCTGAGTGCCGAGACAGGGTTCACGCACGCCCAGGCCCCGTTTGAGGTCACATATCAAGATCACATACCTGTTTCTGAATCTGTTCTAAACCAGTTCGAGCCCGTATGAATGTATGCATTGCTTACGTCACGTTTCCGTGTACTACCTTCCTACTATCGCAATTGTGAATTGATAAAAGCCGGTTGTGTAAGTTGTATTGTTTTATTTTTGAAGTATGTGGAGCATTTGGTAGTCTTAAAATAGTTTTGGAAAGTATTGAAGGTCGTTGAGTTGCTATGCTAGGAGTCGGCAGAAGGATTCGCGTCCTCTTTTTTGTCACTTTTTCGCCGCCAAACTGTCTGCCTTGTGAGTTTTTCTGGGCATTTTGTTAGAAACCAGAAATATTGAAAACCAGTCTAATTTTGGAAGGTTTGGTTATCCGGTAGATTGTTAATGTGTATTTCTGTTTTTCTATAGTATCAACTATAATAGGTTAACAAAAATAACAAAAAAAAAACACAACTTTGAACACAGACGTTAGTACTATTAGTTATTCTGTGACGCAGAGTCTTAAAAACTTGTAACAATTTATTTTGATAGAGCGTTGTACCGATCTAACTAGATGATAATGTTTTACATGTTACTAAATTGTAACATGTTCATATCGATTAAAAGGCTCTTTGTTCTAATGATAATGTATATGTTACGGGTCATGTGTATGAAATATTTTTGTATCTGCACGAGATAAAATCAGATTATGAGATATCGATTCGATTTTGTTTTACGTTTTTGCTCACTCGATATGTCATTTCCTTCATTATATTCATGTATCGTTTGAATGGATCTTAGATTCTGATCTGGACCAGTAAGTTTTAAGCCCAAATTAGAATTAAATATCACTGCATTTCCAATGATTGTCGTTATTGGGAGTTTTTCCTGCTCTACATTTTATAATCGTGAAAAAATCGTGGGAATTTTGTAAGTTAGTTAGCCTTCCTTTTAATCTACGAAAATAGCAACTGATTCACCAATACTTAGTATAGTTTTAAATGCTACTTTATTGAGCGATAGGTACATTTTTACACGGGTTCTGACTATTTTATCTAGTTCAATCCTACTGAGCACTACCTAATTGAAGAAAAAATAGCTCTGAAAACGGATGTCCTTGCGAATTCTTTGTAAGAAGCAGTTCAGTAACCTTACGAGTATTAACGCACAGATTAAGAGGTTCAATAAAAGCTATTTTCGTAAAAAGACCAAGAATTGCTGTAGGTACGCTTTTTTCTTTAGAACCTGCTTAAAACTCATTTTGTTCAGTTTTTATAGCGTATAATTTTTCTATTACATGACATTTAAAAATTCTTAAACAAGTACGTAATTATAACAAAAAAGAAACATTGTTGAACGTTAAAATGTTTAATGGTTAAAAACTCGGATTCTATTATATCTATGTTTTTTGCGTGTACATAATTTTTGTATTATTATTGTTGGCTAAGTTTGAAAGATAAACCACCTGCAAAATATTAGATTACTTACTATATATGTATATTCTAAATGGTGTTTGTGGTTTTCGACAACATTAACCCTATTACTTTTTCAGTTTTTCATACTTATTAGTATTTTACTAAAGGCGTTTCCTTAGACATTGTTACGTGATGAGGACAGCAGCATTATTTCGTGGGTTGATTCAAATGATATAACTACCTAGGTACCTAATTACCTTATTTGTTATGTGAAGTCGGGTAAAATAATTAAATGATTGTTAACAAAATTAAATTGTTCGTTTATGCAAATCACAACGATAATTCATTGACACTTGTATGAAATGCATCTTCTGACCATCCTCCTGTTGGTGCGTTAGAAAAAAAGCCCACGCTCAGAATTAAATATATTAATGTTTTCATTTTTATTAACAATGTTTTTCTCTTGTTCCCAGGCCATAGTTGTGTGCGCATGCATAGCGCTGACGTCGGCACAGTTCGGACATTACGATGTCGACTTTTCCGACTTCGGCACTAGCTTCGGAGCCCCGAGTTACAATAACTTCGCGGCTGCAGCACGAGACCCCAGGGCTAACCCCGGTAAGGGATTCCAAGGTTTTATACATTTTTATTATTGCATGGCTACTTGGTACCTGTTGGTTATTGGATGGATAATGAAAATATTATATTCTGGAAATCAGTCAATCATTTACCGAACTCAGCCTATTGCAGTCAACTTCTGGAATTAGGTTTTTCTAAAGTTGCACTTGCGTTACAAGACCTGGTTCTCCACCTTCTGCAATCTGGCTGTACCAGATGCTTTTTAATTTATCAGGATAGACGACCAGAAAGGACGTTAGTTTCATGCATGAATGGTCTTTCGGTACAATTAAATATTATAAATAATCCAGATTCAGTAAAATCTTGAATACTTATACCCAGTATAATTCAAAAATATAGAATTGTTTGTAATCTTAAAGTTTTCACATTAAAATGCATGTTTAACGCAATTTATTCACTACACAATCATTGTGGTTTCAAAGTCACTGCTTTGGCACTAATTATAATACGTACTGCTAAATCCGTCAGGGATTGTAAGATACTGCCATTTCGTGTAAATGCAAATAGAATGGAATAGGTATTTTGTTCTGCATGTGTATTTACTTTGCTTTATAGGTGCATGTTGGTTTAGTACTTTGTCATAATAATTATATTTAAGGTTATTTTTTTATATATTTGCAACTACTACTGCTGAGACTGTATAATTTAACCAATATTTTGATTTGAAAGAGAGTCCATGAAGTGTCTTTCACGTTCTTCTCCGCAGTTTCATCTTTCTAACTTACTGACTCCTTGACAATTCAAAACTGCCTCATAATTAATCACACTAATGTTATGAAGGCGAAAGTTTGTGAGTGTGTGTGTGTTTATATGTTTGTTACTTCTTCACGCTCAAACCGCTATATCGATTTAGTTGAAATTTGGTATAGAGATAGTTTGAGTCCCGGGAAAGGACATAGGCTACTTTTTATCTCGATATTCCCACGGGATCAACATGAACCCGCGCTTGAAACCGCGGGGAGCAGCTAGTAAGAAATAAATGCATTTAGTTTGTGTTTGCTAAATCTAAGCTATGCTATTGTAAAAATATACAGATACTGCAATTTACTATCAAAATAATTGCCGTAACCCTCAAATAAAATAAATTTTAATCTCCATGCATAACATTGTCGTACTAAACTTAATTTTTAATGACACACATTATACAAGACTAACATTAATTACTTTCAAGCCTCTAAATAACTTCAAAGCAATTCAAAATGTCAACTGTTTTGGGTATTAAAACAATGTTAAACGTAACGGTCGCCCTAATGTTTAATTGTTTAGTAAGACAGAGACGCAAATACTTCCGTCTCAAGGTCATGTGAAGAACATTGTGGTCCGATGGTTATCGTGGAGTTGCGAAACGTAAATGTTAGCCCATGCCGTCTACGGCAGCTGTTACACGATTTTGAGCTTGAAAGACGGTTTCGTTTTTGTAAAAAAATGGAGAAATAATTGTCCAATTTGATGCATTGGTCTTGATTTAAAAAAAAACTTACTGTGTGTCGTTGCCAAATCTTTCTGCATACTGCGTCTAATCATTTCTTGCTGGAGGTGAAAAATGGATAGTGTATGGACTTGCTGGTAGTGAATTGACAGTGCTAGGCGTGGAGTTGAATAATTAAATAAAGACCTGCAGCGAGGTTTCCATAAACAGAACCACCACTTCTGGCTCAAGCAGGCAAAGACTTGCAATATCATTTAATTTTGCCTAACTTTTCCCAACTACGTTGGGATCGGCTTCCGGTCTAACCGGATGCAGCTGAATACCAATATTTAACAAAAAGATATACACTGCATAGTGCTAATATTAGCTAAAGGTATAATCGCCACTAGGCTTCGGTTGCCAATGAGTTATAATATAAGCAAAGTAGCTATTTATTTATCTACCTATCCCAGAATACTTTCATCGACTTCTACAGCATGCACGGAAACATCGATTCGAGTCAATATAGACACGCTATCACCAATTTTCACAATTTCCTACAACTATGCAAATAACATTCCTCCATTCAAACGATTGCTGAATAATAATTATTCCGGTATCGCAATCAGTCATCGTAATTTTATCAGCTCTGAGATTTATTCAATCAACTTGTGCTTGGTCAAAACATTTCACAATGTTAGTCAAAAACGGACATGGTTGATAAGTAACTCGCCCATGTAGATATATATCGCGTTTGAATGTTACGAAAAGTCCATATTGCGTACATTTTTGGGCAGTTAAGTGCACGTTTATTATTCATTCTTTGCAAGTACGGATGCCATACGCAAACTAGAAACTTGGCTATTTTTTTTAAAGCAAAGTTACCTAAAATCGTGTGAAACCGTCAAACTGTCTCGTATCGCCGGATGAATTAGTTTCCGATTTCATAGTTACGCCAGTTTGTTAGAGCTTAAATAAGTAACTATTAGTATGGCGGAAATGAGCTACAAAACTATAGGCTACCAAACCAATAGTTAGCAGTTTATGATTTGTTCATGATGTGACGATTCTTGCACTAGATCTTGCTCAGGCAGTATCCACTAGTTACTAGGCAGTTATTGGTGAAATAGCACCATAATGACGTTTTTCTAATTACGCAAGCAGCAATTCCCTAAGGCGCGGTACTCACTAATGTCCGTAGCGATGAAATTGAGGAAGTACGACTGTAGACGACTGTACTATAATTAATTGCATGTAACTGATATAACAGTCGTCGCTGGTAAACGCTTTGTTGTTGCCAGTACAAAGCGCTGGTCCTTTTACTCTTTGGCTAATGTCCTGTGTCGTTTGATAAACCCCCCGTTGTGTTTTGTTTTCATGTCGTTTGTCGAGTTCCACCATTAGTAAATCGATGTAGCTGCACTGCTGCATTGCGAAAATTGAATTCCTTTGCGGTGGGAAGAAAACGGGCACTTAAAGACAGCAGTTATAACACAAATCGCACCTTTTATCACGTGATTTAAATAACGAGACCACATTGCGCCCTAAACTTCATTACAGGAAGTGGATTAAGCGTTTAACACAGCTTATGCTCGGATTTTAGGCTTACCTATACCTATAATTAATTATCCATTCAATCCAGTACACTTTGATTAATGGACACACCTAAATTCCGGGACGTGGAAGCATTAAGTACAAGGCAAAGTGTTACCGCATAAAATGGCGGGAAAAAAAAATGGCGCTTACAGTACAGAGTTCCGGAAAGTTTATATAGTACTTTGCTCTTTTTATTCGTGCTTTATATAGGTACATTGCAACAAGTATTTGTAAAAGCTATGTGCAATAAAACAAATCGAAATGAGCGAACAGAGTTTCGCTCTTACGGAACCTCGATTGATACAAGGCTTGCTTTATGGAAATTAAACATAATTAAATGGCTGGTCCTTTTCTACTGTTAAACAAACCGCAGTTGTTGGTCTATTTGCATTTTGTTATGTAAGTTATCTCGGTTTGTTTGCTGTAAGATATCGAGAGGGATTTGTGTAAATTGGAGCGAGGGGAGAGGTTTAGTTTGTCATGAGAAAATCGGCTGTATTTAGACGGATAACGTTCTTATATTTAGTACATTTTTGAGGGATTTGTAGGATGTTTTCATTGATACGCGATAGTGATTATAGCTTATCTTTTAAGCAGATTTCTTCACTTTCCACTCTCTTCTAGAAAGCCGTTTACAAAAAGGTAGGTCAACAGCTTTTGACCTTAGTATACAAAGACGATTATAGCTCCAAGAAGGTTACTCGATAACGTTGATTTTATTCAATTCTCAGATTTGGAATTACCCCTAGAACAGTTATTTTCTTAGAAAATGTCTTGATTGAATCTGTTGGAAGGACCAACCCAATGCTTGCCCTTATTGAATAAAGTATCTTGACAAGGACTGTTGTTTGTATTCAATGTTGAGTTTGCAAACTTCGCTTTCAAAATAATGACGTGAATAAGGTATATTTATATTGTAGGACGATTTTCTGGTTGTTATTTCAACAAATAGAAATCTCGTTACACCGTTTGAGTGATTTCTTAATTAAGATGGTTTCAATATCAATTTGGTCCAGGCAATAATTATTTTGGTGTGAATAAATAATGGACAATAGACCAGACGGTAGTGAACCATGCATAATAGCCGATAAATACTTTTTGTGGTCAGTCTATATTTTACAAGGGCGTCTTGTAACCGCAGTGAAAGAAATTCATAATGTCGTGCAAAATATCACCTTATCTAATTCATAGTTTTTTTTTCTTTTGTTTTTTTGTGGGCCTACAAAAAAAAAAAACAAGAGTTTATTTTGGAACGTAAGTATAACGTTCCAAAATTAATTCTTTTGTTATTTTTTTACACAAAGGCAGAAAATTAAAAAGGTATTTTTTTTCTTTTTTTTTTTGTAAAATTCATTCCAAAAAGGTCGTGTCTTCTTGTTTGTTTTATTCTCAGTAATAATTAATTAATTATATGAACAAGCGCGGGCTCGATTGTGAATGAGTTTAACGACCGACAGATTCATAATTTTCGCATTGTCTTTAATTTTTTCTTCTCTTTATATTATTTAATGTTGTCAATTAGATTTTAACATTGCAGTGTTATATTAGGCGACAATTAGTTTAACGATATTGTTTATTTAGCATTTGTTACGGGTTACTTGATTCGTGTGGAGTTAGAAGTCACAGGAGTTATGTAAATGACAGAAAATGTGGGACAAACACGGTCCTTGATCCCAACTGTGTAATATATACATGATTTTTAACTTGTTTATGTTAGAAACTACGACACATACCTGTGTCACAAGTGTTTGTTGTCAAACTTTGTTTGAGAACAAAGTGTTGTTAAACGTTAATAGGTAAATGTAACGCTAATGCGCTAAATGGTTGTGCATAAAACATTACATAAAATTCGAAATTTATTTACACGTAGAGCCACGCAATTTAAAGTTAAATAGGCAAGACTATGTTTCTGTAAATACATTTGCTTAGAGACTCTTTGGTGCTTTCGATTTTGACTTTGTTTTTTTTTTTTGTTTTTGATTTTGTCGTTGATAGATATGTAGGTATAACACTGGAACCGACATGAAAAATGTTGTCAAATCAGCCTATCGCAGTACACAGCTGGACATAGTTCTCTTCCAGGCTTCGCCACAACACTGTCTTCAGTCCATCAAGCATTTTTTTTAACAAGAAAAACATATGTCGATCATATGAATGCATTACCTAAATCAGCCTATAACGTTCCCACTACTGAGACAAAGGCCTCCTCTCGGTGAGAGGGATCTGATATTTTTTTTAAATGTTTACGAGTAAGTCGAAGATTTGCCGAGTTTAGAATCAAAGAGGGTCTACCATTGTATAAAAGGAATTCAGTGAAAATAATTAAATGTTTAACAAAATTTGGCCACAGACATGTCCACACCGATTTTCCAAGTCAATAGCTCAAGACAAAGATAATAAGCCAGCAATTTAACACCACTTGTCCATTATAACGAGACAAATTAAGCTATACATGCTCTCGTTGGTCATCTAGCCATGGCATATTTTCCGTTCAATTTTAACGTGCGTAACCGCAGTGTGACACGGTCTTAGAAGGGTCCTAATGACAGAATCATGCTCCGTCGAGCA
Organism: Amphipoea lucens; assembly: GCA_947508005.1. Classification (NCBI taxonomy): domain Eukaryota; kingdom Metazoa; phylum Arthropoda; class Insecta; order Lepidoptera; family Noctuidae; genus Amphipoea; species Amphipoea lucens. Next base: position 8,676,742 of record OX382364.1, on the reverse strand, counting down.
AAAACCGAGGACATTTTGCAAGCCCGCGTTTGACAGACGCATCCCTCAATCAGAATTAATTATGGCAGCTTGTGTTCCTAAATAAATAAAGTTTGTTGTATGATTTTCGGTGGGCAGTTTTGGTTGGGTTTATTTTGATTATTTTATCATCTGAAATTTTATAGGGTTTCAAAAAAAGTTTTTATATCTACCTACATTTTTTAGTATAGTGAGTTCTATAAAAATTGAATGGGTTACCTCAAATTCTCAATTGCTTGACTTTTTAACGTTTGGCTTATGTTATCAAGTTCTCTTTACAATCTTCACCATTAAAACAGCTAAAGAACATTTCTCTTTTTTTAATGTAGGTATATTGCAAATATATACCTCATCATCATCAGCCTACTGCAGTTCACTGCTGAACATAGGCTTCTCCCATTGCACGCCATTCAGTTCGATTTTCAGCAACTCTTATGCAGCTGCTACCAGCCACCCTGCGAAGGTTGTCGTTCCATGTTGCCCGAGGGCGTCTTACCTTACGTTTGCCGATTCGCAGTTGCAAATATATACCTAAGAAGTAGATACCAGGAGTCCATAAAAGCACAATAATAACCCGTTAATGGACATAGATTTATGTAGGTTCGTTATAGACCACTAGCTTCTGCCTGCGACTTCGTTCGCGTGAAATTTCACCCTCCTCACCCTCTTAGGGGTGGAATTTCAAAACACTCTTTCTTAGTGGATACCTACTTTTCACAAAGAACATACCCTCCAAATTCCAGGTCTCTAGGACCAGCGGTTTAGGCTGTGCGTTGATATATCAGTCAGTCAGGACTTTGGATTTTATATATTATATAGATTTACCTATCACTAAAAATGACTTCCATAAAGACTCGTTTTTCCTCTGTAAAGTTCCGTACACTGTATACCGAAATAGACTCGATTTAATTAACTAATCACGCGGCAAACATAAAATTTCCATTTGATAAACTCTGTATATTTGTCGATTTGTATATTTTATAGGATTGCGTAAAGATGTCGATTGGTAATATAAATGTAATAACTTTTGGAATTTACTGGTGATTTCGAACGAAATCTATAAATACCAGACGCCTCATAAAGAGATCAGTGTTGGACATCCCATTTATTTTAGCCAGTGTTTTAGTGGTGTCTGAAAAGTTCATATTCAAATTGAATGAATATATAACGCTCTGTGCTAAAAAGAAACAGTGCAATAAGCAGATAACATAACAACTAGTGGTCTGTTCTTTCTCTGTTCCTTGATCATCCCTTTTATCTCTGGCTGGAAATTTCACACTGACAATGTTAATGGCCGGTCGTCAAGCTAAGGATGAGCTAAACTATGCCTAAAGCATTCCATTGATGGCCTCATCCATATTGATCTATAATCCACGGCTCTCTGCCTTTCGCATCTTATCTACCTTTACTACTTCAACCAGATCTTGTCAGTACATCTCTATTTTGCACCCCGTATCCTGCGTTTGCCAATTCGGTTTCCTCTCAAGGACTTCATCATTCATCTTCTCAAAGACTTCATCTTCATCTTCTCAAGGACTTCATCGAACCTTTGACTGATTTTGACAGAAGCCGAGCTTCAAACGGGAATGTGTTTCAACAAGGTTTCGAAGCCAGATAAACATGACATCACGTCTGTTTGCCGGAATGTTTGAGCAGAGGTGTACATATATAGTACACCCATATTTCGCCAGTAGTTATGTTTAATTCCCATATCGCTTGTGGCCACTAGACTCAGCAGCTTTGGCAGTCCAGCCAAATAATCGAAGCCATATAAAATCGTTTACAAAATCCTCATTAATAACATCGATTGTCATCATCTAGTGCTAGAACGTGGTTTCGTCTAGAATTTTAATTACAATTCATTTGAAAATAAACCTGATAATATCATGTAAGTGTGGTTAATTTAATTGTTTCGTGCTACAGTCACGATTAGCTTAGCATTTGCTAATACGTTCACGCGGTCTGTTTCATTGTTTCAATGTCATGGCGATGTTTCGTTTTGCAATTAGAGCATGATTCTCGTTGCGTGAAGTTTTTTAGATGGTCATAGATTTATGCGTAGTTAGATTGTTTTGGTGTAATTAGTAATTAAAATCCTTGTTTTTGGTTGTAATTGTCTATAATAGCTTTGGAATAAAAATTACTCTTTGTTTATTTTTAGAGATGGATGTTTATTCACAGTATTTTTGTTCGATTTAGAAGCCGTTTTTTTTATTTGCCAATTTGAACGTGACGAAGTTTGAGTCTTCTATAATTCCTAGCTATCAAAATCAATTCTTGGGTCTTCAATATCTTTTGACTATACCTATAGTATAATTATGTATTTTCATAACCACACAAAGGGAAACAATGACTCACAAACATTTGTAATACACGAACTATTTAGTATCACAGCTGACATCCTACTTCACAGTGGTACCTTAGCTCTCCTAAGGACAAACATTTCGCAACGAACGTTTATGTCGCGTGCTGTAAGTACAATGGAAAGACAATAACATTTATCATTAGGTATGTATCTCGGAAGTAAATTATACCCACGTACATTCAACAAAAGAGGTAAGTATGCAGGATCGTCGGATGCAGTTGAAGTTTAGTAAGAAACCGATGGATAAATATGATAACTAGATAAATAATTACATATTTTATTATAGTCTATAGTATTATTATGTTAAAGTAATAATTATTATTATGTTGCCGTGCCCTAACCGGGTTTCATGTTGGAACTTATTTATATTATAACAACTTAATGTAGACATGAATGCAATAAAGAATTTGAATATGTTGTCGAATAAAATAAAATAAAATTAATAGAAAACAAACCGCTCATTTATTAAATTAAATTTCAGTCGACAACATTCATCGGTTTCTTACTAAACTTCAACTATATCCGACGACCCTGCATATTTATCTCTTTTGTTGACTGTACATATACATTATACAGGGGATTGTGTAAATAGTGGGGTAATCATTAATCAGCTGTTGAGGTTGAGTTTAATAACCTATCACATACTTAATCAATAACGTTTTTATATCACTTCGAATGTTAAGTAGCCTCTAGGTACCAATGTAGTTTTTTCCATTTTCAAATAACATCATAATAAATGTCGCACTCCTGGATAGAGATCTCTCTCCATCAAAAAGAAAAGAAAGCAAAATAGGTTTACTTATTATAAAACTAAAAGAAAAAAACCAAGCAAAAGCATTGTTGAAAGCATTTTGTATTGTTTCTACTTCCCCAAAAAAATTGATAAATGAATAACAATGATAACTTTAATTCTTTCGACCCTCTGACTGATGGTTATCTTAACCATATGGCTTAATGGCTTTTAGTATTTTAAAAAACTCTGCGATATACTTTTTGAACATTAATAAAAAAAAAAAAAACCAAAGTTTTGTTTTCCAATATTTTTGCTACATCCTGTATACCAACATCTAGGACCGATATCGTACTTAAGTTAAGTAATAGGATATGAAAGGTGAGAGAGCATGTATGTAATTTTAATTAATTATGTGTATCAGATCTAAAAAGAGGCCAAGTATGAATTTCAGTTACATATTACTGTTTTTCTGACCTTAGTTTTTGCATTTGTAATTTCGATAATTAGAAAATAATTTGCTGTAAATGTTTCGTCAATAGTCGCTTGGACTACTTAGTATTGAGATCGTTTCGATAATGACGTGACTTTTTAGAAATCAAAATAAAGGCGGCACTGGCTATTACAGTATCGATGAGTTCATGGATGACAAACGACAGCCACGATTAAATGATTTGTGAATTATTTTTTGTCTTCATATGATTTTTTTTTTATAATGGACTAGCTTCTGCCCGCGAGTTCGTTCGCGTAAAATTTCTTATTCCCTCGACCCGTCTCGTCGTATTGCATCACTTGCCCGCGTCTCCTGCTCTATTACTTCGTTTCCCCATAGCGCTTTTGCTCGGCTCCTAAGGGTCACAGCGTGACGTTAAATAGCCTATAGCCTTCCTCAAGAATTGGGCTATCAAATGCAAGAAGAATTTTTCAAATCCGACTGGTAGTTCCAGAGATTACTCCCTACATACAAACTTACAAACAAATTTTACCTCTTTATAATATTAGTATAGATAATGAATTTAAAATTTAAATGTAATTTTGGTGATTATTTAATTTTCTGTTACTGAATTATTGACATATAATTATTTTTTAAGTATTTATATTGTTCCATTTTGAATGCGTAGATACCTACTGAATTTTAAATATGAACGTGCTTAATGTTTTTTTTTCTTTTTGGTGGTTATTATTATTTTATTTATCAACACTGTAATATTTTCAACAAAAAGTATTTTGTTATGAAATAAATAACTTTTGACTTATGACTGTAACATAGGTGCATCACTGTCTAACCTTAAAGCCAAAAACTTCAATGGTGATGTTCCATAATCAGCATATTATAATGTTCCCACTGCTGGGAAGTGGGACACAAGCCTCCTCTCCGTGAGGAGTAGGCCATAATCCACCAGGCGGGCCCAGTGAGGGTTGGTAGATGACACATGTCCTCGAATTTTTGATTCTGGGACATGCCGGTTTCCTCACGATGTTTTCCTTCACCGTTTTGAGAGCAGTGGTGATGAAAAATACTTTGCCATTACTCACTGGCATATCGGAAATACATTAAAACCGAGTACATCCCGAGGATAGCCGAACACATCAGAATGTAGCGCGGTGTCGGTAACAGTGTCGCGAGTTCGATGGTTTTTTCTGTCTCAAAAAATGCCCAACGCACCTAAAGAAGTTTTCACTTCGATAAATATAGCGATGAATAAAATATGGCTACAGAAACGAAATTAATATAATATTGTTAAATTACTAGAACGGAAAGGAAGTGCTAGATAGATAGTTTGTGAAGAATTACCCGGCAGCAGGTAGTGCAGCTGACTACCAGTCTATCTGACTGACTAATCTATTCAGCTGGCAGTAGCTGTTCATATACAGGATGTTACGGAAAGGGTATATCAATACAAACGGGTTGAAGAGTGTATCTGGTCTAGAATCTCCGTACAAAATTTCAGCTCAAAAGCAGTAACTTTGAAAATGCTTAATATTTTTTTATTTCGATAGTTTATTAAATTGAAATCATAACAAACGTGTTATTATCCATTATCTGTAGTGTGTCTGTGCGCCTAGTACACGCACATCACGCCGCCGCGCGCCAGTGCAGCGCCGTGATGTCGAAATAAAAAAATATTAAGCATTTTCAAAGTTAATGCTTTTGAGCTGAAATTATGTACAGAGATTCTAGACCAGATACACTCTTCAACCCGTTTGTATTGATATACCCTTTCTGTAACACCCTGTATAGCTCGTCCCGATACAAGTATTTCCTATTTTCTAGAGTTTTGTTGTAGGTACCTATGAGGTATTCCCACGTAAGACCCTGGAAAATCTTTATAGTTTTTAGGGTTCCTACCCAAAAAGCGCCAATGGGACCTAAGGCTCCGCAGTCCGTTCGTCCGTCTGTCACAGGGTTGTATCTTTTGAAACGTAATAGGTAGACACCTAATTTTCACAGAGTATTTACTACTATGGCTGCTCAATAAATATATAAAGTATAGCAATAAAATAAAGTTAAACATTAACCCCCTTACTAATAAACGTATTATATGAGATGAATAGTTACACACCGATTTCTCTCTTTCAGTCGACATTAATTTGACTTTTGAAAGAAGAATACAGAGCGTTGTGTAACTATACAGACGCTATACAACGTTTATTAGTAAGGGGGTAAAGACACATCCAAGAAGACGTACAAGAAACATGTAAAATAAATATGTAATGTATTGTGGCACAGAAGCTGCGAGTCCGACTCAGACTTGGCCGCTTTTTTTTTTTTCAAAAACAGTGTCCTCAATATCTAGGTTATCTAATATTTCATCACATTATTGTCTCGCCATAACGATAATATTAATTATGCGTTTGTTACATTATTATAATAATGTGTACAATCTTTGATTGCGTAAATGTATGTGGGCCACTGAAATAGCCGTGGGGGCCAATCTTGTGATTTTAAAAGCGATTGTTTTTTTAAGGGACCTTATTTAATAATAATGGATTATGAAATGCGATGGATGTAATTATTATAGAATAATTAGGTTTTTTCTATTCAGCTACGATAGATTTTGACGTAATAGGATCTGAGTTAAGGTTGAATGCTCATATAACTAAAGGTGCATCCAGACAGAGCGAGGCATACGCCGCAAGTGTTTTTTTTTTATATGTTAGATGCCTCAGCCTGAGGCAACTGTACATATGAAAAAAAAAAAACATCATCATCAAATCATGCACCTTTAGGTTTGTGATGAAAGCTGATTGTAAACACGGAAGCACTGGGTAAGGTTTCCTAGCTAAGCCTACAATAAATAAATGATCCACTAACCTAGATTGGGTAGGACCTGAGTTTGTTTAAATAATAAATATTTAAGATGAGTTTTTTTTGTTCAATGGTTTTATTGGGAGGGCTTGTGGCTAAGCAATAACAGTCGCTCGGGTCAATCGATCAGGTTAAGCTACGCTTACCGTGGTTGGTCCGTGGATGGGTGACCATCTTTACATACCAAGACCCCTCCGTGCCTCGGAAAGCACGTTAAGCCGTTGGTCCCAGTAACTGGGTTGTGGAGGTCAGATAGGTAGTCGCTCCATGTAAAATACTGGTGCTCAGCTGCATCCGGTTAGACTGGAAGCCGACCCCAACATAGCTGGGAACAGGCTAGGTAGATGATGGTTTTATTGGGAGATTGGGTTAATTTATTTAGTTTGCAATTTATTGTAGAACACAGCTAGTTTATGTCTCTGCTACCCTGTCTACAGCTTGAAATTTAAAACATGCGACAAATCGAAATGGGAGATTGAACACATCATTATTTTTATTATATTCATTCATTATAAACAACTTTTACTATGGGACCAAACCTGAAATCGCGAAAAAAAAAATCAGCTGTTCTCTACATTTTGACAAGTTATGCGAAGATAAATGTAGGGAACAGCTGATATTTTTTTCGCGATTTCAGGTTTGGTCCCATAGTAAAAGTTGTTTATAATAATGAGTACAGTCACGAGCACCAATATGTCAACACTTGGCAATTTTCAATTGCGATTTTTTCGTGAAATAACGAATGCAACGTTGAAATACGACACTTAACATAAACCTATGGGTTCGAAAATACCATGTTCGTAATAACATAAAATTTCATTCAAAAATAAAGGAGAAAATCGCCTTTGAATAAAGCCAAGTGTATACATACTTATAGACGAGACTGTACTCGTACAATCTCCCATTTCGATTTGTCGCATGTTTTCAATTTCACCCTGTATACAGGGTAGCAGAGACATCGACGCGCAAACTGTAACCATAAATTCAGCACATGATTCTAGACCCCCTAGCGTAGAAATATTTCGTTGGTTGTCAACAAAAAATCTGCTGTTTCATAGAAAAGTGCAATACCCACGCGGTTCAAATATATGGAACAACAATTTTTTTTTATAAATAATCGACGACAATTTTTATCTCGGGGGGGTTCAAAATCGTGTATTAAATCCATGGTACCTATCGATGTTCTTGCCACCCTGCCAATTTACCATTTACAAAGTTTGCGTTTGGTGCGGGATTGTCCGAAAGGGTTACCGCTACCCCGGAACATAAAGGGCTAAGGAAGGAACACGGCTGGGTTTTAGTCAGTAAGAGTCTGACACTCCCTTCCGCTCCACCCAGAGCGGGAGGGGTCATTTGATGATTTCCCATCCATAAAAAAAAAGGGGGGGGGGGTTCAAAATCGTATATTGAATCCATGGTACCTAACAGGTTGCGCATCGATGTTCTTGCCACCCTGCCAATTTACTATTTACAAAGTTTAATTATGTAAGTTGTAGATAAAAAAAATAACAAAATTAAAACCTAACTTAACTAAAACTATACACAAACTAAAATATAGCGTCGAAAAATTCATCCGTATCGCTGTCGACTGGTAATGTACCCAAGAGACTGGCAATTTACAATGGGTATTAAGAGGAATACGTGACCTAAAGCGCGGTCACTGTCGGACTGCATCGAAAAGAAAGAGAATCACGATGACACAACGCTGGTAATTTATTGCAAAATACAAAGCAATTATCTATTTACAAAAAATCAATGGTTTGGGCTAAAACATTAAAACACTAGTAATTTAGTATGTTGCTTGTAGAATAATCTGAAAAAAAAATCAGAATGATTGTATGTATGATTTTTATTGTAAAAATAAAGTTTTTAGAGGTACCTTCATGTTTTTGTTCTATCGTATCAAGTTAGTTGTATTTTGTTTTCTACTATCTACCTAGCATATATCCTGAAGGAATATAATTTCTGATTTTGTTAACTGAAGTCGATCATATACTTTTAGGCATTATAAAACTTGCGTTTTTTGCGTTTAGGTCCTGTAGTCCCCTTAAGTTAAATGACTAATGAGATGAGAAATATTTATATAATAGCTATTTCACCCGTCACTAACTTTCCATCTGTGGTGTAATAATGATCAACTTTGTGAGATGTTTAAGAAAAGCCTTTTAAAATCAACGCTGAATAATGACGTACCTAATTAGTATTTATTAAGACATTATAACAGTCTATTTATAGAGACGTAACTCTAGAATATTACCAGTAAATCAAGACATTTATGAGCAAAGTTATTTGCAGTAAATAGTCTTATTATTGATACTTGAAACTTTAAGAAGGCTTTTATAGGTTATAAACAGGTTTAATTAGGAAGTCTCACTTCCTGATTGCCAATTGCGTATGTGAATACATTAAAGCTTATCCTTGAGCTTAGTAGCTTCTTTTTTTATTACGTCTGCATATTTACAAAAACATAGGTACACATCATTACGGGAAGTAAGATTAGAAACATCTATTCCCCGATTTGGAACTTTACGATGAGTAAAAGTAGGTATTTAGACATTTTTCGATCATTAAAATGCTATAAGAACCATTGACAAAACCTGCCTTGCAAAACGAAATAAAAAGTTGCTAACTACATCAAACTATTTATAGTTTTACTATAATATTTTCCGCCTACACAAACAGAACGCTTTGTCTCTACAAAAAAACAATCGATTTACATAAATTATGTCCCAATACAGCAAAAACTATGTCAAATAATTTGAACTACGATTCCACTTCTCCTTGAATAGCACATAATGACATAATAGTGCCATTTACGACTCCCATTGACCGTCCACTGCGTCCACTTCTACGTACGATGTGCACGGAGAGGTTTGCTATTTTAGCTACGCGGTTCATTTGTTTGCCGGCATCGCATTCGTGCGTACAGTCCGTTCACAGTTAGCCCTGATAGATGCAACCCAGCCCTGATAGATGCAACCCAACAGGAACCTTAATGCAACGTGAACAACGATCACAGTGATTTTGACAGACTTATCCATGGCAGCAACCCAAATGCATAGTTGTAACGAGTATATGGATAACTGTTATTTTGACAGTGATACAAAATCAGAGGTAAAATAACTGAATGGGGGCAGGTTTCCCCCGAAAGCAATAAAAAAACCGCAGTAGACGTTCTCGCCTACATTTTCATACAAAGCGAAGGTGGACGCATGCGTAGCATAGCCCTGGACTGCTGTGGCGCAGGGCCTTTATGTCTTAACATCTTATTTGTCATAGACCAACATTCATTGCTTTATAATTTAGAGTACAAATAATTAGCAGTTAGTTTAAGGTTAACGAAAGCTTATCGTGCTACTGATTATATTTGAAATCAATTGTGTAATAATTGTATGTTAAGCTGTATTTGGACGCATTTATTGTTCGCTAATTAGCAAGTCTATCAAGGACTTTTAATTTGAAAGGATTGGATTTGGTATGCGTAATTATTTACGTTTATATCGCAAGTAATTATATTCGGTCTGTTGGGATAGCTTTATAGTTAGCTTATCATTAGATTAATGCAGTTAATTAGGTAGAAATTACAGGCTTCCTTTAATAATTTTTAAACAAAAATTATAGCACTTAATGCCAAAGCTTGTGCCCCTACGTTTATCTATCAAAACAAATGATAGAAATTGAAAATACAAGACTAAAATGAATTAATTTAGAGCGACGAACTCATTAATAGATAACATCATTAATCTCTTAGAGATCATTAATGTAAATAACTTAGCATATCATTAATATCATTGAATCATATAATGAAGACAGTTTGTGCGCTTGGTATGAGGAAATATTAAAAAAAAACTTGTGAGTGAAGCTCTAATGGCTGATAGAGGAAATTATACAGATGGATATGACGAATTGTTAATGCTTCCGTATTTTAGCAAGGAATATATTGAGCATAAGTTATACGTTTCCAAAATATAGTGATGCTATTTAAATCAGCAACCGAACTAACGTCACGTTTCTTAGCTTCCGACATTTCATAAGTGCCCATGTAGTGTAGTGACATACCTAAGTGTAATTAATCATTTTGATTTTTCTTGTAATCCTCGAAGGGCTCAGGCAGAGGTATATAGTAAAGAGGATGTATCAGAAAGGTGTGTTCAAATTTAAGGCTACAGACCTTCAAACATCTGGTGACCTGTGGTTTTCATATAAACCTTCTCAGGCTCCAGTCTTTCACAAAGTATGCTCCTTGCTCGTGCACTACTGTCAAAGTCTAGCATTAAGTTCATAACTTCATAACTTGTGTAGAGAAAATAAACGTTTTATATTATACTAGCAGCGCCTCGCGAATTTACCCGCGTAAGTTTCTATCACGCGGGAATATCGCGATAAAAACTATCCTATGTGTTAATCCTGGTTATAATCTATCCCCCTTATTCATAAAACTTATCAAACCTATTTTAGTTAAAATGGGGTTTGTCTCTTTCTTACACACAGAAATGACAACGTGACAGATAAAGACAAACGTTCTATAAACCTATTTTAGCTAAAATAGAGATAAAATAGGATTATGAATAAGGGGGTATATGTCTGTCAAATTTCATCCAAATCCGTTTAGCAGTTTTGGCGTGATTGAGTAACAAACATCCAGACATCTTCACAAACTTTCACATTTATAATATTACTAGCAGCGCCCCGCGGTTGCACCCGCATAAGAGTCGATCCTGTGGGATCAAAAAGATGTCAGCACTAACTGACGGGGTCCTCTAGGGCCCATGCCTGCCAGGGTCGTGGGTTATTCGAAAGAGATACCGTGGCCCCTGGCACAGCCAATTGAAGAAACACGGGAACTGTCATTATAATACAGTCATACGGAAACGCGGAACAAATAAGGGTGACGAATGTCAGATTGCTAAGATTATAAGTTGGTAGTAAAACCTTGCATAGTATGGATGTAATAATTAATCGTCGTGCCCTTGCACATAATCTCATGACTACTTGGTTCCTTTTAGCACGGGTGAACGGTATATCTTAATAAATATAGTGGGAAGACTACCTAATTGGTCTAGTGTTCGCAAGTGCGACTCCTGCGCATGAGGTCCTGGGTTTGATTCCCGAGTCGGACAAAGTGTTATTAGGTTTTTCATCTGGAATATCTCAGTAGCACCCCGGAATATATATGGATTTGTGCCCGGTTGATGGCAATACGCTCGCCTCTATTATATGGGAGTTAAACATAGCTGGCGAATTGTGGGTGTAGTATTAAGTACACATCTGCCTATCCCTTCGAAGAATACAGGCGTGATGTTGTGTTATAATGGGAAGACTGCCTAATCTGCGTTCGCGATTTGACTGCCAAAAATGTAAACAAATATAAATTAATGGAAAAATAACTAATTCCTAGGTACTCAATAAAGTTCAGTTTACGCTACAACTTCAAAAAAATATATAACTTTTTCAATAGCGCTAGTCACTCTGAAATCAACTTAATTAACATTGAAATAAAGTTGATATTTGTTTAACTTGAAAGTAAATCAGTTGCCAACATAAATTTAAATATACCTTAGCTGTTCTTCTGGTGGTCGCAAGTGATATCTACTGCTTACCGTTGAGTCTTCGGTTCGATTCCACGACGCTATGCTCTCTGTGTGGCCTTAACGACATAAGGAAAGTTTTGATGCAACTGCAAGTTACAAATATGAATGATAAAGTGACGCGTTTTAACGGCACATAACTTTACAGTTATTTACAGAAATGTGAAAATCTCATCGCAACCGAATACAATCTTAATCCGGTTTGTTTTACATAATACGACGTAATTGCATAATATCTCAATTACCAATAAAATTATTGGCAGCAAATCTTCATTATCATGTCAGAGTATAAATAAAGTTTATTCCACTATATTGAATTACGCCTGATTGAGTACTTTAGTAGATAATATCGGCATGAAACTGCAGTCAAGCATTTTGTCTATGTTAAGAAGGAAAGGGTGTTTATCTAGTGTTCTGAACTAGTCTATGGTTTATCTAGGATCTAGCCTTTATTGAAACTTTGTTTCTAGCGGTATAATTTGATTATCTTGCGTTATCGGGCGTAGATCTCTGAGGTAAAAACTGAAGCAATCGTCGACAATGGACTTGATTGTGGGTCTTGGTATCTTTTCAATCTATCTGGAGATTGTTGATCATAGTTCTCTCCTTAAAAGGGAAGTGTTCTCTTATAGAAATGTTTATAACCTGTAATTCCCGAACAGATGTTAGGAATCTCTGAAAAACCACATCATCATCTGACTAGCCTTTTCCCAACTACGTTAGGGTCGTCTTTTAGTTAAACCGGATGCAGCTGAATACCAGGATGTTACCTGTGCGGCTGTTTCTACTTGGCCATAAGCCCCTCTGATGAATGTCTGAACAACCCCAATAATTAATAAATTATGACCTGTTTTAGGCAAGTCTTCTGAATAAATTTTAAACCAAATATGAAATAATATAACCAAACATTTAGTAATATAATAAATTAGGCATCTTCTGGGCACGCTCGTCCCATCATAGACCTCATTCATCGCTTTCCATCAGGCGTGATCGAGGTCAAGAGCGGGCAATAAAAAAACTTTTTAACAAAAAATTAAACCTCCGAAAAAACTGAAAAGCAAAAAATAAAAACCTTTTTTATTTTACTTTAATAAATAAGTTCTTAAACTAATGCAAGTATACCTAACTAATTTTGAGTCGGCGCCAAACAAGCAACTTAATATCGTTGCGAGTGGTCGTGCGGAGAGCGCACTTTTTGTTTGGAATGTTAATATTTACCGCTGGAGATTTCACGTTGCAATAGTAATTTGATTTGGCTATTTCTATAAGGTAATTTAGTGATCTTTGTTCATTGATTGTTTGGCGCCGACTCAAAATTTTTTAGGTATACTTGCATTAGTTTAAGAACTTATTTATTAAAGTAAAATAAAAAAGGTTTTTATTTTTTGCTTTTCAGTTTTTTCGGAGGTTTAATTTTTTGTTAAAAAGTTTTTATTTTATAATTTTTTGAGGCTATAATTTACTTATTACTGCATGCTTAATTTTTGATTACTTTTAAAATGGCTACCTACCTTACTTTAGATATTAACTGTTATATAATCCTACTTTAACTATTATTTTTTGTATAGTAAAATACTTAAAAAAACAGGCTTTACATACCAACATAGATATGCCTTTAATTTTAATTGTAATACACAGCTCAGCATTAAAATCTGTGAATGAACAATAAATCACCCCTATTTTCCCACCCTTAAGGTAGGAATTTTTTTTCCAAATTTACATGGAACCAACTTCGAGGTATGTCCTATCCATTAAAAAAAGAATTAACAAAATCGGACTAATCTGTAAAAAGTTATGCGTGGTCATACATTACAATCAGTGAGTGAACTATCAATCATCCCCTGTTTTCCTACCCTTAGGGTTGGAATTTTTTTTCCAAATTTATATGGGACCACCTTCGGGGTATATCCTTTCTAATCAAAAAAGAATTATCAAAATCGGACTGCTCTGTAAAAAGTTATGCGTGATCATACATAAAAAAAAAATAAAAAAAAAAAAAAAATATACGCGTCGAATTGATAACCTCCTCCGTTTTTCGTCGGTTAAAAAGAAAAAAATTTTAGTTTGCCTATTTCAGTACCTATATGTGGATTTATAATTTGTGAGTGCGCTAAACAAGTTTCTTAATCAAGTTTAGTATCACATATTATGTATCTTAAAGACTGTCACACTCAGTATAGGCAAAGAATGCTTCAGTTGTAAGCTTACAATACTATTTGAAGGCAGGAGATAGTACTTAGTGATAAAATATTTTAAAATAGCCATAATTATACATTGTATCATCGTTATGAGGATTGTTTTAAAGGCTCAGCTTGTAAGTGACTACACCAAGATTACTGTAGGCCGAACGCTTAACTGAGACGTTGTATGAGGTAGCTGCGCGGTGCGGGAGGGGTGATAGTTGTCACAAGTTGACGAATCACTGAGCTCTCGCATCACGTCACCACACCCCTCCCGCACCGCGCTGCTACCTCAGGCAACGTCTCAGTTAAGCGGTCGGCATATAGGTAGTTAGCCAGCCTACGGCATTCTTTAGGTCATGTTCCCAATGCCAAATAAAACTTTTGGTTTTGCTCAAGCCAATTACATTTTTTGCTCTTCCTTGACTATCAAACCAACTAAAATTGAACTATCCACTAAACCAATGAAGCGATTCATAAATAATTGTTTTAAATTAACCCAGAATTTGCGTGTGTGCAGTTGCGTGTCTCCCCCCCCCCTTCTATTTTGCCCAAAGGCCATTGTCATTCAATTATCAAGTAACAAAGTGTCAATGTTCTATTTTTTTTCATTGTCATATTCACGTTTACCTAATTGATAAAATCTTGACAATTGATTAACGATTAAAGATTTAACTTTTGTCAGACTGCTGACAAATTTTATTATGGTCGTTAGTTGATCTTTGAACTGACAGGTTGATTATAATCGCTCCGTCTGGTATGATCAAAGAGAAACGTTCCTTTGTTCGTTTTCGTTTTAATTTCTTAGAATTTTTTTAAATGTTGAGGTTGAATTGAAGTTATGTTTTCACAACTGAGAACTACTAGCTTATATCAATTTATTTATAGATTTAGGATCTCCAAGAAAAGAGGCATATATTGACAGATATAGAAAGATTCAGATAATATATGACACATTAATAAAGGGTAACATCAGGAGGATTTGGTAGGGATAATGACAATTTATATTTTAAACTACCATTATCGATGTATTTTTCTCCAGACAAATCTGGGAATCTTTCATCCCTTATCCTAAGTTCATAAGACAAAGACAACAAATAATATGAGGTGTATA
Organism: Amphipoea lucens; assembly: GCA_947508005.1. Taxonomy (NCBI): domain Eukaryota; kingdom Metazoa; phylum Arthropoda; class Insecta; order Lepidoptera; family Noctuidae; genus Amphipoea; species Amphipoea lucens. The sequence goes on along the minus strand of OX382364.1, from coordinate 8,661,437 downwards.
ACTGTTCCAGGTCCAGTGCTGTTCCCTCCTTCTCCGAGCGGCGACCCCTCGCAGACCAGCGGCGTGGTCGTAGGAGCATCAGGCTACGGCTTTGTACCCCCCGGCTCGCAAGGTAAAACCTACGGCCGATGATTACCCCCTAGTCATACGTAGTTAGCACTAATATTACAGTACAAATTGTAACACGAGGTTTTTAGAAAAACATTTTTTTTGTCTGTCCAATGGACAAGTCTTTAGGGCATTTATGCCTGAGAAATAGACCCCTGTTCGACAATTTTGTCAAAGTCTAAATAGTCAAACAGGACTCTATTTCTTATTAAATTCCAAATTTAGACAAATACTTAGTTTGGCTTTATAGTTATGCAAAATTTTCAAAGGTTTACTAACAAAATGGTGGCTGAAACTTAGTTGTGTAGGGTATGATTGCGATTTTATCAGGAAATCGAAATTATGTAAAATAATAAAAAGTAGTTAAGTTTTGTACCTATGATTAAGAGAATGTCGTCGAAGACGAAGACTGGCGTAAAGGTAAAACTAACAATATAGGAAAGTTATATAATTTCTAATCTCGTGTTACAAGTTTGTACAAATAAATGTAAAGAACTATTTAATATGTTATTCTACCAAGAACTATTAATTGGAGAATAGCATATTGATTGTAAATTATTTTTTGTTAAATATTGCCGTAGTATAATTTAATTGCATGGGTAGTTTTTGCATGAGTTGTTCCCAACTGACTATCCTACGGGAAGGGTTATATTTTGGCCGAACCATTTCTGTAAAATCTCTCGGTAAAAACTAAGGTAAAGTGATATTGTAGTGAGATGATCATTGTACCCGATGCTAGGGACTACTATTGACAACTCACTTTAAACTCCCTTCACTTAAGTTTTCACGGTGAGATTAATACAGAGCGGATCAACTGTTGTGGGAAAATGGGGTATCAGTTTTGTTGTATGTATATAAAAAAATGCTGGTGTATTAGGCATGTATATTATTGTATATTATGTGAGCTGAAAAAATAAGAATTTGTATTATATAAGTGTTGTGAATGAAGTTGTGATAAGAGCCCATGTTATTTATAATTTATAAAAATAAACGAATGAATTTTTATCTGTTTTATTTTTTACCTTGCGTTGCACAATAACACGCATGTTTGCACTGCCGTTATAAATAGATAGTTATCTACTAATACGTACATAATATGAATAACAATGGAGAATGTAATTGTAAATTTGTAATTAGCATTGTAGAACAGTATATTAATAGCTTTTTTAATTACGCTGTATATTAATAGTCAAATTAGTCGTGATCAAGACTCCTGCACGATTTACTTGGTAAGCCGTGATAAAAGCGATCTGTCGCGTCGATTTAGCTCTAAGGGCTGATTTTTCAATCGACAAATAATTTTTATTTGCAGGTAAAAATTGACGTCTAACAGTTTTTGTATGGAAGAACTGTCAAAAATTCAAAGTTATTCCTCCGATAAAATTATCTGGCGTTGGAAAAAGATATGATAATTTAAAGGAAACTTACAAGAATACAGGGTGATTGGGACATCGACGCGCAACCTGTTACCATAGATTCAGTACATAATTCTGAAAACCATTGCGATGAAATTTTTCGTAAAAAAAAACGGCTGTTTTATAGAAAAGTGTAAATAATACGTGGTAAAAATGTATAGATAAAGATAGATGGATAAACCATTTATTTGGCGCACACAAAAGTACAACATTAGATGATAAGCAATTACCCACATGAACATAATATAAAAACAAGGTGCCGATACAAAAACAAAAAAAAAAAGGAAAAACATGGGTACATATTATCTACATATAAAACAGCGATGAAACAGCAATTTTTTTTTTATAACCTATGAAAAATTTCTATGCTAGAGGGTCTAGATTTAGAATCATGCGCTGAATATATGGTAACAGTTTGCGCGTCCATGTCCGTGACACCCTGTATAATATTAATAACACAAACATTTAAAAACTGTGATGATTTATAAAAAAAAAAAAAATATTAATATTAAAAACACTGTGATTAACTTCGTAATTCAGTCCATAAAATAAACATAATTTTGTTTGTTTGGAATGTCCTGACTTCCGCAACCGGAAACAAGTTTTGTTAAATAAAAAACAAGTTTTGTTTTTAAATAAAAGATCCATTAAAGTGATGAGTTCACGTCTAGTAATAGATTTATAAGGAAAAATTAGGCAACTTATTATAATTGGTTAGCCACTAGGCTAAACTATATTAAAAAAATTAAGCAAAAAAGGCCAGGAAATATATGCAAACTATTTGGCATTACAATAATTATTCTAAATAGATTAACAGTAATAAAACACAAATTAAAATAACTGTCGTCCGTCCATTATTCACCAGATAACCGGATCCAAATTAGCTAACATTTACGACTAAAGCGAGAAAGGTAAACAATAAACATAAAAGTATGTCAATAAAAGTAGGTCGAATGCTAAAATTGCATTGTCGACATACTCGTATTACTCGAAATTAAGAACTGTGCGACAATCGGTCCATGTCGAAAGTCGTGATTGATTCGACAATAGTGGACAAATAAAATAATTATAAATAAACTTAATAGGGAAACGACAGCTGGCTTTCTGATCCGGCATTATGAAGGTCACTTGATCATGCACGCGAACTTGCCGGAATGAGTGATCTGACGTTAGGCTGTTTGCACATGAGGATAGTTTGGCGATAAACTACTTGACTTTTCAATTTATTGTTCTAGGAGAATACCTTACGACGTATACAAGTAATAATCGCTTTCAAAGCGACTTCGACAACGACTTTAACGACATACGCTTTCCGGTGGCATAAGTAAATCCCATATATTTTTGACTCTGCTATCACCGTTATCGCTGATAAAATGTCACTTTGTCTAGGCCCACTGACATCTCAATAACTTGCTGGAACGAGTGATGTGAGACGCGTTATTAGATAAAGGGGCAAACGTCTTTCACTTTTCTATTGTTTTAGTAAGAACCTGATTGTTAAAGGTTAGGGTTAGGTCCGGTATGGTCTAGTCTGCATATGATTAATGTTCATGCACAAAACCTCGCAAAAGCTTTTTACAACCTGTTTGGTTATTTTTTTCGCATCATGAGAAGAGCTTGAGCTGATATTTCAGTTATAGTAATAACGTTAAGGATTAAATCGGTGAAGGATTAAAAAGGTATTAAAGATTAAAAACAAGATTTCTCCGAGAAATTGAAGCTAATCCATACATGCTATCCATTTTATATTAGAGTAAAACTGATTATAGTAAAATTCAAGAATTTGTTTTTTTTTTAATCTATGAACAACATGGGCCTGCACTAATTCACCCCTTTATAATTCCGAAACGGGAACTCCAATGAGTAAAGCAAAATCACAAAAAAAAGTGATTAAATGTGAAGTGTCAGGTATTTAAATCATGGCCAGTTGACTAACTCGTATCGTATGTAGGGGGCCTTATAGATAATGAACAGTAGAATTGACCTGATGGCATTGCGTTTTGACACGTCAAGTTAATCTATCAATTAAGTTTAAGTTTGTTGTAATAACTGTGTATAGGAAACTATATAAAGCAGTTTAAAGTAGTTTAAGTTACATGCATAGTAGCTGAGTCATTGCTGTTGAAATGTCTGTTACTTTGAACAGGCATTGTTCCTGAAATGCAACCTCACAAACACGCGCAGACAGCTTGCACTCAGTAAATTCAACTTGCTTCGTTTGTGTACGAACTTGAATAGATTATAAAGGTTGTATATTCTTTTATCACACTAATATTATGCGGGTGAAACCGCGAGGCGAAGCTAGTTCATAATATATATTACTCCCCGCGGTTTCACCCGCATAAGTTTCTTTTCCGTGGGAATATCAGGATAAAAAGTAGCCCATGTGTTAATCCAGGGTGTCAGCTATCTCTATACCAAATTTTATCAGAATTGGTTCAGCCGTTTGTGCGCGAAGAAGTAACAAACGTGCAAATACACTCACAAACTTTCGCCTTTATAATCTAGTGTGAAGTGTAATGTGATTAGACACATTTCGTTTCTGCCTGTGTGACCGCGTTGTTCTTTTAAAATGCGCAGCAGATTTCGATACGGTTTGCACCATCATTTAGATAAGGAAGTTTTGTTCAACCATACATTTTTGACGTTTAAACGTCTCTTAACTTGAAACAACGTTTCTGTGTATGACATTATTATTAAACTTACTTAAAATAAATTAATTTCGATGTTTTTTCAAGTTGTAAAAACGAAACAGGGACGGGTCGCTAGTTTTAAATAAATGTTTGTTTGATTTTAAAAATAAATATACCCAGAAACGTTCTCGCAATCAAACACTCGCTTAAATTAAGGCTTCGTCAAATTAATAACACAAAACAGTATGAGATTAAATTATTCATAACGGACCTTTTTAATTGTGTTTGTCGAAATTTCTCGATGACTTCATTTATATTTTCGGGTTCACTTTCAGGCCGGGATATTCAATTTGCGTACCCACTCATAATCTCGCGGGCCCTCCCTACACGGTCAAATGCGTTTTAATTATGAAATTGACATATCACAAGTCCATGGGCAGGGCACATTTTGTAATTTAATAAAAGAGTTTGGACTTACGAAATTAATTGGAGCCTGCCTGCGCCATTTCTGGGCAGACCTTTGATATTTATCTGATGCATATTTATATGTTTGCTCACACAAAATAGGGTGTGTTTTTGTTTGTGTATTTGTTTAATTCATTCATATTAGAACCCTTATTGTTTTGTGTTTTTAAATAAATAGATGCACATGCCCTTTTATTAAACATCATTTTATTCTTCCAAATAATTTTGTCTTGTGGTAGTTTTTAAGCGTTTCTTGTAAGACAAGAATTGTTTTAACAGAGGGGAGGAAAAACGGATACGTCTTGAAAACTTTCCCCAGTGTTGCCAACTTAAGACAGTTTCATAAGCTTTTTTGCTGTGACAACTCAGACATGTATTCTGTTTTATAAAAGAATTGTTTGTTTTGCTTCGTCATTGTTCTGAAGACATTCCTTATAAGATTTGTTGTAAAAGTTCCCCTATGAAATGAAATTGAAGGTATACTTCTTTTTTTAGTTGTTTGCAAAGTATTCTAAATCAATTATGGAATGAATTTGTTGCGAGAGAGAGTAATATAGCTTATCGATTATAGAAACAACAGTTTGAGCTAAAAGTATGGGAGACTCATCTCTTAAAACCAATTCTGAAAACGTACTGATATGGATACCTACCAGTGGGCCTAGCAGCAATGCCTGGAGTAGGTACCCATCAAGTTTCACAAATTATTTGAAATACGAACATCAGTCTTCCCTCACGTTTTCTCATAATTATCACATCTGACACTGGCAGAATTGTCAACATCGGCACCATTGCCATAGAGAAAAATAGAATAGAACATCAGTCTGGCATAATAGGCCCTAGCACGAACGTGCGCCGTGAACGCAACGTAAATATGAACGATTTTAAAATTGAAAGGGCCTTATATGCTAGACCTCTGATTTCCTTATTTCAATTAATTTATGTGACTTGATGGATACTTTTTGGACGCTGATGTGACGCCTCTACCATAATTTTATTAATAACTAGCAGCGCCCCGCAGTTTCACCCGCATAAGTTTCGATTCCGTGGGAATATCGGGATAAAAATCCTATCCTATCCTATCCCGGGACTCAAACTATCTCTATGCTAAATTTCATCTTAATCGGTTCAGCGGTTTAAACGTGAATACATAACAGACAGACAGTCAGTTACTTTCGAATTTAGGTTATGCAAACTGTTATTTTTCCATCTGGAATTTCTCCGTAGCAGCCCCCTATTCGGTACATGGGACTTGAACATACCTGGTGAAATATGGTTCTGCTGTAGGTACACCTTTGCCTAGCCTTTCGCGGAGTACAGGTGTGAAGTTATGTTATATACCTACAGGGATATTTTTTTATCACCATCCAAATTTTTGCAGGGTGTTCTTTTTGTTCTTGTTCAACTTTCACTATGGGACCAACTCTGAAATCACGAAAAAAAAAAACAGCTGTTTAATACGAAAGTTCAATACCTACTCGACCAAAATGTATGAAACAGCTGATTTTTTTTTCGTGATTTCAGAGTTGGTCCCATAGCGAAAGGTGTTCATATTCATGGGTAGAACAATATGTAAAAATTTGGATGGTGATAAAAAAATCTTCCTGTATACATCTGTATACGCCAGCCCATCAAGCTACTACAATCTGACAAATTTCTATAATAGATTTTTAACTGTATCGCTAAAACATTAGATTCAAGGTTGATTGGGAAAATTTGACAGTTTCGGGTAGCTTGATGTGCTGGCGTCTGTACTTTATAAAATAATAATAAGCCTTATCTGTTCCCAAACTTAACATAGAACTAACTAGTCTACGTGCATTTTAGACAGTTTAAATTGTAACACGAATTAAATTCTGGGTTTGTTCCTAATGAACACGAGTTCTTGTCTGACTTAAAACTTTGCACGTCTGTAATACGTGCATCGCTTGTTCTGTGTAAGGGTGAGGTTATCGTGATAGGCGTAGCAACAAGCAATGAGCGGTTTTTAAGATAACTTTGAAAGCTAAAATACAGAGTTTACTGGTTGATATTATTTGGCCTGATATGATGAATGAAATGAAGTAAAAACTAGCAATAGAGTTTTGTTTTTATTTTATATCCTTGTTATCCTTTGTTACCCTGGTGCATCTAGGGCATCTTTTATGTTATTTTTGCGACCAAAAAACAAAGAAAATGAAGAAAAAAATACTAAGAATGTCATCAAATAATTTGTTATTAATAATACAGCCATCAGACCATCATGACAGACCTATCCATGTTTCGCCATTTTAAGCAATTTCGTAGAAAACCTGATTCCACCTTACGTCCTTACCTGATACCATAAAATATCGTACCAAGCTAACCACTATACTTATGAACTAAGTACTTACATCCTACATTAAAATTACACACAAAATCCATCGATTTGGCAAAACTCTCACACCAAAATCTTTAATTAAATTACTTACAGCTTTATGTCCCCGCTACATTCTATGTCCTGGGCTGCACTATGACGGAAGTGACGCGTCTCGCCATAGCGGCGCCACGCCGGAACCCGGCTGAAGGGTTGCCCCGTCACAAATCAAGTTATGAGAAACGCCACAAAAGGAAACTTTGTGCATTTCCGAGCCGACAAGCGTGAAATCCGACACAAACGACCCCGCACAACTTTAAACCTTAAAATTAATTTCGTACGTTCTAAAATCCCCTGTGTGTGATCTCGAGCACTCTTCAATACTGATATAACTTTACTTGAGTGATTATTCTTGGTATATTGAATGTGTTTGTAACATTTTGTATTAAATTGTTAGCGTGGGTAAACAATGAGTTGAATGGCTCTGTTTGGGAGCCGCCACGATTTAGGAGTTTTCAGGATGTTTTTATTATATACTTAGGTAGATCTCTGTTGTTGATGCAAAAAAATAATTTAAAAAACAGTTCTGGCATCGGAATGTCTTCTTCTTCGTGTCGCTGGCACGTCACAATTATAATTGTCTATAGTTTACACAGTGACATTAATAGACAACTTGACCTAATGCTAAAATAAGTTTTCGTAGAGAGGACCGTTTTCGTAGGTCGCGCCTATGTAATTATTTTAAATCTTGTTGGCCCAAAACCTCACCACTTCCAAAGCTGGGTCCATACTTGTATCATCTTGAAGTTCAAAATCAGGCGTATCGAATATTCTTATCATAAAAATATGGATGCCCATTTCGACATCATATCACTATCTTATTGCTTGCCCATTGGGTCAAAAACCACGTCCATACTTATCAATATTGTATCTAGTCAGCGTGTCAGCAACGCTTATTCTCTTTGATGATCGGGAAAGAACCATTTTAAGATGGAACGCGGTAATAACACTAGGCAATAAGTTATTTTTTGTTTGTTACTAACACTATATGGATATTTGTGTCCGAAATAAAACTATTCTATCCTATAGTCGTATCGTGAAACAGTACAAACGCCAGCACATCAATCTACTACAATCTGTCAAATTTCTTTAATAGATTTTCAACTTTATTGCTACAGCATAAGGTTCAAAGTGGATTGGGAAAATTTTACAGTTTCGGGTAGCTTGATGTGCTGGCGTCTGTACATACTGCCGATACACATATTTGATACGAATCGTATCAGATACGCGGTTACATACGGATCGGGGTGTATAAGATACGGCGCGTGGCATGATCGCGTATCATTTTGCGTACAAACTAGCCACAATGATACACGTCAATGTTAAGCGACGGGGATCTTATATAGAATGTAGTCTGGACTTAGCTGAAGCGGAGGTCACTTTGCCTGTTTTGAGACACAGAGGACAGGATAGAAGGTGGAACATAATTTGCGACATAGCTCCACATCCAATGAATGATTTTAGAAATGATGATTGCTACACCACAGGATGCTCGGATACAAATGTTTATCGACGACGATCTATCTATCGTATATTGTCAATCAGTTGCTACTATGGTTAATATGAGAATTTGGGTCATACCTACCTGTAGTCACCTGTATAGTTTGGCAATGAAGTTGGAGAAACCCCACGATATTTCAACACTGCTTCAATTTTGTATCGCATTTAATTAGGCTTTGAGGACCTTTAACAATATTAACAGACATATAATATTTAAAAAACATAAGGTAATATTGTTAGAATACGTTACTGAAAGCCATACAATAGAAATGAAATATACAAAAAACATGATATCTATTACAAGCAATTTATTGTACATTGACTTTTATTTGATTATAACCTTGTGGTCAGTTTGGTAAATATTGCAACCAATCAAATATACATTGGCGTTTTTGTCATAATTATTTGAAAGTATAAAACTTTAATACATTGTCGTAATGACATGCTTTAATAGTAGTTTAATAATTATCTTGGTAACATGTATTTTAGACGATTAAAGTGGTAATAGAGCAATATTTTAAATAGTAGGAGAGTGGAAATAGTGAGTTCGAATCCCGTTTGTTGTATTACTGACATGGACACACAAGGACACTACCTACACAGAAATCTTTTCTCGGCAATAAAGCGAAAGAGGCTACATCAATAAAAGTTATCTTAAACTTAAATTATCTGGGTCAGCCACTTCATCCCAGCGAGTACATATACATAGTGGAAGAGCAAACTATGGTTTATAGAGATACTGATTATAGTAGGTAATTATGTTTCATAATGAGTATGTTTTGTTATTTTTTTATAGGTTTAATTCTAATAGGAGGCTGCCAGTTTTGAAATAAAAGAAATATTTTATCGTTGTACAAAAATAGTTTTATTTGTATAACTTCTAAATTTTTAGGTTGACCGTATTTTCCCAAGATATAGGTTTTTTTATTTTATTCGAGGTCCCAAAATACTACTCAAAAATAATGATGGTGGAATCCGGGACCGCGGTCCCGGTCCCGAAAGCCCCACGACCCAACGGGTCCATGGCTTAGGCCCCCAGTGGTCGAGGCACCTGTGGCCGACGCCCCCGATTCGATTAATTAAATATCTTCTTTTTTTTGTGCTTTTTCATTTAGTACAGTAAATGAGAAAAGTGTTTCACCATAATAATAAAGTATTTTTCCTAGGTAAACAAAAGTTATCTATCAAATAGCAGAGATAATAGATCGCCACTTAACCTTATCCTTACACACCTTTTTCCCCATTAAAAGCATATTTATTATGTACAAGCATAAAAAAAAACAGACTTCTATAAAATGTTGTTAATACTTATACATAATATATAATAAATTACCATATGGTAATTTTATATTTCAATTTCAACCAACTTGTCAACTAACTGAGCCAAACCTAACAATAAAAAGTCCGTCTTTTTGTCCACAAAAATGTATATCTCTTTCATACTAGATTCAAGTTATTGAATATTGCAATATGCAACAGATAAGAAAGTTTAATGTGTCATCTCACAATGACGAGCGAAGGTCCTTCGCAAGGGCTCGTGCGAAATAATTACAATATAGTTAAAAATAGACTTGGTGAAAAAATGTTTGTGCCTGACAGTACATTTGATCAAAAATTGCTTTGAATTGATTTTAATCGCATCGGGGGCGTCGGCCACCGGTGCCTCGACCACTGGGGGCCTAAGCCACGGACCCGACCCAACCACTTATGGTATCAATTTAGAGAACTGGTGTTCTTCGTTATCTCACCAATTATAAGTATAAGTTTCGAACAAAATTTATTTAGCCAAATCGAAAGTGTTAACATTGACCTCGCAAAGCTCTACCGGTCTACCGGTCTAGGTCTTCGGTAGTTTACCATTGCTATGCCGGATACGGCTGTATAACAAGTTACTGTGACCCTACTATGATAGAAAAAGTCTATTAGATTATGTAACTTTCGAACTTGAACTGAAACTGTGCAAAGTTATTCGAAATATACAAGTTTCTACTCAAAATCACATAAAGAACAGCTGTCAAACATCCCTTCGTCTCGTAAACGTTTTTGGAAATGGTGATCATTTCACAAACCCTTTAAGAGTTTTTAGGGAATATGTAAATGCCTTGATATTTAAGGCTCCCGCAGACAGGCGCCACGCGGCGGTGTGACGCGCCTGTATACAGGGGCCTTTATGGATTCCCAAAAAAACTTCACCTAAGCTATTGTTTCTTATAAAAAGAAAGAGTTGCAAGAGCTACTCTTGGTGCAGTAGGTACAAAGTACAGTCACGTCTAAAAGTATGTATACACTAAGCAATCTTCAATTGCGATCTTTTCGTGAAATAACGAATGCAACGTTGAAATACGACACTTAACATAAACCTATGGGTTCGAAAATACTATTTTCGTAATAACATAAAATTTCATTCAAAAATAAAGGAGTAATCGCCTTTGAATAAAGCCAAGTGTATACATACTTTTAGACGTGACTGTACAACCCATTTATCTTTTTTCTGGACAAAGGCTTCGCCTTTTTCCTTCCAAACCTCGAGAATCTTGTGTGTGTCCATGTTGGCCCTGAAAATGTTACTAGATCAACACACTACCTTCGCCGTTTATCTTTCATTTCATCTTTATTCACGTATTATTTTTTGCTTTCAGGACCGGCGATACCAAGGTTTTTCTACAGAAGACGTATTTATCTAAGAAGGTAGAACAATTAGTTAAAAAAAACACGAAATGGTGTCTACGTTTGTTTGTACAAAATAATTATTTAATTATTACCCGAGTACCTTTTTGTGTAAATTTAATGAAAATCATGATTTATGAACGTGTCAAATGTATGCAGTGTGTATATAAATATTGATTAAGACATGTTTCACCATTATGTATAATTTAGTGATTACCTACCTATCGAAAAGTGTCCAAGAGTCCTTGACTCTAAAATTTAATTTAATATCGTCTCATCTTTAAATTAAGGCAAATCTTTAACATAATAATCAAGTTATGAAGTAGAAATACGCAAAGAATTTACCTTAATTTAAAAAAAGAAGTTGAATTTTGTTGTACGACCTCTGGAGCAGTGCCATCAAATAATGATTTTTTTCACTTCTTCCCCACTGCTCAACAAGATTGCTCAACTGCATAAAGTTGAGCAGTATGCAATACCAATGGCTCAATTGGTAATTGCTCAACTATGAATAGTTGAGCAGTGGGTAATACCCGCTGATCAACTAAAACTGCACAACTATATTTATAGACTAGAAATAAAAAATCCAAATCACCAAGACCCCGGCAGGCATCAGCATCCCCCGCCGTGAGGGCTCGTTAGAGGCCAGTGCCTCAAGAGCAGTTGAGCAGTAGGTTATATTGTTCAATTTTATAACACGATGACCTACTGATCAACTAGAGTGGAACTCTCTACCTGCGTCTGTTTTTCCGAGTGCATACAACCCGAATCTCTTTAAAGTGAGAGTGAACAGGCTTCTTCTGGGTAAGCTCGCTCCATCGTCGACTTTGTCTCTGTCACCTTTGACCTAGGCTAGAGTCAAGAGCAAGCCCATTTCAAATAAAAAAAAAAAAAAAAAAAAAAACTAAGTTGAGCAAAAAATAGTTGAGCTACAGAGCATAAAATGTTCGGTAATACAAACTATGTCCTGCAGCTCAACTGCTCAACTAGTTGAGCAATCTAGTTGAGCAGTGGGGAAGAAGTGATTTTTTTTTATATCCTTAAAATGATGCTCCAAGGTCTTGCATATTAGTAAAGAGTATCTGATCCTGTATACAATAGTCATTCTAAACAAAAAATAAATAAATAATAATAATTGGAAATATAAATATAAGTGTACTATGTGCGCCTCTGCTTAACCCTTCAGTGAATACAGGCGTGATGTTATGTTGTGTTAACATCATCATCATCATCTGCCTAGCCTTTTCCCAATTATGTTGGATACCAGTATTTTACATGGAGCGACTGCCTATCTGACCTCCACAACCCAGTTACTGGGTAATACGATACCCCTTGGTAAGACTGGTTGTCAGACTTTCGTTAAAAATAATTTAATAATAGTTAATGTTAATTTGTGTTAACATTGATATAAAAAAAACCTCATACTAAGATAGCTATTGATAACTCAAATTATACAGGGTGTCATCTGTGTCATAAACTTCTTTAGACATTGAAATTATGGTAAAATACGTCTTAATCTCTATGTACCTATTCTTATTATATTATTTAAATACAACAATGACGAAAAACTGTGATAACAATAAAATAATTATGTACTTATTTACAATGAAGGAATGACAGATGTAAAGTTTTTTTTTTACCGTATAGAATGTGCCGAATGGTGTGTAATATATTTTGTATGAATTATGGGAATTTATGTGAACAATAATGTAAATATAAATATGAAAAATGTATGTAAATAAAAGAATAATGTATTTCTATAGTAGTTTGTTTTATTTTAAAAATAAGATAAGTGTATCACTCCCCACAAGAGTTTGCTAATGCCTACTTATTCTAAAGTTTATACATAAATGTAGTACCACACCAGTATTTTTTTTATTCTCATCAAACTATGACACAATATCCACTTTTCGTCACCAAGGATGCGTCAGTGTAGCCCGCGAAATCAAAATTTTCATACGTTTTTTGCAATTTGCAGGTTAGTAATCTGATACAGAACCGACATACAACCTGTAGTTGGTATGTCAAAAAAAAAAAAATATTTTCGTATAGAATTATAATTATAAAAATTATCAATACATCTCTCTAAGTTTATATTCGGTACCCTATTGAATGATTATTTCATGAATTCACGAGATTTGAGGCCATTGTATAACTGATTCTAATCACACTAATATTATAAAGGCGAAAGTTTGTGTGTTTGTATGTTTTTTTACTTCTTCACGTACAAACAGCTGAACCGATTTGGATGAAATTTGGCACACAGATAGTTTATTACCAGGATTAACACATAGGATACTTTTTAGGACCGACACTTATGCGGGTGAAACCGCGGGACACTGCTAGTGATTTATAATCCCGTAAAGCCACGTTTGTTACGGTCGCGAATCATATTTTAATCAACATACAACCTGACATTATCCTGCAAATTGCAAAAAATTTAAGAAAACATAAATTTCGCGGACTACTATAGCGTTTTTTCCCTTAAATACTTTTTTCCCAACACACTTGTGCCCACGAAAAAAAGAAACCAGATTTAAAGTAAGGAATCCTTCTTAGGGGCCGATCTTATGAAGATTTTACCTCCAGAGCATGTGCTCTAAAAGTGTTATTGGAAATATGTAGTAAAGGTAAATGAGATTTGCGCCTCACAGATGTAGTTGCCAGCCACTTCAATCTGCTTTCGCGCTTCATTTCATCGGCTAAACGAAATTCGCTCTTTTGAAGGGTGAATATGTCATAATATATGTACATACCTATGTATGTAGATGCAGTCTACCATACTCTTTTTATTGAGCTACGACTTCCAAGGTATGGTATGGGGGTACAAATAAGTCGGAAAACTCACCTATGGGATGAGATTTTAAAAAGATGTCCGATTAATTTCATAATATTATGTTGGTAGATATAGATAGTATTATTTTGAAGCATGAATAAACATTCATGCTTCAAAATGTCTTCAGCACAAATGGAGGATCTTCTAAACAGAAGATTCTCTATTTGTGCTGAAGACATCTACCGCGTGTTCAGTCAGTATGAGTTTGACATAAGCCTATGCCTTTCCTTGTCGAGGGGTCAGGGGTATCTATCTCCTCAGTTAGACCTAGACGGCAGGTCCATGAGGATGTCCACGGGATAAAATGGTCCTTGCTTTTGGCGAAGTCTTGAGGACGAAATGAAGAGAGGGAGGCCTATTTTAGCAGTGAAAACACACAGTAACTAGTATTCAGCTAATTGGACCATCTTCTTTAATTGATCAAACTATTCTTGCCTTTAGAACTCGCTACAATTACTCAGTGTTCCAGAGTTTTATCTGTACCTACCATAGATATATGAAAGAAAATGTTACCTTGTACAAATATTTGATAGTTTAGTAGTTTACTCAGGGTAATCGTAAAAGCGAAATTAACATGAGAAGAATCACGATTTAATTGTATTGTTTGAATAGACATTTATTATTACTACCGTTTGTGTATCACTGACTTAGCCCTGGATCAAAAGAGCTGGAAGTCATGGGGAGAGGCCTTTTTCCAGCAGTGGGATGATGCAGGCTAACACCAGTGTCTCACTACACTACTACTACGATTTGCCGCGTCGCTACTTAGACGAAATGATTGCAATATTTACACAATATAATCTGGAAAAACAATATTATAGCAGTGTTCATAATCTCAGATAATTTACATTCCATCGCCACCTAATCAGTTATCTACTTTAGTGAAATGTATTCTAAGTTGATTTTTGAGTGACCATTTGTAACAAAAAGGTCTTAATAAGTTTTGGTTCCAATGGAATTTGAACTTTTTAAAGTATGACATTCAGTTTGTTGTTCCATAACTTGAAAAATATCTCAAATTCGGGGCTCTAATAGTAGTCATTGGTGGATAAGAATTGCTTTCAAAGATTTTTAAGTTCTATTATATTAACGCAATTGTTTGTACACAAATCGAGCAGTAGTGGCCCTGTGGTAACGGTCGCGAGTTGCAAGTCGTAGGTTTGAACCCAGACAGCTTTACTTTGTACTGTAATTGGTTTAATTGAAATAAATGCTTTGAGTTTGAGTTTGAGTTGAGTTTGTGTAAATTGTTTCATCACCACTGCTTCCAAAACGGTGAAGGAAAACATCGTGAGGAAACTGGCATGTCCTAGAACCAAAAAATCGAATACATGTGACATCCACCAACCCGCACTGGGCCCGCGTGGTGGATTACGGCTCATTCCCTCTATGATGACGATCTATGCGTTATGTTCGTGAACGGGCGCCGTCAGTTGGGGCTGGTCATCACTTAGCTGCCTCGGCTTATTTTTAATTATTTTATTTTTGGATTGTGGTTTTGTTACTATTTGCTGTACTCTGGACGCTTTTAACGCGTACGTCTTTCTTTTTTACATCGTTCTCACATATAATTATAAATTCAACATTATGGATGTACCTATCTAATATGTCTATAAAGATATAATTTAAAAGAGTGTCCATGGAGTTTCTTGCCCGTTCTTCTCCATAGGTACCTACGCTTTAGAATGGGCAACTAGCTTCATATTTTCTGACTGACTGACTTCCTGACAATTCAAAAGTGCCTGTAAATGGTTTAATTGAAATAAATGCTTTGAGTTTGAGTTCACCAAAAGGAGGCCTGTGTTCCAGCAGTGGGAACATTATAGGCTGACTATGTGTTAACATATCGTAGTGTGTTAAAGGTAACTCTCAGATTATATAATATGTATTTACTTTTTCACATTATTGTTCTTAACTGTACCTACATAACCCTCTTTCACAACCAAAGTATCTTGGTGATTGCATAGAAAAATGCAATAAAGTCCAGTTGAAAAATAACCCCAAGTAATAATAGTGCAACATTGCCCCCTGCGTTCTTCAGAACCCTCAGAACACGTATGTTCTCTTCAGAGGGTTATTTATTTTTAAATTAGATTCGGTTCCGGATGCGCCTACCTTCTCTTTTGTATCCAATGTCATTATGTGGAATCTATCACGCCTACACACATCCTTCAAAGACAAGACGATTTTTTTTTAAGAATATTCTTTTTGATATTCAAATCATGGACAGAAAATCCGTTTACTGTGAGTAAAACAATATTAGATGTGTGGATGTTTTCATACAATATTTTAGTTCTTTCAGAACTATTTCGTCTGCTTTGTTTTTTCTTTAGTTGTTACGTAATTTGTAACACAACATTATTTTCAACGTCTTTCAGTGTTGTATTTACGCCATTGTTATTATAGTGGGTGTGATTTTGTAGGTTTTTAGGCACTACTTACGTGTTAATGAAAACAAGTCAGATTTATTAATGGATTTATTCAATAATGTAGATTATTTTGAAATCTTCTTGTTTCCGAATTTGTTCTTATTCCCAAAAATATTCCTTTCCTTACTGCATCAATTAATGCTCCATCTGATCTCAAAGCCATTCACGTATAGGCTGTTCGTCAAATGATGAGCACGCACATGAAAAAAAAAAACAAAATAGGTACCTATACAGGATGAAATTGAACACATGCGACAAATCGAAATGGGAGATTGTACTCATTATTATGAACAACTTTTACTATGGGACCAAACATGAAATCGCGAAAAAATATCAGCTGTTCCCTACATTTATGTTCGCATAACTCATCAAAATGTAGGGAACAACTGATTTTTTTTTCGCGATTTCAGGTTTGGTCCCATAGTAAAAGTTGTTCATAATAATTAGTACAATATCCCATTTCGGTTTGTCGCATGTGTTCAATTTCACCCTGTATACAGGAATATTTTTTTATCACCATCCAAATTTTTACAGGGTGTTCTGCCCATGAATATGAACAACTTTTACTATGGGACCAACTCTGAAATCACGAAAAAAAATCTGCTGTTTCATACAAAAGTTCAATACCTACTTGACCAAAATGTATGAAACAGCAGATTTTTTTTTCGTGATTTCAGAGTTGGTCCCATAGTGAAAGTTGTTTATATTAATGGGTAGAACACCCTGTAAAAATTTGGATGGTGATAAAAAAATATCCCTGTATAAGAACCTACACATATACAGGGTGTTACAGAAAGGGTATATCATTACAAACGGGTTGAAGAGTGTATCTGGTCTAGAATGTCTGTACAAAATTTCAGCTCAAAAGCATTAGCTTTGAAAATATTTTTTTATTTCGACATCACGGCGCTGCACTGGCGCGCGGCGGCGTGATGTGCGTGTACTAGGCGCACAGACACACTACAGATAATGGATAATGACCCTCGTAGTGCGGTGACACGTTTGTTATGATTTCAATTTAATAAACTATCGAAATGAAAAAATATTAAGCATTTTCAAAGTTACTGCTTTGGAGCTGAAATTTTGTACAGAGATTCTAGACCAGATACACTCTTCAACCCGTTTGTATTGATATACCCTTTCCGTAACACCCTGTAGATAGAAATAAGCCAACAAAACCATAAAAAAACGTGTGTGTGCTACTATGACAACTATCAACCAATAATATAAAAATAAAATAAAGTTAAGCGAGGCTGACTCGTACTTGGCCACTTTTTAATTACGGGAATGTGCCTTCAGATGTTCGACAACTTAGGTTAATGGTAAAAAATCACGGGAAGTCTTTTGTTTTACAGACCTGAGGTATCCAGGGATCTATCATTTTCATGAATTTTGGCTTCGGGCTCGTGGGTTTGGGCTTACAATTATTGCATTGTTCTGGTTTCGGTTCTGGCTCAGGCCCAGGTCCGCAACTGGGATTAGGTTGTGGTTTTTGGCAACGCATACAATTTGGTTTCGGTGGTGGATTCGTTTTGGGCCCGCAACCGCCACTGGTGTCCGGTACTGGATTTTGACAAGGATTTGGCCCTGACTGAGGTTGGGGTTTACAACCGGGACTAGGTACTGGCTGTGGCTGTGGTCCAGGCCCGCAATTGGGATTAGGTTGTGGTTTCGGTTCAGGCTGTTGTTGACAATTATTGCAATTGGAGTCGGGTTGGTTCGCTATCGGTGTCCATGGTTTTTTTACAAAAGTACCACCTGTGTTAAATAAATAATTAATTATTTTCCTGCACTTTAACGCATAAAGTTAAAGGCGCCTTTTGATATTTCTATTATAATGTTATTCACTAGGTATAGTTTCTTCTAAGTAACTCATGCGCCAGTACAGTTTTTAGAGCAACAAGTAGCATTAAGTAAAACCATTGCCTTCAAACATTCAGACATATTATCATCGAATAAATCTTTGAAATAGATTAGATATTATAAGTGTCGGGTTTTTGATGAAAAAGAGGTGCTATCTACCTTCCTAACCTTATGCCAATATCACAATAAAGATTCATTCATCCGATTGTTTTTTTTTTTCTATTTCTCTCTCCTCTTTTCTTATAGCCATCCTAATATCATCTGCCTAGCCTTTTCCCAACTATGTTGGGGTCGGCTTCCAGTCTAACCGGA
Source organism: Amphipoea lucens (assembly GCA_947508005.1). NCBI lineage: Eukaryota > Metazoa > Arthropoda > Insecta > Lepidoptera > Noctuidae > Amphipoea > Amphipoea lucens. The sequence goes on along the minus strand of OX382364.1, from coordinate 8,642,817 downwards.
TGCAGCTGAATACCACGATACCCCTTGGTAAGACTGGTTGTCAGATTTTCAGGCTTCTGACGACCCGTAACGACTGTCAAAGATCCACTAATGACAGCCGGGACCAACGGCTTAACGTGCTTTCCGAGGCACGGAGGGGTCTTGGTATGTAAAAATGGTCACCCATCCACGAACCAACCGCGGCAAGCGTAGCTTAACCTGATCGATCGACCCGTGTGGCTGATATTACTTAGCCACAAGCCCCTCTTATAGCCATTACGGAGATTAGCCAGGTGCACAGGAGATAATTATTATAGTGAACAAGTGTGAGCGCAAACACTCTCATAGTCCCATTGGAGGGCCATCCGACAGAATACGCATGTCTGCGCACTTGACGGGCCTGGAGACTCGAGCCTCGTCCGCATCGAGGGACGCCCTTAGCTTCTCAGCTAGGGCGTCAGCGGTGGGGCCACTCGTCGCACCGGGGATCTCCATCATGCAGGCGCCAGTAGCGGTCACCCTATGCCGAAAGCCTATGCCTATGCCCCCGGTGATCTCCAGCTCTTAGAGGTCCACCGTCTCTCTCGTCTTGGTGAGCACGTCGCGGTACGTCACTCCCCTCATAGCTGCGTCCGGCTGTAGCGTTATGACTACAGCCGCGGTCTTCGGGGTGCGAAGCCTAGACGCGACGGCTCGCTCCTTGCGGCGCCTCATTTGCGCCTTTTTCCTGGCCGCCTTGGCTGCCTTCTTCTTCTCCCCGACCACCTGCCACTTGGCGTCGGTCGTGGGAGAAGTGAGAGATTTTTGGAGGCGGGGCGTAGGCTCTGGGGCCTTTCCCTCCCGAGCCGTCCTGCCCTTCTTCTGGGCCGGCGCCGGGGCTCCGCCAGCGGACGCTCGCGCTGGTTTCGCCGGTGCCGGGGCACCGTCGGCCGGTGCCGGTTTGGCCGGCGCCTGGGCCCGGCCAGACGGCCCAGGCTTAGAGGCGGCAGCTGCTGCAGCGGCCGCGTATGAGGCCGCCTTCGGCCCCGGGGCCGCCCTGCCCGCCAAGTGGGGCGCAGGACTATACCGTCCAGGACGGTGAACCGCGCCTGGAAGGTCGCCAGCTCCTGCCGAACCAGGTTCAGGACCTGGTTCTCCATCAGGACGGGCTGGCTTGGCGGTTTTGCCTGCGCGCCGCTGGCGACCCTCAGGCCGGCCAGGTCTGCTCGGAGCCTCCCATTCTCCTCCTGGAGAAGCTCCATGGCGGCCGTCAGGCGGGTGACCTCTGCCCGCAATTCGGCCACTTCCCTGGCCGAAGGACCGGTGTAGTTGGCCGCCTCCGCTGCCGCCATGATGGAGGCCGTCGCCGAGACTATAGCTCTGTTCTTAGAAGCTTGTAGCTTCTTCAGGGACACGTCTCGGATCGCGGCCTCCACGACCGCCGCAAACTTAAGCTTGCGGTCCGCATCGGGGTCGCCAGCCTCCCCGAAGCGTCCGCTCGACCGGTCCCCCCCTCTGCTGGCTCCTCCGCTCGCTCTGCCGCCTCCCAGGTAGTGAGCCCCCTCCCTTTGCCTCCCTCTCGGACTCCTCCACGCCTACTGGTGGGGATTTTCCGAGCCGAGGCCAGCTCCCCGTCAGAGGACGACCCCTGGCCGTCCTCTGGCCTTGGCCGCTTGCTGAAGGTCTTCTTCGTCGCAGCGGCCATTTCCTTAGCACGGCGGGTCCCTGAGCCACCCATGCTCGCGTCTCCAGATGCGGCGTCGGACTCCGACCCCGCATCACTCCTCATCTCTTCTCAGTCTTGTTTTTTTGATTTATTTGTTTGCATTTTGTTTCCACGAGTGATAACCATGTTTTATTGACTCAAAAAAGATCGGTCCGCACTAGCAACTAAACCAAGCTACCCGTTAGCCAAGCTTACAACCTCTCTCACGGTGCGCTGCCGCTTGGAGGTTTGGGGAATTTTTTATAGAGGTTAATCTTCCTCGCGGTCCGGGCGGTTAAGCCAAGACCCCCTTCAACAGCCAGAGACATGACCTTAACTGTCTCCGGGGCTACGAGATTAGCGGTGGCAGGGGGGGGGGGGGTTACCCCTTCTGCCTGCCCGGCGGCAGGGTAAGTGCACACCGGGCCCGCTCTCACTCCACCACAACTGCCGCTCTGCTACTCAGAGCGACATGCGTGGAGCGACCCTCTTGGCAGAACATTAGCATGCGGACAGCGGCATCCCACTGGGAAGTAATCCCAGTAGGAAATCGCTGCCCGCACCCCAGGATGCACCGGCCCGAACACTGGTCTTCCCCCCGGACGTATCCAGAAGGGAACTCCAGTCCCCGGGCACACGTGGAGGTTTTCTGCCCAGGCACCCCTATTTTACCCTCTTGAGGGATAATTTGAGAAAAACGATGAAATACGTAATTCATTATTTGTTACCAAAAGCATAAATTTGAATTTTTATAGAAAGAAAGAAATAACAGGTTTCCCATACAAACTTTCATTCCCTATATTCCACCTTTAGGGATATTTTTGAGACAAAAAGTAGGCTAAGTCCTTCCGCGGGATGCAATCTATCTGTCTGCCAAATTTTATCGAAATCCGTTCAGTGGTTTAGGCTTGAAAGGTTACAGGGTTAAAGGGACAGACAGTTAGACAGACAGACGGACAGAGTTACTTTCGAATTTATAATATTAGTATGGATGTTAGGAAGAATACTTACCAACAAACACCGCCGTTAGAACCAAAACATAAATTAAAACGTACCGATTCGTCGCCATCACTTATAATATTGGTTTGTTAACTAATAGTAAAATGTTATAAAATGAGGATTATATAGGGCAGTTTATTGATTCGATTTATAGGTGCACCATGTTTTTTTTTAATGAATTGTATTTATTATGACTTCGTGACATATAACCAATATAATATAATCGAATTGTATAAATGATGTATTTAAATTCATACATTTGAATCCATACTAATATTATAAATGCGAAAGTGTGTCTGTCTGTTACCTCTTCACGCTTAAACCACTGAACCGATTTAGATGAAGTTTGGTATTGAGATGGTTTGAGTCCCGGGAAAGGACATTTATCCCGATATTCCCACGGGATCGAAACTTATGCGGGTGAAACCGCGGGGCGCTGCTAATGACTAATGAATTAAAAGCTGCACGTGCTCGAACAACTTCTCTAAAATGGTGACGTCACATTTTTTAGGATCAATCTATTGTCACTTCTTCTTAGCGTGTCGATGGCAATCTAAATGGATTCGGCCCAGAATACGGCTACCTACGTGTTTGGCGCCATCAATCTTCCATCAGTTCCTGTAACATGCAGCTGGCAGGACACGTAGGACATGATATTAAGTGTCCCATTGTTTGTGGATTAACATCACATTGTCTCTAAGTGATAAGTTCCAGTGAACTTATCACTTAGAGACAATATGATGTAATGCATATGTATAAAGTACTACAGTTAGTACTTTATACAATAAGATTAAGCTCTCTGTTAATGTTTATGTGATACTATTAGTCGTTGGAGTGCCATAATAAATAAATAAATATTTACACTTCGAGCCGGAGTCTCCACCTGAACAGGTTGGACAACCTGGGTCCGGAGTCTATTAAAGAATTCCAGGTTACCCAAGGCACTCATGTCCAGGTGGAAGATCTTCAGCGGGTGGAACGAATAGTTTAGGTAAGGAAGCACTGTCTCGCCACAGCTTCAGTCTTGCTGTTGATCATTCGCCAGTGAGTGGGATGACACACTTTATAAAAACTGTTTCTAGTTTTCATTGCAGCCTTTGTGGTACAAAGATGTTGTCATGCAAAGAGCGTCATGAGTGAGTGAGTGAACGGTGTAGGAGTCTATGGCACATAAACCTAAAATTAAATTAACCTATAAATAAATACTATTTGAAGTAAACTTTTCATACTAAAACAAATAAATCAAAAATCAACTTATAAGCACCCTACTCTACACGCGGAAATTATCAATGAATTCGTAGCGACATTCAATTCTTTTGATTGAAGCCATCGGACGGCTTCAATCAAAAGAATATATGTAAAAAAAAAGCGATTTTTTATTTTATTTTTGTGAAAAGAAAAGAGATTTCTGTGCTATAGGCTTCTACTCCGTTCACTTTTTAACTCTATTTTTGTCCGGACGGTAAAAAAAAGTCAGCTGGTATGTGTATTGATATTTTTTAAAGTTTAGATAAAACTTTGTTAAAAATTTCAGCCAAATCCTAACAGGCATCTCCTGTTGCCAACAACAGGCCTTGCTCTAGTATTTCTGATAAACAGTTCCTTGGTAGCCATACCTCTGGTGCAAAACAATGAACGGAATAGGTAATCAATACAAAAAAATAAGCAATATGAAACCGAACAGCAAAAATGAATTTCATGACTACATATATTTATAATTGTTATAATGAAAATTATTATCTCATAATTATGGATCACGATCACAATAAATTAAGTGAATTACTTCATTTTCATTTTAGAGAAAATTAAATAAAACTATTATTAAATTAATTACTCACGAATATTATGTAAAGTTCATTTTAATTGCCTTTCGTTTCCTTAAAATACCATGGGTTTTGTTGGCTCTCATCAGTCAAGTCGCTCATTGGAAAATGGGTAGCCATCATTGGATTTACTTCGTTTTACTTATTTTGCCTTTGGGCTTACTAGCGACACGTGCAGGTGAGTTTTGATTTCATATCTTTTTGATGAAAAGAAAATAATTATATTTGAAATAAATAGTAGATTGTGCAACTAATGCATAAAATAAGCTATTTTACCCCGAGACGTTCCGAGCCGTAGGCGAGGGTGGATAGTTAAGTCGAGAGGTAAAATGGCTCGTTTATGCCTGAGTTATACACTCTGCCTTTCACTTCGATTGCGAGAAAATTAAACAGGCCTAAAGTATACAGTACATAATTAATCAAAAATGTTCCAAAGCGTCTTTTTACACCCGATATTTTTGTACCAAACACGGACAAAAAAAAAATATTTTGTTGTGATACAGCCACTGACGGAGGAAATAAAGATAATGATGACTAAGATGCAGAAAAAAAGTAATTTCTGTGCCATTAGTCTTTACTCCATTCACCTTTATTAACCTGTTTTTGTCCAGACGTTAATAAAAGTCAGCCAGTACGAGTATTCGACTCCAGGACCAGACCTCGAAACCTATCCTTCTGCAGCGAGGTGTGAGACAGGGAGACGTTATCACTCCGAAACTGTTCACCGCTGCTCTGGAGGATGTCTTCAAGGTTCTGGACTGGAAAGGAGCTGGCATTAACATCAATGGCGAGTACATAACTCACCTTCGGTTTGCCGACGATCGATATAGTAGTCATGGCTGAGACTATGGAGGACCTCAGTACATTGCTCGATGACCTCAGTACATTGCTCGATGACCTCAGTAGAGCCTCTGAAAGAGTGGGTCTGAAAATGTACATGGACAAAACGAAGGTCATGTCAAATGCCCATGTAACACCCACTCTCATGAAGATCGGAGACGCTACCCTCGAAGTCGTGGACGAGTATATTTACCTAGGACAAACTGTCCAGTTAGGTTAGGTCCAACTTCGAGAAAGAGGTCAATCGCTGAATCCGACTCGGCTGGGCAGCGTTCGGGAAGCTACGCAATATCTTCTTGTCCCACATACCGCAGTGTCTCAAGACGAAAGTCTTTGACCAGTGCGTGTTGCCAGTGATGACATATGGCACTGAAACGTGGTCGCTTACAATGGGTCTTATTAGAAGGCTAAAAGTCACCCAAAGGGCAATGGAGAGGGCTATGCTTGGAGTTTCCCTGCGGGATCGAATCAGAAATGAAGAGATCCGCAGGAGAACCAAGGTAACCGACATAGCCCGAAGAATTGCCAAACTTAAGTGGCAGTGGGAAGGGCACATTGCTCGCAGAACAGATGTCCGATGGGGCCGAAAGGTTCTGCAGTGGCGACCGCGTACCGAAAGACGTAGCGTTGGAAGGCCTCCCACACGGTGGACCGACTACCTTGTGAAGGCCGCAGGAACTCGTTGGATGCGAGAAGCACAAAACCGGTCGAAGTGGAGGTGCTTGGGGGAGGCCTTTGTCCAGCAGTGGACGTCTTTCGGCTGAAATGGTGATGACGATGATGATGAGTACGAGTATTATGTATTTCCGTATACTATGAGGCCAGCATATTTTTGTACCAACCTCGGTCTAAAAGATATTTTGTGATGATACAGACGCTGACAGAGATTATGAAGATTATGATGACTCAAAGGATATAGAAGACACTGACAGCGATGGTAAGATAATTTATTAGATGTATTATTAAAAAGTTGTCCTTGAATAAGTTAAGTAGCTTTTTTATTGATGAGAGCCACATCTGCGGCAGGTATATAAATACAAGAACGGAGAAACAATCGGTTTCCTATCTTCCTTTATAATGCAAGGCTTCATCAAACTTCTAATAGAAAACCCAAAAGTCTACATTTTGGTCGTAAATGTTGGAATCGTGAACGATAAACGAGTCGATATAATGAAATACATTAATAATACAAGCAAAATAAAAAAAAAAAACAATAAATTATGCAATTAGTTTAAAATTAAATATAACTATTAACTGGGTGTAATTTATCTATAATATGTATGTATTTAGAAATATATAAGTATGTTTATCAGTTGTCTAGTACCCATAACACAAGCTTTGCTTAGCTTGGGACTAGATGGCGTTGTGTGATAGTTGTGGAATATTATTATATTATTATTATTATTAACTATTTACAAGATGGCGTCGAATTATTTCCCCGCATAGCTTTCGACAGTTAGCGTGTCCAAAAGACTGGCTTGCGTTGAATGGCAATGAACACCCAAATTCGAAATCAAATCGAATTCAACGATGAAGATGATGATGACGATGATGATGATGTGGTTCAACGGAGAAAGTGGTTCAGTTTGATGGTCTGTGCTACACCCTTAAATTTAACCACACCTTTCTCATGTCTACAATGGAAAAAACTTAAATAATAAATATACATGTTGTATATTTATTACCAACTAGCTGCGCCCCGCGGTTTCACCCGCGTAAATGTCGATCCCGTGGGAATATCGGGATAAAAACTATCCTATGTCCTTTCCCGGGACTCAAACTATCTCTATACCAAATTTCATCGAAATCGGTCCAGCCGTTTTCATGTTATGTCGTGACAACGGAAAACGGGTTTCATTTTTATATATATAGACTAATCACTTAGGTACATATTACATTACATAGTTACTCAGCCCCTAATTTTATCATTTTGGGTTCAATATTATAATCATTGCCAATCCCTTCAAATGCGTGTCTGATCTCTTAAGGGGCACTCACATTCAATGGTTTGACTTGATGGGATGCTTATGTCATATAATAATTATGATGGTACACAACTTGGCTAAACTTAAATAGCCATAATCATAGACCAGGGGTTCTATGATTATGGGATAAACCATCAAAACTTCACGCGACATCAGACTATATATTTCTGTGCAATAAGAAGCCAGCTTTAACTGGGAATTTATACAGGTTGTCCCAGAAATCAACGTCAAGACCGAAACGGGTGACAGGCAAAGCTGTGTCAGTTATCAGAAAAATATTTAAAAAAATCATGGTCATGTACTTGTCAAATTATAAGTATCAAAAAATAAATCTGAAAAACTGACACCCTGTGATGATCTTTCAAACTTTTCTTAGATTTTTGTTTCTGTAATGTAACTATAAATATCCTCTCTGTAAATTACAGTTTTAAATTAAATGTTAGATTTTTGCCCAACATTGAATTCAAAATTAATCTATATACATAAAAGGAGAAACTGACTGACTGACATATCAACGTACAGCCGAAACTACTGGGACTAGGAATGTGAAATTTTGCACACGGCTTCCTTTTATAATTTAAGGGAGCAATAAGAAAGGGGGGGATATGGTTTGTATGAAAAACCTTATTCCTTGAGTTAGTGAACTTGAAACTTAGCACGAATACTTATCGAAGTAAATTATAAAGTTTGGCATTTATTTGTTTTTTTATACTACCCCCTAAAGGGGGAGTCAAAATTTGTATGGAAGAAATATAACGCGCGGTCCAATTAACTCGAAACTCAGTATGTAAGATCAAAATAAATAATACACACATCAAAAGTGTCTAGGGATCAACATATATTTTTGCAATAACTTTTCTCCTGATTGATATTAATTAAAATTTTCTTTAAGGATTCATCAAATAAAGTGTTTTCGTTTGTCACAGTAACGATAAACCAAGTCACCTTTGCATTAATAAAGAAATTTGCCATTTTCCTAATAAAGGGATTTTTGACATTTGAACCACTAACACAAAAGTTCGAAAAAAAGACTGAAATAACAGTTTTCTTTAAAATTTTATTGGGTAACTTAAACAATTAATAATCCGTGTTTCTACCGCGAACACTAACAACACAAGAACATCGGTTTGGCATACTCAAAATGAGTTCATCCAAATCACGCTGTGGAATGGCCGCCCATGTTCGTTGCAACAACAAAAAAAGGTCTTCTTGCGACTGGATACCCTCCATATTCGGCAGAGCTCTTCTCTGTAGCATATCCCATGCATGCTCAATCGGGTTCAAGTCTGGCGACTGAGCAGGCCAGGGCAGGACATTGATGTTAGCTGCGGCGAGAGTCTGTCTTACAACTCTTGCGGTGTGCGGTCGTGCATTATCATGCATTAACTGGAATAAGGGACCGATTTGCACTTGTAGAGGAACGATGACGTCTGATACAATCGTCTCAGCATAAATTTGAGCGTTGAGGTTGCCTCTGATCCAAATCAACTCAGTTCTTCCGCCGATCCAAATACCCGCCCATACCATGATGGTTCCACCACTATAAGGATGGACTTCCTGGCAGGATTTTAATCGCTGTTGGCGTCCAGGGGTTCTCCAGTGTCGTATACGTCTTGTATCCGGTCTCATACCAAAACGAGACTCATCAGAAAAGCACACGAAACGCCATTGTTCTTCTGCCCAATTTCTGTGTTCAAGAGCCCATTGATATCGAATCCTACGATTGTGCATTGCTATAGGTGGTACCCGTAGCGGTCTTCGGGAATGAAGGTTCACTTCATGCAAGCGGTTTCTGACTGTTTGGTCGCTAATTAAGTTCCCTGAAGAGTGATGAAGCCTCACGGCTAACATCATGGCGGTTATTGTTGGAGCTCTTCGAGTTAAGATTTGAATGTATCGGTCTTGTCTCCGTGTGGTGCAGCGATACCGTCCTCCATGGCGCTCAGCCACGGTACCAGTGCTTCGGTAACGTGTCCAAAGTCGACTGATAACACTCTGACTTGTATTCAGAGCTAAAGCCACAGTACGTTGCCGGGAACCAGCTTCTATCATTCCCACGGCTCTGAGCATTTCTTCCCTGCTTAAATGACGTCGCCGCTCCATAATAACGTTGGTTTTAATCAGTAGTAGGGAAACAGTAGCACTAATAATGTCTTCAATGCGTTGTATGTTTTTATAGGGAAAATATTGACAGCTGATTTTCATCTTTTACTCGAATTTGATTCACAGTTCCTGATTCAAATTATGAAATGCACCAAAAAGGATCCATATAAATTTATAAAATCATAAATTTATTACAAAGCCACATCTCAATCTCAAGAAATCCGCATAAAATGCTTGATCCCTAGACACTTTTGATGTGTGTACTTAAAGTTTATCAGGGTTTTTAGAAAATCTACCCCTAACGGGGTGAAGAGGGAGAGTCAACTTCGCAGGGGAGTAGGTATTTTATTACGTGCCTTGATTGGGAAATTGGTATAAATAATCTTTAAGTAAGTTACAGAAATATCCCAAACGATTTTTCAAAATTCCACCCCTGTGAGGATGAAAAGCGGGATACAGTTTATTTGAAAAATCTGATTCCTTTTATCTATAAATTTAAAAATTGGCCCAAATACTTATTTATCTAAATAAATGATAAAATCATAAACATACATTTTCGAAAATTTAAGATGAAAGTACGAAATATACGCGAACGAAGTTGCGGGCAAAGTGCTAGTTATATATAAGGTGTAAAAAAATTAACTGCAAGAACTTTGAGAGGTGCTTTAGACCATCGAACTGAACAACTTTCACTATGGGACCAACTCTGAAATCACGAAAAAAAAATGAGCTGTTTCATACATTTTGGCCGAGTGGGTATTGAACTTTTAATTTAATAATTTTAGGTGCACGTTTAAAATATAATTCAATTGTTGGGTTTCTTCAGTTATGATTTTTATTTAATTAGATTTACAAGACTATGTTTCCAAAAAGTTCTAACTGTTTTTACTAGGCAACGATAAAATAAAAAGTGCACTCTAAACCTATGCAAGACACGAGCTGCGCCAAAGAATTGCAAAAGCCGCTGAAGACATCAACTCCAGAAGATACGCCCGTCATATCACGCTATCATTTTTAAGAAGATGTAGAGCTTGCATTGCAGCTGAAAGCAAACAGTTTCCAACACTTACGACAGATTTTGCATCACTCTCAAAATCCAAAAGTAATGATCCTACAATTTCAAGAGGTTCTAATAACGATACATACAGAATGTAACAGAACATTACATAGCCGTCAAAAACAAATTCTGTACATCAAAATATAAGTCAATCTGCCTAGCCTTTTCCCAACTATGTTGAGTTTGACTTCCAGTCTAACTCGATACATCTGAAATATATCAGTATACAGTAGTACATGGAGCAACTGCCTATCTCACCTCCATAACCAAGTTACTGGGTAACACGGTACCCCTTCGTAAGACTCGTTGTCAGACTTTCGGGCTTCTGACGACCCGTAACGACTGTCAAAGATCTTCCAATGACACGAAACCAATGATTTAAAGTGCTTTCCGAGGCACGGAGGGGTCTCTATATTATGTTATGAACGGTTACCCATCTACGAACTGACCGCGGCAAGCATAGCATAACCCATTGATCAAACCGCGCGGCTGTTATTATTTAGCCACGAGCCGCCAACAAAACTTAAGTAACATAACACAATAATAATTGAAGCGTCTTTTTACACCTGTTATTTTTGTGCCAAACTCTGACTAATAAAAATATTTTGTGATGATACAGATTATGAAGACGATGCTGAAGATTTATCATCATCTTCATCTTCTTCAACGGCAGAAGCTTCCAGCTATGGTAAGATAATTATTAAATATATTATTAAAGAGTGGCCACTGATTAAGTTAACTAGCTTTTTTTATTGATGAGAGCCACATCTGCGGCAGCTATATTTAGATACTAGAACGATGGACAAACGAATCTGAACGAACAATGGGTTTCCTATCTTCCTTTATAAATATCAATAAATATTAGAAAACAAAAATAATAACCCACGGCTTCAACAAACTTCTAATAGAAAAACCCATAATTATGATGAAATATGTACAATAATAATACAAGTAAAATAAAATAAAACAATAAATTATACAAGATAAGCCGCACTAGGGCTGCATGGTAGATTATAGCCCACTCTCTCGAAGAGAGAAGGCCTGTGTCCCAGCTGTGGGAACATTATCGGCTGATTATTGCTATTAACTACAAGATGGCGTCGAAATATTCCTCCGCATCGCTGTCGACAGTAAGTGTGTCCAAAAGGCTGGCAGTACTCACCTTCGCATTGCTTGCCTTTGGCCAAAGTAAAAGCTGGAAAGAATCAATTTTTTTTTCCCAACTATGTTGGGGTCGGCTTCCAGTCTAACCGGATGCAGCTGAATACCAGTATTTTACGTGGAGCGACTGCCTATCTGACATCCACAACCCAGTTACTGGGTAATACGATACCCCTTGGTAAGACTGGTTGTCAGACTTTCGGGCTCTTGACGACTCGTAACGACTTTCAAAGATGCACGGCTTAACGTGCTTTCCGAGCCACGAGCTGGATTTTTTTTTTCTGGAATTTCTCAGTAGCAGCCCTTTATGAAGGGCATTGTCACCCTTCTTAAAGAAAAGTATCACCACACCTCTGTTCCATGCCTGTGGTGTTTTACCCTCGAGTACAGCTTCTGAAGGGCTTTAAGAACGGGTTTTCCGCCGGCCTTCAGGAACTTGGTCGTAATTCCGTCATCACCCGGCGCCTTCTTGTTTTTGAGCTGCTTCAGGGCCATCCTAATCTCGTAAAGGCTGACATCCGGGATGTCATCGGTATAGTGTCGGGTCAATCTAGCTCTTGGGTCGTTTGACAGATTCGTAACGGGGTTGCTTGTTAAGGTGTCTAATTGTCCATAGAACCTCTCGATCTCTCTCAACAGCTCAGGTTTGACGGATACGATCCTACCGTCATAGACAGATCTGCGAAGACCTTGGAGCATTTATTTCGCTCTATCGCTTCCTCAATACGGTCTGTATTGAAGCGGCGAAGGTCGCTTTTCAAGGACTTAGAGATCCGTCTGTTGAACCGCCGGTACTTGCGCACATCATCTGAAGACTGCAGGATCATCTTGCGACTCTCCTTGATGAGCCGCAAAGTAGGATCAGAGAGCTTCTTTTTTGTTTTCGTACGATGGGTATTGAAGATCTTAGACCCGACCGTATGGACAGTTTCCACGAACCCATCGTTATATTCGACTACGGAGCTCCCTAGGCACTCGAAACGATTCTGAAGTTTGAGCTGAAAACTCTCGGGGTTTTGAACTTGGATCGGTGCTGGGCGGAGCGTAGACTTCATCAGTCGAGACCTTTCCAGCTTTATATTTAAGTTCAATGTGCCTCTTACCATGCGGTGATCACAGAGACATCATTGAATATTTGCTTCTTCGTCGACATAATGAAGTCAATCTCATTTTTAGTTGCACCATCCGGGCTCTGCCAGGTCCACTTTCTGTGCTCACGTTTTTTGAAGAAGGAATTCATCATAAAGAGGCCTTCCTTCTCCATAAAACTAGCCAGTAGGTGGTCCCGGTGGTTCCGCCGTCCAACTCCAAATTGCCCCACTCGCAGCTCATCATCACTTCGTTTGCCCAGTTTCGCGTTAAAGACCCCCATGACAACGGTGAAGTGAGTTTTAGAGCCATGCATGGCTCTGAAAATATCCTCATACATGGTTTTCACCTCATCGTCGAGGCGTGACGAGGTCGGGGTGTAAACCTGTACGACCTTCAGCGAATACCTTGCGGATATTCTGAGTATAAGGTACGCCACCCTGGTCGACACACTCTCAATCTTCGCCGCGTTGCTCACAAGGGTCTTGTGGACGATAAACCCGACACCACCTTGGGACTGCTGGTCGCCCTCCCAGAAATAGAGCAAGTGGCCAGATTTGAGGATTATCGAGTCCTCCCCCTCTCTTCGGACCAGTGGCGTGCATTGCATATAGGCATATAAGCAGTGCCTACCTCGGTACATCAACATAAGCTTGTCAATTACATTTTAGTGTGTGTGCCCCACAGTTAAGAAACTCACAAAATTATCATATCTAACAAAAAACAAAATCTTCATACAAACACATGGGGCAGTAGGCAGTCGCCGGACGGCCTACTCGGCTCCCGTACTATTCGCACATTGTCATTGGTCTTTACTCGTTCAAGTTAATACGACAAAATTAAAAATACGTACGTCTCATGCGTAATAACATGACGTTCGACCTTCGCAATTTATCACGCTTAAGTAGGCATGCCTACTCAAATAACCACACTTTTGACCTCACTTTTTTTTTCTGATTAGTGACCGCGTTTGTCTAGACTAGACCCGGCCTAGTGCCAACCTATTCTGAAAACCAATGCCCGCCACTGCTTCGGACTTCAGATAATCCCACTATACTCTATCGCAACCTGCTCAATTCTTCCTCGAGTTCGGAGATCTTTTCGTCGGTGTACGCGTGTTATAAATATTGCCAGGTCCAGAGTTTTCAGTGATTTTGGTAGCTGGATATCTTCCGGGGATTTTTAGCATCCCTTACCTCACCGTGGCCTTGGCCGCTACCGTAGCCAAGGGTAGGCGGGCCGCCGCACTATGTGGAGATTGAGTCGGTTTCGGGTCATAAATACATAACTTTCATGTTTTTATAGATATACAGTTAATTTTTTTTTTAGATAACCAAAATAAATATACTTTAAGACGTTTATGTAACTTTAAGACGTTTTAAAAGTCTTTCTGTCGCTACGATATACCTAGAAGTGACGGAGACAGCATGAGATTAACAGCGTCTCAAAATTGACTAGACCCTTTCATAAAAGCCACCAATCAAGCGTTGAAGTTTGGAATTTGATCGACGTGTCTCTATGCTAGCTGCAATTATTAAAATTACGAGCTGTGCCTGCGAGTCGACCTCGTTCGCGTGCGTGTCAGAAAACATATTGGATTTCATGGGCTTTAATTTTTTTGCGCGGTACTCTAATTCTTTTTCTAAAATAAAAGCCTAATTTACTCCTTATAACATCAGCTGTCTGCCTGTGAAAGTCCAGTCAAAATCCTGAAGTTTCTGAGATTTGCCGGAACAATCAGACAGGCAGACAAAATTAAAAAAAAATGTTTTTTGTTATATGCCAATTCTGTTTAATTAGCTTGAATGATGGTAATACAGCCTAGGCATTTTTTAAGTCCACAAATTACAGGTACAAGTTCATGCGCCATTTTGACAATGTGAGTAAAACAGATAGAGAACCCACCTTGACCAAATAGTACCGCGTGTTATCAAGTAATTTAATAATTTTAGCTGCACGTTTAAAATGTAATTCAATTTTTGGGTTGCTTCAGTTATGATTTTAATTTAATTAGATTTACAAGATTATGTTACAAAAAAGTTTTAACAGTTTATTACTGGGCAACGATAAAATAAAAAGTGCACTCTAAACCTATGCAACACACGAGCTGCGCCAAAGAATTGCAAAAGCCGCTGAAGACATCAACTCCAGAAGATACGCCCGTCATATCACGCGATCATTTTAAGAAGACGTAGAGCTTGCAATGCAGCTGAAGGCAAACAGTTTCCAACACTTACGACAGATTTTGCCTCACTCTCAAAATCCGAAGTATTGATCCTACAATTTCAAGAGGTTCTAATAACGATACATACAGGTTGTAACAGAACATTACATAGCCGTTAAAAACACAATCTGTACTTCAAACTAAGTCAATCTGCCTAGCCTTTTCCCAACTATGTTGAGTTCGACTTCCAGTCTAACTCGATACATCTGAAATATATCAGTATACAGTAGTACATGGAGCAACTGCCTATCTCACCTCCACAACCAAGTTACTGGGTAACACGGTACCCCTTCGTAAGACTCGTTGTCAGACTTTCGGGCTTCTGACGACCCGTAACGACTTTCAAAGATCTTCAAATGACACGGAACAAATGGTTTAAAGTGCTTTCCGAGGCACGGAGGGGTCTCGATATTATGTTATGAACGGTTACCCATCTACGAACTGACCGCGGCAAGCACACCTTAACCCATTGATCAAACCGCGCGGCTGTTATTATTTAGCCACGAGCCGCCAACAAAACTTAAGTAACATAACACAATAATAATTGAAGCGTCTTTTTACATCTGTTATTTTTGTGCCAAACTTAGACAAATAAAGATATTTTGTGATGATACAGATTATGACGATTCATCATCATCTTCATCTTCTTCAACGTCGGAAGCTTCCAGCTATGGTAAGATAACTTATTAAATATATTATTAAAGAGTGGTCACTTATTAACTAGTTTTTTTTTATTGATGAGAGCCACATCTGCGGCAGCTATATTTAGATACTAGAACGGAGAAACAATGGGTTTCCTATCTTCCTTTATAAATATCAATGAATATTAGAAAACAAAAATAATAACCCATGGCTTCAACAAACTTCTAATAGAAAAACCCATAATTATGATGAAATATGTACAATAATAATACAAGTAAAATAAAATAAAACAATAAATTATACAAGATAAGCCGCACTGGGGCTGCATGGTAGATTATAGCCCACTCTCTCGAAGAGAGAAGGCCTGTGTCCCAGCTGTGGGAACATTATCGGCTGATTATTGCTATTAACTACAAGATGGCGTCGAAATATTCCTCCGCATCGCTGTCGACAGTTAGTGTGTCCAAAAGGCTGGCGGTACTCACCTACGCATTGCTTGACTTTGGTCAAAGTAAAAGCTGGAAAGAATCAAATTTTTTTTCCCAACTATGTTGGGGTCGGCTTCCAGTCTAACCGGATGCAGCTGAATACCAGTATTTTAAATGGAGCGACTGCCTATCTGACCTTCACAACCCAGTTACTGGGTAATTTGATACCCCTTCGTAAGACTCGTTGTCAGACTTTCAGGTTTCTGACGAACCGTAACGACTTTCAAAGATGCACGAATGACAGCTGGGACCCACGGCGTAATGTGCTTTTCGAGGCACGAGCTGGAAAAAATATTGGTGGATATTAACTATCTCATTTTATTACAGGTTCTAGTGATGGAGGATCATCAGATTTATCAGGTACTCTCCCGTTCTTCTCTTAAAATTGTTCGTCCGATAATCATTTTCCATAACACGTTGCTATAAACTTCAGTAACCATAATGTTCAAAAATTCGAAATTTTGTTTTACATAATTATCTTTACTTCTAAAACTACTTGTATTCTGTTATAATATCGATTACTATAATAATTGAATCTCCTACTTTGCATGAAATCTATATACAGGTTCAAATTGAAAACATGCGAAAAATCGGAACGGGTTCGTAATGATTATACTAATCATTACGAACAACTTTTACTATAGGACCAAACCTAAAATCGCGAAAAAAAATCAGTTGTTCCCTACATTTTGACGAGTTATGCGAACATAAATGTAGAGAACAGCTAATTTTTTTCGCCATTTTAGGTTTGGTCCTCTAGTAAAAGTTTTTCATAATGATGAGTACAATCTCCCATTTCGATTTGTCGCATGTTTTCAATTTCACCCTGTATATAAAAGGAGAAACTGACTGACCGACTGAATGACTGACTGACATATCAACGCACAGCCGAAACTACTGGGACTAGGAATGTGAAATTTTGCACACGGCTTCCTTTTATAATTTAGGGGAGCACTAAGAAGGGGTTTTCGGAAATTCAACCTTTAAGGGGGTGAAAAGGGGGGATTTTGTTTTTATGAAAAATCTTATTCCTTGAGTTAATGAACTTGAAACTTATCGAAGTAAATTATAAAGTGGCATTTATTTGTTTTTCTAAACTACCCCCTAAAGGGGGATTGGGGGTGTCAATATTTGTATGGAAGAATTTTAAAGCGCAGCCCGATTAACTGGAAACTCTGTATTTATACTAAAGACCAAAAATAAAGAATAACGTGTATTAGGGTTTTTCGAAAATCTACCCCTAACGGGGTGAAAAAGGGTAGTTAATTTTACAGGGGAGGATTTTACTGCGTGGTTTACTCGAAAATTAATAAAAATAAATCTTTGAGTCAAGTAATGAACACATCCCAAACGATTTTTCGAAATTGCACCCCTGTGGGGGTGAAAAGCGGGAGTACAGTTTATATGAAAAATTTTATTCATTTGATTAATAAACTTGAAACTTGGCACGAATATTTATCTAAGTAAATTATGAAGTTTGGCATTTTTTGTTTATCTAAACTACCCCCTAAAGGGGGAGTCAAAATTTGTATGGAAGAATTATAACGCGCCGTCCAATTAACTCGAAACTCAGTATGTAAGACCAAAATAAATAATACTTAAAGTTTATCAGTGTTTTTAGAAAATCTACCCCTAACGGGGTGAAGAGGGAGAGTCAACTTCGCAGGGGAGGAGGTATTTTATTACGTGGCTTGATTGGATAATTAGTATAAATATTCTTTAAGTAAGTTACAGAAACATCCCAAACGATTTTTCAAAATTCCACCCCTGTGGGGATGAAAAGCGGGATACAGTTTGTTTGAAAAATCTGATTCCTTTTATCTATAAACTTAAAAATTGGCCCAAATACTTATTTATCTAAATAAATGATAAAATCATAAACATACATTTTCGAAATTTGAAAGATACTAAATACACGCGAACGAAGTCGCGGGCAAAATGCTAGTAAAGTCATATGTTCTAAGTATTGTATTATACTCGTATAATGTGTATTATTCCGAATGTTCATTTGTAACAGAATTGTTAGTCCTAAAACATTTGCTAAAAATTAGGTTACGACAGAAAGGAATCGCTGTAAATCCGACTCCACGCAGTCTTGTCTGCACTACCCCTAGAGTGTAATTTAGAATCGCGTAGGTGCGTAGAGGCGAGGTGGCCTGCGGGTTGAGGAGCAGGAGGCTGTGAGCGAGCAGCAAGCCGAAGCTGCGGTGGTGAGCGAAAGCCGTCTGCGACGATTAGCACGACAGAAACCATGCCTGCTGCATTTTGCATGCTAGCTTGCATGCTGCATGCTTGATTGCATGCTGCATGTTTGCTTGCATACTTGCCTGCACCTGCACGCCTGAGAGAAGTTCGTAGAAAAAGCTTTGTAATACAAATTTGTTTTAAACACATTATTAGGATAAATAAACATTAAATAATATGAATTTAGGACTTATAACTTTTATTGAAAACGGTTTTAAGTCTTTTGTATATTGATTGTAATATTTATGACTAACAAATTAATATTGTATTTAGGGATTTCAATTTAATGGCATGTGATATTATGTGACACTAGCTGCGCCCCGCGGTTTCACCCGCATAAGTTTCGATCCCGTGGGAATATCGGGATAAAAACTATTCTATGTCCTTTTCCGGGACTCAAACTATATCTATACCAAATTTCATCTAAATCGGTTCAGCGGTTTGAGCGTGAAGAAGTAACAAACATATAAACACACACACACACACACACTCACAAACTTTCGCCTTTATAATATTAGTGTGATAGTGTGATTAAGTTCGGGCAATTTATCATTCGGACAAATGATGATTAGGACAGATTATGGATAAAAAAGTTTGGTAACACAATAGAGAACCGATTCATCAGCTATAGCAGGTGCTGCCATTAGTAAGTGAAATAGGATTTATTGCTAATATACACCTATAACTTGGTCAAAAATCGTGAACAAGCTAAAAAGGTAGGCAAAGAAAATGATAGAAAAATGCATCGTTGCGTTAGAGAACGCTGCTGCCCATTCTCCGGTACGTCTCTTAGTCGCCACTTACGACACCAATAAGAAGTAGTGTGGTGCTATTCATTAGCTGAGTACTTATATAAAGCTATCGCACAAAACAAACCTCTTATTACGAGGTTTTTCCAAATGTTGGAATCAAATTCTCTATGGAAAACACTTAGAGGTTTTCTCATGGACTTGCGTACTTTTAGCGTCAAAAAAATGCTTTTCAAGGGACCATAATAATGTAAAACAAGCTATTGTTAATAGGTATGACGCAGGTGGGTGATAATTCTTAAGCAACTAAATCTGTGATATGTCTAAAAAATATACACAAAAACATACATTAAGATGAGAGACAGTGCAATTTTTTTTAATTCTTTTTTAATTAGAGACTTTCATGACCGCAATGCGTATGACAATCCCATCGTACCCTAAATACATACTGCTACAGATTACATTTGGGCCATGAATCTGAACAGACTTTTCGCACCATCACCATTTGGTTAAGACAGAATTTTATGGAATGTGCCGTAACAAGTCGGTTCAACCTCAAGACCCCAAATAAATCATTTCTATGAGACTCATATCGAACATATTCCATCAATAAGTGATGTACGAGTAAGTCTTCCACAACAACACACTACACGCGTTTTTTTAGCTTGAACTCAAACTTATTACACGGATTGTGTCCATATCTGAGTCTATGGACTGTAACAACTAATTTTCTATTTAAATTACTATTGATAAACCAGGGCACACGAAAAGGCTGACACTGACAGTGCTATTAGGACTAAACATGAAATATGTACCTATCGAGAAATAGTAAATTAATATAAGTTTTTTAACGTCACAGGATCTGGCGGAAATGCTATTGCACA
The DNA here is from genome assembly GCA_947508005.1 of Amphipoea lucens. Classification (NCBI taxonomy): domain Eukaryota; kingdom Metazoa; phylum Arthropoda; class Insecta; order Lepidoptera; family Noctuidae; genus Amphipoea; species Amphipoea lucens. The sequence goes on along the minus strand of OX382364.1, from coordinate 8,622,866 downwards.
ATCTTATTCTGTTTCATCCAGCAGTAAGTATGATTTAATTAAATTACAAATATTTGATTTCTAAAAAGTTTTGATACTTAATTATAAATGCCATGTAACATTACAGAAGGAAATGGTCAAAGTTCAGCAGTAGCATTATCAAGCGCTAAAAGCACCACAGGTGAGAATTTGAACATACAAGAATTATCAAACAACATATAATTTTAAGACGTTTCAAAAGTCTTTTTGTCGCTACGATATACCTAGAAGTGACGGAGACAGCATGATACTAACAGCGTCTCAATATTGAGTAGACCCTTTTATAAAGGCCACCAATTAAACGATGAAGTTTGGAATTTGATCGACTTGTATCTATGCTAGCTGCAATTATTAAAATTACTAGCTGTGCCTGCGAGTCGACGAATTCTCTATGGAAAACACTTAGAGGTTTTCTCATGGACTTGCGTACTTTTAGCGTCTAAAAATGCTTTTTAAGCGACCATATAATGTAAAACAAGCTACTGTTAATACGACGCAGGTTAATGATAATATTTAAGCAACAAAATTTGTGATATGTCTAAAAAACCTCTAAGTGTTTATGAACACTTATGCCGTTATTCATAATCCTATTTTATCTCTATTTTAGCTAAAATAGGTTTATAGAACGTGTGTCTTTATCTGTCACGTTGTCATTTCTGTGTGTAAGAAAGAGACAAACCCCATTTTAACTAAAACAGGTTTGATAAGTTTTATGAATAAGGGGGTTAGAGGTTTACTATTAAGATGACAGACAGTGCATTTTTAAAAATTCTTTTTAATTAGAGACTTTCATGACCGCAATGCGTATGCTAATCCCATCGTACCCTAAATACATACTCCTACAGATTACATTTGGGCCATGAATCTGAACAGACTCTTCACACCATCACCATTTGGTTAAGACGGAATTTTATGGAATGTCCTGTAACAAGTCGGTTCAACCTCAAGACCCCAAACAGATCATTTCCATGAGACTTATATCAAACACATTCCATCAATAAGTGATGTACGAGTAAGTCTTCCACAACAACACACTACACGCGTTTTTTTAGCTTGAACGCAAACTTATTACATGGATTGTGTCCATATCTGAGTCTATATCTGTAACCACTAATTTTCTATTTAAATTACTATTGATAAACCAGGGTACACGAAAAGGCTATTAGGACTAAACATGATATATGTACCTATCGAGAAATAGTAAATTAATGTAAGTTTTTTAACGTTACAGGATCTGGCGGAAATGCTATTGCACAATCTTATGCAGGTTCATCCAGCAGTAAGTATGATTTAATTAAATTACAAATATTAGATTTCTAAAAAATTTTGATACTTAATTATAAATGCCATGTAACATTACAGAAGGAAATGGTCAAAGTTCAGCAGTAGCATTATCAAGCGCTAAAACCACCACAGGTGAGAATTTAAACATACAAGAATTATCAAACAACGTATAACTTTAAGACGTTAGTCTTTTTGTCGCTACGATATACCTAGAAGTGACGGAGACAGCATGAGACTAACAGCGTCTCAACATTGAGTAGACCCTTTTATAAAGGCAACCAATTAAACGTTGAAGTTTGGAATTTGATCGACTTGTCTCTATGCTAGCTGCAATTATTAAAATTACTAGCTGTGCCTGCGAGTCGACGAATTCTCAATGGAAAACACTTAGGAGTTTTCTCATGGACTTGCGTACTTTTAGCGTCTCATCATCATCATTATCATCAGCCTATAATGTTCCCACTGCTGGGACACAGGCCTCCTCTCTGTGAGAGGGAGTGGGCCGTAATCCACCACGCGGGCCCAGTGCGGGTTGGTAGATGTCACATGTCTTTGAATTTTTTTGGTTCTAGGACATGCCGGTTTCCTCACGATGTTTTCCTTCACCGTTTTGAGAGCAGTGGTGATGAAATAATTTACACAAAGTAAAGCGCCTGTCTGGGTTCGAACCTACGACCTACAACTCGTAAGTCGCGGCCGATACCACTGGGCCACCACTGCTCCAAAAGCTTGAAAAGCATTTTTTAGCGTCTAAAAAATGCTTTTCAAGCGACCATATAATGTAAAACAAGCTACTGTTAATACGACGCAGGTTGGTGATAATTTTTAGCCAACAAAATTTGTGATATGTCTAAAAAACCTCTAAGTGTTTATGAACACTGAGAAGTTTTCTATTAAGATGACAGACAGTGCATTTTTTAAATCCTTTTTTAATTAGAGACTTTCATGACCGCAATGCGTATGACAATCCTATCGTACCCTAAATACATACTGCTACAGTTTACATTTGGGCCATGTATCTGAACAGACTCTTCGCACCATCACCATTTGGTTAAGACAGAATTTTATGGAATGTCCCGTAACAAGTCGGTTCAACCTCAAGACCCCAAACAGATCATTTCCATGAGACTTATATCGAACACATTCCATCAATAAGTGATGAACGAGTAAGTCTTCCTCAACAACACACTACACGCGTTTTTTTAGCTTGAGGGTAGATTTTCGTTATTTATCATCATTTCATCATTCATCGCACAAATTTTTTTTTGGGTTTCGGTCCTGAGTGCGTAGATTGTTACAATGTATTCACTTACATTGAAAATATAGTATATTGGTATTCGTTAGTTATTTCGTTTGACACAATATATATTGGGATGTGACACGTGCCGCGGTTGTGGTGCGGTGCCGTATTATAAATAATTAATATTAATAACACCTGTAAATGATGATAAATAACGAAAATCTATCCTTGAACGCAAACTTATTACATGGATTGTGTCCATATCTGAGTCTATTACTGTAACCACTAATTTTCTATTTAAATTACTATTGATAAACCAGGGCACACGAAAAGGCTATTAGGACTAAACATGATATATGTACCTATCGAGAAATAGTAAATAATGGAAGTTTTTTAACGTTACAGGATCTGGCGGAAATGCTATTGCACAATCTTATGCAGGTTCATCCAGCAGTAAGTATGATTTAATTAAATTACAAATATTAGATTTGTAAAAAGTTTTGATACTTAATTATAAATGCCATGTAACATTACAGAAGGAAATGGTCAAAGTTCAGCAGTAGCATTATCAAGCGCTAAAACCACCACAGGTGAGAATTTAAACATACAAGAATTATCAAATAACATATAACTTTAAGACGTTAGTCTTTTTGTCGCTACGATATACCTAGAAGTGACGGAGACAGCATGAGACTAACAGCGTCTCAACATTGAGTAGACTCTTTTATAAAGGCCACCAATTAAACGTTGAAGTTTGGAATTTGATCGAGTTGTCTCTATGCTAGCTGCAATTATTAAAATTACTAGCTGTGCCTGCGAGTCGACCAATTCTCAATGGAAAACACTTAGAGGTTTTCTCATGGACTTGCGTACTTTTAGTCTAAAAATGCTTTTCAAGCGACCATATAATGTAAAACAAGCTACTGTTAATAAGACGCAGGTTGGTGATAATTTTTAAGCAACAAAATTTGTGATATGTCTAAAAAACCTTTAAGTGTTTATGAACACTTAGAGGTTTTCTATTAAGATGACAGATAGTGCATTTTATTAAATCCTTTTTTAATTAGAGTCTTTCATGACCGCAATGCGTATGACAATCCCATCGTACCCTAAATACATACTGCTACAAATAACATTTGGGCCATGAGTCTGAACAGACTCTTCGCACCATCACCATTTGGTTAAGACAGAATTTTATGAAATGTCCCGTAACAAGTCGGTTCAAACTCAAGACCCCAAACAGATCATTTCCATGAGACTTATATCGAACACATTCCATCAATAAGTGATGTACGAGTAAGTCTTCCACAACAACACACTACACGCGTTTTTTTAGCTTAAACGCAATCTTATTACATGGATTGTGTCCATATCTGAGTCTATAACTGTAACCACTAATTTTCTATTTGAATTACTATTGATAAACCAAGGCACACGAAAATGCTTACTCTGACAGTGCTATTAGGACTAAAACTGATATATGTACCTATCGAGAAATAGTAAATTAATGTAAGTTTTTTAACGTTACAGGATCTGGCGGAAATGCTATTGCACAATCTAATGCAGTTTCATCCAGCAGTCAGTATGATTTAATTAAATTACAAATATTAGATTTGTAAAAAGTTTTGATACTTAATTATAAATGTCATGTAACATTACAGAAGGAAATGGTCAAAGTTCAGCAGTAGCATTATCAAGCGCTAAAACCACCACAGGTGAGAATTTGAACATACAAGAATTATCAAACATCATGTAACTTTAAGACGTTTCAAAAGTCTTTTTGTCGCTACGATATACCTAGAAGTGACAGAGACAGCATGAGACCAACAGCGTCTCAACATTGAGTAGACCCTTTTATAAAGGCCACCAATTAAACGTTGAAGTTTGGAATTTGATCGACTTGTCTCTATGCTAGCTGCAATTATTAAAATTACTAGCTGTGCCTGCGAGTCGACCAATTCTCAATGCAAAACACTTAGAGGTTTTCTCATGGACTTGCGTACTTTTAGCGTCTATAAATGCTTTTCAAGCGACTATATAATGTAAAACAAGCTACTGTTAATAAGACGCAGGTTGGTGATAATTTTTAAGCAACAAAATTTGTGATATGTCTAAAAAACCTCTAAGTGTTTATGAACACTTAGAGGTTTACTATTAAGATGACAGACAGTGCATTTTTAAAAATTCTTTTTTAATTAGAGACTTTCATGACCGCAATGCGTATGCTAATCCCATCGTACCCTAAATAAATACTGCTACAAATTACATTTGGGCCATGAATCTGAACAGACTCTTCGCACCATCACCATTTGGTTAAGACAGAATTTTATGGAATGTCCCGTAACAAGTCGGTTCAACCTCAAGACCCCAAACAGATCATTTCCATGAGACTTATATCGAACACATTCCATCAATAAGTGATGTACGAGTAAGTCTTCCACAACAACACACTACACGCGTTTTTTTAGCTTGAACGCAAACTTATTACATGGATTGTGTCTATATCTGAGTCTATAACTGTAACCACTAATTTTCTATTTAAATTACTATTGATAAACCAGGGCACACGAAAAGGCTATTAGGACTAAACATGATATATGTACCTATCGAGAAATAGTAAATGAATGTAAGTTTTTTAACGTTACAGGATCTGGCGGAAATGCTATTGCACAATCTTATGCAGGTTCATCCAGCAGTAAGTATGATTTAATTAAATTACAAATATTAGATTTGTAAAAAGTTTTGATACTTAATTATAAATGCCATGTAACATTACAGAAGGAAATGGTCAAAGTTCAGCAGTAGCATTATCAAGCGCTAAAAGCACCACAGGTGAGAATTTAAACATACAAGAATTATCAAACAACACATAACTTTAAGACGTTTCAAAAGTCTTTTTGTCGCTACGATATACCTAGAAGTGACGGAGACAGCATGAGACCAACAGCGTCTCAACATTGAGTAGACCCTTTTATAAAAGCCACCAATTAAACGTTGAAGTTTGGAATTTGATCGACGTGTCTCTATGCTAGCTGCAATTATTAAAATTACTAGCTGTGCCTGCGAGTCGACCAATTCTCAATGCAAAACACTTAGAGGTTTTCTCATGGACTTGCGTACTTTTAGCGTCTATAAATGCTTTTCAAGCGACTATATAATGTAAAACAAGCTACTGTTAATAAGACGCAGGTTGGTGATAATTTTTAAGCAACAAAATTTGTGATATGTCTAAAAAACCTCTAAGTGTTTATGAACACTTAGAGGTTTTCTATTTAGATGACAGATAGTGCATTTTTTAAAATCCTTTTTTTAATTAGAATCTTTCATGACCGCAATGCGTATGACAATCCCATCGTACCCTAAATAAATACTGCTACAAATTACATTTGGGCCATGAATCTGAACAGACTCTTCGCACCATCACCATTTGGTTAAGACAGAATTTTATGGAATGTCCCGTAACAAGTCGGTTCAACCTCAAGACCCCAAACAGATCATTTTCATGAGACTTATATCGAACACATTCCATCAATAAGTAATGTACGAGTAAGTCTTCCACAACAACACACTACACGCGTTTTTTTAGCTTGAACGCAAACTTATTACATAAATTGTGTCTGTATCTGAGTCTATAACTGTTACCACTAATTTTCTATTTGAATTACTATTGATAAACCAAGGCACACGAAAATGCTTACTCTGACAGTGCTATTAGGACTAAAAATGATATATGTACCTATCGAGAAATAGTAAATGAATGTAAGTTTTTTAACGTTACAGGATCTGGCGGAAATGCTATTGCACAATCTAATGCAGTTTCATCCAGCAGTCAGTATGATTTAATTAAATTACAAATATTAGATTTGTAAAAAGTTTTGATACTTAATTATAAATGTCATGTAACATTACAGAAGGAAATGGTCAAAGTTCAGCAGTAGCATTATCAAGCGCTAAAAGCACCACAGGTGAGAATTTAAACATACAAGAATTATCAAACATCATATAACTTTAAGACGTTTCAAAAGTCTTTTTGTCGCTACGATATACCTAGAAGTGACGGAGACAGCATTTTATGAAATGTCCCGTAACAAGTCGGTTCAAACTCAAGACCCCAAACAGATCATTTCCATGAGACTTATATCGAACATATTCCATCAATAAGTGATGTACGAGTAAGTCTTCCACAACAACACACACGCGTTTTTTTAGCTTGAACGCAAACTTATTACATGGATTGTGTCCATATCTGTGTCTATAACCGTAACCACTAATTTTCTATTTAAATGACTATTGATAAACCAGGGCACACGAAAAGGCTTACTCTGACAGCGCTATTAGGACTAAACATGATATATGTACCTATAGAGAAATAGTAAATTAATGTAAGTTTTTTAACGTTACAGGATCTGGCGGAAATGCTATTGCACAATCTAATGCAGTTTCATCCAGCAGTAAGTATGATTTAATTAAATTACAAATATTAGATTTGTAAAAAGTTTTGATACTTAATTATAAATGCCATGTAACATTACAGAAGGAAATGGTCAAAGTTCAGCAGTAGCATTATCAAGCGCTAAAACCACCACAGGTGAGAATTTAAACATACAAGAATTATCAAACAACTGAGTAGACCCAATTGAGTAGACCCTTTTATAAAGGCCACCAATTAAACGTTGAAGTTTGGAATTTGATCGACTTGTCTCTATGCTAGCTGCAATTATTAAAATTACTAGCTGTGCCTGCGAGTCGACGAATTCTCTATGAAAAACACTTAGAGGTTTTCTCATGGACTTGCGTACTTTTAGCGTCTAAAAATGCTTTTCAAGCGACCATATAATGTAAAACAAGCTACTGTTAATACGACGCAGGTTAATGATAATATTTAAGCAACAAAATTTGTGATATGTCTAAAAACCTCTAAGTGTTTATGAACACTTAGAGGTTTACTATTAAGATGACAGACAGTGCATTTTTAAAAATTCTTTTTTAATTAGAGACTTTCATGACCGCAATGCGTATGACAATCCCATCGTACCCTGAATACATACTGCTACAGATTACATTTGGGCCATGAATCTCAACAGACTCTTCGCACCATCACCATTTGGTTAAGACAGAATTTTATGGAATGTCCCGTAACAAGTCGGTTCAACCTCAAGACCCCAAACAGATCATTTTCATGAGACTTATATCGAACACATTCCATCAATAAGTAATGTACGAGTAAGTCTTCCACAACAACACACTACACGCGTTTTTTTAGCTTGAACGCAAACTTATTACATAAATTGTGTCTGTATCTGAGTCTATAACTGTTACCACTAATTTTCTATTTTAATTACTATTGATAAACCAGGGCACACGAAAAGGCTTACTCTGACAGCGCTATTAGGACTAAAAATTATATATGTACCTATCGAGAAATAGTAAATGAATGTAAGTTTTTTAACGTTACAGGATCTGGCGGAAATGCTATTGCACAATCTTATGCAGGTTCATCCAGCAGTAAGTATGATTTAATTAAATTACAAATATTAGATTTGTAAAAAGTTTTGATACTTAATTATAAATGCCATGTAACATTACAGAAGGAAATGGTCAAAGTTCAGCAGTAGCATTATCAAGCGCTAAAAGCACCACAGGTGAGAATTTAAACATACAAGAATTATCAAACAACATATAACTTTAAGACGTTTCGAAAGTCTTTTTGTCGCTACGATATACCTAGAAGAGACGGAGACAGCATGAGACAAACAGCGTCTCAACATTGAGTAGACCCTTTTATAAAGGCCACCAATTAAACGTTGATGTTTGGAATTTGATCGACTTGTCTCTATGCTAGCTGCAATTATTAAAATTACTAGCTGTGCCTGCGAGTCGATGAATTCTCTATGGAAAACACTTAGAGGTTTTCTTATGGACTTGCGTACTTTTAGCGTCTTAAAATGCTTTTCAAGCGACCATATAATGTAAAACAAGCTACTGTTAATACGACGCAGGTTAATGATAATATTTAAGCAACAAAATTTGTGATATGTCTAAAAAACCTCTAAGTGTTTATGAACACTTAGAGGTTTACTATTAAGATGACAGAAAGTGCATTTTTAAAAATTCTTTTTTAATTAGAGACTTTCATGACCGCAACGCGTATGAAAATCCCATCGTACCCTAAATACATACTGCTACAGATTACATTTGGGCCATGAATCTGAACAGACTCTTCGCACCATCACCATTTGGTTAAGACAGAATTTTATGGAATGTCCCGTAACAAGTCGGTTCAACCTCAAGACCCCAAACAGATCATTTCCATGAGACTTATATCGAACACATTCCATCAATAAGTGATGTACGAGTAAGTCTTCCACAACAACACACTACACGCGTTTTTTAAGCTTGAACGCAAACTTATTACATGGATTGTGTCCATATCTGAGTCTATAACTGTAACCACTAATTTTCTATTTGAATTACTATTGATAAACCAGGGCACACGAAAAGGCTATTAGGACTAAACATGATATATGTACCTATCGAGAAATAGTAAATTAATATAAGTTTTTTAACGTTACAGGATCTGGCGGAAATGCTATTGCACAATCTAATGCAGTTTCATCCAGCAGTAAGTATGATTTAATTAAATTACAAATATTAGATTTGTAAAAAGTTTTGATACTTAATTATAAATGCCATGTAACATTACAGAAGGAAATGGTCAAAGTTCAGCAGTAGCATTATCAAGCGCTAAAAGCACCACAGGTGAGAATTTAAACATTCAAGAATTATCAACCAACATGTAACTTTAAGACGTTTCGAAAGTCTTTTTGTCGCTACGATATACCTAGAAGTGACGGAGACAGCATGAGACACCATTTGGTTAAGACAGAATTTTATGGAATGTCCCGTAACAAGTCGGTTCAAACTCAAGACCCCAAATAGATCATTTCCATGAGACTTATATCGAACACATTCCATCAATAAGTGATGTACGAGTAAGTCTTCCACAACAACACACTACACGCGTTTTTTTAGCTTGAACGGAAACTTATTACATGGATTGTGTCCATATCTGAGTCTATAACTGTAACCACTAAATTTCTATTTAAATTACTAATTATAAAGCAGGGCACACGAAAAGGCTATTAGGACTAAACATGATATATGTACCTATCGAGAAATAGTAAATTAATGTAAGTTTTTTAACGTTACAGGATCTGGCGGAAATGCTATTGCACAATCTAATGCAGTTTCATCCAGCAGTAAGTATGATTTAATTATATTACAAATATTAGATTTGTAAAAAGTTTTGATACTTAATAATAAATGCCATGTAACATTACAGAAGGAAATGGTCAAAGTTCAGCAGTAGCATTATCAAGCGCTAAAAGCACCACAGGTGAGAATTTAAACATACAAGAATTATCAAACAACACATAACTTTAAGACGTTTCAAAAGTCTTTTTGTCGCTACGATATACCTAGAAGTGACGGAGACAGCATGAGACACCATTTGGTTAAGACAGAATTTTATGGAATGTCCCGTAACAAGTCGGTTCAAACTCAAGACCCCAAACAGATCATTTCCATGAGACTTATATCGAACACATTCCATCAATAAGTGATGTACGAGTAAGTCTTCCACAACAACACACTACACGCGTTTTTTTAGCTTGAACGCAAATTTATTACATGGATTGTGTCCATATCTGTGTCTATAACTGTAACCACTAATTTTCTATTTAACTGACTATTGATAAACCAGGGAACACGAAAAGGCTTACTCTGACAGCGCTATTAGGACTAAAAATGATATATGTACCTATCGAGAAATAGTAAATGAATGTAAGTTTTTTAACGTTACAGGATCTGGCGGAAATGCTATTGCACAATCTTATGCAGGTTCATCCAGCAGTAAGTATGATTTAATTAAATTACAAATATTAGATTTGTAAAAAGTTTTGATACTTAATTATAAATGCCATGTAACATTACAGAAGGAAATGGACAAAGTTCAGCAGTAGCATTATCAAGCGCTAAAAGCACCACAGGTGAGAATTTAAACATACAAGAATTATCAAACAACACATAACTTTAAGACGTTTCAAAAGTCTTTTTGTCGCTACGATATACCTAGAAGTGACGGAGAGAGCATGAGACCAACAGCGTCTCAACATTGAGTAGACCCTTTTATAAAGGCCACCAATTAAACGTTGAAGTTTGGAATTTGATCGACTTGTCTCTATGCTAGCTGCAATTATTAAAATTACTAGCTGTGCCTGCGAGTCGACCAATTCTCAATGCAAAACACTTAGAGGTTTTCTCATGGACTTGCGTACTTTTAGCGTCTATAAATGCTTTTCAAGCGACTATATAATGTAAAACAAGCTACTGTTAATAAGACGCAGGTTGGTGATAATTTTTAAGCAACAAAATTTGTGATATGTCTAAAAAACCTTTAAGTGTTTATGAACACTTAGAGGTTTTCTATTAAGATGACAGATAGTGCATTTTTTAAAATCCTTTTTTAATTAGAGTCTTTCATGACCGCAATGCGTATGACAATCCCATCGTACCCTAAATACATACTGCTACAAATAACATTTGGGCCATGAGTCTGAACAGACTCTTCGCACCATCACCATTTGGTTAAGACAGAATTTTATGAAATGTCCCGTAACAAGTCGGTTCAAACTCAAGACCCCAAACAGATCATTTCCATGAGACTTATATCGAACATATTCCATCAATAAGTGATGTACGAGTAAGTCTTCCACAACAACACACACGCGTTTTTTTAGCTTGAACGCAAACTTATTACATGGATTGTGTCCATATCTGTGTCTATAACCGTAACCACTAATTTTCTATTTAAATGACTATTGATAAACCAGGGCACACGAAAAGGCTTACTCTGACAGCGCTATTAGGACTAAACATGATATATGTACCTATAGAGAAATAGTAAATTAATGTAAGTTTTTTAACGTTACAGGATCTGGCGGAAATGCTATTGCACAATCTAATGCAGTTTCATCCAGCAGTAAGTATGATTTAATTAAATTACAAATATTAGATTTGTAAAAAGTTTTGATACTTAATTATAAATGCCATGTAACATTACAGAAGGAAATGGTCAAAGTTCAGCAGTAGCATTATCAAGCGCTAAAAGCACCACAGGTGAGAATTTAAACATACAAGAATTATCAAACAACATATAACTTTAAGACGTTTCAAAAGTCTTTTTGTCGCTACGATATACCTAGAAGTGACGGAGACAGCATGAGACACCATTTTGTTAAGACAGAATTTTATGGAATGTCCCGTAACAAGTCGGTTCAACCTTAAGACCCCAAACAGATAATTTCCATGAGACTTATATCGAACACATTCCTTCAATAAGTGATGTAAGAGTAAGTCTTCCAGAACAACACACTACACGCGTTTTTTTAGCTTGAACGGAAACTTATTACATGGATTGTGTCCATATCTGAGTCTATAACTGTAACCACTAATTTTCTATTTAAATTACTATTGATAAACCAGGGCACACGAAAAGGCTATTAGGACTAAACATGATATATGTACCTATCGAGAAAAAGTAAATTAATATAAGTTTTTAACGTTACAGGATCTGGCGGAAATGCTATTGCACAATCTAATGCAGTTTCATCCAGCAGTAAGTATGATTTAATTATATTACAAATATTAGATTTGTAAAAAGTTTTGATACTTAATAATAAATGCCATGTAACATTACAGAAGGAAATGGTCAAAGTTCAGCAGTAGCATTATCAAGCGCTAAAAGCACCACAGGTGAGAATTTAAACATACAAGAATTATCAAACAACATATAACTTTAAGACGTTTCAAAAGTCTTTTTGTCGCTACGATATACCTAGAAGTGACGGAGACAGCATGAGACACCATTTGGTTAAGACAGAATTTTATGGAATGTCCCGTAACAAGTCGGTTCAAACTCAAGACCCCAAACAGATCATTTCCATGAGACTTATATCGAACACATTCCATCAATAAGTGATGTACGAGTAAGTCTTCCACAACAACACACTACACGCGTTTTTTTAGCTTGAACGCAAATTTATTACATGGATTGTGTCCATATCTGTGTCTATAACTGTAACCACTAATTTTCTATTTAACTGACTATTGATAAACCAGGGAACACGAAAAGGCTTACTCTGACAGCGCTATTAGGACTAAAAATGATATATGTACCTATCGAGAAATAGTAAATGAATGTAAGTTTTTTAACGTTACAGGATCTGGCGGAAATGCTATTGCACAATCTTATGCAGGTTCATCCAGCAGTAAGTATGATTTAATTAAATTACAAATATTAGATTTGTAAAAAGTTTTGATACTTAATTATAAATGCCATGTAACATTACAGAAGGAAATGGACAAAGTTCAGCAGTAGCATTATCAAGCGCTAAAAGCACCACAGGTGAGAATTTAAACATCCAAGAATTATCAAACAACACATAACTTTAAGACGTTTCAAAAGTTTTTTTGTCGCTACGATATACCTAGAAGTGACGGAGACAGCATGAGACCAACAGCGTCTCAACATTGAGTAGACCCTTTTATAAAGGCCACCAATTAAACGTTGAAGTTTGGAATTTGATCGACTTGTCTCTATGCTAGCTGCAATTATTAAAATTACTAGCTGTGCCTGCGAGTCGACGAATTCTCTATGAAAAACACTTAGAGGTTTTCTCATGGACTTGCGTACTTTTAGCGTCTAAAAATGCTTTTCAAGCGACCATATAATGTAAAACAAGCTACTGTTAATACGACGCAGGTTAATGATAATATTTAAGCAACAAAATTTGTGATATGTCTAAAAACCTCTAAGTGTTTATGAACACTTAGAGGTTTACTATTAAGATGACAGACAGTGCATTTTTAAAAATTCTTTTTTAATTAGAGACTTTCATGACCGCAATGCGTATGACAATCCCATCGTACCCTGAATACATACTGCTACAGATTACATTTGGGCCATGAATCTCAACAGACTCTTCGCACCATCACCATTTGGTTAAGACAGAATTTTATGGAATGTCCCGTAACAAGTCGGTTCAACCTCAAGACCCCAAACAGATCATTTTCATGAGACTTATATCGAACACATTCCATCAATAAGTAATGTACGAGTAAGTCTTCCACAACAACACACTACACGCGTTTTTTTAGCTTGAACGCAAACTTATTACATAAATTGTGTCTGTATCTGAGTCTATAACTGTTACCACTAATTTTCTATTTTAATTACTATTGATAAACCAGGGCACACGAAAAGGCTTACTCTGACAGCGCTATTAGGACTAAAAATTATATATGTACCTATCGAGAAATAGTAAATGAATGTAAGTTTTTTAACGTTACAGGATCTGGCGGAAATGCTATTGCACAATCTTATGCAGGTTCATCCAGCAGTAAGTATGATTTAATTAAATTACAAATATTAGATTTGTAAAAAGTTTTGATACTTAATTATAAATGCCATGTAACATTACAGAAGGAAATGGTCAAAGTTCAGCAGTAGCATTATCAAGCGCTAAAAGCACCACAGGTGAGAATTTAAACATACAAGAATTATCAAACAACATATAACTTTAAGACGTTTCGAAAGTCTTTTTGTCGCTACGATATACCTAGAAGAGACGGAGACAGCATGAGACAAACAGCGTCTCAACATTGAGTAGACCCTTTTATAAAGGCCACCAATTAAACGTTGATGTTTGGAATTTGATCGACTTGTCTCTATGCTAGCTGCAATTATTAAAATTACTAGCTGTGCCTGCGAGTCGATGAATTCTCTATGGAAAACACTTAGAGGTTTTCTTATGGACTTGCGTACTTTTAGCGTCTTAAAATGCTTTTCAAGCGACCATATAATGTAAAACAAGCTACTGTTAATACGACGCAGGTTAATGATAATATTTAAGCAACAAAATTTGTGATATGTCTAAAAAACCTCTAAGTGTTTATGAACACTTAGAGGTTTACTATTAAGATGACAGAAAGTGCATTTTTAAAAATTCTTTTTTAATTAGAGACTTTCATGACCGCAACGCGTATGAAAATCCCATCGTACCCTAAATACATACTGCTACAGATTACATTTGGGCCATGAATCTGAACAGACTCTTCGCACCATCACCATTTGGTTAAGACAGAATTTTATGGAATGTCCCGTAACAAGTCGGTTCAACCTCAAGACCCCAAACAGATCATTTCCATGAGACTTATATCGAACACATTCCATCAATAAGTGATGTACGAGTAAGTCTTCCACAACAACACACTACACGCGTTTTTTAAGCTTGAACGCAAACTTATTACATGGATTGTGTCCATATCTGAGTCTATAACTGTAACCACTAATTTTCTATTTGAATTACTATTGATAAACCAGGGCACACGAAAAGGCTATTAGGACTAAACATGATATATGTACCTATCGAGAAATAGTAAATTAATATAAGTTTTTTAACGTTACAGGATCTGGCGGAAATGCTATTGCACAATCTAATGCAGTTTCATCCAGCAGTAAGTATGATTTAATTAAATTACAAATATTAGATTTGTAAAAAGTTTTGATACTTAATTATAAATGCCATGTAACATTACAGAAGGAAATGGTCAAAGTTCAGCAGTAGCATTATCAAGCGCTAAAAGCACCACAGGTGAGAATTTAAACATCCAAGAATTATCAACCAACATGTAACTTTAAGACGTTTCGAAAGTCTTTTTGTCGCTACGATATACCTAGAAGTGACGGAGACAGCATGAGACACCATTTGGTTAAGACAGAATTTTATGGAATGTCCCGTAACAAGTCGGTTCAAACTCAAGACCCCAAATAGATCATTTCCATGAGACTTATATCGAACACATTCCATCAATAAGTGATGTACGAGTAAGTCTTCCACAACAACACACTACACGCGTTTTTTTAGCTTGAACGGAAACTTATTACATGGATTGTGTCCATATCTGAGTCTATAACTGTAACCACTAAATTTCTATTTAAATTACTAATTATAAAGCAGGGCACACGAAAAGGCTATTAGGACTAAACATGATATATGTACCTATCGAGAAATAGTAAATTAATGTAAGTTTTTTAACGTTACAGGATCTGGCGGAAATGCTATTGCACAATCTAATGCAGTTTCATCCAGCAGTAAGTATGATTTAATTATATTACAAATATTAGATTTGTAAAAAGTTTTGATACTTAATAATAAATGCCATGTAACATTACAGAAGGAAATGGTCAAAGTTCAGCAGTAGCATTATCAAGCGCTAAAAGCACCACAGGTGAGAATTTAAACATACAAGAATTATCAAACAACACATAACTTTAAGACGTTTCAAAAGTCTTTTTGTCGCTACGATATACCTAGAAGTGACGGAGACAGCATGAGACACCATTTGGTTAAGACAGAATTTTATGGAATGTCCCGTAACAAGTCGGTTCAAACTCAAGACCCCAAACAGATCATTTCCATGAGACTTATATCGAACACATTCCATCAATAAGTGATGTACGAGTAAGTCTTCCACAACAACACACTACACGCGTTTTTTTAGCTTGAACGCAAATTTATTACATGGATTGTGTCCATATCTGTGTCTATAACTGTAACCACTAATTTTCTATTTAACTGACTATTGATAAACCAGGGAACACGAAAAGGCTTACTCTGACAGCGCTATTAGGACTAAAAATGATATATGTACCTATCGAGAAATAGTAAATGAATGTAAGTTTTTTAACGTTACAGGATCTGGCGGAAATGCTATTGCACAATCTTATGCAGGTTCATCCAGCAGTAAGTATGATTTAATTAAATTACAAATATTAGATTTGTAAAAAGTTTTGATACTTAATTATAAATGCCATGTAACATTACAGAAGGAAATGGACAAAGTTCAGCAGTAGCATTATCAAGCGCTAAAAGCACCACAGGTGAGAATTTAAACATACAAGAATTATCAAACAACACATAACTTTAAGACGTTTCAAAAGTCTTTTTGTCGCTACGATATACCTAGAAGTGACGGAGAGAGCATGAGACCAACAGCGTCTCAACATTGAGTAGACCCTTTTATAAAGGCCACCAATTAAACGTTGAAGTTTGGAATTTGATCGACTTGTCTCTATGCTAGCTGCAATTATTAAAATTACTAGCTGTGCCTGCGAGTCGACCAATTCTCAATGCAAAACACTTAGAGGTTTTCTCATGGACTTGCGTACTTTTAGCGTCTATAAATGCTTTTCAAGCGACTATATAATGTAAAACAAGCTACTGTTAATAAGACGCAGGTTGGTGATAATTTTTAAGCAACAAAATTTGTGATATGTCTAAAAAACCTTTAAGTGTTTATGAACACTTAGAGGTTTTCTATTAAGATGACAGATAGTGCATTTTTTAAAATCCTTTTTTAATTAGAGTCTTTCATGACCGCAATGCGTATGACAATCCCATCGTACCCTAAATACATACTGCTACAAATAACATTTGGGCCATGAGTCTGAACAGACTCTTCGCACCATCACCATTTGGTTAAGACAGAATTTTATGAAATGTCCCGTAACAAGTCGGTTCAAACTCAAGACCCCAAACAGATCATTTCCATGAGACTTATATCGAACATATTCCATCAATAAGTGATGTACGAGTAAGTCTTCCACAACAACACACACGCGTTTTTTTAGCTTGAACGCAAACTTATTACATGGATTGTGTCCATATCTGTGTCTATAACCGTAACCACTAATTTTCTATTTAAATGACTATTGATAAACCAGGGCACACGAAAAGGCTTACTCTGACAGCGCTATTAGGACTAAACATGATATATGTACCTATAGAGAAATAGTAAATTAATGTAAGTTTTTTAACGTTACAGGATCTGGCGGAAATGCTATTGCACAATCTAATGCAGTTTCATCCAGCAGTAAGTATGATTTAATTAAATTACAAATATTAGATTTGTAAAAAGTTTTGATACTTAATTATAAATGCCATGTAACATTACAGAAGGAAATGGTCAAAGTTCAGCAGTAGCATTATCAAGCGCTAAAAGCACCACAGGTGAGAATTTAAACATACAAGAATTATCAAACAACATATAACTTTAAGACGTTTCAAAAGTCTTTTTGTCGCTACGATATACCTAGAAGTGACGGAGACAGCATGAGACACCATTTTGTTAAGACAGAATTTTATGGAATGTCCCGTAACAAGTCGGTTCAACCTTAAGACCCCAAACAGATAATTTCCATGAGACTTATATCGAACACATTCCTTCAATAAGTGATGTAAGAGTAAGTCTTCCAGAACAACACACTACACGCGTTTTTTTAGCTTGAACGGAAACTTATTACATGGATTGTGTCCATATCTGAGTCTATAACTGTAACCACTAATTTTCTATTTAAATTACTATTGATAAACCAGGGCACACGAAAAGGCTATTAGGACTAAACATGATATATGTACCTATCGAGAAAAAGTAAATTAATATAAGTTTTTAACGTTACAGGATCTGGCGGAAATGCTATTGCACAATCTAATGCAGTTTCATCCAGCAGTAAGTATGATTTAATTATATTACAAATATTAGATTTGTAAAAAGTTTTGATACTTAATAATAAATGCCATGTAACATTACAGAAGGAAATGGTCAAAGTTCAGCAGTAGCATTATCAAGCGCTAAAAGCACCACAGGTGAGAATTTAAACATACAAGAATTATCAAACAACATATAACTTTAAGACGTTTCAAAAGTCTTTTTGTCGCTACGATATACCTAGAAGTGACGGAGACAGCATGAGACACCATTTGGTTAAGACAGAATTTTATGGAATGTCCCGTAACAAGTCGGTTCAAACTCAAGACCCCAAACAGATCATTTCCATGAGACTTATATCGAACACATTCCATCAATAAGTGATGTACGAGTAAGTCTTCCACAACAACACACTACACGCGTTTTTTTAGCTTGAACGCAAATTTATTACATGGATTGTGTCCATATCTGTGTCTATAACTGTAACCACTAATTTTCTATTTAACTGACTATTGATAAACCAGGGAACACGAAAAGGCTTACTCTGACAGCGCTATTAGGACTAAAAATGATATATGTACCTATCGAGAAATAGTAAATGAATGTAAGTTTTTTAACGTTACAGGATCTGGCGGAAATGCTATTGCACAATCTTATGCAGGTTCATCCAGCAGTAAGTATGATTTAATTAAATTACAAATATTAGATTTGTAAAAAGTTTTGATACTTAATTATAAATGCCATGTAACATTACAGAAGGAAATGGACAAAGTTCAGCAGTAGCATTATCAAGCGCTAAAAGCACCACAGGTGAGAATTTAAACATCCAAGAATTATCAAACAACACATAACTTTAAGACGTTTCAAAAGTTTTTTTGTCGCTACGATATACCTAGAAGTGACGGAGACAGCATGAGACCAACAGCGTCTCAACATTGAGTAGACCCTTTTATAAAGGCCACCAATTAAACGTTGAAGTTTGGAATTTGATCGCCGTGTCTCTATGCTAGCTGCAATTATTAAAATTACTAGCTGTGCCTGCGAGTCTACCTCGTTCGCGTGCGTGTCAGCAAATGTATTGGATTTTATGGGCTTTAATTTTTTTGCGCGGAACCCTAATTCTTTTTCTAAAATAAAAGCCTTATTTACTCCTTTTAACATCCGCTATCTGCCTGTGAAAGTGCAGTCAAAATCGGTCCCTACGTTTCTGAGATTTGCCGGAACAATCAGACAGCCGTACAAAATTTAAAAAAATATGTTTTTTGTTATTTTGACATTACAAACAGGCATTTCAATTTTATTTATCTGCATACATAGATGTTTATCTGCGTATAGATAAATATAATTTTAAATCATGAAGAAATTAATACTATTTACTTACAGACAAAACAAACAATATACTCTAAGTCAAGAATACCTACTACTTTTTATGGGATGTTTTTAAGACAACTTCTTTAAAATGTCATTCTCGTCCTCAAATATAATAGTTGTCTAATGAATTAATAGGTCGGCGACGAACTTTTAGCGTCTAACAAATGCTTTTCAAGCGACCATATAATTTAAAACAAGCTACTAATAATATGACGCAGCTTGGTAATAATTTCTTAAGCAACTAAATTTGTGATATGTCTACGCATTGCCGGCATCTAATTAATGTATGAACTGCATCTATAAAATAATTTGAACGTACACTAATTTCATTTAGTCACCTATATACTTATACGTTAGCATAAGTCATTAATGAGTGAATCTACTGTAATTGAAAATAAAATTACCTTATTATTGTCATCAAATAATGGTCAATGAATGCTCCAATTTCATGAAGTTACCTATCTATTTATTGTAATCTAACCTGCAAACACTTTTAAGTTGCTGCTGCATCATCTGCGGTGATGCGGGAAGTGCCACCCCTCCGCCCTTACGTAACAAAGGATAGGCAACCATGCTCACCTCCGCAGCTTCGGCTTACAGCGGGCGGGGATTGTTTTGACAATAACAAGACGACGTGATTCGTTTGGTTAACCCCCGACGCAAAAACGACGGGGGTTGTTATAAGTTTGACGTGTCGGGTTGTGTGTGTGTGTGTGTCTGTCTGTGGCATCGTAGCTCCAGAACGGATGAACCGATTTTGATTTTGTTTTTTTTTTTTTTTGAAAAGTGAATAAGGGGCAAGTGTTCTTAGCTATGTTTAATGAAAATCGGTCAGATGGCCGCCGCCACAAAATGGCGGATAACATATTTTTTCACAACTCCCTCAATATGGGTATCAAATGAAAGGGCTTGACTAGTTGAATACTATACACTATTACAAATTACAAATCCAAGATGGCCGCCACCACAAATGGCGAATTCACATAGGAATACATTAGTATGGAATGAACGCCAACGACCACGAGTACCTACCTAACTAGCGTCACTGTGGTAAAAAGATACGTGAAGCTGCGCAGATTTCGGCGAGTCACGTGTCGATCGTATAGCATGCTTACTAGTAATATAATATTATAAAGTTTAAAAAGCAAGAAATAAAAGTTAAATTAAAAATTCGCCGACTCAAAAAAAACCTCTAAAAACTAAAATAATAATATATATTGGCCCTTTAAGTTTAATATAAGTTGCAGGAAATATTTTGATCCAAGCGTCCTCACGTTGGGGGTCGACGACCACACCCTGTTATAATGAATACTGAACAATGTCCTATTAACGTTATAGTAACGTTTGTGTTTTGTGATATTCTTGGAGTGCAAGTTCTTCTTAACATAAATCTTTCTATTTGCATCTAGATAAAGTAAAACAAAATTCCCCTACAGAACCTAACAAACCAGCTAAAGAACCAGAGCCAGAACCAGAGAAACCTTGCTCGTCGGATAAGGAGCCCCCTAAGGAATCCAACAAACCAGAAAAGCAGCCAGAAAAGCAGCCAGATAAGCCCCCTAAACAACCTAGCCAACCGACAACAGTAACTACTAGTACAAGTAAATCTGGATCTCACAGTGGTACGTATGAATTTGACCGACATACAAGTTTCGTTTTGTACCATTTGACATTATTACAAATATGAACTTTCCGAAAGTAGACCATGTCCATTGACGAGATTAAGAAGCGTTTACCCTGGGTCACGTCTTAGACGGGTGACCAACTTTTTTACACATAAGAAACGATACACCTAGTATTTTCATTCAATTCAAAGTGCTATCTCAGAATATTAGAGATCGATTAATTTGGAAAGCTTGTAATTCACCCGTAGCGTAGCTGCTTAGATCAGTCTAAGCAGCCAGCTAGCAGATACAACAACTAGTTATAGTTTTGTCCTACTGATATCCAAATAATATTTGATTATTTTTTTTCCAGCTGCTGAGTCGGGCCAAGGTGGAGCAGCAAACGCAACGGCATCATCTGCAGGTACCTGTGCAGTTATACTTTCATTTTTTTTCTACAGAAAAAAATAGTGTTACCTTCATAAAATATAGTCGAATTAATTTTTAAATTAAAAACCAATTCGGACTTCGTTTTATTTTAGAGTTTTAGGACCATTTACGAGTATACTTTGCTCTATTTGCATGCCCCTACATAAAATTAGTTTTCCAGCAATGATTTTCGCTCAGTCTTACTTCGTTTAATGAACAGATCACACTAATATTATAAAGGCGAAAGTTTGTGAGTGTGTGTGTGTGTGTTTATAGGTATGTTTGTTACTTCTTCACGCTCAAACCGCTGAACCGATTTCGATGAAATTTGGTATAGAAATAGTGTGAGTCCCGGGAAAGGACATAGGCTACTTTTTATCCCGATATTTTCACGGGATCAACATTTACGCAGGTGAAACCGCAGGGCGCAACTAGTGCATAGATAAAAGCTATGTTATGGGTCTTTCTACAAGCCGTATATTTTATTAAAATAAATAATTATGTCATATCGTGGAAACATTAATCCGAAGGAATAATTTGTTTACAGCCGGAACGAGCAACGATAAGAATGGATCGCAAACATATACGAATACTAAAACCAAAGGTACTTGAAACATAAATAACACAATAAAAGAGTTGTAAAAAAATAAGTAAAAATATCTCGCTTTTATCAATATTTGAATTTTATTATTATGTACCTGTATATAATTAAAATCCTGTTTAAAATATACTTCAAAGCATTAGGTTAGGTTATGTTAGTGGTTACTGTTAAGATTGTCTTTTTTTACAGCATCCACCATAGGCGATGCCAAAGCCAGCGCTTCGGGTAACGCAGAGTCTAAAGGTACTACTTTTAGTAATTATCTTTGCCGTTACGATTCCCATGATCTGAGTCGCTTACCCTGTTCTAATGAAAAGTGAACAATGTCATATTATTAGTAACGTTAGTGTTTTGTGATATTCTTGGAGTGCAAGTTCTTCTTAACATAAATCTTTCTATTTGCATCTAGATAAAGTAAAACAAAATCCCCCTACGGAACCTAACAAACCAGCTAAAGAACCAGAGCCAGAACCAGAGAAACCTTGCTCGTCAGATAAGGAGCCCCCTAAGGAATCCAACAAACCAGAAAAGCAGCCAGAAAAGCCCCCTAAACAACCTAGCCAACCGACAACAGTAACTACTAGTACAAGTAAATCTGGATCTCACAGTGGTACGTATGAATTTTACGGACTTACAAGTTTCGTTTTGTACCATTTGACATTATTACAAATATGAACTTTCCGAGAGTAGACCATGTCCATTGACGAGATTAAGAAGCGTTTACCCTAGGTCACTTCTTAGATGGGTGACCAATTTTTTTACACATAAGAAACGAGACACCTAGTATTTTCATTCAATTCAAAGTGCTTACATAGAATATTAGAGACCGATTAATTTGGAAAGCTTGTAATTCACCCGAAGCGTAGCTGCTTAGATCAGTCTAAGCAGCCAGCTAGCAGATACAACACCTAGTTATAGTTTTGTCCTACTGATATCCAAATAATATTTGATTATTTTTTTTCCAGCTGCTGAGTCGGGCCCAGGTGGAGCAGCAAACGCAACGGCATCATCTGCAGGTACCTGTGCAAATATACTTTCATTTTTTTTCTACAGAAAAAAATAGTGTTACCTTCATAAAATATATTCGAAATAATTTTTAAATTAAAAACCAATTCGGACTTCGTTTTCATTTAGAGTTTTAGGATCATATACGAATATACTTTGCTCTATGTCCATGCCCCTATATCGTCTCTATAACAAAAACAGTTTCTTTGTAGAGGCTCACATACAAAAGAACATATTTGAAAATCATCTGCAAAGCTGTATGTTATACAAGGTTGACTTGAGCGTCACGTTGTGCAATATGCAACGGTTACAAAAAGATGCTTAACGAAGCCGAGCGTATTTCATAGTCCTTAATATTGTAATTTTTATTTTTTGTGTAATACCTTGCTGTGAACCTTCTGGTTACGGAGGTTTTGAAGATAAGTTTTATAGTTTTTTCACGAAATCACGTTTCGCATATTTTAATCAAAAACCTCCACAGCTTCTGTACCGTTGCATGCACCTTTAAATATAATGTTTTACGAGCGCTACATTGTTCGCACAATAAATAAAATTCGTTTTCCAGCAATGATTTTCGCTCAGTCTTACTTCGTTTCATGAACAGAATGCATAGATAACGGCTATGTTATGGATATATTTTATTAAAATAAATAATTATGTCATATCGTGGAAACATTAATCCGAAGGAACAATTTGTTTACAGCCGGAACGAGCAACGATAAGAATGGATCGCAAACATATACGAATACTAAAACCAAAGGTACTTGAAACATAAATAACACAATTAAAGAGTTGTAAAAAAATAAGTAACAATATCACGCGTTTATCAATATTTGAATTTTATTATTATATACCTATATATAATTAAAATCCTGTTTAAAATATAATTCAAAGCATTAGGTTAGGTGATGTTAGTGGTTACTTTTATAATTGCCTTTTTTTTTACAGCATCCACCATAGGCGATGCCAAAGCCAGCGCTTCGGCTAACGCAGAGTCTAAAGGTACTACTTTTAGTAATTATCTTTGCCGTTACGACTCCCATGATCTGAGTCACTTACCCTGTTCTAATGAATACTGAACAATGTCATATTATTAGTAACGTTAGTGTTTTGTGATATTCTTGGAGTGCAAGTTCTTCTTAACATAAATCTTTCTATTTGCATCTAGATAAAGTAAAACAAAATCCCCCTACGGAACCTAACAAACCAGCTAAAGAACCAGAGCCAGAACCAGAGAAACCTTGCTCGTCAGATAAGGAGCCCCCTAAGGAATCCAACAAACCAGAAAAGCAGCCAGAAAAGCCCCCTAAACAACCTAGCCAACCGACAACAGTAACTACTAGTACAAGTAAATCTGGATCTCACAGTGGTACGTATGAATTTGACGGACATACAAGTTTCGTTTTGTACCATTTGACATTATTACAAATATGAACTTTCCGAGAGTAGACCATGTCCATTGACGAGATTAAGAAGCGTTTACCCTGGGTCACTTCTTAGATGGGTGACCAATTTTTTTACACATAAGAAACGAGACACCTAGTATTTTCATTCAATTCAAAGTGCTTACATAGAATATTAGAGACCGATTAATTTGGAAAGCTTGTAATTCACCCGAAGCGCAGCTGCTTAGATCAGTCTAAGCAGCCAGCTAGCAGATACAACAACTAGTTATAGTTTTGTCCTACTGATATCCAAATAATATTTGATTAATTTTTTTACAGCTGCTGAGTCGGGCCCATGTGGAGCAGCAAACGCAACGGCATCATCTGCAGGTACATGTCCAGTTATACTTTAATTTTTTTTCTTCAGAAAAAAAATAGTGTTACCTTCATAAAATATAGTCGAAATAATTTTTAAATTAAAAACCAATTCGGACTTCGTTTTCATTTAGAGTTTTAGGATCATATACGAATATACTTTGCTCTATGTCCATGCCCCTATATCGTCTCTATAACAAAAACAGTTTCTTTGTAGAGGCTCACATACAAAAGAACATATTTGAAAATCATCTGCAAAGCTGTATGTTATACAAGGTTGACTTGAGCGTCACGTTGTGCAATATGCAACGGTTACAAAAAGATGCTTAACGAAGCCGAGCGTATTTCATAGTCCTTAATATTGTAATTTTTATTTTTTGTGTAATACCTTGCTGTGAACCTTCTGGTTACGGAGGTTTTGAAGATAAGTTTTATAGTTTTTTCACGAAATCACGTTTCGCAATTTTTAATCAAAAACCTCCACAGCTTCTGTACCGTTGCATGCACCTTTAAATATAATGTTTTACGAGCGCTACATTGTTCGCACAATAAATAAAATTCGTTTTCCAGCAATGATTTTCGCTCAGTCTTACTTCGTTTCATGAACAGAATGCATAGATAACGGCTATGTTATGGATATATTTTATTAAAATAAATAATTATGTCATATCGTGGAAACATTAATCCGAAGGAACAATTTGTTTACAGCCGGAACGAGCAACGATAAGAATGGATCGCAAACATATACGAATACTAAAACCAAAGGTACTTGAAACATAAATAACACAATTAAAGAGTTGTAAAAAAATAAGTAACAATATCACGCGTTTATCAATATTTGAATTTTATTATTATATACCTATATATAATTAAAATCCTGTTTAAAATATAATTCAAAGCATTAGGTTAGGTGATGTTAGTGGTTACTTTTATAATTGCCTTTTTTTTTACAGCATCCACCATAGGCGATGCCAAAGCCAGCGCTTCGGCTAACGCAGAGTCTAAAGGTACTACTTTTAGTAATTATCTTTGCCGTTACGACTCCCATGATCTGAGTCACTTACCCTGTTCTAATGAATACTGAACAATGTCATATTATTAGTAACGTTAGTGTTTTGTGATATTCTTGGAGTGCAAGTTCTTCTTAACATAAATCTTTCTATTTGCATCTAGATAAAGTAAAACAAAATCCCCCTACGGAACCTAACAAACCAGCTAAAGAACCAGAGCCAGAACCAGAGAAACCTTGCTCGTCAGATAAGGAGCCCCCTAAGGAATCCAACAAACCAGAAAAGCAGCCAGAAAAGCCCCCTAAACAACCTAGCCAACCGACAACAGTAACTACTAGTACAAGTAAATCTGGATCTCACAGTGGTACGTATGAATTTGACGGACATACAAGTTTCGTTTTGTACAGTCGCCAGCAAAATTGCATGGGTACCTTAGTGTCTATTTTCCCGTGAACGTTTGAATTCAAGTTTTCGAAAATAAACTAGATGGCGTTGGTTTCTTCACAACTATGACTAATTTACGAAACGTAAGTAAGGAGTTAGGAAGAAACGAAGGAATTACAA
This sequence comes from Amphipoea lucens, assembly GCA_947508005.1. NCBI lineage: Eukaryota > Metazoa > Arthropoda > Insecta > Lepidoptera > Noctuidae > Amphipoea > Amphipoea lucens. Next base: position 8,596,371 of record OX382364.1, on the reverse strand, counting down.
GGCTAATACATTTATCTAATTATTACATTACAATTACCAGCATACGTAGCTTAAATGATAAAAATAATAATAGAAACCGATAGGAATATATTTATTAAGCTAACGAGTGGGTATTTTAATAATTAATTTAATATTCGAATTGGTAGGTAGTTACTTAGCAACAGCAAAAAAGAGCAGATTCATCGCAGGTAAACAGGCTCACCTTGTGGGCTCGCAAAAAAAGGCACTATAAAAAATTATAGAGGTTTATTTCTTACAGTTTATTATTCAAATTTAATAGACAGTTGATTAAATATTATAGGTATAACATTATAATATTATGAAGTTATTGAGGCGATAGCTTAAGTATTCGTTTCCAAAATCGGAAAGAGAATTGAAGCTTATGTAACCTCAATAAAAACAAACAGGAGACCAGGTTATTTTATTACAAAGGTCAAACGGATTAAATGGATACTAAATAAGTAGGCTAAATACTACAAAATTGCACAAAAACATATCAAATGGTTAGTAGGCAACATAAAAAACTAAAAACTATGTTGTTTAAACTTAAAGTGTTCATAACTTTTTAAATTATTAAAAATACGTAAGTTATAGTTTATACACACATAACCAGGTCTCCAGTCAATATAAATAATATTATCTAAGTATAATTATTTAGCTCGTAGCTACGTAACCACTTGTGTATCGCGTATTATTTCGACGCCACAAACATAAGCGCCCGTGTTCACTGGACTTAAAAGTTTTTTCATCTGTAAAGATGACATTACTCCAATCGAAGTTTATGTGATCCAAAGCGAACTGTAATCTTGCCCTTTTATGGTTTTCCGTGAGCAAGGGTTTCACAGCATGCCTCCGCCTGTGCCTCCGCGGCACAAGTTTTGTCGCGGCTCCGTGTCAAAACTTGTGTCAAATAAAGCAGCATAGTGGTTCGGCGGCAGAAATCCATTTTCTTCATACTGCCTTATCATGGTTTGATGCTGCAATGTGTTTTATAAGTCGTGGTCTACCAGTTCTTTGATGGTGTTTCAAAGAACCCTCCTCTTCAAATCGTCGTACTCAAAGAACAACAGTTTTTCTCTGCAACAATAAAACAGAAATATATAATACCCAATAATGATTATTATGTAGTATAGTAACAAAAAAATAATGCAGTTTTTAATATAAAAGTGTAAAAATAAAACTACTTACGTTTACACCGGTCTCTGGCTATTTCTGACAAGTTTTTGGCTTGATTATTCAAAGCAATTATTTGAGCTCTTGTAACGAAATCAATATTATAACTCGTGCTCGTTTTGGTAAAATAAGTAATCCGCCTGATCATAAATAAAAACTGAACAAAAGGCACTCGAACGAGGTAATCGAAATGAACTTAGCGAACGATCAATTGAGCTGTCATAAATCTTCGATCTAAGTATTATTCATACCACCTACCAATTATTTATAAATCCATATTTAACCTACCCTCTCAAGTTTGAAAACTAAAACTTAGAAAATCAGATACCTACCTACTTATAAATTGATATTCAATTTTAACATAGTAGGTTAATAATTAGGATCAATTTTCTTTAAAAGAAACTATTAATTATAAATTGTTTGAATGTTTGAAGAGACAAAAAGAAACTGCAAAAATATTTTATCATATAAAGCAAAGCAACGCCATCTAATAACAGCATAGTTAAATTGTGTTAGTCGTTAACTGGTTTTACGCTAGATGGCGTCATTTCTCGCTTCATACGATTTTGTTTCTGTACTACCCATGCACTTTTGCAGCCTACCGTACCATTTGACATTATTACAAATATGAACTTTCCGAAAGTAGACCATGTCTATTGACGAGATTAAGAAGCGCTTACCCTGGGTCACGTCTTAGACGGGTGACCAACTTTTTTACACATAAGCAACGATACTCCTAGTATTTTTATTCAATTCAAATTGCTATCGCAGAATATCAGAGATCGATTAATTTGGAAAGCTTGTAATTCACCCGTAGCGTAGCTGCTTAGATCAGTCTAAGCAGCCAGCTAGCAGATACAACACCTAGTTATCGTTTTGTCCTACTGATATCCAAATAATATTTGATTATTTTTTTTCCAGCTGCTGAGTCGGGCCCAGGTGGAGCAGCAAACGCAACGGCATCATCTGCAGGTACCTGTGCAGTTATACTTTAATTTTTTTTTCTACAGAAAAAAATAGTGTTACCTTCATAAAATATATTCGAAATAATTTTTAAATTAAAAACCAATTCGGACTTCGATTTATTTTAGAGTTTTAGGACCATTTACGAGTATACTTTGCTCTATTTCCATGACCCTATATCGTCTCTATAACAATAACAGTTTCTTTGTAGAGGCTCACACACAAAAGAACATATGTGAAAATCATCTGCAAAGCTGTATGTTATACAAGGTTGACTTGAGCGTCACGTTGTGCAATATGCAACGGTTACAAAAATATGCTTAACGAAGCCGAGCGTATTTCATAGTCCTTAATATTGTAATTTTTATTTTTTGTGTAAGACCTTGCTGTGAACTTTCTGGTTACGGAGATTTTGAAGATAATTTTTATAATTTTTTTACGAAATCACGTTTCGCATATTTTAATCAAAAACCTCCACAGCTTCTGTACCGTTGCATGCACCTTGAAATACGATGTTTTGCGAGCGCTATATTGTTCGCACAATAAATAAAATTCGTTTTCCAGCAATGATTTTCGCTCAGTCTTACTTTGTTTCATGAACAGAATGCTTCGATATCGGCTATGTTATGGATATATTTTATTAAAATAAATAATTATGTCATATCGTGGAAACATTAATCCGAAGGAACAATTTGTTTACAGCCGGAACAAGCAACGATAAGAATGGATCGCAAACATATACGAATACTAAAACCAAAGGTACTTGAAACATAAATAACACAATAAAAGAGTTGTAAAAAAATAAGTAACAATATCACGCTTTTATCAATATTTGAATTTTATTATTATGTACCTGTATACAACGTGTAACGTTAAATGCGCAAAACCTGAAAATAGTTTGATCAGAATAACGAGCAGAATCCATTGAACCACTTTTTAATATGGGTCACATTTTTCAAAAAATCTTCATTAAAAACGTTGCCGTGTCTATTTATTAATAAGTCAAGCCATCACATGCGCAAACCCGCCAAAATAGGTAAACAAACACAAGTTGTTGTCGACCAATTTAAATTTTCCCATACGCGGGATAATAGTAGCTCTTATTTCAATGCAAATTGCAAATACGAATCTTCCGTACAGTAAGTACCATAAATAAGACAATTTGAAATAAACAATAATGCTATCTATCTTATTTTAACATAAACTTAACCTAAGGGTTAGAAAGAGAAATGACGATCTGCACGGGGGCGGGGCGTGCGAAATACGTGACAGCGGCCGTGTTTACTTCAGTCTGAGCGGCGCTGGCACATGCGTCACGGGTGTAATAATTGTTCTATCCCGTTACCCCGGTGAGGCGGCGCGTGCGCGTGAATTTCGCAACGTTTTTGTACACAAACATTAAATATTGTGAAATGGTGAGAATGTTGGCGCATTGTAATGACAACGTTAATTTGGCCAAAGCCTGGAAAAGTGTGATGGAAACATTAAATCACTGTTCAAAGATAACCTAAGTTTTTTAAGAGCGTAGATGGTAAATAATGCGCGGCGCAGCGCGGCGCGGCGGCGCAGCGGCCCGGTGACCGGTGACGACTCTTCCCTCAATAGAGCGTCGTCGCAGACGCAATAAACGATTAGAATTGCCAGTAAAACTAAAACAGCACATAAAACCTATACAACTTTTTTAATGATTTTTTTTCTCTCTGAAATAGGTCAATTGAATTAAAAATCAGTTGGGGTGTCTGAGGTTTTGCGCATTTAACGTTACACGTTGTATAATTAAAATCCTGTTTAAAATATACTTCAAAGCATTAGGTTAGGTTATGTTAGTGGTTACTGTTAAGATTGCCTTTTTTTACAGCATCCACCATAGGCGATGCCAAAGCCAGCGCTTCGGGTAACGCAGAGTCTAAAGGTACTACTTTTAGTAATTATCTTTGCCGTTACGATTCCCATGATCTGAGTCGCTTACCCTGTTCTAATGAAAACTGAACAATGTCATATTATTAGTAACGTTAGTGTTTTGTGATATTCTTGGAGTGCAAGTTCTTCTTAACATAAATCTTTCTATTTGCATCTAGATAAAGTAAAACAAAATCCCCCTACGGAACCTAACAAACCAGCTAAAGAACCAGAGCCAGAACCAGAGAAACCTTGCTCGTCAGATAAGGAGCCCCCTAAGGAATCCAACAAACCAGAAAAGCAGCCAGAAAAGCCCCCTAAACAACCTAGCCAACCGACAACAGTAACTACTAGTACAAGTAAATCTGGATCTCACAGTGGTACGTATGAATTTTACGGACTTACAAGTTTCGTTTTGTACCATTTGACATTATTACAAATATGAACTTTCCGAGAGTAGACCATGTCCATTGACGAGATTAAGAAGCGTTTACCCTGGGTCACGTGTTAGTGACCAACTTTTTTACACATAAGAAACGATACACCTAGTATTTTCATTCAATTCAAAGGGCTATCTCAGAATATTAAAGATCGATTCATTTGGAAAGCTTGTAATTCACCCGTAGCGTAGCTGCTTAGATCAGTCTAAGCAGCCAGCTAGCAGATACAACACCTAGTTATAGTTTTGTCCTACTGATATCCAAATAATATTTGATTATTTTTTTTCCAGCTGCTGAGTCGGGCCCAGGTGGAGCAGCAAACGCAACGGCATCATCTGCAGGTACCTGTGCAAATATACTTTCATTTTTTTTCTACAGAAAAAAATAGTGTTACCTTCATAAAATATATTCGAAATAATTTTTAAATTAAAAACCAATTCGGACTTCGTTTTCATTTAGAGTTTTAGGATCATATACGAATATACTTTGCTCTATTTCCATGCCCCTATATCGTCTCTATAACAAAAACAGTTTCTTTGTAGAGGCTCACATACAAAAGAACATATTTGAAAATCATCTGCAAAGCTGTATGTTATACAAGGTTGACTTGAGCGTCACGTTGTGCAATATGCAACGGTTACAAAAAGATGCTTAACGAAGCCGAGCGTATTTCATAGTCCTTAATATTGTAATTTTTATTTTTTGTGTAATACCTTGCTGTGAACCTTCTGGTTACGGAGGTTTTGAAGATAAGTTTTATAGTTTTTTCACGAAATCACGTTTCGCATATTTTAATCAAAAACCTCCACGGCTTCTGTACCGTTGCATGCACCTTTAAATATAATGTTTTACGAGCGCTACATTGTTCGCACAATAAATAAAATTCGTTTTCCAGCAATGATTTTCGCTCAGTCTTACTTCGTTTCATGAACAGAATGCATAGATAACGGCTATGTTATGGATATATTTTATTAAAATAAATAATTATGTCATATCGTGGAAACATTAATCCGAAGGAACAATTTGTTTACAGCCGGAACGAGCAACGATAAGAATGGATCGCAAACATATACGAATACTAAAACCAAAGGTACTTGAAACATAAATAACACAATAAAAGAGTTGTAAAAAAATAAGTAAAAATATCACGCTTTTATCAATATTTGAATTTTATTATTATGTACCTGTATATAATTAAAATCCTGTTTAAAATATACTTTAAAGCATTAGGTTAGGTTATGTTAGTGGTTACTGTTAAGATTGTCTTTTTTTACAGCATCCACCATAGGCAATGCCAAAGCCAGCGCTTCGGGTAACGCAGAGTCTAAAGGTACTACTTTTAGTAATTATCTTTGCCGTTACGATTCCCATGATCTGAGTCGCTTACCCTGTTCTAATGAAAACTGAACAATGTCATATTATTAGTAACGGTAGTGTTTTGTGATATTCTTGGAGTGCAAGTTCTTTTTTTTTTAACATAAATCTTTCTATTTGCATCTAGATAAAGTAAAACAAAATCCCCCTACGGAACCTAACAAACCAGCTAAAGAACCAGAGCCAGAACCAGAGAAACCTTGCTCGTCAGATAAGGAGCCCCCTAAGGAATCCAACAAACCAGAAAAGCAGCCAGAAAAGCCCCCTAAACAACCTAGCCAACCGACAACAGTAACTACTAGTACAAGTAAATCTGGATCTCACAGTGGTACGTATGAATTTGACGGACATACAAGTTTCGTTTTGTACCATTTGACATTATTACAAATATGAACTTTCCGAGAGTAGACCATGTCCATTGACGAGATTAAGAAGCGTTTACCCTGGGTCACGTCTTAGTGACCAACTTTTTTACACATAAGAAACGATACACCTAGTATTTTCATTCAATTCAAAGGGCTATCTCAGAATATTAGAGATCGATTAATTTGGAAAGCTTGTAATTCACCCGTAGCGTAGCTGCTTAGATCAGTCTAAGCAGCCAGCTAGCAGATACAACACCTAGTTATAGTTTTGTCCTACTGATATCCAAATAATATTTGATTATTTTTTTTCCAGCTGCAGAGTCGGGCCCAGGTGGAGCAGCAAACGCAACAGCATCATCTGCAGGTACCTGTGCAAATATATTTTCATTTTTTTTCTACAGAAAAAAATAGTGTTACCTTCATAAAATATATTCGAAATAATTTTTAAATTAAAAACCAATTCGGACTTCGTTTTATTTTAGAGTTTTAGGATCATATACGAATATACTTTGCTCTATTTCCATGCACCTATATCGTCTCTATAACAAAAACAGTTTCTTCGTAGAGGCTCACATACAAAAGAACATATTTGAAAATCATCTGCAAAGCTGTTTGTTATACAAGGTTGACTTGAGCGTCACGTTGTGCAATATGCAACGGTTACAAAAAGATGCTTAACGAAGCCGAGCGTATTTCATAGTCCTTAATATTGTCATTTTTATTTTTTGTGTAAGACCTTGCTGTGAATCTTCTGGTTACGGAGGTTTTGAAGATAAGTTTTATAGTTTTTTCACGAAATCACGTTTCGCATATTTTAATCAAAAACCTCCACAGATTCTGTACCGTTGCATGCACCTTTAAATATAATGTTTTGCGAGCGCTACATTGTTCGCACAATAAATAAAATTCGTTTTCCAGCAATGATTTTCGCTTAGTCTTACTTCGTTTCATGAACAGAATGCATAGATAACGGCTATGTTATGGATATATTTTATTAAAATAAATAATTATGTCATATCGTGGAAACATTAATCCGAAGGAACAATTTGTTTACAGCCGGAACGAGCAACGATAAGAATGGATCGCAAACATATACGAATACTAAAACCAAAGGTACTTGAAACATAAATAACACAATAAAAGAGTTGTAAAAAAATAAGTAACAATATCACGCTTTTATCAATATTTGAATTTTATTATTATGTACCTGTATATAATTAAAATCCTGTTTAAAATATACTTCAAAGTATTAGGTTAGGTTATTTTAGTGGTTACTGTTAAGATTGTTCTTTTTTACAGCATCCACCATAGGCGATGCCAAAGCCAGCGCTTCGGGTAACGCAGAGTCTAAAGGTACTACTTTTAGTAATTATCTTTGCCGTTACGATTCCCATGATCTGAGTCGCTTACCCTGTTCTAATGAAAACTGAACAATGTCATATTATTAGTAACGTTAGTGTTTTGTGATATTCTTGGAGTGCAAGTTCTTCTTAACATAAATCTTTCTATTTGCATCTAGATAAAGTAAAACAAAATCCCCCTACGGAACCTAACAAACCAGCTAAAGAACCAGAGCCAGAACCAGAGAAACCTTGCTCGTCAGATAAGGAGCCCCCTAAGGAATCCAACAAACCAGAAAAGCAGCCAGAAAAGCCCCCTAAACAACCTAGCCAACCGACAACAGTAACTACTAGTACAAGTAAATCTGGATCTCACAGTGGTACGTATGAATTTTACGGACTTACAAGTTTCGTTTTGTACCATTTGACATTATTACAAATATGAACTTTCCGAGAGTAGACCATGTCCATTGACGAGATTAAGAAGCGTTTACCCTGGGTCACTTCTTAGATGGGTGACCAATTTTTTTACACATAAGAAACGAGACACCTAGTATTTTCATTCAATTCAAAGTGCTTACATAAAATATTAGAGACCGATTAATTTGGAAAGCTTGTAATTCACCCGAAGCGTAGCTGCTTAGATCAGTCTAAGCAACCAGCTAGCAGATACAACAACTAGTTATAGTTTTGTCCTACTGATATCCAAATAATATTTGATTAATTTTTTTACAGCTGCTGAGTCGGGCCCATGTGGATCAGCAAACGCAACGGCATCATCGGCAGGTACCTGTCCAGTCATACTTTAATTTTTTTCTTCAGAAAAAAAATAGTGTTACCTTCATAAAATATAGTCGAAATAATTTTTAAATTAAAAACCGATTCGGACTTCGATTTTAGAGTTTTAGGACCATTTACGAGTATACTTTGCTCTATTTCCATGCCCCTATATCGTCTCTATAACAAAAACAGTGTCTTTGTAAAGGCTCACACACAAAAGAACATATTTGAAAATCATCTGCAAAGCTGTTTGTTATACAAGGTTAACTTGAGCGTCACGTTGTGCAATATGCAACGGTTACAAAAAGATGCTTAACGAAGCCGAGCGTAATTCATAGTCCTTAATATTGTAATTTTTATTTTTTGTGTGAGTCGTTACTGTAAACCTTCTGGTTACGGAGGTTTTGAAGATAAGTTTTTTAATTTTTTCACGAAATCACGTTTCGCATCTTTTAATCAAAAACCTCCACAGCTTCTGTACCGTTGCATGCACCTTTAAATACAATGTTTTGCGAGCGCTACATTGTTCGCACAATAAATAAAATTCGTTTTCCAGCAATGATTTTCGCTTAGTCTTACTTCGTTTCATGAACAGAATGCATAGATAACGGCTATGTTATGGATATATTTTATTAAAATAAATAATTATGTCATATCGTGGAAACATTAATCCGAAGGAACAATTTGTTTACAGCCGGAACGAGCAACGATAAGAATGGATCGCAAACATATACGAATACTAAAACCAAAGGTACTTGAAACATAAATAACACAATTAAGGAGTTGTAAAAAAATAAGTAACAATATCACGCTTTTATCAATATTTGAATTTTATTATTATATACCTGTATATAATTAAAATCCTGTTTAAAATATACTTCAAAGTATTAGGTTAGGTTATGTTAGTGGTTACTGTTAAGATTGTCTTTTTTTACAGCATCCACCATAGGCGATGCCAAAGCCAGCGCTTCGGGTAACGCAGAGTCTAAAGGTACTACTTTTAGTAATTATCTTTGCCGTTACGATTCCCATGATCTGAGTCGCTTACCCTGTTCTAATGAAAACTGAACAATGTCATATTATTAGTAACGTTAGTGTTTTGTGATATTCTTGGAGTGCAAGTTCTTCTTAACATAAATCTTTCTATTTGCATCTAGATAAAGTAAAACAAAATCCCCCTACGGAACCTAACAAACCAGCTAAAGAACCAGAGCCAGAACCAGAGAAACCTTGCTCGTCAGATAAGGAGCCCCCTAAGGAATCCAACAAACCAGAAAAGCAGCCAGAAAAGCCCCCTAAACAACCTAGCCAACCGACAACAGTAACTACTAGTACAAGTAAATCTGGATCTCACAGTGGTACGTATGAATTTGACGGACATACAAGTTTCGTTTTGTACCATTTGACATTATTACAAATATGAACTTTCCGAGAGTAGACCATGTCCATTGACGAGATTAAGAAGCGTTTACCCTGGGTCACTTCTTAGATGGGTGACCAATTTTTTTACACATAAGAAACGAGACACCTAGTATTTTCATTCAATTCAAAGTGCTTACATAAAATATTAGAGACCGATTAATTTGGAAAGCTTGTAATTCACCCGAAGCGTAGCTGCTTAGATCAGTCTAAGCAGCCAGCTAGCAGATACAACAACTAGTTATAGTTTTGTCCTACTGATATCCAAATAATATTTGATTAATTTTTTTACAGCTGCTGAGTCGGGCCCATGTGGATCAGCAAACGCAACGGCATCATCTGCAGGTACCTGTCCAGTCATACTTTAATTTTTTTCTTTAGAAAAAAAATAGTGTTACCTTCATAAAATATAGTCGAAATAATTTTTAAATTAAAAACCGATTCGGACTTCGATTTTAGAGTTTTAGGACCATTTACGAGTATACTTTGCTCTATTTCCATGCCCCTATATCGTCTCTATAACAAAAACAGTGTCTTTGTAAAGGCTCACACACAAAAGAACATATTTGAAAATCATCTGCAAAGCTGTTTGTTATACAAGGTTAACTTGAGCGTCACGTTGTGCAATATGCAACGGTTACAAAAAGATGCTTAACGAAGCCGAGCGTAATTCATAGTCCTTAATATTGTAATTTTTATTTTTTGTGTAAGTCGTTACTGTAAACCTTCTGGTTACGGAGGTTTTGAAGATAAGTTTTTTAATTTTTTCACGAAATCACGTTTCGCATCTTTTAATCAAAAACCTCCACAGCTTCTGTACCGTTGCATGCACCTTTAAATACAATGTTTTGCGAGCGCTACATTGTTCGCACAATAAATAAAATTCGTTTTCCAGCAATGATTTTTGCTCAGTCTTACTTCGTTTCATGAACAGAATGCATAGATAACGGCTATGTTATGGATATATTTTATTAAAATAAATAATTATGTCATATCGTGGACACATTAATCCGAAGGAACAATTTGTTTACAGCCGGAACGAGCAACGATAAGAATGGATCGCAAACATATACGAATACTAAAACCAAAGGTACTTGAAACATAAATAACACAATTAAGGAGTTGTAAAAAAATAAGTAACAATATCACGCTTTTATCAATATTTGAATTTTATTATTATATACCTGTATATAATTAAAATCCTGTTTAAAATATACTTCAAAGTATTAGGTTAGGTTATGTTAGTGGTTACTGTTAAGATTGTCTTTTTTTACAGCATCCACCATAGGCGATGCCAAAGCCAGCGCTTCGGGTAACGCAGAGTCTAAAGGTACTACTTTTAGTAATTATCTTTGCCGTTACGATTCCAATGATCTGAGTCGCTTACCCTGTTCAAATGAAAACTGAACAATGTCATATTATTAGTAACGTTAGTGTTTTGTGATATTCTTGGAGTGCAAGTTCTTCTTAACATAAATCTTTCTATTTGCATCTAGATAAAGTAAAACAAAATCCCCCTACGGAACCTAACAAACCAGCTAAAGAACCAGAGCCAGAACCAGAGAAACCTTGCTCGTCAGATAAGGAGCCCCCTAAGGAATCCAACAAACCAGAAAAGCAGCCAGAAAAGCCCCCTAAACAACCTAGCCAACCGACAACAGTAACTACTAGTACAAGTAAATCTGGATCTCACAGTGGTACGTATGAATTTGACGGACATACAAGTTTCGTTTTGTACCATTTGACATTATTACAAATATGAACTTTCCGAGAGTAGACCATGTCCATTGACGAGATTAAGAAGCGTTTACCCTGGGTCACTTCTTAGATGGGTGACCAATTTTTTTACACATAAGAAACGAGACACCTATTATTTTCATTCAATTCAAAGTGCTTACATAGAATATTAGAGACCGATTAATTTGGAAAGCTTGTAATTCACCCGAAGCGTAGCTGCTTAGATCAGTCTAAGCAGCCAGCTAGCAGATACAACAACTAGTTATAGTTTTGTCCTACTGATATCCAAATAATATTTGATTAATTTTTTTACAGCTGCTGAGTCGGGCCCATGTGGATCAGCAAACGCAACGGCATCATCTGCAGGTACATGTCCAGTTATACTTTAATTTTTTTTCTTCAGAAAAAAAATTGTGTTACCTTCATAAAATATAGTCGAAATAATTTTTAAATTAAAAACCGATTCGGACTTCGATTTTAGAGTTTTAGGACCATTTACGAGTATACTTTGCTCTATTTCCATGCCCCTATATCGTCTCTATAACAAAAACAGTGTCTTTGTAAAGGCTCACACACAAAAGAACATATTTGAAAATCATCTGCAAAGCTGTTTGTTATACAAGGTTAACTTGAGCGTCACGTTGTGCAATATGCAACGGTAACAAAAAGATGCTTAACGAAGCCGAGCGTAATTCATAGTCCTTAATATTGTAATTTTTATTTTTTGTGTAAGTCGTTACTGTAAACCTTCTGGTTACGGAGGTTTTGAAGATACGTTTTTTTATTTTTTCACGAAATCACGTTTCGCATCTTTTAATCAAAAACCTCCACAGCTTCTGTACCGTTGCATGCACCTTTAAATACAATGTTTTGCGAGCGCTACATTGTTCGCACAATAAATAAAATTCGTTTTCCAGCAATGATTTTTGCTCAGTCTTACTTCGTTTCATGAACAGAATGCATAGATAACGGCTATGTTATGGATATATTTTATTAAAATAAATAATTATGTCATATCGTGGACACATTAATCCGAAGAAACAATTTGTTTACAGCCGGAACGAGCAACGATAAGAATGGATCGCAAACATATACGAATACTAAAACCAAAGGTACTTGAAACATAAATAACACAATTAAGGAGTTGTAAAAAAATAAGTAACAATATCACGCTTTTATCAATATTTGAATTTTATTATTATATACCTGTATATAATTAAAATCCTGTTTAAAATATACTTCAAAGCATTAGGTTAGGTTATGTTAGTGGTTACTGTTAAGATTGCCTTTTTTTACAGCATCCACCATAGGCGATGCCAAAGCCAGCGCTTCGGCTAACGCAGAGTCTAAAGGTACTGCGCCAGAAAAGCCCCCTAAACAACCTAGCCAACCGACAACAGTAACTACTAGTACAAGTAAATCTGGATCTCACAGTGGTGCGTATGAATTTGACCGACATACAAGTTTCGTTTTATACCATTTGACGTTATTACAAATATGAACTTTCCGAGAGTAGACCATGTCCATTGACGAGATTAAGAAGCGTTTACCCTGGGTCACGTCTTAGATGGGTGACCAATTTTTTACACATAAGAAACGATACACCTAGTATTTTCATTCAATTCTAAGTGCTATCTCAGAATATTAGAGATCGATTAATTTGAAAAGCTTGTAATTCCCCGTAGCGTAGCTGCTTAGATCAGTCTAAGCAGCCAGCTAGCAGATACAACAACTAGTTATAGTTTTGTCCTACTGATATCCAAATAATATTTGATAATTTATTTTCCAGGTGCTGAGTCGAGCCCAGGTGGAGCAGCACACGCATCGTCATCATCTGCAGGTACCTATGCAGTTATACTTTTATTTTTTTCTACTGAAAAAATAGTGTTCCCTTCATAAAATATAGTCGAAATAATTTTTAAATTAAAAACCAATTTGGACTTCGTTTTATTTTAGAGTTTCAGGACCATTTACGAGTAAACTTTGCTCTATATCCATGCCCCTACATAAAATTCGTTTTCCAGCAATGATTTTCGCTCAGTCTTACTTCGTTTCATGAACAGAATGCATAGATAACGGCTATGTTATGGATATATTTTATTAAAATAAATAATTATGTCATATCGTGGAAACATTAATCCGAAGGAACAATTTGTTTTCAGCCGGAACGAGCAACGATAAGAATGGATCGCAAACATATACGAATACTAAAACCAAAGGTACTTGAAACATAAATAACACAATTAAAGAGTTGTAAAAAATAAAAGTGACAATATCACGCTTTTATCAATATTTGAATTTTATTATTATGTACCTGTATATAATTAAAATCCTGTTTAAAATATACTTCAAAGCCTTAGGTTAGGTAATGTTAGTGGTTACTGTTAAGATTGCCTTTTTACAGCATCCACCATAGGCGATGCCAAAGCCAGCGCTTCGGCTAACGCAGAGTCTAAAGGTACTGCGCCAGAAAAGCCCCCTAAACAACCTAGCCAACCGACAACAGTAACTACTAGTACAAGTAAATCTGGATCTCACAGTGGTGCGTATGAATTTGACCGACATACAAGTTTCGTTTTATACCATTTGACATTATTACAAATATGAACTTTCCGAGAGTAGACCATGTCCATTGACGAGATTAAGAAGCGTTTACCCTGGGTCACGTCTTAGATGGGTGACCAATTTTTTACACATAAGAAACGATACACCTAGTATTTTCATTCAATTCTAAGTGCTATCTCAGAATATTAGAGATCGATTAATTTGAAAAGCTTGTAATTCACCCGTAGCGTAGCTGCTTAGATCAGTCTAAGCAGCCAGCTAGCAGATACAACAACTAGTTATAGTTTTGTCCTACTGATATCCAAATAATATTTGATAATTTATTTTCCAGGTGCTGAGTCGAGCCCAGGTGGAGCAGCACACGCATCGTCATCATCTGCAGGTACCTATGCAGTTATACTTTTATTTTTTTCTACAGAAAAAATAGTGTTCCCTTCATAAAATATAGTCGAAATAATTTTTAAATTAAAAACCAATTCGGACTTCGTTTTATTTTAGAGTTTCAGGACCATTTACGAGTATACTTTGCTCTATTTCCATGCCCCTATATCGTCTCTATAACAAAAACAGTTTCTTTGTAGAGGCTCACACACAAAAGAACATATTTGGAAATCATCTGCAAAGCTGTTTGTTGACTGTGAACCTTCTGGTTACGGAGGTTTTGAAGATCAAAGTTTTTTAATTTTTTCACGAAATCTCGTTTCGCATATTTTATTCAAAAACCTCCACAGCTTCTGTACCGTTGCATGCACCTTTAAATACAATGTTTTGCGAGCGTTACATTGTTTGCACAATAAATAAAATTCGTTTTCCAGCAATGATTATTGCTCAGTCTTACTTCGTTTCATGTACAGAATGCATAGATAACGCCTATGTTATGGGTCTTTCTACAACCCGTGTATTTTATTAAAATAATTAATTATGTCATAACGTGGAAACATTAATCCGAAGGAATAATTTGTTTACAGCCGGATCGAGCAACGATAAGAATGGATCGAAAACATATACGAATACTAAAACCAAAGGTACTTGAAACATATATAACACAATGAAAGAGTTGTAAAACTTAAAAGTGACAATATCACGCATTTATCAATATTTGAATTTTATTATTATATACCTGTATATAATTAAAAACCTGTTTAAAATATACTTCAAAGCATTAGGTTAGGTTATGATAGTGGTTACTGTTAAGATTGTCTTTTTTACAGCATCCACCATAGGCGATGCCAAAGCCAGCGCTTCGGCTAACGCAGAGTCTAAAGGTACTACTTTTAGTAATTATTTTTGCCGTTACGATTCCCATGATCTGAGTCGCTTACCCTGTTCAAATGAATACCTACTGAACAATGTCATATTATTAGTAACGTTAGTTTTTGTGATATTAATGGAGCCCTAGTTCTTATTAACGTGAATCTTACGATTCAGGGAAAGAGCCGTCTGATTCAGGAGAACCAACAAAGGAACCAACAGAAAAGTCAACTGAACCAGAAGATGAGTCTACGAAACCTTCCACACCTTGTCAATCAGGTGAAACACGCAAGCTGAGATGTATACCTCCAATCTTTATTCAAGAGTTCTTCTCGGGCTGTGAACTCAGTCCCATCTCGCGCGGTAAGTTACACCGTCTCATTATTTACTTAACACACCAAACGTCTTTCCAGCGATTGCACTAGGAAGTGGTGAAGGGCGGGCGTTTTGGGGGACTGTCTTTTGTATTTCTGACGTTCGAAAAGTGCTGATTCTCAGCTTTATTTGAATAAATGAGTTTTGATTTTGATTTTGAAACATAATAATTATAGTCAAGATTCTTTGTAACTAATAAAATTATATTGTTGCAAAAAATATTTACTTTTATCAACAAAAGATATAAAAGAAATTGACAGATAAGTACTATCTCTTTAAAAAAACGGTGTGCCTATTGAGTAGTCAAATATTTGACAATTTAGAAGTCACGAAAAATAAATACTAGTTAAACCAGATTCCTTGACCTTTTATATATTCATAACATGTTTTTTATACTTACAGCTCGAGATCGTGCAGACAGTAGATTCAAATCGCCACGACCGCGAAGACAAAGGAGGAGACTGTGCTACTGCGATGACGAAGTACCCGAGGTAAAAACATATTTTTATTTCAATGCTTTTTTCTCCTATTATTTTACAGTGAGTCTGAGCGAGACAGTACAAAATTTCCGTCCATTCTAAACTTCCAAAGACAGAAAATTGTTTCCACAGTAATTGTATCCTTAATTTACTCTTAATCCTTTGTCATTGCACTTTTGTCCCAGAAATGTCTAAAAAAATAAACAATTTAGGCCCCCAAGTAATATTTGGGGGCCTAGATAATTAACTGTAATATAATTGTTTATATTGTTGAGAGCAGTGGTGGCCAAGTGGTAACAGCCGCGACTTACGAGTTGTAGGTCGTACGTTCGAACCCAGACAGGCGCTTTACTTTGTGTAAATTATTTCATCACCACTGCTCTCAAAACGGTGAAGGAAAACATCGTGAGGAAACCGGCATGTCCTAGAACCAAAAATTTGAAGACATGTGACATCTGGCAACCCGCACTGGGCCCGCGTGGTGGATTACGGCCCACTCCCTCTCACCGAGGAGGCCTGTGTCCCAGCAGTGGGAACATTATAGGCTGATTATGTTATATTGTTGAAGAAAACTGCTACTCTTTGATTTTTTACAAAACAGCTATCGCAGTATGACTTTGCACAATACAAAGATGAATTACCACTAACACTAAGGTAGCCTAATGGCGAAAACCGCTTATAAAAATGGAAATCCGAAACGTAATCTAACCAACTCCAAATTGTTTCAGTTATTAGAATAAGAAGAAGAAGACGAAGAAAACCAGACGTAATAAAAATGACCCCTGCATGAAAATGGACTCCAATTTTTTTAAATTGTATAATTATAAGTATTCATGGTAATGGAATTCTATTTAATCACAATATATTGAAGCAAGCATGGTATTTTTGTTTTATTGGGTACTTTTCCTTATAACGGTACTTCACTTTTTAATACTTCTTGGATAACATTACTCCAATAAAAAATCTAATCCCATAAAAATAGGTAGGTGAAGTAGCTTCCTTCAAAATTTTTGAGCTGAATGGTGCTGATCCATGCGTCATTTTCGTGAACAGGTGCCTTCAGTGGGCTTTGGTTATGCCTTAGCTGCCACGGTTTATTTTTAATTATTTTATTTTTAATTGTTTATTTTTTATGTATATTTGTTGTACTCTGGACGCTTTTAACGTTTACGTCTTTTTTGTAATTAAAATATGGCTGATAATAACGAGACACACATACCTTCTCCGTCATATATAAAAACCTTTCCATATTTAATAGGTACTTACCTACTTGTAACTAATAGAAACAGGGATGGAGTAATTAAAAAAAAAGTGAGATTTTCATGGAGAGAAAGATCGCATCTCTCATTCAAAAAACAAACCGCAGATGTAGTATGAATGAATGAATGCATGAATTGCACCGATCCCAGCATGGTTAAACCAGACTCGATTAATCGAATGAACCCCAAGATTCGCACTAGCTCCTGTAGCCTTATGTTCATGGTGCTACAGCGACCATTGTATATCAAGAGACTGGGGGGCGCGGTAATGGTAGGGAGGACGTGCTCGTAGGATAGGGAAGGATTTAAGAGCCTACCGGATATGCATCCTAGAGTAATCATTAGACTAGTGGAGAGATGGGTAATTATTATCTATGGATGGGCATCTTTTAACGACCTTGCCGTCAGGCTGGTTCAGGTCGAGTTTCATCGGTGAGTCTTTTGGCGGGATTCTACTGCTTTCTCGATTCTTTTATATGTCATTGCTCTGCTGTGTTATGTTGTGTTAGATGTTGCTGTTTTCAATGTCATCATCGGAAGTTTCGCTACTATCGTAGCGTATGGTTTTTTGTAAATCTCACTAGCAGCGATCTTGATCTTACTTCTGTCTTCCGCTGTATCCATTCAAAAATTGATTCCCATGTCGAAGTACTTCATATCCTGTTTTAAATTGTCGTTTCATGTGTATATAGGTGTAGCATGCAACAGGTGTAGTCCGCGGCGCCTAGGCTGTAGACATGTGCAAGATAGTACTGCAAAAGTGCATGGACAGTACAGAAATAAAATCGTATGAAGCGAGAAATGACGCCATCTAGCGTAAAATCAATTAACGACAAAATTTAATTATGCTGTTATAAATAAATAAAATTTAATTCAGGCAAAACCCATATTACATAAAATAAAAATATCAACATGCCTACTGCCACAGAATAAAATTTCTGCAAATAAAAAACCCTCTGAATAAAATCTCAAAAAAATGCATACAAAAAAAAAATTAAAAAAGGTTACAGAATTAAAATTAAAATAAAATGTCAAAGCAATTAAAATAAACAAAAATTAGAAGATTCAAATTGTTATGGTCACAAAATTAAAAATGAAAAAACAAAAACAAAACAAGTCACTATAAATACTAATATGTCAAGATCCATTAAAAACTAAGTGCAGTAGCTATAAATGTCTGCTACAGTATTTCCTAATGAAAGGGCAGTCAATTCACTCAGCGATCATCGCTAGGACAGTATTGGAGCTGGCCCGCACCCTGCGCACTATGGACGCGCACCGCTTGCGCATGGTGGCGTGAAAACAGTCGGTGCGCGCTTCCGCAAACATGCCCGAGGCGCTGCAGAAGCGGGGCAGCTCCAACACCGCCCTGAACGCGTTGTTATACTGGACGCGGAGAGCGCTGTAGCTCGCTTTTGTGTAGCGAGCCCACAGGCTGCACGTGTACAGTGAGGTGCAATATGCCTTAAAAAGGATGATCTTAACTTGGTTAGAACAACGTGTAAACCTGCGGGCTAGCATATTCGCTCTTTTCGACAAAGCCCTCCGCTCCCGTTCGATGTCAGCATGATCCTTGAGGTCAGCCGTGACTATGTGCCCCAGATATTTAAAATGGTCCACTCTGTCTAGGGAACACCATTGAGAAAAACTGGTGGTACATGTTCCAGGCATTAGGCACCGCTGGCTCCAAAAATCAAGCATTGACTCTTGCTGCCATTATATTTTAGCCCATGCCTACCTGCGTACTCCTCACAGACCTGTATCAGGGTCCTCAAACCGCAGACCGACGCGCTCAGCAGCACCATGTCATCAGCATAACTTAGATTGTTGACGCAAACGCCATCAACATGGCAACCAACATGCCGACTGCTGAGCGCGACAATCAGCGCATCCATGTAGAGGTTGAAAAGGGTTGGCGAGGTCAATCCACCCTGCCTCACTCCACACTCCAGCTGATATGGCTCCGACATTGCCCCCGCCCATCTGACGCTGTTGACTTGATGCGTATACAAATCCTTAAAGATAGTCACAAGTTCACTTGGCAAGTTAATACTGTTCAGCTTATCCCAAAAGATATCATACGCCACCAGGTTGAAGGCCTTTGACAAGTCGAGGAAACACGCGTATACAGGAGTCCAACGATCAGTGTAGTATCTGACGGTATGCTTAAGACACAGTATAGCACTTTCAGTAGACAATTGAGGTCTAAAACCAAACTGGTTATCGTGCAGACTTACATACTTATTCAACTGTGTGTTAAGCAAACCGTCAAACACTTTGGCTATGATGGTGGCTAGGGAAATAGGCCTGTAGTTTGTTTTATTGGCAAGGTCACCGGTTTTATTTTTCACCACAGGCGCCACCACAGACTTCATAAGATCCGTCGGCAGGTAAGAGTGGCTCACGCACAGTGAGAAGAACATTGCTAAGACCCTGGAGATATGCGGGCCACCATATTGCAGGTGTTCAATGCTGAGGCCGTCGTGCCCCGGGGATTTGCCTCTCGACGTATTCTTAATAATTTTATCCACGTCTCTCACAAGAAACCTTACCCCGACTGCCTTGTTCGGCATCTGAGCATTGAAACCCCACCCGCAGGCCCTAGAGGAGAGTGTATAGAAAAATGGTCCCTAAACACATCCGCAATATCCTTATAGTCACTCACTCCATTGATGCTCACAGGAAGACCCGACTTAACATTAGCCTGGCTTGTGCTTTTCCAGAAACCACGAAAGTCACCCATAGAATGCTTCTCAGCAAGGGTGTCCATACGAATCTGATCCTGACGATCTTGGCAAGCCTTCAATCGTGACTTGAACATCCTTCTGCTCTCACACATGTCACTGTACATGATACCGGACCTAGGCTTACCACATGCTACCCACTCCGTAAACTTAAGCCGAGCCTCCCCGTGAGCCTCTCTGACATGCTCGTTCCAACCCACTACCCGCGGACCACTCTCACCCGCCTTCGTCCATCCTCGACCCACCAAAGACGCATCGCGAAGGGCAGCCACAATGTCAGAGTACAAACTGTCAAGGGTACGCCTGTGGCCGTGGTCATTACAATAATAGTCAGCACAACTCATATATTCAACAGGAAAATCAATTAAACACAACCGTTTATGACACACGTTGGTATAGTTTGCGGCCTGTTTCCCGGTTCTTTCACCCCACACTACATTGTTATTAGCACTAGTTTTATAAGGCAACTTTGGTTACACTCAAGAACCAGAGGGAAATGGTCAGACCAAATAGTGTCATATTTAATATAAACATTAACAACTCAAACTCAAAGTCAAAGCATTTATTTCAATTAAACCAATTACAGGCACTTTTGAATTGTCAAGGGGTCGGTCAGTCAGAAAGATGAAGCTAGTTGCCCATTCCAAAGCGTAGGTACAGTCGAGTTCATTAATATAGGTATTGGCAGTGACAATGTTTCAAAATATTGTAAGCGTTAAAATGATCATATAGTTCTATACAAACTCAGACATCAATAAAATGTTTTCATATAAACTGTTCATAAGTATGTTACGGTAGTGCAGTCAAAAATATCTGACTACTCTACGGAACATAAATATCTAAATACTCTAGATTTCAATAAATTTGTTGCAACCTAGGATTCATAAATATCTATGCAGCTTTGAATATTCAACTAAATGGCCATTACCATTAAATTTATTTTTGCTTGCCGGAGCAGAAGTTCGAGTAATAATGCAATATTGCCGTTGAAGGATGTCATGACTGACAACTTCAAATTGATTTTGTTTCAAGATCTTTTTCATAGAAAAATAATTGCATAGATATTTGTGAACCTAACTTTGCGCTAAATAATATGAACAAGGGATTGCGCACAATTTTTAGAGTCCTTGTCTGTAGTAATATTATTGATATAATGTAGTCACATATTTATGATGTCACAGATTGTTTACAATTTATTGTACGGCAAAGCTGTTTAGAGTTTTATGAAACTTACTATTGCCTATATATTTTTGATTCATGAACATGCCCAGATATTAAAGAACTCGACTGTACCTATGGAGAAGAACGGGCAAGAAACTCCATGGACATTCTTTTAAATCAGAATAATATGGTTACAAAGTCTTGGTTACATCATTCATGCTAAAAATTATACATGTGAGAACGATGCAGAACGTTAAAAGCGTCCATAATGAAAAGATGAGAAAAAAAAACAATTCAAAAATTAAATTAAAATAAGCCGTGGCAGCAAAGAGATGACCAGTCCCTACTGACGGCGCCCGTTCACGAACATGACGCATGTATTAGCACCATTCAGCTCAACCATTTTGAAGGGAGCTAAATGATCCAACACATGCGCCACCATCAGCGAGACATTTGAGTGAGCATGACATACTCTCAGCCGCCAGAGCACATTCAAGTCAATGAAAGACGTACCCAGTAAATGGTAGCTTTATAGTATGTACATAGTACTCACACATGTGCTATGCAATTATACAATACTAAGAGATTGAATTTATATAATGCAAAAGTAGTATTTTACAATCTTCAGCAGCTCCAACAGTATTTTCGAATGCTAATCAATTTATTTGTGCGTCCTTATGGAGCAGGACCAGCATTTAGCCACGCATTTCTATCAGTGATGTAATCCCCCAATTTATAATATGCCTGGCTGCATAGTGTGCGTTTTATACAAGATTTAAATTTCGTTTCATTCAGTTCAAGTATGTGGGTAGGTATTTTATTGTAACATTTTAAGCAGTAACCCATGAAAGATGAGTCTACTTTAGCCAGCCTGAAACCTGGTTGAACTAATTGGTCCCTATTTCTAGTGATATAATTGTGTCTTTCACCTCTTTTACTAAAAAGATGTAGGTTTTTCCTTACGTACATGATATTTTCATAGATATATTGACAAGGTACCGTCATGATGTTAATATCTTTAAACAGTTTCCTAAGAGAGTCACGCCGGCGGAAATTATAAATGGCTCTGATGGCTCTTTTCTGCAGAATAAAAATAGATTCGATGTCTGCAGCCCGTCCCCATAGTAAAATACCGTACGACATTATACTATGAAAGTAACTAAAATAGACTAGTCTCGCGGTATCAACATCAGTAAATTGACGGATTTTTCTCACAGCATATGCTGCTGAACTTAGCCGTCCTGCAAGGGATGTTAAATGAGGACCCCATTGAAGCCTTGAGTCGAGCGTGATCCCCAGGAAAACAGTTTCATCGACGAATTCGAGTTTCTCTTGATTCAGTACTATCTCACAATTACTACTTTTGACATTTGGTAAAGAAAATCTTAGCAAAGAAATTATTAGCAGTGAACCAATTTTGGATCTGCTGTAGGGCGTTATTTACGTCGTCAAGATTTGATGCACGTCTATTAATTTTAAAAATCAAGGAAGTATCATCAGCAAATAACACCATTTGAGGGTGGGTTTTTAACAAATGGGGTAGGTCATTAATATATACTAAAAAGAGGAAAGGACCTAATATCGAGCCTTGTGGTACACCCATTTTTACTTTCAAACCGAGTGAATTGACACCATTTATTTGAACTTGCTGTTGTCTATCATTTAAATAAGATTTTACTAAACTGAGCGCAAGTTTTCCAAGTCCGTAACGTTCAAGTTTTAAGAGTAAGGTTTCGTGGTCGACGCAATCAAAAGCCTTGGAGAGGTCACAAAAAATTCCTATGGCGTCTTGAAACTCTTCCCACGCCGTAAATATGTGTTTTAATAAGGTGACATCGGCATCAGTCGTACAACGTCCCTTGGTGAAACCATACTGTTGGTCGTGTAGTATTTTATTGGTGTTAATATGATTGAGCATTTGGTTCAGCATCACCTTTTCAAAGACCTTGCTGAAAACCGGTAACACGGATACGGGTCTATAATTATTGGTATCTTTACTGTCCCCCGATTTGAAAAGTGGTATTACCTTACTGTATTTCAACAGCTCGTTTTGCCGCCTGGGTTACAATACAATGATCTAACCAACTACAGGACCCGTGAGCCTCGCTACTGAAGGTGTAGGCACCCGAATCAGTACCCAGGAAATCAACATCTATACACAACCAACTCTGTTCACTACAAAAATGTAAAAGCTCATTAAAAAACAATTCAAATAAATCTGCATTATAATCACCTAACATAAAAACTGATTCAGTACCGTATTCGTCAACAATTGCGCTCACGTACTTAGGCAATCCGCAAAATCAGGCAGGTTGTCCACCGCATTCGTAGGCATATAAATACTCATCACAATCACCGGTCGATCACTTGTCGTTACCTTAATAGCACAGATACGAGCATTGTCACACCGCAGCAATGACACTTGCTGAAAAACACTGGTTCTTCACAGCAGAGCGACGCCGCCATACGGCCTCCCGCGCAGTATGCCTTCAGACGTGTCGACCGCAGACGTTCCCGCGCATCCGACGCCACTGTCGATCGTGCTTAGAAATGGTATATCATCCGGCATCAACCGTTTCTTGCAAAGCAATCAGATCGCAGGTGTTACATAGCTCCCTAATACTATCCACGGAGCGTTTGACGTTTTTACAGTTGAAACTGGCGAAGCTAGTACATCTATTCATTATTATGTTTACTTTGACCGCGCGCAGATAACAATCTGCTCGGATTTCGGCGTTTAAAATAAATGAAACGAAATAAATGAAAATTGATTGTTCATTCACTGATTGTAATGTATGACCATTGACCACGCATAATTTTTTACAGCGTAGTCCGATTTTGATAATTCTTTTTTTATTGGATATGGCATACCTTAAAGTTGGTCCCATATAAATTTGGAAAAAAAATCCTACCCCAAGGGTGGGAAAATAGGAGTGATTTATTGTTCATTCACAGATTTTAATGCAGAGCTGTGTATTACAATTAAATGATAAAAACGCCTGTCCATGTTAGTATATAAAGCCTGTTTTTTTTAAGTATTTTATTAGGTATACAACAAATAATAGTTAAAGTAGGATTATATAGCAGTTAATAGCTAAAGTAAGATAGGTAGCTATTTTAAAAGTAACTAATCAAAAATTAAGCGTGTAGTAATTAGTAAATTTTAGCCTCAAAAAATTATAAAATTAAAACTTTTTAACAAAAAAGAAAACCTCCGAAAAAACTAAAACGTAAAAAATAATAAACCTTTTTTATTTAAACTTAATAAATAAGTTCTTAAAGTAATGTAAGTATACCTAAGTAATTTTGAGTCGGCGCCAAACAACCAATGAACAAATATCACTAAATTACCTTAAATTTAAAGAAATAACCAAATCAAATTAACAATGCAAAGTGAAATCACCAGCGATAAACATTAACATTCCAAAAAAAAAATGCGCTCTCCGCACGACCACTCGCAACGATATTAATTTGCTTGTTTGGCGCCGACTCAAAATTACTTGGGTATACTTGCATTAGTTAAGGAACTTATTTATTAAGGTTAAATAAAAAAGGTTTATTATTTTTTGCGTTTCAGTTTTTTCGGAGGTTTAATTTTTTTGTTAACAAGTTTTTAGCCTACCTATTTAATATCCATTTAATCCATTTGACCTTTGTGATAAAATAACCTGGTCTCCGGTTTTATTGAGGTTACATAAGCTTCAATCCTCTTTCCGATTTTGAAAACGAATACTTAAGCTATCGCCTCAATAACTTCATAATATTATAATGTTATACCTACAATAATTAATAAAATGACTGTTAAATTTGTATAATACACTGTAAGAAATGAACCTCTATAATTTTTTATAGTGCCTTTTTTTTGCGAGCCCACAAAGCGAGCCCGATTACCTGCGATGAATCTACTCTTTTTTCCTGTTGCTAAGTAACTACCAACTCGAATATTAAATTATTAAAATACCCACTCGTTAGCTTAATAAATATATTCCTATCGGTTTCTTTTATTATTTTTATCATTTTAATGGGAATATCGCTATCTATTATATTATATATTTTAATGGGATAGCGATATTCCCATTAAACATAGAGATTTTGCTAGCCCAATCTTTGTGGTCATATGGAACGCCAACTATGTAACAGCATAGAGTCAGAATGCCGGCGCAGTCGCTGGTGAGTAGTTTATTTGATTTTTCGTAGCCTGTGTGGTACAAATGTGGTACCCGTCGCCTGTGTGGCACCCGTAGCCTGTGTGGCACCCGTAGCCTGTGTGGCACCCGTAGCCTGTGTAGCACCCGAGCCTCTGTGGCGCGTGTTAGCCTGTGTAGCATCTGTAAGCCTTTGTGGCACCTGTACGCCCGAGTAGCACCTGTACGCCTGTGTGGCCACACATACGCCTGAGTGGCACCTGTACGCCTGCGTGGCACCTGTACGCCTGTGTGGCACCTATACGCCTGTGTGGCACCTGTACGCCTGAGTGGCACCTGTACGCCTGTGTGACACCTGTACGCCTGTGTGGCACCTGTATGCTCGTGTGAAACTATGGCCTCTATGGCAGTTGTTCATGTGACTAGCTTATATGGCACATTCATTTGCATAGCACTGTTTTAGTATCCATTCAGTTATAGTAGTGTGTTTGGTCTTATTGAGGATTAAGAGGGCGCCGACCATGCGCCGACCGCACAGTGGCACCCTCATCGTTTTTTTGGTTATTTCTTTTATTTTAGAATGAAAATGCATAAAATAAGCACGTTAAGTTGTGCTCCACAAGATTATACGTTAATATTATTACAAACGGTAGTCTTACATTGTTTAGTTTTATTATAATCACTAAAACGCATAAAAGTGGCCACTATTGTTATAATAAAACTAGTAGTTTATATTTTAGTGATTATAATAAAACTAAACAATGTAAGACTTCCGTTTGTAATAATATTAACGTATAATCTTGTGGAGCACAACTTAACGTGCTTATTTTCTGCATTTTCATTCTAAAATAAAAGAAATAACCAAAAAAACGATGAGGGCGCCACTGTGCGGTCGGCGCATGGTCGGCGCCCTCTTAAGCTATTAGCATCAAGTTTTGATAAATTCGGTCTTATTCATGTTCGTTGTGGTTTGGTCAGATTGACCGAGTTTTGAAGTGTGGGTACGACTTGTTGTTCATTTGTCCACAGATAATGAAGAAAACACACACGAGGACATGTGAAGATGCAGAACAGTCGTGACGGCGCGCGACGCGTGACGATTTAGTCGATTCATTGTAAAACTTTTTAAAAAGTTGTAATTTATTATTTTACCCTGTGGCTTGGAATTTATTTCTTTAGTGGTATTTTTAATTTAGAACGGGTAACACCGAATGGGGTTGTGTAACATGGCAGCGTTGGCGATCAATTTTAATGCAGTCGTCACGTGGTGCACACGCACAAAGCCACTGGCTCTAAATGCAAGTTTAACAATGATTAATTTGACCTAATCAGTGATAATCAGGGGACGGACCCGTGCTTCACCTATTTTCTCCACCTGGGTGAAGCACGGGGTCTACAGATTCTTGATCGGGTCCCGTGCTCCACCTGATGACGTTATTGTACAGTGATGCAGTAAATTGTCTTCCCTATATGAATCAAAAGATCTAAACAATTATTTCGGCTACCGGCTTTCATATCCTCGTTCCACGGCACTGATAAATTAATCAGGAAAATCTTAGCCTCCACACTGATTAATTTTGATGTGCTGTGTTTCACCGAGGCTATGGATGTCTGGAGACTCGCTTGCTTGAATACAGATCCACCCGACAATCCATCTTCCCAGAGACGGTGGGATGAGCCGCTCTGCAGAGTAGTACAGAACAATTTACTTGACTCTTCTGCTACTTCTGCGGAACGTGCGCGCCTGCTGGCTGTGGGTAGATGGACGCGGGACTTTGGCTTCATGCACTACCTTCGTCGAACATAGGCACTTTGTTCGACGACACTACTTTTCGCCTCGCTGCTTCCCTGCGACTAGGTACTGCTTGCTGTTCCCCTCATCGCTGTCACTGTGGCGAAGATGTCAACAGCCTCGGACACCACAGCCTGTCTTACAGCCGAAGTGCGGGTCGCTTAGCGCGCCACGCGAACATTAATGACATCATCCGACGAGCTCTTGTTACCGTCGGCGTTCCAGCTGTATTAGAACCCAATGGCTTGGTACGCGACGATGGCAAGAGACCGGACGGTATGTCACTATTTCCTTGGAAGGTGGGTAGGCCTTTAGTGTGGGACGCAACTTGTGTCGATACTCTTGCGCCATCCCACCTAGGAAGGTGACAGCACAGCATGCCGACCCAGGAGGGTCGGCATGCTGTGCTGGCGCTGCTGCTGCGGCTGCGGAAAACCTCAAGCGGCGAAAATATAATAACCTTATCGGAAATTATATTTTCGAGCCGTTTGGGGTTGAAACCCTCGGGCCGTGGAGTCCGAGTGCTCATGGTCTTTTTAAAGAAACAAAACGGCTGGTTGACACTTCCCGTGACCCAAGGGCTGGCTTTTACTTTGGCCAAAGGCTAAGCATTGCCATACAACGTGGCAATGCCACCAGTCTCTTGGGTACATTACCAGTCGACAGCGATGCGGATGAATTTTTCGACGCTATATTTTAGTTTTTGTATAGTTTTAGTTAAGTTAGGTTTTAATTTTGTTAATTAAGGTAAATGGTTTAATTGAAATAATCATATTATTTTTATTTTCTACCTAAGTCTTATCAATTTCATGATAAATGAAATTAAAGGCAGGCCATTTTGGTTACTCCCTCTTAAGTATCAACATAATTATGTACATTGAGACCAATCAACGTTACCGCTAATAGAACAATTATTTAATAAAAGTGAATTTATTAATAATGAAATTTCTGTGGGTCATTTTTTGGCAAAAAATGAGTTAAAATAAATTCTATGACTGACTTGCACACTCAATAATGGGCCCCCGAAAATGGTCGCTAGTTAATAAATGAATAACTAACATTTTTGATCTTTTCCCGGCAGGTACTTTTTTGACAGAGTAGTATATTATTAAATTATGTATTTTTCTTAATTACTTGACTGTACTTGATCATCAGGTGGAGCACGGGACCCGACCAAGAATCAGTAGACCCCGTGCTTCACCCAGGTGGAGAAAATAGGTGAAGCACGGGTCCGTCCCCCAATTATTTAATAAAAGTGAATTTATTAATAATGAAATTTCTGTGGGTCATTTTTTGGCAAAAAATGAGTTAAAATAAATTCTATGACTGACTTGCACACTCAATAATGGGCCCCCGAAAATGGTCGCTAGTTAATAAATGAATAACTAACATTTTTGATCTTTTCCCGGCAGGTACTTTTTTGACAGAGTAGTATATTATTAAATTATGTATTTTTCTTAATTACTTGACTGTACTTGATCATCAGGTGGAGCACGGGACCCGACCAAGAATCAGTAGACCCCGTGCTTCACCCAGGTGGAGAAAATAGGTGAAGCACGGGTCCGTCCCCGATAATCATTCAATTTTATGGTTAAGTTTTGCTACGATATTTGGGAGTAAATTAAGTGCGTTATTTTGCGTGTATTATTTTCCAAACACCTGCACGTACAGGCCCATAATGGAGGACCAACAGATTTGATGACGAATCAGCAGTGACACGTGGTGTCTCAGCCGCTCGAACATCCGTCATATGTTTTCTGACTCGCCCTGTTACCAAGTTAATATGTGTTTTATAATTCAGATATCGATCTAAAGTTATATCTAGGTACTTGTGTGAATGAGAATGAGTGAACATTGACATGTGCGTAAATGTGTACTGTTACAAGTGTGAGCCCTTAAAGTGATGGGCATATCAGGTTGTAAGGTCGGTGAGGTAGAGAAAGTCATCTAGTCGAGCCGCAATTGTCGTGTACATTAGTCCTTTAGTTATTAAGATTATTCTAGCATAAGTTTAATGTACGTAATGTGGCTGTGCTGTTTTAAATAAATAAATAAATAAATGTCTTTTTAAATTTGACCGAAAAACAGCAGTCCCTTATCAGAGTTAACAAATTAAATGTGTACGGTCTAAAACTGGCGCTACACTGTTACAGCATCTGTTAAGTACCGCAAGAGAAATACTATCCCATCCATAATATTATCAGCAAGTTTTTTACCTATGTCAGCAAAGAATTTATTAAGATTACTGCAGGACTGAAATGGAGTGTTAGAGTGTGAAATTAATTGTGTAGATGCATGTTGTTGTTTTTGTGTGTTTGTGATTCGTTTTATGGTTTCCCAAAGAACTTTGAGTTATTTCCAGCTTCATCGAGCTCTTGGGTGTCGAATTGTCTTTTGACCTTTTAATATTTTATTGCAGAAGTTTCTGTATCACATATAGTCGAACGTGGTATAACTAGGTGATTGTTTCAATCTTTTATGTAGCAGATCTCTGTGTCTCAGACACCGCAGCTAGCCGGAAGTGATCTAAGGTTTGAGGATCTTCTTGTTAAATGGTAATTTTTTTTTGTAAGAGTTTTTGAATATTGCGTTAACCATGAAACCGACCAGCGCTCCGGGCGTCGGGAGCCGCGTGACGACTCCCGGCCACCGTAGGCGCAGGCCTGCGGACGGAGAGTAATGGGTAGCTCACCGTCCGCTCAGGACCAGGCCCGTGCCGGACGGTGCGTACGCCTCAAAGAGATGTCAGCAAAAAGGAAGGGGCCTGCCGAAGCCAGGGCCGAAGCCTGCCGGGTGTGCGGGATTGTCCGAAAGGGTTACCGCTACCCCGGCACATAAAGGGCTAAGGAAGGAACACGGATGGGTTTTAGTCAATAAGAGTCTGACACTCCCTTCCGCTCCACCCAGAGCGGGAGGGGTCATTTGATGATTTCCCATCCATAAAAAAAGACGGGTTGCACTCCGGGAGTGCCGGCAGAAGTGAAAACTTGAATATTAACGTTGTGAATTTTCGATATTTTTCATTAATAGATGCACTTTGTTCAATTTCCATATTTTAAACACTTTATATACACAAATTTCATGAATACACAGTAATGAATGTGGCCACTACACAGAAGGTCGAGCCATTAGCTGTCACCATCCATGGATGCGCGTGCCATGCTGTAACATAAACACACACGAACATTTGCGCAAGCGCCCTGCGCCGCCTAAACGAAACAGCAGGCATACATTTTCGCCGCGCTGTAGAAAGAGAGGGGGATACTTCCTCCTACGCCGCACCGGCTGTCTACTCTCCATCCGTCTTACGAATTTTCGATCAGGTCATGTGTCCTGATGCGATGTCCTGACGCGAGTTCAACATTTTTTACCCATTACAAAAAAAGTGTACAAGGCCGCTAAAGAAGTTTTCACTTCAAAAAAAAAAAGGGTGCTGTGGCGCAGTCTGGGAGAGGCCTATATCCAGCAGTGGACTGCGATAGGCTGAGTTGATTGATTGATTGACTTCACCTACCTATTTTTATGGGATTAGATTTTTATTGGAGTAGTGTTACCCAAGAAGTATTAAAAAGTGACGTTATAAGGGAAAGTACCCAATAAAACAAAAATATCATGCTTGCTTCAATATATTGTGATTAAATAGGTTTCCATTACCATGAATACTTATAATTATACAATTAAAAAAAAACTTAGTCCATTTTCATGCAGCGGTCATTTTTATTACGTCTGGTTTTCTTCGTCTTCTTCATCTTATTCTAATAACTGAAACAATTTGGAGTTGGTTAGATTACGTTTCGGATTTCCATTTTTTCTACCTTAGTGTTAGTGGTAATTCATCTTTGTATTGTGCAAAGTCATACTGCGATAGCTGTTTTGTAAAAAATCAAAGATTATTGTAGCAGTTTTCTTCAACAATCTAAACAATTATATTACAATTAATTATATAGGCCCCCAAATATTACTTGGGGGCCTAAATTGTTTATGTTTTTAGACATTTCTGGGACAATAGTGCAATGACAAAGTTTTAAGAGTAAATTAAGGATACAATTACTGTGGAAACAATTTTCTGTCTTTGGAAGTTTAGAATGGACGGAAATTTTGTACTGTCTCGCTCACACTCAATGTAAAATAATAGGAGAAAAGAGCATTTAAATAAAAATATGTTTTTACCTCGGGTACTTCGTCAACGCAGAAGCACAGTCTCCTCCTTTGTCTTCGCGGTCGTGGCGATTTGAATCTACTGCCTGCACGATCTCGAGCTGTAAGTATAAAAAACATGTTACGAATATAAAAGTGGTCAAGGAATCTGGTTTAATTAGTATTTATTTTTCGTGACTTCTAAATTGTCAAATATTTGACTACTCAATAGGCACAGCGATTTTTTAAAGAGATAGTCCTTATCTGTCAATTTCTTTTATATCGTTTGTTGATAAAAGTAAATATTTTGTGTAACAATAAAATTTTATTAGTTACAAAAACTCTTGACTATATTATGTTTCAAAATCAAAACTCATTTATTCAAATAAAGCTGAAAATCAGCACTTTTCGAACGTCAGAAATACATAAGACAGTCCCCCAAAACGCCCACCCTTCACCACTTCCTAGTGCAATCGCTGGGAAGACGTTTGGTGTGTTAAGTAAATAATGAGACGGTGTAACTTACCGCGCGAGATGGGACTGAGTTCACAGCCCGAGAAGAACTCTTGAATAAAGATTGGAGGTATACATCTCAGCTTGCGTGTTTCACCTGATTGACAAGGTGTGGAAGGTTTCGTAGACTCGTCTTCTGGTTCAGTTGACTTTTCTGTTGGTTCCTTTGTTGGTTCTCCTGAATCAGACGGCTCTTTCCCTGAATCGTAAGATTCACGTTAAAAAGAACTAGGACTCCATTAATATCACAAAAACTATCGAATAATATGACATTGTTCAGTATTCATTAGAACAGGGTAAGCGACTCAGATCATGGGAATCGTAACGGCAAAGATAATTACTAAAAGTAGTACCTTTAGACTCTGCGTTAGCCGAAGCGCTGGCTTTGGCATCGCCTATGGTGGATGCTGTAAAAAAAGACAATCTTAACAGTAACCACTAACATAACCTAACCTAATGCTTTGAAGTATATTTTAAACAGGATTTTTTCAAATATTGATATAAGCGCGATATTGTCACTTTTAAGTTTTACAACTCTTTCATTGTGTGATTTATGTTTAAAGTACCTTTGGTTATAGTATTCGTATATGTTTTCGATCCATTCTTATCGTTGCTCGTTCCGGCTGTAAACAAATTATTCCTTCGGATTAATGTTTCCACGATATGACATAATTATTTATTTTAATAAAATATACCCATAACATAGCCGTTATCTATGCATTCTGTACATGAGACGAAGTAAGACTGAGCAAAACTCATTGCTGGAAAACGAATTTTATTTATTGTGCGAACAATGTAACGCTCGCAAAACATTGTATTTAAAGGTGCATGCAACGGTACAGAAGCTGTGGAGGTTTTTGATTAAAATATGCGAAACGAGATTTCGTGAAAAAATTAAAAAACTGATCTTCAAAACCTCCGTAACCAGAAGGTTCACAGTCAGGTCTTACACAATAGATAAAAATCACAATATTGAGGACTATGAAATGCGCTCGGCTTCGTTAAGCATCTTTTTGTAAACGTTGCATATTGCACAACGTGACGCTCAAGTTAACCTTGTATAACAAACAGCTTTGCAGATGATTTCCAAATATGTTCTTTTGTATGTGAGCCTCTACAAAAAACTGTTTTTGTTATAGAGACGATATAGGGGCATGGAAATAGAGCAAAGTATACTCGTAAATGGTCCTAAAACTCTAAAATAAAACGAAGTCCGAATTGGTTTTTAATTTAAAAATTATTTCGACTATCGTTTATGAAGGGAAAACTGTTTTTTTTCTGTAGAAAAACATGAAAGTATAACTGCATAGGTACCTGCAGATGATGCCGATGCTTGTGCTGCTCCACCTGGGCTCGACTCAGCACCTGGAAAATAAATAATAAAATATTATTTGCATATCAGCAGGACAAAACTATAACTAGTTGTTGTATCTGCTAGCTGGCTGCTTAGACTGATGTAAGCAGCTACGCTACGGGTGAATTACAAGCTTTCCAAATTAACTGATCTCTGATATTCTGCGATAGCAATTTGAATTGAATGAAAATACTAGGTGTATCGTTTCTTATGTGTAAAAAAATTGGTCACCCATCTAAGACGTGACCCAGGGTAAACGCTTCTTAATCTCGTCAATGGACATGGTCTACTCTCGGAAAGTTCATATTTGTAATAATGTCAAATGGTACAAAACGAAACTTGTATGTCGGTCAAATTCATACGCACCACTGTGAGATCCAGATTTACTTGTACTAGTAGTTACTGTTGTCGGTTGGCTAGGTTGTTTAGGGGGCTTTTCTGGCGTAGTACCTTTAGACTCTGCGTTAGCCGAAGCGCTGGCTTTGGCATTGCCTATGGTAGATGCTGTAAAAAAAGACAATCTTAACAGTAACCACTAACATAACCTAATGCTTTGAAGTATATTTTAAACAGGATTTTAATTAAATTACAATATACAGGTATATAATAATAAAATTCAAATATTGATAAAAGCGTGATATTGTTACGTTTTTTGACAACTCTTTCATTGTGTTATTTATGTTTCAAGTACCTTTGGTTTTAGTATTCGTATATGTTTTCGATCCATTCTTATCGTTGCTCGTTCCGGCTGTAAACAAATTATTCCTTCGGATTAATGTTTCCACGATATGACATAATTATTTATTTTAATAAAATATACCCATAACATAGCCGTTATCTATGCATTCTGTACATGAGACGAAGTAAGACTGAGCAAAACTCATTGCTGGAAAACGAATTTTATTTATTGTGCGAACAATGTAACGCTCGCAAAACATTGTATTTAAAGGTGCATGCAACGGTACAGAAGCTGTGGAGGTTTTTGATTTAAATATGCGAAACGAGATTTCGTGAAAAAATTAAAAAACTTTGATCTTCAAAACCTCCGTAACCAGAAGGTTCACAGTCAGGTCTTACACAATAGATAAAAATCACAATATTGAGGACTATGAAATGCGCTCGGCTTCGTTAAGCATCTTTTTGTAAACGTTGCATATTGCACAACGTGACGCTCAAGTTAACCTTGTATAACAAACAGCTTTGCAGATGATTTCCAAATATGTTCTTCTGTATGTGAGCCTCTACAAAGAAACTGTTTTTGTTATAGAGACGATATAGGGGCATGGAAATAGAGCAAAGTATACTCGTAAATGGTCCTAAAACTCTAAAATAAAACGAAGTCCGAATTGGTTTTTAATTTAAAAATTATTTCGACTATCGTTTATGAAGGGAAAACTGTTTTTTTTCTGTAGAAAAACATGAAAGTATAACTGCATAGGTACCTGCAGATGATGCCGATGCTTGTGCTGCTCCACCTGGGCTCGACTCAGCACCTGGAAAATAAATAATAAAATATTATTTGCATAATTATCAGCAGGACAAAACTATAACTAGTTGTTGTATCTGCTAGCTGGCTGCTTAGACTGATGTAAGCAGCTACGCTACGGGTGAATTACAAGCTTTCCAAATTAACTGATCTCTGATATTCTGCGATAGCAATTTGAATTGAATGAAAATACTAGGTGTATCGTTTCTTATGTGTAAAAAAATTGGTCACCCATCTAAGACGTGACCCAGGGTAAACGCTTCTTAATCTCGTCAATGGACATGGTCTACTCTCGGAAAGTTCATATTTGTAATAATGTCAAATGGTACAAAACGAAACTTGTATGTCGGTCGAATTCATACGCACCACTGTGAGATCCAGATTTACTTGTACTAGTAGTTACTGTTGTCGGTTGGCTAGGTTGTTTAGGGGGCTTTTCTGGCGTAGTACCTTTAGACTCTGCGTTAGCCGAAGCGCTGGCTTTGGCATTGCCTATGGTAGATGCTGTAAAAAAAGACAATCTTAACAGTAACCACTAACATAACCTAATGCTTTGAAGTATATTTTAAACAGGATTTTAATTACAATATACAGGTATATAATAATAAAATTCAAATATTGATAAAAACGTGATATTGTTACGTTTTTTTTTACAACTCTTTCATTGTGTTATTTATGTTTCAAGTACCTTTGGTTTTAGTATTCGTATATGTTTTCGATCCATTCTTATCGTTGCTCGTTCCGGCTGTAAACAAATTATTCCTTCGGATTAATGTTTCCACGATATGACATAATTATTTATTTTAATAAAATATTCCCATAACATAGCCGTTATCTATGCATTCTGTACATGAGACGAAGTAAGACTGAGCAAAACTCATTGCTGGAAAACGAATTTTATTTATAGTGCGAACAATGTAACGCTCGCAAAACATTGTATTTAAAGGTGCATGCAACGGTACAGAAGCTGTGGAGGTTTTTGATTAAAATATGCGAAACGAGATTTCGTGAAAAAATTAAAAAACTGATCTTCAAAACCTCCGTAACCAGAAGGTTCACAGTCAGGTCTTACACAATAGATAAAAATCACAATATTGAGGACTATGAAATGCGCTCGGCTTCGTTAAGCATCTTTTTGTAAACGTTGCATATTGCACAACGTGACGCTCAAGTTAACCTTGTATAACAAACAGCTTTGCAGATGATTTCCAAATATGTTCTTTTGTATGTGAGCCTCTACAAAGAAACTGTTTTTGTTATAGAGACGATATAGGGGCATGGAAATAGAGCAAAGTATACTCGTAAATGGTCCTAAAACTCTAAAATAAAACGAAGTCCGAATTGGTTTTTAATTTAAAAATTATTTCGACTATCGTTTATGAAGGGAAAACTATTTTTTTTCTGTAGAAAAACATGAAAGTATAACTGCATAGGTACCTGCAGATGATGCCGATGCGTGTGCTGCTCCACCTTGGCTCGACTCAGCACCTGGAAAATAAATAATAAAATATTATTTGCATATCAGCAGGACAAAACTATAACTAGTTGTTGTATCTGCCAGCAGGCTGCTTAGACTGATCTAAGCAGCTACTCTACGGCTGAATTACAAGCCTTCCAAATTAATCGATCTCTGATATTCTGCGATAGCAATTTGAATTGAATGAAAATACTAGGTGTATCGTTTCTTATGTGTAAAAAAATTGGTCACCCATCTAAGACGTGACCCAGGGTAAACGCTTCTTAATCTCGTCAATGGACATGGTCTACTCTCGGAAAGTTCATATTTGTAATAATGTCAAATGGTACAAAACGAAACTTGTATGTCGGTCAAATTCATACGCACCACTGTGAGATCCAGATTTACTTGTACTAGTAGTTACTGTTGTCGGTTGGCTAGGTTGTTTAGGGGGCTTTTCTGGCGTAGTACCTTTAGACTCTGCGTTAGCCGAAGCGCTGGCTTTGGCATTGCCTATGGTAGATGCTGTAAAAAAAGACAATCTTAACAGTAACCACTAACATAACCTAATGCTTTGAAGTATATTTTAAACAGGATTTTAATTACAATATACAGGTATACTATAATAATAAAATTCAAATATTGATAAAAGCGTGATATTGTTACGTTTTTTGACAACTCTTTCATTGTGTTATTTATGTTTCAAGTACCTTTGGTTTTAGTATTCGTATATGTTTTCGATCCATTCTTATCAATGCTCGTTCCGGCTGTAAACAAATTATTCCTTCGGATTAATGTTTCCACGATATGACATAATTATTTATTTTAATAAAATATTCCCATAACATAGCCGTTATCTATGCATTCTGTACATGAGACGAAGTAAGACTGAGCAAAACTCATTGCTGGAAAACGAATTTTATTTATAGTGCGAACAATGTAACGCTCGCAAAACATTGTATTTAAAGGTGCATGCAACGGTACAGAAGCTGTGGAGGTTTTTGATTAAAATATGCGAAACGAGATTTCGTGAAAAAATTAAAAAACTGATCTTCAAAACCTCCGTAACCAGAAGGTTCACAGTCAGGTCTTACACAATAGATAAAAATCACAATATTGAGGACTATGAAATGCGCTCGGCTTCGTTAAGCATCTTTTTGTAAACGTTGCATATTGCACAACGTGACGCTCAAGTTAACCTTGTATAACAAACAGCTTTGCAGATGATTTCCAAATATGTTCTTTTGTATGTGAGCCTCTACAAAGAAACTGTTTTTGTTATAGAGACGATATAGGGGCATGGAAATAGAGCAAAGTATACTCGTAAATGGTCCTAAAACTCTAAAATAAAACGAAGTCTGAATTGGTTTTTAATTTAAAAATTATTTCGACTATCGTTTATGAAGGGAAAACTATTTTTTTTCTGTAGAAAAACATGAAAGTATAACTGCATAGGTACCTGCAGATGATGCCGATGCGTGTGCTGCTCCACCTTGGCTCGACTCAGCACCTGGAAAATAAATAATAAAATATTATTTGCATATCAGCAGGACAAAACTATAACTA
The DNA here is from genome assembly GCA_947508005.1 of Amphipoea lucens. NCBI lineage: Eukaryota > Metazoa > Arthropoda > Insecta > Lepidoptera > Noctuidae > Amphipoea > Amphipoea lucens. The sequence continues at coordinate 8,558,598 of OX382364.1, read as the reverse complement.
GTTGTTGTATCTGCCAGCAGGCTGCTTAGACTGATCTAAGCAGCTACGCTACGGCTGAATTACAAGCCTTCCAAATTAATCGATCTCTGATATTCTGCGATAGCAATTTGAATTGAATGAAAATACTAGGTGTATCGTTTCTTATGTGTAAAAAAATTGGTCACCCATCTAAGACGTGACCCAGGGTAAACGCTTCTTAATCTCGTCAATGGACATGGTCTACTCTCGGAAAGTTCATATTTGTAATAATGTCAAATGGTACAAAACGAAACTTGTATGTCGGTCAAATTCATACGCACCACTGTGAGATCCAGATTTACTTGTACTAGTAGTTACTGTTGTCGGTTGGCTAGGTTGTTTAGGGGGCTTTTCTGGCGTAGTACCTTTAGACTCTGCGTTAGCCGAAGCGCTGGCTTTGGCATTGCCTATGGTAGATGCTGTAAAAAAAGACAATCTTAACAGTAACCACTAACATAACCTAATGCTTTGAAGTATATTTTAAACAGGATTTTAATTACAATATACAGGTATACTGTAATAATAAAATTCAAATATTGATAAAAGCGTGATATTGTTACGTTTTTTGACAACTTTTCATTGTGTTATTTATGTTTCAAGTACCTTTGGTTTTAGTATTCGTATATGTTTTCGATCCATTCTTATCAATGCTCGTTCCGGCTGTAAACAAATTATTCCTTCGGATTAATGTTTCCACGATATGACATAATTATTTATTTTAATAAAATATACCCATAACATAGCCGTTATCTATGCATTCTGTACATGAGACGAAGTAAGACTGAGCAAAACTCATTGCTGGAAAACGAATTTTATTTATAGTGCGAACAATGTAACGCTCGCAAAACATTGTATTTAAAGGTGCATGCAACGGTACAGAAGCTGTGGAGGTTTTTGATTAAAATATGCGAAACGAGATTTCGTGAAAAAATTAAAAAACTGATCTTCAAAACCTCCGTAACCAGAAGGTTCACAGTCAGGTCTTACACAATAGATAAAAATCACAATATTGAGGACTATGAAATGCGCTCGGCTTCGTTAAGCATCTTTTTGTAAACGTTGCATATTGCACAACGTGACGCTCAAGTTAACCTTGTATAACAAACAGCTTTGCAGATGATTTCCAAATATGTTCTTTTGTATGTGAGCCTCTACAAAGAAACTGTTTTTGTTATAGAGACGATATAGGGGCATGGAAATAGAGCAAAGTATACTCGTAAATGGTCCTAAAACTCTAAAATAAAACGAAGTCCGAATTGGTTTTTAATTTAAAAATTATTTCGACTATCGTTTATGAAGGGAAAACTATTTTTTTTCTGTAGAAAAACATGAAAGTATAACTGCATAGGTACCTGCAGATGATGCCGATGCGTGTGCTGCTCCACCTTGGCTCGACTCAGCACCTGGAAAATAAATAATAAAATATTATTTGCATATCAGCAGGACAAAACTATAACTAGTTGTTGTATCTGCCAGCAGGCTGCTTAGACTGATCTAAGCAGCTACTCTACGGCTGAATTACAAGCCTTCCAAATTAATCGATCTCTGATATTCTGCGATAGCAATTTGAATTGAATGAAAATACTAGGTGTATCGTTTCTTATGTGTAAAAAAATTGGTCACCCATCTAAGACGTGACCCAGGGTAAACGCTTCTTAATCTCGTCAATGGACATGGTCTACTCTCGGAAAGTTCATATTTGTAATAATGTCAAATGGTACAAAACGAAACTTGTATGTCGGTCAAATTCATACGCACCACTGTGAGATCCAGATTTACTTGTACTAGTAGTTACTGTTGTCGGTTGGCTAGGTTGTTTAGGGGGCTTTTCTGGCGTAGTACCTTTAGACTCTGCGTTAGCCGAAGCGCTGGCTTTGGCATTGCCTATGGTAGATGCTGTAAAAAAAGACAATCTTAACAGTAACCACTAACATAACCTAATGCTTTGAAGTATATTTTAAACAGGATTTTAATTACAATATACAGGTATATAATAATAAAATTCAAATATTGATAAAAGCGTGATATTGTTACTTTTTTTTTTTACAACACTTTCAGTTTGTAATTTATGTTTCAAGTACCTTTGGTTTTAGTATTCGTATATGTTTTCGATCCATTCTTATCAATGCTCGTTCCGGCTGTAAACAAATTATTCCTTCGGATTAATGTTTCCACGATATGACATAATTATTTATTTTAATAAAATATTCCCATAACATAGCCGTTATCTATGCATTCTGTACATGAGACGAAGTAAGACTGAGCAAAACTCATTGCTGGAAAACGAATTTTATTTATAGTGCGAACAATGTAACGCTCGCAAAACATTGTATTTAAAGGTGCATGCAACGGTACAGAAGCTGTGGAGGTTTTTGATTAAAATATGCGAAACGAGATTTCGTGAAAAAATTAAAAAACTGATCTTCAAAACCTCCGTAACCAGAAGGTTCACAGTCAGGTCTTACACAATAGATAAAAATCACAATATTGAGGACTATGAAATGCGCTCGGCTTCGTTAAGCATCTTTTTGTAAACGTTGCATATTGCACAACGTGACGCTCAAGTTAACCTTGTATAACAAACAGCTTTGCAGATGATTTCCAAATATGTTCTTTTGTATGTGAGCCTCTACAAAGAAACTGTTTTTGTTATAGAGACGATATAGGGGCATGGAAATAGAGCAAAGTATACTCGTAAATGGTCCTAAAACTCTAAAATAAAACGAAGTCCGAATTGGTTTTTAATTTAAAAATTATTTCGACTATCGTTTATGAAGGGAAAACTATTTTTTTTCTGTAGAAAAACATGAAAGTATAACTGCATAGGTACCTGCAGATGATGCCGATGCGTGTGCTGCTCCACCTTGGCTCGACTCAGCACCTGGAAAATAAATAATAAAATATTATTTGCATATCAGCAGGACAAAACTATAACTAGTTGTTGTATCTGCCAGCAGGCTGCTTAGACTGATCTAAGCAGCTACTCTACGGCTGAATTACAAGCCTTCCAAATTAATCGATCTCTGATATTCTGCGATAGCAATTTGAATTGAATGAAAATACTAGGTGTATCGTTTCTTATGTGTAAAAAAATTGGTCACCCATCTAAGACGTGACCCAGGGTAAACGCTTCTTAATCTCGTCAATGGACATGGTCTACTCTCGGAAAGTTCATATTTGTAATAATGTCAAATGGTACAAAACGAAACTTGTATGTCGGTCAAATTCATACGTACCACTGTGAGATCCAGATTTACTTGTACTAGTAGTTACTGTTGTCGGTTGGCTAGGTTGTTTAGGGGGCTTTTCTGGCGTAGTACCTTTAGACTCTGCGTTAGCCGAAGCGCTGGCTTTGGCATTGCCTATGGTAGATGCTGTAAAAAAAGACAATCTTAACAGTAACCACTAACATAACCTAATGCTTTGAAGTATATTTTAAACAGGATTTTAATTACAATATACAGGTATACTGTAATAATAAAATTCAAATATTGATAAAAGCGTGATATTGTTACGTTTTTTGACAACTTTTCATTGTGTTATTTATGTTTCAAGTACCTTTGGTTTTAGTATTCGTATATGTTTTCGATCCATTCTTATCAATGCTCGTTCCGGCTGTAAACAAATTATTCCTTCGGATTAATGTTTCCACGATATGACATAATTATTTATTTTAATAAAATATACCCATAACATAGCCGTTATCTATGCATTCTGTACATGAGACGAAGTAAGACTGAGCAAAACTCATTGCTGGAAAACGAATTTTATTTATAGTGCGAACAATGTAACGCTCGCAAAACATTGTATTTAAAGGTGCATGCAACGGTACAGAAGCTGTGGAGGTTTTTGATTAAAATATGCGAAACGAGATTTCGTGAAAAAATTAAAAAACTGATCTTCAAAACCTCCGTAACCAGAAGGTTCACAGTCAGGTCTTACACAATAGATAAAAATCACAATATTGAGGACTATGAAATGCGCTCGGCTTCGTTAAGCATCTTTTTGTAAACGTTGCATATTGCACAACGTGACGCTCAAGTTAACCTTGTATAACAAACAGCTTTGCAGATGATTTCCAAATATGTTCTTTTGTATGTGAGCCTCTACAAAGAAACTGTTTTTGTTATAGAGACGATATAGGGGCATGGAAATAGAGCAAAGTATACTCGTAAATGGTCCTAAAACTCTAAAATAAAACGAAGTCCGAATTGGTTTTTAATTTAAAAATTATTTCGACTATCGTTTATGAAGGGAAAACTATTTTTTTTCTGTAGAAAAACATGAAAGTATAACTGTATAGGTACCTGCAGATGATGCCGATGCGTGTGCTGCTCCACCTTGGCTCGACTCAGCACCTGGAAAATAAATAATAAAATATTATTTGCATATCAGCAGGACAAAACTATAACTAGTTGTTGTATCTGCCAGCAGGCTGCTTAGACTGATCTAAGCAGCTACTCTACGGCTGAATTACAAGCCTTCCAAATTAATCGATCTCTGATATTCTGCGATAGCAATTTGAATTGAATGAAAATACTAGGTGTATCGTTTCTTATGTGTAAAAAAATTGGTCACCCATCTAAGACGTGACCCAGGGTAAACGCTTCTTAATCTCGTCAATGGACATGGTCTACTCTCGGAAAGTTCATATTTGTAATAATGTCAAATGGTACAAAACGAAACTTGTATGTCGGTCAAATTCATACGCACCACTGTGAGATCCAGATTTACTTGTACTAGTAGTTACTGTTGTCGGTTGGCTAGGTTGTTTAGGGGGCTTTTCTGGCGTAGTACCTTTAGACTCTGCGTTAGCCGAAGCGCTGGCTTTGGCATTGCCTATGGTAGATGCTGTAAAAAAAGACAATCTTAACAGTAACCACTAACATAACCTAATGCTTTGAAGTATATTTTAAACAGGATTTTAATTAAATTACAATATACAGGTATATAATAATAAAATTCAAATATTGATAAAAGCGTGATATTGTTACGTTTTTTGACAACTCTTTCATTGTGTTATTTATGTTTCAAGTACCTTTGGTTTTAGTATTCGTATATGTTTTCGATCCATTCTTATCGTTGCTCGTTCCGGCTGTAAACAAATTATTCCTTCGGATTAATGTTTCCACGATATGACATAATTATTTATTTTAATAAAATATACCCATAACATAGCCGTTATCTATGCATTCTGTACATGAGACGAAGTAAGACTGAGCAAAACTCATTGCTGGAAAACGAATTTTATTTATTGTGCGAACAATGTAACGCTCGCAAAACATTGTATTTAAAGGTGCATGCAACGGTACAGAAGCTGTGGAGGTTTTTGATTAAAATATGCGAAACGAGATTTCGTGAAAAAATTAAAAAACTGATCTTCAAAACCTCCGTAACCAGAAGGTTCACAGTCAGGTCTTACACAATAGATAAAAATCACAATATTGAGGACTATGAAATGCGCTCGGCTTCGTTAAGCATCTTTTTGTAAACGTTGCATATTGCACAACGTGACGCTCAAGTTAACCTTGTATAACAAACAGCTTTGCAGATGATTTCCAAATATGTTCTTTTGTATGTGAGCCTCTACAAAGAAACTGTTTTTGTTATAGAGACGATATAGGGGCATGGAAATAGAGCAAAGTATACTCGTAAATGGTCCTAAAACTCTAAAATAAAACGAAGTCCGAATTGGTTTTTAATTTAAAAATTATTTCGACTATCGTTTATGAAGGGAAAACTATTTTTTTTCTGTAGAAAAACATGAAAGTATAACTGCATAGGTACCTGCAGATGATGCCGATGCGTGTGCTGCTCCACCTTGGCTCGACTCAGCACCTGGAAAATAAATAATAAAATATTATTTGCATATCAGCAGGACAAAACTATAACTAGTTGTTGTATCTGCCAGCAGGCTGCTTAGACTGATCTAAGCAGCTACTCTACGGCTGAATTACAAGCCTTCCAAATTAATCGATCTCTGATATTCTGCGATAGCAATTTGAATTGAATGAAAATACTAGGTGTATCGTTTCTTATGTGTAAAAAAATTGGTCACCCATCTAAGACGTGACCCAGGGTAAACGCTTCTTAATCTCGTCAATGGACATGGTCTACTCTCGGAAAGTTCATATTTGTAATAATGTCAAATGGTACAAAACGAAACTTGTATGTCGGTCAAATTCATACGTACCACTGTGAGATCCAGATTTACTTGTACTAGTAGTTACTGTTGTCGGTTGGCTAGGTTGTTTAGGGGGCTTTTCTGGCGTAGTACCTTTAGACTCTGCGTTAGCCGAAGCGCTGGCTTTGGCATTGCCTATGGTAGATGCTGTAAAAAAAGACAATCTTAACAGTAACCACTAACATAACCTAATGCTTTGAAGTATATTTTAAACAGGATTTTAATTACAATATACAGGTATATAATAATAAAATTCAAATATTGATAAAAGCGTGATATTGTTACTTTTTTTTTTTTACAACACTTTCAGTTTGTAATTTATGTTTCAAGTACCTTTGGTTTTAGTATTCGTATATGTTTTCGATCCATTCTTATCGTTGCTCGTTCCGGCTGTAAACAAATTATTCTTTCGGATTAATGTTTCCACGATATTACATTATTATTTATTTTAATAAAATATACCCATAACATAGCCATTATCTATGCATTCTGTACATGAAACGAAGTAAGACTGAGCAAAACTCATTGCTGGAAAACGAATTTTATTTATTGTGCGAACAATGTAACGCTCGCAAAACATTGTATTTAAAGGTGCATGCAACGGTACAGAAGCTGTGGAGGTTTTTGATTAAAATATGCGAAACGAGATTTCGTGAAAAAATTAAAAAACTTTGATCTTCAAAACCTCCGTAACCAGAAGGTTCACAGTCAGGTATTTACACAATAGATAAAAATCACAATATTGAGGACTATGAAATGCGCTCGGCTTCGTTAAGCATCTTTTTGTAAACGTTGATTATTGCACAACGTGACGCTCAAGTTAACCTTGTATAACAAACAGCTTTGCAGATGATTTCCAAATATGTTCTTTTGTATGTGAGCCTCTAAAAGAAACTGTTTTTGTTATAGAGGCGATATAGGGGCATGGAAATAGAGCAAAGTATACTCGTAAATGGTCCTAAAACTCTAAAATAAAACGAAGTCCGAATTGGTTTTTAATTTAAAAATTATTTCGACTATCGTTTATGAAGGGAAAACTATTTTTTTTTCTGTAGAAAAACATGAAAGTATAACTGCATAGGTACCTGCAGATGATGCCGATGCGTGTGCTGCTCCACCTTGGCTCGACTCAGCACCTGGAAAATAAATAATGAAATATTATTTGCATATCAGCAGGACAAAACTATAACTAGTTGTTGTATCTGCTAGCTGGCTGCTTAGACTGATCTAAGCAGCTACGCTACGGGTGAATTACAAGCTTTCCAAATTAATCGATCTCTGATATTCTGCGATAGCAATTTGAATTGAATGAAAATACTAGGTGTATCGTTTCTTATGTGTAAAAAAATTGGTCACCCATCTAAGACGTGACCCAGGGTAAACGCTTCTTAATCTCGTCAATGGACATGGTCTACTCTCGGAAAGTTCATATTTGTAATAATGTCAAATGGTACAAAACGAAACTTGTATGTCGGTCAAATTCATACGCACCACTGTGAGATCCAGATTTACTTGTACTAGTAGTTACTGTTGTCGGTTGGCTAGGTTGTTTAGGGGGCTTTTCTGGCGTAGTACCTTTAGACTCTGCGTTAGCCGAAGCGCTGGCTTTGGCATTGCCTATGGTAGATGCTGTAAAAAAAGACAATCTTAACAGTAACCACTAACATAACCTAATGCTTTGAAGTATATTTTAAACAGGATTTTAATTACAATATACAGGTATATAATAATAAAATTCAAATATTGATAAAAACGTGATATTGTTACGTTTTTTTTTACAACTCTTTCATTGTGTTATTTATGTTTCAAGTACCTTTGGTTTTAGTATTCGTATATGTTTTCGATCCATTCTTATCGTTGCTCGTTCCGGCTGTAAACAAATTATTCCTTCGGATTAATGTTTCCACGATATTACATTATTATTTATTTTAATAAAATATATCCATAACATAGCCGTTATCTATGCATTCTGTACATGAGACGAAGTAAGACTGAGCAAAAATCATTGCTGGAAAACGAATTTTATTTATTGTGCGAACTATGTAACGCTCGCAAAACATTGTATTTAAAGGTGCATGCAACGGTACAGAAGCTGTGGAGGTTTTTGATTAAAATATGCGAAACGAGATTTCGTGAAAAAATTAAGAAACTTTGATCTTCAAAACCTCCGTAACCAGAAGGTTCACAGTCAGGTCTTACACAATAGATAAAAATCACAATATTGAGGACTATGAAATGCGCTCGGCTTCGTTAAGCATCTTTTTGTAAACGTTGCATATTGCACAACGTGACGCTCAAGTTAACCTTGTATAACAAACAGCTTTGCAGATGATTTCCAAATATGTTCTTTTGTATGTGAGCCTCTACAAAGAAACTGGTTTTGTTATAGAGACGATATAGGGGCATGGAAATAGAGCAAAGTATACTCGTAAATGGTCCTAAAACTCTAAAATAAAACGAAGTCTGAATTGGTTTTTAATTTAAAAATTATTTCGACTATCGTTTATGAAGGGAAAACTATTTTTTTTCTGTAGAAAAACATGAAAGTATAACTGCATAGGTACCTGCAGATGATGCCGATGCGTGTGCTGCTCCACCTTGGCTCGACTCAGCACCTGGAAAATAAATAATGAAATATTATTTGCATATCAGCAGGACAAAACTATAACTAGTTGTTGTATCTGCTAGTTGGCTGCTTAGACTGATCTAAGCAGCTACGCTACGGGTGAATTACAAGCTTTTCAAATTAATCGATCTTTAATATTCTGCGATAGCAATTTGAATTGAATGAAAATACTAGGTGTATCGTTTCTTATGTGTAAAAAAATTGGTCACCCATCTAAGACGTGACCCAGGGTAAACGCTCCTTAATCTCGTCAATGGACATGGTCTACTCTCGGAAAGTTCATATTCGTAATAATGTCAAATGGTACAAAACGAAACTTGTATATCGGTTGAATTCATACGCACCACTGTGAGATCCAGATTTACTTGTACTAGTAGTTACTGTTGTCGGTTGGCTAGGTTGTTTAGGGGGCTTTTCTGGAGTAGTACCTTTAGACTCTGCGTTAGCCGAAGCGCTGGCTTTGGCATTGCCTATGGTAGATGCTGTAAAAAAAGACAATCTTAACAGTAACCACTAACATAACCTAATGCTTTGAAGTATATTTTAAACAGGATTTTAATTACAATATACAGGTATATAATAATAAAATTCAAATATTGATAAAAGCGTGATATTGTTACGTTTTTTTGACAACTCTTTCACTGTGTTATTTATGTTTCAAGTACCTTTGGTTTTAGTATTCGTATATGTTTTCGATCCATTCTTATCGTTGCTCGTTCCGGCTGTAAACAAATTATTCCTTCGGATTAATGTTTCCACGATATGACATAATTATTTATTTTAATAAAATATACCCATAACATAGCCGTTATCTATGCAATCTGTACATGAAACCAAGTAAGACTGAGCAAAACTCATTGCTGGAAAACGAATTTTATTTATTGTGCGAACAATGTAACGCTCGCAAAACATTGTATTTAAAGGTGCATGCATTGGTACAGAAGCTGTGGAGGTTTTTGATTAAACTATGCGAAACGAGATTTCGTGAAAAAATTAAAAAACTTTGATCTTCAAAACCTCCGTAACCAGAAGGTTCACAGTCAGGTATTTACACAATAGATAAAAATCACAATATTGAGGACTATGAAATGCGCTCGGCTTCGTTAAGCATCTTTTTGTAAACGTTGCATATTGCACAACGTGACGCTCAAGTTAACCTTGTATAACAAACAGCTTTGCAGATGATTTCCAAATATGTTCTTTTGTATGTGAGCCTCTAAAAGAAACTGTTTTTGTTATAGAGGCGATATAGGGGCATGGAAATAGAGCAAAGTATACTCGTAAATGGTCCTAAAACTCTAAAATAAAACGAAGTCCGAATTGGTTTTTAATTTAAAAATTATTTCGACTATCGTTTATGAAGGGAAAACTATTTTTTTTTTCTGTAGAAAAACATGAAAGTATAACTGCATAGGTACCTGCAGATGATGCCGATGCGTGTGCTGCTCCACCTTGGCTCGACTCAGCACCTGGAAAATGAATAATGAAATATTATTTGCATATCAGCAGGACAAAACTATAACTAGTTGTTGTATCTGCTAGCTGGCTGCTTAGACTGATCTAAGCAGCTACGCTACGGGTGAATTACAAGCTTTCCAAATTAATCGATCTCTGATATTCTGCGATAGCAATTTGAATTGAATGAAAATACTAGGTGTATCGTTTCTTATGTGTAAAAAAATTGGTCACCCATCTAAGACGTGACCCAGGGTAAACGCTTCTTAATCACGTCAATGGACATGGTCTACTCTCGGAAAGTTCATATTTGTAATAATGTCAAATGGTACAAAACGAAACTTGTATGTCGGTCAAATTCATACGTACCACTGTTAGATCCAGATTTACTTGTACTAGTAGTTACTGTTGTCGGTTGGCTAGGTTGTTTAGGGGGCTTTTCTGGCGTAGTACCTTTAGACTCTGCGTTAGCCGAAGCGCTGGCATTGGCATTGCCTATGGTAGATGCTGTAAAAAAAGACAATCTTAACAGTAACCACTAACATAACCTAATGCTTTGAAGTATATTTTAAACAGGATTTTAATTACAATATACAGGTATATAATAATAAAATTCAAATATTGATAAAAACGTGATATTGTTACGTTTTTTTTTACAACTCTTTCATTGTGTTATTTATGTTTCAAGTACCTTTGGTTTTAGTATTCGTATATGTTTTCGATCCATTCTTATCGTTGCTCGTTCCGGCTGTAAACAAATTATTCCTTCGGATTAATGTTTCCACAATATTACATTATTATTTATTTTAATAAAATATATCCATAACATAGCCGTTATCTATGCATTCTGTACATGAGACGAAGTAAGACTGAGCAAAACTCATTGCTGGAAAACGAATTTTATTTATTGTGCGAACTATGTAACGCTCGCAAAACATTGTATTTAAAGGTGCATGCAACGGTACAGAAGCTGTGGAGGTTTTTGATTAAAATATGCGAAACGAGATTTCGTGAAAAAATTAAGAAACTTTGATCTTCAAAAAAAAAAAAAAAAAAAGTTTCTTTATTAACTTTAGTTGTACAAAAACACTCATCTAAACACTATGCAGCGTTACAACAAAGGAAAAGAGTGGTTTCGATGAACTCTGGCACCGAAAGTAAGATTTAACTTGTGTTTAGGGTGCCAGCGTCCTCGCCTATAATTTGCAACATATAAACTGTAGTTGTATGACGAGCACAGTACATTATTATACTATAACTACTTACAAATTTAAATACATAACCGTGGCCTATTTAAGTACCTCTGTAAAAGACAAAACCTCCGTAACCAGAAGGTTCACAGTCAGGTCTTACACAATAGATAAAAATCACAATATTGAGGACTATGAAATGCGCTCGGCTTCGTTAAGCATCTTTTTGTAAACGTTGCATATTGCACAACGTGACGCTCAAGTTAACCTTGTATAACAAACAGCTTTGCAGATGATTTCCAAATATGATCTTTTGTATGTGAGCCTCTACAAAGAAACTGTTTTTGTTATAGAGACGATATAGGGGCATGGAAATAGAGCAAAGTATACTCGTAAATGGTCCTAAAACTCTAAAATAAAACGAAGTCCGAATTGGTTTTTAATTTAAAAATTATTTCGACTATATTTTATGAAGGGAAAACAATTTTTTTTCTGTAGAAAAACATGAAAGTATAACTGCATAGGTACCTGCAGATGATGCCGATGCGTGTGCTGCTCCACCTTGGCTCGACTCAGCACCTGGAAAATAAATAATGAAATATTATTTGCATATCAGCAGGACAAAACTATAACTAGTTGTTGTATCTGCTAGTTGGCTGCTTAGACTGATCTAAGCAGCTACGCTACGGGTGAATTACAAGCTTTCCAAATTAATCGATCTCTGATATTCTGCGATAGCAATTTGAATTGAATGAAAATACTAGGTGTATCGTTTCTTATGTGTAAAAAAATTGGTCACCCATCTAAGACGTGACCCAGGGTAAACGCTTCTTAATCTCGTCAATGGACATGGTCTACTCTCGGAAAGTTCATATTCGTAATAATGTCAAATGGTACAAAACGAAACTTGTATGTCGGTCGAATTCATACGCACCACTGTGAGATCCAGATTTACTTGTACTAGTAGTTACTGTTGTCGGTTGGCTAGGTTGTTTAGGGGGCTTTTCTGGCGTAGTACCTTTAGACTCTGCGTTAGCCGAAGCGCTGGCTTTGGCATTGCCTATGGTAGATGCTGTAAAAAAAGACAATCTTAACAGTAACCACTAACATAACCTAATGCTTTGAAGTATATTTTAAACAGGATTTTAATTACAATATACAGGTATATAATAATAAAATTCAAATATTGATAAAAGCGTGATATTGTTACGTTTTTTTGACAACTCTTTCATTGTGTTATTTATGTTTCAAGTACCTTTGGTTTTAGTATTCGTATATGTTTTCGATCCATTCTTATCGTTGCTCGTTCCGGCTGTAAACAAATTATTACTTCGGATTAATGTTTCCACGATATGACATAATAATTTATTTTAATAAAATATACCCATAACATAGCCGTTATCTATGCATTCTGTACATGAAACGAAGTAAGACTGAGCAAAACTCATTGCTGGAAAACGAATTTTATTTATTGTGCGAACAATGTAACGCTCGCAAAACATTGTATTTAAAGGTGCATGCAACGGTACAGAAGCTGTGGAGGTTTTTGATTAAAATATGCGAAACGAGATTTCGTGAAAAAATTAAAAAACTTTGATCTTCAAAACCTCCGTAACCAGAAGGTTCACAGTCAGGTATTTACACAATAGATAAAAATCACAATATTGAGGACTATGAAATGCGCTCGGCTTCGTTAAGCATCTTTTTGTAAACGTTGCATATTGCACAACGTGACGCTCAAGTTAACCTTGTATAACAAACAGCTTTGCAGATGATTTCCAAATATGTTCTTTTGTATGTGAGCCTCTACAAAGAAACTGTTTTTGTTATAGAGACGATATAGGGGCATGGAAATAGAGCAAAGTATACTCGTAAATGGTCCTAAAACTCTAAAATAAAACGAAGTCCGAATTGGTTTTTAATTTAAAAATTATTTCGACTATCGTTTATGAAGGGAAAACTATTTTTTTTTCTGTAGAAAAACATGAAAGTATAACTGCATAGGTACCTGCAGATGATGCCGATGCGTGTGCTGCTCCACCTTGGCTCGACTCAGCACCTGGAAAATAAATAATAAAATATTATTTGCATATCAGCAGGACAAAACTATAACTAGTTGTTGTATCTGCTAGCTGGCTGCTTAGACTGATCTAAGCAGCTACGCTACGGGTGAATTACAAGCTTTCCAAATTAATCGATCTCTGATATTCTGCGTTAGCAATTTGAATTGAATGAAAATACTAGGTGTATCTTTTCTTATGTGTAAAAAAATTGGTCACCCGTCTAAGACGTGACCCAGGGTAAACGCTTCTTAATCACGTCAATGGACATGGTCTACTCTCGGAAAGTTCATATTTGTAATGATGTCAAATGGTATAAAACGAAACTTGTATGTCGGTCAAATTCATACGCACCACTGTGAGATCCAGATTTACTTGTACTAGTAGTTACTGTTGTCGGTTGGCTAGGTTGTTTAGGGGGCTTTTCTGGCTGCTTATCTGGTTTGTTGGATTCCTTAGGGGGCTCCTTATCTGACGAGCAAGGTTTCTCTGATTCTGGCTCTGGTTCTTTAGCTGGTTTGTTAGGTTCCGTAGGGGGATTTTGTTTTATTTTATCTAGATGCAAATAGAAAGATTTATGTTAAGAAGAACTTGCACCCCAAGAATATCACAAAACACTAACGTTACTACTAACGTTAATACGACATTGTTCAGTATTCATTATAACAGGGTGTGGTGAGGACGCTTGGATCAAAATATTTCCTGCAACTTATATTAAACTTAAAGGGCCAATATATAAGGTGTAAAAAAAAAGACGGGTTGCACTCCGGGAGTGCCGGCAGAAGTGAAAACTTGAATATTAACGTTGAAATAAATCAATTATTAATTTAATTAATTAATATAACTAATTTTTTTTCACTATTTCTGCGTCACTTTTTGAAGTGAAAACTTCTTTAGCGGCGTTGCACACTTTTTGTAATGGGGAAAAAATGTTAAACTCGCGTCAGGACATCGCGTCAGGACACGTGACCGTCAGGAGAGATTTCCCCCCCCCCTCTTTCTACGGCGGCGCCAACCGAAGTGAACCAAGTGAGACACGATAATGGATGGATGGATGGATGAATGGATGGATGGACGGATGGACGGACGGACGGACGGGCGGACGGACGGACGGACTGACGGACGAACGGACGGACTGACGGACGGACGGACCGACGGACGGACGGACAGTGACGGTGACGGTGACGGTGACGGTGACGGTGACGGTGACGGTGACGGTGACGGTGACGGTGATGGTGACGGTGACGGTGACGGTGACGGTGACGGTGTCGGTGACGGTGACGGTGACGGTGACGGTGACGGTGTCGGTGACGGTGACGGTGACGGTGACGGTGACGGTGACTGTGACGGTGACTGTGACGGTGACGGTGACGGGGACGGGGACGGGGACGGGGACGGTGACGTGGACGGGGACGGTGATGGTCGACGTGGATGTGGATGGATGGATGGACAGCTGATGGCTCGACCGTCTGTGTAGTAGCCACACTGCTGTGTATTCGTAAAATTCGGGTATATAAAGTGTTTAAAATATGGAAATTGAACAAAGTGCATCGATTAATGAAAAAAGTGACGCAGAAATAGTGAAAAAAAATTAGTTATATTAATTCAATTCATAATTGATTTATTTCAACGTTAATATTCAAGTTTTCACTTCTGCCGGCACTCCCGGAGTGCAACCCGTCTTTTTTCAATAATAGATGCACTTTGTTCAATTTCCATATTTTAAACACTTTATATACACGAATTTTACGAATACACAGCAGTGTGGCTACTACACAGACGGTCGAGCCATCAGCTGTCCATCCATCCATCCACCCACTTCCACTTCCACTTCCACTTCGACTTCCACTTCGACTTCCACTTCGACTTCCACTTCGACTTCCACTTCGACTTCCACTTCGACTTCCACTTCGACTTCGACTTTGACTTCGACTTTGACTTCCACTTTGACTTCTACCTCGACTTCCACTTCGACTTCCACTTCGACTTCCACTTTGACTTCCACTTCCACTTCGACTTCCACTTCGACTTCGACTTCCACTTTGACTTCGACTTTGACTTCGACTTTGACTTCCACTTCGACTTCCACTTCGACTTCCACTTTGACTTCCACTTCCACTTCGACTTCGACTTCCACTTCGACTTCCACTTCGACTTCCACTTCGACTCCCACTTCTACTTCGACTTTGACTTCGACTTCGACTTCGACTTCCACTTCCACTTCCACTTCACCTTCCACTTCCACTTCCACTTACATCACCATCCATCCATCCATCCATCCATCCATCCATCCATCCATTGTGTCCGTGTGTCACTTCACTTCGGTTGGCGACGCCTTAGAAAGAGAGGGGGGGGGGGAAATCTCTCCTGACGGTCACGTGTCCTGACGCGATGTCCTGACGCGAGTTTAACATTTTTTACCCATTACTAAAAGTATGCAACGCCGCTAAAGAAGTTTACACTTCAAAAATTAATTGCAAGAACTTTAAGAGGTGCTTTAGACCATCGAACTGAACAACTTTCACTATGGGACCAACTCCGAAATCACGAAAAAAAAATCAGCTGTTTCATACAAAAGTTCAATATCTACTCGGCCAAAATGTATGAAACAGCTCATTTTTTTTCGTGATTTCAGAGTTGGTCCCATAGTGAAAGTTGTTCAGTTCGATGGTCTAAAGCACCTCTTAAAGTTCTTGCAGTTAATTTTTTTACACCTTATATATTATTGTTTTAGTTTTTAGAGGTTTTTGTTTGAGTCGGCTAATTTTTAATTTAACTTTTATTTCTTGCTTTTTAAACTTTATAATATTATATTACTAGTAAGCATGCTATACGATCGACACGTGACTCGCCGAAATCTGCGCAGCTTCACGTATCTTTTTACCACAGTGAAGCTAGTTAGGTACTCGTGGTCGTTGGCGTTCATTCCATACTAATGTATTCCTATGTAAATTCGCCATTTGTGGTGGCGGCCATCTTGGATTTGTAATTTGTAATAGTGTATAGTATTCAACTAGTCAAGCCCTTTCATTTGATACCCATATTGAGGGAGTTGTGAAAAAATATGTAATCCGCCATTTTGTGGCGGCGGCCATCTTAGACCGATTTTCATTAAACATAGCTAAGAACACTTGCCCCTTATTCACTTTTCAAAAAAAAAACAAACAAAATCAAAATCGGTTCATCCGTTCGGAAGCTACGATGCCACAGCCAGACACATACACACACACACACAACCCGACACGTCAAACTTATAACAACGCCCGTCGTTTTTGCGTCGGGGGTTTACCAAACAAACCACGTCGTCTTATTATTGTCAAAACAACCCCCGCCCGCCGTAAGCCGAAGCTGCGGAGGTGAGCATGGGTGCCTATCCTTTGTAACGTAAGGTGGCACTTCCCGCATCGCCGGAGATGATGCAGAAACAACTTTAAAGTGTTTTCAGGTTAGGTTACAATAAATAGATAGGTAACTTCATGAAATAACAGCATTCATTGACCATTATTTGATGACAATAATAAGGTAATTTTAGTTTCAATTACAGTAGATTCACTCATCAATGACTTATGCTAACGTATAAGAATATAGGTGACTAAATGAAATTAGTGTACGTTCAAATTATTTTATAGACGCAGTTCATACATTTATTAGATTTGTGATATGTCTACGCATTGCCGGTGCAATGCGTAGACATATCACAAATTTAGTTGCTTAAGAATTATCACCAAGCTGCGTCATATTATTAGTAGCTTGTTTTAAATTATATGGTCGCTTGAAAAGCATTTTTTTAGACGCTAAAAGTTCGTCGCCGACCTATTAATTCATTAGACAACTATTATATTTGAGGACGAGAATGACATTTTAAAGAAGTTGTCTTAAAAACATCCCATAAAAAGTAGTAGGTATTCTTGGTTAAGAGAATATTGTTTGATTTGTCTGTGTGTAGGTAGTGTTAATTTATTCATGATTTAAAATTATATCTATACGCAGATAAACATCTATGTATGCAGATAAATAAAATTGAAGTGCCTGTTTGTAATGTCAAAATAACAAAAAACATATTTTAAATTTTGTCTGCCTGCCTGATTGTTCCGGCAAATCTCAGAAACATAAGGACCGATTTTGACTGGGCTTTCACAGGCAGATGGCTGATGTTATAAGGTTAAAATTTATGCCCATGAAATCCAATATGTTTTCTGACACGCATGCGAACGAGGTCGACTCGCAGGCACAGCTAGTAATTTTAATAATTGCAGCTAGCATAGAGACACGTCGATCAAATTCCAAACTTCAACGTTTGATTGGTGGCCTTTATAAAAGGGTCTACTCAATGTTGAGACGCTGTTAGTCTCATGCTATCTCCGTCACTTCTAGGTATATCGTAGCGACAAAAAGACTTTTGAAACGTCTTAAAGTTATATGATGTTTGATAATTCTTGTATGTTTTAATTCTCACCTGTGGTGGTTTTAGCGCTTGATAATGCTACTGCTGAACTTTGACCATTTCCTCCTGTAATGTTAAATGAATTTATAATTAAGTGTCAAGCTTTTTACAAATTTTAAAATGTTTGTAATTTAATTAAATCATACTTACTGCTGGATGAACCTGCATAAGATTGTGCAATAGCATTTCCGCCAGATCCTGTAACGTTATAAAACTTATATTAATTTACTATTTCTCGATAGGTACATATTTCATGTTTAGTCCTAATAGCACTGTCAGAGTCAGCCTTTTCGTGTGCCCTGGTTTATCAATAGTAATTTAAATAGAAAATTAGTGGTTACAGTCCATAGACTCATATATGGACACAATCCATATAATAAGTTTGCGTTCAAGCTAAAAAAACGCGTGTAGTGTGTTGTTGTGGAAGACTTACTCGTACATCACTTATTGATGGAATGTGTTCGATATAAGTCTTATGGAAATGATCTGTTTGGGGTCTTGAGATTGAACCGACTTGTTACGGGACATTCCATAAAATTCTGTCTTAACCAAATGGTGATGGTGCGAAGAGTCTGTTAAGATTCATGGCCCAAATGTAATCCGTAGCAGTATGTATTTAGGGTACGATGGGATTATCATACGCATTGCGGTCATGAAAGTCTCTAATTAAAAACGAATTGAAAAAAATGCACTGTGTGTCATCTTAATAGAAAACCTCTAAGTGTTCATAAACACTTAGAGGTTTTTTAGACATATCACAAATTTTGTTGCTTAAAAATTATCACCAACCTGCGTCAGCTTGTTTTACATTATATGGTCGCTTGAAAAGCATTTTTTAGACGCTAAAAGTACGCAAGTCCATGAGAAAACCTCTAAGTGTTTTCCATAGAGAATTCGTCGACTCGCAGGCACAGCTAGTAACTTTAATAATTGCAGCTAGCATAGAGACAAGTCGATCAAATTCCAAACTTCAACGTTTAATTCGTGGCCTTTATAAAAGGGTCTACTCAATGTTAAGACACTGTTAGTCTCATGCTGTCTCCGTCTCTTCTAGGTATATCGTAGCGACAAAAAGACTTTTGAAACGTCTTAAAGTTATATGTTGTTTGATAATTCTTGTATGTTTAAATTCTCACCTTTGGTGGTTTTAGCGCTTGATAATGCTACTGCTGAACTTTGACCATTTCCTTCTGTAATGTTACATGGCATTTATAATTAAGTATCAAAACTTTTTACAAATCTAATATTTGTAATTTAATTAAATCATACTTACTGCTGGATGAACCTGCATAAGATTGTGCAATAGCATTTCCGCCAGATCCTGTAACGTTATAAAACTTATATTAATTTACTATTTCTCGATAGGTACATATATCATGTTTAGTCCTAATAGCACTGTCAGTGTAAGCCTTTTCGTGTGCCCTGATTTATCAGTAGTAATTTAAATAGAAAATTAGTGGTTACAGTTATAGACTCAGATATGGACACAATCCATGTAATAAGTTTGCGTTCAAGCTAAAAAAACGCGTGTAGTGTGTTATTGTGGAAGACTTACTCGTACATCACTTATTGATGGAATGTGTTCGATATAAGTCTCATGGAAATGATCTGTTTGGGGTCTTGAGGTTGAACCGACTTGTTACGGGACATTCCATAAAATTCTGTCTTAACCAAATGGTGATGGTGCGAAGAGTCTGTTCAGATTCATGGCCCAGATGTAATCTGTAGCAGTATGTATTTAGGGTACGATGGGATTGTCATACGCATTGCGGTCATGAAAGTCTCTAATTAAAAAAGAATTTTTAAAAATGCACTGTCTGTCATCTTAATAGAAAACCTCTAAGTGTTCATAAACACTTAGAGGTTTTTTAGACATATCACAAATTTTGTTGCTTAAAAATTATCACCAACCTGCGTCAGCTTGTTTTACATTATATGGTCGCTTGAAAAGCATTTTTTATACGCTAAAAGTACGCAAGTCCATGATAAAACCTCTAAGTGTTTTCCATAGAGAATTCATCGACTCGCAGGCACAGCTAGTAATTTTAATAATTGCAGCTAGCATAGAGACAAGTCGATCAAATTCCAAACTTCAACGTTTAATTAGTGGCCTTTATAAAAGGGTCTACTCAATGTTGAGACGCTGTTTGTCTCATGCTGTCTCCGTCACTTCTAGGTATATCGTAGCGACAAAAAGACTTTTGAAACGTCTTAAAGTTATATGTTGTTTGATAATTCTTGTATGTTTAAATTCTCACCTTTGGTGGTTTTAGCGCTTGATAATGCTACTGCTGAACTTTGACCATTTCCTTCTGTAATGTTACATGGCATTTATAATTAAGTATCAAAACTTTTTACAAATCTAATATTTGTAATTTAATTAAATCATACTTACTGCTGGATGAACCTGCATAAGATTGTGCAATAGCATTTCCGCCAGATCCTGTAACGTTATAAAACTTATATTAATTTACTATTTCTCGATAGGTACATATATCATGTTTAGTCCTAATAGCACTGTCAGTGTAAGCCTTTTCGTGTGCCCTGATTTATCAGTAGTAATTTAAATAGAAAATTAGTGGTTACAGTTATAGACTCAGATATGGACACAATCCATGTAATAAGTTTGCGTTCAAGCTAAAAAAACGCGTGTAGTGTGTTATTGTGGAAGACTTACTCGTACATCACTTATTGATGGAATGTGTTCGATATAAGTCTCATGGAAATGATCTGTTTGGGGTCTTGAGGTTGAACCGACTTGTTACGGGACATTCCATAAAATTCTGTCTTAACCAAATGGTGATGGTGCGAAGAGTCTGTTCAGATTCATGGCCCAGATGTAATCTGTAGCAGTATGTAATTAGGGTACGATGGGATTGTCATACGCATTGCGGTCATGAAAGTCTCTAATTAAAAAAGAATTTTTAAAAATGCACTGTCTGTCATCTTAATAGAAAACCTCTAAGTGTTCATAAACACTTAGAGGTTTTTTAGACATATCACAAATTTTGTTGCTTAAAAATTATCACCAACCTGCGTCAGCTTGTTTTACATTATATGGTCGCTTGAAAAGCATTTTTTATACGCTAAAAGTACGCAAGTCCATGATAAAACCTCTAAGTGTTTTCCATAGAGAATTCATCGACTCGCAGGCACAGCTAGTAATTTTAATAATTGCAGCTAGCATAGAGACAAGTCGATCAAATTCCAAACTTCAACGTTTAATTAGTGGCCTTTATAAAAGGGTCTACTCAATGTTGAGACGCTGTTTGTCTCATGCTGTCTCCGTCACTTCTAGGTATATCGTAGCGACAAAAAGACTTTTGAAACGTCTTAAAGTTATATGTTGTTTGATAATTCTTGTATGTTTAAATTCTCACCTTTGGTGGTTTTAGCGCTTGATAATGCTACTGCTGAACTTTGACCATTTCCTTCTGTAATGTTACATGGCATTTATGATTAAGTATCAAAACTTTTTACAAATCTTATATTTGTAATTTAATTAAATCATACTTACTGCTGGATGAACCTGCATAAGATTGTGCAATAGCATTTCCGCCAGATCCTGTAACGTTATAAAACTTATATTAATTTACTATTTCTCGATAGGTACATATATCATGTTTAGTCCTAATAGCACTGTCAGTGTAAGCCTTTTCGTGTGCCCTGATTTATCAATAGTAATTTAAATAGAAAATTAGTGGTTACAGTTAAAGACTCAGATATGGACACAATCCATGTAATAAGTTTGCATTCAAGCTAAAAAAACGCGTGTAGTGTGTTGTTGTGAAAGACTTACTCGTACATCACTTATTGATGGAATGTGTTCGATATAAGTCTCATGGAAATGATCTGTTTGGGGTCTTGAGGTTGACCGACTTGTTACGGGACATTCCATAAAATTCTGTCTTAACCAAATGGTGATGGTGCGAAGAGTCTGTTCAGATTCATGGCCCAGATGTAATCTGTAGCAGTATGTATTTAGGGTACGATGGGATTGTCATACGCATTGCGGTCATGAAAGTCTCTCGTTAAAAAAGAATTTTCAAAAATGCACTGTCTGTCATCTTAATAGAAAACCTCTAAGTGTTCATAAACACTTAGAGGTTTTTTAGACATATCACAAATTTTGTTGCTTAAAAATTATCACCAACCTGCGTCAGCTTGTTTTACATTATATGGTCGCTTGAAAAGCATTTTTTAGACGCTAAAAGTACGCAAGTCCATGAGAAAACCTCTAAGTGTTTTCCATAGAGAATTCGTCGACTCGCAGGCACAGCTAGTAATTTTAATAATTGCAGCTAGCATAGAGACAAGTCGATCAAATTCCAAACTTCAACGTTTAATTGGTGGCCTTTATAAAAGGGTCTACTCAATGTTGAGACGCTGTTTGTCTCATGCTGTCTCCGTCTCTTCTAGGTATATCGTAGCGACAAAAAGACTTTTGAAACGTCTTAAAGTTATATGTTGTTTGATAATTCTTGTATGTTTAAATTCTCACCTTTGGTGGTTTTAGCGCTTGATAATGCTACTGCTGAACTTTGACCATTTCCTTCTGTAATGTTACATGGCATTTATGATTAAATATCAAAACTTTTTACAAATCTAATATTTGTAATTTAATTAAATCATACTTACTGCTGGATGAAACTGCATTAGATTGTGCAATAGCATTTCCGCCAGATCCTGTAACGTTAAAAAACTTACATTAATTTACTATTTCTCTATAGGTACATATATCATGTTTAGTCCTGATAGCACTGTCAGAGTAAGCCTTTTCGTGTGCCCTGGTTTATCAATAGTAATTTAAATAGAAAATTAGTGGTTACAGTTATAGACTCAGATATGGACACAATCCATGTAATAAGTTTGCGTTCAAGCTAAAAAAACGCGTGTAGTGTGTTATTGTGGAAGACTTACTCGTGCATCACTTATTGATGGAATGTGTTCGATATAAGTCTCATGGAAATGATCTGTTTGGGGTCTTGAGGTTGACCGACTTGTTACGGGACATTCCATAAAATTCTGTCTTAACCAAATGGTCATGGTGCGAAGAGTCTGTTCAGATTCATGGCCCAGATGTAATCTGTAGCAGTATGTATTTAGGGTACGATGGGATTGTCATACGCATTGCGGTCATGAAAGTCTCTCGTTAAAAAAGAATTTTCAAAAATGCACTGTCTGTCATCTTAATAGAAAACCTCTAAGTGTTCATAAACACTTAGAGGTTTTTTAGACATATCACAAATTTTGTTGCTTAAAAATTATCACCAACCTGCGTCAGCTTGTTTTACATTATATGGTCGCTTGAAAAGCATTTTTTAGACGCTAGAAGTACGCAAGTCCATGAGAAAACCTCTAAGTGTTTTCCATAGAGAATTCGTCGACTCGCAGGCACAGCTAGTAATTTTAATAATTGCAGCTAGCATAGAGACAAGTCGATCAAATTCCAAACTTCAACGTTTAATTGGTGGCCTTTATAAAAGGGTCTACTCAATGTTGAGACGCTGTTTGTCTCATGCTGTCTCCGTCTCTTCTAGGTATATCGTAGCGACAAAAAGACTTTTGAAACGTCTTAAAGTTATATGTTGTTTGATAATTCTTGTATGTTTAAATTCTCACCTTTGGTGGTTTTAGCGCTTGATAATGCTACTGCTGAACTTTGACCATTTCCTTCTGTAATGTTACATGGCATTTATGATTAAATATCAAAACTTTTTACAAATCTAATATTTGTAATTTAATTAAATCATACTTACTGCTGGATGAACCTGCATAAGATTGTGAAATAGCATTTCCGCCAGATCCTGTAACGTTATAAAACTTATATTAATTTACTATTTCTCGATAGGTACATATATCATGTTTAGTCCTAAATAGCACTGTCAGTGTAAGCCTTTTCGTGTGCCCTGATTTATTAATAGTAATTTAAATAGAAAATTAGTGGTTACAGTTATAGACTCAGATATGGACACAATCCATGTAATAAGTTTGCGTTCAAGCTAAAAAAACGCGTGTAGTGTGTTATTGTGGAAGACTTACTCGTGCATCACTTATTGATGGAATGTGTTTGATATAAGTCTCATGGAAATGATCTGTTTGGGGTCTTGAGGTTGAACCGACTTAATACGGGACATTCCATAAAATTCTGTCTTAACCAAATGGTGATGGTGCGAAGAGTCTGTTCAGATTCATGGCCCAGATGTAATCTGTAGCAGTATGTATTTAGGGTACGATGGGATTGTCATACGCATTGCGGTCATGAAAGTCTCTAATTAAAAACGAATTGAAAAAAATGCACTGTGTGTCATCTTAATAGAAAACCTCTAAGTGTTCATAAACACTTAGCGGTTTTTTAGACATATCACAAATTTTGTTGCTTAAAAATTATCACCAACCTGCGTCAGCTTGTTTTACATTATATGGTCGCTTGAAAAGCATTTTTTAGACGCTAGAAGTACGCAAGTCCATGAGAAAACCTCTAAGTGTTTTCCATAGAGAATTCGTCGACTCGCAGGCACAGCTAGTAATTTTAATAATTGCAGCTAGCATAGAGACAAGTCGATCAAATTCCAAACTTCAACGTTTAATTGGTGGCCTTTATAAAAGGGTCTACTCAATGTTGAGACGCTGTTTGTCTCATGCTGTCTCCGTCTCTTCTAGGTATATCGTAGCGACAAAAAGACTTTTGAAACGTCTTAAAGTTATATGTTGTTTGATAATTCTTGTATGTTTAAATTCTCACCTTTGGTGGTTTTAGCGCTTGATAATGCTACTGCTGAACTTTGACCATTTCCTTCTGTAATGTTACATGGCATTTATGGTTAAATATCAAAACTTTTTACAAATCTAATATTTGTAATTTAATAAAATCATACTTACTGCTGGATGAAACTGCATTAGATTGTGCAATAGCATTTCCGCCAGATCCTGTAACGTTAAAAAACTTACATTAATTTACTATTTCTCTATAGGTACATATATCATGTTTAGTCCTGATAGCACTGTCAGAGTAAGCCTTTTCGTGTGCCCTGGTTTATCAATAGTAATTTAAATAGAAAATTAGTGGTTACAGTTATAGACTCAGATATGGACACAATCCATGTAATAAGTTTGCATTCAAGCTAAAAGAACGCGTGTAGTGTGTTGTTGTGGAAGACTTACTCGTGCATCACTTATTGATGGAATGTGTTTGATATAAGTCTCATGGAAATGATCTGTTTGGGGTCTTGAGGTTGAACCGACTTAATACGGGACATTCCATAAAATTCTGTCTTAACCAAATGGTGATGGTGCGAAGAGTCTGTTCAGATTCATGGCCCAGATGTAATCTGTAGCAGTATGTATTTAGGGTACGATGGGATTGTCATACGCATTGCGGTCATGAAAGTCTCTAATTAAAAACGAATTGAAAAAATGCACTGTGTGTCATCTTAATAGAAAACCTCTAAGTGTTCATAAACACTTAGCGGTTTTTTAGACATATCACAAATTTTGTTGCTTAAAAATTATCACCAACCTGCGTCAGCTTGTTTTACATTATATGGTCGCTTGAAAAGCATTTTTTAGACGCTAGAAGTACGCAAGTCCATGAGAAAACCTCTAAGTGTTTTCCATAGAGAATTCGTCGACTCGCAGGCACAGCTAGTAACTTTAATAATTGCAGCTAGCATAGAGACAAGTCGATCAAATTCCAAACTTCAACGTTTAATTCGTGGCCTTTATAAAAGGGTCTATTCAATGTTAAGACACTGTTAGTCTCATGCTGTCTCCGTCTCTTCTAGGTATATCGTAGCGACAAAAATACTTTTGAAACGTCTTAAAGTTATATGTTGTTTGATAATTCTTGTATGTTTAAATTCTCACCTTTGGTGGTTTTAGCGCTTGATAATGCTACTGCTGAACTTTGACCATTTCCTTCTGTAATGTTACATGGCATTTATAATTAAGTATCAAAACTTTTTACAAATCTAATATTTGTAATTTAATTAAATCATACTTACTGCTGGATGAACCTGCATAAGATTGTGCAATAGCATTTCCGCCAGATCCTGTAACGTTATAAAACTTATATTAATTTACTATTTCTCGATAGGTACATATATCATGTTTAGTCCTAATAGCACTGTCAGTGTAAGCCTTTTCGTGTGCCCTGATTTATCAGTAGTAATTTAAATAGAAAATTAGTGGTTACAGTTATAGACTCAGATATGGACACAATCCATGTAATAAGTTTGCGTTCAAGCTAAAAAAACGCGTGTAGTGTGTTATTGTGGAAGACTTACTCGTACATCACTTATTGATGGAATGTGTTCGATATAAGTCTCATGGAAATGATCTGTTTGGGGTCTTGAGGTTGAACCGACTTGTTACGGGACATTCCATAAAATTCTGTCTTAACCAAATGGTGATGGTGCGAAGAGTCTGTTCAGATTCATGGCCCAGATGTAATCTGTAGCAGTATGTATTTAGGGTACGATGGGATTGTCATACGCATTGCGGTCATGAAAGTCTCTAATTAAAAAAGAATTTTTAAAAATGCACTGTCTGTCATCTTAATAGAAAACCTCTAAGTGTTCATAAACACTTAGAGGTTTTTTAGACATATCACAAATTTTGTTGCTTAAAAATTATCACCAACCTGCGTCAGCTTGTTTTACATTATATGGTCGCTTGAAAAGCATTTTTTAGACGCTAAAAGTACGCAAGTCCATGAGAAAACCTCTAAGTGTTTTCCATAGAGAATTCGTCGACTCGCAGGCACAGCTAGTAACTTTAATAATTGCAGCTAGCATAGAGACAAGTCGATCAAATTCCAAACTTCAACGTTTAATTCGTGGCCTTTATAAAAGGGTCTACTCAATGTTAAGACACTGTTAGTCTCATGCTGTCTCCGTCTCTTCTAGGTATATCGTAGCGACAAAAATACTTTTGAAACGTCTTAAAGTTATATGTTGTTTGATAATTCTTGTATGTTTAAATTCTCACCTTTGGTGGTTTTAGCGCTTGATAATGCTACTGCTGAACTTTGACCATTTCCTTCTGTAATGTTACATGGCATTTATAATTAAGTATCAAAACTTTTTACAAATCTAATATTTGTAATTTAATTAAATCATACTTACTGCTGGATGAACCTGCATAAGATTGTGCAATAGCATTTCCGCCAGATCCTGTAACGTTATAAAACTTATATTAATTTACTATTTCTCGATAGGTACATATATCATGTTTAGTCCTAATAGCACTGTCAGTGTAAGCCTTTTCGTGTGCCCTGATTTATCAGTAGTAATTTAAATAGAAAATTAGTGGTTACAGTTATAGACTCAGATATGGACACAATCCATGTAATAAGTTTGCGTTCAAGCTAAAAAAACGCGTGTAGTGTGTTATTGTGGAAGACTTACTCGTACATCACTTATTGATGGAATGTGTTCGATATAAGTCTCATGGAAATGATCTGTTTGGGGTCTTGAGGTTGAACCGACTTGTTACGGGACATTCCATAAAATTCTGTCTTAACCAAATGGTGATGGTGCGAAGAGTCTGTTCAGATTCATGGCCCAGATGTAATCTGTAGCAGTATGTATTTAGGGTACGATGGGATTGTCATACGCATTGCGGTCATGAAAGTCTCTAATTAAAAAAGAATTTTTAAAAATGCACTGTCTGTCATCTTAATAGAAAACCTCTAAGTGTTCATAAACACTTAGAGGTTTTTTAGACATATCACAAATTTTGTTGCTTAAAAATTATCACCAACCTGCGTCAGCTTGTTTTACATTATATGGTCGCTTGAAAAGCATTTTTTATACGCTAAAAGTACGCAAGTCCATGATAAAACCTCTAAGTGTTTTCCATAGAGAATTCATCGACTCGCAGGCACAGCTAGTAATTTTAATAATTGCAGCTAGCATAGAGACAAGTCGATCAAATTCCAAACTTCAACGTTTAATTAGTGGCCTTTATAAAAGGGTCTACTCAATGTTGAGACGCTGTTTGTCTCATGCTGTCTCCGTCACTTCTAGGTATATCGTAGCGACAAAAAGACTTTTGAAACGTCTTAAAGTTATATGTTGTTTGATAATTCTTGTATGTTTAAATTCTCACCTTTGGTGGTTTTAGCGCTTGATAATGCTACTGCTGAACTTTGACCATTTCCTTCTGTAATGTTACATGGCATTTATGATTAAGTATCAAAACTTTTTACAAATCTTATATTTGTAATTTAATTAAATCATACTTACTGCTGGATGAACCTGCATAAGATTGTGCAATAGCATTTCCGCCAGATCCTGTAACGTTATAAAACTTATATTAATTTACTATTTCTCTATAGGTACATATATCATGTTTAGTCCTAATAGCACTGTCAGAGTAAGCCTTTTCGTGTGCCCTGGTTTATCAATAGTAATTTAAATAGAAAATTAGTGGTTACAGTTAAAGACTCAGATATGGACACAATCCATGTAATAAGTTTGCATTCAAGCTAAAAAAACGCGTGTAGTGTGTTGTTGTGAAAGACTTACTCGTACATCACTTATTGATGGAATGTGTTCGATATAAGTCTCATGGAAATGATCTGTTTGGGGTCTTGAGGTTGACCGACTTGTTACGGGACATTCCATAAAATTCTGTCTTAACCAAATGGTGATGGTGCGAAGAGTCTGTTCAGATTCATGGCCCAGATGTAATCTGTAGCAGTATGTATTTAGGGTACGATGGGATTGTCATACGCATTGCGGTCATGAAAGTCTCTCGTTAAAAAAGAATTTTCAAAAATGCACTGTCTGTCATCTTAATAGAAAACCTCTAAGTGTTCATAAACACTTAGAGGTTTTTTAGACATATCACAAATTTTGTTGCTTAAAAATTATCACCAACCTGCGTCAGCTTGTTTTACATTATATGGTCGCTTGAAAAGCATTTTTTAGACGCTAAAAGTACGCAAGTCCATGAGAAAACCTCTAAGTGTTTTCCATAGAGAATTCGTCGACTCGCAGGCACAGCTAGTAATTTTAATAATTGCAGCTAGCATAGAGACAAGTCGATCAAATTCCAAACTTCAACGTTTAATTGGTGGCCTTTATAAAAGGGTCTACTCAATGTTGAGACGCTGTTTGTCTCATGCTGTCTCCGTCTCTTCTAGGTATATCGTAGCGACAAAAAGACTTTTGAAACGTCTTAAAGTTATATGTTGTTTGATAATTCTTGTATGTTTAAATTCTCACCTTTGGTGGTTTTAGCGCTTGATAATGCTACTGCTGAACTTTGACCATTTCCTTCTGTAATGTTACATGGCATTTATGATTAAATATCAAAACTTTTTACAAATCTAATATTTGTAATTTAATTAAATCATACTTACTGCTGGATGAAACTGCATTAGATTGTGCAATAGCATTTCCGCCAGATCCTGTAACGTTAAAAAACTTACATTAATTTACTATTTCTCTATAGGTACATATATCATGTTTAGTCCTGATAGCACTGTCAGAGTAAGCCTTTTCGTGTGCCCTGGTTTATCAATAGTAATTTAAATAGAAAATTAGTGGTTACAGTTATAGACTCAGATATGGACACAATCCATGTAATAAGTTTGCGTTCAAGCTAAAAAAACGCGTGTAGTGTGTTATTGTGGAAGACTTACTCGTGCATCACTTATTGATGGAATGTGTTCGATATAAGTCTCATGGAAATGATCTGTTTGGGGTCTTGAGGTTGACCGACTTGTTACGGGACATTCCATAAAATTCTGTCTTAACCAAATGGTCATGGTGCGAAGAGTCTGTTCAGATTCATGGCCCAGATGTAATCTGTAGCAGTATGTATTTAGGGTACGATGGGATTGTCATACGCATTGCGGTCATGAAAGTCTCTCGTTAAAAAAGAATTTTCAAAAATGCACTGTCTGTCATCTTAATAGAAAACCTCTAAGTGTTCATAAACACTTAGAGGTTTTTTAGACATATCACAAATTTTGTTGCTTAAAAATTATCACCAACCTGCGTCAGCTTGTTTTACATTATATGGTCGCTTGAAAAGCATTTTTTAGACGCTAAAAGTACGCAAGTCCATGAGAAAACCTCTAAGTGTTTTCCATAGAGAATTCGTCGACTCGCAGGCACAGCTAGTAATTTTAATAATTGCAGCTAGCATAGAGACAAGTCGATCAAATTCCAAACTTCAACGTTTAATTCGTGGCCTTTATAAAAGGGTCTACTCAATGTTAAGACGCTGTTAGTCTCATGCTGTCTCCGTCTCTTCTAGGTATATCGTAGCGACAAAAAGACTTTTGAAACGTCTTAAAGTTATATGTTGTTTGATAATTCTTGTATGTTTAAATTCTCACCTTTGGTGGTTTTAGCGCTTGATAATGCTACTGCTGAACTTTGACCATTTCCTTCTGTAATGTTACATGGCATTTATGGTTAAATATCAAAACTTTTTACAAATCTAATATTTGTAATTTAATAAAATCATACTTACTGCTGGATGAAACTGCATTAGATTGTGCAATAGCATTTCCGCCAGATCCTGTAACGTTAAAAAACTTACATTAATTTACTATTTCTCTATAGGTACATATATCATGTTTAGTCCTGATAGCACTGTCAGAGTAAGCCTTTTCGTGTGCCCTGGTTTATCAATAGTAATTTAAATAGAAAATTAGTGGTTACAGTTATAGACTCAGATATGGACACAATCCATGTAATAAGTTTGCATTCAAGCTAAAAGAACGCGTGTAGTGTGTTGTTGTGGAAGACTTACTCGTGCATCACTTATTGATGGAATGTGTTTGATATAAGTCTCATGGAAATGATCTGTTTGGGGTCTTGAGGTTGAACCGACTTAATACGGGACATTCCATAAAATTCTGTCTTAACCAAATGGTGATGGTGCGAAGAGTCTGTTCAGATTCATGGCCCAGATGTAATCTGTAGCAGTATGTATTTAGGGTACGATGGGATTGTCATACGCATTGCGGTCATGAAAGTCTCTAATTAAAAACGAATTGAAAAAATGCACTGTGTGTCATCTTAATAGAAAACCTCTAAGTGTTCATAAACACTTAGCGGTTTTTTAGACATATCACAAATTTTGTTGCTTAAAAATTATCACCAACCTGCGTCAGCTTGTTTTACATTATATGGTCGCTTGAAAAGCATTTTTTAGACGCTAGAAGTACGCAAGTCCATGAGAAAACCTCTAAGTGTTTTCCATAGAGAATTCGTCGACTCGCAGGCACAGCTAGTAATTTTAATAATTGCAGCTAGCATAGAGACAAGTCGATCAAATTCCAAACTTCAACGTTTAATTGGTGGCCTTTATAAAAGGGTCTACTCAATGTTGAGACGCTGTTTGTCTCATGCTGTCTCCGTCTCTTCTAGGTATATCGTAGCGACAAAAAGACTTTTGAAACGTCTTAAAGTTATATGTTGTTTGATAATTCTTGTATGTTTAAATTCTCACCTTTGGTGGTTTTAGCGCTTGATAATGCTACTGCTGAACTTTGACCATTTCCTTCTGTAATGTTACATGGCATTTATGATTAAATATCAAAACTTTTTACAAATCTAATATTTGTAATTTAATTAAATCATACTTACTGCTGGATGAAACTGCATTAGATTGTGCAATAGCATTTCCGCCAGATCCTGTAACGTTAAAAAACTTACATTAATTTACTATTTCTCTATAGGTACATATATCATGTTTAGTCCTGATAGCACTGTCAGAGTAAGCCTTTTCGTGTGCCCTGGTTTATCAATAGTAATTTAAATAGAAAATTAGTGGTTACAGTTATAGACTCAGATATGGACACAATCCATGTAATAAGTTTGCGTTCAAGCTAAAAAAACGCGTGTAGTGTGTTATTGTGGAAGACTTACTCGTGCATCACTTATTGATGGAATGTGTTCGATATAAGTCTCATGGAAATGATCTGTTTGGGGTCTTGAGGTTGACCGACTTGTTACGGGACATTCCATAAAATTCTGTCTTAACCAAATGGTGATGGTGCGAAGAGTCTGTTCAGATTCATGGCCCAGATGTAATCTGTAGCAGTATGTATTTAGGGTACGATGGGATTGTCATACGCATTGCGGTCATGAAAGTCTCTAATTAAAAAAATAAAAATAAAAAATGCACTGCCTGTCATCTTAATAGAAAACCTCTAAGTGTTCATAAACACTTAGAGGTTTTTTAGACATATCACAAATTTTGTTGCTTAAAAATTATCACCAACCTGCGTCAGCTTGTTTTACATTATATGGTCGCTTGAAAAGCATTTTTTAGACGCTAAAAGTACGCAAGTCCATGAGAAAACCTCTAAGTGTTTTCCATAGAGAATTCGTCGACTCGCAGGCACAGCTAGTAATTTTAATAATTGCAGCTAGCATAGAGACAATTCGATCAAATTCCAAACTTCAACGTTTAATTGGTGGCCTTTATAAAAGGGTCTACTCAATGTTAAGACGCTGTTAGTCTCATGCTGTTTCCGTCTCTTCTAGGTATATCGTAGCGACAAAAAGACTTTTGAAACTTAAAGTTATATGTTGTTTGATAATTCTTGTATGTTTAAATTCTCACCTTTGGTGGTTTTAGCGCTTGATAATGCTACTGCTGAACTTTGACCATTTCCTTCTGTAATGTTACATGGCATTTATGATTAAATATCAAAACTTTTTACAAATCTAATATTTAGAATTTAATTAAATCATACTTACTGCTGGATGAACCTGCATAAGATTGTGAAATAGCATTTCCGCCAGATCCTGTAACGTTATAAAACTTATATTAATTTACTATTTCTCGATAGGTACATATATCATGTTTAGTCCTAAATAGCACTGTCAGTGTAAGCCTTTTCGTGTGCCCTGATTTATTAATAGTAATTTAAATAGAAAATTAGTGGTTACAGTTATAGACTCAGATATGGACACAATCCATGTAATAAGTTTGCGTTCAAGCTAAAAAAACGCATGTAGTGTGTTATTGTGGAAGACTTACTCGTGCATCACTTATTGATGGAATGTGTTCGATATAAGTCTCACGGAAATCATCTGTTTGGGGTCTTGAGGTTGAACCGACTTAATACGGGACATTCCATAAAATTCTGTCTTAACCAAATGGTGATGGTGCGAAGAGTCTGTTCAGATTCATGGCCCAGATGTAATCTGTAGCAGTATGTATTTAGGGTACGATGGGATTGTCATACGCATTGCGGTCATGAAAGTCTCTAATTAAAAACGAATTGAAAAAAATGCACTGTGTGTCATCTTAATAGAAAACCTCTAAGTGTTCATAAACACTTAGCGGTTTTTTAGACATATCACAAATTTTGTTGCTTAAAAATTATCACCAACCTGCGTCAGCTTGTTTTACATTATATGGTCGCTTGAAAAGCATTTTTTAGACGCTAAAAGTACGCAAGTCCATGAGAAAACCTCTAAGTGTTTTCCATAGAGAATTCGTCGACTCGCAGGCACAGCTAGTAATTTTAATAATTGCAGCTAGCATAGAGACACGTCGATCAAATTCCAAACTTCAACGTTTAATTCGTGGCCTTTATAAAAGGGTCTACTCAATGTTAAGACGCTGTTAGTCTCATGCTGTTTCCGTCTCTTCTAGGTATATCGTAGCGACAAAAAGACTTTTGAAACGTCTTAAAGTTATATGTTGTTTGATAATTCTTGTATGTTTAAATTCTCACCTTTGGTGGTTTTAGCGCTTGATAATGCTACTGCTGAACTTTGACCATTTCCTTCTGTAATGTTACATGGCATTTATGATTAAATATCAAAACTTTTTACAAATCTAATATTTGTAATTTAATAAAATCATGCTTACTGCTGGATGAAACTGCATTAGATTGTGCAATAGCATTTCCGCCAGATCCTGTAACGTTAAAAAACTTACATTAATTTACTATTTCTCTATAGGTACATATATCATGTTTAGTCCTAATAGCACTGTCAGAGTAAGCCTTTTCGTGTGCCCTGGTTTATCAATAGTAATTTAAATAGAAAATTAGTGGTTACAGTTATAGACTCAGATATGGACACAATCCATGTAATAAGTTTGCATTCAAGCTAAAAGAACGCGTGTAGTGTGTTGTTGTGGAAGACTTACTCGTACATCACTTATTGATGGAATGTGTTCGATATAAGTCTCATGGAAATGATCTGTTTGGGGTCTTGAGGTTGAACCGACTTGTTACGGGACATTCCATAAAATTCTGTCTTAACCAAATGGTGATGGTGCGAAGAGTCTGTTCAGATTCATGGCCCAGATGTAATCTGTAGCAGTATGTATTTAGGGTACGATGGGATTGTCATACGCATTGCGGTCATGAAAGTCTCTAATTAAAAACGAATTGAAAAAAATGCACTGTGTGTCAACTTAATAGAAAACCTCTAAGTGTTCATAAACACTTAGAGGTTTTTTAGACATATCACAAATTTTGTTGCTTAAAAATTATCACCAACCTGCGTCAGCTTGTTTTACATTATATGGTCGCTTGAAAAGCATTTTTTAGACGCTAAAAGTACGCAAGTCCATGAGAAAACCTCTAAGTGTTTTCCATAGAGAATTCGTCGACTCGCAGGCACAGCTAGTAATTTTAATAATTGCAGCTAGCATAGAGACACGTCGATCAAATTTCAAACTTCAACGTTTAATTGGTGGCTTTTTTAAAAGGGTCTACTCAATGTTGAGACGCTGTTAGTCTCATGCTGTCTCCGTCACTTCTAGGTATATCGTAGCGACAAAAATACTTTTGAAACGTCTTGAAGTTATATGTAGTTTGATAATTCTTGTATGTTTAAATTCTCACCTTTGGTGGTTTTAGCGCTTGATAATGCTACTGCTGAACTTTGACCATTTCCTTCTGTAATGTTACATGGCATTTATAACTAAGCATCAAAACTTTTTACAAATCAAATATTTGTAATTTAATTAAATCATACTTACTGCTGGATGAAACTGCATTAGATTGTGCAATAGCATTTCCGCCAGATCCTGTAACGTTAAAAAACTTACATTAATTTACTATTTCTCTATAGGTACATATATCATGTTTAGTCCTGATAGCACTGTCAGAGTAAGCCTTTTCGTGTGCCCTGGTTTATCAATAGTAATTTAAATAGAAAATTAGTGGTTACAGTTATAGACTCAGATATGGACACAATCCATGTAATAAGTTTGCGTTCAAGCTAAAAAAACGCGTGTAGTGTGTTATTGTGGAAGACTTACTCGTGCATCACTTATTGATGGAATGTGTTCGATATAAGTCTCATGGAAATGATCTGTTTGGGGTCTTGAGGTTGACCGACTTGTTACGGGACATTCCATAAAATTCTGTCTTAACCAAATGGTCATGGTGCGAAGAGTCTGTTCAGATTCATGGCCCAGATGTAATCTGTAGCAGTATGTATTTAGGGTACGATGGGATTGTCATACGCATTGCGGTCATGAAAGTCTCTCGTTAAAAAAGAATTTTCAAAAATGCACTGTCTGTCATCTTAATAGAAAACCTCTAAGTGTTCATAAACACTTAGAGGTTTTTTAGACATATCACAAATTTTGTTGCTTAAAAATTATCACCAACCTGCGTCAGCTTGTTTTACATTATATGGTCGCTTGAAAAGCATTTTTTAGACGCTAAAAGTACGCAAGTCCATGAGAAAACCTCTAAGTGTTTTCCATAGAGAATTCGTCGACTCGCAGGCACAGCTAGTAATTTTAATAATTGCAGCTAGCATAGAGACAAGTCGATCAAATTCCAAACTTCAACGTTTAATTGGTGGCCTTTATAAAAGGGTCTACTCAATGTTGAGACGCTGTTTGTCTCATGCTGTCTCCGTCTCTTCTAGGTATATCGTAGCGACAAAAAGACTTTTGAAACGTCTTAAAGTTATATGTTGTTTGATAATTCTTGTATGTTTAAATTCTCACCTTTGGTGGTTTTAGCGCTTGATAATGCTACTGCTGAACTTTGACCATTTCCTTCTGTAATGTTACATGGCATTTATGATTAAATATCAAAACTTTTTACAAATCTAATATTTGTAATTTAATAAAATCATACTTACTGCTGGATGAAACTGCATTAGATTGTGCAATAGCATTTCCGCCAGATCCTGTAACGTTAAAAAACTTACATTAATTTACTATTTCTCTATAGGTACATATATCATGTTTAGTCCTAATAGCACTGTCAGAGTAAGCCTTTTCGTGTGCCCTGGTTTATCAATAGTAATTTAAATAGAAAATTAGTGGTTACAGTTATAGACTCAGATATGGACACAATCCATGTAATAAGTTTGCATTCAAGCTAAAAGAACGCGTGTAGTGTGTTGTTGTGGAAGACTTACTCGTACATCACTTATTGATGGAATGTGTTCGATATAAGTCTCATGGAAATGATCTGTTTGGGGTCTTGAGGTTGAACCGACTTGTTACGGGACATTCCATAAAATTCTGTCTTAACCAAATGGTGATGGTGCGAAGAGTCTGTTCAGATTCATGGCCCAGATGTAATCTGTAGCAGTATGTATTTAGGGTACGATGGGATTGTCATACGCATTGCGGTCATGAAAGTCTCTAATTAAAAACGAATTGAAAAAAATGCACTGTGTGTCAACTTAATAGAAAACCTCTAAGTGTTCATAAACACTTAGAGGTTTTTTAGACATATCACAAATTTTGTTGCTTAAAAATTATCACCAACCTGCGTCAGCTTGTTTTACATTATATGGTCGCTTGAAAAGCATTTTTTAGACGCTAAAAGTACGCAAGTCCATGAGAAAACCTCTAAGTGTTTTCCATAGAGAATTCGTCGACTCGCAGGCACAGCTAGTAATTTTAATAATTGCAGCTAGCATAGAGACAAGTCGATCAAATTTCAAACTTCAACGTTTAATTGGTGGCCTTTATAAAAGGGTCTACTCAATGTTGAGACGCTGTTTGTCTCATGCTGTCTCCGTCTCTTCTAGGTATATCGTAGCGACAAAAAGACTTTTGAAACGTCTTAAAGTTATATGTTGTTTGATAATTCTTGTATGTTTAAATTCTCACCTTTGGTGGTTTTAGCGCTTGATAATGCTACTGCTGAACTTTGACCATTTCCTTCTGTAATGTTACATGGCATTTATGATTAAATATCAAAACTTTTTACAAATCTAATATTTGTAATTTAATAAAATCATACTTACTGCTGGATGAAACTGCATTAGATTGTGCAATAGCATTTCCGCCAGATCCTGTAACGTTAAAAAACTTACATTAATTTACTATTTCTCTATAGGTACATATATCATGTTTAGTCCTAATAGCACTGTCAGAGTAAGCCTTTTCGTGTGCCCTGGTTTATCAATAGTAATTTAAATAGAAAATTAGTGGTTACAGTTATAGACTCAGATATGGACACAATCCATGTAATAAGTTTGCATTCAAGCTAAAAGAACGCGTGTAGTGTGTTGTTGTGGAAGACTTACTCGTACATCACTTATTGATGGAATGTGTTCGATATAAGTCTCATGGAAATGATCTGTTTGGGGTCTTGAGGTTGAACCGACTTGTTACGGGACATTCCATAAAATTCTGTCTTAACCAAATGGTGATGGTGCGAAGAGTCTGTTCAGATTCATGGCCCAGATGTAATCTGTAGCAGTATGTATTTAGGGTACGATGGGATTGTCATACGCATTGCGGTCATGAAAGTCTCTAATTAAAAACGAATTGAAAAAAATGCACTGTGTGTCAACTTAATAGAAAACCTCTAAGTGTTCATAAACACTTAGAGGTTTTTTAGACATATCACAAATTTTGTTGCTTAAAAATTATCACCAACCTGCGTCAGCTTGTTTTACATTATATGGTCGCTTGAAAAGCATTTTTTAGACGCTAAAAGTACGCAAGTCCATGAGAAAACCTCTAAGTGTTTTCCATAGAGAATTCGTCGACTCGCAGGCACAGCTAGTAATTTTAATAATTGCAGCTAGCATAGAGACACGTCGATCAAATTTCAAACTTCAACGTTTAATTGGTGGCTTTTTTAAAAGGGTCTACTCAATGTTGAGACGCTGTTAGTCTCATGCTGTCTCCGTCACTTCTAGGTATATCGTAGCGACAAAAATACTTTTGAAACGTCTTGAAGTTATATGTTGTTTGATAATTCTTGTATGTTTAAATTCTCACCTTTGGTGGTTTTAGCGCTTGATAATGCTACTGCTGAACTTTGACCATTTCCTTCTGTAATGTTACATGGCATTTATAACTAAGCATCAAAACTTTTTACAAATCAAATATTTGTAATTTAATTAAATCATACTTACTGCTGGATGAAACTGCATTAGATTGTGCAATAGCATTTCCGCCAGATCCTGTAACGTTAAAAAACTTACATTAATTTACTATTTCTCTATAAGTACATATATCATGTTTAGTCCTGATAGCACTGTCAGAGTAAGCCTTTTCGTGTGCCCTGGTTTATCAATAGTAATTTAAATAGAAAATTAGTGGTTACAGTTATAGACTCAGATATGGACACAATCCATGTAATAAGTTTGCATTCAAGCTAAAAAAACGCATGTAGTGTGTTGTTGTGGAAGACTTACTCGTACATCACTTATTGATGGAATGTGTTCGTTATAAGTCTCATGGAAATGATCTGTTTGGGGTCTTGAGGTTGAACCGACTTGTTACGGGACATTCCATAAAATTCTGTCTTAACCAAATGGTGATGGTGCGAAGAGTCTGTTCAGATTCATGGCCCAAATGTAATCTGTAGCAGTATGTATTTAGGGTACGATGGGATTTTCATACGCATTGCGGTCATGAAAGTCTCTAATTAAAAACGAATTGAAAAAAATGCACTGTGTGTCAACTTAATAGAAAACCTCTAAGTGTTCATAAACACTTAGAGGTTTTTTAGACATATCACAAATTTTGTTGCTTAAAAATTATCACCAACCTGCGTCAGCTTGTTTTACATTATATGGTCGCTTGAAAAGCATTTTTTAGACGCTAAAAGTACGCAAGTCCATGAGAAAACCTCTAAGTGTTTTCCGTTGAGAATTCGTCGACTCGCAGGCACAGCTAGTAATTTTAATAATTGCAGCTAGCATAGAGACACGTCGATCAAATTTCAAACTTCAACGTTTAATTGGTGGCTTTTTTAAAAGGGTCTACTCAATGTTGAGACGCTGTTAGTCTCATGCTGTCTCCGTCACTTCTAGGTATATCGTAGCGACAAAAAGACTTTTGAAACGTCTTAAAGTTATATGATGTTTGATAATTCTTGTATGTTTAAATTCTTACCTGTGGTGGTTTTAGCGCTTGATAATGCTACTGCTGAACTTTGACCATTTCCTTCTGTAATGTTACATGACATTTATAACTAAGCATCAAAACTTTTTACAAATCAAATATTTGTAATCTAATTAAATCATACTTACTGCTGGATGAAACAGAATAAGATTGTGCAATAGCATTTCCGCCAGATCCTGTAACGTTATAAAACTTATATTAATTTACTATTTCTCGATAGGTACATATTTCATGTTTATTCCTAATAGCACTGTCAGAGTAAGCCTTTTCGTGTGCCCTGGTTTATCAATAGTAATTTAAATAGAAAATTAGTTGTTACAGTCCATAGACTCAGATATGGACAAGACTCAGATAT
The DNA here is from genome assembly GCA_947508005.1 of Amphipoea lucens. Classification (NCBI taxonomy): domain Eukaryota; kingdom Metazoa; phylum Arthropoda; class Insecta; order Lepidoptera; family Noctuidae; genus Amphipoea; species Amphipoea lucens. Next base: position 8,518,933 of record OX382364.1, on the reverse strand, counting down.
GGATCCGTGTAATAAGTTTGAGTTCAAGCTAAAAAAACGCGTGTAGTGTGTTGTTGTGGAAGACTTACTCGTACATCACTTATTGATGGAATGTGTTTGATATAAGTCTCATGGAAATGATCTGTTTGGGGTCTTGAGGTTGAACCGACTTGTTACGGGACATTCCATAAAATTCTTTCTTAACCAAATGGTGATGGTGCGAAGAGTCTGTTCAGATTCATGGCCCAAATGTAATCCGTAGCAGTATGTATTTAGGGTACGATGGGATTGTCATACGCATTGCGGTCATGAAAGACTCTAATTAAAAAATAATTTTATATGTGTAAGTTATAGGTGTATATTAGTAATAAATCCTATTTAACTTACTAATAGCAGCACCCGTTATAGCTGATGAATCGGTTCCCTATTGTGTTACCAAACTTTTTTATCCATAATCTAAAATGCCATATATTTTTTGTCCTAATCATCATTTTTGTCCGAATGATAACTTGCCCGAACTTAATGTCACATAATATCACATGCCATTAAATTGAAATCCCTAATTACAATATAAGTTTGTTAGTCATAAATATTACAATCAATATACAAAAGACTTAAAACCGTTTTCAATAAATTACTTACTTTCATCTAAAAATTTCGAAAATGTATGTTTATGATTTTATCATTTATTTAGATAAATAAGTATTTGGGCCAATTTTTAAGTTTATAGATAAAAAGAAATCAGATTTTTCAAACAAACTGTATCCCGCTTTTCATCCCCACAGGGGTGGAATTTTGAAAAATCGTTTGGGATGTTTCTGTAACTTACTTAAAGAATATTTATACTAATTATCCAATCAAGCCACGTAATAAAATACCTACTCCCCTGCGAAGTTGACTCTCCCTCTTCACCCCGTTAGGGGTGGATTTTCTAAAAACACTGATAAACTTTAAGTATTATTTATTTTGGTCTTACATTCTGAGTTTCGAGTTGATTGGACAGCGCGTTATAATTCTTCCATACAAATTTTGACTCCCCCTTTAGTAGTAGTGTAGTTTAGAAAAACAAAAAATGGCAAACTTCATAATTTACTTAAATAAGTATTCGTGCCAAGTTTCAAGTTTATTAAACAAATGAATGAGATGTTTCATATAAACTGTATTCCCGCTTTTCACCCCCACAGGGGTGCCCATAATGTTCCCACTGCTGGGACACAGGCCTCCTCTCTGAGATAGGGAGTGGGCCATAATCCACCACGCGGGCCCAGTGCGGGTTGGTAGATGTCACGCCACAGGGGTGCAATTTCGAAAAATCGTTTGGGATGTTTTCATTACTTGACTCGAAGATTTATTGATAACAATTTTCGAGTTAATCAAGCCACGCAGTAAAATCCTCCCCTGTAAAATTAATTACCCCTTTTCACCCCGTTAGGGGTAGATTTTCGAAAAACCCTAATACACGTTATTCTTTATTTTTGGTCTTAAGTATAAATACAGAGTTTCCAGTTAATCGTACTGCGCTTTAAAATTCTTCCATACAAATTATGACACCCCCCAATCCCCCTTTAGGGGGTAGTTTAGAAAAACAAATAAATGCCAAACCTTATAATTTACTTCGATAAGTATTCGTGCCAAGTTTCAAGTTCATTAACTCAAGGAATAAGATTTTTCATACAAACAAAATCCCCCCTTTTCACCCACTTAAAGGTTGAATTTACGAAAACCCCTTCTTAGTGCTCCCCTAAATTATAAAAGGAAGCCGTGTGCAAAATTTCACATTCCTAGTCCCAGTAGTTTCGGCTGTGCGTTGATATGTCAGTCAGTCAGTCAGTCAGTTTCTACTTTTATATACAGGGTGAAATTGAAAACATGCGACAAATCGAAATGGGAGATTGTACTAATCATTATGAACAACTTTCACTAGAGGACCAAACCTGAAATCGCGTAAAAAAATTAGCTGTTCTCTACATTTATGTTCGCATAACTCGTCAAAATGTAGGGAATAGCTGATTTTTTTTTTCGCGATTTCAGGTTTGGTCCCATAGTAAAAGTTGTTCGTAATGATTAGTATAATCTCTCATTTTGATTTGTCGCATGCTTTCAATTTCAACCTGTATATAGATTTCATGCAAAGTGCAGAAACCTGAAAGTCTGACAACGAGTCTTACGAAGGGGTATCAAATTACCCAGTAACTGGGTTGTGGAGGTCAGATAGGCAGTCACTCCTCCGCTGCATCCGGTTAGACTGGAAGCCGACCCCAACATAGTTGGGGAAAAGATTTGATTCTTTCCAGCTTTTACTTTGGCCAAAGGCAAGCAATGCGAAGGTGATTACCACCAGCCTTTTGGACACACTAACTGTCGACAGCGATGCGGAGGAATATTTCGACGCCATCTTGTAGTTAATAGCAATAATCAGGCGATAATGTTCCCACAGCTGGGACACAGGCCTTCTCTCTTCGAGAGAGTGGGCTATAATCTACCATGCAGCCCCAGTTCGGCTTATCTTGTATAATTTATTGTTTTATTTTATTTTACTTGTATTATTATTGTACATATTTCATCATAATTATGGGTTTTTCTATTAGAAGTTTGTTGAAGCCATGGGTTATTATTTTTGTTTTTTTTAATATTCATTGATATTTATAAAGGAAGATAGGAAACCCATTGTTTCTCCGTTCTAGTATCTAAATATAGCTGCCGCAGATGTGGCTCTCATCAATAAAAAAAGCTAGTTAACTTGATCAGTGACCACTCTTTAATAATATATTTAATAAGTTATCTTACCATAGCTGGAAGCTTCCGCCGTTGAAGAAGATGAAGATGATGATAAATCTTCGTCATCCTCGTCATAATCTGTATCATCACAAAATATCTTTATTAGTCTGAGTTTGGCACAAAAATAACAGGTGTAAAAAGACGCTTCAATTATTATTCTGTTCTGTTACTTATGTTTTGTTGGCGGCTCGTTGCTAAATAATAACAGCCGCGCGGTTTGATCAATGGGTTAAGCTATGCTTGGCGCGGTCAGTTCGTAGATGGGTAACCGTTCATAACATAATATGGAGACCTCTCCGTGCCTCGGAAAGCACTTTAAGCCATTGGCTCTGTGTCATTGGTAGATCTTCGACAGTCGTTACGGGTTGTCAGAAGCCCGAAAGTCTGACAACGAGTCTTACGAAGGGGTACCGTGTTACCCAGTAACTTGGTTATGGAGGTGAGATAGGCAGTTGCTCCATGTACTACTGTATACTGATATATTTCAGATGTATCGAGTTAGACTGGAAGTCAAACTCAACATAGTTGGGAAAAGGCTAGGCAGATTGACTTAGTTTGAAGTACAGATTGTGTTTTTGACGGCTATGTAATGTTCTGTTACAACCTGTATGTATCGTTATTAGAACCTCTTGAAATTGTAGGATCAATACTTTGGACTTTGAGAGTGAGGCAAAATCTGTCGTAAGTGTTGGAAACTGTTTGCCTTCAGCTGCAATGCAAGCTCTACATCTTCTCAAAAATGATAGCGTGACATGACGAGCGTATCTTCTGGAGTTGATGTCTTCAGTGGCTTTTGCAATTCTTTGGTGCAGCTCGTGTCTTGCATAGGTTTAGAGTGCACTTTTTATTTTATCGTTGCCTAGTAATAAACAGTTAAAACTTTTTTGTAACATAATCTTGTAAATCTAATTAAATTAAAATCATAACTGAAGCAACCCAACAATTGAATTACATTTTAAACGTGCACCTAAAATTATTAAATTACTTGATAACACGTGATATTATTTGGCCAAGGTGGGTTCTCCAGCTTTTTACTCACATTGTCAAAATGGCGCATGAACTTGTACCTACCTGTAAGTTGTGGACTTAAAGAATGCTTAGGCTGTATTACCAACATTCAAGCTAATTAAATTAAACAGAATTGGCATATAACAAAAAAAATATTTTTTTAATTTTGTCTGCCTGTCTGATTGTTCCGGCAAATCTCAGAAACGTCAGGATTTTGACTGGACTTTCACATGCAGACAGCTGATGTTATAAGGAGTAAATTAGGCTTTTATTTTAGAAAAAGAATTAGAGTACCGCGCAAAAAAATGAAAGCCCATGAAATCTAATATGTTTTCTGACACGCACGCGAACGAGGTCGACTCGCAGGCACAGCTAGTAATTTTAATAATTGCAGCTAGCATAGAGACACGTCGATCAAATTCCAAACTTCAACGTTTAATTGGTGGCTTTTATAAAAGGGTCTAGTCAATTTTGAGACGCTGTTAATCTCATGCTGTCTCCGTCACTTCTAGGTATATTGTAGCGACAGAAAGACTTTTAAAACGTCTCAAAGTTATATAAACGTCTTAAAGTATATTTGTTCTAGATTATCTAAAAACAAAAAATTAAACTGTATATCTATAAAAACATGGAACCTATGGATTTATGATCCGAAACCGACTCAATCTCCACATAGTGCGGCGGCCCGCCTCCCCTTGGCTACGGTAGTGGCCATGGCCACGGTGAGGCAAGGGATGCTAAAAACCGGAAGATATCCGGCTACCAAAATCACCGAAAACTGGTCCTGGCAATATTTATAGCACGCGTACATACCGGACCGACGAAAAGATCTCCGAACTCGAGGAAGAATTGAGCAGGTTGTGATGGAGTATAGTGGGATTATCTGAAGTCCGAAGCAGTGGCGTGCATTGGTTTTCAGAATAGGAAGGCACTAGGCCGGGTCTAGTCTAGACAAACGCGGTCACTAATCAGAAAAAACCGGCCAAGTGCGAGTCGGACTCGCCCATGAAGGGTTCCGTAGCAGCAAGTAACATAATATAAAAGTTCTTGTAGTTCGTTGTAACTTTGTGAAAGGTAAATTGCGGTTTTCGATTTATAACGTATTAAAAAAAACTACTTACTAGATCTCGTTCAAACCAATTTTTGGTGGAAGTTTACATGGTAATGTACATTATATATATATTTTTAATTTTATCATTCTCTTATTTTAGAAGTTAGAGGGGGGGGGACACACATTTTATCACTTTGGAAGTGTCTCTCGCGCAAACTATTCAGTTCAGAAAAAAATGATATTAGAAACCTCAATATCATTTTTGAAGACCTATCCATAGATACTCCACACGTACAGGTTTGATGAAAAAAAATTTTTGGAGTTTCAGTTGTAAGTATGGGGAACCCCAAAATTTATTGTTTTTTTTCTATTTTTGTGTGAAAATCTTACTGCGGTTCACAGAATACATCTACTTACCAAGTTTCAACAGTATAGTTCTTATAGTTTCGGAAAAAAGTGGCTGTGACATACGGACGGACGGACAGACAGACAGACAGACAGACATGACGAATCCATAAGGGTTCCGTTTTTTGCCATTTGGCTACGGAACCCTAAAAAGTGAGGTCAAAAGTGTGGTTATTTGAGTAGGCATGCCTACTTAAGGGTGATAAATTGCGAAGGTCGAACGTCATGTTATTACGCGTGAGACGTACGTATTTTTAATTTTGTCGTATTAACTTGAACGAGTAAAGACCAATGACAATGTGCGAATAGTACGGGAGCCGAGTAGGCCGTCTGGCGACTGCCTACTGCCGCATGTGTTTGTATGAAGATTTTGTTTTTTGTTAGATATGATAATTTTGTGAGTTTCTTAACTGTGGGGCACACACACTAAAATGTAATTGACAAGCTTATGTTGATGTACCGAGGTAAGCACTGCTTATATGCCTATATGCAATGCACGCCACTGGTCCGAAGAGAGTGGGAGGACTCGATAATCCTCAAATCTGGCCACTTGCTTTATTTCCGGGAGGGCGACCAGCAGTCCCAAGGTGGTGTCAGGTTTATCGTCCACAAGACCCTTGTGAGCAACGCGGTGAAGATCGAGAGTGTGTCGACCAGGGTGGCGTACCTTATACTCAGAATATCCGCAAGGTATTCGCTGAAGGTCGTACAGATTTACACCCCGACCTCGTCACGCCTCGACGATGAGGTGAAAACCATGTATGACGATATTTACAGAGCCATGCATGACTCTAAAACTCACTTCACCGTTGTCATGGGGGTCTTTAACGCGAAACTGGGCAAACGAAGCGATGATGAGCTGCGAGTGGGGCAATTTGGAGTTGGACGGCGGAACCACCGGGACCACCTACTGGCTAGTTTTATGGAGAAGGAAGGCCTCTTTATGATGAATTCCTTCTTCAAAAAACGTGAGCACAGAAACTGGACCTGGCAGAGCCCGGATGGTGCAACTAAAAATGAGATTGACTTCATTATGTCGACGAAGAAGCAAATATTCAATGACTAGCTTCTGCCCGCGGCTTTGCCCGCGTGGATGTCGTATGTAGGTTTCAGAAAGCAGGAAAGCAGGTTATGTCAAATACACACACCCACTCTCATGAAGATCGGAGACGCTACACTCAAAGTCGTGGACGAGTATATTTCCCTAGGACAAACTGTCGAGTTAGGTAGGTCCAACTTCGAGAAAGAGGTAAATCGTCGAATCCGACTCGGCTGGGCAGCGTCCGGGAAGCTACGCAATATCTTCTCGTCCCACATACCGCAGTGTCTCAAGACGAAAGTCTTTGACCAGTGCGTGTTGCCAGTGATGACGTTATGGCACTGAAACGTGGTCGCTCACAATGGGCCTTATTAGAAGGCTGAAAATCAGCCAAAGGGCTATGCTTGGAGATTCCCTGCGGGATCGAATCAGAAATGAAGAGATCCGCACAAGAACCAAAGTAACCAACATAGTTCGAAGAATTGCCAAACTTAAGTGGCAGTGGGCAGGGCACATTGCTCACAGAACAGATGGCCGATGGGGCCGAAAGGTTCTGGAGTGGCGACCGCGTACCGGAAGACGTGGCGTTGTAAGGCCTCCCACAAGGTGGACCGATGATCTTGTGAAGGCCGCAGGAACTCGTTGGATGCGAGAAGCATAACACCTGTCGAAGTGGAGGTGCTTGGGGGAGGCCTATGTCCAGCAGTGGACGTCTTTCGGCTGAAATGATGACTGTAAAGTACTCAGCTTGGTTACAATTTTTCACTTACAATAAGTTATAGGTGTATAAGATTAACATCACGTCTCTTTTCCCCGAAAGGATAGACAGACGTCACCTATAGGACACCCACATAGGACTTAAACATAACTGGTGAACAGTTATGTTTAAGTCCTATGTAATAGGAGGCGAGCCTATTTCTACCAACCGGGCACATATCTAGAGTTCAGGCTGCTACTGAGAAATTCCAGAGAAAAAAAACCAGCTCGCGCCTCGGAAAACACGTTAAGCCGTTGGTCCCAGGTGTCATTCGTGCATCTTTGAAAGTCGTTACGAGTCGTCAAGAGCCCGAAAGTCTGACAACCAGTCTTACCAAGGGGTATCGAATTTCCCAGTAACTATATAATAATAATAATAATTTATCATTTATTCTCTCTTCACAAAGCCGACTTAAAGTTAATGGTACAAAGAATGTCTCAGCTATATTCCAACTTTGTGAGAGACTGGTGCCTGATATAGGTTTTTGGGAAAAACCTGTGTTACAGGTCACCAGGCCCCTTCCACGGCTAGAATTAGCTTTTACAGAGATACCGTGCAAGAGTCGAAGTTAAACAATATGCATAACAAAAAATAAAACCATGTAAGAGTTAAACAATGTGCATAACATAAATAAAAGAAAAAGTAATAAAAATAAAAATACCTACCTATAATTATGCAGAAGTTGTTGAGTCATGTTGTGGAACGATGTGTGAGTGAGTGTTTATCTTGTGTGAAGTGTTAGACAAGTAGGAGATGTATGTAAGTAATTCAGATGAGCAGTGTATGAGTGAAGGTGACTTTTGTGGAGTGAGTGCAGCGAGAGTTGTTTTTCAAGGTGGTGAGGAACAGCTATGTATGTATGGGATTGGTCAAAATTTGTTTTATTTTAGAACAGTCAAAAGATTCTCAGTTTTATGATAGTCTCAAGTAACTGGGTTGTGGAGGTCACATAGGCAGTCGCTCCATGTAAAATACTGGTATTCAGCTGCATCCGGTTAAACTGGAAGCCGACCGCAACATCGTTGGGAATAAAATGAGATACCTAATATCTACCAATATTTTTTCCAGCTCGTGCCTCGGAAAGCACCTTAAGCCGTTGGTCCCAGCTGTCATTCGTGCATCTTTGAAAGTCGTTACGGGTCGTCAGGAGCCCGAAAGTCTGACAACCAGTCTTACCAAGGGGTATCGTATTACCCAGTAACTGGGTTGTGGAGGTCACATAGGCAGTCGCTCCATGTAAAATACTGGTATTCAGCTGCATCCGGTTAGACTGGAAGCCGACCTCAACATAGTTGGGAAAAAGATTCGATTCTTTCCAGCTTTTACTTTGGCCAAAGGCAAGCAATGCGTAGGTGAGTACCACCAGCCTTTTGGACACACTTGCTGTCGACAGCGATGCGGAGGAATATTTCGACGCCATCTTGTAGTTAATAGTAATAATCAGCCGATAATGTTCCCACAGCTGGAGCACAGGCCTTCTCTCTTCGAGAGAAAGGGCTATAATCTACCATGTAGCCCCAGTGCGGCTTATCTTGTATAATTTATTGTTTTATTTTATTTTACTTGTATTTTTATTGTATATATTTTATCATAATTATGGGTTTTTCTATTAGAAGTTTGTTGAAGCCATGGGTTATTATTTTTGTTTTCTAATATTCATTGATATTTATAAAGGAAGATGGGAAACCCATTGTTTCTCCATTCTAGTATCTAAATATGGCTGCCGCAGATGTGGCTCTCATCAATAAAAAAAGCTAGTTAACTTAATCAGTGACCACTCTTTGATAATATATTTAATAAGTTATCTTACCATAGCTGGAAGCTTCCGACGTTGAAGAAGATGAAGATGATGATAAATCTTCGTCATCGTCGTCATAATCTGTATCATCACAAAATATCTTTATTAGTCTGAGTTTGGCACAAAAATAACAGGTGTAAAAATACGCTTCAATTATTATTGTGTTATGTTACTTAAGTTTTGTTGGCGGCTCGTGGCTAAATAATAACAGCCGCGCGGTTTGATCAATGGGTTAAGCTATGCTTGGCGCGGTCAGTTCGTAGATGGGTAACCGTTCATAACATAATATCGAGACCTCTCCGTGCCTCGGAAAGCACTTTAAACCATTGGCTCTGTGTCATTGGTAGATCTTCGACAGTCGTTACGGGTTGTCAGAAGCCCGAAAGTCTGACAACGAGTCTTACGAAGGGGTACCGTGTTACCCAGTAACTTGGTTATGGAGGTGAGATAGGCAGTTGCTCCATGTACTACTGTATACTTATATATTTCAGATGTATCGAGTTAGACTGGAAGTCGAACTCAACATAGTTGGGAAAAGGCTAGGCAGATTGACTTAGTTTGAAGTACAGATTGTGTTTTTAACGGCTATGTAATGTTCTGTTACAACCTGTATGTATCGTTATTAGAACCTCTTGAAATTGTAGGATCAATACTTTGGACTTTGAGAGTGAGGCAAAATCTGTCGTAAGTGTTGGAAACTGTTTGCCTTCAGCTGCAATGCAAGCTCTACATCTTCTTAAAAATATAAAATAAAAAAACATTTTTTTTGAAGTGAAAACTTCTTTAGCGGCGTTGAACACTTTTTGTAATGGGTAAAAATGTTAAACTCGCGTCAGGGCATCGCGTCAGGACACGTGACCGTCAGGAGAGATTCCCCCCCCCCCCTCTCTTTCTACGGCGGCGCCAACCGAAGTGAACCAAGTTTAGTGACACACGACAATGGATGGATGGATGGATGGATGGATGGATGGATGGATGGATGGATGGATGGAGTGGAAGTGGAAGTGGAAGTGGAAGTGGAAGTGGTAGTGGAAGAGGAAGTCGAAGTCGAAGTCGAAGTCGGAGTCGAAGTCGAAGTCGAAGTCAAAGTCAAAGTCAAAGTCAAAGTCAAAGTCAAAGTCAAAGTCGGAGTCGGAGTCGAAGTCGAAGTCAAAGTCAAAGTCGAAGTCGATGTCGAAGTAGAAGTGGAAGTGGAAGTGGAAGTGGAAGTGGACGTGGACACACTGCTGTGTATTCGTAACATTCGTGTATATAAAGTGTTTAAAATATGGAAATTGAACAAAGTGCATCTATTAATGAAAAAGGGACGCAGAAATAGTGAAAAAAAAAATGAGTTATATTAATTTAATTAATAACTGATTTATTTCAACGTTAATATTCAAGTTTTCACTTCTGCCGGCACTCCCGGAGTGCAACCCGTCTTTTTTTTTTTTTCAATTTAGAAGTAATCTAGCAACAGCCATTTTATTTTTAAATCCAGACTAAACGCCTACCGCCTAATGTCTTTTAAATTCACTTGCCAAAATAGCATAGTACATTTTTTACATTAGGTACAGTCGGTTAAATTTAGGTGATGTTATTATATATAACTAGCACTTTGCCCGCGACTTCGTTCGCGTGTATTTCGTACTTTCATCTAAAAATTTCGAAAATGTATGTTTATGATTTTATCATTTATTTAGATAAATATGTATTTGGGGCAATTTTTAAATTTATAGATAAAAGGAATCAGATTTTTCAAATAAACTGTATCCCGCTTTTCATCCTCACAGGGGTGGAATTTTGAAAAATCGTTTAGGAAGTTTCTGTAACTTATTTAAAGATTATTTATACCATTTTTCCAATCAAGCCACGTAATAAAATACCCCCTTTGAAGTTGACGCTCCCTCTTCATCCCGTTAGGGAAAGATTTTCTAAAAACCCTGATAAACTTTAATTATTATTTATTTTGGTCTTACATTCTGAGTTTCGAGTTAATTGGGCAGCGCGTTATAATTCTTCCATACAAATTTTGACTCTCCCTTTAGGGGGTAGTTTAGAAAAACAAAAAATGCCAAACCTTATAATTTACTTCGATAAGTATTCGTGCCAAGTTTCAAGTTCATTAACTCAAGGAATAATATTTTTCATACAAACAAAATCCCACTTTTCACCCCTTTAAAGGTTGAATTTCCAAAAACCCCTTCTTAGTGCTCCCCTAAATTATAAAAGGAAGCCGTGTGCAAAATTTCACATTCCTAGATCCAGTAGTTTCGGCTGTGCGTTGATATGTCAGTCAGTCAGTTTCTCCTTTTATATGTATACATATATAAAGAATTATTACTCTGAAAAATATTTATTTACTGTCGCGTGGAGTTTACTGCCTGCTCGCACGTCTTCCCCTTCCATCGTCTTTTTCACACATTGCCAGCTGCGCATTCGGTACTGTATAGAATGCCTAGGCAAAGTATAAAATAAATAATATTTCATACAATACCTAAACGTTTTATATTCTATACATTGCCTAGGTATTGTATAAAATACCATACAGATTGCCGGTAACATATAATCAACTCAATCAACTCAGCCTATCGCAGTCCACTGCTGGACATAGGCCTCTCCCAGACTGCGCCACAGCACCCTGTCCTTCGCCTTCCGCATCCAGTCGACCCCAGCCACCTTCTTTAGGTCGTCCGTCCATCTAGCGGGGGGGCATCCTACACAGCGCTTGCCGGTACGCGGTCTCCACTCCAGGACTCGCCTGCTCCACCGGCCATCAGTCCTTCGACAGACATGGCCAGCCCATTGCCACTTCAGTTTGCTTACTCTGCAAGCTATGTCGGTAACTCCGGTTCTTTTCCGGATAATTTCATTCCTGATTTTATCCTTCAAAGAGACTCCGAGCATAGCTCGCTCCATAGCGCGCTGAGCGACCTTGAATTTGTGGACCAGCCCGACCGTCAGTGTCCACGTTTCAGCACCGTATGTCATGACGGGCAAGACGCACTGACGCACATATAGATTATTTTGAATTCAATGTTGGGCAAAAATCTAACATTTAATTTAAAACTGTAATTTACAGAAAGGTTATTCATAGTTACATTATAGAAACAAAAATCTAAGAAAAGTTTGAAAGATCATCACAGGGTGTCAGTTTGTAGCTCACCGTCCGATCAGTAGCTCACCGTCCGATCAGGACCAGGCCCATGCCGGACGGCGCGAACAGTCACGTCTAAAAGTATGTTTACACCTGGCAATTTTCAATTGCGATTTTTTCGTGAAATAACGAATGCAAGTTGAAATACGACACTTAACATAAACCTATGGGTTTGAAATAACTATTTTCGTAGTAACATAAAATTTTATAAAGGAGAAAAACGCCTTTGAATAAAGCCAAGTGTATACACTATACATACTTTTAGACGTGACTGTACGTGTTCTCGAAATTGGACCTATCTAACTGGACAGTCACCCATTTAGGACGTGACCCAAGGTAAACGCTTCTTAATCTCGTCAATGGACATGGTCTACTCTCGGAAAGTTCATATTTGTAATAATGTCAAATGGTATGAAACAAAACTTTTATGTCGGTCAAATTCATACGCACCACTGTGAGATCCAGATTTACTTGTACTAGTAGTTACTGTTGTCGGTTGGCTAGGTTGTTTAGGGGGCTTTTCTGGTTGCTTATCTGCTGGTTTAATAGGTTCCTTAGGGGGCTTCTCTGGATGCTTATCTGGTTTGTTGGATTCCTTAGGGGGCTCCTTATCTGACGAGCAAGGTTTCTCTGGTTCTGGCTCTGGTTCTTTAGCTGGTTTGTTAGGTTCCGTAGGGGGATTTTGTTTTATTTTATCTAGATGCAAATAGAAAGATTTATGTTAAGAAGAACTTGCACTCCAAGAATATCACAAAACACAAACGTTACTAATATTATGACATTGTTCAGTTTTCATTAGAACAGGGTAAGCGACTCAGATCATGGGAATCGTAACGGCAAAGATAATTACTAAAAGTACCTTTAGACTCTGCGTTAGCCGAAGCGCTGGCTTTGGCATCGCCTGTGGTGGATGCTGTAAAAAAAAGACAATCTTAACAGTAACCACTAACATAACCTAACCTAATGCTTTGAAGTATATTTTAAACAGGATTTTAATTACAATATACAGGTATAAAATAATAAAATTCAAATATTGATAAAAGCGTGATATTGTTACGTTTTTTTTACAACTCTTTCATTGTGTTATTTAAGTTTCAAGTACCTTTGGTTTTAGTATTCGTATATGTTTTCGATCCATTCTTATCGTTGCTCGTTCCGGCTGTAAACAAATTATTCCTTCGGATTAATGTTTCCACGATATGACATAATTATTTATTTTAATAAAATATATCCATAACATAGCCGTTATCTATGCATTCTGTTCATGAAACGAAGTAAGACTGAGCGAAAATCATTGCAGGAAAACGAATTTTATTTATTGTGCGAACAATGTAACGCTCGCAAAACATTGTATTTAAAGGTGCATGCAACGGTACAGAAGCTGTGGAGGTTTTTGATTAAAATATGCGAAACGTGATTTCGTGAAAAAATTGAAAAACATCTTCAAAACCTCCGTAACCAGAAGGTTCACAATAAGGTCTTACACAAAAAATAAAAATCACAATATTGCGGACTATGAATTACGCTCGGCTTCGTTAAGCATCTTTTTGTAACCGTTGCATATTGCACAACGTGACGCTCTAGTTAACCTTGTATAACAAACAGCTTTGCAGATTATTTCCAATATGTTCTTTTGTGTGTGAGCCTCTACAAAGAATTTGTTTTTGTTATAGAGACGATATAGGGGCATGGAAATAGAGCAAAGCATACTCGTAAATGGTCCTAAAATTCTAAAATAAAACGAAGTCCGAATTAGTTTTTAATTTAAAAATTATTTCGACTATATTTTATGAAGGGAACACTATTTTTTTCTGTAGAAAAACATGAAAGTATAACTGCATAAGTACCTGCAGATGATGCCGATGCGTGTGCTGCTCCACCTTGGCTCGACTCAGCACCTGGAAAATAAATAATAATAAAATATTATTTGCATATCAGCAGGACAAAACTATAACTAGTTGTTGTATCTGCTAGCTGGCTGCTTAGACTGATCTAAGCAGCTACGCTACGGGTGAATTACAAGCTTTCCAAATTAATCGATCTCTGATATTCTGCGATAGCAATTTGAATTGAATGAAAATACTAGGTGTATCGTTTCTTATGTGTAAAAAAATTGGTCACCCATCTAAGACGTGACCCAGGGTAAACGCTTCTTAATCTCGTCAATGGACATGGTCTACTCTCGGAAAGTTCATATTTGTAATAATGTCAAATGGTACAAAACGAAACTTGTATGTCGGTCAAATTCATACGCACCACTGTGAGATCCAGATTTACTTGTACTAGTAGTTACTGATGTCGGTTGGCTAGGTTGTTTAGGGGGCTTTTCTGGCGTAGTACCTTTAGACTCTGCGTTAGCCGAAGCGCTGGCTTTGGCATTGCCTATGGTAGATGCTGTAAAAAAAGACAATCTTAACAGTAACCACTAACAGAACCTAATGCTTTGAAGTGTATTTTAAACAGGATTTTAATTACAATATACAGGTATATAATAATAAAATTCAAATATTGATAAAAGCGTGATATTGTTACGTTTTTTTTACAACTCTTTCATTGTGTTATTTAAGTTTCAAGTACCTTTGGTTTTAGTATTCGTATATGTTTTCGATCCATTCTTATCGTTGCTCGTTCCGGCTGTAAACAAATTATTCCTTCGGATTAATGTTTCCACGATATGACATAATTATTTATTTTAATAAAATATATCCATAACATAGCCGTAATCTATGCATTCTGTTCATTAAACGAAGTAAGACAGCGAAAATCATTGCAGGAAAACGAATTTTATTTATTGTGCGAACAATGTAACGCTCGCAAAACATTGTATTTAAAGGTGCATGCAACGGTACAGAAGCTGTGGAGGTTTTTGATTAAAATATGCGAAACGTGATTTCGTGAAAAAATTGAAAAACATCTTCAAAACCTCCGTAACCAGAAGGTTCACAATAAGGTCTTACACAAAAAATAAAAATCACAATATTGCGGACTATGAATTACGCTCGGCTTCGTTAAGCATCTTTTTGTAACCGTTGCATATTGCACAACGTGACGCTCTAGTTAACCTTGTATAACAAACAGCTTTGCAGATTATTTCCAATATGTTCTTTTGTGTGTGAGCCTCTACAAAGAATTTGTTTTTGTTATAGAGACGATATAGGGGCATGGAAATAGAGCAAAGTATACTCGTAAATGATCCTAAAACTCTAAAATAAAACGAAGTCCGAATTGGTTTTTAATTTAAAAATTATTTCGACTATATTTTATGAAGGGTACACTATTTTTTTTTCTGTAGAAAAACATGAAAGTATAACTGCATAGGTACCTGCAGATGATGCCGATGCGTGTGCTGCTCCACCTTGGCTCGACTCAGCACCTGGAAAATAAATAATAATAAAATATTATTTGCATATCAGCAGGACAAAACTATAACTAGTTGTTGTATCTGCTAGCTGGCTGCTTAGACTGATCTAAGCAGCTACGCTACGGGTGAATTACAAGCTTTCCAAATTAATCGATCTCTGATATTCTGCGATAGCAATTTGAATTGAATGAAAATACTAGGTGTATCGTTTCTTATGTGTAAAAAAATTGGTCACCCATCTAAGACGTGACCCAGGGTAAACGCTTCTTAATCTCGTCAATGGACATGGTCTACTCTCGGAAAGTTCATATTTGTAATAATGTCAAATGGTACAAAACGAAACTTGTATGTCGGTCAAATTCATACGCACCACTGTGAGATCCAGATTTACTTGTACTAGTAGTTACTGATGTCGGTTGGCTAGGTTGTTTAGGGGGCTTTTCTGGCGTAGTACCTTTAGACTCTGCGTTAGCCGAAGCGCTGGCTTTGGCATTGCCTATGGTAGATGCTGTAAAAAAAGACAATCTTAACAGTAACCACTAACATAACCTAATGCTTTGAAGTGTATTTTAAACAGGATTTTAATTACAATATACAGGTATATAATAATAAAATTCAAATATTGATAAAAGCGTGATATTGTTACGTTTTTAGGGTTCCGTAGTCAACTAGGAACCCTTATAGTTTCGCCATGTCTGTCTGTCCGTCCGTCCGTCTGTCCGTCCTCGCTTAATCTCTGTGACCGTTAGCACTAGAAAGCTGAAATTTGGTACCAATATGTATATCAATCACGCCGACAAAGTGGTAAAATAAAAATTGGAAAAAAATGTTTTATTAGGGTAGCCCCCCTATATGTAAAGTGGGAAGTGATTTTTTTTTTTAATTTCAACCCTAACGTGTGATATATTGTTGGAAAGGTATTTAAAAATGAATAGGGGTTTACTAAAATCATTTTTTGATAATGTCAATAATTTCGGAAATAATCGCTCCAAAAGTAAAAAACAATGTGTCCCCCCCCCCTCTAACTTTTGTGAATGATCCTAAAACTCTAAAATAAAACGAAGTCCGAATTGGTTTTTAATTTAAAAATTATTTCGACTATATTTTATGAAGGGTACACTATTTTTTTTTCTGTAGAAAAACATGAAAGTATAACTGCATAGGTACCTGCAGATGATGCCGATGCGTGTGCTGCTCCACCTTGGCTCGACTCAGCACCTGGAAAATAAATAATAATAAAATATTATTTGCATATCAGCAGGACAAAACTATAACTAGTTGTTGTATCTGCTAGCTGGCTGCTTAGACTGATCTAAGCAGCTACGCTACGGGTGAATTACAAGCTTTCCAAATTAATCGATCTCTGATATTCTGCGATAGCAATTTGAATTGAATGAAAATACTAGGTGTATCGTTTCTTATGTGTAAAAAAATTGGTCACCCATCTAAGACGTGACCCAGGGTAAACGCTTCTTAATCTCGTCAATGGACATGGTCTACTCTCGGAAAGTTCATATTTGTAATAATGTCAAATGGTACAAAACGAAACTTGTATGTCGGTCAAATTCATACGTACCACTGTGAGATCCAGATTTACTTGTACTAGTAGTTACTGTTGTCGGTTGGCTAGGTTGTTTAGGGGGCTTTTCTGGTTGCTTATCTGCTGGTTTAGTAGGTTCCTTAGGGGGCTTCTCTGGATGCTTATCTGGTTTGTTGGATTCCTTAGGGGGCTCCTTTTCTGACGAGCAAGGTTTCTCTGGTTTTGGCTCTGGTTCTTTAGCTGGTTTGTTCGGTTCCGTAGGGGGATTTTGTTTTATTTTATCTAGATGCAAATAGAAAGATTAATGTTAAGAAGAACATGCACTCCGAGAATATCACAAAACACTAACGTTACTAATAATATGACATTGTTCAGTATTCATTAGAACAGGGTAAGCGACTCAGATCATGGGAATCGTAACGGCAAAGATAATTACTAAAAGTAGTACCTTTAGACTCTGCGTTAGCCGAAGCGCTGGCTTTGGCATTGCCTATGGTAGATGCTGTAAAAAAAGACAATCTTAACAGTAACCACTAACATAACCTAATGCTTTGAAGTGTATTTTAAACAGGATTTTAATTACAATATACAGGTATATAATAATAAAATTCAAATATTGATAAAAGCGTGATATTGTTACGTTTTTTTTACAACTCTTTCATTGTGTTATTTAAGTTTCAAGTACCTTTGGTTTTAGTATTCGTATATGTTTTCGATCCATTCTTATCGTTGCTCGTTCCGGCTGTAAACAAATTATTCCTTCGGATTAATGTTTCCACGATATGACATAATTATTTATTTTAATAAAATATATCCATAACATAGCCGTTATCTATGCATTCTGTTCATGAAACGAAGTAAGACTGAGCGAAAATCATTGCAGGAAAACGAATTTTATTTATTGTGCGAACAATGTAACGCTCGCAAAACATTGTACGAGTATTTAAAGGTGCATGCAACGGTACAGAAGCTGTGGAGGTTTTTGATTAAAATATGCGAAACGTGATTTCGTGAAAAAATTGAAAAACATCTTCAAAACCTCCGTAACCAAAAGGTTCACAGTCAGGTCTTACACAAAAAATAAAAATCACAATATTGCGGACTATGAATTACGCTCGGCTTCGTTAAGCATCTTTTTGTAAACGTTGCATATTGCACAACGTGACGCTCAAGTTAACCTTGTATAACAAACAGCTTTGCAGATTATTTCCAAATATGTTCTTATGTTTGTGAGCCTCTACAAAGAAACTGTTTTTGTTATAGAGACGATATAGGGGCATGGAAATAAAGCAAAGCATACTCGTAAATGGTCCTAAAACTCTAAAATAAAATGAAGTCCGAATTGGTTTTGAATTTTAAAAATTATTTCGATTATATTTTATGAAGGTAACACTATTTTTTTCTGTAGATAAAAATGAAAGTATAACTGCATAGGTACCTGCAGATGATGCCGATGCGTGTGCTGCTCCACCTGGGCTCGACTCAGCACCTTGAAAATAAATAATCAAATAATATTTGGATATCCGCAGGACAAAACTATAACTAGTTGTTATATCTGTTAGCTAGGAATCAGTCTAAGCAGCTAACCTGGGCAGAAAACTTCCACGTGTGCCCGGGGACTGGAGTTCCCTTCTGGATACGTCGGGGGGAAGACTAGTGTTCGGGCCGGTGCATCCTGGGGTGCGGGCAGAGATTTCCCACTAGGATTATGTCCCAGTGGGATGCCGCTGTCCGCATGATAATGTTCTGCCAAGAGGATCGCTCCACTTATGTCGCTCTGAGCAGCAGAGCGGCAGTTGTGGTGGAGTGAGAGCGGGCCCGGTGTGCACTTACCCTGCCGCCGGGCAGACAGAAGGGGTAACCTTCCCTGCTACCGCTAATCTCGTAGCCCCGGAGACAGTTAAGGTCATGTCTGTGGCTGTTGAAGGGGGTCGAGGGTATTAGTTTAACCGCACGGACCGCGAGGAAGATTAAGCTCTATAAAAATACCCCAAACCTCCAAGCGGCGGCGCACCGTGAGGGCGGTTGCAAGCTTGGCTAATGGGTAGCTTGGTTTAGTCGCTTTTGCGGACCGATCTTTCTTGAGTCAATAAAACATGGTTATCATTCGTGGGAACAAAATGGAAAATAAATTACCACAAAAACAGAACCGAGAAGAGATGAGGAGTGATGCGGGGTCGGTGTCCGACGCCGCATCTGGAGACGCGAGCACGGGAGGCTCAGGGAGCCGCCGTGCTAAGGAGATGGCCGCTGCGAGCAGCGGCCATCTCCTTAGCAGCTCCTTAGCAGCTTCAGCAAGCGGCCAAGGTCAGAGGACGGCCATCGGTCGTCCTCCGACGGGGAGCTGGCCTCGGCTCGGAAAATCTCCACCAGTAGACGGGGAGGAGTCCGAGCTCACTGCCCAGGAGGCGGCAGAGCGAGCGGAGGAGCCCGCAAAGGAGGGGAGGGGGCACCGGTCGTGCGGTCGCTACGGGGCCTTCATGCGACGAGGCGGGTGAGGCTGGCAGCCCCGATGCGGACCGCAAGCTTAGGTTTGCGGCGGTCTTGGAGGCCGCGATCCGGGACGTGTCCTTGAAGAAGCTTCAAGCTTCTAAGAACAGGGCCATAGTCTCGGCGACGGCCTCCATCATAGCGGCAGCGGAGGCGGCCAACTACGCCGGTCCTTAGGCCAGGGAAGTGGCCGAATTACGGGCAGAAGTCGCCCGCCTGACGGCCGCCATGGAGCTTCTCCAGGAGGAGAATGGGAGGCTCCAAGCAGACCTGGCTGGCCTGAGGGTCACCGGTTGCGTGCAGGCAAAACCGCCAAGCCAGCACGTCCCACCAGGTCCTTAACCTGGTTCGGCAGGAGCTGGCGACCTTCCAGGTGCGGTTCACCGTCCTGGACGGCCCCGGGGCCAAAGGCGGCCTCGTACGCGGCTGCTGCAGCAGCTGCCGCCCCTAAGCCTGGACCGTCTGGCCGGGCCCAGGCGCCGGCCAAATCGGCGCCGGCTAAACCGGCTAAACCGCGCCTGCCGGCAAAACCCCGGCGCCGGCCCAGAAGAAGGGCAGGACGGCTCGGGAGGGGAAGGCCCCAGGGCCTACGCCCCGCCCCAAAAAATCTCCCACTTCTCTCACGACCAACGCCGAGTGGCAGGTGGTCGGAGAGAGGAAGGCGGCCAAGGCGGCCAGGAAAAAGGCGCAAAGGAGGCGCCGCAAGGAGCGAGCCGTCGCGGCTAGGCTTCGCACTCCGAAGACCGCTGCTGTAGTCATAACGCTACAACCGGACGCGGCTAAGAGTGGAGTGACGTACCGCGACGTGCTCACCAAGGCGAGAGAAACGGTGGACCTCCAAGAACTGGGATCACCGGGGGCCTTCGGTATAGGGTGACCGCTACTGGCGCCCGCATGCTGGAGATCCCCAGTGCGACGAGAGGCCCCACCGCTGACGCCCTAGCTGAGAGCTAAGGGCGTCCCTCAATGCGGACGAGGCTCGTGTCTCCAGGCCCGTCAAGTGCGCAGACATGCGTATCCTGGGCCTAGATGACTCCGTAACGGAGGTAGAGGTGGTGGCCGCCGTCGTCAGGACGGGCGGGTGTCTGGCCGACCAGGTGAAGGCGGGCACCATGCGTCCTGGCTTCGCGGGAATGCGAACCGTGACGTTAAGCTGCCCCGTGACGGCGCGGCGGCCAGAACAATAGTTGAGGGCCGAAGGCTCCTGGTGGGCTGGGTGTCAGCGCAGGTCAAACTGCCACTGCTAGAACTCAGACCTCTGAGTTGCTTTCGATGCCATATGGGGCATCACGTTGGCGTCCAGTGCACTTTGGAGGACCGTAGCACCTTGTGCTTCCGCTGCAGTCAGCCCGGACATACGGCCGGCTCGTGCAACGCCGCGCCGCACTGCGTCGCATGTGCGGCTGCTGGCAAGCCGGCTGATCACCGGGCAGGGAACAAGTCCTGTGCTCCACTCGCCGGAACCAGAAGAAAGGCAGACCCTCCGCCACCGTCGCCACCACCACCGCCGCCACCGCTGAGGGGTCCTCGCAAATGGGCCCGGGAGGGGCTGAAATGGAGGAGTAATGGCACCATTACGCCACCTCCAGGCGAACATCAACCACTTTGCCTGCGCTCAGAACCTGTTGCTCCAGACCATGGCGCAGTGGTCGATTAACATCGCCGTGGTCGCTGAGCCGTACTTTGTCCCACCCAGGGATAACTGGGTGGAGGACCTGAGCGGCTCAGTGACCATAATTTCGTCGGCTGCTGCCGGTACCCCATACCTCGAATGGGTCAAGAAGGGACAGGGGTGCGTAGCAGCACGGTTCGGAGAGATCGTAGTAGTAGGAGAGTACTTCTCTCTGAACCGAACTTTCGCCGAGTTCCAGAACTCTTTAACAGAGTTGAGTGTCGTTGTCGCCGGAAACCATTCCTTCTTTCGTCCGAGATATGCGACGTGGCAATGTCCCGAGCCCGGCCAGGATGTTTCCACTCCGTTGGAAGACGGGGAAGCTGGTCCTCATACAGAAGTCAGATCGCCCTGCGGACTCTCCGTCCGCATACCGACCCATAGTGCTGCTCGACGAAGTCGGCAAGCTCTTTGAAAGAGTGATTGCAGGCCACCTCTTCGGGCACCTAGTGAGGACGGGGCCGGATCTTGCGGATAGCCAGTTTGGCTTCCGCAAGGAGCACTCGACGGTGGACGCTATCATGCGCGTGAGAGCCCTCACGACGTGGGACGCGGTGTCCCGGGGTGGGGTCATCGTGGTGGGGTCATCGTGGCGGTGTCACTGGACATCGCGATTAACACCCTGCCCTGGCGCTGTATTGGGGAGGCACTCCGGTCTCCGGTATCATTGGGTACTGACCTACCCCCGTCGAGTAGTCGGGGCGTATTTGACGGACAGAGCCGTCATCTACCCCGGTCGCAACGGGGAGTGGAACCGATGAGAGATGTCGTGCGGTGTCCCACAGGGATCGGTTCTGGGGCCGCTCCTGTGGGACATCGGTTACGACTGGGTGATGCGGGCTGACCTCCCTGATGGCGTCAGCGTGGTTTGCTACGCTGACGACACGCTGGTCCTGGCGCAGGGGAGGTCGCATCAGGCGGCGGTCGATGCGATGACACGCGGGGTTGCGATAGTCGTAGAAAGGATCCGGCGGTTGGGTCTCGAGGTGGCATTGCACAAGTCCGAGGCCATGTCTTTTCATGGGCCTCGGAACGGGCCACCATCGGGATCCCAACTAACGGCGGGAGGGGTTTACATCGGCGTCGAGACAACGATGAAATACCTGGGTCTGAGACCCAGGTATTTCCTCGACAGCCGGTGAAATTTCGTCGAACACTTCCGACGTTTGGCCCCCAAACTGAAAAGGACCAGCGCCTCCTTCAAGCGGCTCTTGCCCAACCTGAGGAGGCCAAACGCCTCTTGCCGGAGATTACGCGGAGGTCATACGGTTCATGGCCCTATACGGGGCCCTGGTGTGGGCGCTTCCACTGCGGCGGCGAGCCGCCCACTATCTGAATTCGCCCCAAAAGGTGGTAGCCGTAAGGCTAATATGGGGCTACCGCACGATCTCGGGCAAGGCGGCAAGCCACTTTGCCGGACTGCAGCCATGGGAGCTGGAGGCGATAGTCCTCGCATGTCTTCATACAGGCGCGCGGAGGCACTAGGCCGGGGGGAAACTCCACTTCCACGGCAAGTCGCGGCGAAGCGAACGGGCCTCCGGGGCGATCTCATGGTGGCATGAAAGGAGCGACTTTCGCAACCCAGCGCAGGGCACGCCACGATAGTGGCGATAAAACCCCTCTTTGAGGAGTGGCAAGGGAGGCGTCACGGCGTCCTCACCTATCGCCTGACGCAGGTCCTCAACAGACACGAATGTTTCGGGAGGTTCCTGCACATCATCAGGCGGGAGGAGACGCCCGGGTGTCAATATTGCGAAGATCGCCTAGAGGACACGGTGGAGCATACGGTGGAGGTCTGCCCCGCTTGGGCGGAGCACTTGGGCGGGGCACCGCCGTGCCCTCATAGAGGCGATCAGCAGCGGCGGCGACCTCTCTCGTCCAGCCCTGGTTCAAGCCATGGTCCGGGGCGAGAGGGAGTGAGAGGCAGTCACCTCCTTCTGCGAAGCAGTCATGCTAGCGAAGGAGGTGGCGGGAAGGCTGAAGGAGAGAGCCTCCCATCCCAGCCGCCACAGGAGAAGCTCCGGGCGTCGGGAGCCACGTGACGACTACAAGCCACTGTAGGGCCTGCGGACGGAGAGTAATGGATAGCTCACCGTCCGATCAGGACCAAGCCCGTGCCGGACGGCGTGTATATGTTCCACGCGCGCCTCAAAGAGATGTCAGCAAAAAGGAAGGGGCCTGCCAGGGCCGAAGCCTGCCACGGGTTCGGGATTGTCCGAAAGGGTTACCGCTACCCCGGAACACAAAGGGCTGAGGAAGGAACTTGGATGGGTTTTAGTCAGTAAGATTCTAACACACCCTTCCGCTCCACCCAGAGCGGAAAGGGTCATTTGATGATTTCCCATCCATAAAAAAAAAACCTTTTCGTGTGCCCTGGATTATCAATAGTAATTAAAATAGAATATTAGTGGTTACAGTCTATAGCCTTAGATATGCAACCATTCCATGTAATAAGTTTGCGTTCATGCTAAAAAAACGTGTTTAGTGTGTTGTTGTGGAAGACTTACTCGTACATCACTTATTGATGGAATGTGTTCGATATGAGTCTCATAGAAATAATCTATTTGGGGTCTTGAGGTTGAACCGACTTGTTATGGGACATTCCATAAAATTCTGTCTTAACCAAGTGGTGATGGTGCGAAGAGTCTTTTCAGATTCATGGCCCAAATGAAATCCGTAGCAGTATGTACTTAGTACGATGGGATTGTCATACGCATTGCGGTCATGAAAGTCTCTAATTAAAAAGGAATTTAATAAAACTGGCAATGTCTGTCATCTTAGTAGAAAACCTCAAGTGTTTTCCATAAACAATTAGGGGATTTTTAGACATACCACAAATTAAGTTGCTTAAGAATAATCATCTACCTGCGTCATATTAATGGTAGCTTGTTTTACATTATATGGTCCCTTGAAAAGCATTTTTTAGACGCTGAAAGTTCGTCGCTGACCTATTAATTCATTATACTTAGAACTAATATTTGAAGACAAGAATGACATTTTAAAGAAGCTGCCTTAAAAAAAAAAAACCATAAAAATTTGTAGGTATTTTTGGCTTATAAAATATTGTTTTTGTCTGTAAGTAGTTAGCATTAATTTCTTCATGATTTAAAATTCTATTTATCTATACTTATAAAAAGTAAATTAATTAGGCTTTTATTTTAGAAAAAGAATTAGGATTCCGCGGAAATAAATAAAGCCCATGAAATCCAATTTGCGCGAAAGAGATCGACTCGCAAGCACGGCTAGTAATTTTAATAATTGCAGCTAGCATAGAGACACGTCGATCAAATTCCAAACTTCAACGTTTGATTGGTGGCTTTTATAAAAGGGTCTAGTGAATTTTGAGACGCTGTTAATGTCATGCTGTCTCCGTCACTTCTAGGTATATCGTAGCCTCAGAAAGATTTTTAAAAAGTCTTAAAGTTATTTATGTTGTTTGATAATTCTTGTAAGTATATTTAAATTCTCACTTTTGTTGTTTTCAGCGGTTGATGATGCTTCTGCTGAACTGTGACCATTTCCTCTTGTAATGTTACATGGCGTTTATATTTAAGTATCTAAACTTTTTATAAACTCTCAAATATTTGTAATTTAATTAAATCATACTTACTGCTGGATGACTGTGTATGAGATTGTGTAAAAGCATTTTCGCCAGATCCTGTAACGTTAAAAAACTTATATTAATTTACTATTTATTGATACGTACATATTTCATGTTAAGTCTCAATAGCACTGTCAGAGTCAGCTTTTTCATGTGCCCTGTTTTATCAATAGTAATTTAAATAGAAAATCAGTAGTTACAGTCCATAGACTCAGATATATGGACACGTTCCATATAATAAGATTGCGTTCATGCTAAAAAAACGCGTGTAGTGTGTTATTGTGGACTTACTCGTACATCACTTACTGATGGAGTGTGTTCGATATGAGTCTTATAGAAATTATCTATTTGGGGTCTTGAGGTTGAACCAACTTGTTACGGGACATTCCATAAAATTCTTAAAAAAAAATCACTGTCTGTCATCTTAATAGAAAACTTCTAAGTGTTTTCCATAAACACTTAGAGGTTTTTCAGACGTATTTTTACCACAAATTTAGTTGCTTAAGAATTATCACCCACCTACGTCATATTAACAGTAGCTTTTTTACATTATAATTATGGTCGCTTGAAAAGCATTTTTTAGACGCTAAAGGTTCGTCGCTGACCTATTAATTCATTACACTTAGAACTAAATAATTTGAAGGCGAGAATGACATTTTAAAAAAGCTGCCTTAAATAAAACCCCATAAAACGTAGTAGGTATTCTTGGCTTAGAGAATATTGTTTGTTTTGTATGTAAGTAGGTAGTATTAATTTCTTCATGATTTTAAATTCAAATATATCTATACATATACGCAGATAAACATCATGTATGCAGGTAAATAAAATTGAAGAGGCTGTTTGTAATGTAAAAATTAATTAGGCTTTTATAGAGTGCCGCGCAAATAAATTAAAGCCCATGAAATCCGATATGTTTTCTGACACGCACGCAAACGAGGTCGACTCGCAGGCACAGCTAGTAAATTTAATAATTGCAGCTAGCATAGAGACACGTCGATCATATTCTAAGCTTCAACGTTTGATTGGTGGCTTTTATAAAAGGGTCTAGTAAATTTTGAGACGCTGTTAATCTCATGCTGTCTCCGTCACTTCTAGGTATATCGTAGGCTCAGAAAGACTTTTAAAAAGTCTTAAAGTTATATAAGTTGTTTGATAAATCTTGTAAGTATGTTTAAATTCTCACTTTTGCTGTTTTCTGCGATTGATGATGCTTCTGCTGAACTGTGACCATTTCCTCCTGTAATGTTACATGGCATTTATAATTAAGTATCTAAACTTTTTATAAACTTTCAAATATTTGTAATTTAATTAAATCATACTTACTGCTGGATGACTGTGTATGAGATTGTGTAAAAGCATTTTCGCCAGATCCTGTAACGTTAAAAAACTTATATTAATTTACTATTTCTCGATAGTTATCTCTAGTCTCTAAATAAAATTGAAGAGGCTGTTTGTAATGTAAAAATTAATTAGGCTTTTATACTCGTAGAGTACCGTGCAATTAAATTAAAGCCCATGAAATCCGATATTTTTTCTGACACGCACGCAAACGAGGTCGACTCGCAGGCACAGCTAGTAATTTTAATAATTGCAGCTAGCATAAAGACACGTCGATCAAATTCTTAAGTTCAACGTTTGATTGGTGGCTTTTATAAAAGGGTCTAGTCAATTTTGAGACGCTGTTAATCTCATGCTGTCTTCGTCACTTCTAGGTATATCGTAGCCTCAGAAAGCCTTTTAAAAAGTCTTAAAGCTATTCATGTTGTTTGATAATTCTTGTAAGTATGTTTAAATTCTCACTTCTGTTGTTTTTAGCGGTTGATGATGCTTCTGCTGAACTGTGACCATTTCCTCCTGTAATGTAACATGGCATTTATAATTAAGTATCTAAACTTTTTATAAACTTTCAAATATTTGTAATTTATTTAAATCATACTTACTGCTGGATGAACTTGTATGAGATTTTGCCAAATTTATAATTATAGTATTTTTGCCAGATTCTGTAACGTTAAAAACCTTATATTAATCGACTATTTCTCAATAGGTACATATTTCATGTTTAATGCCCTGGTTTATCAATAGTAATTTAAATAGAAAATCAGTGGTTATAGTCCATAGACTCAAATATATGGACACGTTCCATGCAATAAGATTGCGTTCATGCTAAAACAACGCGTCTAGTGTGTTGTTGTGAAAGACTTACTCGTACATCACTTATTGATGGAATGTGTTCGATATGAGTCTCATAGAAATTATCTATTTGTGGTCCTGAGGTTGAACCGACTTGTTATAGGAAATTCCATAAAATTCTTAAAAAAAAAAATCACTGTCTGTCATCTTAATAGAAAACTTCTAAGTGTTTTCCATAAACGCTTAGAGGTTTTTCAGACGTATTTTTACCACAAAGTTAGTTGCTTAAGTATTATCACCCACCGACGTCATATTAACAGTAACTTTTTTACGATATAATAATTACGGTCGCTTGAAAAGCATTTTTTAGACGTTAAAAAATCGTCGCTGACCTATTTATTCATTACACTTAGAACTAAATTAATTTGAAGGCGAGAATGACATTTTAAAGAAGCTGCCTTAAATAAAACCCCATAAAAAGTAGTAGGTATTCTTAGCTAAGAGAATATTGTTTATTTTGTCTGTATGTAGCTAGTATTAATTTCTTCATGATTTTAAATTATATATATCTATACATATACGCAGATAAACATCTATGTGTGCAGGTAAATAAAATTGAAGAGGCTATTTGTAATGTAAAAATCAATTAAACTTTTATAGAGTACCGCGCAAATGAATTAAAGCCCATGAAATCCGATATGTTTTCAGACACGCACGCGAACGAGGTCGACTCGCAGGCACAGCTAGTAATTTTAATAATTGCAGCTAGCATAGAGACACGTCGATCAAATTCCAAACTTCAACGTTTGATTTGTGGCTTTTATATAAAAGGGCCTAGTCAATTTTGAAACGCTGTTAATCTCATGCTGTCTCCGTCACTTCTAGGTATATCGTAGCCTCAGAAAGACTTTTAAAAAGCCTTAAAGTTATTTATGTTCTTTGATCATTTTTGTAGGTATGTTTAAATTCTCACTTTTGTTGTTTTTAGCGATTGATGATGCTTCTGCTGAACTGCGACCATTTCCTCCTGTAATGTTACATGGCATTTATAATTAAGTATCTAAACTTTTTATAAACTTTCAAATATTTGTAATTTAATTAAATCATACTTACTGCTGGATGACTGTGTATGAGATTGTGCAAAAGCATTTTCGCTAGATCCTGTAACGTTAAAAAACTTATATTAATTTAATATTTCTCGATAGGTCCATATTTCATGTTAAGTCTTAATAGCACTAACAGAGTCAGCCTTTTCGTGTGCCCTGATTTATCAATAGTAATTTAAATAGAAAATCAGTGGTTACAGTCCATAGACGCAGATATGGACACGTTCCATGTAATAAGATTGCGTTCATGCTAAAAAAACGCGTGTAGTGTGTTGTTGTGGAAGACTTACTCGTACATCATTTATTAATGGAATGTGTTCGATACGAGTCTCACAGAAATTATTTATTTGAGGTCTTGAGGTTGAACCGACTTGTTACGGGACATTCCATAAAATTCTGTCTTAACCAAATGGTGATGGTGCGAAGAGTCTGTTCAGATTCATGGCCCAAATGTAATTCGTAGCAGTATGTATTTAGGGTGCGATGGGATTGGCATACGCATTGCGGTCATGAAAGTCCCTAATTAAAAAAGAATTTTAAAAAATTTGCACTGTCTGTCATGTTAATAGAAAACTTCTAAGTATTTTCTATAAACAATTGAGGTTTTTTAGACGTAATTTTATCACACATTTAGTTGCCTTAGAATTATCACCTACCTGCGTCATATTAACAGTAGCTTGTTTTACATTATAATTATGGTCGCTTGAAAAGCATTTTTTAGACGCTAAAAGTTCGTCGGTGACCTATTCATTCATTGTACTTACAACTAAATGTATTTGAAGACGAGAATGACATTTTAAAGAAGCAGCCTTAAATAAAACCCCATAAAAAGTAGTAGGTATTCTTGGCTAAGAGAATATTGTTTGTTTTGTCTGTAAGTAGGTAGTATTAATTTCTTCATGATTTAAAATTCTATTTATCTATACATATACGCAGATAAACATCTATGTATGCAGATAATCAAAATTGAAGTGTCTGTTTGCAATGTCAAAAAATAATTAGGCTTTTATTTTAGATAAAGTATTAGAGTACCGCGCAAATAAATTAAAGGCCATGAAATCCGGTATGTTTTGTGACACGCTCGCGAACGAGGTCGACTCGCAGGCACAGCTAGTAATTTTAATAATTGCAGCTAGCATAGAGACACGTCGATCAAATTCCAAACTTCAACGTTTGATTTGTGGCTTTTATATAAAAGGGCCTAGTCAATTTTGAAACGCTGTTAATCTCATGCTGTCTCCGTCACTTCTAGGTATATCGTAGCCTCAGAAAGACTTTTAAAAAGCCTTAAAGTTATTTATGTTCTTTGATCATTTTTGTTGGTATGTTCAAATTCTCACTTTTGTTGTTTTCAGAGATTGATGATGCTTCTGCTGAACTGCGACCATTTCCTCCTGTAATTTTACATGGCATTTATAATTAAGAATCTAAACTTTTTATAAACTTTCAAACATTTGTAATTTAATTAAATCATACTTACTGCTGGATGACTGTGTATGAGATTGTGTAAAAGCATTTTCGCTAGATCCTGTAACGTTAAAAAACTTATATTAATTTACTATTTCTCGATAGGTACATATTTCATGTTTAGTCTTAATAGCACTGTCACAGTCAGCCTTTTCGTGTGCCCTGGTTTATCAATAGTAATTTAAATAGAAAATCAGTGAATACTGTCCATAGACTCAGATATATGGACACGTTCCATGTAATAAGATTGCGTTCATGCTAAAAAAACGCGTGTAGTGTGTTGTTGTGGAAGACTTTCTCGTACATCACTTATTCATGAAGTGTGTTCGATAAGAGTCTTGTAGAAATTATCTATTTGGGGTCTTGAGGTTGAACCGACTTGTTACGGGACATTCCATAAAATTCTTAAAAAAAAAAATTCACCGTCTGTCATCTTAATAGAAAACTTCTAGGTGTTTTCCATAAATACCTAGAGGTTTTTAGATGTATTTTTACCACAAAGTTAGTTGCTTAAGTATTATCACCCACCGACGTCATATTAACAGTAACTTTTTTACGATATAATAATTACGGTCGCTTGAAAAGCATTTTTTAGACGTTAAAAAATCGTCGCTGACCTATTTATTCATTACACTTAGAACTAAATTAATTTGAAGGCGAGAATGACATTTTAAAGAAGCTGCCTTAAATAAAACCCCATAAAAAGTAGTAGGTATTCTTAGCTAAGAGAATATTGTTTATTTTGTCTGTATGTAGCTAGTATTAATTTCTTCATGATTTTAAATTATATATATCTATACATATACGCAGATAAACATCTATGTGTGCAGGTAAATAAAATTGAAGAGGCTATTTGTAATGTAAAAATCAATTAAACTTTTATAGAGTACCGCGCAAATGAATTAAAGCCCATGAAATCCGATATGTTTTCAGACACGCACGCGAACGAGGTCGACTCGCAGGCACAGCTAGTAATTTTAATAATTGCAGCTAGCATAGAGACACGTCGATCAAATTCCAAACTTCAACGTTTGATTTGTGGCTTTTATATAAAAGGGCCTAGTCAATTTTGAAACGCTGTTAATCTCATGCTGTCTCCGTCACTTCTAGGTATATCGTAGCCTCAGAAAGACTTTTAAAAAGCCTTAAAGTTATTTATGTTCTTTGATCATTTTTGTAGGTATGTTTAAATTCTCACTTTTGTTGTTTTCAGCGATTGATGATGCTTCTGCTGAACTGCGACCATTTCCTCCTGTAATGTTACATGGCATTTATAATTAAGTATCTAAACTTTTTATAAACTTTCAAATATTTGTAATTTAATTAAATCATACTTACTGCTGGATGAACTTGTATGTGATTTTGCCAAATTTATAACTACAATATTTTTGCCAGATTCTGTAACGTTAAAAAACTTATATTAATTTACTATTTCTCGATAGGTAAATATTTCATGTTTAGTCTTAATAGCACTGTCACAGTCAGCCTTTTCGTGTGCCCTGGTTTATCAATAGTAATTTAAATAGAAAATCAGTGGTAACGGTCCATAGACTCAGATATATGGACACGTTCCATGTAATAAGATTGCGTTCATGCTAAAAAAACGCGTGTAGTGTGTTGTTGTGGAAGACTTTCTCGTACATCACTTATTCATGAAGTGTGTTCGATAAGAGTCTTGTAGAAATTATCTATTTGGGGTCTTGAGGTTGAACCGACTTGTGACGGGACATTCCATAAAATTCTTAAAAAAAAAAATTCACTGTCTGTCATCTTAATAGAAAACTTCTAGGTGTTTTCCATAAATACCTAGAGGTTTTTAGATGTATTTTTACCACAAAGTTAGTTGCTTAAGTATTATCACCCACCGACGTCATATTAACAGTAACTTTTTTACGATATAATAATTACGGTCGCTTGAAAAGCATTTTTTAGACGTTAAAAAATCGTCGCTGACCTATTTATTCATTACACTTAGAACTAAATTAATTTGAAGGCGAGAATGACATTTTAAAGAAGCTGCCTTAAATAAAACCCCATAAAAAGTAGTAGGTATTCTTAGCTAAGAGAATATTGTTTATTTTGTCTGTATGTAGCTAGTATTAATTTCTTCATGATTTTAAATTATATATATCTATACATATACGCAGATAAACATCTATGTGTGCAGGTAAATAAAATTGAAGAGGCTATTTGTAATGTAAAAATCAATTAAACTTTTATAGAGTACCGCGCAAATGAATTAAAGCCCATGAAATCCGATATGTTTTCAGACACGCACGCGAACGAGGTCGACTCGCAGGCACAGCTAGTAATTTTAATAATTGCAGCTAGCATAGAGACACGTCGATCAAATTCCAAACTTCAACGTTTGATTTGTGGCTTTTATATAAAAGGGCCTAGTCAATTTTGAAACGCTGTTAATCTCATGCTGTCTCCGTCACTTCTAGGTATATCGTAGCCTCAGAAAGACTTTTAAAAAGCCTTAAAGTTATTTATGTTCTTTGATCATTTTTGTAGGTATGTTTAAATTCTCACTTTTGTTGTTTTTAGCGATTGATGATGCTTCTGCTGAACTGCGACCATTTCCTCCTGTAATGTTACATGGCATTTATAATTAAGTATCTAAACTTTTTATAAACTTTCAAATATTTGTAATTTAATTAAATCATACTTACTGCTGGATGACTGTGTATGAGATTGTGCAAAAGCATTTTCGCTAGATCCTGTAACGTTAAAAAACTTATATTAATTTAATATTTCTCGATAGGTCCATATTTCATGTTAAGTCTTAATAGCACTAACAGAGTCAGCCTTTTCGTGTGCCCTGATTTATCAATAGTAATTTAAATAGAAAATCAGTGGTTACAGTCCATAGACGCAGATATGGACACGTTCCATGTAATAAGATTGCGTTCATGCTAAAAAAACGCGTGTAGTGTGTTGTTGTGGAAGACTTACTCGTACATCATTTATTAATGGAATGTGTTCGATACGAGTCTCACAGAAATTATTTATTTGAGGTCTTGAGGTTGAACCGACTTGTTACGGGACATTCCATAAAATTCTGTCTTAACCAAATGGTGATGGTGCGAAGAGTCTGTTCAGATTCATGGCCCAAATGTAATCCGTAGCAGTATGTATTTAGGGTGCGATGGGATTGGCATACGCATTGCGGTCATGAAAGTCCCTAATTAAAAAAGAATTTTAAAAAATTTGCGCTGTCTGTCATGTTAATAGAAAACTTCTAAGTATTTTCTATAAACAATTGAGGTTTTTTAGACCTAATTTTATCACACATTTAGTTGCCTTAGAATTATCTCCTACCTGCGTCATATTAACAGTAGCTTGTTTTACATTACAATTATGGTCGCTTGAAAAGCATTTTTTAGACGCTAAAAGTTCGTCGGTGACCTATTCATTCATTGTACTTACAACTAAATGTATTTGAAGACGAGAATGACATTTTAAAGAAGCAGCCTTAAATAAAACCCCATAAAAAGTAGTAGGTATTCTTGGCTAAGAGAATATTGTTTGTTTTGTCTGTAAGTAGGTAGTAT